>JAWHQI010000192.1:1339166-2678333 GCA_033032865.1 Dactylorhiza incarnata | reverse complement strand
ATGATGTGTTCTCATTGCTTCGTGAGACCTATATATTCTTCTAATGAATCTAGTTACTTTGTACAACCTTAACCCTTCAAATTGCAAATTTCAAAGTCATATCAGTTTAATTATTGTTATTTGCACTTAATTTATGTCATCTTTTTAACTGGTTTCATTACATTATCATATATAGATCATTTTATCTAACATATTTATGTGCGTTTGATAGCTTCTAGGTAGGAGTAGTGGTTTCCAAGTAGATTCCACACACCGGCCATGTACAAAGGGGCTTTGGATGTGGAGTGCACCATTGAAGAGAACAGCTCTTGACGGGACTGAGTACAATCTTGTATTACTAGATAGTGAAGGAATTGATGCTTATGATCAAACGGTTAGTGGTTTCCTTCCTTTTCATGCATCCTATAGTTAACTTTTATTCTTAGGCTTGTGTTAGAACACAAAAGCTACGCTAGTTCTGAGCCATAAAACATCAATGTTTTTTTCTTTATTTGTATAGTATCCCGTGTCTATCTTCTATGTCACTGAGTTTTTGGATTACCATTTTTGATCTTCTTATTCATATCACACATTGTTTATTTGAATCCTTTACTATGTTATATTGTGCCACAATTTTTTGTTTAATATTGCAACTTGAATGCATGTTTTTTTTTCTTGAGCCCAAAGTTGTATTTCTTGAATTCTCAAAGGATTTTATATTTTCTCACAATGTAATGGAGTAGCATGTTATTCTTAATTGAATACCTCAAATTCATAATCATGGTATTTATGTTGTTTTGCTTGACATTTGATTCAACTCTTCAGTTGTAATATTTCAATATTTTTAATTCAGAATTGGATGAACAAGTAAAATTTGTAAATATTCGTTGTTAAAGTTCAAAGCTAACATAATAATGGTTCTTGTTGACTATGCCAACGCAATTATTTCTACTCAATCTTACTTAGAGTTACATTTGTACACCTGATTAGATTTACATTTAGTATTTTTCCCTTTAAAGTGATGAGGCTTTTCTATTTTTGCAAATTTTAATTACTAGTTGAAGTAAATGCCACTAAAGTTCCAACTCCCACCACTGGGTTTGGTGAAGAGCAACGATAGTCACCGAAATGAATTGTAATAGAATGTAATCATGATACACTTGAGGTATGCCTAGCCAAGCTTTCGAGGGCTGGTTCCTCCAAACTAGACTTCCAAGATATTATCTAAGACTCTACACCCCTTCTTATATAGGAGGGGAGACTAATAGTAATTATCATATTGCCTTAATACATCCTAATAATGTTACCCTAGCAGGGGATGGTCATCCATTTATGTATCAATGCTCAGCCCTTCAAAAGCGAGATTGTACTCAAGATCGAGTCGCAGTGGTGGCATCTTTGAGCTCAAGGATCTCAAAATCAACAACTATTAATGTTGTCATCTTTGGCCGCGAGCAACAGCCACAATTTTTATTGGGACCTTTGAAGATGAGAGTGAGGCTGTTTTGCATCGGATACAAAGACCCCAACGGTGGTGGTCGATGTAATTTTGGTGGGAGAGGCATTGCTTAGGTGGATTTGGCTTCATTGGTGGAACGCCAACAAAATCTATGGACGCTGATTTTCATATGGCTGCAAAGAGAGGGCGGGTGTTTGCTTGTGTGGTCTGGCGTACTGCCGCAACTGGAAGCCAAAATGCTATAATAACTGGATGCTTCTAGTGTCGTGGTAAATTTCACTTTCACAAAGTTGTTCTAGGGTTGATTTCTAGCCGAATTCTAGCGATTTTGGCTCGACTCGATATCAAAATTTTTGAGTCGATATTTGCTCAAAATTGATTTCATGTCGAACTGATTTGACTCAAAATGGCTCGATTTCTAGCTATCTCAGAATTGAATTGAGTCGGCAAAATTGGTGGTATATATACATGTACACATGCACACACACACGAGTGGCAGTGCCCCCCCGGGCAACAGTTGTACCGCGATAGTGCCCCGACTCGACGACACTCCCGCCACTCGAAGCCACCGAGCGCACGATTGCAGTCCTTCGATACGACTACTGATGTAACCTCGAACCTAGGGCTGTAGTTTTGGAATAAAAATTAATTGTGACCTTTTAAAACGAATGCGGCGCGGTAGAACTTGCGGGCTATGTTAACGACTAAAGCGACCTAGGCGTCATAAACGAACGTAAACGTTACCTCACAAACATACAAACGTTATGAATCACAATTCCACAAGCATAGAAATCAAAGTGGTGGACAATCACAATTATGAAAAGACGATAATTAGAAGATGAGAATAGTAGGGCAAGCTCCAACAATTAACTATTCATTTAAACTTTGTGCATGAAAATTAACTAAGGTTTGAGGGTGAGGGATGAAGAGGTATACCACGAGGAAGAGTAGCCGAGGCGAACACGTCCACTGGAGAAATGTGGAAGACGGGATCTCCTTCGCTGCGCAGTCACGGTGGGGTACACAGAGGTAATTGGCGGTAATGGTAGCTGGCTGGTGGCAGGAGCTGCAGGGAGGCGGAGGTGGACGGAGTTGGGATGAAGAGGTATACCACGAGGAAGAGTAGCCGAGGCGAACACGTCCACTGGAGAAATGTGGAAGACGGGATCTCCTTCGCTGCGCAGTCACGGTGGGGTACACAGAGGTAATTGGCGGTAATGGTAGCTGGCTGGTGGCAGGAGCTGCAGGGAGGCGGAGGTGGACGGAGTTGGGACTTGCAGAAAATCGCAAGTAGACGGGGGAGGTGACGGAGCTTCACATCGGGTTCACCAGGAGACAGTGCAGGAGGGGCCGTCGGGCCCTAGAGAAGCTCCAGCGGCGGTGTAGGAGGCAGACGAAACTCCCAAAGTCGACGACGAGTCTGGACGAGAAAATTTGGGCCGACTGGGGCGACAAAACACGATGGAGGAGGGGGCGTTCAACCTGGAAACTGGGGGGAAGTGCTCGCCAGCCCTTGGAAGTGTCTCCAGAGGCGGAGCCGACGCAGGCTTGGACGGGAAATCGACTGGAGGACCGGCGACGGGTTGGAGCAGGGAGACGGCGCTGGAGAGAACCGAGTGAAACCAAAAGGTTCACTCAATTCTATTTTCCAGCCCGACTAACAGGAGGATTGGGGGAAGGCTTTATAGCTAGGCTTAGGGCAAAAATTGTTATTAGCAGCCCTACACAAATGATTTTAAATAAGGCAGATTTCAATTTTGAAAGTGAGGTGAATTTTTGGGCGGGATCGGCTATAGGAAAATGGGATATTTTAACAAGACTAATTAATTATTATAAGCTTGCCCTAAGCTAATCTATCCCCTAAAATACCGGACCTATGCATTTAAGGTCTCGTTGGCCGGTCACACCTGCGAGCCAAATAGAAATGCGGGAGCAACATGCGCGAAACAAAAATAACATCTCAGCGCTTATAACACGCGCAATACAACTCGACGCAACATAATAACTCAAAAGTGCGCGAAGGCATGCGCTACAAAATAAACAACAAGTGCAAGAAAATAATAAAAAGTACGTGATGCGGGTTGCACCAACTACCCTCGGGGATGACAACAACGATGGGCGGAGCGTGCGGCAGATCGAGAAGAGTGGGTTATGAATGAGCTGTCGACTCACGGTTGAAGAGGGGGTCGGGGTCGAAGGGGGATCACGAGTAGGTTGCGGGCTTTGGAGGGTTTTTTTTATGAGAGATTTTTCATTTGTTTTGCATCAATGGTTGCGATTAATCTGATTGGTCTCACCATTACACCATTAAGAGAATGTTTTATATATATAGGAGTAACATTGCCCGCCCACGCCCCCCCAGTGCGGCCAACAACAGTGCCCCAACGCGATGACACTCCTGCCCCTCGCAGTCCCCCGAGCGCACTATTGTAGTGTCAAGGGCATCCTGAGGAGGGATAAATTTTTATTTAATAAAATAAAAAAATAAAGAAAGGAGGAGATGATTGAATGAAGGGCTATGATTGCATTAAAAAGGTGGCTTGTATCTCGAACGTACCCGTATCCTTATGTCTTTATTTTCCCATACCACCATACCTGATACTTGTACCAATACCGATGCTTAATAGAAGTTGAGCATTTTTTCTCTTTAAATTGAGCCGACTTGTAATTGAGTAAGTGAAGTCCTTTAAGACTTTACTCCTTTAGTTTAGGTTTAGATTTTAGTGTTTTTAATTTTAAAATATTAATATGTTAATAAATACATTATAATTTACTCAATTTGCGCTGAATCAAATCATATTTCGAGCTATATGGGGCAAGCTTATAATGACTCGAAATATGATTCGAGTCAAATTGAATCAACTCAAATTGAGTCGAATCAATTGTAATCGATTTCGATTTGGCTCAATATTCGAGCGACTTTTGAGTATCGATTTATATGCTCAGCTCTAAGCTGGCTGGTGCAGATATACAGTTGCATGAAGTTGTTGAGACAATGGGTCATGGATAAACCCATAACGTGATGTGGAAACTTCACAAACATGTCGACATGAGCCTCCATAGAGTCGACTTAATCAGATTGTTTAGAGAAGCTCAAAGGTGTTCCCAATGTGACATGTGTTGTAGCGCGGGATAAATTCTTCTTTAAGCATGGCCCACTTCATGTGAGGCATCGATTGGTTGTGCCAATGCATCTAGTGAAGGGTGTTCCATGTATATCGTCACTAGGGGAATCTTGTTGGCTTTAGGAGGGGGACTGTAGCTCAAACGATTGTTCTGCGCATACAATTCAATCCAGTGGATCTAGACCATCCTCCTGGGTTCCATGTGCAGGGGAATCGATGATGGGGAAGCTCCAACATAGGGTTCATTTGAGCTGCTGAGTCTAGTCAGATCGATGCCCACAAAATTGGTGGTCAGAGATGTGGGAGCTTTGTTGTTGGTCGGTTGACTTTGACGGAGAATTTATAGTACGTTGATCAAGGAGGATTCCAACACTACTATGCATGATGAAAGATTTCCCATATAATGCTCCACCTTGACGAGACGATCCGTCATGGCGTGCATGACAGCCATGCAATCAACCAAGGAAAATTTGTTCGCGAAATTGGGCTCTCTCAGAAGGGCTCAAAGCAGTGGAGGGAGACACAATGGTTGTGGAAGGGGATACAATAGGAAGAATGATTCATTGGATCGAAGCGGGGTCATGCGTGAGCAAGACCTGAGGTGCGTTGGGTATTGCCCTTGAACTCGCGTGCGAAATCAACAAGTCGCTGGGAGTGCTTGTTGGAGAGGAGTGTGGCTGTGGAGGCAGTCGATCGCTGTAAATTGTGTGAAACTGGGACGACACGCAAATCGCCGTTGTGCATATTGGGAGCTAGGAAATTACTGTTTGGCGGACGAATCACTAGAAACCGAATGGGGGTCATTTCTGCTCATCGGGATCCAAGAACCATGTGAGCACACAGTTCAGTCGACCTTTCTGAAGCTGCAGGATGATGAATTGCTTGATCGACATGGAACGAAAGACGTTGCCTCAAAGGATTTCTCCGACCTTGGGTTAGGCGGGGGAAGCCGGCAGATCGGACCAAGTTGAGCGCCGTTGAAATGGATTGCAATAGAACGTAACAGGATACTCACGAGGTATGTTTGCGCCAAGCTCCCGAGGGGTGGTTTCCCCAAAGATTCTTCTCCAAGGACAAAGTTCTAGCCTATACTTCCAAGATATTATCTAAGACTTCACACCTCTTCTTATATAGGATGGGAGATTAGTAGCAATTGTCATATTGTCCTAATACATTATAATAATGCTCTCCTAGCCCGAGACGGTCATCCAAATATATATCAGACAAGCATTCAACAATATTATACTTAATGCAAACAAATTACGTTTAGTTGGATGAACCCTTCACTTTACTCAACTTGTGTGAACTCTAGTGTACACAAATCATTTGTGACTATCTTTCGTAGTTTTGTGTACACAAATTTCTTTCATATTGAATGGACAATGGTTCTTTTTGTTGCCTAGTAATGGGATCCATGTAAAACTAAACACGTGAACAAAAAAATAATGATTATGATGATAATCCATGGGAAGTTATCTATAATTACAATAAGACTTTTAATGACTTCAACTGTGTAATATGCTAAAGATATTACATTATGACTAGATAAATTTATTATACTGACACTCATTCCTTTAAACTCAAGGGGGGCATAGAGTGTGTCAATTTGAGTGTGGAGCTGTGAGGGATAATAATGGTTGCATGATACCTTGAGTTTGGAGATGTAGCTATAAAAGCGATAGAGCCTGATAAGTAAATATTGTCATCATAAGAGGTATTGCACAGATAAAAATATGTAAGTAGCGAGATTTAGCTGCATGAGAATGTTGTTTAGTAACTAAGATTTAGTTGTCCTTTAAAATTGGCGAGTGGAACTGTAAAACCTAAGAGAGAGATTCAGAAACCTAGGAAAAAATATTCTAAATTCAAAGAGTAGTGTCAACATCATGATGGAAAGAGTTCTACAGCCTGAGGGTAAGTTCATGTTTTGTAATCTGAGAGTAAGTTCATCAACTAGAGAAGGCCTAAATTCACGACTACAAGTTGTAGGTTGGTGAGAGAACTTTTCAGCAGAGGTATGTAGTTCTGGCCGGCGATGGATTACATATGCTAACTCTTCCATGCAAACTCCAAGGAGAGTAGGAGACATGTACAACTTGACTGGAGATAAATGAAGAGTGACAATATACCTGGACCAACCAGATAAATGTTGATGATTCGAAGACAACGAGATCCAACCATGATGCAACACCACTGATAAATGTTATCAAGTTGCGAATGAACCAAATAGTTGGATATGGGCTTGGAGGAGTTGGCGGAAATGAGGTTCACCTGCTAAAAGAGGTCGATAATGATGATATCTGGTTGGCGAGTACAAATATTGGACGACAATGGGCAAATAAAGAGGCATCAATGAGTACATCTGATGAGGAAGCCATAGATGGAGAAATGGGGAGACTCGCGACCAGCATAGAGAAAGAAATCGACCTTAACGTTCTAAATTAGATCTGCTTGCTGGGGGAAGATCTCATTAGCAAGGCCCTGACAATGCATTTTGTCTGGATGATATACCCATGGATGCAAAGCAAATAGACGAGGAAGGAGAGTGCCAGGAGATCTGATTCTAGGCCATTGTCGAGCTTCGCAGTCTAAAAAATACATAGCATGTGATGCGTGGCCGGCTCTAAAAAGCAGCGGAGAAAGACAGATGGTCACATAGGAGATGCGAACGGGATGAACCCCCCTTCAAGGAAGAAATAAGAGAAAGAAGCACTCTACTCAAGGTTACTCCCCCTTTTTTGCAGTCACTTTATCTGTCACGGCCAAAATTGCTCATCTCATTTGGATTATACATGAATAGTATGTCCTCGGCTTCAAGCTACCCCATTTATCTTTTGATATTTAGAATCAAATGAGAGAGAATGAAGGATCTGGCCCTACATAGGAAGAATTTTAGCAGAACATTCCAATATATTTGTTTATCCACTTTTCACTGTCATCTGTATATCTTGAAATGCTCTCTCCACCTAGCCCTCAACTTCATAGCGTACGAAGCATATTGCATTACAATTTTCTTCCCTTCTAGCTCAATTGACTTAGGTTTCGATGGGGACTGTGAAGGCTAATGAAAAAAGTATAGGCGCTAGACAATACTAAATTGTAAACATTGAAAATTATAAATGATAAAAGTATAGGCGCTATACATTGAAAAGTATAGGCGCTAGACAATACTAAGTAGTCACTAGTAAGCAAGGTTTTACGGAAGAGAATAAGTAATGTCATAGACTTGGAAGAGAATTAGAAAGCAAATACCAGGACAAACAAAGCCCGACAAGTCTCGGGATGTTATGCACAAAGATTACAATACAATATTCGTACAATAGGAAATTAACACACAATTCAGCAAAAGAAAATTATAACATTCAATAAACTTACAACAATTACGGGGTAGAAGACTTGAGGGATGAAGGATGAGTGTCCGGTGACTGGAGAAGCCTGGATGGACTGAATCCGGGCTTTGGAAGAAATTCGATAGCTGGAAGGCAGTTTCCAGAGGATTGGATGATGGCTGCGGCAGCTTCTGGAAGCAGAATGGTGGCTGGACCGAACCTGATTTAGGGGTTTCTGATGCTATACTGGGCTGAAACAGGAGTATGAGGGTACCTGGTTGGTATCTGGGCAAGGGACCGGGACTTGAATGAAAAGGAAATGGAGATGATTGACCACCGAAGGCTGGATTTATGTTCCTGGAGGAAGGGGATAACACCGAAGCTATTAGGGGAGGCAGGCGACTGCTGGGAGTTTATGAATTGATGAGGGAAGGCTTGGCTGAGGGTGTTTTGAGTGATGTGAGCGGGAATTAGGCGTTAGGTGAGGACATGAGATGTGATTAGACCTATGGGGAAGGGAGTGGTAACTGCTCGATACTGGATGTGGCTGCAAAAGAGTCTCAGTTAGGGAATGTTGGGACATGGGATAGGCCTATATGGTGAGACATGAGAGGTTTCGTTTCAGGGGAGTAGTGGGGGCTAGGTGGTGGATAGGGGCTGGAATGACAATTAATGTAATAACTGTTTAGTGTTGCAAATTAATTGATGCGGGTGAGGAAATAGTGGGGAAAGAGGGGGTATTTGGGTGGTTATACTTATGGATAGTGGGGTTGGTTGCTGGGTGGTTATGGGGAAGTGGGGTGGTGGAGCAGGAGGTGGTTGCCGACTGGCTTTGGTGGTAGCCGGTGGTGGATGGTAGCCAGAGATAGAGGGCTAGGCTTGGCCAGCCAATGAGAGAAAGGAGGAGGTGTCCGAGCTTCAGACTGGCATTGGCGATCAAAAGAAAGATTTTCTCTCTAACTTTCAATGTCTTCAAACGGAGCCTGCTACCTCTATATATAGACTAAGGAGGAGCCACTAACCGTCGTGATTCTCCAATCATGACGGCCTTCAAAAATAAGCTAAATAAAAATTAGAAAAATACATAAAAGTGCATAAAATCCTAGATTGGCGATCCGCTTGAAATGAACAGTCTCGATCGTGATTGAGGACTCAAAAGTGTGGCTCTATCCTCATTATCAACATCAATGAACATCTTGGAGTAAGTTTCTAAGCAAATGTGAGAAAAATTTGACCGTTAATTTTTTGATACTGTTGGGAGCCAAGCGTGCTTCTTTGTAATATATTTTCACTTCAACTCACTTAGCTTACTACATAAAGCCCATTTCCATGAGAGCTCGAATTCAGTTTGAGCATGATTAAAAAAAAGTAAATAAACTTGAGCTTGTTTTTAAAGCCTTAGTTCTGGTTGAGCTCAGTCTACAACGGATTGTAACTATTTAGACCAAATTTGAGCAGATTAGTACTTAGCTCAACTCCTTTATGGCAACCCCTATGCAAAATGACTTCTTGTGCATTAAGCATATGAATGATCTGCTGTGCTATATGTTGCAAGATGTTCTTGTATTGAAAGATTTTGATGTATTGTATTTGATATATTTCCTCTATAAACACTTTATTGTATTAAACACTTTATTGTATTAAGTCATAAATAATTAAGTTATTTTATGAATATCAAACAAGCCCAATTCACCCACTAAGATTGCATACTGATCTAACAAGTGATATTAAAGCTAAGTTATATATTTATTTAGTATAAAACCATAGAGATTATGTCAACCATATACTTTTTCTTATTTCCAGAAGGATATATAATGAATCGGCCCACATCATATGATAGTTCTGATTATTGTTACCGGGAAACACGAATGTGTATCTTGATTTCCATCGATCCTAGCTTATGGAATGTAGTTGCAAATACATTATGCCCTCCATTTTTACTGATTTCATCTACATAATAAAATTGGTCGACTAGTGGAGTAAGGATGGTAGATGAAATTATAACTCTGATGCAATTGCTATGAACATTTTGTTATCTATCCTAGATAAGACTATTCTAGTGCTAAGAAATTTTCTTTCTCAATTTATCATATTTTAGTAAGAACTTAAATCAATCATATATGTGCATCTAATTTTATTTTGGGATTTTCTTTGTCAGGGAACCTACAGCATTCAGATATTTTCTTTGGCTGTTCTTTTGTCAAGTATGTTTATCTATAATCAGGTAGAGATTTGCCACTGCATTGTAGCTTCTGATGCATTAAAACATATACAATTAGTGGATTAGTTTATGCTTGTTAATAAACTCAGAGTGACTGAACCCAATTGGTTTTAATTTCAGATGGGTGGAATTGATGAGGCAGCTCTTGATCGCTTATCCTTAGTTACACAAATGACTAAGCATATCCGTGTTCGGGTCTCTGGTGGGAGGACTACGACTTCTGAGCTGGGACAGTTTTCTCCTGTCTTTGTTTGGTTGTTGAGGGTAATCATTTGAAATTGATTTTTTCAATTCCTCTTGTACAATTGTACTTGCTTTATAATATTATGTTGTGCTTTGTTCGACTCTCTCCAACAATGACATTTTACATATACATTTCAACGGCATCTTACATTTCTATTTCAGGATTTCTATTTGGATTTGATTGAGGAAAACAGAAGAATTACACCTCGTGATTACCTAGAGCTGGCCTTGAGGCCCATGGAAGGTGGAGGAAGGGATGTATCAGCAAAGAATGAGGTAAATGTTTTACTTAAAAAACAAGTTGTGTGATCTTTAATCTTCTCATGTTATGTTTGTAATGTTTTTGGCACTTCTAAAAATTTATTCACAGATTCGGGACTCGATTCGCTCTCTCTTCCCCGACAGAGAATGCTTTACTCTTGTGCGCCCTTTGAACACTGAAAGTGATCTACAGCGACTGGACCAAATACCTGTAAGCATGAATTTTACATTCTGGCCTGTCACTGTTAACTTACCTTTCGAAATTTGATGTGGTACTGTTTCCTTCTGAATGTTAATTTATATACATATATATTTATGCTGCTGATTTTCTTATACAGCTTAACAGATTACGTCCAGAATTTCGATCTGGCTTGGATGCTTTAACAAAGTTCGTATTGGAGAGAACTAGGCCTAAACAAGTTGGCGCTACTGTTATGACTGGCCCTATTCTTGCTGGTATTACACAGTCATTCTTGGAAGCAATCAACAAGGGTGCTGTTCCTACAATATCTTCCTCTTGGCAGGTTGGATTTGAATGAATGTCACGTTGCTTTTTATTTCTCTTCTCCACATTTTACTTACATTGATGGTTTCTTTACATTGATGGTTTCTTTTTCTTATATCGAGCATGATGAAACTATTATGTTGGTTCACAGAAAATCCACTTGTCTAAATGATACAAAGACAATTCCCCGGGGAATCCACACCTATGTTGCACCGACATTGACACGCGACTCGTCAATTCTAAAAAAATATCATATTCCGACACGCTGGGACACGTATATTAAATATTTATTTTTTATACCATATTCCTAAAACATTTAACCAAAAATAAGAAAATGTACAATTAACAAATATTCTAATAAATTATGTCATCAAATATTCAAATGTAAAACTTTACAAAAGATTACAAAATGAGAAAACATTAGCACATTACCATTATATATCATCAGTAAAAATAATGGATTCCATATCGGGCTCATCCAGTGAAAGATTTGCAATTTCAAGCATGCCAACATCTTCAAACGTGTCAAATAAATCTCCAGCAATATCCCACATCTTGGTCTCTCCTTGTGCGTATTGTGGATTTTTTCTGGATAGAAGACAGATTGTTGTGTATAAAAACTAGATCTTCTGCACGTTTTGGAGTCATTCTATTTCTTCTCATTGAGTGTATAAAGGAGTATGTACTTCACTTCCTCTCGACACATGATGAAGAAGATGGTTGTGCAAGAAGCTTTAAAGCTAAACTTTGTAGCATAGGTGCACTTACACCATGAATAACCCACCAAGCCTTAGGATCCATCGAAAATCAACCGTGAACTGAATCAAATTCTCTAAATTCTCCATTTATATAAGCAAAATTTGCGTACTCTAAATTCACCTTGATCGATCCTCAATGTTAGGAAAGTACTTCCTAAAGCATTTTTTTGGTTTCTTGAAGGATTTCACTATCCTTGTATGGAAAATTCTAGAAGAATCTTCATTGAGCCATTGTTCACTATAGTACCTAAATAAAAAAGTATTAGATTATTGTTACAAGTTATAAAAATTAAAAAATAATGTAATTAACTCATGGAATTTGAGAACTTACTTGGGATTCAAGGCATGTGCTAAGTAATGAAGCGGAGTGTTGTTCTTTGACCAACGATCCATAAGTATTGTTTGAACAACTTCATAAAATGTAGATTACTCATCTAGCCTTTCACCTCATGTTCATATACATCACTTTTTACTTTTTCAATCATTGAAACCCACATGTCATAGACTAAGTGAAGACAAGACTTATCTGTATCACAAAGTCTAAACATATCATAAATATGAGCCGTGAAGGAAAGTATGTAATCAATTTTATCCCACCACTAATCATTCAGTACTTGATTCTTAACAAACTTCGCTGTCCCTTGATTATCATCTCGATAAATATTCCATTTTTCAGAAATAACCATCCTTTGAAGACCACTTTTAATTAGCTTAAACCTCTTAAGCATCACAATCATCGAAGCAAACCGTGTATCAGCTATGGAAAGCAATTTCAAGTTAACAAACTCATTGTATATAGCCAGCCTCATGGAATGGTTCATGATAAAATATTTTATTTCCATAACTTCAAAAACAATTTCAGAAATCCAATTGCATTCTAAATAAACCTCTTGATTGGCCTCTGTATTCTTTGGGTCACATATGTTCTTTAATGCAAGATTAATTATGGGTGTGCGCCACACAAGGAGTCCAAATAATGGAGGGAAATTCTTGTTCAATGAGTTGTCCCGCAACCTTGCAATTAGCAGCATTATCTGTGATGACTTATACCACTTTCTCATTACCAATTTCATTTATAACTTCTTTGAATAAGTTATAAATGAAATACATATCCTTTGTTTCTCCAGAACAATCAACCGTCTTTAAAAACAGCTTCTCCATCAGACACAACCATAAAATTAATAAGTGATCTCCTTTGTGAGTCACTCCATCCATCACTCACAAGGCTTACACCCTTCTCCTTCCACATGTTTCTAATTGGTGCACACAATTTTTCAATATTTAACTTCTCTTTTTGTAACAAGGTGATCCTCAATAGATTGTATTTTGGTGGTACATATCCCGCAATATTATGATTTGCAACACAAGTAAAAGCAAAAATAAAGTAGGGATTTTTTGCTAGGTTAAAAGGCAAACCTCCCGAATAAAACATTCTAGCAATCTCATAATCTAACTGTTCCCGTTGACCCATGTTAAATGCATTCTCAAGCAAACCTTTTCCCCACTTTCAAGCTTCCTTTTTCTAGAAAAAATATCTACCCCACTAGTAGATTCACCTTCACTACTTGAAATGCTAGATGGGGGCAAAGGAACTTTTTTAGGAGCAAGACTCGTCATTCTAGCATTCACCTCTTCTTCTAGTTTTTCCATCTCAAATAGATCACTCATTGAGACTTTTAAACACTTTCCAATACCTTTTCCACCAATCATTAACAAATGTGCTCTCACTCTTGTATATGAACTTATAAAACTTTTCTCACAAAAATTGCACTTCCAAGACAAATTGCCTCCCGCCTCACCATGAGTAGCTAGCTTATTGACAAACCTCCATAATGGTTTATTTGGATCATCATCAATAGATGTAGGCTCTTGTGAACCACTATTATTATCCTTGCTTGAAGACATCCTACAAAAAAAAGTAGGCTCACGGGCTGAAAAAGAAAAAGAAAAAGAAAACTGAAGATAAATGAAGAGGGAGATTGGAGAACATGGGAAGAAAAAGAAACCTGCGGGTGCCAGGTGAGGAAGCTGGGAGTGCAGAAAGTTCTGCGGGTGAGGACTGAGAAACCTGCGAGTGAGGACTGAGGAGCACTGGAGCGGCGGCCTGGAGATTGGAGAACAGAGGAACATCGGCCTGGAGATTGGAGAACACTCCACGAGCGGTGGCCTGGAGAACACTCCACGAGCGGCGGCCTGGAGAACAAGGGAAGAGCGGCGGCGACCTGCGGGTACCGGGTGGGGAAGCTACGGCTCACGCGAGTGCAACAATGCCTGCGGAAGTGCTTACTAGTGCTGGGTGGGGAGGCTAGGACTCACGCGAGTGCGGAAAGTTCTGCGGGTGCCGGGTGAGGAAGCCGGGGTTCACGCGTCTGCGGGTTTAGGTTTCGTCAATAATATAGATCGAAGCGGCTAACACGGGACTCGCGTGTCCGATTGAGCGGGACACATGTGTCCCGTATGAGCCAGCATGTTGGGTTTCCGACACGCGTGAGCGTGTCGCCGTGTCGGATGCGTGTCGGAGAGTCCGACACCGACGCTCTGGGCATTTTGAAGTGTCGGTGCTTCGTAGATCCACACGTCCTCCCATCTACATATGTAGTCTTAGGGTATTGTGGTAATTAATAGAATGAATCAATTTCTCATATTAACACAACAATATGGTATATATATATATATATATATGAGAGGGTTATCACAACACCCGCGGTAAGTCTACGTTATATCTACCATATAAAATATCTAACCCCCCCCCCCCCCCCCCCAAACTCACGGGGGATCATACACCGAGAGTTTGGACAATAGATATGTATTCTGGTGCCGCGTCTGTGGCTTGGTCATCAAATATGCAAGTTGCTGCTCAGAAGGAACAAAGTAAGGAGCAAGAGTACCACGACCATACTGCTCACTTAAGAAGAAGGCATCCACCCTGATATGCTTGGAAAGAGAGTGCTTCACCGGGTTCAGAGTAATCTGAATGACACCAGCGTTATCACAGTGGAGTGGAGTGAGATCTGGAGAAGAGACATCAAGGTCCTCAAGAAGCTAGCGGATCCAAATAATGTCCTCAACGGTGGTAGCCATGACCCGAAGCTCAACCTTAGTGCTGGAACGAGAAATACCGGTCTGTTTCTTGGACTTCCATGCAATAAGGGAAGAACCCAAGAACAAACAGAAACCAGTGACAGATCGACGATCAATAGGATCACCGGCCCAGGTAGCATCCGAGTAAGCACAGAGCTGCAAAGAACTACAGCTAGAGAAGAAGAGACCACGCGAAGTCGTCGATCAGAGGTAGCGCAGAAGCCGCCGTAGATGACCATAATGCACAGAGGTAGGCGCACCAACAAACTGGCCCAACACATGAACAACATGGGCAATGTCGTGCCGAGTAATAGTGAGGTAGACGAGACTCCCAACAAGGTGACGATAACGAGTGGGATCAGAAAGTGGAACCCCATCATCCGGACGTAGCTGAAGGTGAAGCTCCATAGGGGTGTCCACGATGCGAGTCAGAGAGAGCAACCCGAGGCAAGAGATCAGATGTGTAACGCCGCTGAAAGAGCTGAAAACCACGGTCTGTAGAGGTGACCTCAATGCTCAAGAAGTAGCTCAACTGTCCAAGATCAGTCATCTGAAATTGCTGTTGAAGATGATGTTTGAAGAAGGTCACATGAGAAAGATCATTACCAGTAATAATCATATCATCCGCATAGAGTAACAGAAGAGTTCAGCCATGAGAGGAGTGCACAAATAGGGCTGGATCATGTGGACTCGGCTGGAAACCGACAGTTGTAATGGCTGAGCTGAAATATGCAAACCACGCGCGGGGCGCCTGCTTGAGCCCGTAAAGATCTCGTCGTTAGCGGGAGACAAGGCCTGAAGGAGAGGAGAGACCGGGAGGAGGAAGCATATACACCTCCTGCTGAAGGTCGCCGTGAAGAAAGACGTTCTTCACGTCGAGCTGGAACAGAGACCAGTGGCGAACAACTGCAACTGCAATAAGAGTACGAACAGTAGTGATGTGAGCGACTATAGCAAATGTCTCGTCATAGTCTCGTCCCTGCTCCTGCTGAAAACCACGAGCCACAAATCGAGCCTTGTATCTCTCCACAAAACCATCTGAGCGAGTCTTGACTTGGAAGACCCACTTGCAAGTAATAGGCACATCACCAGGTGGAAGAGGGACAAACACCCAGGTACGAGTGTGCTCGAGTGCCTCCAACTCAGCAGACATGACAGCTTGCCACTCAGGTATCTCGGCAGCCTCACGGTAGGAAGTCGACTCTGGAGTATCACATGCAGTAGCAGGAAGGGTAAGCAGGTCCGCGGTAGTGTAGTTGGCTAAGGCGGTCTGGAGGATGTCTCTCACGAAGTGGGTAGCGACGCGCAAGGGGATCATCCACAGGACACTCGCTGGAGGAGACATGCACTGAGTTTGGGGGCACCGGAGGCGAGGGAACAGAAAAGGGACTACGAGTGTAGTGATATGGAAGGGGGCGACGAGCTTGTCAGAGGGAGAAGTGGGTGGCGAAGGGGAGGAGTGAGGAGGTGAGACTGGAGAAGTCGGAGGTGTAGTCTACGGCAAGGGAAGAGGAGGTGGACATACTGGAGGAGAGGATACATGAGACGGGGGGATGAGAAAGGTGAGAAACTGCACGTCAGAGGGAGTAACAGATGAGTGTGAGGTCGAGGGGACAGAGGACACAAAGAAAATGTGAGACTCTTCAAAGGTGACATCACGTGAGATGCGAAGTAAACGTGCAACATGGTCATAACATCGATAGCCCTTGTCAACTCAGCAGGCATGACAGCTTGCCATTCAGGTATCTCGGCAGCCTCACGGTAGGAAGTCGACTCTGGAGTACCACATGCAGTAGCAGGAAAGGGCAAGCAGGTCCAGCGGTAGTGTAGCAAGGCTAAGGCGGTCGAGAGGATGTCTCTCACGAAGTGGGTAGCGACGCGCAGGAGGATCATCCACAGGACACTCGCTGGAGGAGACATGCACTGAGTCTGGGGGCACTGGAGGCGAGGCAACAGAAAGGGGACGACGAGTGTAGTGATATATGGAAGGGGGCGACGAGCTTGTCAGAGGGAGAAGTGGGCGGCGAAGGGGAGGAGTGAGGAGGTGGTGTAGTCTGCGGCAAGGGAAGAGGAGGTGGACATACTGGAGGAGAGGATACATGAGACGGGGAGATGGGAAGGGTGAGAAACTGCACGTTAGAGGGAGTAACAGATGAGTGTGAGGTTGAGGGGACAGAGGACACAGAAGAGGTGAGACTCGTCAAAGGTGACATCACGTGAGATGCGAAGTCAACGTGCAACATGGTCATAACATCGATAGCCCTTGTGCTCAGTACTGTATCCAAGAAAAACACAACAGGCTGAGTAGAGAGTTTGGTACGCTCACGTGGAGGAAATAAACATAGTACCGACAGCCAAAAACACGAAGATGAGTGTAACGTGGGGGTCGAGAGTACAGACACGCACCAAGACTCTGGCCCTGAAGGAAAGTGGAAGGCTGCAGGTTAATAGGGTAGACAGCAGTGGAAACAGCCTCAACCCAAAAATGAGGAGGAACGTGAAAAGAGATGAGGAGGGTGCAGGCTGTCTCAATAATGTGGCGATGCTTCATTTCGGCGGTGCCCTTCTGAGCGTGAGCACAGGGACAAGCAAGATGAGGGAGAGTGTCGTGGGTAGCTAGCAGATCGTGAAAAGCATGAGAGAGGTACGCCCCCCCCCCCCCCCCCCCCCCCCGAGTCAGAACGGAAAATACGTATGGAAGCAGAAAACTGGGTACGCACCATAGCAGAAAAGTAACATAAATTTGAAAGGATTCAGAACGGTAATGCATAAAGTAGACCCAACAATAACGAGAATAGTCATCAACAAAGAGAACATAGTACCGATGTCCGCCCTTGGATATAAAAGGGAGGGACCCCATACATCAGATTGAACTAAATCAAAAGGACGCTAAAACCTATACTCACTAGACGGATAAGGGATTTGTAACTGTTTGTCAAGCTTACAACCCGTACAAGAGTGAGACCGATCAACAGAAACACGACGAAGGAGGCCATGACTGATGAGAGACGCAAGACGCGAACCACTGAGATGACCAAGACGATGACGACACTGAGAGAAGCCCGCCGAAGGAAGACAAATGGTGGAAGCTGTCTGTGACGATGAAGTGGATGAAAGATGGAGACGATCAAGGACGTACACCCTGCTACGATGACGGTCAGCTCCAAGGAGTGTCCCAGTCAGACAATCCTGCACACGACATGTAAACTCATCAAAAATAACAAGACAACCGTGGGATGTGAGTTGGCTGATGTATATAAGGTTCATGGATAACTTGGGTATGTAGGCAACATCGGGAACATGGAAAAGGCTTGTGTGAAGGAGGCCACAACTGATGATGGGGAGAATGGAAAAGGCTTGTGTGAACATCGGGCTCAGCAGTTTGGTCAGCATCGTGATCTTGGTGCACCCTCTGCTCGCTTTTCGATTCCGGCGCAGTCTCTTTCCGTTTCTAAGCTTGCTCATCAGATTCCGGCGCAGTCTCTTTCAGTTTGGAGGGAGAGATGCCTGCAGGGGCGGAAGCAGAAGGCTGAGAGACAGATGCGTCAGAAGCATCCGATAGAAGTACGGAGATAGAGGAGCGAGGCAGTGAAAACTGGGAGAACTGTTGGGAGAACTGCTGGGCAATCTGATGAGCAAGCTTAGAAACGGAAAGAGACTGCGCCGGAATCGAAAAGTGAGCAGAGGGTGCACCAAGATCACGCTGCTGACCAAACTGCTGAGCCCTCTGATACTTGCGACACTCAGATTTGACATGACCGAGACATTGGCAGCAGTGGTAGCGGACAGCTAAGTTATCAAGGCGCGCGCCTAGGCGCGCCTGAGGCGCCGGGCGCACCCCGTTGCGCCCCAGCAAGGCTTAGGCGGGCGATGTGCCGGAGGCGCGCCCAAGGCACACATAGGCGCCCAAATGCTGAATTTCAGCAAAATGGGCGCCCAATTCGCGGAAATTCAGCGAATTGGGCGCCCAATTCGCAGAAATTCATCGAATAGGGCGCCCAATTCGCAGAAATTCATCGAATAGGGCGCCCAATTCGCATAAATCCAGCGAATTGGGCGCCCAATTCGCAGAAATCCAGCGAATCGGGCGCCCAATTCGCAGAAATCCAGCGAATCGGGCGCCCAATTCGCAGAAATCCAGCGAATCGGGCGCCCAATTCGCAGAAATCCAGCGAATCGGGCGCCCAATTCGCAGAAATCCAGCGAATCGGGCGCCCAATTCGCAGAAATCCAGCGAATCGGGCGCCCAATTCGCAGAAATCCAGCGAATCGGGCGCCCAATTCGCAGAAATCCAGCGAATCGGGCGCCCAATTCGCAGAAATCCAGCGAATAGGGTGCCCAATTCGCTGAAATTCAGCGATTTGAGGGCCCAATTCGCTGAAATTCAGCAATTTGGGCACCCAATTCGCTGAAATTCAGCGATTTGAGGGCCCAATTCGCTGAAATTCAGCAATTTGGGCACCCAATTCGCTGAAATTCAGCGATTTGAGGGACCAATTCACTGAAATTCAGCGAATTGGGGGCTCAATTCGCAGAAATTCAGCGAATTGGGGGCTCAAACCGCAGAAAGTCAGCGAATTGGGCGCCCCATTCGCTGAAATTCAGCGAATTGGGAGCGATTTGGTGGCCCAATTCGCTGAATTTGAGCGAATTGGGCGCCAAATTCGCTGATTTTCCATGAATTGGGTGCCCAATTAGCTGATTTTATTTTTTTCCCATTTTTGCGTCTCACGTGCCTCAGGCGCGCGCCTGCGCCTAGGCTTCAGGGCCCCTTTGCGCCTCGGTGCGCCTTGCGCCTTTAATAACTTAGGCGGACAGGCGAGCGACGAGAAGCACCAGACTGAGCTGCAAAAGGTGTCAGAGGAGGAAGAGCATCAAATGCCATTGAGAAAATCAACCGAGGAGGTCGAGGTTGCGAGATTAGAAGAAGAACATCTGAGGAGGTCGGGGCTGCGGGATCAGCCGGAGGAGGAGAACAATGCCGACGGTTAAGGTGTCGATGTCGACGCTTGATCAGAGCAAGAGCATGCAAGCAGCGATCAGATGCAGGATGGCGAACCTGCTTGAGCCTGTAAGCAGCGATCGGGATACCAACGACGGGAACAGGATAATGAAAAACAATGATCGGAAGCAGCAATCGGCAGAAGCTAGATCAGGATCGACGGAAGCAGCGATCGGGAACAATGATCGACTGAAGCGGGAGATCGGGATCGGCGGAAGCAGTTGATCGGATGCAGCGAAGGGATCAGGATCGGCGGAAGCGGGAGATCGACGAAACGAACATCGAGACTGTTGCGGCTAGCGGGACCATCGGAGGTCGTCAAGACAGAGAAACGACAGTATCGGATTCGATGTCGTCGGCAGAGGGAAGCAGCGTCAAAAACAACTTCAGAAGTTGTCGACGGAACCAGCGGGGGAGGTGTACGCAGCGAGCGGGAACGATGCGAGGGCGTCGTGCGAAAAAAACTTAGGGCTCTGATACCATGATAGAATGAATCAATTTCTTGTATTAACTTAATAATATGGTATATACACACACACACATGAGAGGGTGATCACAACACCCGAGGTAAGTCTACGCTATATCTACCATATACAGTATCTAACAGTAATTATGTGTATGTCACTCCCGCCTATATTAGGGAGTAGTAGTGTGTTAAGAGAGTTTGTACAAAAACCCATAGAGCAGGCCCAGTTAGAGCTCATTACCTCCTTAGTATTTAGTCTGACACCTTACAATGAAGTGTAGTCTCCACTCTCTCTTCCTATATAATTGTTCAAATACAGTATCTACCATATACAGTATCTACCATTTTTTCCGCTATCGCTCTCGGCTTGAGCCCCTGCTTCTGCGGACTTGCCTTTCCCTCTTGCGGTTTCCATATTTAACCACAACTTTCCTCTGAGAGCTTTGCTTGTCTTCCCCAGGCTCTCTGGTTCCTTTTATAGGCTTTCAAGTTGCTCTCTGTGTAACGCCCCGGTCTACTGTGTGTGCGCTACAGGTCTGCAGACCTGTGACCCCAACCCATCTCCACGGATCTGATCGGGCGCAGCCGCTAATTCCAATGGCGGGTTGTTGAGGTTGGGGCTTGAACCCCAGACCTCCTAGATAAGGGAGCTCTAAACTGGTCCTCATCACCAACTGAGCTGCACTTTTTTATGTAACGCCCCGATCTACTGTGGGTGCGCTACATGTCTGCAAACCAGTGACCCCAACCCTTCTCCACGAATCTGATCGGACGCAGCCGCTAATTCCAATGACGGGTTGTTGAGGCTGGGGCTTGAACCCCAGACCTCCTAGATAAGGGAGCTCTAAAATGGTCATCACTAATCTCTGGTTCCTTTTATAGGCTTTCCAGTTGCTCTCTGTGTAACGCCCCGGTCTACTGTGTGTGCACTACATGTCTGCAGACCAGTGACCCCAACCCATCTCCACGGATCTGATCGGCCGCAACCGTTAATTTCAATGGCGGGTTGTTGAGGTTGGGGCTTGAACCCCAGACCTCCTAGATAAGGGAGCTCTAAATTGGTCCTCATCACCAACTGAGCTTGACTTTTTATGTAACGCCCCAATCTACTGTGGGTTCGCTACATGTCTGCAAATCAGTGACCCCAACCCATCTCCACGGATCTGATCGGACGCAACCGCTAATTCCAATGGCGGGTTGTTGAGTCTGGGGATTGAACCCCATGCCTCCTAGATAAGGGAGCTCTAAACTAGTCATCACCAATTGATATGCAACTCAGTTGGTGATGAGGACCAGTTTAGAGCTTCCTTATCTAGGAGGTTTGGGGTTCAAGCCCCAGCCTCAACCCCCTGCCATTGGAATTAGCGGCTGCGGCCGATCAGATCCGTGGAGATGGGTTGGGTCACTGGTCTGCAGACCTGTAGCGCACCCACAGTAGACCGGGGAGTTACACTCTGGGACCCACCGCTGTCTCCCTTCTGTTTGCCAGCGTTTGAACCTGTTCTTCTCCACTCCCGCCTTCTGCAAACTCGCGGTCTGCATCCGCTGCTTCTCCTGTTCGCCCGCCGCCTGTCTTTTGCGAACTCGCGGTTTGCATCCGCTGCTTCTCATGTTCGCCTGCCATCTGCGAACTCGCTTCCTGCAACTATCTTCTGCAGAGCTCACTGGACCTCTCGCAATACTCAATTTGTGACCGCATCCACAGAGTTCACCTCTCCTGAGCTCATCAAGTCCACCTCTCCTGAGCTCGTCAAGTCTACCTCTCCTGAGCTCGTCAAGTTCGCCTCTCCTGACCGCGTCCACAGAGTCCGCTCTCTTGCGAACTCGCGGCCTGCTTCCACTCTCTCTTGCTTTGTCTCGCGCCAAAACTGCCCGCAACACTTATTCTGGCCGCACCGCCTGCCGAGAATCTTCTGGCCGTCGAGTGTCTCCTCTAACCGCCAGATCAGCCACGCCTCCTCTGCCTGCAGCTCTTATTCTATCCATAACAAGACTGCCCGCGCCCCTCAGTTGCCTCACCCTCTGCAGACTTCCTCTCTCCTTCACGGGTTCTTCTCTATCTTTGTCGG
This sequence comes from Dactylorhiza incarnata, assembly GCA_033032865.1. Taxonomy (NCBI): domain Eukaryota; kingdom Viridiplantae; phylum Streptophyta; class Magnoliopsida; order Asparagales; family Orchidaceae; genus Dactylorhiza; species Dactylorhiza incarnata. The sequence goes on along the minus strand of JAWHQI010000192.1, from coordinate 2,655,834 downwards.
TCAATGGACTCAACTGATGCCTCGTCTCTTCCGGCCTGTGCCACGACTCCTCTCCCTGAAGTTCGGGATGAGCTTCAGATCACCATTATCTCTCTTAGTGGCAAGAAGAACTTTGTCGAGTGGGTACACTCTGTCCGTCGTGTTCTCCAGACCAATGGGCTCCTTCGTCATCTTTCTAAGGCACAACCTACTGAGCCCACCGAGGAATGGCTCGCGATGATGACCGCGTTCAATCATGGATTCTGAACTCTATGGACAGTGAACCATACCGTATGGCCATGTATCATGAGACAGCAAAGAGTGTGGGATGAACTTCACTTTATATTCTGGCTAGGACGGTTTGCAACACATGTTCAACATATTCACGGACCTCCAATCTCTTGAATCGGGGATGAATGGCGACCTCACCTCCTTTGCTGCGTGGTCCAAAACTCTTGTCGAGACCTGGATTCAACATCAGCCTCCTACGGTGAATCTCGCAGCCCAACGTGCCCAGAAAGAAGCTGTTGGTATCGTCATGATGATGGCTCGTGTCCGCCTCATCTCTACAACGTCCCTGCCCATATTCTTTCTTCCTCCACCATTCCCTCGCTCTCGGATGTGTGCTCCATGCTTTTAAAGGTGACACTGCTCCCCGATGCTTCTGGGACTGTTTCTCCGGCTCTTCTCCACCACTCTTCTACAGCTCACCCCGCTCCTCCATCGACTCATGGGGGTCGCACCGGCTCTCGGGGTAGGGGTCGCAACGGTCGGGCTCATCCCAAGTGTACTTATTGTGGCCGGGATGGTCATCTTGAGGCAACGTGCTACATAAGCATGGTATGCCTCCCCATTAGCTTGTCTCCATCGCTGTCAATGCTCCTTCCACCACCCGCACCGACATTGATACCTTGCACACTAGCTCCAACATCTTCATGGGTTGATCAGTCATTCTTCTGGCTCTGTTACGTCTATCTTTAACGAAGGTATCTTCTGTCTTTCCCATAGTTCAACTTGGATTGTGGACTCCGGCGCCATAAATCATATTACTCTACAGAAGCGTCCTCAGTACTCGGACTCTGCGTTTCCTAAGTTCATCACAGTTGCAAATGGCGACACCACGCCAGTTTGCGGGTCTGGCGATGTGCCCTTCATCTATCTTTCTTTGCTCGGTTCTTTATGTTCTGGGCTCACATTTCAATCTCCTTTCTGTTTGTCGTCTTACTCAAGACCTTGATTGCTCTGTAACCGTTTTTTCCTCTTCCTTAGTGGTGCAGGATCGACTAACGCAAATATCATTGGTAAAGAGCGACTGTCTAACAGGTTCTACACTCTGGATATTCCCCCCACAATTCTCTCCTCTGTTACTTTTGTTGATTGGCACCGGTGTCTCGGGCATGCTCTCCCAATTCTGAAGAAAGCTCTTCCCGATCTCTCCCTCACTGACTTCACTTGCGAGTTTTGTATCTTCGGCAAACAACATTGTTTTTCTTTTCCCCTTCATTGTACTTTGAGCAATGTTGCCTTTGTTTTAATTCATTCTGATATTTGAGGACCTTATAAAACAACTATTGTCTCTGGTTATCGTTGTTTTCTTAATTTTTTGATGATTACTCTCGCATGACCTGGTTATATTTACTTCGCGATCACTCTGAACTAACTAGTGTATTTCGTGCCTTTATTGTTAAGACTCGTACACAGTTCTCCAGCTCTACTAAAGCTCTTCAGACTTAAAATGCGCGCGAATATACGAGTCATGTGTTTCAAAATCTATGTACTCAGTTCGGGATTATCCATCAATCTTCTTGTGCTTATACCCTCAACAGAATGGTGTAGCTGAACGCAAGAATCGTTATCTTCTTGAGGTTGCTTGCTCACTTATGTTTAAGATGCAGGTTCCCAAGAATGATTGGCATTTCCCAATTTCTACCGCTGCTATCTCATCAATCACATGCCCTCGTCGATACTAAACTTTGCGACTCCATTCAATCTTCTCTACCTCTCCACATCGCCCTTTCCTATACTGCCTCGCGTCTTTGGTCGCGTCTACTATGTTCACTGTCTTGGTCCCTCTACAAACAAACTTGCTCGCCGAACTACCATATATATGTTCGTTGGCTATTCCCGCACTCAGAAAGACTATGTATGTTATTCTCCCGTCGATCACAAGGTAGTTACGTCTGCTGATGTGACCTTCCTCGAAGACCAGCCGTTTCACTCTTTACCTATGACACCTCCAGCCCCTACTACACTACCACGCCTTGTCGTCCCTGTTACCTCTTCTATTCCTCCTCTCCTACCCACTCCAACCACCATACCCTCCAAACTGCCGCCTCTTCGTGTGTACACTCGCCGTCCTCCTCATTCAGATGCTTTGCGACAGTTACCCGATGCTCCGCGGACTATTGATCTGGCACCGTTTGCTACCGCTCACCCCCTATCTAATTACGTTTCATTGCATCGCCTGTCTCCGGTGCTTCACAAATTTGTTATTTCTTTGTTGTATATTTCCACCCCTACTTCTCTGCAGGAAGCTCTTAAGCATTTGGGGTGGAGGGCGGCTATGGATGAAGAAATGGCTGCTCTCTGGGCCAATCAAACTTGTGATCTTATCCCTCTTCCTCCCGACCGAATTTGTGGGGGTTGTAAGTGGGTCTTCACTATCAAGCATGGTCTGGATGGGACGGTTAAACGTTTAAAAGCTCATCTTGCGGCTCGTGGTTTCACTCAGCAACACGACCTCGATTACGACGAAACCTTTTCACCCATCGCGAAATTGAATACTATTTGTGTCCTGATCTCTCTGGTTGTTCATCGACAATGATAGTTACATCAGTTGGGCGTCAAGAATGTCTTTCTGAATGACAACCTTGTTGAGACTGTCTACATGCACCAACCTCCCGATTTTGAGACCACGGAGGAGTCTCTTGTATGTCATCTCAAAAAAATTCTTTATGGTCTCAAACAGTGTCCTCGAGCTTGGTTTGAGAAGTTCGGTCGGGTGGTTTGTGATGTTGGGTTTACCCGAACCTCGACCGACTTCTCCCTATTCACTCTTCATCGCCCGACAGACACGGTGATACTTTTGGTGTATGTTGATGATATTTTGATTACGGGTGATGATCGCAAAGAAATACACATGATCAAGAAGCACTTAGCATCTACATTCCAGACTAAAGATTTTGGAAATCTCTGGTACTTTCTTGGTTTCGAGATAGCCCGGCGTCCCGATGGCCTTGTCTTATCTCAACGGAAGTACTGTCTTGATCTTCTTCATGATGCTGGCTACTCTGGATGCAAGCCCGTAGACACACCTATAGATGTCAATCACATTCTCTGCGCTCATACCTCCGACTCTGATCTACTCCTTCCAAATCCAGAGTACTATCGTCGTCTTGTAGGGAAGCTGATTTATCTTACAATTACAAAACCTGATATATCCTTTGTCGTTGGGGTTGTCAGTCGATTTATGCATGCTCCATGGATTTCTCACCTCCAGGTTGTTGAGTGCATCCTCTGATATCTGGAGATTGCTCCTGGACAAGGGCTCATATACAAGTCCTCCTCTTCCTTATCTCTCATTGCATATTCTGATGCTAGCTATGCTGGTTCTTTGGATGATCGTCGTTCCACAAGTGGATTTTACACATACTTTGGTGGACACATTGTCACCTGGCGAAGCAAGAAGCAATCCGTGGTTGCACGCTCATCTGCCGAAGCCGAGTATTGTTCAATGGCTTTCGTCGTTTCCGAGCTTACGTGGTTGGAAAGCTTTCTGAGAGATCTGAGTGTCAAACTCTCCTCTCCAGTCATTCTATTCTGTGACAAATTGACAATCAAGATGCTATCCATATTGCCAAGAATCTCGTATTTCATGAACGTACCAAGCACATCGAAGTCGATTGTCACTTTATTCGGTAAAAGGTTCAACTAAAGAAATTGGAATTAAGACATGTTCCTGCTGCTGGGCAAAATGCTGACATTCTTATGAATGTCTTACCGCGCCTGCTATATTATCAGTTCTTGTCCAAGCTTGGTTCCTACGACTTGTATGCTTCAGCTTACTGGGGAGTGTTAAGAGAATTTGTACAAAAGCCCATAGAGCAGGCCCAGTTAGAGTTCATTACCTCCTTAGTATTTAGTCTCACACCTTAGAATGAAGTGTAGTCTCTACTCTCTCTCTTCCTACATAATTGTACAAATACTTGTATCTTGAAGAAATTTTTGAGAAATTAATAAAATATTTAATTTTCTCTCTTTCGTATTATTCTACATAGTGAATCTTGGATCATTAGGTATTTCAGCTATTTTGGAGGGTAGACTCTTAGAGGGATACTTCTCTCAAGCGATTGCCTCGAGCTTGTCTCGATATCATGTATCTTCGTTTGTATTAATCAACATATATTGTTCGATGACAAGGGTTCCATCCTGAACCCTAATAGAATCCTCTTTCATTGTCCCCATTTTAGTCTGAATCCTACATATGATCGATCACATCATCTCTCGCCAACTATGAGTTTGTGGAACGATGACTTGCACGATACCGAGATCTTGGTTTCTGTTTCTTTCGAACCTAGCGTCAATTGACTCCCGGCCTCGCTGCCTAAAATCGCATTGCTCATGTTCGACCTTCCAGTCATGGTCGACCAACCTACGCGCGCCTATTCCTCATCTCCGCGCACATCGGATCCCGCCGCTGGATGCCCCTCCGCCTCATGCTCTACCAGGACGACGACGGCCCCAGCTCGCTCCAACCCGCCTCCTTCCCCTTTACGCACGTCATCACTGCCATTCCAGCAGCTCAACGCCTCGTGCGTCTTCCTTGCGCAGCTGTAGTCCGGCCCCTCCGATGTTCCCATCACCCCATTCTCTTCTACTGAGCGTCCGTTGCATGCCCTAGACCAGTTCTATGACCCTCCGCACCGATGAGGACGCCTCCGCTTCAACCTCCACCGATGCGTCCAAATCGAACCGCTTACACACCGTTAGGATCCATTGTCCAAATCTCCATCCTAGGCACATGGTCTCTCATCGTTTGCACCTTGTTGTGAGACATATAACCCCATCATATAAGTTGACCTAATTTAATTTGGTAGTATAAAACTTAGTCGATATGTCGACCAAATCTACCTATATAAATAATTAAAAGATTGGTTGTCCTGATCACATAACAACCAGAGAAAAAGATTTGAATGGTGTGTACCTTGGAAACATTGAATTTGAAGAGTGCATAATATATGTGACGTAGGATAAGGTGATGACACCAGAGACACTAATAATTTCAGGTTGAATTATGATTAAATTGCTTCAATTAAATAATAAGCAAATAGATTCTGCATGTAGAACAATTTATGAGCAAGCACATACGTAATAATATCCACAATCATATTTTCTTGACCAAACAAGCAACAATGAGTAATATAGACTTCAAACAAGAACTTACATAAGTAATAGGAGTCTGGGGAGGAGGAAGGAAGCTGATTCGGGGTCTGGACAGTGAGATTGTTGCAATTCTGCTCTGATTTCGGAACTCCGAGTAATATTTTCTGTAATTGAGGGCCTCAGTAGGGGACATGGGGGTGAAGAGGTGGGGAGGAGTAATGGGGATGTTGGTAGAGGAGAATGGGGTTGGTGGAAACAGGTATAAGTAGGATTGGTGTGTTCTGGGGGACGGCAAGGCCTGGATCGTAGACTCACGGGTGCTTGTCTGTTAATGGTAATGGAGTTATTCCCAGGCGAGTTGTTCTGGACTGCTGGAAGTGAAGGAATTTAGGACGTGGATTGAGAATCTGTAAAGGGAATTTAGACTGTGACAATTGGACTTTGGATTTTGAAAATGGATCGCATGGTTATGTACTTTAAACGTCATTTAGTTTCTTTTTTGTACATGATATTTTATTACCATTTTCCGTCTTGCAATAAGTATAAATTTACGGTATTGAATCCTGATTTGTCCACTAAGATCTCTAGCTGAATATTACTAGAGAGCAAAGAGATATCAAAAGGAAAGTGGTTCATAAATGAAATGGATTACCGGAATCAGAATGTTCAGGAGAACTAGATGGAAGAACTTGGAGTCATAGTCTAAGTTGATCTTTCTTCATGCAAAAGGTTCTCTCTTTGGGGTCTTTCTCTTCCTATTTATATCAACTCTTTTTTAGTTTGCAAGCTGTAGACAAATTAAAAAGTGATTTCCTCCATCTGATATAATATTTAGCGGTAGTCTTTGTCTTTGTGGAGAAACGGAAAAGATAATTGAAATTATCTCTTCCTTGGTATCCAACCTTTTTTAGCTTCAGAGGCATTACTCATATGTTTGAAGACTGTGATGGCAATAGGCTGCGAGCTTGGTGGATCCACTCAATTCGCGTGGTTTGTGATTTTGCAAGTGAGACTCTCAAACATCCTTGTCATATGTTGATTTATGAGAACCGACTACAGTGTCATCGGCTTTGTATGTTGTGTTCTTGGGTGACATGACTGGCCCTTTCTTCTATCTATGGAAGTCTGGAAAGATGTTTGTCGCTCTACAAACATCCTTGTCATATGTTTGTCTGGAAACATTAACAACTTTACTCTTTGCTTCGAGCTAGGGCTCTGTTTGGCACGACGGTGGCGGTCGTGAACGCGATGGTTATGAACTGTCGTTCTTGAACATCCGACCTCACCTAAGGAACTTCGTTCACTTTTGTGTTCAAAAGTAGTTTTTTTTCCTGGTGGCATCGGCGATCATAACCATTGTCTTGCCAAACATGCCTTCTATGATGGTGGCGTATTTGTCCAAACTCACCGGAGCAAAAAAGCCGCGCCAAACTGGTAGTTGAGTATTGTTAAATAAATCTGTACAAAGGCCTATAGTATGGCCTAACTAGAGTGCATTACCTCTTTAGAATTTATCGATTTAGTCCCACATCTTAGAATGAGATTGTGACTTCTCCCTCTCTTCCTATATAAATGTACAAATACTTGTAACTATTGATGTACATGTGTGAGAAATTAATAAAATATTTATGTTGTTTCTCTCACTTCCGTGCTCTTCTATTAACTATTGATGTACATGTGTGAGAAATTAATAAAATATTTATGTTGTTTCTCTCACTTCCGTGCTCTTCTACATGGTATCGGAGCAACACGAATCCTGAGTTTTTTTTGCTCGGCTTGAGCATCTGCTCTTGCGGACTCTATTTTGCTGCCGCTCTCTCTGTTCACTCGGCTTGTGCCCCTGCTCCTGATTGCGCGGTCTGGCGGCCTTCTTTCTCAAGCCCGCTTCTCTGCAACCTCTCGTGTTCTGTCAGCTCTATTCGTCGTGCTCCAGCTTGCCGAGCTCCCTCCGGTCGCGTGTCTGACTGCTGGGCACGCCCTAGTCGCATGTTGTGTTCGCCATTCGTGTGATTGTCATGCTCCCTCTGTCTGCAGAGTTCCTTGTGCTCCTGCCTGCTTTCCGTCCACCGTGTTTGTGTGCTAGCGTCCTGCCTGCTTGCGTGTTCGCCTCCCGTCTTCTTTTATGCTCGCGTCATGCCTGCTCGCCGTCTACGGTGTTCGCATCTCCTGAGCTCGCCAAGACCGCGTTCTCCTTCCTCTCGCGAGCTCGCCTTGCCACTCTGTCGTGATCGTTGTATCCGCGCGGAATCTTATTCTGAGCATTGTTCCTTTTGACCGCGCCTAGTTTGTCTCTCTATTCTGCGGCCTCGTCTAGTTTGCCTCTCTATTCCGCAGCCTCGTGTCTTTCCTCGCCTGACCTTTAGCTGTCTTTCTCTTACCTCCGCGGACTCTCCTATATTCGTTCTGGTCAATGGACTTGAATGATGCCTCGTCTCCTCCGGCCCGTGCTGCAACTCCTCTACATGAAGTTCAATATGAGCTTCAGATCACCACTATCGAGTGGGTACATCTGTACGTTGTGTTCTTCAGTCTAAAGGCCTTCTTCGTCATCTTTTTAAGGCTAAACCTACTGAGCCCACCGAGGAATGGCTCCGTGATGATGGTCGCGTCCAATCATGGATTTTGAATTCTATGGACAGTGAGCCATATCGTATGACCATGTATTATGAGACGTCCAAGGCGATGTGCGATGAACTTCACTCCCTCTATTCTGGCAAGGGCAGTCTGCAACACCTGTTTGACATCGCCACGTACCTCCAATCTCCTGAATCGGGGGTATTGCGCCCAAAACTCTCGTCGAGGCCTGGATTCAACATCAGCCTCCCACGGTGGATCTTACTGCCCAACGTTCCCAGAAAGAAGCCGTTGGCATCGCCATGATGATGGCTCGTGTACCGCCTCATCTCCATAGCGTCCGTGCTTAGATCATTTCCTCCTCCACCATTCCCTCCCTCTCGGATGTATGCTCCATGCTTTTAAAGGTGACACCCCCCCCCCCCCCCCCCCCCCCCCCCCCACCCCCCACCCCCTGATGCTCCTGGCACTGTCTTTCCAGATCTTCTCCAACTCACCCCCTTCTCCAGCGGCCCGTGGGGCTCGCTCCGGCTCTCAGGGCAAGGGTCGCAATGTAACGGCCCGTAAACCGCCACAGAGTAACAGTATTCATTTCAGTTCTAATAAGCATTTAACGGTAAGCAACAAATTCATATGCCACAAATGAGTATTGAAAGGAAAGTACAGAAAAGAAACTCTTATTCCAAGTAATTTACATCTTTTACATGTCCAAACTGTCCAAAACAACATATATACAAGTCTAGTACACACATTGAGTTTCTCTTTTCCTTTGTCTTTCGTCGGATCATCCTCACGTCTATCGGGTGACGTCATCCTCCTTTGTATTTGTAAGTAAGCATCAATTGAATATACTTCTTTGTTTATTTATGGAGTGAAATTTAAGGGTGATGAAGGTTTCTAAAAGGATATTTCTCATGTAGGAAAATGATGTGTTTAAACCCCGAAATCTAAATCGTCTTCTTAATTGTTATCCCATTAAACCTCAAGTGATTAAATCTCTTTCATTCATCAATCCATTTCATACATACAAACCTTAACAATATTACAAGGTTAACCATGCACTTGTATTCAAAAGCATATATAACATTCAAATTTTAAGAAGCATTAAGAAATGTCGCCGCAACAATTGTTAGATCCATCATTTTGTGTATAACAGTTATTTCATTGAAATTATAATGTAATTTAAAATATTGATAATAAACCTCAAGTGCATTGGTATGCTATTAGTTGTTTTGGTGTGCGGATAATGAAATGGTGTGCGGGTAGTAAAAATTGGACTCGAGTTCAATTGGATTTATAAGCGGCGGCGTGAGAGAGTGGACCGGCTCCTTACGATAAAAAGTAAAACCGAGCCTTCCAAAATCCAGCTTGATCTTTCCGTCGGCATTGCCGCTCTCGCCTAGGGCTTTCGGAAAGCCGCACGCCGCCATTTCCCTCCCTCGCCATTCTCCCTCTCTACCAGATTTCGATGGGGAGAAAGCTTCTCTCCACTTGCCCCAAGCTTTTCCTCTAACCGGTGCGCTAGCAGTGATCTACCGACGTGCTAACCGTGGAAGTTCGGAGCTTTGACTGAGCAAGGAACCCTAGATATCTTCATTATCTTGTTTTATTTCTCACCGTAAGACTTTCTTCTCTTCCTTCCCTTTTCCTTTCTATGTTTAGAGTGCGATTTTGGGGATTTTTGATGAAAAGTATTTTTATTTTGATGTAATTGACATAATTTGGGTGTTACATGCAATGGTTGAACTCGTCCCAAGTGTACTTATTGTGACTAGGATGGTCATCTTGAGGCCACATGTTATCGTAAGCATGGTGTGCCCCCACAACAGCATGCCTCCATTGCAGTCAATGCTCCTACCAACCCATGCACCGACATTGATAGCTCGCGCACCCAGCTCCAGCATCTTCTGGCTCTGTTATGTCCATCTCCAATGAAGGTATCTCATATCTTTCTCATAGTCCAACTTGGATTGTGGACTCTGGTGCCACACCATATTACTCCGCAGAAATCTCCTCAACATTTGGACACTGTGCATCTTAAGTTCATCACAGTGGCCAATGGTGACTCCACCCCAATTTTCGGCTCTGCAGATGTGCCCCTCACTTCATTTATTTTTCTTCGCTCAGTTCTTCATGTTCTGGGATCTCCTCTCAATCTTCTTTATGTTTATGGTTTTACTCAAGACTTTGATTGCTTTGTAACCTTTTCTTCTTCTTCCTTTGTTGTGCAGGATCAAATGACGCAAAATATCATTGGTAAAGGGCGTCTGTCGTCTACACTCTAGAAGTTTCTCCCACAGTTCTCTCCTCCGTTAGTTCTATTGATTGGCATCGACGTCTCGGGCATGCGAATCTTGTATCTTCGGCAAACAACGTCATTCTTCTTTTCTCCCTCATTTTTCTCGGAGCAATGCTCTTTTTGCTTTAGTTCATTCTGATATTTGGGGACCTTATAAAATAACTAGTGTTTCTGGTTATCATTATTTTTTTACATTTATTGATGATTATTCTCGCATGACCTGATTATACTTACTTCACGATCATTCTGAACTAACTCGTGTGTTTTGTGCCTTCATTGTTGAGATTCGTACACAGATTTCCAACTCTATTGAAGCACTTCGAACCGACAATGCGCGTGAATACACGAGTCATGCGTTTAATAATTTATGTACGGAGTTCGAGATCCATCTAACCTCATGTGCTTATTGATGCAGATTGGACCCGCAGCGGAGGACGATTTTTGGGCCCGTTCGGGGTCGATTGACTACTTACCATATATGGCGTACCCGGATCGATGATCCGACTCCACGGATGCGTCTGGCCCGTCGTTCCGACACAATTTCATATATTGCATTGTCATTTTGGCTTTATTTTTGATGCAATCGGGCTACCCCATCTCCGGCCAATCATAGTTGTCGATGGTGGGATGCCCTAATATCTCTTTATTATAAATAAGAGTGTATGGGGGTTGCCATGAGCTATGACGGATTTTGGAGAAGTGAATTCCCGGAATCCCGCGATCACCCCACGGTGCCGACTCAGTGGAACCCTAAGTGACGACTCCTAGGCCTCTCCCACTCCCCAAAGGTAACCATAACCCTTAGCAACCTTCCTCCACCCCCATAATCCCTCTACCGCCACCCCCAAACCTTCCCAAACAGCAGCAGCCGCCCCCCTTTTGCTGCAGTCCAGCCGCCGTCGCCCCCTTTGTTGCAGTCCAGCAGTCGTCGCCCTCCCAGTCCAAACAGCACCCGCCGCCCCCCTGTTTTCCTTCCGCCAGCCCACCAAGAACCCCCAACAGCCACCGCCACCTCCCCTTCCTCTCTCCCATTCAATCTGATGCCCCCATACCACCAAAATTTGCCCTTTTCAGCCCAATCCAGCCACCCCACAACCAAATCTGCCCTCCCACCACCCAAATCCGCCTCTATACAACAAGATCCACCTTCCTACACCCCCGATCCCGCTTCCCACAGTCATATTTAGTTCAACCAGCCCTTGTTTCCCCTCCAGATCATCTCCACCGCGCCGTGCTTCACCATATCTCAATTGCTTCGGGCAGCCCCCATATCTTGTGAGTGTTATTGTTGTATGGATATTTGTTTTCATTATTAATAGATGGTGTTGTGATTTCATGTTGGCTTGATCTCTTGAATATTAGTTGTTTGTTTTGGATTATATTCGTGATTTGCAGGATCAATTTGCCGCGCGCTTTTGCTTTGGCCCTCCATGCGGAGGAAAACCATTGGTTCTTTTCCTAAAAGAAATTATTTGTCTTTTGCTAAAATTATCTAAGTGTGATTTGACTATTTATTGTTTAATTTGAATTCGTCGTTGGATCTCGTATCTTACATATAATCATTTAGGGTTGCCGAGTTGTTTCCCTGATACGTCAATTAGGATTGCATGTTAGTCGCGCACCCGCGTAGCCTACTATTACGATCTAACTAGGGGAAGGGGAAAACTAGAGGAAACTAGGGCTAGAGTTTGAGGAAACTAGAGGAAGAAAGGGAAAATACCTGGATAATAACCTTCATATCATCAAAGAGGGGTTCCGGGTATATTTATACCCGGACCAAGGCTGGCCGGCCAAGGGGGCCGGCCGGCCCCAATTGGGGCTGAACCGGGTGGGTTCAGCCCCCCGAGGGCCGTCAATAGAAAGTGGGGGCTGAACCAGTTGGTTCAGCCCCGTTGTCGCCTTCGGATCCGTCCGGGGGCGTAACACCTACCCTACATCAGTTGGTATCAGAGCCCAAGGTTTGGGTCACATTTATTTACGTAGTGGTAGGTCATATAGAGTCTTTAGGTTCATCTATGACTAATTATCGTTGTCGTCCCTCTCCTCTATTTGGGGATCCAGATTCTATTTACACCCGATCCCATAGAGCCCCTTCTGAGAGATCCTCACATTACTATGATGATGATTCTCGATCACAACACCACTTCCAGAGATCGTGTTGATCCGTCGACACGATCCCACTGTGCTAGAGACGATCAGTATGATGTTTGTCGTCGTTCTTATTCCTGCACGTGAGTGGATCGTGCCGATCCTTCAACGCCACTCGATTACCTGAGGGATGATTATGAGAGAGATCTTGAGTGGCAATTTCGTGTTGATGCCCCTTCTTTTGACGGTTCATCGAGCCCCGAGTTTCAGTTATTGACTCGTGGATATGGAGTATTATCTCGATCATTTTGAGTTATTCGGTGAGCGGCGCATCATGTTTGCGAAACTTAGACTTCTAGATCAGGCAAAAGCATATTGGTCTAGCATATTGGATATGAAGTGTATGTTGTGTCAGAGGTATCTGCCTCCATCGTATCAGAGTCGCTTGCTCAAGCAATTATTTTCCCTTCAGCAAGGATCTAAGTTTGGTGCTGAATACAAGGATCGTTTTGTTGAGTTAGTTGCGAGGAATGATATTCGAGAGGAGCCAGTTATGACCACTTCCCGATTTCGGTCTGGACTTCGATCTGACATACGTACTGAGCTGGCTTACCACAGCTCGAAGTCCCTTGAGCAGACTTATCAGCTCGCCCTTCATCATGAATAGTCCTTGAGATCCGCAAAAGCTGGTCGAGTGGATTCACACATTGACCTCCGCAGTACGAGTCTCTCCCATACCGAGGTCACCACGATGCCTATCATTGTCCTGTCAGACACGGCAGAAATGATTCCTGATACGGATTTCTCTCACCCCAGTGAAGTACTTAGTCCGGTGAGTGGTCTGTCTTTTGTTTCTGACTCTTCTATTGTGACCCCGACTGGGGGTGAGTCTGAGCGACCTATTGATTCTATAGTGTCGTGTCCCTCACCTGCACCCCTTCTTCTGTCATGCCCTGGGTTAGTTAGCACCCATACCATAGACCAACTTATTGACACCGCACCCGTTGACCCATTCTTGAAAGTAGGTTTATGTCACTCTCCCCTTGTCATTGTCCCGAGCCACATCACGACCAAGAGCCAAGAGCTTGGTGTTGATCTAGTAGTGACTATCTCACCCATTTTTGTGGACACTACCCCTTTCGATGGTACTCATCTGGAGGATCATGACCCTGTTGACGAGTTCTATGACGAGCCCCCCGTTAAGCCTCCTGATGAGCCACCACATCCTTGTGAGGATGAGGTTCAAGTGAGCGACCCACTTATGAGTATTGAGTTATTGACATCTCTTCAATTATCGCCCCAGATCTTGCTCTAGAGAGTGGATCCCGTGTGTACCATCGAGTACATAGATCTTTTCTTAGATACATTTGAGCATACTCACAATGTCCTGAGAGTCGACCATATGATCCACTGCAGTTTTGATGAGTTCTTGGACACGCCGTCTGCTGACCCACCAGATGAGTTCTTTCTTTTCAGGGACACTCACCACACTCTTGACTCACATCCTATTGTCGGTGTTTCTAATATCCACTCAGGTGATTGTCGCATCCGCGATGATTTTCGTACAAACCTCCCGCTGAGCCCCCTGATGCGTCACAATTCCCAAGAGACATTTGACATTGTATGAGCTCCTCTTTGAGTGTTGATGTCTCACACGATCACCTGGACACTCGTCGCACACTGGATGAACTTTTCTACACTCGACCGAGAGAGCCTCTTGATAGGCCACCTCATTTTATAGATTTTCATGTCATTGTCAGACTGCCCCATAGAGAGCGTGTTGTGTCTGTCGTGTTTCATTTGCATCATCGACACAAGTCTGTTGAGTCGTTTCTTCATCATTTGCATGTGTCTGTTGAGTTGTTTATTCATCGTTTGCATGCATATCATGAGTTGGTCAGGCGGAGAATCAATAATGGTTATAAATATTATGAATCGCATGCGGATGTTCGTTGGCAAGAACAAGCATTTCATGAAAGCGAGCAGGTGATGATGAGAATTCGCGTTGTGAGGCTCCATGGGAAGCCTGCTAAAAGCTTGAGCGTTAAGCGAATGGATCCCAACACAATCATGAGACGAATCAGAGCAAATATCTATGATCTTGATATCCCGACGAGCATGAGTATCCGTCCTGTATTTAATGTTGAGGACTTAACGCCGTACTACAAGCCTCACGAGCATGTGGACTCATTTCGTGGAGATCCTTTTGAGCCTACACCCCTACATCCTTTAGAGCCTACACCTCCACATCCTCAGTCCTACACCCAGCCCACTTCTGAGCCCCACCTACCTTTGGGTCAGTTGCCTATGGCTTCACCGTCTGCACCAGTGATTGCACCGGGACTTCCAGCACATCATTGGATTATAGAGAGCACTAATGATATCGTGGTTCATGCATGCATAGTCGCGCCAGTCAGTCAGACACAGGAGTACCATTGATGTGGATACTTTACCATCGACGATACTTGGACGACCTCTGGTGGACTTTATCGAGTTTTACCTGGCATACACCGAGAGAATTCCGATCTCTATTCATCAGGAGATGGATTCTTTCAAGACGGGGAGAATGATGAAAATCGGAGACGCGGACCCGCGGCGGAGGACAAGTTTTGGGCCCGTTCGGGGGCGATTGACTACTTACCATATATGACGTACTCAGATCAATGATCTGACTCCACGATGCGTCCGGCCCGTCGTTCCGACACGATTTCATATATTACATTGTCATTTTTTCTTTATTTTTGATGCAATCGGGCTACCCCATCTCCGGCCAATCATAGCTGTCGATGGTAGGATGCCCTAATATCTCTTTATTATAAATAAGAGTGTATGGGGGCTGCCATGAGCTATGACAGATTTTGGAGAAGTGCATTCTCGGAATCCCGTGATCACCCCACGGTGTCGACTTCGTGGAACCCTAGGTGACGACTCCTAAGCTCTCTCCCACTTCTCAAAGGTAACACTAACCCTTAGTCACCTTCCTCCACCCCCCTAATCCCTCTACCGCCAATCCCATACCTTCCCAAACAGCAGCCGCCCCCTTTTTGCTGCAGTCCAGCAGTCACCGCCCCCCTTTACTTTCTTGCAGTTCAGCCGCCGCCGCCCTCCCAGTCCTAACAGCACCCGCCGCCCCCCTATTTTCCTTCCGTCGGCCCACCAAGAACCCCCAACAACCACCCTCAACAACCACCGCCACCTCCCCTTCCCCTCTCCCCTTCAATCTGACGCCCCATACCACCAAAATCTGCTCTTCTCAGCCCGATACAGCCACCCACAGCTAAATATGCCCTCCCACCACCCATATCCGCCTCTATACAGTAGGATCCACCTGCCTACACCCCGATCCCGCTTCCCGCAGTGAGATCCAGTCCAACCCACCCTTGTTTCCCCTCCAGATCATCTCCACCGCGACGTGCTTCACATATCTCTATTGCTTTGGGCAGCCCCCATATCTTGTGAGTGTTATTGTTGTATGGATATTTGTTCTCATTATTAATATATGGTGTTGTGATTTCATGTTGGCTTGATCTCCTTAATATTAGTTGTTTGTTTTGGATTATTTTCGTGATTTGCAGGATCAATTTTCCGCACGCTCTTGTTTTGGCCCTCCACACGGAGGAAAACCATTGCTTCTTTTCCTAAAAGAAATTATGTCTTTTGTTAAAATTATCTACGTGTGATTTGACTATTTATTGCTTAATTTGAATTCGTCGTCGGATCTCGTATCTTACATATAATCATTTATGGTTGTCGAGTTATTTCCCCGACACGTCACTTAGGATTGCATATTAATCGCGCACCCACGTAGCCTACCCTACATCACTTATACCCCCTAATAGAATGGCGTAGATGAGTGCAAGAATCGTCACCTTCTTGAGGTCGCTCACTCACTTATTTTTCAAATGCAGGTTCCAAGCTTTATTGGCATTTCACAGTTTCTACAACTTGCTATCTTATCAATCACATGTCCTCCTCCATTCTCAATTATGAGACTTTCTTCAGTCTTCTATTCCCCTCCACACCTCCCTTCCCAGTCGTACTTTGCGTCTTTGGATGCACATGTTATGTTCACTGTCTTGGCCCCTCCACAGACAAGCTTGCTCCTCATGCTACCAAATATATGTTCGTTGGATACTCCCGCACTCAGAAAGGTTATGTCTGTTATTCTTCCGTCGATCGCAAGGTAGTCACATCTGCGGATGTGACCTTCCTCGAAGACAAGCCTTTTCATTATTTCCTTATGGCCCCCCAACACCTCCTACACTTTCACGCTATGTCATTCCTGTTGACTCTCATCTTCCTCCCCTCCTACCCACCCCGGTCACCATACCCTCCAAACTGCCTCTTCTTCGTGTGTACACTTGTCTCCCTCCTCGTTCTGTTGCTCTACGACAGTTACCCTCTACTAATGATTCCGAGCGGACTGAAGATCTGACACCAACGTTTATCGCTCACCCCCTATCTAATTATGTTTCATTGCATCGCTATCTTCGGTGCTTCACAAATTTGCAACTTCTTTGTCGTCTATTTCCACCCATACATCTCTGCAGGAGGCTCTTCAGCATCCGGGATGGCGGGCGGCTATGGATGAGGAAATGACTGCTCTTTAGGCTAATCGGACTTGGGATCTTGTCTCTCTTCCTCCTGACCAGACCTATGTGGGATGTAAGTGGGTATTCACCATCAAGCATGGTCCAGATGGGACAGTTGAACTTCTAAAATCTCTTCTTGTGGCTCGTGGTTTTACTCAGCAACACGAACTCGATTACGACGAGACCTTCTCACCTGTCGCAAAACTGAATGTTGTTCGTGTCTTGATCTCCCTAGCTATTGATCGACAGTGGTTGTTGCATCAATTGGACATCAAAAATGTCTTTCTCAATGGCGATCTCGTTGAGATTGTTTACATGCAGCAACCTCCCGGTTTTGAGACCAGGGGGGTCCCTTGTATTTCACCTCAAAAAATCTCTTTATGATCGTGGTTAGACAAGTTCAGTCGGGTTGTTCGTGATGTTAGATTTACTCGAAGCTCGACCGACTTCTCTCTATTCACTCATCGTCCAACGGGCACAATTATTCGCTTGGTGTATGTTGATGATATTTCGATTACGGGTGATGATCTCAAAGGAATACACATGATCAAGAAGCACTTGACCTCTGCTTTCTAGACTAAAAATATGGGAAATCTTCGGTACTTTCTTGGTATCGAGGTAGCTTGATGTCCTGATGGTCTTGTCCTATCTCAACGGAAGTACTGTCTTGACCTTCTTCATGACGTTGTCTACTCTAGGTGCAAGCCTACTGACACACCTATGAATGTCAATCTCTGCACTCATGCCTCTGACTCTGATCTACTCCTTCCAAACCTAGAGTACTTATCGTCATTTTGTACTGAAGCTGATTTATCTTACAGTTACAAGACCTGATATATCATTTATCCTTGGGGTTGTCGGTCGATTTATGCATGCTTCACGGATCTCTCACCTCCAGGCAGTTTAGCGCATCTTTCGATATCCGAAGACTGCTCCTGGACAAGGGCTTGTATACATGCCATCTTCTTCCTTACCTCTTATTGCTTACTCTGATGCTGACTATGTTGACTCTTTGGATGATCGTTGTCCCACAAGTGGGTATTGTACATACTTTGGTTGACACTTTATCGCCTGGCGGAGCAAGAAGCAATCCGTGGTTGCATGCTCATCTGCCGAAGCTGAGTATCGTTCAATGGTCTCCGTTGTTTCTGAGCTTACGTGGTTGGAAAGTCTTCTAAGAGATTTGAGTGTCAAACTCTCCTCTCTGGCCACTCTTAATTTGCGACAGTGAAGTTGCTATCTATATTGCTAAGAATCTTGTATTCCTTGAACGTACCAAACACATCGAAGTCGATTGTCACTTCATTTGAGAGAAAGTTTAACTGAAAAAATTGGAATTAAAACATGTTCCTGCTGCTCGGCAAATTGTTGACATTCTTACTAAGGTCTTACCGCGTCTGTCATATTATCAGTTCTTGTTCAAGCTTGGTGTCTACGATCTGTATGCTTCAGCTTGCGAGAGAGTGTTAAATGAATCTGTACAAAGACCCATAATAAGGCCCAATTAGAGCCCATTACCTCTTTAGGATTTAATCTCACATCTTAGAATGGGATTGTGGCTTCTCCCTCTCTTCCTATATAAATGTACAAATACTTGTAACTATTGATATACATGTGTGAGAAATTAATAAAATATTTATGTTGTTTCTCTCACTTCCTTGTTCTTCTACGAGTATCATTAACAATACATCTCAATTTACTAATTATATTTGTGTAAACTTTCGTTTTAGTTCACAATTTTATGTTGTTTTTTATATATTCACATATGTACAGCCCGCTCTTTGAATGCTTGTTCTGCTTGGTACATCATTGATTGATGTTTCATTTGTTATATATGATAAAATCATTATTCTCTTCATTCATCATACATCCATTTTCCAGAAAAGTTTGTTTGAAATTCAAACCTGCAACTTCTGTCTTTATTTAAATTTTAGTCATTCCAAAATTGATATTTAACAAGATGGGTCCATTGGTAAATGACTTCAAGCATGCCTGTCATATGCTGACTATCTGACAAGTGGTCTAGATAGAGTATATAAACGTAGATTGTTGAAAATTAAATTTATCTAATACTTTTTATTCCTTTACAATGAAAATTTTATCATGAAAAATGCAAATTAAAATACTTGTACTAGAAGTTAAAAATCAAGAATATTGAGTGCATTTTTTTCTTTTTTTTTGCTAATTCAGTTTTATGGTGGCATATTCTACAGAGTGTTGAAGAAGCAGAGTGCCGTCGAGCGTATGATTCCGCCACTGAGGTTTACTTAGCTTCTTTTGACCGCACAAAACCAGCTGATGAAGTAAGAGTTTTTTTTTCAAGAATCTTTACTTATAACTTGAGCGTCTTATTTAATTATATGCTCTTTCAGGGCATACTTAGAAGAGAACATGAAGTTGCTGTTCAGAAGGCAATTGATGCCTTCAATTCTGGTGCTGTGGGAGCTGGTTCAGTTCGTTTAAATTATGAAAAACTTCTTCACAATTTCTTCAAGAAAACTTTTGAGGTAAGAGCATGGTAGCATTGATTTCTCTGTTTCTTGTGATAACATTTATTTTGGTCTTAATCATGATTGTTATTTTTCTTTTGATCAAGCCCTCTGTTGACATGTGTGATTTTATTATGCCTTATATCAGTTTTAGGAACAGTATTTTTGGTTTTTTTTTATTTGGCCTTATCAATTTAGATGATGTTTCAGGTTTTTTTTCTAATCGTCTATAGTCCCTGGAGGTTTTGTATTCCTATAATTAGGCCACGGGGCTTAATTTTTGTTTGGAAACGATAATTCGAAATATCACAATCAAATAGAGATTCAACAACTAAAATAGAGATCTATTCTTTGGGATCCTTTATTCAAACGATTGGAACTAGTAGAGATAGAATCAGTTCGATTTCTGAAATGCCTTTCAAATCTTCCTCCATGCCCTGGCTATTTATGGAACCTGAGAAGCTGATGAACAGTCATCTACTTCAGGTAGAAATCGAACCATTTTTTGGAAATCTTACAAAAATCTGTTCTTTTTCTCTGACAGATGGTTAGAACTAATCCTATTGAAAGGTCAATTATAGATTAGAAATTGATGAAGAAAAAAGATGTTTCTTGTCATTTTCAAGCAAGCGGAAAATAAAGAAATAGTTGATATGTTCAAGACAATTACTTATTTACAAAATACCATCTCAATTCTTCCTTTGTTCATTGATCTTATGATTGATTACACAATGTTTTGAGCTTTTGCATACTTCCTCCTCTCTCTCCCCCTCCTTCTCCTTCTCTCTCTCCCTCCTCCTTCTCTCTCTTCTATTTCTTCTGTTCTTTTGCCTATGGTACCTTAAGTTGTATTGGATCAAACCATCCTCTAACCACTTTTGAGTTATCCACGATTCTCCAACTATTGTTATTATAACATCTACATCCAACCTAAAACTAATTGGTTATAGGTGGAGGGACCCAAGATCTATTTTAAGTGCAGAAGGCTATATGAGTTTCTCAACGTGAGATTAAATTCTCAACACTCCCCCTAATATGCATGATTTTTAGTATCTAAGCGAACCTTATTATTTTAATTGTGTGACGTGTGAGTAGACTTGGGATCGATTTTAAGTCTACAATTCCAAAAATCAAGCCTGCCTAACCAAACTCAACATTGCTCAACGCCATCTTAATTTAAATTTTTTGTTAATGGGTCTCACCATCATCGAGAGGGGGGCCAAGCCACAATGATGGACCATTGTAATGGAGATCTATCACACCCCTTTTAAGTATTTATCGGATCGACACTTTATATCGCCAAATGAACGATCGTAGTCCGTGATTGCGACCTGCTCAAAATTCCATATGTATATATACTTTTCTTTTACTTTTCTTATTTATATATTGAAAATTAGGTTGAATCGTTCATTTGGACGATTCAAGCCGTCGGATGCGCCTTACTCATATTAGGGCTAATAAGAGGTATCATGGATTGAAGCCCTGAGCCGCCTCTTCCTTCGGTCCTAGATGGGTGAGACTCAAAGGAAGGAGTTCTCATCAAGGAGGTAAATGGTTCAAGACCCGGCCTCAACAACCTACTGTGTGAAATATGAGCGCAGAGGGTTGGAGTGTGCGGGCCGCGACCCTCTTATGTGGCTCGACTGGGGTTCAAAACCTGAATGAGCGGCTCATAACATATTCTTCCTAGATTATTATTGATCTGAGTTTCTTTAAGCTGTCGTACTTCTAATCTCCATTTGGATGGTGAAATATGGTTTTTGGTCCTTGCTTGTTGGTAGAGATGGTGAAGCTTATGTACTGAAAAATCTTAAAATCTATTTTTTTTCCTAAAAAGGAGAGCATTAATATTTTTTTCCTAGTTAAATTCTTAGCCCTATTCTTCCACATGCGATATAAGTGTGAATTTATGATGTAGGAGCACAAAAAGAATATTTTTCTTGAGGCTGATTCGCATTGCTCAAGAGCTATACAGACCATGGAATCAAAGTTCCGTGCTTCATGTCATGTTCCGGATGCAAACATCGATAATGTGCTTCGCGTAAGGTTCTTCCCTTTTTTTTGTAATTTGTATAATGTGCTTCGTGTGTGACTTTGAGGTCACGGGCTCGATTCATGGAAGCAACCTCTTGCAAAAATGCAAGGTAAGGTTTGCCTACATTTCACCCTTGTGGTGGGACCCTTCCCCGGACCCTTGCTGCACTGGGATGCTTTATGCACCGGGCTGCCCTTTTTTATCTAGGCTCTTGTTTCTCTAATATAAGAGAGGCTGTTTTTAAATGCCAATTGACTTAGTTTTCATGATTTATAAAATTCAATTTTCATTTGAACTTTCTGGCTAGCGTAATCAAATGAAATTAGATTTAAATACACATCTTTATATCTTTTTATTTTATCAAGTTTTGCAAAATTAAAATGCTCATTGAAGTATTATGAGCTTGTCTACTTCTGATATTAATGGTATGCTGAATGCCTTTACAGGTTTTGGATGGCTTAGTTACTGATTATAAATCATCCTGTCATGGTCCAGGAAAATGGGAAAAGTTGGCTTCTTTCTTACAGCACTGGTATTGGCCTGATGTATTTACATACTAGACAATGAGGTTGAGAGATTAATAGTACTCATGGTAGCGGCATGATTTCTATTTGAAATTACTTCCAACTGTACCAAAATTCTCGTAGGAAGTCATTATATATATATATAGCATGGATGTGATAATACACGGTTGCTGTTCACGGATAAAAGAATCAACATCAATAAAGGAAGAATTGCTCTTATAATCAAAATTTCATAAATCCAGCTATTATATTTATTAATAAAATGTTTGCTAAAAACCATTAATAATGCTCAAGTCCATAGGTAAAATTGCACGATCAATCATATGCTCTATAAATTGTTAGTTTTGTGAGCTTCCATCTTTCTGATGCCATAATTGTCAACAAAAATCAAAATTCCTAAAATTGCATGATTGATAAGCCCCATAAAAGTATCCTAGACTCTGTTTGGCACTTCATTTTTTACTTTGGTGGTGTTTTTGATTCACCTCATGGAGAGGCGGAAGTATTTGGACAACCTCCATTTTGAAGCTCTGCTATCGTGGGAAAAGCCAAAAACTCCATTTTGAGCTTCATTTTCTCGTGAATGGTAGCTCCATTTTTCACTGGGGCCGCATGTGCCACCCTTCCAAATGGATCCTTAATCTCTTTTGATAATTTTATTTAATAAACAGCGGTGTGTTGAGTACAGTTTTTTGTGTGGTCACAGTTTGGAGGGGCCTATACTGGATATTTTCAAGAAGCGTTTGGATAAAATTGAATCTGAGAGGACGTCTTTCAAGTTAAGGTGCAGTTCAAGTGACGATAAATTGGAATTGCTGAAGAAGCAGCTGGAGTCAAATGAGAAGCACAGAGCGGATTATTTAAAGCGATATGAGGATGCCATCTCCGATAAGAAAAGGATAGCCGAAGATTACTCTGTTCATGTTGCAAATCTGAAGAGCAAATGCAGCACACTTGAGGAACGCTGTCTGAGTTTATCGAAATCTTTGGAACTAACTAAAGGAGAGTCTGTTGGATTGAAGGCGAAGTATGACAACATCATTTTGGAGCAGAAGGCAGAGGAAGAGAAGTTGAAGGCTTGTATTGCTACTTTAGAGTCTAGGAGCACTGCAGGAGAAGGGAAGTTAGCCGTTGTTCGTGAACAGGCGAATTCTGCAAAGGAAGAGGCGATGGAGTGGAAGCGAAAATATGATTTCGTTCTTTCAGATGCTAAAGCAGCTCGTGATAGAGCGTCCTTGGCATTGGAGCATTCAAATAAGAAGGCCCGAGAGAGGGAAGATTCCTTAAGGGCGGAGTTATCTGATAAGTTAACAGAGAAGGTGCCTCTTTTTCTTAGAATTATTTGGCCCTATACAAATTAGAAATTCTTAAAACGTTTTTCTGTTGATTTCTTATGATGAAAACAGAATGAAGAGATCAGAAAGCTGACTGCCAGGATTGACCATGCTGAGATGAATGCAAGCAGATTAATTTCACGGCTCGAGGTACATTTGATATTGTTTGAGGGAATATACATGCAATTTCCTATCACATTCACATATTTAACATATAAACTTTACTTTTTAGTTACATACCGCCAAAATGATTTTAATACAACAAAATTACCAAACTTTAAAGTTTAAACTCGTTATGAACCTTTTACTTTTTATGCAATTTATTGTTTTTTTGTTTTTGCATTTTTGGAATTGATTGATTATTTGGACTACTTTACAATTCATGTGATTTGTATTTAAAGATTAACATTTTTAATCCCCCGGCCGGTTGCTCCCTTCCAATGGATTGATTTGAATATTCTAACCCTAAGGGTCCGTTTCATTGGACGGAATTGCGGCTTCTGAATTACAATTGGAGGTCCAATTCAATAAAAAATTACCTCAAATTCTAATTTCATAGCCTTAATTCTGTCCAAATGAACGGACTTTAAAAGTTTATCGGATTGATTTGCTCATCAACACTTGCCAGCTGCTATCAAAATGCATTGATATCAGAAGTATATTCTGTCCATTGCAATTCGTCTCGCATTGTTATGTCCTCTGGTCAAGTAAGGAGTGTTAATCAGATCGCATTGTAGAGTTTAGGCTAAGAGTTAAAAGGTATGGAGTAATTTTTGTGACTTTGAATAATTAGAGAAACTTTCCATTTATTTTTTAAAATTATTAAGGTCCTCCTTCTAAATTTACATTGTTAACAAATTTTCATGACCAAGACTTCCCACCCAGATGTTTTTTTAACATAAATATTAGCAATGTAAACTTAAAGGGGTATATTTTGGTAATTTTAAAAATTAGATATTTCTTAAAATTATCAAGATCTCCCCTTTAAGTTTACATTATTAACATATTTGATCAAAACATCTCATCCAGATGTTGGATTAACATAAATATTAAGGGTTAATTACCGGGACCTCCCCTGGGAGTTTGTACCCCTCTATCTTTCAAAATTACATTTACCTCCGCTCTAAGTTTCCCTGGTTTACAAAAATGCCCCTTCCGTTGGTAATGTGGATGGAAAATGATAAAATCAGCCAAATTATTTTATGATATTTCGATTTTATCCATTTATAATGATTGTAGATTCATTATAAAGGGTAAAATGTAATGCATCCTTTTCAATGTAGAGTTATAAAAAGGGTAAAATTGGAATATCGTAATATAATTTGGCATATTTGATCACTTTTCATCAATATTTCTAAAGGAAAACGTAATATCTTTCAATGTAGTGTCATTACAAAGGGTAAAATTGAATATCATAAAATAATTTGGCTGATTTTATTATTTTTCATCCATATTTCTAATGGAAGGGCCATTTTGGTAAATTAGGGAATCTTAGTGAGTAGGTAAATGTAATTTCGAAAGATAGAGGGGTGCAACCTGTAATTATGCAAACTCCTAGGGGAGGTCCCGGTAATTAACCCTATATATTAACAATGTAAATTTAAAAGGGGATGTTTTGATAATTTTGAAGTTTGAGGGGAGGTCCTGTGGTAAAGGATTTCTACTTTAATATGTAGAGAACAAGAGAATTTAATGGCATTCAAACAATTCCCCTTTTGAAGTTTGACTTTTTATGGTCTTCTATATTGATTTTCATTGTGATCTAATGTTGAGGATTAAATGCAGGCGGCTGAATCAAGTGCTAAGAAGCATGAATTGGAAAATTTAGCATTGAAAGATGAAATCAACGGGCTGATTGAATCCTTAGATTCTGTAAAAAGCAGAGCCCAATCTTACGAGAAAGAACTAAGAATCCTCGAGCAAGAAAAGAATCATCTTCAGGAGAAATATCTATCCGAATGCAAAAATCTGGATGCGGCTGAAAAGAGAAGCAGGGATGCGGAGAGGGAAGCCAAGAAAGCGATAGAACTAGCCGATACCGCTCGGGCAGAGGCGGCCACCGCTCTTAAGGAGAGGAGCGATGCTCATCGCCTGGCCATGGAACGCCTCGCGCTGATCGAAAGATCTGAGAGACGAGTCGAAGGCCTGGAGAGGGAGAAGGTCGAATTAGCCGGAGAAATGGCGATGCTGCGATCGCGTGAGATTGAGGCGATTTCCAAGGCGGAATTGATCGAGAGAAGACTCGAGGAGAGGGATAAAGAAATCGAGGAGATGCTGAGCACCAACAACGAGCAGAGATCGAGCACTGTGCATGTTCTTGAATCTCTGCTGGCGACGGAGCGCGCCGCTCTAGCCGAGGCCAATAATCGTGCGGAGGCGCTGTCGATTCAGCTGCAGGCGACTCAGCGAAAGCTCGATTCTCTGCAGCAGGAGCACGCGTCCGTTCGGCTTACGGAATCCGCGCTCGATAGCAAGCTGAGGACAGCTCAGGGGAAGCGTTCCAGGACGGATTATTTCGCCGCCACGGAGTCGGTTCACGATATGGACATTGACGGCGACGGTCTTCACGGGAAGAAGCGGTCGAAGAGCACCACCAGCCCGCTGAAGCAGATGGAGGACGGCGGATCTGTGTATGGCGGGGATGATGAGCAAGACCAGGGTCGGGAGAATCTGGAAACCGAATCTGAAGATTACTCCAAGTTCACTGTGTTGAAGTTGAAGCAGGAGCTGACGAAGCATGGTTTTGGCGCGGAGTTGCTGCAGCTGAAGAACCCTAACAAGAAGGATATTCTAGCATTGTATGCGAAGAATGTTATGAAAAAGTAGCTCCTTTTTTTTCTTCTTGGATTGTTTGGTTTTCGGTTGTGTACGTTCTGGAAAGTGATTGTTGTGTAAATTGGGATTAATTTTATATGGTAGCTGAACATTAAGGCTTTAGCGTTTAGCTGTTTGTTTGAACGTTTTTAAATACAACGCTATTTTGTCTTTTTGAATAGGCTCAATTTTGAATCATCCATCCCTCAAAATGCCAATTTATGACCGATATCTACATTCTTGCACGTTTTTGCAAATAATTAGATAACTCGATCAAATAACAAATGATTGTGGTGTAAATTAAAATTTTGTTGTGCATTTTGAATATTTTAAAAGTAAATAAATTAAAGTTTGAAATATAATTTAAAGAAATGATTTACTTTTGCTATTTATGTAATGGTAGAAAAGTAAATCATGAACAAATCAACAGAAATCTTAAAAACCTAAGAAGAAGATTATTACCAGTTCCAATGTCTTTTTGAACTTTGGAACTCTGAATAAATGGAAATTTATTTTGGATCGGGCTCCGTTTCCAAATTTTTGTTCGGGTGGGCGATATTTCGATCGCAAAAGAGGAGGAAGAGAGCAAATTAGAAGATCACAATGGTCTCCTAGGGGGATCTAAATGATTTTTTAGGAGATCAAAACGATCTCCTGTCCGAACGAAAATTTAGATCCGGAGCCCTATACCAAAAATTCGGTGAATAAATGAGAGGAATAGCGCCGTGGAAACGGGAGCAATATGCTTCCACAAATGGCCAGAATATTTTTGGACATTCAAAAGGTGACCTTAGGTGGTCATAAACTGTCGTTCGTGAACGCCTGACTTTAGCTAAAAAATTCCATGCATTTTATGCTAAAAAATAGTTTATTTTCTTGGTAGCCGTCATAACCTTTGTCATGCCAAACATATCTTCTATGATAATTACATTTTTGTCTAAACTCACCGAAGCAAATAAGCCGCCCCAAACGAAGCCTAAATGAACAGCCTGAATTGATTTATTTAAACTCAAATCTAAGGCTTCGTTTGGCGCGGCTGCAGCGACTGGAGAAGCAGTGGTGTGAAGCAGTGGTGGAATAATCAGCTGTTTTGCAGAGTGGTGGCAGAATCTGTGAATCTGTTTGGAATAGTAGTTGTTGCAGTGCTGTTTCAAACGGAGAAGCTGTTTGGCAAAACAGCTGTGTGTTTTGAATTTCATTTTTTTAAATTAGAAATAAATAACAATTAATTAAAATAAATTAACTTAGTACATATTAAGCACTCTAATATTCTCTTAATAAATAAAATACACTGATTAATATGTTTTTCCCAAACAAAACTCGTAATTGTGATCAGCCCCAGACATGCACCATCTTTTTCGATCATCGAGCGTCAACTGTATAGTTAGAGTAATGTAATTAATCAATTGTGAAATTATATAGTAATATAACTTATAATATTAAACACCTCAATGTATTTTACCTGTGAGTCTCCATCAGTTGATCCGCTATAAAGTCTTTGATGTTTGACATTTCAGTAGCTCTCATTCCTTCAAATGTAGTAGGTACGATATTCGGATTTGGGTCGATTGTTCTTGGACGATTGTTTGGTCGCGGCTCGTAGGCCTCAGCATGAACATAGCTTTCGTTCTCATCACATACATCAAACTCGGGGTCTGAACGCGATGGATGTCTTCTAATGAAGTTATGAAGCGTCATCATAGCAACCACAACCACACACTGTTTTGGAAAATCAAACGGGAAGTTGTTAAGCTTTTTGGAAATTTACTATCATTTCGATCACAAAATATTTGGAAGAGGTGCTGCAAAAGAACATACAAAAGCAAAAGAAAATGGATTGTGCTTCGTGCTCCATGGAGGAGGGAAGAGATCGAAATAGAAGAAGGGAAGAGATCGAAATGATTGCACATCCCTAAAACCTGAAGAAATAGAAATAGTAGAAGGGGAGGAGGAGGAGGAAGAAGAAGGCTACCTGGAGGAGGTTCGTGCTCGCTGGAGGAGGGAAGAGATCGACGTGCTTGTGCTCGCAGCTAGGGCTCGCTGATGTGCAGCAATCTCTCGCGGCTAGTAGGGCTTCGCGCAAGGCTACCTGGAGGAGGAGGGAAGAGATTGACGATCGTGCTCGCTAGGGCTTCGCGGATGTGCAATCTCTCGCTGGAGGGCTTCGCGGAATCGGAATCGCGCCCGCGGCTGAATGAAAATCGCGAGTTGTTTTCACGATTCCAAATCGCAGAAATAGCGCGATATAGGGCGGTGGCGGATTGAACTGCGGGCTTCACGATTACCGTTTGGCAGGGCTGATTTAAAATCTGCGGCGGGCATATGTCAAAACTCAAAACGCCCCGCCAAACAAAGCCAAAATCTGCGGAGGGCAGCTGTCAAAACGCCCCGCCAAACAAAGTTCTGCTCTGCCAATTCCGATCAAACCAAACAGTTATATTGCACTCGTGTACTCTTCGTCTCCATGGCACCATACTCCTGCTTCCGCTTAAAAAGGCTACTCTCCGCTTCCGCTGCCCCTCCCGTCGCCGCCACCGCAACCGCTCACTCTCGTTCCTCCATTGACATCGTCAACCTGACCGATCTCATCGACAGGCAGCACTGGTTCCGCCTCAAAACCCTAATCTCCGATTCCGACACAGACCCCTCAAAAATCCTCCTCCTCCTCTTCGATTCCGGCGCCAGCGCCCGCACCCTACTCTCCTACTTCCGATGGTCCGATCGCCACTTCCAATCTCCCCACGACCTGCACCTCCATTGCCGCGTCCTCCACTCCCTCGCCGCCGAAAAATTATACTCCAAGCTCCGCTCTGAGCTCCACTCCATAGCGCGTTCCGGCCGCTACCTCTCCCCCGCAATCTTCCACGTCCTTAACATATCCAGAGATCGCTGGGCATCCGTCTCCCTCATCGCAGACATGATACTCCTCGCCTATGTACAAAATTCCCAGATCGATTCGGCCCTCGAAGCCTTCCGCAGGGCCGGAGACTACAGATACCGGCTTTCAATTCTTTCCTGCAACCCTTTGCTCAATGCCCTAATCAAGAAAGACATGTCGAAAGAGTTTGAATCCGTGTACACCGAAATGACTCGGAGAAGAATCGCCCCTGATCTGATCACCTTCAACACTGTCATAAATGGGTTCTGTAGGACAGGAAAACTTCGAATGGCGAATGATATCTTGACCGACATGAAATCATGGGGCATCGAGCCAACGGTTGTCACCTACAACACCCTTATCGGCGGATACTGCAGGAGTAATCAAGGTGGAAAACTGTACCACGCCGAATCTCTCTTGAAGAAGATGGTCTCAGCTGGAATCTATCCAAACGTTGTTACTTTCAACACCCTTATTGATGGTTTCTGCAAGGATGGGAATTGCTTGGCGGCCATGAAATTTCTCGAAGAACTGAAGCATCAGGAACTGTCTCCTACCACCATCACCTACAATTCCTTGATCAATGGGCTCTGCAGCGAAGGAAAACTGGATGAAGCTCTTGCATTGCTGAAGGAGATGGACAGTGTTGTTGTCATCCCCAATTTAATCACTTTCAATACTATTTTAAATGGATTCTGCAAGAAAGGAAAGTTGGAAGAAGCCAAGAAGGTTTTTGACGATATCTTCCGCCGCGGATTGGAATCGAACGTTATCACTTACAACACCTTGATCGATGGTTATTGTCGATCCGGTCTGATGGAGGATGCATTGGAGATCAAAAGATCGATGTTAGAGAAAGGAATCAACCCAGATGTTTCCACCTACAACTGCTTGATCTTGGGATACTGTTCTAAAGAAGACATGAAGGCTGCAACAAGCATTTTGGATGAAATGATGGAGAAGAAAATTCGAGGTAATCTCATAACTTATAATATTCTGATTGATGCATTGTGCAAGGAAGGGGAGATGAGGAAGGCAAACAATCTCCTGGATGAGATGTTTGATGTGGGTTTGAAACCTAACCATCTAACATATAATACACTGATGGAAGGTTTCTGCAAAAAAGGGAACCTAACTGGTGCTTTGAGCATGAAGAAGAGGATGGAGGGGAACAAGAAGCATGCAAATGTTGCTAGTTATAATGTGTTGATTAAGTATTTATGTGAGAAGGGTAGATTGGATGATGCCAATGGGCTCTTGAATGAGTTGTTAGAGAAAGGTCTTGTTCCTAACAAATACACCTATGATGTAATTAAGGATGGGATGATTGAGAAAGGATTTGTTCCTAGCATAGATGGTCACCTTTGTAGTTCTTAGCCCCGGGCAAAGTAAGTTCAACTAGAAACTTCGGCTAGTTTGTTTTGACCGAGTGATGTTGAATCTCGATTTGTCATGGAAGTGTGGAGAAAGATTGAGAAAAAGTCGTAAGTTCTAACATCACTTTCCATACGTGAAAAGGTTATTTATGGGTAACAAGTGAATAAAAACTCTACAACCTAAACCCCTTTATTGTCATTGTTGGAACCCGGATACCGGTCAAACTGTTCGAGACTTGAGGGTGATCAAAGGCTACTCGTTTAGTGATCGACCCACGTGAGACAAGGTGATAAGAAGCTAGAGAGCATATAAAACCACTTCAACCTGCCTATAAACAAGACCCGCGTGTTGCAGCGAGGAGGTCCCGCCACATACCCGAAAGTCTATAG
Source organism: Dactylorhiza incarnata (assembly GCA_033032865.1). NCBI lineage: Eukaryota > Viridiplantae > Streptophyta > Magnoliopsida > Asparagales > Orchidaceae > Dactylorhiza > Dactylorhiza incarnata. Next base: position 2,625,080 of record JAWHQI010000192.1, on the reverse strand, counting down.
GAACTTTCCCTCCTAAAGCCAATGCTGAGCTTGGCACAAGAGAGACAGGCAAGGTACTCGCCCACCATAGGGGGGGGGGGGGGGGGGGGGGGGGGGGGTGAAGGTGCATTCTACTTGTGTCTTGGGGTCCTATTTATAGGCAAATCCAAATGGACTGCGAATAGCTGCTCCCGCCTTCTGAAATGAGCTGCGGATAGCCGCTCCCGCCTTTTGACGGGGTGAAAATCTGTACTCGCCCCAGGTGGGGGAGGTCTTCTGTACTCGCCCAGGTGGGGGAGGTCTTCTGTACTCGCCCAGGTGGGGGAGGTCTCCTGTACTCGCCCAGGTGGGGGAGGTCTCATGTACTCGCCCAGGAGGGGGAGGTCTCCTGTACTCGCCCAGGTGGGGGAGGTCTCCTGTACTCGCCCAGGTGGGGGAGGTCTCCTGTACTCGCCCAGGTGGGGGAGGTCTCCTGTACTCGCCCAGGTGGGGGAGGTCTTCTGTACTCGCCCAGGTGGGGGAGGTCTTCTGTACTCGCCCAGGTGGGGGAGGTCTTCTGTACTCTCCCAGGTGGGGGAGGTCTTCTGTACTCGCCCAGGTGGGGGAGGTCTCCTGTACTCGCCCAGGTGGGGGAGGCCTCCTGTACTCGCCCAGGTGGGGGAGGCCTCCTGTACTCGCCCAGATGGGGGAGGCCTCCTGTACTCGCCCAGGTGGGGGAGGTCTCCTGTACTCACCCAGGTGGGGGAGGTCTCTTGTACTCGCCCAGGTGGGGGAGGTCTCATGTACTCGCCAAGGTGGGGGAGGTCTTCTGCACTCGCCCAGGTGGGGGAGGTCTTCTGTACTCGCCCAGGTGGGGGAGGTCTTCTGTACTCGCCCAGGTGGGGGAGGTCTTCTGTACTCGCCCAGGTGGGGGAGGTATTCTGTGTTGTCCTCATGCATTTCTGATCTCGACGAATTACGGGTTATACAGTCATACCATAATCGTGTTGTGGAAAAAGATCAAGAAAAAATCTTAAGTTCTAACAAGACTTTTCATGCGTGAATGTCATTTATGGGTAACGAGTGAATAAAGAGACTAAACCCCTTATTGTCATACCATAATTATGTTGTGGAGAAAGATTGAGAAAAAATCGTAAGTTCTAACATGACTTTTCATACGTGAATAAGTCATTTATGGGTAAGTGAATAAAACCCCTAAACCCCTTATTGTCATACCATAATCGTGTGGGATGGGTAATGCGAATACCCAACTCGATTATGAACTTTCTAAGAGAGAAATAAAAACCCTAAAACTAAACCCTAAACTCTGAACTCCCTATTATCATACCATAATCGCGTGGGACGGATAATTTCAATACCCAACTCGATTATGAACTTTCTAAAAGAGATCACCTCATATGTAGCCTCCATCATCGTCATGTACTTAGATTCAGCAAAAGCTTGTGACAACATGTTACCGATCTGCAGCTGGAAGATTCGCCATGGCCGTCGGAAGCCGCTCTCCGCCGAACCAGTGATGGCGCCCACCACGCGCACCCAACTCGCCGACGCCCTCGACAGGACGGACGACACCCGTTCCAGGCTCGACCGACACGATGGCCGACTCGACGTCCTGCAGTCCTCCGTCGACTCCATCATCGTCGGTCAAACGCTCCTCCTGAGCCGTCTCAACGCCCTCATACCTCTGACCACCCATACGCCGCCGACGGGCTAGACATCGTCGACCGATACGGCATCCATCCTCGGGATGCCGCCGCCTCTACTGCCGCCGGTGCAGGCCACACCACCCGCACCACCGGTCGAGCGCTCTGCTCTGAATCTGGACATACCCTCCTTCTCCGGCGTGGATCCCATGGGCTGGACGCGCGCGCGGAGCAATTTTTCGACCTCTACCTCACACCCCCGGCGGATCGAGTCGGCATGGCCGTCGTAGGTCTCGACGGTTCTGCCCTCCACTGGAGCGTTGGCTCCGCCAGATCCAGCCCACAATCTCGTGGAACGAGTTCAAACAGAAGATGATAAATCGCTATGACTCGCGCTACACTGGCTCCGCCATCAAGCGCCTCTGCAATGCGTGCCAAAAAGCCGATTTGGACAGTTACATTGACGAGTTCGTCGCTCTAGTGACGCAAGTACCAGGCCTTCCGCCCGACCACTACTTGGGATTTTTTCTTCAAGGCATGCTTCCCACGATTCCTTCCCGCATCCGAACGAATCATCCTCGGACTGTCTCCGAGGCGTTGGAGCTTGCCCGCACTGTGGAGGCGTATCTCGGCCACCGCCCCCTTCCACCCAGTGGACACCATATCCACCGACCCTAGGCCCCACGGGGCGTTCGGCCGGGGCGCGCCGACCCCCCTCATCGAATTTCCAATAATGACTACAACAACCTCCGCCGAAAGGGCTTATGTTTCCGTTGCCGCCAACCGTATTCCCCGCACCATGTCTGTGCAGTTAAGGAGTTTCACGCCCTCTTCGACGACTACGATCCCGAAGTCACTATGGCCGAGTTCGACGACCTCGCCATACAGGAGGAGGACCCTCCACCGGCGGCCGACGGCGCGGCTCTTAATGTGCTCGACCTTCCATTCTACTCTGTGGGAGGCCTTACCGGACCACGAACAATGAAGATTGCCCGGTTGATTCTCAATCACCCCGTGATAGTGATGATCGATAGCGAGGCAAGCCACAACTTCATTTCGGCGCAGCTGGCGCGCGACCTCGCCCTCCCTATTTCACCATCCCCCGATTTCTCTGTTTGCTTGGGCGATGGCCGCCGGCGACCGACCTTGGGGCAGTGCTCCGGCGTGGCTCTTTCGGTGGGACCTTGTACCTGTCGGTGGGACCTTGTACCCTCACGGCGGACTTCTATGTGTTCGAGTTGGGCAGGCTCGACGTTATTTTGGGGGTGGCGTGGCTTCAAACTTTGGGGGATGTCCGCGTGAATTGGGCGGCCATGACAATGTTCTTTCAACGCAAGGGCCGTCCATGCCGCCTAGTTGGTGATACGGCTCTCCTTCGATCACCGGTCTCTGCTCGTGCTCTAACTCGGGTCACGGACGTGGACTTTTCAGCTTGGTTGTGGCCTCTACATACAGAGTCCACCCCTTCCCTATCGCTGGTCACGGATTTCCAGCACCTCCTTGAGGAATTTCCAGACATCTTCGCCACACCAAAGGGTCTTCCACCAGCGCGACCGACCGATCACCCGATTGTGCTTCAGCCAGGGGTGGCAGTTGTTTCTGTTCGTCCTTACCGCTACGGGCACGCCCAGAAAGACGAGATCGAACGCCTCGTGCGGGAGATGTTGTTGGGTGGCCTCATCCGAGCCAGTGCTAGCCCATTCTCCAGCCCCGTCTTGTATGTTCGCAAGAAAGTCGGGAGTTGGCGTTTTTGTGTTGACTATCGAGCACTCAACAAGGTCACGGTTCCGGATAGGTATCCCATTCCGGTGATTCAGGAGCTCTTGGATGAGTTACACGGCGCCTCCTACTTCACGAAGCTAGACCTACGGGCGGGCTACCATCAGATCCGGGTCCGTCTGGACGACGTGCCAAAGACCGCGTTCCGGACGCATGACGACCACTTCGAATTTCTGGTGATGTCGTTCGGCCTTACCAATGCGCCCGCTACCTTTCAAGCAACCATGAATGAGATATTCTACTCGGTATTACGTAAGCATGTGCTCGTTTTCTTTGATGACATCTTGGTGTTTAGTCGATCTTGGCAGGAACACCTTGAACACGTTTGAAGCACCTTCTCGACGCTACGGCAACACCATCTCGTCGTCAACCGCAAGAAGTGCTCCTTCGGGGCAACGACAGTGAGTTACTTGGGTCACACCATCTCGGTCGACGGCGTGGCCATGGATGAAGACAAGATGCAGGCGGTCCTTCGGTGGCCGACACCCACGTCCCTTCGGGAAGTCCGGATTTCTCGGCCTCACCGGCTACTACCGGCGGTTCATCAAGGACTACGGCACATTGCTCGCCCTCTCACCAAGTTGTTGAAGCTCTCGGAGGAAGGCCCGTTTTCGTGGCCACCCGCCACCATGGTGGTGTTCGCCGCGCTCCAAACCGCCCTCGTGCAAGGGACGGTTTTGGCCATGCCAGATTTCGTGCAACCCTTCGTCGTGGAGTGTGACGCCGCACGAGCGTCGGAGCCGTCCTCATTCAATCCGGTCGGCCCATTGCCTATTACAGTCGCGCGTTCTCGTCGACGATCCGGAACCGCTCAGCCTACGAAAATGAACTCATGGCCCTCGTGCTCGCATTCCAGCACTGGCGCCCGTACCTCTTGGGCCGGCCCTTCGTGGTCCATACCGACCATCACAGCCTCCGTTACTTACTGCAACAGAAGATCGCGACTCCGGCACAACAAGCTTGGGTGGCTAAATTGTTGGGGTATGACTTCACCATTGAGTTCCTCCCCAATAGGGCGAATCGGGCGGCGAACGCCCTATCCCGTCATCCGCAAGCATCGGAATTAGCGGCCATTTCTCGGCCAGTGTGGGACAACTCGGCCAGCATACAGCAGGAGGTCGAGCGAGACCCGCACCTTGCGGCCATCAGGACTGCCCTCTTGGCGAACCCGGAAGCTCACCCGTCATACTCGCTCATTGGAGGTCGTTTATTCCACCGGGGCCGCCTCGTGCTCTCTGCCGCCTCCCCAAGTATATCCCGGTTATTAGACGAGTTTCACTCCACCCCGACCGGCGGTCACGCGGGGGCGTTCCGCACTTACCGACGTTTGGCGGCATCCCTGTACTAGCCTCATATGCTCCGCCAGGTTAAGGCCTACGTTGTCGTGCCTTCCGTGTCAGAAGGCCAAGTACGAGACCATGTTTCCCAGCGGCCTGCTTCAGCCTCTTCCGATTTCGGAGCGGATTTGGGAGGATATTGTCATGGATTTTATCACCCGTCTTCCACGTTCGAGCGGGTTCGACTGCATCTTGGTGGTCGTGGACCGCTTGACGAAGTATGCGCACTTCATTCCTCTCCGTCATTCTTACACGGCCGCCACTGTGGCAGACAGCTTCATCGTCGAGATTATGCGCCTACATGGGTTCCCTCGCTCGATCGTGAGCGACCGCGACCCTTTGTTCCTCAGCAGTTTTTGGACCTCCCTCTTTCGCTTACAGGGCACTCGTCTTCGTATGAGTACGGCCAACCACCCTTAGTCTGACTGGCAATCGGAAGTCCTCAACCGGTGCCTAGAGACCTATCTCCGTTGTTTCAACGGCGAGCGACCGGGCACGTGGGCCAAGTGGCTGTGGTGGGCAGAGTATTCGTACAACACAGCGTATCATCATGCGGCAAATACCTCAACGTTCGAGTCAGTGTATGGCCGACCGCCACCGTCAGTGGTCTGACACCTCCCGGGGGAGTGCCCCGTGGCCAGTCTGGCCGACCATCTGCAGGATCGCGACATCATCATAGACAGCTTGAAACACCATCTCCGGCGGGCCCAAGCAAAGATGTTATCCTTTGCCAACCGGAAGCGCTGGGATCTCTCCTTCCAAGTGGGGTAGAAAGTCTTCCTCAAACTTCACCCATACCGTCAGCTCACCATCGCGCGGCGGTCTTGCCCGAAATTGGCACCGCGTTTCTACGGCCCCTTCGAGGTCATCAGCCGCATCGGGGTCGTGGCGTACCGGCTTCATTTACCCAGCAGCAGTCGCATTCATCCGGTTTTTCACGTCTCGCAGCTTCGGCGGGTGGTAGGAGACCACCCCGTAGTAGACCACATTCCGGCCGACCTTGATTACTCTGGATCTGCGCCATTGTACCCTGAGGCCACTCTCGACCGTCGGTATCACTTACCCGGGGACGCCAGCCCGGAAGAGATCCGCGTCGCGTGGCGGCACCGCACGGCAAGCGAAGCAACATGGCTTCTTCGGGATGATTTTCGCCGACAGTTTCCGGACTACTGCCTTGAGGACAAGGCTAATTTTCCAAATGGTGGTATTGTTACCGATCTGCAGCCGGAAGATCCGCCATGGCAAGTGTACACGCGAAGGGCGCGGGCGCCGGAAGTGCCGCACGGTCCGGCCATGGAGACGGACGGCTCGGCGGACGGAATTCGCAGCACAGAGGAACCGGAACCGCACGGTTCCGGATGTGTTTTATTTATGTTTTAATGTTAAGTTGATTTTATTGTGGTTTTGGACCCCTCACTATAAGAGGGTGTTTTGTGGACTTGGGTTGGTATCTTTGGATCTATCTAATTGAGAGGGGGTTGCTCCCTCTTGCTTCCTCTCACCCTAATCCTCTCTCTCTCTCTCTCTCTCTCTCTCTCTCTCTCTCTCTCTCTCTACCACTCAACCGGCCCTTCCCCCGCCGGCTCTCCTGATCCCGCTAGCTAACACAACATTTTTCGGACTCTTTCCTCTTATTCTTCCACGATGCAAGCATCACCGCCCACAAATATCAAATGCAACCACTATATGTATCAATACATATAGTATATTCCTTCAAGTCATATGCATCAATTCTTCAATAAAAGATCGCCTTCGGTATTGAAGAATTAACATAACGGCTTTCTAAGGTAAACTAGCTTAGCAAACAGTAATTGGTACTGCTTGGGGTCTTCCAATTACTCTTCTTTCTCATCATGTAACTTGCAATCAGCTGTCGTTAATTGACATGAAACATAGAGTTCGTCTCTGCAAGCAAATCTAAGACAAATTTTCACTACATAAAGCTGTCTTTTTCTTTTAAGACACTTCAATTCTCAGGAAATATTTGAAGGGAATCAAATTCTATGTTTAAAATATTTTTTGAAGCGGTGCTTTTAAAGCACAAATGTCTGCATTATCATTGTCTGTAATAATGATATCTTCAACATAAGCAACAAATATTATACGGCCAGAGAAAGCATGTCTTACAGAGTAATCACCACTTGTGTCCTTCGTGTTAAGCCTACGCACCGACCTAGTGAAATGTACAAATCAGGGTTGAGGGAATTGCTTCAACTTATATCATAACTTCGCAACTTGCACACACTGTAGAATACTTAACCCGAGCAACAAATTCAAGTGGTTCCATATAAATGTCCTTAGTCAAGTCACCAAGAAAATATGCATTTTTCATGCATAATATCAAGTGCAAGCATCATATGAATTGAAGTACACTTGGGTACATGAGAGATCATCTTGTAGTCAGTACCATGTGTTTGAGTGGGTCCCTTTGCAACAAGACATGCTCTCAAGCTATGGTGCACCGACACGTGACCCGACACGCGACTCGTCAATACTCAAAAAATGTCATATTCCGACACACCGTGACACTTATATTAAACATTTATTTTTTATAATTATGAAGGAGTATGTACTCCAATTCCTCTCGGCACATGATGAAGAAGATGGTTGTGCAAGAAGTTTTATGGCTAAACTTTGTAGCACAGGTGCACTTGCACCATGAATAACCCACCAAGCCTTAGGATCCATTGAAAATCAACTGTGAACTGAATCAAATTCTATAAATTCTTCATTTATATAAGCATAATTTGCGGACTCTAAATTCACCTTGGTGCGATACTCAATGTTAAGGAAAGTGTTTTCTAAAGCATTTTTTTGGTTTCTTAAATGATTTCACTATCCTTGTATGGAGAAATTCTAGAAGAATCTTCATTGAATCATTGTTCACTATAGTACCTAAATTTTAAAAATAAAACATCACACATAGTGGCCTTTATAGTGTTCTCAAGTGTTGGAGAGTCCGACACCGACGCGCTGGGCATTTTGAAGTGTCGGTGCAACATAGCTCTCAAGCACAAATTTTTTTTGGTATGAACACCCATTTGTCTTGTACCTGGAAAAATAATTTGTTAAGTTTGTAAGTGTTGTCTTGAAGAAGAGCCAACCTCTTCTTCGACGAGGATCTCTTAGGGCCTCGAGCACCACTCAAGGAACAAATATATCATCCAAAGATTACACCAAATACTAAAAAGTAGTTACATATACCATTCCAAGTTCAGGCTATATCATTGGAAGTTGGAACATGAATGAAAGTTATTGGACTTAGTTATTTTTTTTGTGGTGCACATAGCCAAAATTGGCCTACGTATAACATTACTCTTTAAAAATTGTATTTATATTGTCATTTTTTGAAAAAATACGAGCGAGCTCTCAACTAACCAAGTGTCTACTAGCATGTGCAACTACGGCTGGGATTACTCCCACGTGTGTTTGAATACGCTCATTTTTCATATGTGGGCATACACCATTGCATAACTGAGCATGTTAAGGCCAAATATTATACAATAAGTGCTCCCTGATGAAAAAAAATATTATACAATATTCACAAAAATATTTCTTATATTTATGTGGGATTTTTTAGACTAGGCTTCGTTTGGTGCGGTGGCGGCGGTGAACCGTCGTTCGTGAACGCCCGAACTCACCTAAAAAAATTCATGCATTTATGCTCAAAACTAGTTTATTTTCTTTGTAGCAGTCAGTAACTTTTGTCTTGCCAAACATGCATTCTACGATAATGACATTTTTGACCAAATTCACCGGAGCAAATAAGTTGTGCCAAACAAAGCCTAAGGCTCCGTTTGAACGACGGTAACGGTCGTGAATGTAGTGGTTATGAACCATTGTTCGTCAACACCCAATCTAACCTAAGAAATTTCATCCGCTTTTATGTTCAAATTTTTTTTAACGGCAGTCATAACCGTAGTCATGTCAGAAGATACATTCCACGACGGTGACATTTTAAACCAAGGCTATGTTTGGGACACCGGTGCCGTTTTAAAAGGGAGCAGTTTTAAAACTGAGAAATGAATTTTTAAAACTGTATTTTCAAAACTGTCTTTTCAAAACTGAGAGAAGTGTTTGGATAATCTCCGTTTGCAGCCAGTTTCAAAACAGAAAAATAATGTTTCTGTTTGAGAAACCATCATTCTGGTGCCAGTTAAAATTAAAATATAGGATTATAACTTACATTAGGTTTCACCAATCTTTCTTCTTTCATTGTTCTACCTATTAATCCAAAGACAGATACTTTAGCCATCTTGATTTGAGAAGGGATGCAACTTTTTTATTCATTCAGAAAAAATACAGCTATATTGAATTGCTCTCCACTCATATATAAAAAAAAAGTCATGGATTTATATAAAAAAAATAATAATCTCTGCTCGTACTTCTCCACCTTCGCTCTGAAATTATGCAGATAGCTTTCTCCTCCACGACTTCACGCCGTACTTCTCCTCCACCTTCGCTCTGAAGAAGATGACCGACAACAGCTTCGACCCAGCAAAAGCTTTGACCCGGATCGCGAAAGAGGAGCGAACGCCTGCTGGAGCGGGCTGAAGAGGAGTTTTGGCGTGGATGAGTCGCGGGAAGAAGAAGATCGGAGCGAGATCTGTGCGTGAAAGTGGACAACGGCCGTTTTGAAAAGCCAGGCTAAAATAGTCAGGCTAAAATATTTCTAATTTCATCATCCCTATTATTTCCTTGGTACTTCATTCAGACATTTGTCAGAGAAACAATCAATGCCATATAATAAAATAAAATAAAAATATTACATTTTCAGAATAAAGTAATAGTTTTTCACGTTTATAAAAAAAATTTACAAGCCAATTATGTTACAAAAATATTAGCCATGAGGCTCCTCAATCCGGTTTCCTCAAATTCAAACACTTGTCTGATGCCTGACTGAACAATTCCTGAACTTGCTTCAGTTCAAGCTCTGGAAAAAATGCACAGTGGAATAACCAAAACATGATTAAAAAGACGAATTAGAACCAAAACAGGAATGAAATTACGGGCATGTTTGTTTGGCGGGGCCACATCCAGGCGGCAGAATCCGCTGGCGAACAAATTTCCGCGCGGATGTGCTCAGCGGGACATCCGCGGGGCCAAACATAGCCTTCGATCGACAAATCCAAAGGCTTGGCCAATCATTTTAAAGATGAAACAAAGTGCAATGGGATGCTTTGATACAAATTTACAATTAGTTGTCAGTATGCTCGACATTTTGTAGGCGAAATAAAGGTGTACAATCCTGTATTCGCCGAGTAGGTCCTCGAGACGCTAGAGATATTTTGGAGCATTATCATTCAACCTTGATCCAAGGTAAGGAGGGAGGAGGGCGAGCGGTGGAGGTAGAGACCTCCCGCTCGCCCCCACCCCCAGCAGAGAGGGGGGAGAACCCCAAGTGTGTGTGTGTGTGTGTGTGTGTGTGTGTGTGTGTGTGTGGGGGGGGGGGGGGGGGGGGGGGGGGGGGGGGGCGGGGCGAGCTCCACTCGCCCCCCGCGCCTCCAGCAGGAGGGGGCGAGAACCCCAGGTAGTAAGGGGGGGGGGAGCTCCACTCGCCCCCGCCCCAAAGTAGGGGGGGCGAGCTCCACTCGCCCCCGCCCCGAGTAGGGGGGCGAGCTCAACTCGCCCCCCGCACCCCCAGCAGGAGGGGGCGAGACCAACAGGGGGGCCGCCCCTGGCTGGGTCTCGCCCAGCCCCAGGAGGGGGCGAGACCAGCAGGGGGCCCGTCCCTGGCTGGGTCTCGCCCAGCCCCAGCAGAGGGGCGAGACCAGCAGGGGGGCCGCCCTTGGCTGGGTCTCGCCCAGCCCCAGCAGAGGGGCGAGACCAGCAGGGGGGCCGCCCCTGGCTGGGTCTCGCCCAGCCCCAGCAGAGGGGCGAGACCAGCAGGGGGGCCGCCCCTGGCTGGGTCTCGCCCAGCCCCAGCAGGGGGGCGAGACCAGCAGGGGGGGCGACCCCTGGGTCTCGCCCAACCCCAGTTAGGGGGTTCGCCGAGCCCCGCGAGGTACCCCCTCTCGCCCAGTTCCGGGGGGAGGGGTTGGTCTGCGTTTAGCGGTCCAGAACAGCGGGATTTGGCTATCCGCAGGCCATTTCCGAGAGTATTTTGGTAATTTCGCGGACCAATTGGTGGTTATTTGCAGCCCAAATCCTGAAATCCTATAAATAGGACCAAGGGGACACCATTTGGAGGCAAGCTTATCCTAGGCTAGCTCTCTCTCCCTCTCCCTCCCCAGGTCTCTCTCTAGTGGTGCCCAAGCCCGGCATTGGCTTGGGAGGGGAAGCGCTCTAAAGATCTTCCGGGTATGTGGTGGGACCTCCTCGCCGAGCCCTTGGTCCAGTTCATAGTGCCTCAACCTTCAACCTAGAGCTCTCCCTTGAGGGGAGTAAGTGTTGGTCGCCCCTCAGCTTGCTGAGGGCCCCGAACTCCACAGAGACCGAAGCTTGTTCACCAAGTTGTCGGTTTCAACAAAAGGGTATCCAACAAAGATTTTTTTTGTAATTTCAAAAGATAGAGGGGTGCAATCTACAACTTTGCAAACTTATAAGACACAAAAACTGGACACATTTATCCCCTTATAAAAAGGAAACCTACACAAGCTCTCTGCATGATACATGGTAGAAATGCTCAACTCAAATGGACCAAATAGACCCTCCGATCATTTCGGATGGCTGAGAAGTCCCACGGTGCGTCCACCCTTGACCAACGGGGCTTAATCTTTTGGGGAAAAAACTTGTGGTATTAAGAGGAAAGGGGTCCACAATCGGCAACAAAAACGGGAGGATTTATTTAATAGATTAGGCTTCTAAAATATGGCGCCCTAGCGGCAATCTGTTTGATCAACTCACTGAATTGGCATTTGCCTCCTATTGGCTTGGGTCATTTAGGACAAACAAATCATTAATCATAAATAGGATGATCTTCAAGCTGAGTGATTCGTAATTCTTTACACAGTGGACCGACGTAAATCTTCAAAAGAACAAAGCTTTTTATAAAGAAGAAAATTCATTTGGGGGCCGCCCTACGATCTCGGATAAACCTATTTAGACTGGCTTCACTAAATGGTTTGCTTCGATGTTCCGAGTAGGAGCACAGAATTACGTTCAGAACTCAAACTCGGTACATAATCATTTATAAGTTGTAACTTTGGACTATGGACTCAAGAACGATATGTTCAAAATTAGTCCATTCACCTAGAACCGAGTTAAAATGACTCGGCAAGTATTTGCGATGTATGCTATAACAGCAGGGACTGAACCCGCGCAACCTCTGGTCACTGGTCGGCGACATCAAGGTTAGCTTTCACCAATTGATTAAGCGAAATTTTAAACTAGCCACGCGGGTTCAGCCCCAGGCTTTATAAAAGAATTCAATATCACAAGTTCACAACAAGGTGAGATTTTTCTAAATGGACAAGCTTTGGATCAAAAACATAACTTTTTTTATTGCAACATAATTGAGCACACAAAATACCTGCAGCTTCCAGCTCTTTCTGAAGTTCCAGCCCTACAACTTCATTCTCCGCCTGCAAAATTTACGAACTTAACTGAGAAAAATCAACTTCGTCATAATAAAAATTGTTTCTACCAAGGGATACATGCTCATAATTCACGAAATCCAGTTAAAAAGTATATAATCTATAACAGAGTGGTGGTAAGAGTATCATCAAACACTTCACCTGGAGCTCAGCAATTCTATTCACCTGTGCTTCTTCCCCTCCATTTAAAGGCAGGGCAGCAACAAGAGCATCGAACTGCAAATTAAAAGCATTCTAATCTCAATGGCATTACAATTCAACGGGGCATGTAAATGTCATCACAAACAAAAGTAAACATCTTAAAAAATAAAACAACTTTAAAAAATAAAAATTCAAGCTTCGAGCAATAAAAATCCTTCTTATATCTCTGATTTCATCCATAACATCTCCAAATTTCTTATCATGAGCATTAATCTTAATATATTTACATAGTAATAGTATACAATAGTATATTGAGTAATAACAAATACAAAGTATATATTGTATAAATATTAAAATGAAAACATTGAATCCAAAATTTTAAATGATAAAATTATATTAAAAAAAACAACTTAAAAAGAATAAAAATGCAAGCTTCGAGTAATAAAAACCTACTTATATCTCCGATTTCATCCATAACATCTCACAATTTCTTATCAAGAGCATTAATCTTAATATATGTATATATATACATATATATAGTATACAATATTATATGGAGTAATAATAAATACAAAGTATATATTGTATAGATAATAGATATTAACAATGAAAACATTAAATTCAAAATGTTAAATGATAAAAATATATTAAAAATGATTATATGATTTAATTTTAGGACAATGATAAATAATTATAATCTACAATATAATATTTAACATTATAATAGTACTGCTTTAACATTATTCAATTAAAAGAATAACAACATTAGACTAAACATATATTACTTTTTCTAATAATAAGATTAAATTTTGTTTATTATTCCTCATTCTAAACAACACCAAAAATGGAGATTTTCTAAGTAATTTTCCCACTCACCACAGTTCCCCAAAACTCATTTTCTCATCACAATTTCACATCATTGCTTTTATCAGCACTACAGCCTCCCCAAATAGAGTCTTAGGCTATGTTTGGGTGTTTTAGTTGCATCTCAGGTTGGAGAAAAACACTACAAGAACTAATATGTGTTTGGTAAACCTCCATTCCCACCGTTGTAGTGGTGAGGAAAGCCAAAAACTCCATTTTTAATTAATCTTCATTCCCACCACAGGGTACAAGTTCCCATTCCCACCGCTCCCTCCATTCCCACGGCGGCGACGGCCGGAAGCAAGACAGAACCCACCAAACGAGGGCGGCGGCGTTCTGCGTGCCCAAAATAGCAGAACGTTGCGCCGTTCCGGGCTGGAGACCCGAGCTCTAGCCCATGTTCCGGCGCACCTCCGGTGGCTGCTGCGCCGGACCGCTCCGCCTACAGAGCCCTTAGTCCTTAATTATTATTATTGTTCTGTTCATGACTCTATCTTGTTACACTTGTATCAACCTCAGATTCTTGTTAAGCGGTTGAGCATTGTTTTTTAAAAGTCGCCTCACCCACTGTAACAGGGTTTTATTCATCGCACTCCTTTACTCAATTTCAAGCAGATCAAAATTGATTTGGCTTGAATTGAGTTTGTTATCATAGTCTAGGATCTTTGCACGATTTAAGTTTTATGTCAACGAGTCTTATTATTGCTCTTTTTTTAATTCCATGGATCACATTATTAAAATGTTCATGGGAAAGTTTGTCATTCATGAAATTTGACTATTAATATAACTAGATGTTCTAGTACATTTGAAAATAATTAATGAATGAATTTCTATTTTTTCCCAAGTTGAGAATTTCAACAAAGCGCCTTCCAAGATTTGGATGTTTAATGGCATGCATATAAGCAAAAAAGAAGAGACCTCCTTAATAACAATGAGGGTGTCAAATACATTTATATCAATAATTAACAGAATACTTGTTGAGAGTAGTTTCACGTCGAAAAATTAGCATAGCCTTCTACACCTAATAAAGATTTTGATCCCCTCCACCTCTAACCAATTGGTGTTTTAGGTTGGATGCTAGGATTCTAACATAGTATCAGAGACAGTTAGGCTTAACAGCTCATTCCACAAAGCTCAATTAAAGGGAAAAAAGTAATTCACGCGTTAGAATCCAAAACCTTGCACGTGATGGGGCGGGCGTGTGATGAGATAATTTTCTCCTAAGTGTGAAAGCGGCTAACCTTTTGACCATGCTTTTCAAACATGTGTTTCATGCCAAGTGTGAAATGGGGTAGCCTTCTTTAACTATGAAATCAACATGTGTTCTTGAAGTAAGCTTCTAGGAAAGTGCTCAGAGGAAGCTTCATGACATGTGCTTTTGACCGACGAAAGCTTCATGCACATGTCATCTACCACCTCTACCCCCTTGGTTTTGGCTTTATAAATAGGCATGAAGAAGGTGGGGTAAGGGATCCACTTCTCTCCAATCTCAAGCATTTAAAGAGTTTCTATAGAGGCCTTTGTGGCAAACGTCTTAGTTTGGGGAGAGCTTTCGGACGTCTCTGCGAAGTTGACGAGGAATACTTCGTCTACACGGATTGGATCTGGTGCAGACTTGGGCAAGGATTCGAAGAGGCATCTTGGAGAGGATTTGTGTAATCCGTCTCGTCCCCCACTGTCGGTAACTTTCAATTTTCTGCTATTGTTTATTGTGTATTATTGTGTGGTGCGAATTTGGTGAAGATCATGTATGGTTCGAGGAGGGAAAGCCTTGTAATTGCTTATTTGTTTTACACATTTTAAGTGGCGGCTTTCCGGGTTGGACTCCGATCATCCTGTGATTTTCACCCCATTGGGTTTCCACGTTAAATCTCTGTCACTTTTATTATTATTATTTTGTGCTGTGTTTTGGTTGTGTATCGGCATACCGCAAAGCGGTCGTGCGGGTACTTGCTCGAACTAATTTGCAGGTGCTCTGGTCGGATTTGTGTGCTCTCTAACCCAACAAGTGGTATCAGAGGTAGGTTCATTATTAGAGCAGTTATAAGGCTGGCCTATTTGAGATTTGGGACGAGCCGATCGAATATTTTGGGTTGGTGATCAGGTGCGGTAGGTGACGACTATTGGTCCGCTCCTTATCCTCTTTGATTTTCTTCTTGGAAATAATCGGCTCAGAGAACTGAGGTCGGTCTGATCAATTGACAGAGCATAATGGAGTCTACTTCAGGTTCAAGTTCCGAGCATATGGTGAAATTAAACGGCGCAAATTACCATCAGTGTCACTTACTAATGGAAGATTTAATCTACGTCAAGGGCTGACATGCTCCTATCTTTGAGGAACTGCCTAAAGACATGGATCCAAATAAGTGGAAGGTGGAGTACCGGAAGTTATGTGGATTCATTAGATGGTTCGTGGAACCGAACGTCTACAATCATGTCGCGAGTATCGTTGACGCGAAAATCCTCTGGAAGACCTTGAAAACGTTGTATGCCAAGAGTACTGACATCAATAAGCTATATTTACTGAAGAAACTGAGGGAGTTCATATACAGAGAGGGATCCCCTATCCTGGATCATGTTAACGAGTTCCAGGGAATCATTGACCGTCTCATTGCTATGAAGGTGACCTTCGAGGACGAGGTCAATGCATTGTGGCTGCTGAAGTCTCTTCCAGACTCTCGGGAGATGGTCAAAGTTTCTTTGATTAACTCTTCTCCTGGTGACATCATTACTATGGAGATTGTCAAAAGTGGCATCCTGAACGAAGAGGTGAGAAGGAAGTCTCAAGAGATATCAGACTCTTCTTCACGAGCCGACATCCTCTACATCGAGCCCAGGGGGGAGAGGTAGGAGCAAGAGTAGAGAAAGGAAGAGCGAGAGGAGCCAAAGCAGAGAGAAATCTAAGTCTCGTTATCAGAATGTGGATTGTGGAGTGTCACTACTGACACAAGAAGGGTCATATTCAGAAGTTTTGTTACACTTTGAAGAATGAGCAGAAGAAGAAGGGAGAGTCCTCAAATGAGAAGACGGACACTCACACGGCGACCATCGCTTCAGCAGAGGAGGACGATGTCATCATTATAGGAGATGACGTCACTGTTGCACTCTCATGCGATGATAGAAGCTGGATTGTGGACTCAGGTGCTTCTGCGCATGTCTCCCACAATAGAGAGTTATTTGTCACATACACCACTCACGACTGCGGAGTGCTTAGGATGGGCAATGGTGACACGTCGAAAGTCATCGAAAGAGTGGACATGCACCTAAAGACGAGCACTGGAGGATTGATGATCCTAAGAGATGTGCGGCATGTTCCTGACATTCGCTTCAACCTAGTTTCAGTTGGAAAACTAGGTGATGAGGGACACTTAAGTGTCTTTGGTGGAGATTTTTGGAAGCTGACCAAGGGATCGCTAGTAGTGGCCAGAGGTTATAGAGAGACTGGTTTATACTACATGGAGGGGAGGCCTGAAGCTGCTCAGGTCAACACTGTCAGAGATGGAGGATCCACCTCCTTATGGCACAGGGGATTGTGTCACATCAGCCTGAAAGGGCTAGGATGTCTCTCCAAGAAGAAGAAGATCACTGATTTATCTGAGGATCAGTTGGAGAGATGTGATCACTGTATGGCTGGAAAGCAGAATAGAGTTTCATTCAGCCACAGCTCCACCAGGAGATCTGAGCCACTAGAGCTCATACATACTGATGTTTGTGGGCCTCTGAAGGTCCAGACAAGAGGAGGAGCGTCTTACTTCGTGATGTTCATTGATGATTATAAGAGAAAACTTTTGGTCTATGCTATTAAGACCAAAGATGAGGTTCTCGATATTTTTCGAAAATTTCACGCTGAGGTGGAGAGGCAATCCGGGAAGAAGCTAAAGTGCATCAGGTCCGACAATGGGGGAGAGTATATTGGTCTCTTTGATGAGTACTGCAGAGAGCAAGGGATCAGACATGAAAAGACTTCGCCCAAGACACCACAGTTGAATGGTGTGGCTGAAAGAATGAATAGGACCTTGATGGAAAGGGTGAGGTGCATGATATCTAAGTCAAAGCTACCTGGCATGTTTTGGGGTGAGGCTTTATACACAGCTGCACACGTCATCAACCTATCTCCCAATTATGCGTTATAGGAGGATATTCCTGATAGGGTCTGGTACGGGAAGGACCCTTCATACAGTCACTTGAGGGTCTTCGGCTGCAAAGCCTTTGTGCACGTCCCCCGGGACGAGAGATTAAAGTTAGATTCCAAGACCCGACAGTGCATTTTTCTAGGATATGCCCGCAGAGGCGAGTTTGGCTACAAGTTCTTTGATCCGATTGAGAAGAAGCTTGTACGCAGTCATGACGACATATTTTGTGAGGATCAGACTATGGTTGATCCTGAAAAAACTGAGAAGGGTAACTCTCGCACTGATGAAGAGTCTCTTATGATTGGAGGTGATGATACTGGGGAGGCCGCAGAGCCTGATCCAGTGCAGGGCGCTGAGCCACTTCCAGGCCACGAGGACATGACTGATGGCGAGCCTACAGAGGACATCACTGATGATGTACCTATACCAGCAGCTGAGTTCGCTCCACGGAGGTCTGATCGAGTCAGACACTCATTTTCGAGATACTCTGCTACAGAGTATATTTTGTTGACTGATGCGGGGGAGCCTAAATGCTTTGATGAAGCAGTACAGAGCTCGGAGAAGAAAGAGTGAATGGTTGCTATGTAGGAGGAGATGCAGTTTCTGCATAAGAACCATACTTATGAACTGGTACGATTGTTTAAGGGCAAAAAGGCTCTGAAGAATCGGTGGATCTTCAGAGTAAAGCAAGGAAACACCTCGACACCACTCAGATACAAGGCAAGATTAGTGGTGAAGGATTTCAGTTAGAAACAGGGAGTTGATTTTGATGAGATCTTCTCTCCTGTTGTGAAGATGTCGTCTATCCGGGTTGTTCTTGGCCTTGCTGCAAGGCTAGACCTGGAGATTGAGCAGATGGATGTCAAGACTGCCTTTTCTGCATGGCGATCTTGAGGATGAGTTTTATATGGAGCAGCCCGAAGGTTTCAGGGTGAAAGGGAAGGAGAGTCTAGTATGTCGCCTGAAGAAGAGCTTATATGGCCTAAAGCAGGCCCCGCGACAGTGGTACAAGAAGTTCAATGCTTTTATGGGGAGATCGACTTCAGGAGGACCACCCTTGATCACTGCGTGTTTGTGAAGTAGTACGCTCCAAAGGATTTCATTATTTTACTCATTTATATTGACGACATATTGATAGTCGGGAAGAGCACTGCACGCATTGCCGAGCTGAAGCGGCAGTTGAGCTCGACATTTGCGATGAAGAACTTGGGAGCTGCGAAGAACATCCTAAGGATGCATATTCAGAGAGATAGATGTTCCAAGTTACTTTGGTTATCGCAAGAGAGAGATATCAGGAAGGTGCTACAGAGATTTAGTATGGATCAGGCGAAGAAGGTGAGCAAGCCGCTTGCAGCTCACTTCAGACTTACCGTTAACCAGTGCCCGAGCACACCTGAGGAGAAAGAGGAGATGCAGAAGGTCCCTTATGCTTCTGCAGTTGGTAGTCTCATGTACGTTATGGTGTGCACACGCCCTGATATAGCGCATGTCGTCGGCACTGTGAGTAGGTTTCTCTCTAATCTCGGGAGAGAACATTGAAGCGTTGTGAAATGGATTCTGAGGTACCTGCATGGGACGTCAAACTTGACATTAAGGTTTGGAGATAGTGAGTCAGAGCTACTGGGCTACACTGATGCTGATATGGCTGAAGATTTAGACTCCAGAAGATCGACCTCTGGATATCTAATCCTATTTGCAGGGGGAGTTGTGTCGTGGCATTCGAGACTGCAGAAGTGCGTTGCGCTGTTGACTACGGAGGCAGAATTTATTGCAATCACTAAGACAGGAAAAGAGCTTCTTTGGATGAAGCGTTTCATCAAAGAGTTGGGTTTCACTCAGGAGCGTTACACACTCTTATGTGACAGTCAGAGCGCGATTCATTTAGGGAAGAACCTCACCTTCCACTCGAGATCCAAGCACATTGACACGCGGTATCATTGGATACGCGATACTCTAGAGCAGAGAGAGCTGGATTTGCAGAAGGTGCACACGGATGACAATGGAGCAGATATGCTTACGAAGACCGTGTCGAGGGGGAAGTTCGAACATTGTGTGAGGATCGCTGGCATGACGATCTCTTCCACACAAGTGCAAAGGGGATAAATTGTTGGGTATAGTTCTCGTCCTTTGTGGAGAAAACTGTGGATTTGAGTTCTACTAACTCGAATTTGGTGGCGTTGAATCTACTGACCAAAGGGGAGACATGTTGATGGAGGTCCTAGTGGGAGGCAAGCTGGAGATTTGAAGGAAGATTGTCAGAATGACAAGTTTCTTCACTTAGTCGAAAATGGGGAGATTTGATGAGATAATTTTCTCCTGAGTGTGAAAGCGGTTAGTCATCTTTTGACCATGTTTTTCAAACATGTGTTTCTTGCCAAGTGTGAAACAGGGTAGCCGTCTTTGACTATGAAATCAACATGTGTTCTTGAAGGAAGCTTCTAGGAAAGTGCCCAGAGGAAGCTTCATGACATGTGCTTTTAACCGAGGGAAGCTTCATGGAAGCTTCATGCACATGCC
Organism: Dactylorhiza incarnata; assembly: GCA_033032865.1. NCBI lineage: Eukaryota > Viridiplantae > Streptophyta > Magnoliopsida > Asparagales > Orchidaceae > Dactylorhiza > Dactylorhiza incarnata. The sequence goes on along the minus strand of JAWHQI010000192.1, from coordinate 2,605,152 downwards.
ATCTACCACCTCTACCCCTTTGGTTTTGGCCTTATAAATAGGCATGAAGGAGGAGGGGTAAGAGATCCACTTCTCTTCAATCTCAAGCATTTAAAGAATTTCTATAGAGGCCTTTGTGGCAAGCGTCTTAGTTTGGGGAGAGCTTTTGGACGTCTCTGCGTCGTTGACGAGGAATACTTCGTCTACACGGATTGGATCTGGTGCATACTTGGGCAAGGATTCGAAGAGGCATCTTGGAGAGGATTTGTGTAACCCGTCTCATCCGGCACTATCGGTAACTTTCAATTTTTTTGCTGCTGTTTATTGTGCATTATTCTGTGGTGCGAAGTTGGTGAAGATACTGTGTAGATCGAGGAGGGAAAGTCTTGTAATTGCCTATTTGTTTTACACACTTTTTAGTGCGGCTTTCCGGGTTGGACTCCGATCGTCCCGTGATTTTCACCCTATTTATTTCCACGTTAAATCTCTGTGTCACTTTTATTATTGTTATTTTGTGTTGTGTTTTATTTGTGTATCGGCATACTGCTAAGCGGTCGTGCAGGTACTTGCTCAAACTAATTTGCAGGTGCTCTGGTCGGGCTTGTGTGCTCTCTAACCCAACAGCGTGCTGAGAATAATCTCACTCCGGGAAACGAACATATCCATGCGCACTTAATAAAAATCCCGGGCCTCTCCACCTCAAACCAATTAGTTTTAGGTTGGAAGCTTGGATTCTAACAATGTGTCATATAAAGAACACTTCAAAGATTTTGCTACATACCTTCTTGGCAGCTTGAACCAAAGCAGCACTCATTTCCTTTGGTTGTTCTGTAGTATTGATGGTCTCTGTAGGATTAGCAGGCGGTTCAGGATAATTTGGGGAAAGTCGAACTGGGGGTGCATCTCTTTGCAGTGTACCAAATGTATTCAGAGCAATAAGGGCGATAGAATTAACTTGCTCTTGCATCTGAGAGATGATATCCATTTATGCAGTTCCTAATCCACACAAATATTCAACTGGAAAATTAACAAATAATATCAGTAAAAGAAGTTGGTACAGACAACTTTATGGATTAATGAATCTAAGAGGGAAAGATGCCTTGAACACAATGCCTGATGATCCAGCATTCATTATACACATCAAGAATGCTGCCAGGAATTTAGTGGATTTTAGTGTGATCAATTGATGCAACAAGAATGCAATTTTCAAAAGAAAATTACTCAGAAACATAAAAGCAATTATACACCATATGCTGCTCAGTCTTTCAGGCTGTTGTGGTGGCTCGAAAAAACATATCGATTTTGAGCTAATCTTGATCTAAGCCATGAGCGAAAGCTCAGCTTGATGCTTTGTTCAAATCGATTTCAAGACAGCCTCGAATATAGATCGAGCCGGCGCGAAATTTTAAAAAGAATTATATATATATAATGTCGGGTGTTGTTTAGGATGCACTTATTTGGCTCAATTATTAGTGGTGTGCTCATTCCTAGAATGAATCAGCATTCAAACCTAGACGACTTTATCTACCGTTAATGGTTCAATTTTCGTCAATGTTTTTTTTGGGGGGGTGAGTATCCATTCATTTTGAGATTTCAAATTGGCTCGAAATTAGCTCGAGGCCATTCGAGCTCGAGTCGATTTCAAGCTGGTCGTTTCAATTTTGATCCGACTTCAAACCAAGCCTGCGTAGATCCAAAATCGGATTGTAACCGCTTAGTCCTCATGAAAACTGAAAATTGTGAAACTTCCACTCCAATGAGAAAATGTTGCTCATCGGGAGCTACCATGCTTGAATAAGATAGAATTTCACGAAATACTTCCACGGTAATTAAAATTCTTAATTGCACGATGATACAACTACGGGTCTCGATAACCAAGAGGTTACCACGACGCATGTGGGAGCGCCACTGACCATGCACATTTAGGCTTACACGACCGAGAATTGTCTATAAGCGGAAGAGTATAGTAGTCTTTTAACCTCATGTACACTCAATACATAAGGAAGAGGAGGGGAGAGGGTTAGCTATTTGTTATGTGCTTATTTTTTGAAGGTTTATCGAGGGTCGCGAAGGAGAGGAGATGGGGGGGGTATCCCTAGAATGGGGAAGAAGATGAGAAGAGGAACTATAAGAAGAGAAGAGGGGACTAGAGAGAAGGAGAAGAGTGTTAGAGAGATAGAGAAATTGATTTACTTCTTTGATGCCTCATACATGACCCAAGGGTCCCTGTACATAGGACTCACGATGACACAAACGTAATTACAGGGGGGGTAACCCTAGAATGGGGAAGAAGATGAGAAGAGGAACTATAGGAAGAGAAGAGAGGACTAGAGAGAAGGAGAAGAGTGTTAGAGAGATAGAGAAATTGATTCACTTCTTTGATGCCTCATACATGACCCAAGGGTCCCTATATATAGGACTCACGATGACACAAGCGTAATTAACCCTAACATAAGAGATGTGTAAATAACTCTTAACTACGACCCGACTCGATACGACTCATACAACTTGATACGACTAATACAACTTGATACGACTCATACAACTCGACTCATACAACTCAGCACATACAACTCAACCCATACGACTCGACTCATACACCTAAAGACTTATAATAATATAATTGCTAATACATAATTAATGGTGTCGGATCCATAACATTCCACCCATCCTTAAAATCGAGCTTGTCATCAAGCTCGACAGAGGGTTACACGACGTGGTCATCTGGCTCTTTAACTTCCTGACAGAACAGCTCCCGGTAGCACGTTGTTGTAGCAAAGACAACATCGGGCGTCAGATCGACGGTGTGCTCCCCGATGGTATAAAAGACTGCTCGGAGCGGGCGAGATGAGTGTTCCTGGTGGACGGTCGAGGGCGGCGAAAGGCTGGTCTGTATGTGAGCTGCGGAGATGAGAAGAAGCGGTACAGATTGAGAAATGGTCGGCGGAAGGAATGAATCTAGAGGGTCCGGCATAGTAAGTGGCCGAAGAAGAGGTTGCTGGATGAAGACCGCGAGGACCGACGATGGTGGCACAAAATGTGATGGCACCCCCGCTGGTATGGGAGGCGACGAAACCGGTGGAATAAACTGCGGGGATGGAACCATTGTAGGTGATGGAACCATTGTAGGTGATGGTGGAGCGACAAGAACTGCGAAGAGAGATGGCGCTTCTTCAGCAATCGGTGGGAGCGGCGATTTCTCTAGTGGAATCGGCGACGGGGGAGGTGGAAGCAGAGTCGGAAGGCGGCCCGCAGGGTCTGGCAGTGGCAGGGGTTGTATCGGTGTAATCGGCGGCCAAGATGGGATGGAAGGGTGTTGCAGCAACATGTTCTGTTCGGGATGTCGGCTGCTTCAGAGATAGCGGAACCTCGAAATGTCCCGACAACACCAATCGATCGATGTGGTCGTTGAGGCGCGACACGGCAGCCAACATCTCCTATAGCATCGGACGGAGGGTGGCCTCTTCTGAAACATTGATCTGCATGTCTCACTTAATTAATTGTTTGAATAATTAATCCAATTAAGGATTAATAAATTAAATCAATTAATTAAATTCCTATATGAAAAGGGCGAGCGGCTTGAGGAAGAACTGATAGCAACAGGCGAGTCGGGTTGCTTGATAGATGAAGGCGAAGGCGTGTGCAGCTTTTTCGGGCGTGGGAATCCAAAAATAGAAAAAGCAATTGTGGGGCTCGAGAAAGGAACAAGCGCAGGAGGCTCGACACGATCGCACAGGGGATTCACGCGGCGACGATGGATGCACGAAGAAATTGAGGGGGAGCGTCGATTGATCGATGCAGAACTGGGTTGCAGGGATCGGCTTTGTGACGACAACGAAAGAGTAGGCGTCGACTGATCGATCCAGTTGGCTTCAACAGAGGAAGACGAAGAACTGCGAAAAGGTGCGGGCTCGGCAACCAATTGACAGAGGGCTCCCCCGTTCGCTGAGGAAGGTTGTCGAGGGAGAAAGGCGTTCGCTGAGGCCGACTTTGCTGCGCGTACGGGAGGAAGGGCCGACGGCAGGAGGAGTCGATCTATTGGATGGGCATCTGTGTTAGAGACTGAAGAAGGGTATCGTCAGGAGAAGGCGATGTCGGGTAGGCTGGTGACCGTGGCGGTTGGTCTGTGAAAACCCTATGGAAAAGGGGCGAGGTCCTTTGGTGGCAGCAAACGGTGCAGGGGAACTGTGACGCCGGAGGAAGGAAGGCTCTGATACCAAATTTGTTATGTTCTTAGTTTTTGAGGGTTTATCGGGGGTCGCGAAGGAGAGGAGAGGGGGGGCTAACCCTAGATGGGGAAGAAGATGAGAGAGGAGACTAGAGAGGATGAGAAGAGTTATACAGGAATTGATTAATTCTTTGATGTCTCAGTTTCTCAAACATGACCCAAGAGTATCTATATATAGGACCCACGATGGCACGAGCATAATTAACCCTAACATAAGAGATGTGTAAATAACTCTTAACTACGACTCGACTCGATGTGACTCATACATTCAACTCATACAACTCGACACATACACCTCAACTCATGCGTAAATAACTCTTAACTACCTCAGCGGGCCTCCAGTATTCAGCTCGGCAGCCTCCAGTATTCACCTTGGCGGGCCTCCAGTACTTACCTCGGCCGGCCTCTTGTATTCACCTCGGCGGGCCTACTGTATTCGCCTCGGCGGACCTCCAGTATTCACCTCGGCGGACCTCCTGTATTCACCTCAACAGCCTCAGTATTCACCTCGACAGCCTCTTGTATTCACCTCGACAACCTCTTGTATTCACCTTGACAGCCACATGTGTTCACCTCAGTAGCCTCATGTGTTCACCTCGTCGCGCGCGCGGGGGGGGGGGGGGAGAACCACCTATCTTTTTCTGTAAATAGGACCTCATTGTAACGAATAGAAGGTAGTTCAAACCCTGCGAAAAGTCCCTCATTTGAAGATTTGGCGACCTCGCCTGCCTTACCCCGAACTCACACAAGATTTGGTTCAAGAGAGGGAGTTATTATACGCTCTAAGGTATGCGGAGGGACCTCCAGAATGTAACAAGACCACCTCGTCTAATAGTAAAATAGTCGTGACTTTCTCTTGTTCGCTTCTTGCCTATGTGCTAACTCGAGACTAGTAACCTCTGACCATCTTTCTTGGTCTGAGCTTTGTGAACTGAATTCATCAGTTTCAACACTTAGGTGTGGTAAGCGTGGACCTTGGTCGGAGGAGGAAACACTTCAGAAGAAGCGTCATGGTGCATGACAACTAGCAGAAGCTAGATCGCGAGCTCCGGTGAGCTCAAAGCTCGCTCAGGTAGGCGAGCTCAAAGCTCGCTCAGGTAGGCGAGCTCAAAGCTCGCTCAGGTAGGCGAGCTCAAAGCTCGCTCAGGTAGGCGAGCTCAAAGCTCGCTCTTGTGGGTGAGCTCAAAGCTAGGCGAGCTCAACTTGCTAAAGCCAGTTCAGGGTAGGTGGTATAGACCGCCCTATTTATAGACTTGGCTAAGGGAGACATGGGACAACTCGTCAGTCACAGCGAGCAGTGGTAGTAAACTCGGTTACTCGCAGGAAGCTAGGCGAGCTCAACTCGCAGGAAGCTAGGCGAGCTCAACTCACAGGAAGCTAGGCGAGCCCAACTCGCAGGAAGCTAGGCGAGATCAACTCGCAAGAATCTAGGCGAGCACAACTCGCAAGAAGCTGGGTGAGCTCAACTCACAGGATGCTACACGAGCTCGTCTATCAACTCGCCAAGACCAATTCAGGGCAAGCTCATGTAGGCGATCTCATACAGACAATCTCATACATGCGATCTCATCAGGGGCGGATCCAGAGGGGGCCCGAGGGACACTGGCACCCCCATTATTTTTCAAAATTATTAGTGGATTTGGATTCCTCTCGTCGAGGCAATGAATTTTGACTCCTTATATGTCAAAAATGGTGGCCAGATGAGGGAGATACAGCTCTGATACGATGGAAGCGTTCTAACGTCACGTAACTAGTTTGTTTTGGGACAAATATTGGCTATTTGTGGACCAAAGTTGGCTATTCGCAGACCAAATCTGAATATTCGCAAACCAAGTTCAGCTATGTGCACCCCCAAAATTAATTTCCAACATATGACCCACGACCCTCCTACTCACTCCGCTAGCATTTGTGTTTAGAAATTTTTTGTGCACCCTCATTTATAATTTTCTGGATCCGCCACTGGATCTCATGCAAGCGAGGTCGCGTAGGAGAGCTCACAGCAAGCTCATACAGGCGATCTCATGCAAGCGATCTCATGCCAGCAATCTCATGCAAGCGATCTCATGCCAGCGATCTCATGCAAGCGATCTAATGCCAGCGATCTCATGCAAGCGATCTCATGCCAGCGATCTCATGCCAGCGATCTCATGCCAGCGATCTCATACATGCGATCTCATGTGAAGCAATATAATGTCAAAGATAACACTTGCTTCGACTTAGTTCCTTCTTCAATACTAGCGTTTTACATACAGATGCTTTGAGAAAACCCGTGGGTGCTTTCATATGACTAACAAGCAGGGTTATTCTCGACGAGTTCACCATGATGAGAAAGCATATACTCGGTTATTCTTGACGAGTTCACCATGATGAGAAAGCATATACTCGGCAAATCCATGTTCGTGAGCTTATATTCCACGAGAGTTCTTACTCGTGGGGTCTTGGAATTTATATTCTGCAAGCTCATGTTTGTAATAACCTTATTCAACTACTTATATTCCACGAGAGCTCAGAAGGAGAACTCCTCGAGAACACTTGGAGTGGAGATGACTTAAAGCGGTTCTACCTGTGAACTCCTGATGCCAAAGGAGCAACAGATACTCATCAGGTTATGTTGTTTACAAACGTTTACTCACTTATTAATTAATGTTAACCTGAGAAAGTTTTGAAAGATTGGGCTTGATGTCATATCGAGGCGAAACTCATCTCCGCAAGTGGTTTAGAACATGAACCTCCATTTCACTCCTTAAAACCCTCAGTTGAGTGATGGGGCAGAGCCTCGGGTTTACAGTGTATCCTCATAAGTCCAAGCCTCTGCATGGATCAGCTCTCTCCTTATATATTGGCCGACGATCCCTCGACTGCTCTTCTCACCCATTTGACGGGTTACTAGGAGAGAGAGTCTGGATTCATAGTCTAAAATATCTTATAAGAGAGAGACCATTTATCAACTGCAAGTCACCTAGCCTCCGTGGCTAGATTGATTTCAAAAGAGATCAACCTAATGAAGTTTCTAAACATTGGGACCTTCTTCGCAAGTGGTTTAGAACTTGATCCTCCATTTCACTCCTTGAAATTTCAGTTGAGTGATGGGACAGTGCCTCTGGTACATAGTGTTTCCTCCTAAGTCTAAGCCTTTGCATTGTCGGACGAGATCAGCTCCCTCTTTGCATGTTGGCCGACGAACCCTTGAGTGCTCTTCTCACCCATTTGTTGGGTTACTAGAGGAGAGTTCGGAGTCATAGTCTAAAATACCCTATAGGAGATGAATCATCTATCAACTGCAAGTTGTTTATCTCCTGCAGCTGGATCGACTTCAGAATTCATCAGCTTAACGAGTTTCTATGCTAAATTAGGAGAAGAAATTATTTATTTATTCATGTATTGTGTGCCCTCTAAAAATTGGTGGAACTAATCCCCTTGGCCTTTTAAGTAGTCGTGTAAAAGCTCATCGGTACTGAGATCTTGATCGGGTGATAGGATGACGCCTCGGGTACATATCGCTTCCTCCTAAGTCTAAGCATCTGCATTGTCGACCGAGATCAGATCTCCCCTTGCATGTTGGTCGACAAACCCTCGAGTGCCTCTCTCACCCGCCAAGTGAGTTAAAAAAGGTGATGTGACGACGCCTCGGGTATCTCAGTTTGTCCTCCTAAGTCCAAACATCTGCATTGTTGACTGAGATCAACTCCCTCTTTGCATGTTGGCTGATGGACCCCTCGAGTGCCTCTCCCTCCCGCAAGCGCATTTAAAAAGATGATTTAAGTGACGGTCCTCATTTAGCTCTTCCGGTTCAGCTCGCTCGGTAAGCAAATGGTCTGAGAGCTACTTGCATACCTTTGATCGTGTTTCACATCTTTGCAGGGACCTTATGTGGTATATCATCTCGTGCCCATCTCGTTGAAGTACGGGTCCTACATTATTTTTCGAGCTCGTATCGAGCTCGAAAAAAGCGGGGATTGTGTATAACTTGTAATTCGTGGAGATCAAAAATACATAAGGAAGACACCACAACAGCCTCCAGTATTCACCTCGACAGCCTCCTGTATTGACATCGGAGGGCCTCCTATATTCACCTCTACGGGCCTCATGTATTAACCTTTATGGGCCTCCTGTATTCACCTCGGCGAACCACCTGTATTCACATCGGCGGACCACCTGTATTCAACTTGGCGGACCTCCTGTATTCACCTCGGTAGACTCCAGTATTCACCTCGGCAGCCTCTTGTATTCACAACGGCAGCCTCCTGTGTTCACATCGGCAGCCTCCTGTATTCACATCGGCAGCCTCCTGTATTCACCTCGGCGGGCCTCCTGTATTCACTTCGGTAGTCTCCAGTATTCACCTCGGCAGCCTCCAGTCACCCCGGCAGCCTCGCAGATTCACCCCGACAGTCGGCAGCCTCCCAGATTCACCCCGACAGTCGGCAGCCTCCAGTATTCACCCCAGCAACCTCCAGTATTCACCTCGGCAGCCTCCAATATTCACCTCGTCAAACTCATTTGTTCACCTCGTCGTGGTGGTGGGAGTCGCCCATTTTAAGATTTGGCGGCCTCGCCTACCTTCCCCCGAACTTACACAATACTTGGTTTGAGAGGGGGAGTTCTTATACACTCCTGGGTATGCGGCGGGACCTCCACAATGTAACACGACCACCTCGTCTAATAGTAAATAGTTGTGACCTCTCTCTTGTTCGCTTTGTGCCTATGTGCTAACTCGGGGGCTAATAACCTTCAGCCATCTTTCTTGGTCCGAACTTTGTGAACCAAATTTTACGGTTCCAACAGTGCTCTCCAACCCTCATTCCTCATTTCTTGGCAGGCATGTGACAGTCACCCCGGCGACAAAACTTTCATGATCGAGATGAGGATTTACACCGGCTCAAACACAACCTACTCCAAGCTTCCAACAACACATGACACGCAAGGCCAACATTCATCGACGTGATGTCGTCACGGAACCAGTGTCCTGGTCTTTGTCAAACTTGCCCTAATTGGTAGACCTCAATGGTGTCACGCATTCGCCTAAAGATCAATTCTCGTTTCTATGAGTCATTATGGATTCTAGAGTGATCGAGATGACGTGATTAGGCGAAAGTAAAATCCAACAGAAACTTGAAGGGGAAGATGATTCAATATGTTTTTAGCTTGGGAAAAAAATTATGTAGGTCAAAAGGATAACGCGGGCATAACTGGGCAGTAGTTGAGCACGATTAGTAGCGCGCTCTGCTTCAAGTTGTGATTGTGCCATACATGCTCTCAGCTCTCTTATATGAGTTCGTTTAATAGCACGTTCTGCTTCGCGTTGTTCTTCGAAAAAAAGTTCTCTTCTTTTTCGTGAACGGCTTTGATGCATTTCTCGTTGGTTCATATTGTCCGTATTTGTTTGACGTACAATCTGCAATGTGAAGAAACTAAATTGAAAATTGTTCGTTCGGAACATAGATTTAGTGAAAGCTAACGGTTGAATCGAGTGATTCTTGAAAAAAAATCAATTAAAACTCAAGCATCATGTACTTACAAACACAGATTTCCATTGCAATATTTACAACCATTAGGGAGGATATGACGTGAATTGTAAGCTAATGCAAAAATAATGTTGATATACGAAGGAAAATATAAAAGTTTTGGATTTTGCATCCATAAGTAAGGGTTGTCTAGAAAATGCAAAGATTTCAATTGAAACTCGCTTTTTGTTAACAAAGTCAATTAGTTTGAAACAGGGGCGGATCCAGGAATTTCTATAAGGAGGGCAGACATCGTCTTCCTCCAACCAAACATAAATCTGAATGCCTCCACCATGCCAGAGTCGTTTCTCCCTCATCCGGCTACCGTTTTTGATGTGTAAGTAGTCGAAATGCATTGTCTCGACGAGAGAAATCCAAAATCACTATTCATTTGGCAAAATTCTTGAGGGGCCCGAGCCCCGGCCCGCCCCCTTAGATCTGCCCCTTGTTTGAAACAAACATTAATATAAACATAAGTAAGTTGGAAACAAAATAAAAAAACATCATGATTTTGTAACATTCAATTACAACAACAACAACAACAGAACCCATATAGTCCCCAATTATTGGGGGTATGGGCGGGGGAAGATTGGAAACAGACCTAACCTTTGGCCCTATGCCCAAAGTGGCTTCTCTCAGAGGAGAAAGACCGAACCTTTGACAATAGATGCACAAAGTGGCTGCTCACAGATTACCACTGAAATAGTGGCCCCCTATACCGTCACGTTTGCTGCGGAATCATGCCCTCAAATCAAAGCCAAAGACATCAGAGAGGGCAGACTCAAGAATCCATTTTGATTTATGTGCACATATCCATTTTGTAACATTCAATTATGTGATAATAATGTTATAGATATAAAAATTAAAAATGTATTTGATAAGCAGTTGAAATGCATGCAGGAGTTTAGCTTTTGAATGAAAGTACCTTGATTTTTGATGGAGTGGTGAAGGGGGTAGAATCGGCGGTAGAGATATAATACAACGATGTCAAACGGGAAGGAATTTGACCAAGAATCGCCTGCAAATATAACAAATATAACATTAGGAAAGTGTTCTATACTTGATATATGGTAAATCTTTTTTTAGGTTTTATGTTAGAAACATATAGAACGCAATGTTACTGGCCTAGTCATCATTATGTTTAGCTAATCTATGTTCATATCAATAGTATTAGTTCCATTAAATTACCAGTAACAAAAATGCTGGATCTGTTACAGGCAAAAGGGAAGCACAACTGCACAACAATATCTAGCTTCCAATGAAGATGGATAAATCCATGAAGAATCAGGTATGCGCTTTAAACCTAACTCAAAAAGGGGAACTGCCGGCATGCACGAAGTATGGCAGAAAAGAAAGAAAACTTCCCAGATTCCCATAATATCAGCATGTACAAACATGAAACTATCCTAATGGTCCTTGAGTTTCAAATGCAGAAACAAAAATATTATCAGAAGGGGCTCCCATTTGCCTTGGTGGCCAAGTACCCACTGAACCTATACCAGAGAAGAACGCATCAACGCCATTGTAACTCTTATATTACTCTTCTCCTGCTCCAGTAAATCAAAATTACGACGAAACGCGGAATTTTGTAAGAACGGGGGCTTTGGAGTAGTGGAATTGGGATTTGAATCTAGAAAGGAACTCGTGAACGGCCAACGGAATACTGATGAGGGCAAACCTCGAGAGGATATACGGCCATTGGACCCAAACTGAAGTAAGAAAATTGAGGAATTGGAAGCGGAGGCAAACTACTGGAATCGGCGGAGGGTCTTAGGTGTACCTGATGAGAGATTCCTCGAGATTTCTGGAGAATTTCCAAGCTGAGTGTGAAGAAGGATCCTGGGGGGTCCTCCCTGCTTCCAGCAATCTGAAGAGGCGACCGGAAGCCCTAGGACCAGAAGGCGATCGGCGATGCCCTAGGACCAGAAGACGACCGACGACGCCCTAGAAGCAGAAAGATCAGCGTCGAGGGGTTGCGAGGCTCTCCTTGGCCAAATCCAGAAGAATGGCGGAGTAGGGCTAGAGGAGGAGGAAGGCCACGAAAGAGGAGTTTGCGAGGAATACAAGGAAGCGGGACTCCAAAATCCGATGTCGTAATACACCAAAATATCTTAGGCTAAATAGGGAAATCAGTCCTTAACTTTACCCATTAATTTTACCAACTATATCAAATCAGTCCCAAAAGTTCTTTTAAGCTGATTTTGATCCCTAAATTTAGATCAATGTTGACTGCATGTCACATTTGGCTATATGCACACAACAAAATATATTATTTTATTCATTTTCTGAAGAAAAAAAATTCATTGCACTAATTTCTTTCAAAAGAGAGCGGTTGTTTTCCTCTCTCTCTCTCTTTCTTTTTTGTTGCTGTCAAATCTCACAGAGAAGATAAGTGAACATGATTAGAAGAACAAAGCCGATGGAGAAGGCGGAGCTTACAGTGAGAGAGCACGAGGAGGCGACGGACAGGAAAGCGGTGGAGGCGGTTTGCCGGAAGTGCGAGGTGGGGCTCAGCCGCACCATCTCCCTTTTCACCGACCTTCGTGGCAACCCAATTTACCGCATCGGACATTGCCCCTCCTTCCTCATGCAAGTTGGTATGTGCATGGAACTCACCCCTACGCCAAATAGTTGCTCCAGTTGAAGAAAGTGAGCCACTCCAATTGAAGATGAAGAAACATAGCCCACGGGAACGGTGAAGATAGCGGCGAATACGACAAATTTGAAGGAGCGGAGAGTGAGACGACTTGATTCTCATTAATTCATTCAACGAGGCAGTCATTCTCGACGAACCCTTAAACACTGGTCAGAATTCCAACCATGAATCAGATAGCACTGATGTTGGCGTCTTCATTGGAGATTACAGAGGCCGCCACCAAAATATTAAGCTACAACATTTGCGTGAGACCCAAAACAGAGGCCGCCACCACAAATTCAAGAAGGTTGAAGAGACACGGGGGATGCGGCATCGGAATGCTACCACTCTCCATATAGGATTCTCGCAACTCTTCTAATCCGTTGAAAGCCAAAAAATAACTTTTATTTTGTGTGCGCATATAGATTTGAGCTGCAAATAAAATTTAGTGGTGTGCACATAACGTTTGGATGCATATAGTCAAATTTGATGTGCACGTAGCATTGCTCTAAATTTATTAGATCTATAAAAATCAGTCCATCTCTTAACTCCGTTAATTTTTTTAGCAGAAGTTTGGTGCTCAGGCGACATCGTCTGCCCTGATGAACAGCTCACCAAACCCAACGACATCGTCTTCGTCACATTCGTCCACGATTTATTCCTCCCTGATACGAACTCAACACAGGTTCAATGGACCAGCTGTTGATCTTCCCCATGGCTGCACTCTCCCAAGTTATCCCTTTCCCTTTCAATGAAGGGCCTCTTCCCAATGCCTTTATGACTTACCTTTTCTAGATTGCAATTACTGCTTGTATTAATGTATTGTATGGGGCTATATAAGTCTCACATTGCCTTGTATTTGAATCTCAAGCTATCAATATTAATCTCATATTTCAATTCTCTATGTTCCCCTGCTTCAACATATCGTCGTCGGTCCTCTTCCAATCGGAAGACACATACCGCCCCACTCCAAGTGTCGTTTCTCTACTCAACCTCTAGTGGATATCCGATCCCTATCACTAGTATCAGAGCCAGGTTTAATCTAGAGCTACGTCGAGAAATCCGCCTCGCCAAGCTACAAGAGCAGCTCCTTACCGGCCCGACACCAACACATACCTCCACCCCCTCTTACCACTACCACCATCTCCGATCCTGGCCCCCCCAAACCGCTCCCATCACGGGAAATCATTTTCAACAACCGAACTAGCCAAGGGCCCGAGAGGAAGGCAAAAGGATTGTGCATGTGGTGTGATGAAAAGTTCTTATACTGCCATCAATGTCACCACAAGCGCCAAATTTACATCCTGGAAGCGGAAGATGATGATTCTGACTCGCCTCCATCGGGAGAATCTTTCAAGTTACGAAAGGCGACTCGGGAATCTCACTTTCGTTCACAGAAAAGTACTTAGTCTCTCCAGAGGTGGTTTGTCATCAAGGTTCGCTTTTTTTACCATTGTAACGAGCCGCAGTCTGTCGCGCTCGAGTTCTCAGCTTTCAATTGTAACAAACCAGAAGATAATGGAATTTGACCGGCACAGCTCCGACCGCGTGGTTTTTCACCATTTCCGAGTTTTCCACGATAAAAGTGTCTGTGTTATTTAGTAACTCTTTCAATGGCTGTTTGCGCGCTCGGCTCGCTCGTGAGCTAAGGTGGTTCAATTTGACCGGTCTACCAGAGCGGCGAGTGACCCACAACAATGCCAGTGAGAATAGATGAGGCTGCGGAAAAATACGCAGTCTGTGCACACATGATTCACTATTCACGACGTCAATTTTTTATTGAGTGTTGTTAAGGGCACACCAATTATCGGTGCGTGCACACCAATTATCGGTATGTGCACACCAGTGATAGATACACACCACCCAATTTTAAATGCTAGCCACATTGTTAAATGCATGCTCGCTAAAGAACTATGAATTTGTGCGTGAGATTGGAGTTTGCATGATGGGCGAGAGAGATGACAGAAGGCCGCAGGAAAAAGCTGGTGGTGGAGGTGATCAACGCAAGGAATGCAATGCCCAAAGACGGGCAGTGGACGACGAGCGCATATGTGGCAACGCAAAATTTGCAAAGGAGAAGAAAACAGAGGAACCCAAAGCAGCGAACAAGCCTAAATTACTAGAGGCGAAAGCAAAACAGATTTTAAATGCTCTGTTTGGGACAGCTCTAGCGGATGGAATATCTGCTAATTGAATAGAGCTTTTGGAATAGAGCTTTCAGAAAATCTCTGATGAGAGAGCTGCAGACTGTTTGGAGAGTCTTTGCATAAGTGCTCATCGAATCTAGATATTTCATTTAAGCTGTTCGATGGAACAACTGTTTGAAACTGTTTTTTTAAACAAAATTTTGAAATATAATAGTTGTGAAAACTCGCGCGTCCGAGCAAAAAATGGTCGCTCTGGTGAAAACGGCCGCCCAGGCAAAAAATGGACGGACGGGTGAAAAACGGCCGCCGGAGAGAATAATAGTCGCTCGGGCGAAAAAATATTCGTCCGGGCAAAAAATGCTCATCCGTGCGAAAAAACGGCCGCCCGTGCGAAAAACGGCCGCACGGTCGAAAAAACACCCGCCCGGGCAAAAACTGCGCGCCCGGGCAAAAAATGCGCGCACAGGCGAAAAATGGCCGCCCGGGCGAAAAACGGGCGCATGTGGGAAAACGCGCGCACGGGCGAAAAACCACCTCCCGGACGAAAAACCGCTGCCCGCGCGAAAAACGCCCTCCCGGGAGAAAAACCGCCGCCCACGCGAAAAATCGCAACCCACGCGAAAAATGGCCGTCGGGCAAAAAAACGCGCGCCTGGGCGTAATACGACCGGTGGGCAAAAAATGACCGCCCGTGCGAAAAACTCGCGCCCGAGCGAAATACGGCCGCCCGGGCGAAAAAAACGGCCGCCCGGGCGAAAAAACGGCCGCCCGGGCGAAAAATGGCCGCCCGGGCGTAATACGGCCGGCGGGCGAAAAATGGTCGCCCGCGAGAAAAATGGCCCTCCGGGCGAAAAACTCGTGTCCGGGTGAAATACGGCCGCCCGGGCGAAAAAACGGTCGCCCGTGAGAAAAATGGCCGCCCGGGAGAAAAAACGGCCGCCCGGGAGAAATACGGCCGCCCGGGAGAAATACGGCCGTCCGGGAGAAAAAACCGACGCCCGGGCGAAAAAAAACGGCCGCCCGGGCGAAAAACGGCCGCCCGGGCGAAAAAACGGCTGCCCGGGCGAAAAACACGCGCCCGGGCGAAAAAAGGCCTCCCGGGCGAATAACGCGCACCCTTGCGAAAAATAGCCGCCCTGGCGAAAAAACGCTCGCCCGAGCAAAAAACTGTCGCCCGGGCGAAAAATATCCGCCCGGGCGAAAAACGTGCGCCCGGGCGAAAAATGGCAGCCCAGACGAAAAACAGCCGGTCGGGCGAAAATCTGGCGTCCTGGCGAAAAACGCGCGCCCGGGCTAAAAATGACTGCCCGGGCGAAAATTACGCGCCCGGGCAAAACAAAATCTCGCTTGGGCAAAAATAACGAGATTCCGGGCGAAAAATGACCGATGGGGCGAAAACGAGTGCCCGTCCGAAAATGCTGGAGTGGTATGCCACGAAGTGGAGAAAAAGCTAAAAATAGAGAAAACGGTTTTTAGAAATCTATGTTGGACTGGCTTCTCAAAGAGCTTCTAAAACAGCTTATTTGAAGAAGTTCTTCTCAAGAACCTGGACCAGAGAGCTGTCCCAAACAGTTAAAAAAACAGCTCTAGCGGTTCGAAAATAGATTTTTCATCCGCCAGAGCTATCCCAAACAGAGCCAAAATGGTGTGCCCTTTTTTATATAATAGTATAGATATCCAGTGATATCCAGTCTATTATTGTGATTGGGGAAGAATACATGGTGGAGTTTAACATTGCAATCGCTTGAGTAGAGAACATTTGTACCGTGAAATTAGGCAAAAAAAAATCTTGGTGCATGTAACGCACCTTAGATCATCGTACGTGACATCCGATCTCGCCGTATATTTTCGTCAGCACGAATTTTTGCACATGATTGGTCTAAAATACAATCATTTTTCTATACGACCGTATTACACAAATACGATTATATATTTTCCCAAACAATCTACACCGTTGAAATCACGGATTATAATTATGATCATCTTCTGTTACACGTACCTAAATATTCTCCGAATTTAGACATATTTTCTTAATTTGTTGTTATTACCAGATATGAGTATTCATTGCTTTTTATGGCAGGTTCAATGCAATATTTTATAACTGTTTTATTTTAGTATACAATCATCACACAATTATTCTCTTAAAATAGATAAACATTTTTTCATTTAAAACAGCCTTGCAAGTTGCAAACTGAGTTTTTTTTTTAATAACACTGTGCCAAACAACTAATTATGTCCCCACAATTTCACACGACTGAATGTCGCACTACAATCGTGTCAAACAAAGCCTAAATAGGTCCGTTGATTTTTTTTATTTCATACTTGTCACAAAAGTTCATATTTATCTTGAAATATGTCTATAGACTAACTTTCATTTATTTTTTAAATATTTTAAAAAATGTGGGTCATACATAGATATGACTAGTCTTTCCGACGATCGTGTGCCAGAGATCTATGTCGCACGGTTCACTCCGAGCAGCCCCGTGACCATTCTGGGTGTCCGATATCCCGCCCTAATATATGCACAGATACGAAACGAGCCGTCCAGAGCCAATGGTGGCACCCGATCGCTAAAGCCGTGACAGAGGAATCGCTCTCTCCAATAATGACATATTGAAGGGATGGAGTTAGCCAATGGTGTCACTTTCGGCTCTCTTGTTTCTCACACCGGGTTAGCCCACGTGAGCTTAGTGATGTCGGAGCGTGACTCTCTCCGATGACTGAAGTACCAGTGAACGTGGGGGTTTGGGGGCGGCGAGCCCCCGACGGCGGTCCCAGCGGGTGGGGGTTCGGGGGCAACGACCTCGAGCCAAATTTTGGATTGTAATATCCGGGTGTGCGGATATCCGGGTTTCGGTTCCGTGGTCTATTTAAAGGCGTGTAATCCGGTTCTAGGGTTAATGGTTTTCGTCTCAGCGATTTTCGGCTGAGGGTTTTGGAGGCGTCTACGAGGAGTTTCGTGGAGAGGCATTTTCCCGGCGGTGATTCCTCCGTTTCTTGTCCAAAGAGAGGGGTGTGAGGTATGATCGGTTTTGATCCTTGTAACCTTGTGCGTTTTGTAACCTTTTTGGTGAATACAAGAAGGCGAAGCGGAGGCGGGATAGGGGACGTAGCCCGGTTTTGGGTGAACCTCTTAAATCTGTGTGTTCTTTGTGTTTTCTATCTTTTGTTCTGCGTTCGAATCTCTCTTCTCGGCACCCCTCGATTTTCTACAAGGTTTGGTCCGTGGGACCCTTATTTCTCGTGGAGACCACCTAGCCCAAGCAAAGTCCACTGCACAATTGCCTCGGGCCTGCCGTGTGGGTTAGTAAAACGGTTAAGGTTCTGCTAAAAAGTTCGTCTCACGTGCATGATTAATCGACATTGTAATTTCGACATAGCTAGTTTTACCAACAATATCAATAGAGTTTAATTTGGACGTGTTAAAATTGATCAGAGTTAGAATACACGACCATGTTGTGAATGACCACAAATAATTATTTTGAGATTTAAGATATCTAGAATGACCAAAAGTCGTGATTTCAATAGTTGAGGCAAATACATCAAATTCACCCAATCGGGAGATCTGTGGGGGACCCGCACGGGAGATCTGTGGGGGACCTTTTCTTAGTTCATAAATACAACTGGATTTTCATTGATCGTAAAAATAGACTGGATTTTAGTTCAAAAAAAATACTCGATTTTTAGTTCAAAAAATGGACATTTTTACATTTGTATTTTCACTTCAAAATTATAGTTATATGTGTACTTAAAATGAGCGTAAAAATACATAGATCAATATTTCATGATTTATTTTGTAAGAAATAGAAAACATAGGAGAATTTTGTATTTCCCCCACGATCCTCCCCGTGCGGGTATCTCACAGAAAATTTTCTCATCAACTAAAGGCACATGAAATACATTTAAAAAATATGTTAAAGTCCAATTATGAATATTTGTGAGAAAAAGCTGAAAAAATAATTTAATCAATAATAATAAGGCTAGTATATAATAATTGTTGCGGATCGTTTGGGTAACCTTAACATTTGAAGCATGTGAGTATTTTACTCTGAGTTTGTTAGCATGCATAAGATGTATACATAAAGAAAATTCTATCTTTAGTATAATATTAATGCTTCTTTTATATGTTCCAATTTAAAACTTAGAAGAAAAAAAACACTATACACAATACATTAGGAGAATATTTATATTTATTGTAACAACATTAAATATTTAAATAACTATATATTGCTTTAAATTGTTATTATTTTAAAACTAAACAAACTAATATATAAGTATCTGGTAATAATATTAATATACAATATTATGCATATTATATAGGGGTGTAAGTAAAATTCAACCGGGCCTCCGAACTGAACGGAAACACACGGTTCGGTTTAGTTATCGTTTGCGGCATTTCGGTTACGGTTCCAAATTTTGAAAAATCGTACGTTTCAGTTCCTGAAAACTTCGATGTACGTGACCATCGAAGAAACACAGAGTACACAAACGTCAACTTGATGAAGCGCAAAATTCGCAAGAGCGGTGCGCGGCCGGCACGCGGGGTTGTGGGTCGGGGGGTGCCCGACCGGCGCGGGGCGCGCACGTCGGGCGGTGCTCGGCCGGCGCCCGGGAGCGCTCGTCGGGCGTTGTTCGGGTGGCGCGCTTGGTGTGCACGAGCTGCATGAATGGTCGGCGCCCGTCTGCGCGCGTCCAACGGGGAGGGTGTGCTTGCTCGCGCGCCAAATGTTGTTGATTGCGTAACATGCGTCAACCATTCCCGAGAAGCGCACGCGCTCGTAAGGCGTTGGCTGATTTTCATGTATTTTTACTTCGAGTTTTTTGTAAAAAAAATCGTTTTGTTTTTTCAGGCCCCGAAGCAGAGCGACCAGTCGAGGTCGATGCTGTTGGAACCCGGATACCGGTCCAACTTGTTCGGGACTTGGAGAGTAGCTTGAGTTACTTCTCTCTTCGTCGGATCCCTAGAACTTAGTGTTCCGAGCTAAGAACTGACCCTCACCGGTTGGTAGGTAGCTCCCTAAGAGTGACCCACTGGCTGCAGTGAGGAGGTCCCGCCACTAACCCGGAAATCTAACTTGATTTCCCCTCCCAAAAACCAGAAGTTGAGTCTGTCTCAGACAGCACAAGGAAGAAAACACAGGCTCTCTCAATGGGGGTGGATCTGTGCTGATCTGAGACATAATGAGTCCTATTTATAGGCAAACTCTTATAAGGGTAAAATGATCCGGATGGCCTGCGGATAGCGTAGTTCCGCTTTACGTTTCCGCTAAACGCACCCCAAGTTGGTCTGCTGATAGCCGGGTTCCGCTGTTCTGAGAAGCTATGGGCAGACCACTAAGGACATACAGGGGACTTTATCTCAAAAGATCTTCCTAGGCGAATTCTCCCGACCTGGTCTCGCCTGAAAACGGGTCCACTCGCCTGGAGGTGTCGGCCTACTCGCCGGACGCCCTCGGATCTACTCGTCAGGGGGTGCCAGCCTACTCGCCGGACACCCTTGGCTCTACTCGCCAGGGGATGCCAGCCTACTCGTCGGGCACCCTTGGCTCTTGTCTGCTGAATAGGGGTTGTACACAATCCCCGCTCTTTGCGAGCTCGTCAGAGGTCAGAAAGAAGAGCCCAACCTCCTATTCGGCGGGGCTGCGCGTTGACAGGCCTTCTTCTATAAATAGGGTGAGGGTGTACCATGATCCCCTCATTCCAAGATGTCTTCTGGGGCGGGTTCTTCTCGGGCTGATAACCGGGTTCTCGCGGACGACGAACCCGAGGCAGCTGCGGTCCTAAACATCCTTGGCGAGTTTTCGACGCCTTGCCTCCCGGGTTTCGCGAGAAAAAGGAAGCATAAGAGAAAGAGGGCGGAACCCGAGCTGTGTGAGAAGTCCTCTATCGATCCCGACTCTACGGCCCGGTGCGATCCCCCACTTAAGAGGCCTACCGCTTCGCTGATCCCTGAAGAGCCCCACGCTGACGTTCCTCGCCGAGAGAGTGAGGGCGGGGTCGAAGTCACCACCGGTGGGACTGAGGACACGAGAGCGCCTCCAGTCCTTACGATCGGCCTGCTGCTCCCTCCTGCTCCTACCGTCCTGACGTTGGGCAAGGCTACGGTTTTCTTCCGATTATATCTACCAGGTCTTGACTTCATGCTCCGTGCAACACTCTCTACTCGCCCTCCTTCACAAGGGCAACCTGCTGTGGCACCCTCAACGGATTTAGCGACCGCGTCGTCTTCAATTTTGGGTCGGGTTGGTTCAACTCCGGCTCCTCCCTTGCAACAGCCCTTGTCTCAGTCTGGGATAGGTCAGCCCGCCCGCCCGACCTCTGGAGGGAAGTCGCTGATGGTGGGCCCCTTGCCGGGGAGGACTGGTGTGGTTCTTCGCCTATCCACCTCCACCGGGGGGTTGCAGACAGATCCACCTTGGCTTCAGGGAGAGGATAACGCGTTGGAGGGTACTCGCCTCGCTTACCTCGTCTCTATTCTTCTTTCCGTCTCACCCTTCTCGCCTGACTTCTCATCTTCAGGCAGCCACGGGTCCCTCCCGTCTAGTCGTCTACCGTCTTCTGACTCGATTCTGGGGTCGCCGCCGCCAGCGGCGTCCACTCCCTTGAGGGAGTTTCTTGCGGACCCCCCTGCCCTCAACGAGGAGTCATGGACTCGCCTGATGGCTGTCCTTCGGGCCCATGATTCCTTCTTGATGACTATGTCGCCGGCCTCCCTTTTGGAGGAGCACATTAGGCGAGGCGAGGAACATATCCGCCAGAGCGAAGGGATCCTGGAGAGGGCTCGCGAAGACTTGCGTGCGGCCCAAGGCATCGCCTGGAGAGCTCGCCACCCCCAACGTCCTCGCCGTCGGGGCCGCGGCCCAGTGCATCGTGGTTGAGATCTTCAGGGATAGTCCATGTTCTTTCTTTTGATTTTTTGAGAGCCTGCTTAACAATCTAACTCGCGACCCACGGGTCCTTGTAATCCTCAAGCGTCCTTTTATGTCTCTTTACTTGTACTCGCGCTGGGCGCCCCAAGAATGTTTATCATATATTTACATGTGTTCTTTTTGTGCTTGTATGGTGTGCTTCCTTCGTTCGTTATTTTTCCTTTTTCCGATGGGCATGCATTCCTTCTATATCTATTCGCTGCTTAGGGCCTACTCGCCACGCTAGGTGATCTGCTCGCGCGCGGTTAGGCCTGGGGGCAGGGTCTATAAATAGAGGGTCCTCCTGCGCTGGAAGGTACGCTTCCCTACCCCTCCCAGGCATCCTATCTCTGAACCTCCCCCACCGAATTCCCTTGCTCCTACTCGCGGCCCGCTATGGGGAAAGAACCATCCGAGGAGGGGCGCACCTTCTGCGTCCGCAATTTCAGGGCGCACAACTTTCCCTGCTGCAGACCCTCGGTGAGGAGTTGGCGGATGTCGAGAAGCGTTACCTGCCTCCGGGCTACACCGCGAGGCAGCCAGGGCCGGGCGAGTTTCTCAACTCGCTGTATAGTGGAGAGCTCGCCATTCCCTTGGCCCACTTCCAGGTAGGGTTGAGGCTGCCCCTGTGGCCTGAGGTTCGTCAAGTCTTCCGGTATTTCGGGATGATCCCCGCGCAGGTCAACCCTAACGCGATCAGCGTCCTGGTCGCTTATGCCTGCTACCTCCGCGGAGAGAAGATAGAGTTCAACCTCTCCACCTTCCGCAAAGTGATGACCCTGAAGGCGACCAGCGACGGCACCTTATTTTTCACCAGCGTGTGCGTCAAGGTTGCCGAGACCTTCAATAAGGTCCACCATTGGACGGACAAATTCGTCCTGGTGCGAGGCGACTACGGCAACATTCCCTTCGCCCCCATCCAGAAGACGGAGGCAGAGTACCGACCGCCTCGCCTGAGGGGGGACGCGCTCGAACTCTATCGTTTCCTGAAGGACAAGGTCTCAGATGTCGTTTTCCTGCAGCAGGGCGTGGATCAACTCGCCTTCGTTAATCCGGGAGCGGGTAAATCTTACTCGCCTCGCGGTGTTGGTTATCTATTCCTGGTGGGGGTGGTTACTAACTGCCTCGTGTTTAAATGCAGGAGAGCGCACCGTCCCCCTCTTACCCCCTCATGATGCTTCTCGGCAACGGTCCAGTGAGCCTTCCAGGGAGGGGTCCCTCGCAGGGGTGGTGGTCACGGTGGACAGCGGGCCGGCCTCGCCGGTGGACAAGGGCAAGGGGGAGGTGGATCCCGAAATCGCCTCGGCGAGCGAGCCGAGGCCAAAAAAGCAGAAGACAGGGGGTTCTTCCTCCCGCCTTCCGGCGAGTCCCCCTCCCGACCCTTCCACTCACCCGCATTACGGGCTGGGGATGCGGAGTAAGGACTCCCGGGTTGACCCCCTCATGATATGGGATCATGAGGCGAACCGGGTTTCTGTGAGTTCGCTCCTCCCCTCTTGGGAGGATTTCGAGGAGGTCGGCGATCAGGCGTTCAATCTGATCTTTGGGTTGTACGGGCGAGATGACGCCGAGGTACTCGCGGAGGTTCCTATCCGCGAGTTGGCCAACCTGAGTTGCCGCTCCGCCCTCCAGACAGCCGAGCTGATTCACTAGACAGCGCGGCGGGGGATTCAGTCGAACAGGCGGCTCCGCGACCTGGGCGCCGCCCACGCGGAGTTAGAGAAGAAGATGATTGAGAGGGATAGGGAGATATCCGAGCTCCAGGCCAAGGAGGTTCCCCCTCCCGAGGTATTTAGCCCACCTCGCCTCCGTCCTACTTGCTTAACTTGGGGTTAGCTAATGTTTCATTTCTCAGGAGGCCGCGGTGGCGCTAGTGACGCAGATATCCGAACTGGAGGAGCAACTCATCGCCTCGCAGCGTCAGGTCGATTATCTCAGTAATCGCCTCGCCGAAGCAGAGTCTGAAATAGAGGAACTTCGCCACCCGAGCCGGGGGGAGTCGTCGAACGCGCCAACCCTCCTCCAATTTACCCCTGCTCAAATCGCCGAGACGCGCCGGAAGCTGGCGATCGCGACCGCGGTGTTTGTGCGGGAGCGCCTCCGGCGCCGCTTCATGCTTACTGCTGATGGGGCCCAGGTTGATCTCGCCACCCTTCTTCCAGAGTTATACCGCGAGGCGGTGAATCCTGCTCCCATCGAGGCCCAAGATGAGGACTCCTCTAGCGGGTCAGAAGAAGAGGGTCCGGACGTCTAACCCTTTTGGCTTTGTAACAATAAACTTATCTTGGCGTGTTTATTTTAGGTGTACTCGCCCTTCTCCTCGTATTTGCCTTGATGCGTTTTGCTTTATTTTATTCTGCGGTTATGTCGCTCATGCTTAGGATCAATTTTTACGCATACGCATTTTCTACTCGCCCTTAGGTTGTACTCGCGCGTGGCTGTGACTCGCACAGGAGGGTTCTTTTGTAGATCCGACGCCCAGGCCCCCTTCCCTGGCCACCAACGCGAGGAGGCTGGCGGAAGACTCGTCGTGCTGGTTGCTCACGCGCTCGCACTGGGACTTCCTGCGAGGCGGTAAGATGGCGGCGGTGTCGAGCTCGCCTCGGAGGGATGTTGATACCACTCGCCTCGCCCACCTGTTCATCCTCCCCTGAGGTGGTAACAAGGTTCCAGTACACTATAGGGCACAACCCTCACTCGAGGGGGCAAGTAGTCAGCCTGTAGGGGAGGAGCCTAGTGCTACGGCTTGGTCTACGGCGACAACACACCTCGACGACTTAGAACTCACTCGAGGGGGCAAGTAGCCAGCCTGCAGGGGAGGAGCCCAGTGCTACGGTATGGTCTACGACAACAACACATCTCGAGGACTTAGAACTCACTCGAGGGGGCAAGTAGCCAGCCTGCAGGGGAGGAGCCCAGTGCTACGGCCTGGTCTACGACAACAACACATCTCGAGGACTTAGAACTCACTCGAGGGGGCAAGTAGCCAGCCTGCAGGGGAGGAGCCCAGTGCTACGGTCTGGTCTACGGCAACAACACATCTCGAGGACTTAGAGCTCACTCGAGGGGGCAAGTAGCCAACCTGCAGGGGAGGAGCCCAGTGCTACGGCCTGGTCTACGGCAACAACACATCTCGAGGACTTAGAACTCACTCGAGGGTGCAAGTAGCCAGCCTGCAGGGGAGGAGCCCAGTGCTACGGCCTGGTTTACGGCAACAACACATCTCGAGGACTTAGAACTCACTCGAGGGGGCAAGTAGCCAGCCTGCAGGGGAGGAGCCTAGTGCTACGGCCTGGTCTACGGCAACAACACATCTCGAGGACTTAGAACTCACTCGAGGGGGCAAGTAGCCAGCCTGCAGGGGAGGAGCCCAGTGCTACGGCCTGGTCTACGACAACAACACATCTCGAGGACTTAGAACTCACTCGAGGGGGTAAGTAGCCAGCCTGCAGGGGAGGAGCTCAGTGCTACGGCCTGGTCAACGACAACAACACATCTCGAGGACTTAGAATTCACTGCTCGATGTCTGTCTCCTAGGTGGTGAGACGTTATAAGTTTGCCATGGAAAGCGTTATTATTTTTAAGCATAACAAGGATCAACTAAGTATTACATTAATGCTAGGAGTAGAAACGCTTCAAGTCGTCTCCACTCCAAGTGTTTTCTAAGAGTTCTCCCTCAACGTTCTGCAGGCGGTACCCGCCGGTTCTCAACACCTCGAACACAATGTAGGGGCCTTCCCAATTGGGATGAAGTTTGCCCACCGCGGCGGATCTTCCTGCGGCGTCCACCTTCTTGAGAACCAGGTCTCCCTTGGTGAACTGCTTGACTCGGACCTGCTTGTCAAAGTGCTTTGCCATCCTTCGCTTGATCTCTTCTTGTCGGATCGTGGCCTGGTCGCGAAGTTCCTCCACGAAATCCAAGGCGAGTCGCTGCGCCCCTTCATTCTCGAGTCTCCACCCTTCATCCCCGTCTTCTGTCGCTACCACCCTGGGACTCCGGACTTCGAACTCTATCGGGATGAGAGCCTTCGAGCCGTGCGATAGCTTGAATGGTGTTTCGCCGGTTGCCGTGGTGGGGGTGATCCTCAGGTCCCAGAGGACCGAGGGGAGCTGCTCCACCCAATTTCCCTTCAGGTTTTCTACCTTCTTCTTGAGCAGGTTGAGGATGACTTTGTTGGCTGCTTCAACCTAGCCGTTGCTTCGCGGGTGATGAACTGAAGCGAAGCGGAGATCGATGTCAAGTTGACTACAGAAATCGGTGAGCTCAAGGCTTGCGAATTGCGGGCCGTTATCGGTGACGATGGCGAGGGGTAGGCCATGTCTACACACGATCTCCCCCCAAATGAAGTTCTTCACTACCAGGGAGGTTGTTTTTGCCAGGGCCTTCACCTCCATCCACTTGGAGAAATAATCGATCATCACTAGGAGGTATCTCCTTTGCCCACTTGCCGGGGGGAATGGTCCTACCAGATCCATCCCCCAAATGGCGAAGGGCCAGGGGGTGGTGATTGGCCGGAGACGTTGGGCTGGCTGTAATTGGAGCGGGGCGTAGAGTTGGCACTTTGAGCATCTCTTTGCGAACTCTTCGGCGTCTTTCCGGATGGTGGGCCAAAAGTATCCCGCTCGGAGTACCCTCTTCTCCAGGGTTTGGCTTCCCGAATGACTGCCGCACTCGCCTGCGTGAACCTCCTCCAAGACCCGGGAGGCCTCCTCTTCGGACAGGCACCTGGCTAGGGGACCGGATAAAGTCTTCCTGTAGAGCACCCCGTTAGTTAGTAAATAATAAGCGGACTTGTACCTGAACCGTCTCTTGTCTTGAACCTCCGCTGGCAAGCATCCTGTGGTCAAGAAGGTGACCAGGGGATCCATCCACGAAGCGGGTCGGTCGATGTCCATCACCTCTCCCTCCTCGATCGAAGGCCGAAACAACTCGGTGATTGCTTCCCCGACCAGGGGGCCGTATTTGGCCAGCCGGTCCGCTCGGGCGTTCTCCTCCCTTGGCACGTGTTGTATGGAGAATGACTTGAAGATGCCCACCAAGTCTTTGACTTTTACCAGGTAGCGTTGCAGGACCGGCTCTTTTGCTTTAAACTCTCCTCGGATCTGGGAGGTGACCACCAGTGAGTCGGAGTGGACCTTGATGTCATGGATTCCCAACTCCTGGGCTAGGCGTAGCCCCGCGATTACGGCCTCATATTCTGCCTGATTGTTGGTAACGAGGAAGCGAATGCTGACGGCCTGCTCAATTCTGGTGCCCTGTGGGCTGATCAGGATGATGCCTCCTCCACATGAGTTCTTCCCCGATGCTCCATCCACGAACACTTCCCACGCTACCTGCTGGGGTATCTCCTCCTTGCCTACTTCTGTGGTATAGTCGACTAGGAAGTCTGCCACCGCTTGGGCCTTCATGGCTAGTCGGGGCACGTAGGTGACGTCGAACTCGCTAAGTTCTACTGACCACTTCGCCATCCTGCCAGAATGCTCTACTCCTTCTAGGACATTGCAGAGAGGGTGGTCGGTCACTACCTTGATCGGGTGGGCCTGGAAGTAAGGTCGGAGTCTCCGCGCCGATACAATCAAGGCAAACGCCAATTTTTCCAGGATGGGGTACCGCAGTTCTGCCTTCCGCAGGACCCGACTTACGTAGTAAATGAGGAGTTGGCGCTTCCCCTCCTCGCGGATCAGGACCGAGCTTACCGCTTCCGACCCCACCCCTATATATAGGAAGAGGTCTTCTCCCTCTCTAGGCCCTTGTAACAGGGGTACCTGGGCCAACTGGAGTTTTAGGCTTTCGAAGGCTCCCTGACACTCTGCCAACCACTCGAACTTTTTATTGTCTCGGAGGGTTTTGAAGAAAGGTGAGCATTTCTCTCCTGCCCTGGAGAGGAACCTGCTCAGCCCGGCTAGGCGACCTGTCAGGCGCTGAACTTCCTTGACGTTCCTGGGTGCTTCCATCTCCATGATCGCCTTCACCTTGTCCGGGTTCGGTTCTACTCCAGCCGGAGTCAAGAGGTGTCCCAAGAACTTCCCATTTCCAGCCCCAAACACGCACTTGGCTGGATTTAGTCTCATCTTATACTTCCGCAGCGTGGCGAAGGTCTCCTCCAAGTCATGGAGGTGCTCCCCGATGCTCTTGCTTTTCACAATGAGATCATCGACGTATACTTCCAAGTTTCGTCCCTTCTGCTCTTTGAACACTCTGTCCATCATGCGCTGATAGGTTGCTCCTGCGTTTTTAAGCCCGAATGGCATCATTTTATAACAATAGCATCCGTCGTTGGTAATGAAAGATACGTGCTTCACGTCGGGTGGATGCATGCGGATTTGATGGTAACCAGAAAAAGCATCTAAAAAACTCATGACAGGGAATCCGACGGCCGAGTCTACTAGCTCGTCGATTCTAGGCAGAGGGTAACAATCCTTGGGTCAAGCTTTATTAAGGATATAAAAGTTGATACACATGCGCCACTTCCGCTCTCCCTTCCTCACCATTACAACATTGGAGACCCAGCCTGGGTACTGGATCTCCGACACAAACCCTGCTTCCAGCAGCTTCTTGACCTCCTCCCTGATGGGCTCGGCTAGGGTGGTGGTGGTTGCTCTCTTCTTCTGTTGGATGGGGTGGATTCCTTTATCCAAGTTGAGATTATGGCAGGCGACGTTCGCGTCGACGCCTGGAATATCGGCTGCGCTCAACGCAAAGATGTCCGCATTCCTCTGGATGCAGGACATGATCTTCTCCTTGTCTTCCTCTTCCAGCTCCCTGCTGATCTTCACCTTTCCCGGCCTCCCGCCTTCAGCTAGGATCTCCTTCTCCTCCACTTCTTCGTCTGCCTCCAGCCTTGCCGCCTCCTCTGCTTCTTCGGCCGCTTCCTGCCTCGCCATCTCCTCCATCACCAGGTCCACCGCCTCTGCCTCCTCCTTCCAGCTGATCATGTTGACAGCGTTAAGATAACACTGCCTTGCCACCTTGGGATCGCTTCGGATCCGGATCTGCACACCTCCTTGGTTATACTTAAGACACTGTGTGAGGCCCCTACTTAGACCCCACATACATTTGTATCTAAGCTATGTTCTTACAGGTGTCCCAGGTTGAAGTAAGGCTAGTGAATATGAAATAAACAACACATAATATAAATTTACTTTCATACCTTGCATTATTCGCTGAATCTTTTCTGTTCTATTTTGATCAGTTCTTTTGGTTTTTGCGTATCCCAAGTCACGTCTGTTACCTACAAAATTTGACGACGGGCTTAGTCATAAAAATATGACTAAGTGAGGATATACCTCTTTCATTGCTATGTACAAAATTAAATTAAAACTTACGCATTTTAAAACATGTTTTTCATACTAACCATTTATCTATCTCAGTAGTAACTTATGCAGCATATAACTATTTGAACATGTTAGTACCAGTAAAACAGTATGAGCAGTATAAGATCATAACCATATCATGTAACATTAAAGCAGTGTGTTCATGTATCAGTATCTACGAACGAAAGAACATAATGACTGGGGAACATTTCAGTAATCATAAACAGTATAAGGAGCTATAACATTCATATGAGATATGGAACATGTAAATTATGCAAGTATCATAACGGTATCTATATCATGGAAGCAGTGTACATACATAACTTCATATCAGTTTTCATGTATTTCAGCCTTGCCCCTAATATATCCTAAGAAAAGAAACGTTCATGGAAATACTGAAATACATAACTCTTTAATTCAGTATTTCCATGAACGTTTCTTTTCTTAGGATATATTAGGGGCGATTGAATTGACATTCAATTTCATTTTCCTTTTCTATGGGCCCGACCCCTCTGGGTCATCTATCTGAATCAGAACGTGCCTCGCGTTTCCGCCTACGGCCGACTGACTCGGTAAACTGGCCCGACCCCTCTGGGTCTTGTATCCAAATCAGTACGTGCACACGCGTTTCCGCCTACGGCCGACTGACTTGGCAATTCATCATTCATATGCATGCACGTCAATTTGCCCGTAACATAACCTCGTGTCGACACGCTTACATAAAGTGAGTTATTCATTTTTATTAATCCCCTTAGAAGTAATTCGCCTGTTTGCCTTTATCAAAGCCATACAATATAGCGACATTAATTATCAGTGATATCAACTATGCATTTAACATTCAGTATAATAAGAGTGCGTATGTAAAAAGAAGGTAAAGCCATAAAGTATAAATGAAACAGGTAGCTCTCACCATCAGTATCAGTATTCATAGCATTGCCATGTCTATTGAGGTGCCATCCTCCGTGGTATCTGTATAAGCATCATATCATTTAGGGTCGTTTACATCGGGGTTGCACCTCGTTATAGTTACATTATGAACTATTATGATTACATCACTTGGTAACTATTTAACCAGTCCTTAATCATAAAAGAGACAAGTTCAAATCCAAATGATAATGATAACTGTCCAACCAAAAGAAAACTATATAGCAGCTTCCCCATAGAAATTTCATGAACTGATTATAACATATTTCATGCTAAACTTTTACCACTTAATTTCCCCAATTGTGCTCTTACATCAGCATTCTCATTGGTTAGCCAACCCAATTAAACCCCTAAAAAGACAAGCATAAGTACTGAACCAATTGGTTCAGTCATCCATAACTCACTCCCCTATAAATAAAATATAAGAGAGACGGCAAATATATTACTTCCACTATAACTATTAGGTTAACAGTCGGCCAATTTAAATAAGAGAGCTAGCATAAGGAATACCCCCATTAGGATTTCTAACTTGGTCGACCAGCATAATCAAAGCCATAAATGTACACATATTAGCATCTGGCCATACGTAGCAAGGACCCCAGCTGAACCCCAAATTCAGTTTGGAGTTCACTAATAAACTTAGTCCAAAAACAAATATAACTGGAAAGAGTAAAAGGAATGATCGGCCACAAACCAAATACCACATATTATTTCTCCCTTTCCACCATTATAACTGGCAGCTAACAAGAAGGAGTCCCCCCCCCTAAGAACAATGATAGCAGCTAGCATTTTCTCCTAATAATCATGAAACAATACTGAAAGGGGAAACACTAATTGTAGGTAACAGGAATCCCCCATTAACAAGGGAATAGCATAGTTTTCACGACAACAGGAACTCCCAATAATAGTGACAGACATATTAACATAGAAGTTGTAGTAACCCAGAGCTCAAAGAAATAAAAGGGGCTGGTTATCAAAGAGGCTTACAGTGCAGGTCAGCAAAGCTGGGCACCGATTCATCCCAAACACACGAGCCCAAAGGAACCCTAGCTCAAGGGAAACGGTGTTAACTTCAAATTCTGTAAAATATTAAGTGGGGAAGAGATCAAAACCTCACCATGTTTTAAGAGACAAACCCCATGACCCTGTTTCTCCATACCCAGAAAACAACCAAGCTCTATAGTCAATAAAGCCACAACCACAGCTCTTTGTGCAGTCACCAAGCAAATTTCTACAACTTTTTTTTTGTGATCGTACGAGAGGAGGAAGAACTGGAAAGGAGATCGGCACTTTTCCCTATCGCAACACCGTCTAGGGTGAAGGAGGAGAAAGAAAGCTCGGTCGGTTCCGATCAGAAGAACGAAAACAAAATGCTGTTTATCTGATCCCTCCACTGCTTAAATCAAAATTCATCCTTTCCTTTAATCGCAACCCACATTAAGTCCACCTCCTTATTAGCACCCCCCAAAGAGGAAACTTCTATTAGCACACCAACAAAAATGAGTGTACAGTAACCATTTGCCATAAAAAATCTCCTCCCAAGGCTTTATCTCTACATAGAGAAAAATTCATATTCCCATAAAACATTTCGAGCGCCGCAACGCGCAAAATAAATTCATACTCGACTTTCAAAGCTATGCCGAGTTGACACTGATTTATCTTTTCATCATATGGGACAACATTTATTACAATATATTATTCATTTTGGATCACTTCGCATTTTGGGTCGTTACACACTGGTGGTAGGAGGAGGGCACACACTTGTAGGCGCTGATGAGCGGTCTGCCGAAGATGGCATTGTAACTGCTGGGGCGTCCACGATGACGAACCTGCAGCACTTGGTGGTTCCTCCCAGCGTCACCACCAACTCCACACCTCCCTCTACTTCCTTTCTTTCTCCCGCAAATCCAAAGAGCGGCCCTTCCGTCGAGGTAACCCTCTTCTCTTCCACCTTCATGGCATCAAATGCTTTCTTGAACACGACATTGACGGAGCTCCCGTTATCCACCAGGATGCGAGAGACCGTATAGTTTTCTATCGCGGCCTTGATCACCACAGCGTCGCAGAAAGGGTTTTCGTTCCCCAACATGTCTTCCTCCGAGAAAGTGATCTCTCCTGACGGTGGCAGAATCTGGGAGGTAGAGGCCACGCTCTTCCGATACACGGCGTTGAGGCTCCCCTTCCGGGTCGCCTCCAACCCTGCTCCCCCGTGGATGACCTCTATCCCCCCATGGGCTCCCAGATCCCCCCTATCCTCACACCTCCTTGGGGCGGGGGCTCCTCCCCCTTCGATCCTCAACATGTCTCCTTCTCGCCTCTCATGCCCTTCCTGGGCTCCTCCAGCTCCCCTCCTTAACTCCAAGAACTCAGGGCACGTGGTCGTCGCGTGGCCCTCCAACTGATGAAAGTCGCAGTAGGGCATCGCCCGACGCTCTTCTCCACCTCGAGGCTGTCACGGCCTTCCTCCTCTTCCTCGTCCTCGTCCTCTCCTGATCACATTAACTTCTCTGGGCGGTGTTTGGTTTTGCCTCCATTGACCTTGCCTTCGCTCGGGGGAGTGATAGCGGTCTCGTCGCTCCGGGGAATACCTCCCTCCCGGTCTCCCTTGGTAGCCTCCTCCAGCAGGTCTCCAGGCCGGCCGGCGAGGCGGGGCCTGGAACCTCCTCTCCTGATCTCGCTGATCCCTGTTCTCCCGGGACCCTCCCTCTTCTCGCCTTCTCGGCTCACTCCTCCTCTTGGACTCGCGCCAGCCGCTTCCATCTCCTTCCTTCTCTCCCCCCTCCAACCTTGCTAACTTGGCCACGAACTCCAGGCTGGTAGCCTCCCCTTCGATCTGCCTTCCGGCCCGATCGACTAACTCCTCGAACGATAGGGGGGATTGCGAGTGATCTCCATCTTGAAAAACCCTGGCTGCAACCCCAGCTTGAAGGCCAAGATCAGGGTGTGTCCAGGGACCTCTTGAACCAGGAGGATCTCCTCCTGAAAGCGATCCAGATACGACCCGAGCATATCCTAGGGCCTTTGCTTGATAAGAAAAACATCTTCTGAACCCTTCCTCCTCTTCTTGGAAGTAGAGAAGCGGAGCAAATAACTTCTGCGCAGGTCATCGAATCTGTAGACGCTTCCCGCGGGTAACTGGTGGAACCAATCTCTGGCTTTTTCCTGGAAGGTTATGGCGAACAACCGACATTTGAAGGGATCCGTCATCGGCTTGATGGAGACCATATCTTCAAACCATTGCAGATGCTTGACGGGATCATCTTTTCCGGAGTAGAAACTCATGGCGGGCTCTACGACCCCTGCAGGAATGGGGGCGGACAACACCAACTCGCAGAACGGACTGCGCGGGGCGAGCTGGCGGAGAGGGCGGACTTGGTCGTGCTCGCCCTCTGACTGGCGAGTCTCCGTCGGGCTGGCGAAGAGCACTCGCGCGCGGAGCGGCTGGTCTTCCTCCCCTAGGAGCGCTTCCTTGCCGAGGCGCTGACTTGGACCCGCCTCCGCGGGCGAGGCGACTGCGACCGAGGGGGATACTTCCACCTCGGCACGAGGTGTGAGTAACCTCCGGATGGTATCCTCCATCGCCTTCATCCCCTGCTCGAAGATACTCTTGGTCACGAACTCGCCCGAAGGTGGCGAGTTCCCCTGGTCGGTTCCCAGCTCGTCGCGTTCAGTCATGGGATCGTCAGATGAGATTTTCTTCTCTTGCTACAGTCCACGCTCACTGATAACTTCCAAAATGAAGTTATCTTGTGCCCGTTTTTTATATAGTCTACAGCATGATATGCATTATACAAGAGCATAAAGGAGTTAATAATGAAATATTCTTATTTGTAGTCATTATTCACTCTTTTATATCATTTATCATAGGTATTATGAAGAACTCCTATGGTGGGTCGCATGCTGAGCTTTATTGTAAAGTGGGTGCTGTCCAAACTGCATATTAGTAGCAGGATTTGCAACAAATCTGTCGAATTGTTGCGAACTGGTGGTTGCATTTAACAAATAAAACCCTTAGATCTTGTGGGCCCGCCTTTTCTTTGAAAGAAGAGAGGATAAAATCTGAATCCAGCTTTGATGGAGAGAGAAAAGGTGGGCTGGCCTGATTGATTTGACAAGTGAAAGCCATGGAGGAGGCTGACCTTGGGACAGGAGTTACGGCAAGGCTTAGAAAAAGGGGGGGGGGGGGGGGGGGGAATTAATCCATCTAACATATACAAGGGGGATTTGCTGGAGAAAAAGGAGGAGAAGAGAGAGGGTTGTAGAGAGAAAAACCAGAGAGGAACAAAGGAGGAGGAAGAGGAGTTTCGGCTAACCAGGAAGGAAGGAGACTTCATTCCGGATTTGCATTTCCATGATGCTCTGTAAGATCGTTTTAATTTTGGGTTGTATCTCCATGAGCATGAACTAATTCCTTTATCTTGTATTGTGATGGTACTTTGAATGATGTAATGAGGATATTTTAATTTCGCTTTGTGAATGGTTTTGTGAGTGGCTTTATCAAATCCATGATCTTTATCTTAGAACTTTTGGCCAAAGTTTTATCATTCTACTGCGCTCCATAAATCGAGAGACGAGTTGCGCAAGTGTGTCGTAGATTTGGTTTACCGCTTGAAGAGTGAAAGAGATTTCCTCTTGGCGTTAGCAACTTGGATTTGTAGGCGTTATGCGATCTTTTAATTCACCTTAGTTAGAGATAACGAGGGAAAGGAAGGATTAGGGAGTTCCGATATCGAGAGATACGGGTTTCCAATTTCAAATCGTTGCAAGGCACTTCACTAAACGTTAGTCACAATGTCACCTTCATAACCTCATTGCATTGTACAAAGGAAGTCGCAATACAAGATTGTTTTCCCCTAATACTAGAAATCAATTTCTCAAATAGCATAGTTGGTTTTAATTAGAAATAATTACTCTTAGTTGTTTTTATGTAAGATAAATCGCTGTTATCAATTCGCTTGGATTTAAAGAAAAGCCTTAGCTAGTAGTTGTACGCTCTAAATTCATCACCTCCCTGTGGAGACGATATTTACTCACTTTATACAACTTGATTCGACGCGTTCTCTTGCGTTTAAATAAGCATTAAAAGTCATATTTAAAAAGCTTATCAAGTTTGGCGCCGTTGTCGGGGAGGCGTAACGAATTTAGTGTTTGTCTTGCAATATTAGTGACGCTTAGTATTTGGAGCTCAAGTTTATTTTTAGTTTGTTTATTTTTGTTATTGTTCTTTTTGTTTGCTGTTATTCAGTGGTGCATGTCCATGTATCGTTCAGTAGAACTAATCCCGTTAAATTTTGAAATTGAACGAGCGTGTAGACAAAATCGAAAGTCAGTAAGGTTGGAAAACACTAGGCAGATCACTATGGATCTAAACGGTCAGAATAACAATGAAGATAATATTCATGACGAAGGTCAAGATATAGGTGGTCAGGTAGAACACAATGGGCACCCAATCGAGAATAGAAGAACGTGTCGCGAGTACAACATGCCTTTTAGAGGGGGAATTCAATTTAGCATTACTAGACCCGCCATTGAAGCTAACAACTTTAAAATCGATTCAACTACTATGCAATTAGTTCAACATAATAAATTCGGCGGACTAAATCATGAAGACCCCAACTCACATTTAAGAACTTTTATTGAAATATGCGATACGTTCAAGATTAATGGTGCGTCTGAAGAAGCAATCAAACTTCGCTTGTTTCCTTTCTCATTGGAAGGAAAAGCAAAAGATTGGCTAAACTCAATGCCTAATGCTTCTATCACCACCTGGACATCTTTGGTAGAAAAATTCTTAGCTAAGTATTTTCCTCCCTCTAAGACTGCAAAATTAATGTGTGATATATCTACATTTATGCAAGGGGATGGGGAAACATTGTATGACGCGTGGGAAAGGTTCAAGGAGCTATTGCGGAAGTGTCCACATCATGGCTTAGCCATTCATCAACAAGTATGGACCTTCTACAATGGTCTCCAGATGTCCACAATGATTCAAGTGGACGGAGCCGCAGGAGGTTCTCTAATGAATAAGTATCCGGAGGATGCTTACTCAATATTGGAAGACTTATCTTCCAATAACTATCATTCGCTAGAACGACAAGGACCTTCTTCATCAGGCGTATACCAAGTAGATCAATTGACATCATTTGCAGCGTTAATGACCGCTCAATTTAACTCGATGAACAAGCGATTAGATGCCTTAACACTAAACCAAAGTCAAATGACTCCCCAAGCAAATAGTATATCCAACCCCTTGCCCGCTATTAGTCCCTCACTCACCGTCGAACAACTAATCAGCCATAATGAAGAAGCCAACTACATTAGCGGTCTTCAAAGACAAAACAATAACGCATTTTCAAACAGTTACAACCCCGAGTGGCGAAACCACCCTAACTTTTCATGGAAAAATAATTCCGGAATGACCCCACCACATTTATTCAACTCAATTCCTAATCAAAATCAAAACCAAACTCTTAATCAACAAGGGGTGTCTAGGAAGTTAACAGATGACCTTATAATAGAATCTATGCAAAAGAATGATGCTCGCGTATCTAGTTTAGAAGGTTCTTTGCGTATAATTGAATCTCAATTGGGTCAAATAGCTAATGCGGAGCATTAGACCACAAGGTACACTCCCCGCAGATACAATCCCAAATCCAAAGGGTGATAATCATCAATGTAAAGCGGTGACGTTACGGAGTGGGAAAGAGCTAGAGAATGGTAATGTGAAGGAGCACCCCAAGAAAAGTAGTGTCGAGGATATGTGTGATAATGATATTCCTAGCAAGATGAATGAGGAACCTAGGCATAATGGTGATGGTAAAGATGGGAAAGAAGTAAAAATAGAAGAGGGAAATCAGAATGAAACAAAATTTGAATCCGTAAAGAAGAAAGAAAGTGAAATGGTATACCCGTCGCCGCCTTTCCCCCAAAGGCTAAGAAAAAGCAAGTTGGACCACCAATTTCAGAAATTTTTAGAAATTTTTAAGAAATTACAAATTAATATTCCTTTTGCGGAGGCCCTTGAACAAATGCCAAGTTATGTCAAATTTCTGAAAGACATCCTTACGAAAAAGAGGAAATTCGGAGTGAACGAAACGGTGGCACTCACTCACGAGTGTAGTGCAATCTTTCAAAAACTTCCGCCAAAATTAAAGGATCCGGGAAGTTTTACTATACCTTGTTCTATTGGGTATCTATTTGAAGGACGAACATTATGTGATCTTGGGGCAAGCATTAATCTAATGCCGCTTTCTATCTTTAGGAAGTTGAAATTGGGAGAGATCACAAAATCATCGCTTACCTTGCAATTAGTGGATAAAACTCTTGTTTATCCTAAGGGGATCATAGAAGACGTGCTTGTGAGGGTAGGAAAATTTATTTTCCCGGCGGACTTTGT
The DNA here is from genome assembly GCA_033032865.1 of Dactylorhiza incarnata. Lineage (NCBI taxonomy): Eukaryota > Viridiplantae > Streptophyta > Magnoliopsida > Asparagales > Orchidaceae > Dactylorhiza > Dactylorhiza incarnata. The sequence goes on along the minus strand of JAWHQI010000192.1, from coordinate 2,568,118 downwards.
AGTGTTAGAAATGGAGGAAGACAAGGAGGTCCCCATCATTGTTGGGAGACCCTTTTTAGCAACCGCGAGAACATTGATCGATGTGCATAAAGGCGAATTGACTATGAGAGTTAATGATGAGCATGTTACTTTTAATGTCCTCAAGGCTATGAAGTACCCTCATGAGAAGGAAGATGATATGGAGGACGTGCGGAGTATTTCCATTTATGACTACAATTCAAAATTTAAATTAGGTAGTCAAGAGGCTACGTTGTATCGGGTGTTAACCAATGAGGGGATATCTGACGATGAGGAGGAAGAACATGAATGTCTTAAATTCCTTGAAGGTCAATCTACATATTTTCGAAAACCGGAAGCATTTGAGATGCCGAAAAAGTCTTTGGCGGACAAACCTTCTCTTATAAATCCACCCGCATTAGAATTAAAACCTCTCCCGGATCATCTCACTTATGCTTACCTAGGAGAAAACGACACCTTGCCATCATAATTAATTCGAAGTTACCTCCGGAACAATATCTTAAGTTAATAGAGTTATTAAAGCAATACAAATTGACAATATGGTGGACCATCGCCGACATTAGGGGAATAAGCCCTTCCTTGTGCATGCATAGAATCCTATTAGAAGAGTCATTTAAGGGATCGGTAGAGCACCAACGACGTTTAAGCCCACCCATGAAAGAAGTGGTTAAAAAAGAAATCATCAAGTGGTTAGATGCAGGAATTATATATCCTATATCGGATAGTGCTTGGGTCTCGCCGGTACAATGCGTTCCAAAAAAGGGAGGAATGACTATAATAAAAAATGACAAGAATGAATTGATTTATACGCGAACGGTCACGGGTTGGCGCATCTGTATGGATTATAGAAAGCTAAATACAGCTACTAGGAAAGATCACTTCCCATTACCATTTATCGACCAAGTTTTGGATAAATTGGCGGGAAACGACTTTTTCTGTTTTTTAGACGGGTATTCTGGTTATAACCAGATCACCGTTGATCCTGAAGATCAGCACAAGACCACATTCACATGTCCATTCGGAACCATCGCATTTAGACGAATGCCATTTGGCTTATGTAATGCTCCGGCGACGTTTCAGAGATGTATGATAGCGTTATTCTCAGATATCATGGATGAAGGAATAGAGATCTTCATGGATGACTTTTCAATTTTTGGAAAGTCATTCGATGAATGCTTAAGATGTCTAGAAAAAGTGCTCATGCGCTGTGTCGAAACTAACCTTGTATTGAACTGGGAAAAATGTCATTTTATGGTACAAGAGGGGATAGTTTTAGGACATCGTGTTTCTAAGAGCGGGTTGGAAGTAGATAGGGCGAAGATTGAAATAATTGAAAAATTGCCGGAGCCCAAAAATGTCAAAATGTTGCGAAGCTTCTTAGGACACGCTGGGTTTTATAGAAGATTCATTCAGAATTTTGCAAAAATAGCTAAACTGTTGAGTGGGTTGCTTGAAAAGGATATAAAATTTCATTTTGATGATTCTTGTTCGCGTGCTTTTGAAGAACTTAAAGCTTGTTTGATCACGGCTCCTATTGTGGTTTCTCCGGAGTGGGGCGAACCGTTTATATTAATGTGTGATGCTAGTGACTATGCGGTATGAGTTGTCTTAGGGCAAATGCGGGAGAGGATCTTCCACACAATAGAGTACGCTAGTAAAACTTTAATAGATGCCCAAATCAACTACACCACAACTGAAAAAGAGTTACTTGCTGTAGTTTTCGCCTTTGATAAGTTCAGGTCTTATCTCTTGTGCACCACGGTCATAGTTTATACCGACCATGCCGCCATTCGCTTTCTTATGGATAAGAAAGATGCCAAACCTCGACTGATTCGGTGGGTACTCTTATTACAAGAATTCGACTTAAAAATTAAAGATAGGAAGGGGGTAGACAACCCGGTCGCAGATCATCTTTCTAGGATCGAGTGTCCCAATTCGTTACCACGTTCCGAGATTGACGAGAAATTTCCCGATGAATGGTTGTTAGCCATATCCGACAAACCTACACCTTGGTTTGCAGATTATGTGAACTATATTGTGAGCAACATATTTCCACCGGGATTACTTTACCAACAAAGGAAGATATTCCTACACCAAGTACGTTCTTATCTTTGGGATAATCCCTATCTATTCAAAATTGGGGCAGACGGAGTGGTGAGACGATGTGTGCTTGAGGAGGAAATGAAATCTATATTGGAGAATTGTCACAATTCTCCTTATGGAGGACATTTCATGGGAAATCGTACTGCAATGAAGATTCTAGAAGCAGGTTTCTTTTGGCCCAACTTATTTCGTGATGCTAATGAGTTTGTAAAGCTATGCGATCGATGTCAACGAAGTGGGAACATTAAGGGAGCTGATGCTATGCCAATGAATGTCATATTGAAAGTGGAGCTTTTTGATGTATGGGGCCTAGACTTCATGGGGCCCTTTGTGAATTCAAAAGGAAATCTCTATATTCTTCTAGCTGTAGACTATGTATCCAAGTGGGTAGAGGCAGTAGCGACAATGAAAATGATGTCAAGGTGGTGTTACATTTCTTGAAAAATTATATCTTTAACCGATTTGGTACACCCAGAGCTATTATTAGTGACGGGGGGAGTCATTTCTGTAACACCCAATTTGCGGCGCTTTTGAGGAAATATGGTGTCACGCATAAAGTCGCACTAGCCTATCATCCCCAAACTAATGGGCTAGCTGAGGTATCAAATCGCGAAATTAAGAAAATACTCGCTAAGACTGTTAGTGTAAACTGCAAGGATTGGTCACAAAAGCTTAACGACGCGCTATGGGCCTACAGAACCGCATACAAGACACCCATAGGTTTATCCCCATACCGCTTGGTTTACGGAAAGGCATGTCATCTACCCCTGGAATTGGAACACCGAGCTTATTGGGCCATAAAGAAAATAAACTATGATTTCCAAGATGCTAGCAAGAAAAGATTGTTGCAACTCAATGAGTTGGATGAGATTAGGATGAATGCTTATGAAAGCGCGAAAATTTATAAAGAACGAACAAAAAAATGGCATGACCAACGTTTAAATGAAAGACAATTTGAGCCGGGACAGCTAGTCCTTTTGTTTAATTCTCGTCTAAAATTATTTCCCGGTAAGTTAAAATCTCGTTGGTCAGGGCCCTTTAAGGTAAAAGAAGTGTATCCTCATGGTGCGGTGACCGTTGTGAATGAGAAGGACGATACTGAATTTAAGGTAAATGGTCAAAGGTTAAAAATCTATAGAGGGAGCGTCACCGAGCGAATGGTGTCATCAATCAGGTTGATCTAGCAGCATAAGAAGGACAAAATCCTGCCGGGACTGAAAATATGGCGCTTATTGGGAGGCAACCCAATCTTCTAGAATTTAGTTTTCGCGAATTTGTTTGGTTACGTTTTGTTTAGTTAGCTTTCATTTTCTAGGCACTAAAATTTTGATAACACCTTTCAGCATTTGGGCAAAAATATTTAAAACATTTTCTGTAGCCAATTTCTGCTGAGCAAAAAAATTTTTCCAACACTTTGCAACATTTCGGCTGAAATGTTTTAACAATATTTTCTCTGCCATTTTCTGCGCTTGTTGAGAGCAGCTGGGCTGGTTCAACTGAACCGACGCATTTGTTTTAAGGAAAATTCAGGTTCGACTAAACCTGCCAGCCGGTTCAGTTGAACTGAACACTCCGGTTCGGCCAAACCTGCCCATCATTTTATTAAAAGCCGCAACCCGCCTGTCGACCTCTGCGCTTAAACCCTATCGCCTCTTCCCTCGAGCCGCAACCCGCCTGTCATCCTCAGCGCGTAACCCTACACCATCGCCGTTCGCCGCTCGTCCACGAGGCCACGAAGTGTACCGCGTCGATCGATTCCGGCGTCAACTAGTTGCTGCCCTACTGAAGGAGAAAGACGATGGCGCCGAAGAAGCAAAGGCAGAAGGCCGTCACAAAGAGGATCCCCCACTTCGTCAACGATGAAGCCTCGGAGAGGTTCGAAATCCTCAAGACAAAGCCGGTGATCCTCGAACGAGGCTTCCAAATCGAGAAGCGAGGTTGGAGCTTAAGCTATGTCGAGCAAATCGAAAAGCAGGGGTGGTCCTCCTTCTGTCATCCAAGAACTGAAGTCGTCCTGGAGTGGGTACGTGAATTCTACGCCAATGCATGGTTTCACTCCGCTGGAAAAACGATGGTGCGAGGTAAAACTGTGGATTTTTCTGAGTTTGCAATTAGTAGTTTCTTTGATATTCCCGATCTTGGGGGGGGGGGGGTGATTTTGAGAAGTTTAGAGCAATCACCCCTCCCCATGATGTCGCCGCCGCTCTGTGCCCCGCCGACAATGTTCGGTGGGCAAACGAAGGGAAGTACGTGCTCGATTCCGCATGCTTCACTCGTCCAGCAAAGGCTTGGTTGATGTTTGTGAACACCAACATCATGCCCACCAAGCACTCAAATCATATGTCGATCGAGCGGGCTTATATTATATACTGTATTCTGCGCGGTACTCCGATCAGAGTGGGGCGGTTAATTTCTGATCAGCTGAAGAAGAAGGTCAAGACGGATGGGGGAGGGCAATTGTGGTTCCCCACTCTCATTACCGAACTTTGTCGTCATGCGGGAGTTACGTTTGAAGGCAGCGACATTAGCATTCCGGTGGGCCACCACATCTCCCAGAAGGTGATTTCATCCTACATTAAAGTGCACAAAAGGGACCCCAATGTGTCCAAGGCAGCAGCCCCTTCATCCCCTAAGGCTTCCTCCAGCAAGACCCCAAAGGCCGTCAAGAATGTCGTCACCTCGGATGCACAGTTCACCACCATCATGGAATATTTAAAATATATGGCCGCTGCTCGGCGATATCACCACCGTCACATGGATGCATACATGGATATCATGCGGGAGGAGCAAATACGACTGATGGAGCATGCAAACCTAACGGTGGAAAGAGGTGTATTTCCATTCGACAGCCCATTCGACAAAAAAGGGTACCTTGCCTTCGATAAGAAGCGAATGCGTCCGTTTGAAGATGCGGTAGACAGCTCTGATGAGGAAGGTGAGGCTGAGGAAGGTGAAAACGAGGAAGAAGGAGACGAAGATGACGACGGCGCGGAAGATAGCGGTGAAGATGAATGAATGGTTGGAAGTTCTTTTACTTTTGTTTATTGGAATGAACAATGCTATTTTCTTTTTGATATTATATTATTATGATGGACAATGCTGAAAATTGTGATGATCTGCTACCTATGCACATTTTTTGTTATTTCTGCACTGTGTTACAACTCTTGTGTTACTATAGGTACGTCTTATATTTCAGTTTAGTATTGTCAGGTGAAATTGCTCTTTATATGTCTATGATTGTTTATTTCCTATAAATCTCACACCCTTGTTAACCCGTAGTTATACAACGAACAATATTATTGCCTTGCTTTAGACTGTTCTGTAGGAGAAGTACTTGCCCCAAGGTTCATACAATCAAGGCAAGGCGGGGGAGCTGAAGTTTCAGATCTTAATTTCCAGGGACGTATCTCTATTCTCTTTTAGAAGCTTGTTTAAATTTCAGCATATTTTATAACTTTGCTAGGGTCTAGCAAAGCGTCTAAGCATGGGGGTGGTTATGCCTTATATGTTCCTACAGCATATGTGATTGACTCATTTTCCCCTAATGCATGTGTGGCAATAATTTTCAAAGTCAAATTGAGGAACTCTATTCGAGTTCACCGTATGAATGAAACTAGTCGCATATTCAAGTATTTTCAAATTAATTTGATTTAAGATGCTATGCAATTTTAGAATGTCAGATTTTGATTTTTGATAAGTTAGTAAGATTTGTTCTGAGCTCCTTTAAAAAGTTATTTTTGGCACTCTATTCCCTTAAAAGAGTTTGCTTATTTTATGTTTATTCCTTAGACGTCTGAACCCATAGTAAAAAAGTAGACAATAACTGATTCAATGAGGTTGGCCAAGACGTAGAAAGTTGATATCATTTGTATTTTATTGAGCTTTCCAGTATGGGTGTTTTAAAAAAAAAAGAATTAGAAATTATTATATATCATAGTGATACGTGGCCTGGGTATGTCCCCACATACTTGGAATGATCCCGACTATGAGAATTTTTTTTTTTTACATATCATAGTGATACGTGGCCTGGGTATGTCCCCACATACTTGGAATGATCCCGACTATGAAAAAAAAATTATTACATATCATAGTGATACGTGGCCTGGGTATGTCCCCACATACTTGGAATGATCCCGACTATGAGAAAAAAAAAGTATGAAGGAATGAAAAATTTATATTAAACCCCATATTTGGAGAGCCTCTATGATTGTATACCCGGAGAAATTCATTTTTTTTCTTTCTTGTGGCAGCCACCTCAAAGTCTCGGCTTATGTTTGCTTCTTTCTATTGGCAAGGAAGTTTAATGAAATAAGTATTGAAAATGAATAATTTTATAAGTGATAGCGCACGCCATTCTACTTTTTAAAGGAACTTTATCTTAAATTGAACTAACGGATTAGTGAACTTCTGAACCTCTAGTTATTGACAAACATACTTGTTGTTAATTTGAATTGCCTGAATATGTGTTGTTCAATTTCTGGTCGAGAGTAGAGTGAATCAATATGCTTTGACAAATATAGGGTGTGGTCATCACAAAAACATATAGCTTTGCTAGGGACTAGCAAAGATCTAAGCATGGGGGTGTGATAACTTCCAAAATGAAGTTATCTTGTGCCCGTTTTTATCTAGTTTATAGCATGATATGCATTATACAAGAACATAAAGGAGTTAATAATGAAATATTCTTATTTGTAGTCATTATTCGCTCTTTTATATCATTTATCTCAGGTATTATGAAGAACTCCTATGGTGGGTCGCATGCTGAGCTTTATTGTAAAGTGGGTGTTGTCCAAACTGCATGTTAGTAGCAGGATTTGCAACAAATCTGCCGAATTGTTGCGAACTGGTGGTTGCATTTAACAAATAAAACCCTTAGATCTTGTGGGCCCGCCTTTTCTTTGAAAGAAGAGAGGATAAAATCTGAATCCAGCTTTGATGGAGAGAGAAAAGGTGGGCTGACCTGATTGATTTGACAAGTGAAAACCATGGAGGAGGCTGACCTTGGGACAGGAGTTACGGCAAGGCTTGGAAAAAGGGGGGGGGGGGGGGGGGAATTAATCCATCTAACATATACAAGGGGGATTTGCTGGAGAAAAAGGAGGAGAAGAGAGAGGGTTGTAGAGAGAAAAACCAGAGAGGAACAAAGGAGGAGGAAGAGGAGTTTCGGCTAACCAGGAAGGAAGGAGACTTCATTCCGGATTTGCATTTCCATGATGCTCTGCAAGAACGTTTTAATTTTGGGTTGTATCTCCATGAGCATGAACTAATTCCTTTATCTTGTATTGTGATGGTACTTTGAATGATGTAATGAGGATGTTTTAATTTCACTTTGTGAATGGTTTTGTGAGTGGCTTTATCAAATCCATGATCTTTATCTTAGAACATTTGGCCAAAGTTTTATCATTCTACTGTGCTCCATAAATCGAGAGACGAGTTGCGCAAGTGTGTCGTAGATTTGGTTTACCGCTTGAAGAGTGAAAGAGATTTCCTCTTGGCGTTAGCAACTTGGATTTGTAGGCGTTATGCGATCTTTTAATTCACCTTAGTTAGAGATAACGAGGGAAAGGAAGGATTAGGGAGTTCCGATATCGAGAGATACGGGTTTCCAATTTCAAATCGTTGCAAGGCACTTCACTAAACGTTAGTCACAATGTCACCTTCATAACCTCATTGCATTGTACAAAGGAAGTCGCAATACAAGATTGTTTTCCCCTAATACTAGAAATCAATTTCTCAAATAGCATAGTTGGTTTTAATTAGAAATAATTACTCTTAGTTGTTTTTATGTAAGATAAATCGATGTTATCAATTCGCTTGGATTTAAAGAAAAGCCTTAGCTAGTAGTTGTACGCTCTAAATTCATCACCTCCCTGTGGAGACGATATTTACTCACTTTATACAACTTGATTCAACGCGTTCTCTTGCGTTTAAATAAGCATTAAAAGTCATATTTAAAAAGCTTATCACTCACCGCACCAAAAATGTTGGAACCCGGATACCGGTCCAACTTGTTCGAGACTTGGGGAGTAGCTTGAGTTACTTCTCTCTTCGTCGGATCCCTATAACTAAGTGTTCCGAGCTAAGAACTGACCCTCACCGGTTGGTAGGTAGCTCCCTAAGAGTGACCCACTGGCTGCAGCGAGGAGGTCCCGCCACTAACCCGGAAATCTAACTTGATTTCCCCTCCCGAAAACCAGAAGCTGAGCCTGTCTCAGACAGCACAAGGAAGAAAGCACAGGCTCTCTCAAGGGGGGTGGATCTGTGCTGATCTGAGACATTATGAGTCCTATTTATAGGCGAACTCTTATAAGGGTAAAATGGTCCGGATGACCTGCGGATAGCGTAGTTCCGCTTTACGTTTCCGCTAAACGTACCCCAAGTTGGTCTGCTGATAGCCGGGTTCCGCTGTTCTGAGAAGCTATGGGCAGACCACTAAGGACATCCAGGGGACTTTATCTCAAAAGATCTTCCTGGGCGAATTCTCCCGACCTGGTCTCGCCTGAAAACGGGTCCACTCGCCTGGAGGTGTCGGCCTACTCGCCGGACGCCCTCAGATCTACTCGCCAGGGGGTGCCAGCCTACTCGTCGGACACCCATGGCTCTACTCGCCAGGGGGTGCCAGCCTACTCACCGGACACCCTTGGCTCTACTCGCCAGGGGATGTCAGCCTACTCGCCGGGCACCCTTGGCTCTTGTCTGCCGAATAGGGGTTGTACAGATGCAATTGCGCTATACTCTTGACAGTGCGTGAGTCTACATGTGGCGCAAGCGTCTTGAATTGCCCCTAATATTGAGGTGAAAATTCCTCGAGCGGAGGAGCGCGCCCAAAACCCTCCAACCAGATTTTTGACTTTCTCGGAGAGTTGCTTGAAGTCCGTGTTTCGCTTTTCTCCATCGGAGGAGGCTATCGATGTGTTTCGGTTCTGTGGCGTTCCGTTTACCCAGTTCACCCCAGCTGGGATGACGAGGATAATAGGAATGATAGTGTTTTTTCGGGAGCATAGCACACAGTTTTCTCTGGAGGTCTTCAAAGACTGGTTTGAGGTTTTCACTGACCCAGGCGGTCGGATCGAAGTTCGAAGTAACAAGAGCTGGTTTCATTTCGGGGAGAAGAGCGACTACCAGCATGGAAATACCCTTTATGGATATGTCCAGAACCGTTGGGAATTGTCGGATCTATGGAGAGCGCTTCCGGTCGTTGTCGCCGGCAGACGGGGAGAGAAGATGAGTTTTCGCCTATCCTTAGATTTCCTGGACGAGATGGGTTGTCGAAGGCCTTGCACTGTATTGTCAGCTGCGTGGAGGATAGCAGATTACTCTCGGTGAGCCTTTCTTGGGATACCAAGCGTGCGGTCGTCGTTCCCCTAGCTCGTGGTAAGAAGAGAAAGGTTGTCTTCAAGAACGGGAATTCTAGTCTGAGGTCCATCACACTAGCGCCTAGGAGCCATGATTACGAGGTCGTCCCGAGCAACCGCAGGGTGGAGCCGGTTCCAGCAGATCCTGATGTCGAGATTTTAGCGTCTCCTCTTGCCGATCAGGTTCAGAAGGAAGATTTTCCGCCTCCCCCTCCTTCGTCGACAGCGATGCGAGCTTCTTCCTCTTTTCAGACGATGACCTCTGCGGTGAGTATAATTTCTTTCTTTTCAATTCCTATCTTTCTTCTTTTTTATTTTTTACGCATTATGACTGCTTATTTTCTTCACAGGTCGACGTTCTGACTAGCGTCGCCCTTACATGGAACGATTGTTATGTGAGTCTCAAGGATAATTACTTCATACTCTAGGAGGAGCTGCGCGCGTCGAAGAGTGATTTGTTTGCTTTGAAGAATGAGTCGTGACTTTGCACATATTCGACAGCTTGAGTCAGATATCTCTTCTTCACGATCGGAGGTTGAGAAGCTGCGAGGGGAGCTCGACGGTGACAGAGCGCTTTCCCAGGATGCACTTCGTCAGCTATCGAAGGCCTAATGGGAGATATTCCGTCAGGAGGGCAGCTGGGCTTCCTGAGAAGTGAGGTGGACATGTTATCATCTGGTGAGAGGAGCGTTGAAGAGGTCAAAGCAGCGGGAGTTGCCGAATATAAGGACTCGTTAGCTTTTGTGGAAGAGCGGTTCCAGATTTCGGAGGAGCTTTGCACCGAGATTATGTTGAAGGAGGTGGAGCCACTACTGGAAGATAATTGCGAGGTTGCCTTTCAGAGAGGCGTTCAGAAGACTCTCCGAATGATGGAGAGGAAGTTCGGTTGTGCTATGGTCGATCTCAGTGATGGGGACCTTTCATAGGACGACTGCTCGGATGTAGCCGAGGATTGATGTTTGTATTTATTGCTTTTTATCTCATTGCTTTCTTTCGTTGTTTGTCATTACTTTCTACTTTTGTGCACCGTTGAGCTGGTGTGATTGTGTTACTTTGGATTTTATTATACAGCTTTTATTTTCGTGTGCCTTTGATGGTTTTATGGTCTTAACTATCTTCGGAGTAGTGGTTAGGGGGACAGACTCCTAGAGTGCTGGTGAAGAGTGTGTGTGTTCAAACCATTGACAATCGTAAGAGGGGCATGCCCTTACGACGTCGGGACCTTACTGCGGGGAGAAGGGCGGACCTTCGATCGGCGGCAATGCGAAGTCCTAGGGGCAGGGCCCTAAAATGGCCGGTGAAGAGCGTGTTCGTTCAAACCGTTGACGATCGCAAGTGGGCATGCCCTTACGACGTCCGGGCCTTACTGCGGGGAGAAGGGCGGACCTTCGATCAGCGGCACTGTACGAAGTCCTAGGAGCAGGGGCCCAAAATGGCCGGTGAAGAGCGTGTTCGTTCAAACCGATGACGATCGCAAGAGGGCAAACCCTTACGACACTGAGACCTTACTGCGGGGAGAAGGGTGGACCTTCGATCGACAACAGTGCAAAGTCCTAGGGCAGGGCCCCAAAATTGCTGATGAAGAGCGTGTTCGTTCAAACCGTTGACGATCGCAAGAGGGGCAGACCCTTACGATGTCGGGACCTTACTGCGGGGAGAAGGGCGGACCTTCGATCAGTGACAGTGCGAAGTCTTAGGGGCAGGGTCCCAGAAGGTTCATGCGGTTGCGGAGTTAAGAACAAGTAGAGCATATTTAATTAAAACAGACATTGATACATGCGCAATGTAATCTTGCGGCTTTGGAGTTATCGATTGTTTTTTAATACAAACTAAATGATAGTGTAGATAATGCAGGACTCCTTTGCCCGGTTCTTGGTCTTTCTGAGTAGCGTGAAGCGTGATAGTGGTCTAGGAGCTGATCACTTCAGTGGTTGGCCCTCGACTGCCTTTTTGCGAGATATTTGGCGAAAAACCTCGAGGTGTCCTAATTGGACAAGGCGCTCGATCTCGTCTTTCAGGCTGAGACATTGCTTCATACGGTGCCCCAGACCCTTGTGAAAATCACAAAATAGGGATTTATCCTCTGTATTTTGGGGGAACGATCTTGGATACATGACGATCTTGTTGTTGTAGATTACTGACAAGATATGCTCGCGGGAGGCGTTTAACGGCGTGTAGATCTAGGTTCTTTGGTTCGTCGACTCTCAGGGACAGTTCAACCGTCCGGCCTTTGACAACAGTTATTGTCCCTTCCTCTTTCGACTCATGATTTCAAGTTGTCGCAGGTTCGCTGGTGCTGGGAGATTGGCTACTGCTGTCAGTGCTGGGGCTGCGCGACTTTCCTGTGGGCAGTCTTTCTCAAGGCTTGGGCTTCTTGGCGGCCCATAGCTAATCCAAGGAACTTTGACTGTTGCAGCGTTGAGACTGCAAACTGAATTTTGGAGGATTTTCCCTTTGCTTGTCGTTCGACCCGCCATGGAGGCATCATGCTGGAGGGCGTCGAGTAGAATGCTCTCGAATATTGCGTTGTATGGTGAATTGCTTCTGCGACGACGAATTGGACGTCGTATTGGACCGGTTCTGTGAGTGCTCCCACGTGGATGGGGAGGACGATGACTCCTATGGTGGGTATTACCATCCCGTCCGGGAGTTCTGCGCTGCTTGATCTGAGCTTGAGGTTCCCACCAAGGAGTTTGAGTTGTACTACGGTTGTCATGAACAAGATGTTGAACGAGATGTGGTGGCTTATTAATGCCCTCCTTAACTCACAGCTCGGTTTGCCGATGCTTGCGTGCAGGGCAAAGTCCAACCCTCCGTGGAGGTGCTTTTGGTGGAAGCTTATGACGACCTCCTCTTGTTGCCCGTCATGCTCTGCCTGTCTTGTATGGAGGGATCCGCCTGACTCGAGCTCCTCCCATGCTCTTTTATCTCTCTGGATTCTTTGTTCGTGGACTTCGTGCCATCCAGTGAATAATTGAGATAGCCCGGTGAAGTTGTGAATGGTTCCTGTGAAATTTTTCGAATCTTTATGAAGTGAGCAGGAGTTAGTCAACTTAGAGATACTAGCCAAAACAACCAAAAGCAAATGGAGGCAAACAAGAAATCTTTATTGATAGCAACTTCAAATTACAGGGCAAGGCATGCTTGGCGACATGATTCCGCCAGCACAAACACCAAAGAGAAAAAATAGAAATGAAGATAACTTGAGACCGCGCGGTCTCCCTTGCGACCTCAGCAACTCGCCAAACCGCAACCCGCTGCCGATCTCAGAACAACACCAGACCGCTGATCAGACCGCACCCCTCCTTCCGAACTCCTGATTCTCCCGAACTCCAGCAACACAACTCCAAGCCGCAGACCGCCCGAACACTTTCAGAGGAAGAGGTGATCGCTGCTGCCCGCACTATCCGCAGAAGCTGCACAATAAGAGTTCAATCAGCCGACCGCCCGGTCACACAAATAGAGACCGCAAGAAAGAAGAGAACTCAGCTTACACTTGGTGTGTGTCTTGATTTGCTGCTACAGTGGCTCCTATTTATAGGCGTGGAACCTGATCCAGTCACCACCCTATGAGATAGGATCACCACCCTCCAGACCGCGCGACCTGACCGGTCACACCGCGCGATCAGCAACAGTACTCCTGCTTCAATTTTTGGTGAACTCGCCAGCTTCAACATCAACTATGAGAGATCGCTACTCTCATAGTAGATCGCGACTCCAAGAGAGATCGCCAGACCGCCCGAAGCTGTTCACCCCCTGTGTTCGTCCGAGACCGCGAACACAGCCAGTTCGCCATCAACCCGCGAACTCAAGTCCGCATGCCGGTCTCCACCTGAGACCGCGAACAGCGTCCAGCTCGCATACCAGTCTCCTCCTGAGACCGCTAACTGAGACCGCGCGACTAAGTCTCTTAGTCCGCGAATACCACCAGAAGGCCCGGTCAGCCACCAGACCGCATTCAGGAAAAAAACTGGATCAAACTGTGCGGTCACACCAGACCGCCATAGCCTTGAAGAAGACAGCTCGCCACGCGGTCACGCATAGACCGCACTCACATGAAGACGATCAGCCTGCCACGCGGTCACAGACAGACCGCGCGGCCTTCACCTTCAGCCGCCTTGGACCCCATACCAGCGATCAAGCCAGGAGACCGCAGCTAGGCTTAGACAAGCCAGACCGCAGAGACAGACCGCCAGGCCGTGCGATCACTCCAGATCGCCCGACCTCCTCCCAGACCGCCCAGGTCCAAAAGTCCTCTAACTTCCACTTCAACAATTTCAACACTCCCCCTTGAAGTGGGAAGTTGAAACTAGCCCTAGCAGGCTCCTTAGCCGTTTGAACGGCCCTTTCGCCAGCGCCTTTGTGAAGATGTCCGCCACGTTGTCCCCACTCCGCACATGCTCGACCGAAAGAGATCCATCCAGCACCTTCTCCCGTATGAAGTGATGCTCGATCTCGATATGCTTGGTCCTCGCGTGACAAACTGGATTGGTAACCAGTTTGAGAGCACTCTCGTTGTCATCGCGTAGCAGAGTCGGCTCCCGAACCTCCTTGTGGACGTCTCCCACCAACCTCCTAAGCCAGATGGCTTCCTGAGCTGCCAAGGCCGAAGTCTTGTATTCCGCTTCCGTGGTGGAGACCGATACGGAATCCTGCTTCTTGCTGCACCATGATATAGTTGTAGGGCCCGCCATGAAGACGAATCCATATGTCGATTTCCGATCATACGAATCTCCCATGTAGTCAGCATCCATGTACCCGTGCACCTCGAAGCCCGCATCCCTCCTGTATAGGAGACCCATGTCCGAGGTCGCCTTGACATACTTCAGAATATTCTTGGCTGCTAGCAGATGAGGTACCCGTGGCTCCGCCATATATCGACGCACTCTGCCAACTGCATATGCAATATCCGGCCTCGTGATCGTCAGATAAATCAAGCTCCTAACCAAAGCTCGGAACACCAACAGATCTTGCATAATCCTCCCCTCATCCTTCCGAAGTTTTGTGGCCTTCTCCAGAGGTGTGGAAGTGCACTTCCCTTCCTTCATGCCGAATCGCTCCACGATCCGCTCTGCATATCCGGCCTGGGTCACCAGCACTCCACCTTCCTTCCTCTGCACCTCGAGTCCAAGGAAATGGTGAACCTCACCTAAGTCCTTCATCTCGAACCAGATGGACAGCTCGGCCCGAAGCTGCGCTACCTCCTCCTTCGAGTTCCCCGTCACGATCATATCGTCGACGTATAGCAGCACGATGACTTGAAGCTCCCCGCTCTTCTTGACGAACAAGCTTGAGTCTGAGTCTGAAGCACCAAATCCACAGAATAGGAGGTATTCTGCGATCTTCCCGTACCACGCCCTCGGCGCTTGCTTCAACCCATACAGGGCCTTCTTCAGCTTGCAGACATGCTCCGAAAAATCTTCAGACACAAAACCTGGTGGCTGGACCATGAAGATATCCTTGTCAATCTCGCCGTACAAGAAAGCGTTCTTGACGTCGAGCTGCCAAATCTCCCATCCACTGAACGCCGCCAAGGCAATGATAAATCGAACTGAAGTCATTTTTGCCACCGGACTGAAAGTCTCCTCGTATTCTTCACCGTATTGCTGCGAGAACCCCCAAGCTACAAGGCGAGGCTTGTACCGCTCTATACTGCCGTCAGCTTTCTTCTTAAGCTTGTAGACCCACTTACATGTAACAGGAGTGGTGCCCTTGGGCTTGGGCACAAGAAACTAGGTCTCATTCTTCTCGAGAGCTGTCATCTCTTCTTGCATTGCAATGTCCCACTCCTTCACACCTCTGGCCTTCTCAAAGCTCGATGGCTCCCTCTCATCCAAGGGACCAGCGAAGAAACATGAGACGAAGCTCACTGCGTTTCCTCCTGTATAGCGATCAGGGGCAACAATCGCTCGCTTCGACCTCCTCAGCTCCTTCCCCTGAACCACATTATCTCCGGCTGCTTCTTCCCTAGCTCCTCTTCCAGACGTGCTAGGAGCATCGCTCCCCCTGCTCCCTGAACCAGAAGCCCCCGTCTCGGAACTAGACGGAGATGGACCACCTGGTGACACATGTAGCTCCACCTGAAGATCCTCCACAACTTTCTCCGGCACCTCCACCCTGCTCTCTGGTAGCTCCACACCAGAAGACCCCTTGTAAGATGTCACCTCATCAAACACGACGTCGCGAGATACCACAAATCTCCGCGTCTCCGGGTCCATGCACTTCCAGCATTTCTTCCGCTCATCGTATCCCACGAAGACTAGCTTCCTTGCTTTCGCATCTAGCTTGGTCCGAAGAGCATCTGGAACATGCACGTAGCAGGTGGAACCAAACACCCTAAGGTGTCCCACGCTTGGCTTCTCCTTGAACATCATCTCATGCGGAGTCAACATATTGATGGGACTCAAAGGCATCCTGTTGATGACGTAGGCAGCACAAGACATTCCCTCCGCCCAGAAGGACTTTGGGATACTCTTGGCATGCAGCCAACACTTGCAGGTTTCCGTCAGATGACGGATCTTCCGCTCTGCAACTCCGTTCTGCTGTGGAGTATGTGCACAAGTGAGCTCTCTCCGGATGCTTGCCTTCCTGCAATAAGTAGAGAATTCACTGGAGGTGAACTCCCCTCCATTGTCAGTCCTCAGCTTCTTCACCCGCAGTCCTAGCCGACCCTCCACAAGCTCCTTGAATTCCACAAACTTGGCAAACGCCTCTGCCTTCTCCTTCAGGAAATATACCCAGATATATCTGGTGTAATCATCGATCAACACCAGCATATATTTGCTGCCTCCGAGGCTTGGGGTAGCAGTAGGTCCCATTAAGTCACCGTGGATGCACTCCAACGGCACACTACTCCTTGTCTGCGACTTGTCAAACGGTAGTCGATGAGACTTGCCGAACTGACATCCCGCGCAAACATGACCTTCACCGTAGGAAGATAGACTTGGCAGACCCTTGACCAGACCTCTCACCACCATAGCTTTCAGTTTGTCCATCCCTACGTGCCCCAACCTCTCATGCCATATAACGGCACCATCATTCGTCTTCATCTTGTCGACGTAGGAACTTGTCGATAAAACGAACAAGTCCTTTGCCCGTCTCCCGACATGGACGACCTCGGCCTTTACAACCTCAAAATTGCGTAGAAACTTCACTTCTGTTGGGCCGAACAGAACGTGATACCCAGCGTCTACAACGTTGGTCACGGAGAAGAGGTTTTTTCTCATACCAGGCACGTGATAGACACTCTTCAAGGTAAGTGGCCCTTTATCACTGCCCAAGGAAACAACCCCCACCTTCTCTACTGGATGCACAGTATTATCAGCAGTAATGATTACATTGTTACCTGTATAGGGCTGTGCAGAAGAAAGCTTGGTCTCGTCTCTGGTGAGGTGATGACCACACCCTGAGTCCACGATCCAGTCTTCCAGATAGTTGATAGGAGCAGAAGCTCCAACAGAAGCCGAGAAGGCTCCTCCCCAACCTCCTTCAAAGTGCCTGGCCTCAGCTTCCTCCTTCTCCGCAGCATGCCAACTTGGGTGACCACCCTGTAATCCTTCCTGATGTGGCCATACTTGCCACACTTGAAGCACTTCGGACCTTCACCCTTCTTCTTCCCGTCAGCCTTGGGAGCATACCCCCTTTCCTGTTGCCCAGAAGTTGAAGGCCCATAGCCTCCTCCATCGGTCTTCTTCTTCTTATCTCACTTCTTCTTCTTCCCCGAGAAAAGCACTTTGCCATCTCCCCCAGCCACCGACACCCCCGCCATCTGCCTTGCCAAACTTTCTTGCTAAGCAAGTAAGTTCTCCAGCTCCAACAGAGACGGCTGATTTGACCATCCCTGCACCGACGTCACAAAGGCAACATATTCCTTCCGCAAGCCGCGGATGATGTGCCTCTTCAGCTTCGCCTCAGAGATAGGCTCATCAGGATCCAATGCTGAGATTTCAGCGCACAAGTTTTTCATCTTCAGAAAGAAAGTGGAGATAGAAAGATCACCCTGAGCCGACCTTGCCAGCTCATTCTCCAAGAACTATAGCCTCGCTACATTCTTTTTGTTAAACAGCCCATCCAGGGCTCTCCAGATCTCCGCAGCTGATCCACATCCCAGAATGTGATCAAACAGATCAGGTGAAATTGCTCTCTTCAGAGTGAACTCTTCCTTCGCATTCGTCCTCCTCCAAGTTCTCACCTCAGCCCCATTATCCCCTTCCGGGACAACTTCCTGTGTCTGATCTCCTCCAACTACCTCCCAGAGGTCCTCACCCAGAAGATAGCTTTGCATACACGACTTCCACTTCTTGAAGTTAGTCGAGTTGAGCATTTCAATTCCAAGACCCCTCGCTTACATTGCTCTACCACTGGTTCCTTCTTCACAAAGACGATGGCTACTCTAAGTTACTCACTGCTCAACCACTCCAACCTCCCTCTGATACCATGTGAAATTTTTCGAATCTTTATGAAGTGAGCAGGAGTTAGTCAACTTGGAGATACTAGCCAAAACAACCAGAAGCAAATGGAGGCAAACAAGAAATCTTTATTGATAGCAACTTCAAATTACAGGGCAAGGCATGCTTGGCGAGACATGATTCTGCCAGCACAAACACCAAAGAGAAAAAAAAATGAAGATAATTTGAGACCGCGCGGTCTCCCTTGCGACCTCAGCAACTCGCCAAACTGCAACCCGCTGCCGATCTCAGAACAACACCAGACCGCTGATCAGACCGCACCCCTCCTTCCGAACTCCTGATTCTCCCGAACTCCAGCAACACAACTCCAAGCCGCAGAACGCCCGAACACTTTCAGAGGAAGAGGTGATCGCAGCTGCCCGCACTATCCGCAGAAGCTGCACAATAAGAGTTCAATCAGCAGACCGCCCGGTCACACAAATAGAGGCCGCAGGAAAGAAGAGAACTCAGCTTACACTTGGTGTATGTCTTGATTTGCTGCTACAGTGGCTCCTATTTATAGGCGTGGAACCTGATCCAGTCACCACCCTATGAGATAGGATCACCACCCTCCAGACCGCGCGACCTGACCGGTCACACCGCGCGATCAGCAACAGTACTCCTGCTTCAATTTTTGGTGAACTCGCCAGCTTCAACATCAACTATGAGAGATCGCTACTCTCATAGTAGATCACGACTCCAAGGGAGATCGCCAGACCGCCCGAAGCTGTTCACCCCCTGTGTTCGTCCGAGACCGCGAACACAGCCAGTTCGCCATCAACCCGCGAACTCAAGTCCGCATGCCGGTCTCCACCTGAGACCGTGAACAGCGTCCAGCTCGCATACCAGTCTCCTCCTGAGACCGCGAACTGAGACCGCGCGACTAAGTCCCTTAGTCCGTGAATACCACCAGAAGGCCCGGTCAGCCACCAGACCGCATTCAGGAAAAAAACTGGATCAAACTGTGCGGTCACACCAGATCGCCATAGCCTTGAAGAAGACAGCTCGCCACGCGGTCACGCATAGGCCGCGCTCACCTGAAGACGATCAGCCTGCCACGCGGTCACAGACAGACCGCGCGGCCTTCACCTTCAGCCGCCTTGGACCCCATACCAGCGATCAAGCCAGGAGACCGCAGCTAGGCTTAGACAAGCCAGACCGCAGAGACAGACCGCCAGGCCGTGCGATCACTCCAGATCGCCCGACCTCCTCCCAGACCGCCCAGGTCCAAAAGTCCTCTAACTTCCACTTCAACAATTTCAACAGTTCCCTCAGGCAGGGACCGATACCAGTTGAGAGTGCCTCCGTGTAGGGTTTTTGCGAAGATCTTGCGGCTAATTTGGTCAGGAAGCCCGAACATCTCCATTGCGGCCAAGAAGTAGTTAACGTGTTCATACCGGTTTTCTGTTCCGTGATACTCTCTATAGCGTGAGAGCTTAAGCCATGAGAAAATCAGATACTTCAATATTTGTCTTGACAGGGGGGGTCGTTCTAGCTGGAGCGTGACGTCATTCGAATCCTACTCCGTCGTTGGAGGAACCTGCTTGCCAGCTATGCCAAGCCACTGTGGGAGGATGGGTGCAACGATGAGCGCGTCCTCCCCTGAACCTGCAGGGATGGAGGAACTACAAGCGTCTGAAAGTGCCTGGTGGGTGTCCATATTCCAGCTGGTCCTGAGTATCACGGTGAAGCGGGTGTTGTTTCTAGGAAGCATTTGTAGAGTTTTTGAGAACACATTTCACAAACGACGCCAAACTGTGGCGGGTCGCTCGGATGCTCTGGTAGACCGGTCCAATTGAACCACCTTAGCTCGGAAGCAAACCGAGCGCGCAAACAGTCAATGAAAGAAGATAATAAATGACAAGAGGACTTTTAACGTGAAAAACACGAAAAGGGTGAAAAATCACGCGGTCGGGGCTGTGCCGACCAAACTCCACTATCTTCTGGGGTATTACAGTTTGAAATTAAGAACACGTGCACGACAGTCCGCTGCTCGGTACAATGGTAGAGAGAGAGAGAGAACTACGAGAGTGACATGCCACCTCTCAGAAAGCTGAACGCTTCTTCTTCAGAGAACGAAAGTGAGAACAAAAGTGAGATGACTGATTCGCCTTTCTGGATCCGAAGGATTCCCAATTGCTTAGGAAGATTGTCTTCTGAAGCGGAAGAAATCTTCAAGCACTCGATGGAGATCTTTGAAGGCCGAAGAAGATCTTCAAGCGCGCGAAGGAGAACTCTGAAGAAATCTTCAACAGAACTCTCTCGGACGAAGAAGGCAGGGTCCTTTTATAGCTTTGGTCAGGCAGTTCGGGCAGCTTCATTGAAGGGGATGAAAGCGACGAATGAGACCCGCGATCCGAGAAATTAAGAAAAGTTAACTACGCACGTGTCGGGAACATGAAAGCATTCTGAGCGTGCGCGGAAGTGTTCTGAGCGCGCAACGAGCACATGAGCATTCTGAGCGTGCAACGAACACGAGAGCGCTCTGAGCGCGCAACGAACTTCGGAGACGAGAAGTCGCGCCCCAAAGTGGAAAATGGGCTTCGGCCGTGTAACACCCCGTTTCGCGCTAGACCCATCGGAGACATTTTGACTACCCGATTTTGGGCTTTCCAGTGCGTGCACGGTTTTGGATTAATTGAGGGAAAGGATTAACAAATTCTTGGATATATATATGCTTGGTTCATTGGGCTAGTTCCTAATCATTTCAGTTGGCTGACCTTGCATATTTTATGAGCAGAGATCTGTTGGATAAAATATATATGTATATATATGTATGAATATTTTGTGAATTTCATTTGTAATCTGGATAGATAAAATATTCATGTATATGTATGTTTATTCTGTTCATTTCAATAACAAATTACTGGTTGGATATAATAAATATGTTAATGTCTGCATTATTAGAAATCTCCGTCCGTTCAGAGAAATTGTCGTCGACTAATTTGCTGTTCCCAGTCGACTAAATTGCCTCCATTAGTCGATCAAAGAAATTGCCGTTGTTAGTCGATCGAAGAGGGAGCTGCGTTCGACGAAAGTCGAAGGGGGTAGAGTTCGACGAAAGTCGAAGGGATAGAGGGAGCTGCGTTCGACGAAAGTCGAAGGGGGTAGAGTTCGACGAAAGTCGAAGGAATAGAGGCGTTCGGCGAAGTAAAGGAGGTTGTGTTCGACGAAACATTGCTGCAGCCGCGATCGAAGAAGGCTGCCAGCGTTCGACGAAAGTTCGTCGAACGGCGTTCGACGAAAGTTTGTCGAACGGCGTTCGACGAAATATCGTCGAACGACGTTCGACGAACGACGTTCGACTAAGGTTCTGCGTTCGACGAAGTATCGTGGAACGACGTTCGACGAATCATGTGTTTCGGCGGTAGACGAATTAGGCAGCGCTCGACGAAGGTTTTGCCAGCTGCGGTCGACGAATTGACTTCCGTTCGACGAAAGTCGAACGATCCGTTCGACGAAACGTGTCCCGTTCGACGAAAACTGGGCAGAATTCGAAGAACATATCTTTTAGGCGGATGTCAAATCTGGAGTTCCAATGTTTGCCATGGGGAGTGGGAGCATTTAATGCTAACCCTCTTTTTCCACTACTCTATCTCTCTCCTCTTAAACCAAAGGAGATGAGAGCATTCTCATCATTTCATCTCTCCCGAGCTATTCATCATCTTCTTCCCCTCCATTTTCTTCCTCTCCCTCTCCTTTCTCTCTCCTCATTTCCTCTCCCACCATAAGAGTTTGGCCAAGGATCCGTGAAGGGTTTTCTCTCCGTGGAGCTTGGAGGAGTGGAGCTCGGAGAAAAGATGGAGCTCGAACCGCGACCGAAAAATGAGGTGACTTCCGACCCCTCTCCCTTGGTGCTAGTTTTCTTAGATCCATTAGGCGAGGCATCGACTCAATTGAGTCGATTTGGGAGCGAAATGAAGTTCCGTAGGTTGAGGCCGCGTTAGGGTTTTTCGCCGTAGGGCGTCGTTCGCCACGAAAATGCCCCCAACCGACTCCCCGCTTCAATACGAACGTGGGACGTTGGTTTCGTGATAATCGGAGGCCTTGTGAGGGTGCATGGGAGGAGAGAAGGTGGCTGCCCTAAATTTCATATGGGATTTCAATAATTAGTTCCCTGTCATGGGATTTCAAATATATAAACACATATATATATGTTCATTTAGTGCTTGTGAATTGAGGAAAAGTTCTCTGTTATTAGGATTGTAATTATATTATTTGATAAATGTGATGAAAGCTCCCTGTTGAATCAGATTCAATTCATAACTTGAACTTGGGTATTAAGAAATTGTGCGCAGCTGGGTTCGAGCCAATTTTTAGGCTTGACCCCGTTGGAATTAGACTTCGGGCTCAACATGAATGTTGTAGCCCTCGGAAAGAGCTTTCCGACGATAGGTTACCCGTTTCCTGAAGTGACATATAGCTCCCTAAAGGTCCAGTCGAGTGGACTGTCCAGAAAGCGGGAAATTGTTTAAGTGCGTGCTGATTTTGCTGTCCAGGTTTCTGCAGTTGACTTTGGAGTAGATTTTAGGTAGGATCCACTTGGATCTAGTTTTAGGACTCAACATGAATGTTGTAGCCCTTGGAGAGAGCTTTCCAAAATGGGGTGGCACATAATTTGGGGTGGAGTAGAACTCCCAGACTCTCAGTTTTGTTAATCAGCGTCGTTGTAGTTTGAATTGCGATAATCTTTGGGGATATCTTTTATAATACTTGTTCGACGCTCTTAATCGTGGTAGAAATCGAATTGATGATATTGTGGTGACCCTTGTTGAATTTCATGAGTTGTGGGAGGGTACTTGTTGTGATTTCGTCAACCGTAGTTCGTTCTCGCTTCGCTCTGGGAATAATAATTAGGAATGCCGACGTGGCTATTGTTTGGAGAGAAATCTATATTATCCAATTTAATGAGGAAATGAGTGCCCAGATTTACGTGTCAATTGGGCGGAGCATGGGCGAATGGCATGATGTATGGAATGAGGCATTGCGATGAATAATCGAATAAAGACTTGACGACATGTTTATAATAATGCGCACATCGATCGATCACCCAGCGAAGAGTGTGGTTTGGTGATAACCCCTCAAATGCGATAAAGATCTCATTGTGATAGAGTGAGCCGTAAATTGAGTGCGAGAGGTGAATGTCGATGACATGTGAGATATGCTTGGAAATCCCGAACGTTATCTTGGGGACTCTTGGCGCATGTTTGGAAGACGTGCTTCTATGAATGATCGCCTCGCTAGATAAACCACGGGATGATACGTATTGGTAGTAAACTCTCAAGAATATGAATAGTTCAACTAGGTTGAACTTGTGGCGAACGGAGCCTACGGGCAGAACGAGTAAATATGATGAGTGCTTGTGAGCACCGGTTGTGAATGGGCCTACGGGCAGGGCGTGACAGTATGAATGTGCAGGTTTTCACACATGGTGGTGTAGTGATCCTCGGTAGAGGATAGTTGGTGGCGGGTCTACGGGCTCGCCGATCGTCACACCGACGGGAGCTGGCAGTCAGACTCGGACTGGAAGGGCTCGTCTTCTTGGTGCTCATCTCCCAAAGCCCCCTTCCACTCCTGAAGACTCTGCAGAAATGCGAGCAGTACGCAGGGCTCCGCTATGAACAAAGAGCGTTGAGGCGTACAGAGGCCTAGGACTGATAGTGTGCATACCTTCCTAGTAGTGGCGAGGCCCGTGCCACTGCCACCGTCTGGCCACGACGGGGGGCGCCTGAGTGGTTAGCTACCCTCGAAAAGTGGGAACTAAAGGTCTGTGTCGACATAGCAAATGCGCTTGGAGAAGTCATCATATCATAATCATTGCACCGCATTCATATCATAATCATTGCACCACATTCATATCATAATCATTGCATTGCACAGCAATGGATACTCATCATATAAACTTGTATGGGCATCTTTATATGATGAGTTACCTTTATGTGCAGACCCTTAACTTATAAGCTTGTATGAGCATCCTTATAAGTTAAGTTCAATTCAGCTCTTTAATACTCAGCTTATGTTTGTTGTGCTTACACTTGCTTGGATAGTCACTGCTGCTATATATATAACTATGAACATGCTAGTTAGGAACATTGCAAGTACTTGGGTACTTATACAACCGACACATATGAACAACCCTTCCTGTCACCTGTTTTGTATACTATTGCTAATATTGCAGCTTTCTTTCAATTCTACCGCCCGGTGCCTTGGAGTCGCCGGGGGAGCGGATGTGAAGCCACTTAGTCTTTATGACTAACGGTTGCTACGTCCCTCTTTTTAGGAGTGCGCCCTGGAGCCGCAGCGCACGGCGCAGGAGGAGGACAGTCAGGTCAGGACGACAGGGCCGGAGACAGCGATACCCTCAGTACCGGCAGTGGCTGACGTGAGTAGTAGTTTTGAGATGTAGCCCCTTTGGGCATCTTTTGTGATACTCTGATATATTTTGCAGGAGCTCGTGGAGCTACCTTTTTGTATAATTATGGACTATACTTATGCGAATTTTATATATCTATATGTGGCTTCTTGTTTTTTTGTTTATTGATGGGTTGACGCTGTTGAGTTGGTTTAGCCGACGGGATAGGCGTCTTGTGGAGGTGGCTAGCCCGTGAGATGGCGCTTCCGCAAGGCGGCTATTTTCGGCATAAGACTCCCCTCGGCCGTGTTTTGTGTTCCGGGAGGGGGATCTTACAGGCCGCACTCGACGAGGGGGTGTGTCCAGGCCGCACCCCCACTACTGGTGAGGTGCGGCAAAGCTGCACCCCCATGGGGGTGCGGTTTGGCCGCACTCCCTACATGGGGGTGCGGGCTATCTGCACTCCACTAGTGGGGTGCGATACTAATCACACCCTAGTAGTGGGGTGCAACTTTGTTCACGCCTAGCGCTGATGGAGTGTGAGCTGCGTGCCGGCGGAATCCTCTACTCCCATGATCATGACTTAGACTTTGACCCCACTAACTCCATTACTCTTTAGTGGAGCCTCCTCTTAAACGCACCCCGAGAACGCTTATAAAAATACACGGGTGCATATCAATATCAAATGCAAAAAAGTTTTACAATTTGATATAACTATTTTGTACAAAAAACACAATTCAATTTTTCCCCAAATCTCAAATCCTAAATCCGATCTGACGCGTGCGAGCTGGCACGTGCGTGCATGGTCCATGAATTCTCCTTATATTTTTTTCTACATAATAAATACGAGTGAATTGATTTATAATTATATAACCACTTAAAGTGGAGGACGATGTCAATGCGAGATTAAAGTTTCAATCATTCCTATGAAAAGGTTTCACTCCAAGTTTTGAGTTTCTTTCATTTGATTTGAGTTTTCCTCACAATTGATGTAGATCCCAAACACAAAACATCATGAATGCTACATTTTTTTTTGAAATAATTGATTTAATTGCTAAATTTCTAACAATTTCTCGGAGACTGTGGCGGAGAGAAGGTGGTCGGCGATCAAAGGGGTGGTGACGAGAATGAGCGGAGCGCGAAGGCCTTTGGGCGACACGAGCGAGTGCAGTAGGGCTCAGGAGTTAGAAAAGCTAGCATATTGATGTTTATTTAATTGTTTTTGGCGCGCGCATATCAATTATTGGTGTGCTTATAACACCACTCAATATTAAATGAATTGTTATATTTCATGGTAAAAGCCTCAAACTAATTACAACAATAAATTAAAATTAAGAAGAAATAATAAATAGTTATTTGAAAGTGGAGGAGAATATATGAGTCGGAAGTGTCGCTATATATCTCTAAATCATGCAATGGATCGAGATCTTCTCCATTTGGATCAAATAGATAGTATCAATTTGAGGGTCAAGATCATCTCCTTGTTTATCTAAGAATGCAAATATTTTTGTATATCTAAAATTTTTAAAAGGTTGAGATTGGTTAACCCGTTGGATCACATGAAAAAAGATCTTAATCATGAAATGAATGTCCATTTGGTCCCATTAGGTGCATTCACAAACCGAATCAAATAACTCTTCATTCGAATCCAAATTTATCATAAAATGTAGAGATTCAGATTCGTCATGAAATCCTAAATTTATATTTGGATTTGAATTCGGGTTCGGTTTGGATTCGAACTCAAATTTGCTTCAAAGGATGAACTAAATAGACTTTGGTTGGACGGCCATTGTAATCCTTATATATAGGGAGTTGTTAAAGGCATCGTAGTTTTGGCTAGTCGCACCGCAATTTCGCTTGATTTAACCTTAAAATTACTACCCAAAAAGTACTAATGACACCGCATTAACTTGCATCGCACTAGCTTGAAAACTGAGTTTATTGCGATGACCTTAGGCCCGTCGGATCCGCCGTAGGCCGTAAAAAAGGACTGAGCATGTAGGGCTCGAGGCCGACAACGATGTTGGCGAGAGACTCGATAAAGTATCGCCTCGGCGTACGGAGATCTGCTCGACAAGGAAGTGATGTGCTCCACAAGAAGTTTTCCACCTCCTTTGCTCCCCTGATCCTCATCTCATAGAAATCAGTCACGAACTAAGGTTCATATCCACTGCATACATGAAAAAATTACGTGCGATTCTCATTTTTACGGTTGAAGATTTTGTTGTTAGATCCAGTTTTTTGAAGTTTTGGATGGTTATGAAATGTGCGATTGCTGTGAAATGTGCGGTTGTTGGTGTTTCAAATTCAATTTTATTTATTATTTTTGATAACGGTGAACGATCATTACTTTGTGTTACATTCATTTTCAAAATTACATTTTACTTGGTCTTTATTTGGCGCGGCGGTGGCGGGCGGCACCTGCGGGTGGAAAGGGGGGGGCTGGGAATGGAGGGGAGGAGGGGGGGATCGAAACGGGGCATTTTGCCCCGTTTTCCCTAGCGCGGCGCCGCGGCGGGTCCAGCCGGAGCAAACGCCGTCGGAGGGCGTTTGTTTACCCGTCGTCCGGCGGCGTTTGCCCCAAACGCGCGCCTAAAACCCAGCGCAAAATGAACCCTTGATGTTGATTTATTTTTTATGTTTATAGGAGCACGAGTGACAGTGCATGGAGGCCCCCCGTACCGTGCTCGACAGTACCTGTCCCGCGGCGGCGTGCTTCGCCCGCTCCCGATCGGCGGACTTATTTTAATTTTTTGGTTTAATTTATTTTTTAAATAATTTTATTTTTTTACTTTATTTTAGTTTTTTTTTTGCATTTTTTAATATTTTTTTCATTTTTAAAATTATTTATACAATATTTTATTATATTTTTTCGAAAAAAAATTCTACGCACTGCGAATAGCCAACCAGCGCAAAACTGATTGACTATTCGCAAACTACGGTGGTCTGCGAATAGCCAACAAACGCAAAACTGAAAGGCTATTCGCAGACCACCTGCGAATGGATATGATCATTTGGATCTTGATCCGACGGCTCGTATTCATTTGTCGACCATGTTACGCCATAAAGTGATATCTTTATATATTAGTATAGATGAAGATCACGACGATCAAAGAGGACAAAATTAATGCATTTTTGTTTACAATAATTTACCTTTTTATTGAAATTTATGATATAGTTATATGATTTTCCTTTTTTTATTGAAATTCAAGTTGTGGTGCCTTTAACACTACTGCGGTGCAATTAATAATTTTAGGTGCTTTTAACAAAACATGAAAAAAATGCAGTGCCTTTAACGAAGCGGTGTGACTAACCAAATATGCGGTCCTTTTAACAATTCCCTATATATAATATATAGATATTCCTATTATTAGTGAACTATTCACGAATCTTTTTAATATAAATAATATTTTCCAAATTCAGAGTAAAATATCACTCGAATCCAAATTTGAATTTGAATATGAGAAATGCGAATCTTAATCCAATCTTCAAGAGTCGATTCTGAATTATTCACGAATTATTTTGTTTACGAACATCCCTAATCCCGATGAAAAAAGATCATCTTAGTTTCACTCCAAATTGATAGTATCTATTTCGCGGTCAAGATTTTATCGCGGATTAAGTAGTTCCATTATTTTTTTTATTTTGCATACCTCCAAAAAATTTCACACCTTTTGATAAAGTAAAAAAATCTAATAATTGTGCGATAACTGAAAAGTCACAGCCTCAATGATGCGTATCTATTAGTATATATAATGTATGTTAATTTGAAGGACTAAACAAATTATTGCCTTATTATATCTAAGGATTTATTTGGCGCGGCGGTGGCGGGCGGCAATTGCGGGTGAAAATGGGGATTGAGAACGGATGGGAGGAGGCGGGTCTCCCAAAGGAGCATTTTGCTCCTTTTTTCATGGCGCGGCGGATGCAAACGCCACCGCCACGCATTTGGTTACGCGCCTTGCGGCGCCGCAAACGCCGCCCGCCACTACCGCCTCAAATGAACCCTAAATCATGAATTGAAATATAATACTATTTTACCAAATAAAAATAAATAAATTATAAAACTGTGAAGGAACTTTACCCCAAAAAACCGAATTATTTACGTCAGGACCCACACGAGTACCCGACACAGCAGGCTGCAGCCTGCTAGCAGTAGTATGAACACGTGTCAACAATTTACTCACGAAAGGTTTTCACGTCATTTATAAAATTCGAAAGATCAAAACAGGATCTCCAGCGACTCCGAGCCGCCCACCGCGCGAGCAGAGCGTTTGGGAACGGGCGCGCCTCCGTTTGGATGCACCGCTCCTTTCTGCTCTCTCTCTCTATGTCTACAGACTACAAACCCTCCTCATTCATTCACTCCTCCCTCCCTCGGATTAGAAGGAAACAAAAAGGAGAAAAAAAAAGAATTTGTTTCGAGAATCATAAAATCGTAATTTATCAATCCGATAATATCACGCCACAGACCGTAGCATCAACCTTCGAAAAGATGGAGGCGATCCGCTGCTCCTCTTTAAACCAACCCAGCGCGGAATCAAGGCGCACCCGAAGATCTTGGTTCTTCCGATTCGTATTATTAGTAGAATTATCTTCAACTTTTGCTCTACCCTATGATCTAATCGCTGCTGGCGTTTCTGTTCTTCTTACTGCTCTTTTTCGCCAAATCACGCCGTACATCTCGGTTGCGGTTTGGGTTGATCTTTCCCGATCGGCTTCTCTCTCCCACCCTCCTTTTTTTAATCTTCTTGTTCGTCTGTTTTCCACGCTATATTCGCTGGGACGGATTCTTATGCTTCGTAAAAAAGTAGCCCTAGGCGATCCCTTTCCTCCAATCGAGGGGGCTTGTATTTTGGAATAGGGCGTTCTGCCGACGATGGATGTGGACGACGGACTAGACAGGCCGCCGATGGAGGGGTGGCAGAAGTCGCCCAAGGGGGAGGAGAAGCCGCCCAAGCGGAAGATGAAGAGTCCATATCAATTGGAGATCCTCGAGGGCACTTATGCTGGTTAGGTTCTGATTTCCCAGCTTCCGTTTGATGTTGTCGATGTTTTTAGGGCTTGATTTGTGTTTTTTGTTTGTTTGGGGATTTGAGCAGCGGAGATGTACCCATCGGAGACGCTTCGCGCGGAGTTGTCGGTAAAGACGGGGCTTTCCGATCGGCAGCTACAGATGTGGTTCTGCCATCGAAGGCTCAAAGATCGGAAGCATGCGCAAGGGAAGAGGGGGAAGAAGGAGGAGGAGCCTCTGGCTTTGCCGGCGCCGGGGATTGAGATGAAGGCAGCGCCTAGGAGCTCTTCCTTGGGGCCCAGCTCAGTCCCCTTTCCCGGGGATGGCGCGGAGCCGAGGAAGGCCGTTGCTAGGATCGGGCCTGAAGTTTTGTCGGAGAAGAGGTACTACGAACTGCCATTTTTTCCTCCCCAGCCACCACAGCTCTCGATGCTGGAGCTCCGAATCATAGCATCAGTGGAGGCCCAGTTGGGGGAGTCCCTTAGGGAAGATGGACCTATACTGGGTTTTGAGTTTGACCCATTACCACCCGGCGCATTTGGGGAGCCGATAGGTATTGTCATTGGCACTTTAAGTTTACTGACTGATTATCTAGTGTTTCAATTTTTTTTTTTAAATTTCCACTGGTAACAGATTTTTTCTTATTGCAAGAATGGGATGATATTGGCATTTGTTTAGAATAATGATTAAGTTGACGCAGGTTTTAGTTGCTTTTCTAATCTACTGTGCTTAAATAAGAATGCAAAATGAAATTTTACTAGGCTGGGACGTTTGGATGTAAGCTACTGTGTAGTTGGCCAGAATGTCAGTAGTGATGTTTGGTTTTATTCTACTAAGATTTGGTTGCGTGGCTCGCTCAGCCATGGTTTTGTGCTATGGAGGCGGAAAAATTCACACCACAATGAGCTCATGAAAATTGTGTTGCTCTCTCTTATGATTGAGATGGAAACCCTTGTAATCCAACTATCTTGAGAATGAATATGGGGAGACTCATGCCCAAGAAGGGGGTGGCTTTGTGGTGAGAAGTGCTTGTATTTCAAAAGGCGATCAACCACCAACAATAGACAGTCATACCCATGGTAGTGATATAAACCTGTAATGAAGTCCATTGCATTTTATTTCCAGATATTGTCAGGTATATGAGTGCTTGTCATAATCTGACAGGAGGAAAATGCGTCATATTTCAAGAGTCTGAATGTTCCCAAGAAGCAACAAATTGTTGAACCGAGCTCATCATATTGCATCAGTAGAGTGTGTCGGCATGGTGATGATACATGCCAAAGATTTCAGAACTCCCCCTATTGCCACCTAAGAAGCAACAAATTGTTCAACCGAGCCTGTCATATTGCA
This sequence comes from Dactylorhiza incarnata, assembly GCA_033032865.1. NCBI lineage: Eukaryota > Viridiplantae > Streptophyta > Magnoliopsida > Asparagales > Orchidaceae > Dactylorhiza > Dactylorhiza incarnata. The sequence goes on along the minus strand of JAWHQI010000192.1, from coordinate 2,537,479 downwards.
TCTATAGAGATCGACATGGTGATGATACATGCCAAAGACTTCAGAACGCCCCCTATTGCCATAAAGTGGTACTTGTGGCGCAGTTTGGGGATCCACAAGGAAGAAGTAGCAAGTGCGAATCACTTTGTAGCAGAGATGGCATGGGATGAGGTAAACAGGAGCAAGAGCCTCTATATTGGAGCAAAGAGCAACCAATCACCTTCCCAAATGTGGATTTACTGAAATCTCTTCCTGGATGGTACTTAGGTAAAGCCATTGAGCCTAAGTGAGAGTGGGTAGAGTGACACCCTCGGATTGCCGCGGGAATGAATTTACAATTTGTTTTGATTTGCTCGGTTTGTAGGCGATGGAGAAGTTATACCCCCCTTAACTTGGCAAGCTATTATGTTGAAGTTGCATTTTTTGCTCCAAAATGTGCGCGAGGCACTAATTATATGTCCACATGATAAAGTGTGGACCCAACAAATATGATGAGCTCTATTTTCACAAGTTGTGCGGAGGTGGGCATGAATGGAGATAGCTTATCTAAAATGGTGATGGACTGGTTATCTTGCATGAGGATCACATCAATGTTGAATGCGTCCATATGAGGTCAGAGTCCTATGTAAAATTCAGTTAGTTTGGATCAATTCTGATATGAGTACATGTTAAGGAGTAGCAAAGATGCTGGCCCCTTCGAGCTTAAGGAATTCATTTAGGTGTTTTGAGATGACCCTACAAATTCGTATGAATCAACAGAAGTTGCCCGTGAGGCCATTAAATCCGCCATCCGCCCATTTGGATTTGGTGGTTGGTCGTCTAATAACACATGCGATTTTTGATGGGTCCATGGCAACTCAGTTGCTGAAAATAATGTGCCCCAACTATTCGACCTGTGTTTGGCCGAATGCGCATTTCTTACGGTTGAAACCTCCAATGTTGAAAGGATTGTTTCAAGGCGGGCCTGATGATTTGTCAATAAAGTCATCAAAAAAGAGTAAAAACTTACTGAGATGAGGCCAAAAGACGTTTATGGTTTTCTGGAGTGTTGTTGGGACTTCGTAGGCCAAACTACATGACTACAAACTAATAGCGCACCCATTATAAGTATAAAGGGTGGTTTTTGAAACATAGTATAGGCATACATAAATTTGATGATAACCGGCTCAATAGTCCAGTTTGGAGAAAATTTGTGTGCCTTTGAGATCAACTAATAGTTTTTGGATGACTGGGATGGCGTACTTTAATGGATGGTGGCATTCAACTCGCAACAATTCCCACAAAATATTAGCATCCATCTTTTTCTTGACCAAAAGAATGGCTCTAGAATGGATTCAAGTTGGGTTGGATGATACGAACAATTTACATTTATATTCGAGACGTTCAATCTCATGCTTTGTAGATGACCATATAAGTATGAATAAATCGATATGTTAGAGATATCTAGGAGAATCCTGTGATCCGTGCTGCTTGTCAGAGGTAGGCCTTACTGGTCATCAAAAACCACTGAGAGATTGCCTTAGATAAGAAAAATTCATGAACATGTATAGTTAAGGCCTTAGATAAAATAAGTAAGATCAAGTTAAAATTAAAGTAAGAGCGCTTTAATTAAACACGAACACGCGCTTCAAGTAGAATAAAGAGACTAAGCAACTTTTTCAAATATATATATCCCAATTTGTATGTATTCCAGTAAGTAATCAACACAAAGTAAAATTGACTTCCAATTTAGAACTTACTCAAGTAATTAAGCCCAATAATGGTGACTATTGAATCAGGTTCTGGATACCGAGATGGATGCTATTTTTAGGCTCCAGGGTCGGATGAGTTGAAGTTGGAAGGCAAGAAACTTCCTTATGTAAGGTTGTTGGAGGCGTCGAACTGCTATAACCGGGATGCATGACAACATGAGTGAATTACGAAGGGCCCTGACTGTCAGGTGCAAAAACTGTTGGAGGCAGAGGCTGGCGGCACTTCAATAGCGATTTTATGGCCTGGGCGGTTGTTGGGAGGTAGAGTGGTCGTCTATGGCTGGAATGAGGAATGTAACTCATGTCTAGGCTAGAAATTGAAATAAACCTCACTAACTGCCAATTAAGTGGACCATTACAATAGTTTTGACAAGTATTAGTAGGTTTACTTGGTGGTTATTAATGTAATAACAATTAACTGGTGAGTGTATGCGAGGGGAGGGGAATGGCGAATGGCTAGTTAGCGCTTGTATTGGTGGTTCTCGACGTCCGGAGGGGTGGTGGACAGACAAGGCGAGAGAAGAGATGGTTCTTTGCTTCGGCACCTAGAGTGTCACAGAATCGACACCGTGGTGAGATCGTGAGTACCCAAAATTAACCTCCAAATTTTGCAATACCCTAAAATTGAATTTCTAATTTCTATGTATAAGAAGCTATAGAAAAAACAACGAAAAACTATGATGAGTCAATTCAAAACACACATAAAAGTTACGTAAATAATGTGCAAAAAATATGGAAAAGTACATAGAAAATGTCCCTCCACGCTTTGAAAGCGACTATGGACTCAGATTGCCCATACGATTATCCAAACTCCTACGAGTGTAAACCCGAACGGGTTTCGATATGGTTTGGCCCGCCCATGAACTATGATCCCCATCAAAAGGCCTTTGTTGTGTAGGTTAGGGTGCGTTTGAGAAACCAGCCCGACACTGTTTTGGCCGGTTTAAAACGATGTCGGAGGCCGGCGAGGTGTTTGGAAAGGCCCGTTGTAAAAAGGCCGTTCCAAAAAGGCTCAAAACGACCGTTTTAAGGCTGGCGGATTGAGCACCAACCGCTCCCTCTATTCGCCATTTTCATGTGCTCTTCTTCCGGAGTTCGCGGGTTGAGCATGGATGAAAATTCCTCGCAGCAACCATTAATGGCGAGCAAGGAATTGGGTGGCCTAAGGAATCGGGTGCCCTAAGCAAGGAAAACCTGCCATTAATGGCGAGCAATGAATCGAGTGCTCTATAGTAATTAATGTTTTGATTTAATATTTACTTTATAAGGAAAACCCGCCACCGGATTAATTACATAATTAATATTCTGATAAATAAATTAATACTCTATTATTTGATTAATTAATTAATATTTTTATCATTTGATTATAATATAAGTGATAACATAAGTAAAATATAATTTTGGATATAATTTAAATAAGCGAGGAGTGATAATTTTGGATATAATTTTTAAACCGTCACTGAATCAGAGGTTACCCAAACAGAACCTCAGTTTTAAAAATACAGTTTTGAATCTCTCTTTTGAACCACTCCCTTATAAAACGACACCGGTATCCCAAACAGAGCCTTAATGCACTCTTGATTAGAGTGTCTTATGGTTGGAGGACGATGATGAATGATTATTGTGTTGGGGTTTGGGTTGTTTGCCCGGAAGTCCGCGACCTCAGCTTTTCGATCAAGGTTATCGGCCCCAACGGTCACAGATTTCGGAGACCGCGCAGATCGCCCGTCCCGTCTCCAGCAGATTCTCCAAGGCATAGGCGGTCTGACTCCAGCGAGACCGCATGACCACGCGGTCTGAGGTTTTTCCTCTTTTTTGCTATTTGCACTCCATGTATCCTCTCTTCCCTGCCCCAGTTTCCCTGTACCTCGGGCAGTCCTTTGTTTTTAGACCTGCCCGTTTGGGCAGACCCTCGCGTCTATAAATAGAGGGGCAGGGGTACCAGAAAGGGCACTTTTGATTCGAGCCGCCAGCTTATGACCTATATAAGCTGTCTCGAATTCAGTCTCTTTCCGACCTCTTTTCCTGACCTGTTTTAGACTCCTCAGTAACTCTCTTTTCATCAATCAAATCACCCGTGACATGATTTTCCGTTGCGGGCAGTCAGACCTCGTTGCTCAACAACCCTCCTTTTTAGCATTCTTCAGCCCAAGTAACCGACACTCCGCAGTCTCCCCCCATCTCTCTGTAGTGTGAGTTTTGAAGGTACAATTTTTGTGCCAACATGGGTGGTGTGTGGTCGGAGATGCCCGTTGGCTGAGTGGCTGAGGAGTTGTTGGTAGTGGTGGAAGGGGCAGAAGGTGGTTTTATATGCGAGAGGGTGAGAGATGGTGGTAGGAGTCGTTGGGGGAGTGATGGCATAGAGTTTGGCCTCCACGAAGCGAGCTTTGTTCATGTCCTTTGTGATGGAAGTAGGGGTGAGGATCTGCATACGTGCCCTGGTGGTGAGATGTGCCCGGATGGTGAGATGGAGGCTTTGCATTAAGTACTCGAGATAATAATGATGATGGGCCTGAGCACATGCTGACATGAGTGACAAGTTCTATGAACTCGTGATGTAAGCATTCGCCGACCTCAATTTGTTGAACTACAAAAAGACACTTGTAAGAGCCTACAACCCTAATATATCACCGAGCCTTCCATACAAATTTTTTTAAAGCAAAATACACAAATCAGTCCCCTAACTTTAGGCATAGATTCAAATTGGTCCCTTTGCTTTCATTTGGTTCAAATAAGTCCCTTAACTACCACATATGTTTCATATTAGTCCTTTTTATTCATTCCATTAAATTTATTAACAAAAGGTCTTCCACCGTAATCTTGCCATGCCAGGTCAACATCTTCTTCTTCATCCTAGACATATCTTATTCTTGGGCTTCATTCTCGCCGGCATAATCACAGGAGGCGACACAACTTCCTTAACACCCTACTAGATCTTCAGCATTTTCTCAGAGAGCTCCAGGGCTGTGAGAGTGTTCGGCTCCAGAGTCAACACAACATCGACATCTCTGATCTCTGCGACATTGTTGTGGAGATAAGCAACATCGATATGGCTGTTGGGAAGAAGCTTGATGGACTTTTCATATTTCACCAAAGCGTCGTCGTAGTCCCTCTTTTGAAACAACTTGTTTCCTTGTTCTTTCATCTCGTTAGCCATTTCTATGAAGATCACTACATCGTTATCAAACACTGCACTTGGATCAAGAACAAACGACGACTAACACGATTATAATCGAAACAAGAGAACAGATTCTTCGTCAATCACACGATGAGCCCCAAACTAGCAAACAGGATCACGATTCAACCCATGGAAAATGCGGCAAGAAATCAATCAAATAGGAGAAGCGGGCTACCTTTTGCAGTCGTACATTCACAGAATAGCGTCACGTGGAAGAAGAGAACAAAAATAAAATCCAAACAGAAGGAACTCCACTCCATTATCTAACATTTAATAATAAAGATGCTGAGAAGGTAATGACAGAAAGCAGAGCAGCTGTAGGATGAAGAAGAAGATGCTGAGAAGGTAATGACAGAAAGCAGAGCAGTTGTAGGATGAAGAAGACGATGCTGACCTGGCATGGCAAGATAACAGTGGAAGACTTTTTGTTAATAAATTTAACTGAATTAATAAAAAGGACTAATATGAATCATAAATGATAGTCAAGGGACTTATTTGAACCAAATGAAGTAAATGGACCAATTTGAATCTATGCCTAAAGTTAGGGGACTGATTTGAGTATTTTGCCTAATTTTAGTTTCGACTTTTTGTGTATCCTCAGTCTGGTGGATGTCGAAGAATTTCTCAGTGACTCAGACAGACAATCCATTTGACATGATCCTTGCCATCAAAGGCGGTTATATCCAATTAGTGAGGAAGAGTGGCTCGTGGGATGAGTTGGTCATTGGAAGTGAGGTCGATGATTGGCGGTATGATTGCGGTTGTGTGTTTGCCCCTAGTTAATGTGGACGAGGAACTTCCGGTCATGGTGACGTGAATCTTGAGGAGGAGGCTCTCGGTGACCAAGGTTGTGACGGTTACTAAGTGGAGAAAATGTCACTCTTTTCCCCAACTCTTTCATGCATTCTACGGTTCTACCGTGAGTCCAATGTCAATAATGGAGTGACTAGATGGATCAATATGACCAATGTGATATGAGTTAAGAGGTTGTAAGAGCTGAGATGAAAGAAAATATCTCAAGGACGAATCCTTGACCATCTCATTATTGAAATATTTTCATGAGGATCTCCTATTTGCTCTATTATTTCCCTTATGAGCATTAAATTGCATCATACAACAATAACACAAGCCTTTATCCCACCATAGTGGGGTCGGCTATATGGATCCTTTGTCGCCATTGCGCCCTATCTTTAATCATAGTCTCACTAAAGCCTAAGTACATCATGTCTTTCCTTATAGTTTCATTCCAAGTCTTTTTTGGTGTACCCCTCCCCCGTTTAACATATCTAGTGACTAAACTCTCACAACGCCTAACAGGTGCCTCTAATAGTCTTCTATGTACATGTTCAAACCATCTTAAATGAGCTTCTCGCATCTTCTCTACAATTGGCGCCACTCCTGTCTTATCCCTGATACATTCATTCCTAATTTTATCCAGCCTCGTGTGACCACACATCCACCTAAGCATTCTCATCTCCGCAACTCCCATTTTTTGCTCATGTACACCATTCACTGCCCAACACTCAGAATCGTAGAGCATTGTTGGCCTAATTGCAGTACGGTAAAACTTGCCTTTAAGTTTTATTGGTACTTTACGATCACATAAGATCCCCAGATGCGCCTCTCCACTTGAACCAACTTGCTTGGATTCTATGTAACACATCTTTATCTACACCTCCATCTTTTTGAATTATCGATCCCAGATGTTTAAAGCTCTCATTGCGGGAAATATCTTGGTCACCCAATTTAATGACTGAGTCATTCGACCTTCTTGCACTACTAAATTTAAGCTCTATATACTCCGTCTTTGTCCTGCTCAACCTAAAACCCTTCTTTTCTAAAGTGTCTCGCCAAGATTCAAGTTTCGCGTTTACACCCTCGCTCGTCTCATCGACCAAAACAATATCATCTTCAAATAATAACACCAAGGTATTGTTTGTTGGATATGTCCGGTGAGCTCATCCGACCTTCTTGCACTTAAATTTAAGCTCTATATACTCCGTTTTTGACTTGCTCAACCTAAAATCCTTCTTTTCTAAAGTGTCTCGCCAAGATTCAAGTTTCGCATTTACACCCTCGCACATCTCATCGACCAAAACAATATCATTTGCAAATAATAAACACCAAGGTATTGTTTGTTGGATATGTCCGGTGTGCTCATCTAAGATAAGGGTAAAGAGATAAGGCCTTAAAGATGACCCTTGATGTAAGCCAACATCGATAGAGAATTCCTGTGTTAATCCCCAGATGTCCTCATGGTTACTGAATTGTGTTAATCCCCAGATGTCCTCATGGTAACTGAATTTGTATACATATCTTTGATTACTCCAATGTATTTTAAATTTCATCATAAATAGTATTATTTCTCCCCATGGCTATTATGACCCAATATATTTATTAGCAACCTTCTCTTTGATTTAAAAAAGTCTCCTTTAGTGCTAGCCTTTCCAAGAAAGGGTTTTGAGCTCTTCCTCCAACACTCCTTTTGAGAATGCTGGGATCTGGTTGCTTTTTCTGAGCAAATACTTTTGAGGATTGGTGGTTTCAACAGGGCTGGTTCGGTTGCGTGAGCCTGAGTAGACGTAACACCTTCTTAAGTTATACTTAATTTGATTTTTGTTGTTGTTGTGCGTGTAGTGATACACATGAAATTAAGTAGACATTTTTTTGAAAGAAGAAACAAGAGTTGTGATTAAATTAAGCGGAGTAGTGTTTTTATGGCCTGCTTCAGTTGTGCTGTATATTTATATCATTTTGTTGTTTAATACTTCCCATGTACTGCAATGCCTGATAATTCATCATTTTGTTTTATGGTTTCAAGAATCTGACATGCGAACTCATTCAACTTATGGGCGAGCAAGTTTTCAATTTCTGGATAAGCCTGAGAGTTCAGGTAAATTTTGTTTTAAATTTCATGATATTATAATTTGAGTATGCCTTGGATAATCATGAAAAGTACCTGCTCAGGGAAAATATGTCAATCATGATCTGACAATTGTTATTTTTGGATCATTGTTCTAGATTGAAAGCTTCATTTCTTTAAGTACTAACAACTTAGACAATTATTGAAGATATTGGAGGTAAAGATATTACTTAGATGTGTTTGAGTGTGTGTGCGAGAGGGGGAGATAGATAGATAGAGAGATTTGGCAATGTTTTTTTTAGCTTGAGCCAATGTCTTTTTTAACTTTGAAGTGGTTTTCATTGTTTCATAATTTCTAGACCTGGATTACAAACATGATAGAAATTTAGTTTTTTTCACAAACATGATAGAAATTTAGTTTTTTTCACAAACATGATAGAAATTTAGTTTTTTTCATAGATTTGGCATGCTTTCTAGAGTGGAAATGTTACATACACGAACATCATTTATTGCGGTACAACATCATCAGTAAAAGCGTTATCCCAACTATTTGGGTCTGACTCTATAAATCTTCATTTTCATTCGTCTCCATTGAGCTTCCTGAGTTGTTAAACCTAAATTAAGCAAATTATATTGTATGACTCCTTTACATATTATCTTAAGTCTACCCCTTCTTAATCCTTTGCCACTAACACTATTTATTGGTCAAATTGGTGCATTTTCTTATCATCCTTGTAAATTACTCAACTACCCAAATTTGTTTTCTAAATTCTTCTCTTCGATAGATATTCTAATTGCTCCTTTTTATTGCAATAATTCATTATATATCTTTTCTGGTTTTGCGACATATGACCCTTAGTTTTCTCATTTAGACCACAGTCAACTTAGATATAATCATAAAAATGATTTTTTAGTGCCTACTATCATATCCATACAATATAATTGCCCTAATTGCTGATTATAAATATGACCTTTATGTCTTCTTATTATCCTCTTATTAGGATACTTCTTCATTTTAATCACCCATCCTTAACCAAGTCATCATTTGCATATCGTCATTCTTCTGAATAATTGATTCAAGGTATTTAAACTTGTTAAAATAGATAAAGCCCATGTATTTAGGCCCATAAAACCTCTCTTCTCTAGCTCCCCTTTTAGTCTCACATCTTTAGTTTATATTTTGCTTCATTTCCCTCTATAAATAGAGACCCATAACATAATGTAAAGATTGATAATGAGAATATTAAAATATTGTCTCATGCTATTAAATATTTAACATGGTATCAGAGCTAAGTTCCGATTCTAGGACCTATGGATAATGGGCCCACCACGCTTCCGATGACATCATAGGACCTGTGGGTTATGAGACCTTGTTCCCTTTCCTCCTGGTCATTCTCCGGTTCGCTGTAAATGAGTTTTTACCATCAAACATCATCCGAATGGGACTGTTGACCGCTTCAAGGCTCGTCTGGTTGCCAGAGGTTTCACTCAACAACATGACCTCGATTATGAAGAGACCTTTTCTCAAGTTGCAAAATTCAGCACCGTTCAGGTCTTACTCTCCCTTCCTGTTTATCGTCATTGGCCGCTCCATCAGCTTGACATTAAAAATGCCTTCCTTAATGGCGACCTCTTGGAAACTGTGTACATGCAGCAACCTCCTAGTTATACAACCACGGGGGAGTCCCTTGTCTGTCATATGAAGAAATCTCTCTATGGATTCAAACAATCTCCACGGGCATGGTTTGAGAAGTTTAGTCGGGTGGTTCGTGAGTTTGGTTTCATCCGGAGCTCGGCAGACTTCTCTTTATTTATTTGACGACGTTCATCTGACACAATGATTCTCCTAGTCTACATTGATCACATCCTTGTAACAGGTGATGATCTTTCCAACATCACCCAAATCAAGCAACATCTTGCCTCTCATTTTCAAACTAAGGATTTGACACAACTCCGCTACTTCTTGGGAATTGAGGTAGCCCGCCGACCTGATGGTCTCGTCTCGTCTCAGCGGAACTGCAGAAGTATTGTTTCGATCTACTTCACGATGCATGCTTCTCTGGATGTAAGCCTGTGGATACTCTTATGGATGCAAATCATCAGCTTCGCTCATGGCTTGGACTCTGATCAACTTCTCCCTAATCCAGAGTATTATCGCCGTCTTGTTGGCAAGCTGATCTATCTTACTCTCACACAACTTGACATTTCCTTTGCGGTCGTGTGGTCGGTCGCTTTATGCATACCCCTTGGGTCTGTCATCTTCAGTCCGTTGAGCTTATTCTTCGATACTTGAATGCTCCAGGACAAGAGATGGTGTACACGCTTTCTACTTCTTTGTCTCTTATTGCGTATTGTGATGCTGATTACGCTGGGTCCCTGGACGATTGTCGCTCCACGAGTTGCTACTGCACATATTTTGGTGGGAGCTTAGTTACTTGGCGAAGCAAGAAGCAGGCTGTGGTTGCTCGGTCTTCAACTGAAGCTGTGTATCGTTCGATGACTGCCGTTCTCTCAGAACTTACATGGCTAGAAAGTCTCTTCACTGATTTAGGTGTCAAACTTCCATCATCACCTGTTCTCTTCTGTGATAGTCAAACTGCTATTCACATCACCGAGAACCCTGTGTTTCACGAGGGTACACAACATATTGAAGTAGATTGTCATTTTGTCTGGGAAAATGTTCAACTTCGGAAACTGATTCTATGACATGTGCGGGCTGTTGATCAAATCTCCGATATTCTCATAATGACATTGTCTAGCCTTCTATATCAACAATTTCTCTCCAAGCTTGGCGCCTACGACTTGTATGCTCCAACTTGCGGCGACTTGTATGCTCCAACTTGCGGCGACTTGTATGCTCCAACTTGCGGCGACTTGTATGCTCCAACTTGCAGGGGAGTGTTAAAATAGATAAAGCTCATGTATTTAGGCCCATAAAGCCTCTCTCCTCTAGCTCCTCTTTTAGTCCCACATTTTTAGTTTGTATTTTGGTCTCTCCATAAATAGAGACCCATAGCACAATGTAAAGATTGATGGTGAGAATATTAAAATATTGTCTCATGCTATTAAATATTTAGCAGAACCTATCACACAAGTCTGTATTTACGACGCATGGTAATGTCCTAGAGGCTACAGTATTTTCTATATGCAGATATGCTTTCGATAATTTATTTTAATCGCAATAATTTTTCTTAATAAATCAAAATACTAGATGAGTCACAGTAGATAAAGCGAACAAACAAGAAAACACGAGACGTCGTATATATGTAAGAGTACTCAAAACCAAATAGCTAAGTAAATGAAAATTCACAAAGACTCAAAAGCTTGGATCAACACCAAATAGCTAAGTAAATGAAAATTCACAAAGACTCAAAAGCTTGGATCAACGATTACAAATAACATATCCCTTAGGTAGGAAACTAACGTTTAATTCAACAATCAAATATTGACTTCAAACTAAAATCTAACACAAATCTGAAATGGGGGAGGGCTGGATGAGTATTTGGAGGGCTTTCAGAAGCCAAAAATGAAGCCCGGGGTTGGGATTTCGCCTCCGTATGTAGCCCAGGTTCCCATGTAGCACTGGTGGATGTTGGAATGGACTTCTCAGGTAGCTGGTAGAGGCGGGTTGCTACCGAATGATGGCCGACTTGAAGTAGGAGGGCTGTGACAACAACAATTAGCTTTTGGAATGCAGATTCCTGCAGCTGGGTTGGACAGATTTCCAGAGGGCTGTATGCGGGGTGTCGGGTGCTGTTTTCTGGGAGGAAGCCTGTTGGAGGGTGGTTCCACGAGAGATGGAGAGGGTGACTGGAAGGGATAGAGGGGCTCAGTTTGGAATGGGGAAGCGGGGAGAAGTGGTTCCACATGATAGGAGAGCGAGGTAAGCTGCTGGGTGGAGGGAGGGGGCTCGGTTTTGGAGTGGGAGTGTAGAAGGTGGCTCCATGTGGCTTGTTAAGGGCGAGCCCCGCTGGCCGGCTGTATTGGAGGAGGTGAGAAGTGAAGATAGTGGAGGGAATTTAGGAGGAGATCCTAAATTTTAGGCGAGGTGGAATTAGTGGGGTAATTGAGAGGTAGTTAAGGTAGTTATGGGGTGGTGGCTGGCTGGCCAAAGGTGGTGATAGTCGGAGGTGTTTTCTGACGATCTCCGAAAAACCAAAAGCGGATGAGACTTGAAGCGTGGTGGTGGAGGTGGCCGAGGAAGGTTTTTCGGTGATCGCCGGAAACTGAAAATGGAGGAGATTGGAGAGGGTACAAGACTATTTTTGGAGGAGTATGGGGAGAACAATGGAGTGTGGCTGGCTAGTGGTTTGGAGGTGGTGGTTTTGGCTGCCGGTTGGTGGAGGTGGGAGGGGAATGGTGTTGTCGGCTGTAGGAGGTATAATGGGTGGGGGCTCAGTTTTGAGGTTAGGGGGAGGGAATGTTCCGACTGTAGGAAAAGGATGGGAGGTCTAAGCTTTACGCCTGGAGGTTCCGGTTCAGCACCGGATGATCAAGAGCAAGGCTTCTTTGCTTCAAACTTTTAATACCAATCTAAGGAGCCCTCTACCCCTACATATAGACTAGAGAGAGGCAACTAACGGTCATGATTCTCAGTTCGTTGTATTCCCAAATATAAGCAAAAAATACAATGAAAATTAGAAAAATGAAAGAATGAATAATGCCACGACCGACAGTTCGCTCGAGATGAGCAACCCCGATCGTCACTTGGCCTGAGGTCGGCGTGAATAGACCCTAATAGGCCGCGTGGCTTGGTCCCCATCATGCCCGGTCCGGGCTAGCAAAGTATAAGTCAACTCTATGATTGTCTAAATGATTTCTAAATTTTATTCGACACTAGGCTATTCTTGCAATTAGAGATTTACAAATAATAGCTAACAACCACAATCATATAGAATTTCAGTTTAAGAGAAAAATATGGGCGTGTAAATGCAAGAGCGCGAAACAACAAATGCAACAACAGACAGCCCAACAAGTCACAAGATGCGTTGACACAGATTATTAAGCAATATCCACAAAACACAGAATTGATACGCAATTCAACAATGAAAACATACAACCATGAAATGAACTCACAATGACTAGAAGAAATTCGAGATAGTAGGTTTGGAGGATGTATAATGAGTGCTGGTGGCCGTAGAAGCGGATATGGACTGGATCTGGACTTTCAGGGAGGAGCTGAAGCCTTGGAGGGCTGGACGCGACTGTCCCGGTACTGGAACAAAGTTTCAGTAGACGGGTGGGGCTGTTCGAGTGGTTGCTGGGGCTGATTGAAGTTGTCGGGGTATTGTGGAGGTGTTTTCCTGCCTTGAGAGAGAGTGGGAAAGCCTCGGGTAGACATGGGAGAGAGCTGAGCTTTACTTTCTTCCAACTGGATGAGTTTGGAGTGGGGTACATGTTCTGAGTTGGAGGGGTTTGGGATGGTTATGAGTGGGGAAGTTTGGTAGTGGTAGGAGTTATGTTCGGAGGTTGGAATTAGTGGGGGGTTAGGGTAATTAGTGGAAGTTATGGGTGCAGTGGGGGGGGGGGGGTAGTTAGTGGGGGTGGTTATGGAGGTTAATGGGTAGTGATAGGTAGTTATTTGATGTGGAGGTAGTTATTTGATGGGGAGGTAGTTATAAAGGTAGTTATGGTATTTTGTGTGGAGTAGTGGGGAAATGGAGTTGAGGGGAGGGTGACGGGCTAAGGTGGTGGCTGGTGGTGGTTTCCGGAAGTGGGGAATGAGGAGGGAGAAGTGGCCGGCCAAGGTGGTGGCTGGTGGTGGTGTCCGGAAGTGGGGAATGAGGAGGGAGAAGAGGCCGGCCAAGGGAGGGAAATGAGAGGTTTTTGATGCAGTGGTAGGTCGACTCAGGGTGGACTCACTAAATGCAACCCTAAATGCGATGGGGTGTAATGCTAGTGCCAAGGTGGTCCGCTCAAAATTACATCAAATAATTAATTATTATGGAGTTATCAGCAGGGCACGTGCAATCACAATTACTTAATTAAAAGAGAACAACTATTAATTTTGCAAACGATAGAGGCACAAATAGTCTTAAGCGTACACAGAATAAGTCCCGCAAATTGCACGACAAATAAAATACTTGCACAATAAAATTGGAATCCACCACTGCACAAGTTGCCAAAATAAACAAAAAGAAAAGAAATGATTTTACCACGATTACGTGTGCAGGCGGCGATGAATGAGGGATGATTGCGGGCTTCCAAGATTGCTGCCGGGAGGAGGAGACAGGGGGGGGGGGCTGGATGTAGGCTGCTGGGTGGCCGCACGAGGGAGTGGAGGGGAGGCGGAGAGGCTGGAGGTGGCTGCACGAAGAAGAGGAGGAGGGGAGGCTGGAGATTTAGAGATGCTGTACGGGAAGGAGGAGAGGGAGGCGGGTGGGGCTTACGGTGACTGGACGAAGAGGAGAAGAGGGAGGCGGGTGGGGGCTTATGGTGGCTGGACGGAAAGGAGAAGAGGGAGGCGGGTGGGGGCTTATGGTGGCTGGACGGGAAGGAGAAGAGGGAGGCGGGTGGGGCTTACGGTGGCTGGACGGGGAGGAGAAGAGGGAGGCGGGCGGGGCTTACGGTGGCTGGACGGGAGGAGACGAGGGGCGGACCCTTGGAGTCACACCGAGAAGGAAGATGAGGCACGAGATTCTTCAGCGTCACACAGGGGAGGGGACAAGCCGCCGATCGACCGACGACTGCCCAAAGCAGCAAACCTTCGATCCCCCTATCAGCCACAATTCCGCCTATTTATAATAAAACCTACCTAGGGCATCCCGAAACGGACGACTCATAACGTCCAGAACGATCGGGCGCCAAATAAAACTCAAAATACATAAATGGATATAGTAAGTCGACTCGCAACGACGATCCGGACGCAACCGTGGGCTTGGATCGGTATTCCGAGCAAGGGTTCATCGCCTCCTGCGGGAATACACGTGCGCGCCATCAACTCTCCCCGGCTTGAAAGCACTCAACTCCGGTGAGTGGAGATGATCATACTCTCGGCGAGGCTGCGGGGTGAGTCTCTCGAGCTCCTTTGAAGAAATCCATGTAACATCGTATAGCGGGCGACTACTCCAACGAACAAGATAGCGGACAATGGGTCGTCCGCCAACAGTGTAGAAATCGTGGCCCATGATCTGACATGTCGCCGGTTGGAGTCGGTGTCTCTGACTGTAATGTTTCTCTGTCTGACTGCTGGCTCAACGGGATCGACGCTGGTGCCGGGGCCCGGGTGAACCTCCTGGAGTGACTCCTCAAGCGGGGATGGGGTGGAATCGGTAGGGATCACTAGTGGTAAAGGCTCAGGTGTGTGTGTGGAGAGAGGGTCCACATACACGTGCTCCTCGTAGTAAGGAATCAAATCTTCTACGTTGAATACTCGGCTGATACCCATACCATGAGGGATGTCAATCCCATATGCGTTCGTACCTATCCGCCGCACGACTGTATAGGGGCCCATTCGGCGAGCGCTTAGTTTCTTTGCAGGCCCTTGCGGAAGCCTCTCTGGTCGAATGCGAATCAACACCTGCTCTCCTGCCTCAAAAATTTGTTCACGCCTGTGCTGGTCTGCTCGGTCTTTATAATAATCATTACTAGTTGCAATTTTTTTTCGGACCGACTCGTGAAGTGCATGCACATGATAAATGAATGACTCAACTGACTCATAAAAATGAAGTGAATGATGCACCTGGAGCGCAACATATTCGACACACTTTTTAAGGGAAAGCCTGACAATGACTTGGATATCTCTAACATGGGGTGGCCTATCAGGAGGCTCACCGGGTGGTCGATAGAAAAATTCGACGTGACTAACGTCATCTCCCGTGTGGACATCGTAGGTGGTGACAAAGTGGTGCGATGCACGGGTATAATGAGCATTTTTTAAATGATAAAACCCGTCAGGGGGCTCATCAGGGGGTGTATAACAAAAGTCATCACGTGTAAGATGGTCACTAGTGCGGATACACGTCCAATCTCTGAAGTGCAGGTAGGGAAGCTCGCCAAATGAGCCTCTCAGGGACTTAATCTCGAGGAGGTTGATAATGGTATGATAGTCCACCAAGGGGAAGGCACCAATAACAGTAGTGTCTATGGGAGCAAGTAGGTCACCTACAATTAAGTCAATGATATCCTCATGAACCTCCAGATGAGTATCGCTGATAGAGGTAGTGTTCAAATGTGTGAGGGAGGCAGTCCCTATGAAGTCAATACTATGCTCTCGATTCTCAGTAGTGATGCTACTCGAGATGATACTAAGGGATGAACAGGGAGTGTCCAGACTCAAGTGTGGGTCAACCGACATAGTGTCGAAAATGGTGTCTCTGTCCAAAGGGGACACTAAGTCTAAGTGGGGTGTGAAGGATGGATATACCATCATAGTGTCACTGGATCGCTCAGCCTCACTCACGTGACCACGCTCACTATTCATACTAGTATCATTATCCACCTGTATCATAAGGTCATGATCAGATTCAACCTTAGGAACACATGGGCACTGAGTCTCATCAAAATGAGACGTATCAAAATCAGGGGCCGGGCCTCTCATCTCGGTGAGAGTACTACTAGACACATCGGTGGCTTGACCCAATTTCCTAGGCTTTCTTCCTAATGTAGATCTTATGTGATCAAAGTGAGCGTCTAAGAGATCAAAACGGTCAAGAACTAATCGTTGAAATTCGGCCTCAGATAACTCTATTTGTGGAACACTAGGAGGGTCTCGACATGTGTTGTGACCCTGGCGATGGTGATCTCTGTAGGGTTACTGAGGGTCATCAAGACAATAGTTCTTAACATGATCAGATTGTGCTCGTGGGTGGGTATGGGCTCTACGAACGTGCAGTGGTGGTTGCGCATATCTGAACTCAGATTCTTTAACTAGAGGAGATGTGTAACGACGTCGACCTGAACGATAGTCAACTCTATCATCATAACGTCGCAGATAGGTGTAACGATGATAACGCGAGGACCTCTCGTCGTGGTGATCGTATCTAGCGTAATGGAATTGCGTCGAGGGGTCGACACGATCTCTAGGAGTGGTGTGCGATGAGCGATAGTAATTATCATGATAACATGAGGGTTTTTCTAAAGGGGCTCTATGAGATCGGCCATAGGTGGACTCGGGATCCCCAAATAGAGGAGACGAACGACGACGATAGCTAGACATAAATGGACCTAAAGACTCTATAAGACCTACCACTACACATATAAATGTGGCCCAAACCTTGGGCTCTGATACCAATTTGATGCAGTGGTAGGTCGACTCAGGGTGGACTCACTAAATGCAGCCCTAAATGCGATGGGGTGTAATGCTAGTGCCAAGGTGGTCCACTCAAAATTACAGCAAATAATTAATTATTATGGAGTTATCAGCAGGGCACGTGCAATCACAATTACTTAATTAAAGGAGAGCAACTATTAATTTTGCAAACGATAAAGGCGCAAATAGTCTTAAGCGTACACAAAATAAGTCCCGCAAATTGCACGACAAATAAAATACTTGCACAATAAAATTGGAATCCACCACGACACAAGTTGCCAAAATAAACAAGAAGAAAAGAAATGATTTTACCACGATTACGTGTGCGGCGATGAATGAGGGCTGATTGCGGGCTTCCAAGGTTGCTACCGGGAGGAGGAGACGTGTGGGGGGCTGGATGTAGGCTGCTGGGTGGCCGCATGAGGGAGTGGAGGGGAGGCGGAGAGGCTGGAGGTGGCTGCACGAAGAAGAGGAGGGGAGGCGGTGAGGCTGGAGATTTAGAGATGCTGTATGGGAAGGAGGAGAGGGAGGCGGGTGGGGCTTACGGTGACTGGACGGAGAGTAGAAGAGGGAGGCGGGTGGGGGCTTATGGTGGCTGGACGGAAAGGAGAAGAGGGAGGCGGGTGGGGGCTTATGGTGGCTGGACGGAAAGGAGAAGAGGGAGGCGGGTGGGGCTTACGGTGGCTGGACGGGGAGGAGAAGAGGGAGGCGGGTGGGGCTTACAGTGGCTGGACGAGAGGAGACGAGGGGCGGTCCCTTGGAGTCACACCGAGAAGGAAGATGGGGCACGTGATTCTTCAGCGTCGCACAAGGGAGGGGACAAGCCGCCGATCGACCGACGGCTGCCCAAAGCAGCAAACCTTCGATCCCCCTATCAGCCACAATTCCGCCTATTTATAATAAAACCTACCTAGGGCATCCCGAAACGGACGGCTCATAACGTCCGGACCGATCGGGCGCTAAATAAAACTCAAAATACATAAATGGATATAGTAAGTCGACTCGCAACGACGATCCGAACGCAACCGTGGGCTCGGATCGGTATTTTGAGCAAGGGTTCACCGCCTCCTGCGGGAATACACGTGCGCGCCATCGGTTTTCCTTGGCTTCACACCTAAGCTCCGTTCGACACCGGTCACCAAAAGGGGGGATTTCACTCTCAAGCTTTTGATTCCTTTAAATGATGCCTTTTAGCCCTATTTATAAAGTTCAAAGCCGTCATGAATGTCATGATCTTTTTATCATGATGGGTTTACAAATACACAATGAAATCAGAAAAATACAAAATAATTATCAAAATTCTTGGATCGTCGATCCACATAAAATAAACGTCTCCAATCATCGTGTCGACCCTTGTGTGGCGTGATCCCTATCAATATCAAAAGTGCATGTAAGCCGTGCCTTATAAAAAAATGGATTTTTACATGTTTTCAATTGTAGCGTTTTGGACTACTATTTACTATATCTAGGAGCTTTTGTGGAGTTAAAATTCATTATTCCCTGGATGATATGATACTCAATAAACAGTTTACTAAATCAAATTTTGGTTTTATTTTGTAGAGAAATAAGTGGTTCATTCATCTGTTATGTAGACTAAATTGGTTATCAATAAATAAGCCTTGCAATTTTGTTTGGAAATACGTAGTTGAGTCATGTATTTTATTCCTTTTTGGTTAAAACTTAAAATGATTAGTTAATAGAACACATACTTTTTATATTCTTGCTTGCATTTATTGGTGAGAACCACCATCTTTCGGGATTAATTTCTGAAGCAGCTTTTCAACTCTTACATTTGTTTTTGGTTTTACCTTTATGGGTCAGAAGGGGTCGTCATTGATGCTATGTTAAGAAATCATGATAAACACTTCCAGTCTTATAAACTTCGTAGGCAATAATATGAAAGAATGGTGAGCCAGTTTATCTAGCCTAAACCAGCAGATTTGTGGGTTTCTAACATTTTTTTTTTCAACAGGATTGTCGTTGCAGGCGAAGCAGCTTGTCCGACCTTATGATGCGAAGTCAGTGAAGGTTTTCTTCTACTATGTTATTGTCCTTTTTATACTTTTATAAATTTAGTTTATTTTATAATATTTAATTTAATTAATTTTTTGTCTTCTCTCTCTCTTCAACACTCCCTCCAACACTTTCTTTACCATTCTATCGTCTTAGGCTATTGGGTCTTGTTTATCCATTTACAAAGTGCGGGAAGCAGTAATCTATGTCATGGTAACTTTTTGCTAATGTTATATATTCACTGCAATTCATTTTGTGTTTCTCGTTTACAGACTTCAGAAGTCTTTCCTGGTATGGATCATTCTAATTTTCCTAGTTCATCTGGTCAAAAAAGAAAGGCAACATTCAGCGAGGCTCATGCAGTTCATTCCCAGCTGCCTCCTAGGGCTCTTCAGGAGTATCAGTTTCTTCCCGAGCAACCAAGCCGATCTGACCTATACGAAAGGGTGCCCCAGTCTCATTTCTATGACTCTCCAGTTGCTACCCCAAGTTCCAGAGTGCCATCTTTTCCTACAGGAAGTCAATATGTGCACGGGAATGACCAGATGCCACCAACTTACACTTTTCAAGGTCAAGTTTCTAGTTCTGTCCTTCTACCACAACCTGCTAGGGAGCATTTTCATGCGAATGCGCATGATGGTGCATCAAATGTTAGTCCGTTTGGAAACAGTGCAACTGATTCACAGATTGTTATCCATCAAGCCATGGGGCTCGAACACACATTTTTATCATCTGAGGGAAGGATTATCCAAGATGATTTGAATAAAACTGAGAGAAAACTCAAGGTACTTCGTGATAGCCATACTTTATTCTTAGCTTGTTTTTTATGTTTTTAATATTTTTTTACTTTGGTTTACAGAGTGAAGCAAGAATTGCAAAGGAAGTTGAAGCACATGAGAAAAAGATTAGGAGAGAGCTGGAAAAGCAGGATGTCCTCAGAAGAAAGGTTTGTTTAATTTGTTATGATTATTAGGTTGAGAATCTATATAATTTTCCAACCAAATTTGTATGATTTCTGTAGAGAGAAGAGCAAATGCGCAGAGAAATGGATAGAGTTGATAATGAAAGAAGAAAGGAAGAAGAAAGAATGTTACGTGAAAAGCAGCGTGAGGAGGAGAGATTCCTAAGAGAGCAAAAGCGCGAAAATGAACGGAAGGAGAAGATCTTACTAAAAGAAAGTCTAAGGGTGAGTCTTTTACCTTGAGCATTCAAAATCATTAACTACTCTTTCTTATTCTTGCTCCTTTCTGTGAATTTACTCAGGTTGAGAAGTTGAGGCAGAAAGAAGAAAAACAGAGGGAGAAAGAAGCAGCAAGAATTAAAGCTGCTAATGAGAGAGCCACTGCTCGTAGAATTTCCAGGGAATATATGGAGTTGATTGAAGATGAGCGCTTAGAACTTATGGAGCTAGCAGCACTGAGTAAAGGTTTACCTTCAGTAATTTCATTGGACAATGACACACTGGCACAACTCGACCCTTTTAGAGGTTTGCATCTACCCATACTTATATTTTTATCTTAAATTCAGGGTTCCTTCTATAGTTTTTCTGTCATTAAATTATGTTTTTGTTAACTGTATATTATATTTTGGTTTCTCGGAAATGTTGCAGTTAGCTATTCTCACCGGAATTACTCTATTCACATCTGCTTTTGTTCCATAAATCATTCTTCATTTTCATTATCAACAGATCTTCTTACCTAATTGCTTACTTTGAAATGATTCAGATCAGTTGAATGCATTTCCTCCGAAGTCAGTAAAATTGAAAAGGCCTTTCAATTTTCAACCTTGGATTCAATCTGAAGAGAACGTGGGAAAACTTCTTATGGTACATTCTCCATGTTTCTTGTTTTTGTACACTTTCTTTAACAGTAATTTTTTTGTTAGCCATGGTAAGGTTTATCATCCCCTTTCTTGGTTGATTATGTACTATTTAAGGAATAAGACAATTTGTTTTTATTTGGTTTATTTTAACATAAGAACATAGCTCTAGTGATGTGGCGATGAAAATTTTACAATATTTTTACCGTATATAAGTAAATATGTATGTACACACACACAAAATATACATATATATTAGAGATATGTGCACTTTGTCCCCTTGTGCATGTAGATCAGTTGAGGCAGTTATTTCCTGCGACAACAAAAAACTCAGCAACGGCATTCTAGTTCACTTTTAGCAGGCGGATACTGACATATTATGGTTAAAGTAACACAATAGTATATTTGTGGAAATATTAGGAGACTCTACCCCTTCTCTAGAGAGAGGGAGAAAGAGAGAGTGTGTGTATATATGTATGTGCATATATCTATATATGATGTGTATTTATCTATCTATAATCTCTCTTTCTCTCTCTCTATATATGTATAGATGTGCCTGCAAAAAAGGAGTATCTCTCTCTCTCTCTATGTATAGATTGGCCTGCAAAAAAGGACTGCCGGGCCCCGGGCAAAACCGCCCCCCCTGAAACGGGGTTTGCTGGGCCCAAAAACCAGGCTTTGACCAGGCTGCTGGGCCCAAAAACCAGGCTTTGACCAGGCTGCTGGGCCCAAAAACCAGGCTTTGATCAGGCTCTAACCGGGGCCAGGCTCGGTCGGTCCCTGACCGGTTGCACTATTGATTAAAACGTATAATAATATGCCATGCACTAAAAATTATATTTATTCATAGACATTGCAAATTGATCCTTCTCAAGCCGCTAACTATATAAATGAATTAACTAAAACAGAGACTCATCACTCGGGCCGTTAGGCACGCTGACATCTCTAAATATTCAAAGCTTACATTGGCCTGATCTTGCTCGGGATTCGGAACACTAAAATCTAATATATATATATTATATTATATTTTTTTTTAATTTAAGCTAGCAGTGCTGGCGCCTGTCTGTGCTGCCAAAATCGGGCCAGTTCTGGGCCGGGTCCGGGCCTTGCCCAGGCCAAGCACCAGGCCGCTTGGTGCCTGGCCCTGTGCTCGGGCCTGGCCCGGGCAGGCTGCAGGCCGGGCCTGCAACTAAAAAATGGGTCTTCTAAGGCCCCCTAGGCCCGCACCTAATCGGGCTCAGACCCGGGCAGACCTGGGTTGGGCAATCGGGCCCGGGCTTTATTTGCACGTCTAAAATGAACTTTTTTAATATATCATATCTTGACTTATCTTTCTTTGATCTCATTTTCAGGTTTGGAAGTTTTTAATTACCTTCATTGATGCGCTTGGACTATGGTCCTTCACTCTTGATGAATTTCTGCAAGCCCTTCATGATTATGTGAGTTGTTATCTTTTTTTGCCTTTCCAATGTCATTCCCATATTCTCTGTTTTCTTTTACCTGCTGGAAGGCTTTCTAATTTGTTATTACTTATTGGGAGGGGCGAGGGGTAAGACAATCTACCTTTGCTTGAGTTCAACCTGGAGTTGAAGTTTTCTAGTCAAACAATTAAGAGTCATTATTTTTTAGTATGAATCTTCTACTCTATGGTACTTACCTTTGACTCTGCAGTTTTTGAAAGTATATATGCAATATTGCATTTCAAATTCCTAATGAAGAGTAGCTTCTAGAATATGGTCTTGTGTTGCCTGATAAAAAAAGAAACGAGAGGGGCCTCTAAATGTTAGAGACTTAATAATATAATACTTTGTAAAATTGAAAATAAGATCAATTTGGGCAAAGAAGCCACACTATTAACCAAATTGAGTTTGACTAACCTGAGATTATTAAGACTAATGTGGGAAAATGATAGGTTGCTTAGTTGTACCAAGTTAGATTTTGTTACAGGCAATTGAGTTGGGTAGTTTGCGCAAATATAATGAAGCTTAGATGACGTGTGTTTATAGGGACAGGAGTATTACAGGCTAATCCGTAGCGTGTTGGTAACCTGATGCCTGATGGATAGTAAGGGACGTGATAGTTTATAGATGGAGAGAGTCTCACTCATCTAGAGGGGGAGGGGGTGAATAGGTGTCTTGGTTCTCGACCAACCTTTATCGTTTTTCAGCTATTTAAGAATATAAAGCAAGCACCAAGCAAACACAATGAGATTTATAGTGGTTCCCCAAGGTCTGGGTAATCCACTTTCCCTCTACGCCTATCTAGCTATGTGCTAGAGTAGGCAACCTCCTTCTAAACTCAGCTCAAGTGAGCTTACAACACAAATCCCTCAAGATTTCTCAGGTCTCCACCAAGACCCTACACTCAGAGTACTCTTACTCCTACAACTCAGAAAACTTCCAGGTTTCCTACCTCAGTCTTATCACTAAGTCCTACACTCAGACTTATACAAAAGTCCTACACTCAGACTTATACAAAAGTCCTACACTCAGACTTATACAAAAGTCCTACACTCAGACTTCTACAAAAGTACTACAACTCAAGCTGAGAGTTCAGCCCTACAACTCAGACACAGTTGCCCTACAACTCAGATCAACAATTTGATCCTACAGTTGGGGTAAAGAGATTAATAACAACAGAAATCTAGTTGTAGATAGACCTTTGGTGATTAAGATCTTCTGTTGTTGTTCTTGCTTGTTAGCAAGATCTGGAGCAGGTCCCTGTATTGAATGATCTTCAGGTAGAACACGTGAGAGCTTGCTCCCCCTTTGTGTTCTTCTTGCAGACGGAAGAAGATCAATCTTGAGTCAGATTACTGACTCAGCTTGTTCTTCTGTTAACCTTCAGTAGAAACAATCTTTACTTCTCTTTGAGCGCCGCTGAGCTCTTCTGGATTTTAGGTTGTGTAACAACACTGTTCCATTGCTCTTGCAGTTCTTATTTATGGCTCTTGACGTGCTTCAACGGCTTCTTAGAGATGTCTTGTCACCGACATGGATAGGAATAGAATAACTTATCTTAGCTTTCGACGCCACCGCCAATTTTGACTTCCGTTACCCAGAGTGGGCTTCAACGGTAATATTTCGAACATGCTCCACGGTATCGTTGAGTGTTGTATGTATTTTCAGCGGTATGAGTCGTGCTACAGAGACTTGTATCTTACTGAGGTTGTAACTAAGTCTTTTCAACGGTACCGCTGAGTAGATCCTTCATTGTCAGCGGTATGAGCTTTGATGTTGAGATCTGTCGCTTTTAGTGTCGTTTCCACGATATCGTTGAGAGTAGTATTCATTCTCGACGATATGTCCGCGATATCGTCGACACTGATCTTCCTTCTCGGCGATGTATTCATTCTTTGCTCTAAATTTGTTTTAGAGTCAACTGTAAAGTGTCCTGTATAAATATGAAGTAGATATACCGTCGTGTGTCATCTTCTTACACAACTGCTTAGCTGGGTTCTTCTCAGCTTTACACAATGCTTTTGGCTGCTGATTCAGTTTTAACACTGCTAATCACAACGATGTCGTTGTGTGTGTTTAGTTCATAGACCGATATCGACGAGTTCAACAAAGCTATTTTTGTTCAGACATGTAATCGTTCCATCGATATCTTTGAGTACATTTATGGTCTTTTCCGATCATCCCTGATCAACTGTATAACTGAGGTAGTTTGTCAAGAGTTCTTGTTGAACCTACATGTACTTAGCAGATTGTCATTAAAAATATTATGTTCTTATCATTGATACAAGGACTTCTTCAAATCTTGGAACATTCAGGGCAATATTCCCAACATGACGCATAGATACGGGGGAGTCATTGTCAATCGAAGGAGAAGACGCACCAAGATAGAAGAGGGGAGCCTTGCTCAGCCCAAACCCTAGCTTGAAGTGGGAGAGAAGGGATGAAAAGAAGAAGAGAGATTTAAGATTCATTCATTTCCCCCCTCTTCATGATTCAATGGGTCCTTAAATAGAGACTAATTGACGCGACATTTGATTAAACATATAGGTAATGGATTATGCGGACCCATAACATCCCACCTTCCTTCACTTTGAGCTTACCTCCAAACTCATAGAAGGGTATATAACCTTGCGAGTCAGTTTATCTGGTTACTTGTTTTCGCGACATAATAGCTCCTTGTTGCGTGTCACCGAAGCTGAGTCGTCATCAGAAGGGGAGCCTCTGCTGTGTTTGCAGATAACACGAACGATGTCAATTTTATCGGGGGGGGGGGGGGGGGGGGGGTCATACTTGCGTTGAGGTGGAATAAACGAGCCCATTGTGTAATAACGGTGATCATGGCGACTAGGTACTCGAGGAATGATGGTTGCATGGATTTGGAGTAGAAGGGCCTGCTAAGGAGAGACTATTGGAAGTAATAGTCTGGAGTCGGGTCAAGGGTTCCTGGTGGTTGCGGACAGTCAAGGGTGCCTGGTGGTTGCCGGCGATGAAGAGCAACTAAGGAGCCTTTGGAATGGGAACCGCGATGATTAGAAGTGGGGGTGGTGAATGGTGAGCAATCGTCGGAGGCCTGGAAGGAATGGCTCGACAGTGGCTGTCGGGACTTGTGGAGCGGAGATATCTAGACCTGCAAAATCTATTACTGGAGAGGAGGGTTCTTGATGGAGTTGATAGAGACAGATAGAGGTGTATCGAGGGTGGCTAGATCCCTTGTGGAGCGGAGATATCTAGACCTGCACCCAACACGACTTAAAATTGCATAATGGGCGGCAACGAAGCAGTCTGTTCAGTTTGAAGGCCCTTGAATTTGGCGATGGGCAAAAGCTGCTTGTGTTGCCACACGAGTGGTAGCTAGATCCCTTGTAGCCTACTCGAATGTCGTTATGACCTTCTATTTTTTTTTGTCGGGCAACCTCAACTGCTACGAGGCCTGAGGGATTGAAAGAAAGCTCGGGTAGCCTACGACACCAATGTCGTGGTTTACGCGAACGACAAGCGAAATGATATATCCAACTACAATTTATAGGCTGATGATTTCCGCACCTTGTAATTAAATTAATTAATTAATTAATGATTGGTCAATCAACTAATTGATTAAATAAATAATCAATCGATCAAATGATCAAATTAATCAATCCAGGGAACCTGACTTCATGCCTAAGGAATTACAAATCAATTAATTAATCAAATATTGAATTAATTAATTAATCAAACATAGTTTTTATTTGTGCTTGGGCTATTTTAGCTGAGAATTTAACACTTAGGTTGAATTGGTAATAGGCCGAACTGTTGTCACCTGGTAGTTCATCTGATATTAATGGATAGATGAAAGTGATGTTGGATGCTAGGGTATAGGATAAGGGCTATCGCAGATATAAAAAGAGATTCACAAACACATGCGAACATACAAATTCACTTATCCACAAATTATAGATTTTAACAACTTATAACGGGATAAGTACTTAACAAAGATAAAAGGCAGAAAATACAAAAAATTGAAAAACCCGCACGATATGATTTCTTTCCTTGAAGTCTTCATCCTTTTCACTTGATCAAGGAGTCGACTCCAAGAAGTAGAAGAAATGATACATCCAACTACAATTTATTTAGAAACAATTTGATTGACTATCTCATTACATACTAAAATTACATATTTATAAGAAAGTTCCTTTGGAAAATTTCCTATTAAAATAATTGGAAAAAGAATTTCACTCTCAATTAACAAAAATCAGCATCTACCTTGAAAGTTTGAAGAATAAAATAGACCTCAGAGTATTATCAACGAATTTGCAAGTGATATTTCTTTTTCTTGTACCAATCACACGGGAATTTAAAATCTTTGGGAAGAAATGTCACACCCGAAGATCTATTTGCATATCTCAAGCCCTTCTAAATGCTCTTCCGTCGAGCTCCCTCTGATGGAGTCCTTAGAAGCCATATTGAAAATGTTTAATGAACAAGTATTTACAAAACGCAATTCTTCAACTTGGAGCTGCTCAAGCGATAGTCCAATCACTGTTTGTTCTTCAACTTGGAGCTATAGAACTTTAGTTATGATGATCAAGTTTGATATCTTTAGTTTTTATCTTAGAAATATATTCTTGTTTGAAAGCTATTCAAGTCCTGCTCTTCTTACCTCATTTACAGTTGATTGTCAGTCTGCTTCTTGGATTACATACTCCTAAATTTTTTCCTTTTGAGTCCTAATCATGTCTTTGTGGACAAAAAGCATCTGCAAATTGTCATGACCAAGATTATAATATTTTGGTTCATACATGCACAACTTTTTATAATTGATTGATGAGCTGGAACATTGCCTCAGATTTTCTGCCTTTCGGCTGATTTGTATTCTATTCTAATTTTCCTTTTGTTCTCATTTTTCTAAGGATTCAAGGTTGTTAGGGGAAATCCACGTTGCACTTCTGAAAATAATTATTAGAGATATTGAGGATGTTGCAAGGACTCCAGCTAATGCATTGAGGGCTAATCACACTGCTGCTAATCCTAGTGGAGGTCATTCCCAAATAGTTGAGGGGGTATGCATTTAAAATCTGACTGCTTCTGTTTTGTTCTTTCCGCATGTTTCATTTTACATGTGTATTTCTGTACTAGGCATATGCATGGGGTTTCAGTATCTCCAGTTGGCAGAGACACCTGAATTATTTGACATGGCCTGAGATTTTGCGCCAATTTGCTCTTTCAGCCGGTTTCGGACCTCAGTTGAAGAAAAGGCATGTTGAAAGAACTTATTTTCGTGATGACAACGAGGTATAATTGTTTTCTTTTTTGGTTCTAATATTTAGCCTTCTGGGTTTGATTAATTTCTTGTGCTTCAATTTTAAATAAAGATTGCTTGGGCCTGTTTAAGGAAGGTTAGAAAATGCTATGGTAAGTTATGGAATGATTGTATTAGAATAAAAATGGGACCAACGTGTATAGAAGATAAGAATATAAAATAGATTAAAGTGGTTTGTTGTTACCGACATCCAGTCTGACGAGCCGGAATGGCAGGTGTACTCGAGGAGGGCTCGCGCGAGACCAAGTGATAACACCGAAGCGGGCGGTTCGGCGAAGGCCGTCTGAAGTGGCCGACCGGCCCATGTGTTTCATTTGCTGTTTTATTTAATTGTTTTATGTCATCTTGTTTGTGAACTTTTAGTAGAGGTGGGTTCCCCCTATATAAGGGATCACCTTAGGGTTTTGACATTATCTTTTGATCAATCAATTTAGTAGGGGCTGCTCCCCTAGTCTTTCTCCTTCTCCCTACTTCTCTCTCTCTCCCTCTCCCCCGTTCGTTTCACTTCTACCGCCGCCGCTGTCGCCCAGCGCCAGCCCGTCCGAGATTCCCCCCCTGCCGCTAACGCCCTCACTGTCGCCCGACGCCAGGCCTTCCGCTACCCCTTCCGCTATCGCCGACTGCTATCGGCGAGCCGATACCCGCAACGGTATCATTGGTCCGACCTGCCAACTCCGCCCGCGTCCGCTCAGCCGCCGGAAACCTAATGGCCCCCAACACCCGCCTTCATCCCGCCGACTCTTCCACCGCCGACGACGACTCCTCCCTCGCGGCCAACGTGGCGATCCAAGGCTCTCAGATCTCCCGGTTGGAATCGATGATGGAGGTCGTCTTAGCCACTCAATCCTCGATCCTACTGCGCCTCGACGCTATGCAGCCATCGGCGAGTACACCGCCGCCGCCACACTCCCCGGCGGACACGCCTTCGCTGCTCGGCACCCCCCTTCCCCACTCGCGACCGGCGTCCGTGCATCGGCGGCGTCCCAACCGATGCCGTTGCTCGCCGATGGCCGTTGCTCGCCCCACCTTGGCAATGGATGTTCCCCCTTTCTACGGGACGGACCCTATGGGATGGGTTGCCCGTACGGAACAATATTTCGACCTCAATGGCACACCCCCGGCGGATCGCGTCGGCACCGCTATGGTCGGCATGGACGGTTCGGCCCTCCATTGGGCACGTTGGCTTCGCCAAGTGCAACCCCTTATTCCGTGGCATGAATTCAAACAGGAAATGATAAGCCGTTATGATTCGCGCTACACCGGCTCCGCTATCGAGCGGCTTTGCTCCGCCCGGCAATCAACCACGGTGGACGCATATATCGATGACTTCGTTGCCCTGGTCACACAAGTCCCCGGCCTTCCGCCGGACCATTACCTGGGATTCTTCCTGCAAGGGCTCCTCCCCAGCATCCGTTCTCGCATCCGTACTCATCACCCTCGAATGGTTTCCGACGCCCTCGAACTGGCCCGTGTGGTCGAGGCGGACATCGGCCCCCGGCACTCCGGCCCACCACCGTTCCGTCATCCTCCAGTGCGGGATACCGGTCCTCGACCGGCCCCCACGCCCCACGCTCGGCCGGCACGTCCAGACGGTCCCAACCGCCTCTCCACCGTGGACTACAACGACCTTCGGCGCCGCGGGTTATGTTTCCGCTGCCGCCAACCATACTCGCCTCAGCATGTTTGTCTAGTCAAAGAATTCCACGCTATCTTTAGCGACAACGAAGGGTACGCCACCACTGAGGACTCGCCATCGTTGGAGCCACCACCCGACCCACCTTCAGCCGATCTCGAGGACGCCCCTCTCAACGTGTTGGAACTGCCATTCTACTCCGTGGGGGGATTGACGGGGCCCCGCACCATGAAGTTGGCCGGCGAAATCCTCACCCGCCCCGTAATCGTGATGGTGGACAGCGGGGCAAGTCACAACTTCATGTCCGCCCATCTGGCGCAGGAGCTCGCCATACCGGTTGATCCGTCACCAGACTTTTCGGTATGCCTTGGCGATGACCGCCGCCGACCGACCTTGGGCCAGTGCAGGGATGTGTCCATGACAGTGGGACCGTGCCGGGTCACGGCTGATTTTTACCTGTTTAAGTTGGGTGGCCTCGACGCTATCCTCGACGTTGCTTGGCTCGAGACTCTTGGAGACGTCCAGGTGAATTGGGCTTCGGTGACGATGGTCTTTCAACAGCAGGGCCGCCAGTGTCGCTTGGTGGGTGACCCTACCCTTCTCCGTTCACCGTTGTCCTATCGGGCTATGACACGCGTCGCCGACGTGGATTTCTCGGCCTGGTTGTGGCCCCTTCAGGCGACCACTCCCGAGGTGGCCGCACCTATCAAGGCAGACATGGGCGCCATCCTGGCGGATTTCGAGGACATCTTCACCGCCCCCTCGGTCCTTCCACCGCCCCGACGGACTGATCATGCTATCGTTCTCCATCCGGGGTCATCTGCGGTGTCCGTGAGACCCTACCGTTACGGGCACGCCCAAAAGGACGAGATCGAAAGACTCGTTCGCGAGATGTTGTTAGGCGGTATCATCCGACCCAGTGCTAGCCCTTTTTCCAGCCCGGTGTTACTAGTCCGCAAGAAAGATGGCAGTTGGAGATTCTGTGTGGACTATCGGGAGCTCAACAAGGCCACGGTACCGGATAAATATCCTATCCCGGTAATTCAGGAGCTCTTGGACGAGCTACACGGCGCGACTTGCTTCACCAAGCTGGACCTCCGGGCCGGCTATCATCAGATTCGTGTTCGGCCGGAAGACGTGCCCAAGACAGCCTTCAGAACGCACGATGGGCACTTCGAGTTTTTGGTCATGCCCTTTGGGCTCACCAACGCCCCCGCGACATTCCAAGCCACCATGAATGAGATCTTTCGACCCGTTCTGCGTAAGCATGTCCTTGTTTTTTTTGATGATATCCTTGTCTTCAGTCCCACTTGGCAGGACCACCTCCGTCATGTTCGGGAGACGTTCGCCACTCTCCGCGTACATCAGCTCACGGTCAACCGCAAGAAGTGCACCTTCGGCACGGCTACTGTCAGCTACTTGGGCCATACTATCTCGGCCCACGGCGTGGCCATGGATGAAGACAAAATTCAGGCGGTGCTGCGATGGCCAACTCCCGCCTCCTTACACGACGTCCGGGCTTTCCTCGGCCTGACAGGATACTACCGGCGCTTCATCAGCAATTACGGCGGCTTGGCCCGCCCCCTCACGCAGCTGCTCAAGAAATCCGAGGAGGGGCCTTTCACATGGCCACCGACGGCCATGGAAGCCTTCACAGCGCTCCAGTCGGCCTTGATCCACGGTCCAGTTTTAGCCATGCCGGACTTCCACCAGACGTTTATCGTCGAGTGCGATGCCTCGGGCACAGGCGTCGGCGCCGTCTTGATGCAGGCCGACCGACCAATTGCTTTTTATAGTCGTGCGTTCTCCAATGCGGTCCGCAGCCGCTCGACGTACGAGAACGAGCTCATGGCGCTAGTTTTGGCGGTCCAACATTGGCGGCCTTATCTCCTGGGGCGGCCCTTCGTCATCCGCACCGATCACCACAGCCTCCGTTATCTTCTTCAACAAAAGATAGCCACGCCAACGCAACAGGTTTGGGTGGCCAAGTTGCTTGGCTATGATTTCACGGTGGAATTTCGCCCGGGCAAGACTAATCGGGCGGCCGACGCGCTCTCCCGCCGCCCGCACGCGCCAGAGTTGACAGCCATCTCCCGGCCGGTGTGGGACGATGTCGCGGCCATTCAACACGAGGTGGACCAGGACCCCCAACTTCAGGATATTCGGGCCGCATTGTTGGCCGATCCCTCCTCCCGGCCGCCGTTTACCCTGATAGGGGACCGCCTCTTCCATCGGGACCGCCTCGTTTTATCTGCTTCCTCGGCGATGATTCCGGCTTTGCTAGCGGAGTTCCACTCCATCCTATCAGGCGGCCACGCGGGGGCTTATCGGACATACCGTCGGTTGGCGACCTCGCTTTTCTAGCCTCACATGCTTCGACAGGTGAAAGCATTCGTAGCGGCCTGCCTACCATGTCAGAAGGCCAAATACGAGACGATGTTTCCTAGCGGCCTCCTGCATCCCATACCGATTCCGGAACGTATCTGGGAGGACATAGCCATGGACTTCATCACCCGGTTGCCCCGCTCCAACGGCTTCGATTGCATATTGGTGGTCGTGGACCGCCTAACGAAGTACGCGCATTTCATTCCGCTTCGCCACCCCTACACGGCGGCGTCTGTGGCCGACTGCTTCGTCGCAGAGATTGTCCGTCTTCATGGGTTTCCCCGTTCGATCGTTAGCGATCGGGACCCACTTTTTCTCAGTAGCTTCTGGACCGAGCTATTCCGTCTGCAGGGGACCCAACTCCGGATGAGTACAACTTATCACCCGCAATCGGATGGCCAATCCGAGGTCCTCAACAGGTGCTTGGAGACTTACTTGCGCTGTTTCATCGGAGAGAGGCCAGGTTCGTGGGCCAAATGGCTTGGTTGGGCGGAGTACTCCTACAATACCGCGTACCACCACGCCGCCAACACCTCGCCATTCGAGACGGTATATGGCCGGCCACCGCCGACCGTGCTCCGCTACTTACCTGGGGAATGCCCGGTGGCTAGCTTGGCGGATCATCTCCACGATCGGGATGTCATCTTGGACAGCTTAAAGCACCATCTTCGACACGCTCAGGCAAAGATGTCATCTTTTGCCAACAGAAAACGCAGGGACCTTCAATTCCAAGTGGGTGAGCGAGTGTTCATTAAGCTTCATCCCTATCGCCAGCTCACGGTGGCCCGCCGCACTTGCCCCAAGCTCGCTCCGCGCTTCTTTGGACCGTTCGAGATTCTCAGCCGCATCGGCGCCGTGGCATATCGCCTCCGCCTCCCGGACACCGCCCGCATTCATCCCGTATTTCATGTATCACAACTTCGGCGCGTGATAGGCGATCATCCTGTATCCGACCCCATTCCGACCGACTTGGACACGCCCAGTTCAGAGCCGCTCTATCCGGAAGCTATTCTTGATCAGCGCAAGCCCACGGCCGGAGCTTCCCAACCGGAGGAGATACGGGTGGCGTGGCGCAACCGCCCCCGTACGTCCGCTACTTGGCTTTTGCGGGATGATTTTTGCCAGCAGTTTCCGGATTACTGCCTTGAGGAGAAGACCAATTTCCCAGATGGCGGTATTGTTACCGACATCCAGTCTGACGAGCCGGAATGGCAGGTGTACTCGAGGAGGGCTCGCGCGAGACCAAGTGATAACACCGAAGCGGGCGGTTCGGCGAAGGCCGTCCGAAGTGGCCGACCGGCCCATGTGTTTCATTTGCTGTTTTATTTAATTGTTTTATGTCATCTTGTTTGTGAACTTTTAGTAGAGGTGGGTTCTCCCTATATAAGGGATCACCTTAGGGTTTTGACATTATCTTTTGATCAATCAATTTAGGAGGGGCTGCTCCCCTAGTCTTTCTCCTTCTCCCTACTTCTCTCTCTCTCTCTCCCTCTCCCCCGTTCGTTTCACTTCTACCGCCGCCGCTGTCGCCCAGCGCCAGCCTGTCCGAGATTCCCCCCTGCCGCTAACGCCCTCACTGTCGCCCGGCGCCAGGCCTTCCGCTATCGCCGACTGCTATCGGCGAGCCGATACCCGCAGCGGTATCATTTGTGCATGCATACAAAATGTTAGACAATACACAAATTGGACGATTAGATAGAGTTAGTATCAAGGATTAGGTGGAAGAAGTGGTATACCCTGATAACATAGACCACAGACTTTCAAGATATTTGCATAATTAATATTTTACACTCTTGGCAAGACTAGAAAGTAATGAAAGGAATATGATGATTCATAAACCCAACTCAAAATAGTTTGGATAAAGCTATTGATGATGGTGAGAAGAAAGAAAGCACCTAATGTAAACAGGTTGATAAGTCAGGGGTATCAAATTTAACTATATGAAGGCCGTGCACAAACGTATAGAGTTTTTTTCTTCTTCTTTTGATTATTTTTAATGCTTGCACCAGATATTATTATTATTTACTCCAGTTCTTTAAACATTGAATTTGCACATGTTTATGTTAACATAATTAAATATAATTTCAATAATTCAAGATAAGGTTGTAAATGTTGGATATCGGGGACACGCCAATTTGAGTTCTTCATGTCTGTTTTAATATGCCGGGAGATATGCTTTAGATATTCCATATGACATGTTTTAATATTTAATAATTATTTACATGATTATATGTAAATATAATCAATTATATATATATATATTTATATATATATATATATAAACAATTTAATTTTTATTGAACTTCTAAATCTATCAAATTAATATAAATATTTTGTGTTATACAAGTAATAATAGTATGACGCAGAGAAGAAAACTAGAGGAAGTAGGAAGCCAATAAATCGTCTTCGACAATGGAAGATAAGGAGCCCCTAATCTAAAATTCAAAGGCCAAGTAGAATCGACATCGACTGTGAACGGACGCAGGAATGAATGGCAAAGGAAGGAGAACGAGGGTCGAGTATAGGGCATAATACCACCCATACACGAAATGATTACATCATATGCACTAAATAAAATTTATTATTTTATTAAATCATTTACGCTAGATAAAATAAGTTTAAAAAAACAACCAATATATCACAAAGATATATCAATCAATATATTCCAAAAGGATATTTTGCAAAAAAATATCGAAATCATGTCGTTTTGTTCTAGCAGTCGGTATCCACAACATTGCTCATGATGAAACAAAACCTTAAGTATCGAATCTTTGGATTTTATGGTTTTAATTCAGTATGCTTTGGTGCTTTCATGAAATATTTAATTCTCGACAATATGGAGAGTAACTTGACACCAAGATCAGTAAAAAAACTCTCCAACCAAGTGAGTTCAGAAACGGTAGAGGCCATCAAATGATACTCAGCCTCTACAAAGGCGCATGCATAATCGTGTTCTTCTTTCTCTATCGCGTGACCAGATGCTCTCCAAAATATGTGCAAAGCCACTTGTAGACCGATGATCATTGAGGGAGCCTGCATAGTCTGCATCAGAATAAACAATCAACAAGAGGGAAGATGAGGGATTATACACAAGCCCTTGCCCTAGAACTTTCTTCAAATACTAGAGTATTCACTCTACTGTGTGAAAGTAGGTTGTGCATGAACCGACTGACTACGCCAACAACGAATGAGATATCTAGCCGTATGATAGTCAGATAGATAAGCTTGCCAACAAAGCAACGATAGTCCAGATTTGGCAGCAGAGGATCAAAGTCAGACTTGTTAGCACATAGCTTGTGGTTTGCATCCATGTGTGTGTCAGCGGACTTATAGCCCAAGTAGCTAGCCTGTAGAAGATCGATGCTGTACTTTCGTTGAAACAAAACAAGCTCATCAGGTTAACGTGCTACCTCAATACGCAAGAAGCATCAGAGGCTCCCCAAATCTTTGTTCTAAAAGTGTATGACCAAGTACTTCTTGATCATAGAACCAGTCAGATCATCGCCCGTAATGATAATATGATTGATATACACAAGAAGGATCACCGTGCTTGCTTGACGAAGATATGTAAATAATGAGAAGTCTGCCAAGTTCTGAGTGAATCCAAAATCCCGAATGACCTGACTAAATTTGTCAAACCAAGCTCGAAGGGATTGCTTTAGGCCATAGATAATTTTTCTGAGGCGGCAAACAAGAGACTTTATGGTCTCATATCTAGGAGATTGCTGCATATAGATAGTCTTCGTTAAATCATCATTAATGAAGACATTCTTGATATCGAATATGCAACTGCCAATGAGGATGGACTGCTAAGGAGATCAAGACCATCACCGTATTCAACTTAGTAACTGGAGAGAATAGTTCTTCGTAGTCGATGCCATATTGTTGAGTAAAATTGCAAGCCACAAGATGTGCTTTGATGCGATCAACCGCCCCATTAGGACGATGTTTAACCATGAATACCCATTTATATCCTATGTGGGATTGGTCAGGAGAATGAGAAACAAGGTCCCACGTTCGATTAGCCCATAATGCCGCTATTTATTCATCCATTGCAGCCCGCCAACCAGGATGCTGGAGAGCCTCCTGCACAATAGAGTGGGTGGAAATAGAAGACAGGGAGACTCCAAACTTGTGAAGTTCTGGAGATAATCGGTGAAAGTAGACATAATGAGAAAACAAGTGAGGTGTAGATGGATGTGGGTCCTCGGTGGGATCTGTGGACAGATTAGTTGGACGAGGAGAGACATCAATATGGGGCGATGTTGTGTACCTATCTCGGGGCTTTGTCGGAGGTGGCGGTGGAAATACTAGGAGAGTCGAGCTCAACCTACGGAGAAGGTGAGAGGAGAGGAAGAAAGGGAGCCACGCTCAACCCTAACCTTAAAAATGGGGGAGAAGAGAGAGACTAGAGGGAGGGATGAACTTGAGAGAGAAAGAGAAATTGATTTCATTCCTTGATATCTCATACATGACCCAAGGGTCCCTTTATTAGGACCCCGATGACATGGGCGTAAATACTCAATACAATAAAAACGCGCCACACCAAATTGACTCATAACTACGACTCGAATCGACTCGACTCATACATTTGACTCGATACAACTCGACTCAGTGCATAAATACTCATAATAATATAACCGCTAGATAATTGACGGCCTGAGACCCCTAACATGCGACTGTCCCTGGTATCCAGACGAGATCGACGACGAGCGTACACATTTGGAGGAGGTGTCGATATCACGGGTGGTGGTGGGCAGTTGGTTGGGACGTTGGGACCCGTGATAATAGGTGGTAAGTTGTCAAGAGGAGAGGAGGAATAGAAGTGTTGATTCTCAAGGAAGGTAACATCAGCGGAGGTTATTGCTTTATGATCTTTGGGAGAGTAACACACATTACCCAACAAAGATCTATTTGGTAGCACGTGGTGTCTATTTGTCCACATGAGGACCAAGATGATGAACAAAGCAGACACCCAAAAGCTCGAGGAGTTATGAGGAAGGGATGTGTTGAGGGAAACATGATGTAGAAAGGGGATACAAAGTTCAGGATAGTTGAAGATATGCGATTAATTAAATAGTACGCGATGATGATAACGAAGTGCCAATAGATCTTGAGAACCTTCATTTGAAACATGAGAGATCGTGCAACGTCAAGAAGGTGGCGGTTTCACTCTGCCACACCATTTTGTTGTGGGGTGTAAGCACATGACGTTTGATGGATAATAACCAAAGTATTGTAAATCTCCTGGAATTCATGATTAATATACTCACGTGCATATCAATTTGAAGAATTTTAATGGGAGTTGAAAATTGAGTGTGAGTTTCAAGGACGAATGAGCGAAAGACACATATTATCTCAGAGCGATTACACAGTAAATACAGACATGTTATTAGAGAATGTTTACCAATAAAAGTAGTAAAATACCAGTATGGCAGTATCCGGATAAACTAACAATTTTATATAGACCATAAATATCTGAATGAACTAAAGAAAAAGGAGCATCACTCCTAGTATAATGAGGTGAAAAAGTGGAGCGTTGATGTTTTCCGCAGCTACAAGATTCACAATTAAATTAAGAAAAAAATTAGAAAGAGTCTTCTGCAGTATTGGAGATGAAGCATGACAAGAAGCCAATGCCAATCAACAGAAGAGACATAAGACAATGTTGAGGTGGGGAGTGCCAGAATGCAGAGCCCATTTGACAATCGTCCTCTACCAATGATATTCCGCGTCCGTCGATCCTGCACCACAAAGGAAGAAGAGGAAAAAGTGACAGAGCAGTCATGATTATGGGTAAATCGACTAACAAAAAGAAGATTAAAATGCGAACCATGAACACAAAGTACAGATCGTAGAGAAATATAGGAAGTAAGAGACATATCACCAGATCCGGTAACCGAAGTGGTTTCTCCATTTGCAAAGTGATAAACTTGAGACTAGCGGTGTCCGTATACCTAGAAGGTTTCTATGGAGTAATGCAATTTGTGGCCCCAAAGTCCACTATCTAAGAGTAGCTATGAGAAAAACATGATATACGTTCATTGTATGCAAGCTTGCAGATGTCGGATGTCGGACTCATGTCGGTTTGGGTTTTTTATGTCGGATGCCGGATTGCGGGGATATATCGAGGACATTTCAAAATGTCGGATTGTAATATTATATGTATATATATATATTATATATCATAATATTTTTTTAATTAGATAGTAATTATTTTATTTAATGAAGTACACACTAAAAATCATATTAGAAAATGAATCTACTAACAAGTGTTTAATCAATTTGTAATAAATAAGAAATGTTGCATACTTTCAAAATGTTGAAGTGTAACCAAAGGAGAGCTGCGAAGAGGACGAGAGCTGCGAAGAAGACGAGAGCCAGAAGCGGAGATTAGGGCAAGCGAAGAAGACGAGAGCCAAGAACGTCGTGAGGAGGACGCGGGGGAGATAAGGAGTCGTCGTGAGGGGCAAACGTAGTATAACTATATAAGTATATAATAAAAACTAATTTAATTATAAAATTTAATAAAAAAAACTTATTAATTTCTAATGGCCGCCATAACCCGCCATAACGGGCCGACATGTCCGACATGTCGGCCGCCATACTGGAAAACGCCATTTTTCTCATTTGTGTCGCTAACGTTGCGATTTCCCCTCAAAAACGACATGTCGGCCGACATGTCGGACATGTCGGCCGACATCTACAAGCTTGATTGTATGTAGTCTTGTAGAGGTGATGGACCAAAAACTTAGAGTAACCACCCCTGAAGATGCCAGAGTTCTTCGCTCAAGGTGTCCAATTCTGAGCGAGACGTGCTGGAAGCGTCCAACACAGGAGAGGCATGGTGAGGGGATTTGATGTTTGCTGGGGAACCCATGTTTCCTGTAACATGTCGCTTCAGTATGATTTGATCTGCCACAATGGGTGCACGAGCGAGTACTCTGTCCATTGGAATGATTGTGTCCATCACGCCCACCGCCCAGTGACCTCATGTAACCTCCATGGTGCCCAGTATTAGGAGGTTGAGCATCAGTAGAATTTTG
The DNA here is from genome assembly GCA_033032865.1 of Dactylorhiza incarnata. Taxonomy (NCBI): domain Eukaryota; kingdom Viridiplantae; phylum Streptophyta; class Magnoliopsida; order Asparagales; family Orchidaceae; genus Dactylorhiza; species Dactylorhiza incarnata. Next base: position 2,498,807 of record JAWHQI010000192.1, on the reverse strand, counting down.
TAGGAGTGCAAGAGAAGGGGTCGTGGAAACATCGGTGGGGGCAGAGCCACCTTCAGAACCATAGAGCACACATTCAATAAAGATGGAATTGTTGGAGAGAATAAGACGTTGGCACCGACACTGTAGAGATGAGGTGGTATTCTATTCATCATCATCACGATGCCAACTCCTTCCTTCCAAGCCCGTTGGGTGGCGAAATCCAAAGTAGGAGGTGGCGTTGAATCCATGCTTCGACGAGGGCCTTGTACTGCGCCGCGAACAACATTATATCACCATTCGAACCAGGTTCAACAGTTTGGAGGTACTGAAATAGATTGAACCTGTGTTGAAGGCTATTCTTCCCAGAGTAGAGAGACCAAAGTTCGTCCTTCATAGCTTGTCGAGTTTCGTGGTGCATAGCCATCTAATATGGCTCACTGCCCTTATAGTTCAGCATGCATGACTGAACTCGACCATCATACCGAAGTCATTGCTCGGTGAGCTCAATTGGGAGTTGTGAGTCAGATGATCAAGAAGACCTTTAGTCTGGATCACTCGGCGCTTCGAGTTGACCCACTTAACAAAGTTCTTTCACGGGAGAGAGATAGTGGTGATTTTCAGCTAGTTACAAGCTTCATAAATGGAAGCATGAGCGAGATTGACCAGAATGATTGATGAGGCTGAAGCCGCATTTGTTCACATTTTATAAAAATACGCTAGGACCAGCCAGAGGAGACGGCGTGTTCTATACCACGTGGTATTGCGGAATATGAAGCGCAACAATTTTATTACTTCACATAAAAAATAATACAAATACATTTGCACATATTTATAGTGAGAGGAGTGACAACTCAACTCCAAACCCCAATGTGAGACTAAACTATACAATAGAGGTATCTCCCAATGGGCCATAGAGGTGACCTTTACATTGGGCTTTACAAATCACTTGTTCTATAATCCGCATTCAAGATCTCTAGTGTGGAATCAGCGTGTGATACAAAACACAATAGAAGCATGCGGAAATCCATTTTTGCAGGAAAATCCTGAGAGATGATGAGCAGTAGAAAACATTCATTTTAAGTTTTCATAAGTATAGATGGTTGAGATTTACTGGATAACATAATGAATGGTTGAGATTTATTATGAGCGGAATACAATGTCCCCATTTTTAATATATATGTATTGCAACACTAAGTTTTCATGAATATGTTGTTGCATTTCAACTCCGTTTACCTTGATTTTAAATGAATCTGTATGTGCTGCAGTAATAAGGATAGTAAAAGATTTGAACTTTCAACAATTCACTTCTATGTCTGAATTATACTGCTGACATTTATTTTTGAGATTTTACAATTTAATGTTATCTTTCTTGCTTAATAACTACTTCAAGAGTCTCTCTAACAACATTCAATATGATTATTTGATAATTTCTATTAAATTAGCTTCAACACTACTTCATAGGTTACATACAAATACTTGTCTTGCAGGATTGTAGCCTTGTAGGGGTTTTATCTTGAATGGTTAACTTGTGATCAATTCATGATTATTAGTGGAATAGTCCTTGAGGAGCAAATTTAGTCGTGAAAATGAGTAATAATGCTTCGGGAGCTAACTTGTGATGTTTTACAGGGTTATCATCTTAACAGTAGTTAATTCATGATTGGCACAATAATTAGTGCTTCTTGACTAAATTAATCCCCTTTTACTCTTTTAATGTGATGATCAAAAGGTTGACTAGGTTGGAAGCCACTTTGGCTCTGTTTCGGACAATTTTGGCATTTGAGAGGTGGGAGTGTGAAACTATGGTAGTTAGCACAGTGGTGGTGGTTTACCTGTGTTTGGAACTTTTGGGACAACATTTTCAATCTAAAGTACACTTTCTGGGGTTTGAATGTTCAAGACCGCTAAAACTGACCACACTTGCATGACTACGATGATGTTTTAGCCTAGAATGACGTTTTCTTGAAAAATAATGTTCATGACCATACCTATTCAAACATTGCTTGCATTTTTCAAAATTGCGTTCACAACCGCCACCACACCGAAACCGTTCTCCCAAATAATGCCTCAGATGAGCTATAGGGGCATTGAAAGGGTCAAGAGCCAGTCAACACTTGTAAAAGACCCTCTATCTCATCCGTTGTCATTAACTAACTTTTTTTTAGCAAATTATGCTGGATGTTATCCAGGCATCCAACATCTATTCACACCCATTTATTTGCTAGCAATGCTTTGATGATATGCGTACTCGATTTCACAGTGTGGATGTGCTTCATAATGCTCTGCTTAGAAACCACTACCTTTTTAAACCTTAAAATACGAGTTGCCCTGCGCATGAGTGGCAGCGGCAATACTGGTTTCCGTTTCATTCTTATTTCAACTCAGTGGCCAGATCATACTGGTTTCCTGTTCTATGCATCTTAATTTTTTTATTGGAAATACAGGTTGATGATAGGGAGGATATTGTCTCTACCTTACGAAATGGTGCAGCAGCTGAAACTGCTGCCGCTTTAATGCAAACGAAGAGTTACAATCACAGGCGTGGATGTCGCCACCGCCTGACTCCTGGAACCGTCAAATTTGCAGCTTTTCATGTTCTTTCTCTCGAAGGAAGCAAAGGCTTAACGATACTTGAAGTTGCTGAGAAGATTCAGGTATATATTATGTGGTTCTATATTTTCCATATTGATTATTTGCTTTTTGACTATGAGGGCAAGTTGCGTTGAGCCGGCTCATGAGGGTGATGGACCGACTCGAAAAAATCTCGACTCGACCTCGACGAGCTCGAGCACTTTTGTGAGTCGTGTCTCTGTTCATCAACTCGCGAGCATTTATTTAATTTTGTAGAAACTCTAATAAATAAATTAGAAATATGGCACATGAGCAAAAAAACTCCTGAGCAGCTGGAGCTTGTGAGCTCGAGTTGAAGCTCAGTATATAGGTCTCAAGCCATAAAATACGATTTCGTCGAGCTTGTGCTCGATCCTGTGAATTTTGTCAAGATTGGCTCATTTGCACCCCTATTCCTGATTTTCTATATATTTCTTTAGAAATCTGGTTTGAGGGACCTTACTACCAGCAAAACTCCAGAGGCATCTATAGCTGCTGCATTATCTCGAGATGCCGACCTTTTTGAAAGAATAGCTCCATCAACATATTGTGTACGCCCTGCATTTAGGAAAAATCCGGCTGATGCTGAAGCAGTTCTTGCTGCAGCTAGGAAAAAAATGCCAGTATTTCAAAGTGGGTTTTCAGACTCTGAAGAAGTTGAGAAGGATGCCGAAGATGCAGATAATGGTGAAAGGGATGAAGATTCTGAATGGGATGATTTTGATGTTCAAGATTGTAGTGCGGAAACAAAGTCTAACATGCATGTGCATAATTCAAACAAATTTAAAGGATTTATGGTTGATAATTTGGTAAATAATGGAAAGAAGGAAGTTCTCTGTGATACTTCTGTGCTTACATCACAAAGAAGTTCTAGAGATGTTAATAAAGGTTTTCAAATAGATGCTGCTGTACAATCCAACCAAGGAATCATATCAAGTGCTGTTCCCTCTGGTAAAATTGGTTCAAATTACAATGTAGAACGAAAGACTGATGTAGAGGACGTAGAAATTGATGAAAGCAATTTTGGTGAACTTTGGGTTCAGGGTCTAACAGAAGGGGATTATACTGATCTCAGTGTGGAGGAGCGCCTCAATGCATTGGTTGTTTTGACTGGTGTGGCTATTGAGGGAAATTCAATTCGAGGAATTCTTGAGGTAATTGATGTAAAATTTATGAGCCCCTTTTATCATACAATTTATACAACTTACTCATTAAGGCTCATCCATATAGCCGACCCTACTATAGTGGGATAAAGGCTTGAGTGTTGTTGTTGTACTCATTAAGGCTCAGTTTGTTTGAGCGTTAACTCTATTTCGGTGGGATAAAGATGTCACTGAAGAAGTTGGTGTCAAAAACTCAATTTTGAGCTTCATTTCTCACCGTCGAGTGGGAGCTGCATTTCTCAGTGGAGCTCCACTCACTTGTGACTCTGGTGATACGGAGCTCCGGTGAGAAATTGAGAGCTCACCTTTCGATGGGAAATTGTAGCTCAAAATGGGAATTTTTCCTTTTCCTACCGCATCAGAGCTCAAAAATGAAGGTTATTCAAACACTTCTATTTTTCCGGTGAGGCGAATCAAAACCGACACCGGAGCAAAAGTGGAGTGCCAAACATAGATTAAGTTAGCTTTAAGCAATATATGTTAGCTGATGCAATGTCTCTCAGGAACGTTTGGAAGCTGCAACTGCCCTCAAGAAGCAAATGTGGGCCGAAGTACAACTTGATAAAAGGCGTTATAAAGAAGATTACTTGAACAAATCACAGTCTACTGCTTTGTCAGTTTTTGAATCCGAGGCCGCCCAAGCAATTGTTGGCGCACATGGATATCAGACTCCTCTGCAACTACCTCATGCTAAGAGCAGTGATGACAATTCAGAAGTTGTCAGTAATGATAAGTTTCCTATTGTGCACAACCTGAATAATATTGATGTTGTGCTATCTGAGAGGATTATACTAGGGCAGGAATTATCCGCAAATCCTGAGTCGTGTTCTCTTCAGCAATATGGAATTGCAACGGAGAAATCACGCTTTCAGTTAAAGTCATACATTGGTCATAAGGCAGAACAACTTTATGTATATAGATCATTACCCTTGGGTGAAGACCGCAGGAAAAACAAATACTGGCTATTTTCGACATCAGCATCACCTAATGATCCTGGCTCTGGAAGAATCTTTTTTGAGTCTAGGGATGGTTTCTGGAGGCTGATTGATTCAATCGAGGTATCAAAATTTTGATTAGACAAGATGATTTTTTGTCAATCATGCATGCTGATTTCTTGTCAATCATGCATACTGATTTCTTTGCAATCATGCATACTGATTTCTTGTCAATCATGCATACTGATTTCTTGTCAATCATGCATACTGACTTCAACTTACAAACTTTTTAGTTATACCTTCCTGTGAAAAATTCTTTGAAACAAATATATCTACAATTAACAAAAGCAATATAAATGTTAATAGAATCATTTTTGCGCTTTCAAAAGAAATAATTAAGGGTGTATGAAGTATTTTATTTATGCTGTAAAAAATTAATTGTTCTTGCGATGCTTTGATAATTTTCATATTATAATTGTATTTATATATAATAAGCATACTCTTTGTTTTGTTGTTTACAACATTATTATTATTTTTTTGTAAAATTATTTGTTTCTTAATATGATTGTAAGTGTACTTGTTATATTCATAAATTATTATGTATAAATAACTAATTAGATAAGAAATTCTAAATAGATATCTTTTAATATTTTATACATTTAGATACTGTTGAGAGAAAAATAGATAAATATTCTAGGTAAATCATTTATATATGATACATGTATAATCCGTATGAATTAAAAATAAAGGGTTATGATGAAAATCCATGGGTAAATAATATGATTGTTGCAATAAGACCATCCTATTTCCTATCTAACACAATGAGTGAATATTCTCATAATGACTGAATACGGTGGGCATACTAATGATATTTCTGATAAAATGAGCTATACATGCCATCCTCCACAAACTCAATTGGGGCATGGAGTATACCACTTTGAGTTTTGGAGGTGATAGAGATGGTTTGGTTGGTAGTGATATTTTTCCAGCTAATAATGACACGTCGTAGTCATATCACGAACGAGAACAAGGAACTTGCATTGTATTAGACAAAAATAAAGATACAATCAGGAGATAACTTCTGTCAAGCGTCTGGAGGCTGGGTCCTCCTTGACCCTCAGCTCTCCAAGAGAGCCCCAAACACTAAGACTCAAAAGATACCAAGACTCCAATCCTAGGGCTCCTTATATAGATGGAGCCCCACACTATATGACAAAATACTCAAAGGATAAAGTAATACTTAATTAATATAATGAAGTAAACAAGCCATTGAGCGACTCCACGAAGTGAGACCGATCGTCTGACCGTGTGCGTGAGAAGTGTTCCCCAATGCATATACGTCTCAACACCCCGACTTGAAAAATTGACCTTGTCCTCAATGTCGAGTCGGTAAGGAACCCAGGAGCGCGACAAGGAGACTCGTGCGGCTCCTCTGGTGGGCGGTTCCAGTGAAACATCAGAAACATAGTGTCGCCATGTCGATCTCGATGCGACAAAGCTATGGTAAACCTGACTGAAATTATGTAGAGCTGGTCATGGTACGGTTCGAAAGGTGAAGCAATGACAAGCACCCAAAAGAGATTGCCCGTAAGGTCTAGCGAGGTGTGCCAGACTGGAAGGTTGCCACAACGGTAGGGGTACACCAGGTGGGCCAGGGCCTCGATCGAAGCGGAAACAAGAGAACAAAGGTCAAGACAAAGCGGTGGGGGGCTGGAATGATCGGTTCTAGGACGAAGAACATGACGATGCGCGACCGTGCGGACTTGCAGGCATTCACAGGTCACATAATGTGCCAGGTGGGCCACGGTTTCGGGCGGAGGCGAAATGCGTTGAAAAACAACATAGGAAATTTGTATGTGGAACAGTAACCGTCATGAAAAAGTTGGAGCGAAATGGAAATGGTGGGCATGCGAGGAGGAAAAGAAAGCCAATGGCGGGGGATAGCTTCAATCTGACAGGAACAAGGAGATGAGAGGGCGAAATAAAAGGCGGGCCCCGCGGAGAGGGGCAATTAAGGGAATGAGGGGGAGAGGATGCCCTAGCCAGCGGAAGACTCGACGCGATTTGTGGCGCGAGGAAACGAGCGTATGAAGACACGCCGGTAGTCGCGTAATTAAAGGTATGTTGATGGAGAACGATGGAAAATAGCGGGGGGGGGGGGGGCTCGAGGTGCCGAGACAGACGATACGAGTGGGCAGTAGAGCTGTGCGGCAAAATAGTCTGGGAAGGGGACAATGTTATTGGCCTACTCGGAGCGGTGACCAGAGTAGTGGTCGGAGGCGGAGATGATGGTGGTGGAGGATACAACGGAGCCTTAACCGCGACTGCCTAAACGGGTGTTGCTCGTTAGTGGAGAGAGCTACCAAGATCTCACATTCAAAGACAGAGAATTAGAACTCTTTCATTGCTTACCATATGAGACTCTTAAGGTCCTATAAATAGAGATACAAAGGGGCAAACATGTAACCCCCCTGACACAATAACATAATAAAAATACTAAAAGAACACAACATAATAAGCTTGCCCGGAGCCCATAACATCATCATTGGTCACGCAACCCATAACATAATAATAGATCCATAAAATCTCCGCCCTTGAAATCGAGCTTGTCCTCATGCTCGAACTCCACGCGGCGACCAGATCTTCTGGCTCCTTGATTTCACGCTAGAAAAGCTCCCGATATCAGGTCGTGGAGGCAGGGGCAGCTGCGGGAAGTTGCGGCGCAGACGAAAAGGTTAGCGGTGGAACTACTGGGTCCGACGGGGCTGGCGGAGCGGTGGCGGCCAACAGTGGTAAGACAACTGGAGGGGCCAGTGCCGACGGGGCAAGGGCCGACATAGTAGGTGGACGTCGAGGAGATGACGAGATGGACGAAGGGGCCGACAGAGCAGGGGGAGACCAAAGAGGCGGCGAAGTGATGATTGTAGGGACTGGTGGCGGCGGAAGGACAACCACTGTGGAGAGCGGTGGCGTGGCTGCAGCTGGCGTCGGGAGCGGAGGAGGGACGACCGCATGGACTGGTGGTGGTGGTTGACGCGGGAGCGGCACGGGCTGCGACAGACAGGCGTCTGTCAGATTCTTAATTTGATGGAGTGCGTCAACACCCCGAAGGCGTGCGTCCATGGAGGCCATGAAATATCGTAGCATCGATCCGATGGCGGCCGTATCCGCAACAGTCGGTTTGATGTTCTCCATAATCCGATAATATGATTTAAAAATTAATTAATTAATCAAGAATAACACTTGATAAAATTAATTATGCATTTATAGCCAAATCTGGAAGGGCAACGACACAGGGCTCAAAAAGAGCAGTGATGGGAGAGGTCGGCTGACCGAGGGATCTACTCTGCTGGATGGCGATGTCTCCTGCTCTAGAGGGTGGGGGCATGACGGCGTGGGGCTCAGAGGAAGCAAGCGAGTAGCAAGGACGGGGGATGCGACATCGGTGTCGTCGCTGCAAGCAGCATGCCGCGTCCAGAGGACGAAGCAATCGAGTGCGTCTTGTCTTTGCCAAAGAACAAGGGAGGCTTGGGTGCTACTGGTGTCGACAGGGATGGAGCGTGTTGAGGCTCGACTTGCGGAAGGTGCGTCGACCAGGAAAGAAGCCGGGATGCGGATTATGGAGCCGAGAAGTTATGGAGTGGAGGAGCAGTGGACGACTGGGTCGACGCAACATCTAGTTGGAGGTGCTCGATGGCTGGGCGATAATGCAGAGAACGTCGTCGATGCTGAAAAAGCGACGTAGAGACTCCGGCGGCCGTGGGGTCGTCGAATGGAGACGGTTATAGCGACTGGAACAAGGAGGATGAAGATTTGTCGATGATGGAGCTGGACGAGCGAAAACAGCGGCTGAACACTGTAAGGAGGGATGCGGCTGTTGTCGAACGACGGAGGAAGCTGATGCGATGTGTGCAGTGGAAGAGGACCCGAGGCTCCGATACCAAGCTGTTATGGGCCTACTCGGAGCGGTGGCCGGAGTCAGAGGCGGAGATGATGGTGGAGGATACATTGGAGCTTTAACCACGATTGCCTAAGAAGGGCTTGCTCGTTAGAGGAGAGAGCTACCAAGATCTCACATTCAAAGACAGGGAATTAGAACTCTTTCATTGCGTACCATATGAGACCCATTGGGTCCTATAAATAGAGATACAAAGGGGCAAACATGTAACTCCCCCCTGACATAATAACATAATAAAAATACTAAAAGAACACAACATAATAAGTGGGCCCGGAGCCCATAGCATCATCACTGGGCACGCAACCCGTAACATAATAATAAATCCATAACAGACACTTCATGCACGAATGAGACATGGAGCTGGGGGCTTGATAGCATTGAGAGGAGCGGCTGCTTCGTCGACAACAGGGAGACCAGCAGCGGCTTCATCGACTGCAGGGAGAGGAGCAACGACTTCGTCGACAACAGGGAGAATAGCGATTGTTTTGTCCGCAACAGAGAGAGGAGCAACTGCTTCGTCGGCGGCAGGGAGAGGCGCGACTGCTTCGTCGACAGCAGGGAGAGGAGTGGCTGCGTCGTCCGCATCAGGGAGAGGAGCGTCTGCTTCGTCGGCAACAAGGAGAGGAGTGGCTGCTTCGTTGGCAACAAGGAGAGGAGCGGCTTCGGCGAGCGTGGAGGGCTTGACGGGTTTGACTGCGACGGAAAGGTAGCCCGAGGGTCGTTCCCCCGGGTCAAGTAGCCGAGGCAGGAGCAGTTTGCGTGCGAAAGAAATGGAACGCCTGCCGGCAGGGCGTGGAACAACGTCCCTACAGGGCTATGTGACAACGACTGGACATGCGCTGGAGGATGGAGCCGTCGCCGCAGCCCAGTTGCCATGGCGAGGTCATTCACGGTACCGTCAATGCGATCGAAGCGAGCGCGTAAGGAGGCCGGAGATAGGGCCATGTCGGAGGAATCTGGGAGAGTGATGGTTTCTAGTGGCCAAAGCAGCGCCCGAAGAGCGGTATGTCGGACCAGTTGATTAGTCATAATCGTATCAAGAACGAGAACAAGGAACTTGCATTGCATTAAACAAAAATAAAGATACAATCAGGAGATAATTCCTGCCAAGTGTCCGGAGGCTGGGTCCTCCTTGACACTCCACTCTCCAAGAGAGCCCAAAACACTAAGACTCAAAAGATACCAAGACTCCAACCCTAGGGCTCCTTATATAGATGGAGCCCCAAACTATATGACAAAATACTAAAAGGATAAAGCAATACTTAATTAATACAATAAAGTAAACAAGTCATTGAGCGACTCCCATGAGGTGAGGGCCGTGAGGCCGATCGTCCGATCTTGTGCGTGAGACGTGTTCCCCAATGTAAATATGTATCAAATAATATGCAACTCAGAAAACAAATCTGAATATAGCGAGGTTTAGCCACCCAAGAGTGAGGTTTGATACCAGGAGACTCGGAGAGCAGAGTTGATAACTTGAAAGAGATTTGGTCACTTGGGAGGAGACGTTCTGCCATCTGAGAGTGAGATTCGATAACTTGAGATAATGGTCTCTAATCAAAGAGTAGATTTGTCATCCTGCGAGAAAGTTTTTTGTAATATGCGAGTAGTTGCGACAGCTTGAGAGAAACTTTTTGTAATTTGATAGTATGTTTTACAATCTAAAAGAAGTTGAAATCACAGGGAAGAAATCCGGGCTGGATGCCTTTTCAGCGTAGGCATGTCAGTTTTGGCCGGCAGTGGCTGAACCAACTTGGCGAGATAATGGTCAGCGAACAAGAGACAACTGCATGCAATTGCTGTTATAGGGTTGCTTAGATAAACTGAAAGAATAGCATGGATGCACTTTTGCTAGTGAAGATTTTTTACATCAATGCATGTGCCGGAGGGTTTGAAGCTATTGAATCTTGTTAGACATTTTTAGCTGGGGATTGTTTGAATCGAAAAATTGTTGTGAGGTTTTCAGCATTTCTGAGGCATAACTGAAGTGAATGAACTTCTTTGGAGCAAGGAGAGATGGACGAGAGAGATCTCATCGAAGCTGGAGAGGAAGCATAAATATCTCACTAGAGTTAGATGTGCAGGAAAAAATCTCATTAGTGAAAGGTTAAAGATCTCCCTGAAGCTGGAGGCGAAGGCTGGAGATCTTGGTGATGGAGGTGAAGGTTGGAGATCCCGTTGAAGCTAGAGGTGAAGGTGCACAAGTTATGGAGAGGAAGGAGGTGTGCTGAAGGGGGTTATGCAGCGGCGAGGGGCATAGAGTCATCGAGGGAATGATAACATGTAGGATAGCTATGGGACATTCGTCCCGACAGGAGGCCCAACATGCACAATGCTATCGTAGCCTCGTAGGTTGAAGTATAGCTGCAGATGGAGACAAGAGCTGTTGATGTCAGACAATGTTGAGATATGCATTCTCTTTGATTACAAGGCCATGATGTGCAGGGATGGTGGAGTTGCATAATGGAAATGGGTCGGAGCAGTGGAGCTCATATCGTGGAGGTTCAGAGACAATAGTGTTGATGGCATAGTGGAGTTAGAGTGAGGCTAGGGGCCAAGGTTCCAGCATTTATGAAAAATTAAGCCAATGAACGTTAGCCCTGGCAAGAGAAAAGTTAAAGAAATCAAGCATTAAACCTAAAGCTCCTTGCTCTGTTGTTAGAAAAAGAGAGAATCTAAGATATATTATTCTATAGAGAAATCCTCTAGATTTAAGAGGGTTGATCCATGTGAATAAGAAATGAAGAGCTATGATGATAATCATTTAGAAAATAATCAGGTAGTCACTGTAAGTCTTCTTTTACTATTTATAAAATGTAATAATATTCCCACTTTAGACTCTCCCAACAAAATAAGTTAAACACGCTAATAAATGTATTTTATGTTAATATAATCTTAAAAAAAAGTTGGTGTTTGGTAGTTTTGGTTTATAGTGAAGTTGTTCACTTGTTTGCCCCCCTTTTATTACGTTATGTATAACTTTGTGATAACACAGCTTTGATTATTAAAAATAGTAAAAGAATTTGATTTCAGAAAAGTTCTCCAACTTCTGAATATACTTTGATTTTTTTTTCACACTATCTTAGTGTAATGTTAGTGTTAAAATTAGGAATGAATGTATCAGGGATAATACATGAGTGGCACCAATTGCAGAGATGCGAGAAGCTTGACTAAGATGGTTTGGAGACGTACAAAGGAGACCATTAGAGGCACCTGTTAGAATTGCAGAGAAGATGCGTTGTTGGAGTTTAGTCACTGCGCATGTTAAACGAGGGAGGGGTAGACCAATAAAGACTTGGAATGAAACTATAAGGAAAGACATGATGTACTTAGGCATTAGTGAGATTATGACTAAAGGTAGTGCACAATGGTGACAAAGGATCCATATAGCCGACCCCACTATAGTGGGATAAAGGCTTGAGTGTTGTTATTGTTGTATCTTTAACATTATCTTAATTTACCATCTCATTATACTCTACACATCAAGTTTAGGTCGAGTCTCTTCTTCTCATTGTCTTATGCTATTTAATGAATTTCTGCCTTTTGAGCTTATATATGTTACTTTTATACACAACCTTAAAATTTACTCTCATGTTTACTCAGACTTTTGATACCCTTCTGGCTTCCCTCGATACTCGTGGTATAAGGGAATCACATCTGCATTCAATGTTGCAAAGAATCGAGACAAATTTCAAAGAAGCAGTCAGAAGGAATAAAAAGTCTAGCACTTCGTCAAACACGAGCGAATTTCCTTTTAAAAGAGGCGCCGTGGAGTTGATTTCTACTCCCGATTTTCTTACCAAGTATGAAAGTCTTAGTAGTCCACTCTGCGGTCTTACTTCCAACACGACCGAGTACTCCACATCTTTCAGTATTGATTTGGGCCAGAGCGAGACGGAGAGAACCGCGGCGCTAAATAGATACCGTGGTTTCGTCAAGTGGATGTGGAAAGAAAGTTGTAATCCTCATATTTTATGTGCCATGAGATATGGGAAGAGAAGATCTTCTGAGCTTCTGCAAACCTGCCAGATCTGTTATAGGTTTTACTTCACTGAAGAAAGACATTGTACTTCTTGTCACGGGACATTCAAGTCAATCTATAATGGAGATGCTATGTTTACGAAGCACATTGCCGCTTGTGCGTTGAAGAGGAAAGCCAGCATAGATTCCGAAAATCAAATGCCAGATTCTTCACTTCATGTGGGGGCCTGTTTACTTAAGACACAGTTATCACTGATTGAGGTGAGGGCCTGTTTGTACTAAAATTTTTCCATAGTTTATGTTTTTGTTGTAGTTTTGATCCTCATGATATATTCTCGTCCTCCTGGCAGGCATCAATTCCTCCAGAAGCTCTTCAACCATTCTGGACTGAAGGCTATCGGAAATCATGGGGTGTCAAGCTAAACTTGGCATCATCTCCTGATGAATTTCTTCAGGTAATCAATCTGGGCTCTTAACTACTTCATGTGATAGTTTCTATTCATAATGGGCATCAATGTACTTCTACATAATTGATACTTAACTAGATCCTACCATGTCATCTGTTTTTATTATAATAAACTTCACGGGTCGATTATTGTTATTTGTATTCTCATTTAGGATTAATTACTGTGACCTCCCCTGGGAGTTTGCATAATTACAGGTTTCACCCCTCTATCATTCAAAATTGCATTTACCTCCCCTCTAAGTTTTCCCAGTTTACAAAAATACCCTTCCATTATTTTATGAATGGAAAATGATAAAATCAACCAAATTATTTTATGATGTTTCAATTTTACACTTTTATAATGATTCTAGATTCATTACAAAGGGTAAAATGTAATGCACCCTTTTCAATGTAGAGTTATTACAAAGGGTAAAATTGGAATATCATAAAATAATTTGGCATATTTTATCACTTTCCATCTATATTTCTAAAGGAAAAGGTCACACCTTTCAATGTAGAGTCATTACAAAGGGTAAAATTGAATATCATAAAATAATTTGGCTGATTTTATCATTTTCCATCCATATTTCTAACGGAAGGGGCATTTTTGTAGACTGTGGAAACTTAGAGGGGAGGCAAATGTAATTTAGAATGATAGAGGGGTGCAGCCTGTAATTATCCAAACTCCCGGAGGAGGTCCCAATAATTAACCCTTCTCATTTATAAGCAATAAGTTTCTTACTGATGTTACCCTTCTTAAGGCTTGATAACTGTTTCTTAATCTATCATCCACTATTCCACTGCCTAGATGTTAAGAGGCCTTGTTCTTTTAGTAGGCTGATGTTGGGTCATAACCCAACCCATTAGCAATCCTGGTTGTGGCCAGCTGTTGTGTGCTCTAGTGCTAGATTAAGGGTCTGTTTGGATGGGTGGTGTTACGGTTGGAGATGGAGCGGTTAGAGATGAAGATAAAACAATGTTTTTGAATGAAGCTCTCTCTCTCTCTCTCTCCAATTGAAATCAGGCATAAAATGGAGTTTCGGGGATCGGCGGCTCCAAATGTAAGCTATTCAAACGGACATAAAAATAGTGCTTGCGTTTTTTGAGAAGCATAACGGAGAAAAAACTCCCAAACAAATGGAGCCCAAGTCACCGACCATGTGAGTGAGGGATCAAAGGTATGGGAGGAGAGTTTCTTTCTACGATTCCCTAGATGTCCACCAACGGTGTCGTCAGGAGAGATCGCCGGCGGAAGGGGGAGGTAGTGCACACCCCTTGGGGAGTCTCGACCTGTGACCCTTCGGATGATAGCAAGAGTGATGAGAGTTTAAGTTTGGAGGAATAGTAGGTCAAGCTTGTCATTCATTCAACCTTCCAACTATTTATGGTGGGGATGCACCAGTCGCATTAAAATCCTCATAAACCCAGTTTTAGTTACACCGAAACAAAAATTAACCGAAGTACTGAAACAAAAATTAAAATTAAAAAAATTATAAATTTATAAGTGTGCGGGAAATTCAAAAGATGGGAATCCTCATTCTGCTATTTCATCGACACAACACGACACCTCCTTACCATTATTCTATTACGTGCGCCTCTATATTGTATCCGCAACATCCGGATTGTGCTTTGACCTTTTTTTCTTCTACCCTATATATTTTACCTCTAATTCACGCACGTCTCGTACTGCTTAGTTGATCTTATTCACTGACCTTCTACTCCCCTTCAAATGGACTTGCAGCTTCTGACATTATTGGAAGGCGCCGTAAAGCAGGACCACCTATCTTCAAAATTTGAAACAACAACTGAACTTTTAACTTCAGCTAAAGCAAATAATGCTTTGATTTTTGGATCTGTTCCTGTCCTTCCATGGATACCTGATGCCACAGCAGCTGTCTCATTGCGCCTTTTGGAGTTTGATGCATCCATTTCTTATGTGTCGCTGCCAAAGTTGGAGCCCCAGAAAGAGAGGGATTCTGAAGATTTCATGGTGAGTTTCATTCCCTACCAACCTTATTCATTTAAAGCCTACTGCAGTTATATTGTTCTTCCTTTTTCTCTAAAGGCACATAAAATTCCTATCTTTTCCTTTAATTTGGATAAAAATTCATCTGTATTTAATTGTTCTTACCAAATTCTATGCAACCAGCAACTTTATTAGTAATCGATTTTTAATGATGAAAGCACATTTCAAGAATTTCTCTTACACCTGCAAATTTCCCTCCGCAGAAGCTCTCCCCCAGGTTTATGATTGTCAAGGCAGGAACTTCAGAACAAGTTGATAGCCACACCGAAGGTCGGTCGCTTGTTCCTGGAAGCAGGTTTCGAGGTCGCGGGAGAGGGAGCAGTCGAGGTTTTGGGAGACGAGGTCGTGGGAGGCGAGGCCGTGGTAGAGGCGGAAGAAGATCGAGGGAGAGTGGCCTTGTCAGAGAGGAGATGGGGGAAGAATTTTTTGATAAATCCGAAAGCACGCCACGGAAATTTGGTAGAAGAGGGCGAGTTCGCGGACGAGGTGGCAGATTCGGGCGACGTACTGTCAGGCTGCACCAGAGCTCCGAGAGCCACATGGCAGCTCCTCGGGCGACGTTTTTCCCTGGCTCCGATGACGCGGGTCTACGCAATAAAGAGGATAGCGCCGAAGAGTCTTCGAGAAGCTCTGGCGGCGGCGGCGACTGGGGCATAGAAGCAAGATCGTACATGAAAGAAGATATCGGTTTTGGGTCCAATTCCGACGGCAACGGACGGGCTTCACGCGAAGAGTATGTTGACCAGCTCCCTAAATACGCTCGACGCTGCAACGAAGCCGAGTCTATGGGAGCCATGGATGATGACAGTGAAGACGAAGCTGACGAGGGCACGGAGGAAGAAGAAGAAGAAGATGATGATGATGGAGAAGTCGCATTTGATGATGTGGACGCCGCTGTCAACGACCAGGATGAAGAGACGGATGTCGATGAAGAGATGGTTGATGATGATGATGATGATGAGATTGGTGTTGATGATCTCAGTGATGGTGAGGACGGGTATGGTGATGAAGACGATGAAGGATCGTACTCATCTTCTGAGTGATTAAGATGATGTGGCTCAGTGCATATACACACAGATACACACTCACTCTATATGACGGAGCGAAAAAGTTGAGATTTCGCCGCATTAAGGGAATTTCCGATGACTCGCCATTTTTACATATAGATGAGGGGGGGGGGGGGGGGGGGGGGGGGGGGGGTAAGCTGGTGACAGAGAAGAAGGGTGCCAGGCCAAAGTTCTTTTGGCATAGTTGCAGGCAATAGAAGGATAGTTATAGTTGTAAGCCCTTGCTAAAAACACAAGGCAAGTTGTAGCCTACGAGAGATTGAACGGTGGCTGTGAAGTAAAAAGTGTACCAATGCATGTACCCGATTTTTGTACCGTTAAATCGTGTTGCCGTTATTTTAACTTTTAGTGACAAATTGTTCATTAATTTATTTAGCAAATCTTTTCTTAGTCATTAATTTTAATAATTATATATATATTCTCGTTATGTCGGCTGTGTGGTGTGGTTGCAGTGATGGGAGAAGCTGATGTAGAAAAAATTGAAATTGTTTTGAAAAATTGTGTTTGAAAGTGCCCATCAAATGTTCACAAATTAGCAAAATTATTAATATTGTAGTATTAAAGTGAAATGATTTTTATATAGTGAAATGATTTTTATATTTTATATTAGTATTAAATATTATAAAATAAATTTATTAAAAATCTTGTTCAATAGAATTAACTATAAAATAATAGGGTAATGCTATTTATTAATAATAAAGTTTATAGTAGGTTAATGCTATTAATTAAAATTATAATAATAAGTTTGTAGTATTTAATTAAAGTTATAATTATATAATGTTATATTTAATATAGGCAATTTTTATAAGCACACCAGTTTTGGCTATTCGCACACCAATTTCTATGAGTTATTAGGCCCCTTTTGAAAATACGCCTAAAAATGCATGTACAAGACGTATTTTCAAAAATTCGCTACGATCAAGGCGACAATATGCCTTGTGCGTGCATTTTTAAGAAAAGTGTTCAACACGAAAGTTGTAGATCTCGACGAGATCTACAATTTTCGTGTTGAACACTTTTCCTAAAAATGCATGTACAAGACGTATTTTCAAAAGGCGTGCAATAACTCATAGAAATTGATGTGTGGATAGCCAAAACTGATGTGCGGATAGCCAAAACTGATGTGCTTATAACAATTGACTTAATATAATACTGTTTCATATAACTAATACTATTTTTTTAAATAAATCCCAATTTTATATAATATTATTATATTAATTAATAGTTAAAAAACAAGTGCTGCGCCGCAAGCCTGAAAAATCTTGTTGAATTACATGACAAAATGGGAAATTCGAAATTTGATTGTAAAGATTTTTTTAGAGCAATGTTATAAGCACCCCAATATAGGCTATTAGCACACCAATTTTAACTCTAAAAAACTAAAAAACCCTCCCTTAAGCGCACACCGCCTATATTTGCTTTCCGCCGTTCGCGATTCGAAGCCGCACACTCCTTCCTCCCAGTTCGTGATTTCGCCGCCATTGGAGATCGCCGACCCTGGGGAGCTTCGCCGGAAGAAAGCCGCACCCCCTTTTTACTGTTTTCTCTTCTGCTTTCCACCATTCTTGAGTCCAAGCCGCACGCCCCGGCTTCCTCTGTATTCGGGATTTCACCGCCATTCGTAGAGGTCGCCGGCTCTGGGGAGCTTCGCCGGAAGATAGTATCATTGACTGCGAAGAGCGGTACTCACGTCTCTTTCGATAGTCTTCAAGCAGAACTCGCAGATATGCAATGCCATTGTTAGGTCTCTTAGAGAAGTTTAAAAACAACAAAGACTACATGGCTATTTGAGTTGCTATGATGATTAGCGACATCCAAACATTAGACTTGGACAATCAACTGAAGTACTGAACTCTCATGAGGAATTATGCAACTTGTGTTTAGGGTCATAATTATCTTCAACAACTGAAATCAAAGAACTTCCTCTCTGTAGATATCTAGCAGAGGAATTTTTACAAAACAATTTTGACAAGGATATCAATAATTTGTTTTGTTCAAAGGCATTGCTATCACACAAAGATTGATCTTCACAAACATAAGGAGAAACTGAGAAAAAACTAGTCATTTTGACGTGCCATTAACGATTTTAAAATTCGGTATTGCAATAAAGCATTGGTGCGAAAATAAAATAATTTGGTGTGCCAATAAACTTTGGTTGTTGATAGCGAAAATTGATGTGCTTAATTATAAGCATTGCTCTTTTTTTATTCTTATTATATGAAATAGCTTTATCTATTTTATCTTAGTTTAATTTTATTTTATATTATTTTATTTTATTTATAACTGCTGTATACTATAATTAGATACTATTATTAGTGACAATATTTATGTGCATAATATTTGATAACTATCTCTCTTTATATCATGTTTATGTGCAAATCGTACTATTTTAATTTAAAATTATGTTAATAATGATAGCAGACAATTATATGAATTTGATAATATCATATTATATGAATTTAATGATAGCAAACAGTTATATGCAAGCCGAGCTCAAACTCGAATGCTCGTGTTCATCAGCTGGTGAGTTTTTTCTCAAAATATAAATTTTTTAAATTATAATTGTACTCAAGCCGGAGACGTACAAAATGAGCTCGTCAAACCATATTTATAATTTAGTAAAAAAAAGAGAAATAGTGAGGAACCTTAGTGCGGCAGACTGCTGAACCACATAAATCTCTGTGTTTGATGTTTGTTTTCTTATCGTTTTTCTTCACCATTTTCTATCTTCGCTCCTAAGATATCGTTCAATGAAATCTAGTTATTTCAAATAAATTTTTATCTGTCGTAACATTGATGCTAACAAATTTTCAAAAAAATGCAAAATGGATACTTAAAAGATATGATTAATCTAAAAAACATTGGTATATTAAAATTAATTCAACTAATAAATATTATCACACATAAATTTTAGGATTAATTTCAAAAAAAATTTGCAAGTTAAATGGCTGATTTTAAAAATTACGCCAAAAAAGGACATGTTTTAAAAATTACGCCAAAAAAGGGCATGTTTTAAAAAATAAGTAAATTTTATGGACTTATTTTAAACAAAATAAAATTTAAGGATTCATTTGAAAAAGTTCTTAAAATGTAGTGACTAATTTCATAATTTTGCCTTATTTTTGGTGTGCTTGAATTATGCCAAAAATTATGATTAAAATCAATAAATTGTCAAAATATTTTTCCCTCGGCATACTATCTATCATAATGACTCGTGGGCTTCACTTTCTGTCATCCTCATTCTCTCCTCATTTTCTAAAGAGTGTTGTTACGGCCTTACGAGCACACCTATTTTGGCTATGGACAGCCAAAATTTATGTACAACCCAATTGAGCTATGTACGCACCAATCGGCTATGGACACACCAAATATTAAAAATAGTTTTTTCACTAGCAAATTGATAAAATTCAATATAAATCTTATGACATAACCAAAATAATATTTTAAACAGTCCCATACAAGAAAAAACATGTCAAAAACACTAATTATTAAAGAAAAAGTAAAACAAGTCCAAAATTAGTTTATGATTGATCTTCAAAACTCAATTCTTGTGGCAATCCCCTCCTCCTGCAATAAAATAAAATTATCAAAAATGAGATTATGTACAATATAAAATAAAGTATTAAAAATACAAGTTTTTACCTAGATACGGTTTGATGAAAACTATTCGATTGCCCATTAAACCTTTGATGTTAACTAATCTGCACCAAAAAATAATAATATGACAATTAGTAATCACAATTGGCAACGTAATTGTGTATGCCTAATAATAGAAATTTAAGCATGCCTCGTCATGGATCCGTCAAATTAATTATTTCTTTAACTTGTTCTTTGCTACCGACTTCTCTAATTCTTGAACTGTAATTCAAATCCCACGCGTCCGCAATGGTAACATGATATCTCCGCCACATAGTGATTATTGGAGGAAGGGTACAATCCTCATGCATCATCAACCCAATGAAGTGATTATCATTAACAAATCCAATAAATATAGTCTTTCGGCTCGCAGGAGGCGTAGAATGTAGAGGTAGGAATGTAAAAGACTGGAACTTTGAATAATGAACAACTGCCACATTATAACAAGATGCGATCACTAATCCCATGTCCGGCATTGTTATCCATTTGTCTAGTGGAGCTGGTACAACAGTACAATCCAATGATGATAGTAGTTCTGCACGTCTCACATTACCAAATAGGGTGTTGTACAAACACTCATAAATTTTCATTTCATTTGCAAGATCCTTTCGCACTTGTAACCAATTTTCACCCATATCAAGTGTTTGACTTACCACTCGATACCCACAATGCCCATCACCAATCACATTTATGACATCAATTATGTGAGTCGATATATATGGAGGCATATCCTTACGAATGTACTCAACAAATTTGTTGTTTCCCGCTCTTCTTCTTGTTGGTAGCTTTTTTACTCGACGTTGTGATTGTTGTTCCGCTATCAAAACATGCTCAAATAAAGAGAGATCTCTTTTTGTTGATTTAGACTCATCTTTAAATTTTTTGTAGCTTCCTGGTGGCCTTCCTTTTAATTTTAAGGGCATTGATGATTCTTTTGTTTGAGTGGTTGTTGGCTCCAATATTTCACGCAATTTTCGTTTCATTTCATTCCTTTGAGAATCGGTAATACTATTGTATTTTTTTAGTATACCGGCTAACTCCATTTGTATGATTTTCGCTGGTTCATCCTCCTCTTTTATGTTTGTAGGCTCAGTCGATGTTGGTTGTAAATTGATTTGACGCCAATGTTTATGAACCATCCATAGAGGGTATGCCAAAGATTGGTTCATGTAAGTTACCAATTCATGAGCACACGATAATCTCATTGTATTTCGCATTTTATGATAACATTCGATTGCTTTGAATGCCTTGAATGCAATCCAAGACCTAATTTAAATCTGAAAAATAACAAAAACTGGAGTTACAAACTCAGCATCATACAACATCTATGGAGGAAATGCAGAAAAATACCCTAAACCCAAGAGATATGAAACCCTAAATGCAGAAAAATACCTAAACCCAAGAGATCTGAAACCCTTACTCCACATCGTTAGGAACATTATACCTGAAGCTTACGGCGAGGGAGATCTGGGTTGGAGTCGGGGTTGGAGCAAGGGAGATCATGAACTGTGTGCTCACGGCGAAACCCTAAGGAGGCGGCGAAATCGCAATCGCGGGAGGGACTCACGGTGTTGATTCGCGGGAGGGAGTCACGACAAGGAGAGGGGCTTTCGTCGGGGAAGGTGAAGGCGGGGAGAACACCGGGGAAGATGAAGTCGCGGGAGGAAGATGGAGGCGTGGGAGGAAGGAGGTGCGGGGTTGGCTGTGCTTAGCCGAATGAGGAGTGGAGAGAAATTATGGTTATTAGTGATTATGCCCCTATTTTATGGTTTGCCCATAACATCACTCTTTTCTAAATGAGCAATGTTATATGCAAGTCACCTTTTGTTTTATGGAGGCCGCGGGTGTAGGCAAGCCAAAAAATTATTAATGCAAGCCAATTTCATATCTATAGGTCATATTCAAAAATCAAATCAATACATCATTCAGTAAACAATAACCTCATCTCGCCGCTTCCATTACTGAACACTGACGTAGTTTCAAAGCTCCAATCTCGCCGGCAGCCACTTTTCACCTCCGTCCCACCGCCGTGTCTGTGCAACCTCTCCATCGCAGATCACTATTCCAGCTCGCAGCCATATAATCTACAACAATCGAATCGGATCCGGCTCAGATTTGATTTCTTTAGTGGGTGGTTATAATATGCAGGACTGGATTAGCATTATAAACCACTACTTCTCTATATTTATGCTTCAAATCAACAGACGCCACTGTAGGGAATTCTTTAGCTCAAACTAATACCGCTCCAATTCTTCAGATTTCCACCCAAAACAAAATTCCTTCGTGGAAATAATCATTACATATTATTGTTAATTATTTTTATTAAATCTTCTTGGAGTACTGCATGATAAGATTGTATTGGGAGCTAAGGCTCTCTTTAGGCGGGCGGTCCTCTTTGGTTGTGGCGGTGGTTACTGGCAAGATCCTAGCAGCCAACCGCATGCTCTTTCAGTTCAGAAAAATGATCAAGAGCTAGCACTGGCATCTCGTTACCCTAATGTTTGGGCAGACAAGCCGACGGCGGTGGGGAGGTCGCGGAGGCGGGAGTAGAGGTTGATGAGGTCGGTGGCGAGAAGAACGTCGGAAGAGCGGCCATAGATGTGAGGAGAGAGTGGAGGATTCAGAGGAATGGAGGGAGGTGGAGGAGAGGAAAGCGGCCTGCATATATCTTTAAGAAAAAAAATAAAATTTAATTGATATTTGTTGTATGCATACAACCAAAACCGACCTGCACTTAACATATGATCAATTGAATTATTTCTTTTTAGTAATGAACGGTATATATGATTTTGATGGTGTAACACATTACAAATGAAATTATTTAAGAGACTGTTCGTTTGGACGACAATGATATTCAAGAATTGACTTTGAGAATTTGAAAAACAAATTGGTTGCTCGAATGAACTGTTTTAGTGTAGAATTGGTTTTTGAATCCAAAGTCATTGCTATTCAATTAAACCTACTAAACCTTCAACAAAATGTCTAGCTCGCACCATCGATTTTGATCTAGATTTTTGTCCGGGTGCATGTTTTTTTTTGTCTATGCACACGTTTTTCGTCTGAGCGCGTGTATTTCGCCCGAGCACTCATTTTTTGCCCTAGCGCACATTTTCCCTCGGGTGCGCATTTTTTCTCCGGGCATGCATTTTTCGCCCGGACGCGCATTTTCTCTTCGACTCGCATTTTTCGCTCGGGCGAACATTTTTTCGCCCGGGCGCGCATTTTTTGCCTGAGTGCAGATTTTTCCACCCGCCTGTGCATTCTCCTCCAGGCCAAGCATTTTCCACCTGAGCGTGCATTATTTCGCCCGGGCGCATTTTTCCACCTGGGCACGCATTTTCCTCCTGGGCGAGCATTTTCCGCCTAAACGGTCATTTTTCGCCCGGACGGACATTTCTTGCACGGGCGGGCATTCTCTACCCGGACGCGCATTTTTCACCCGGGTCGGCATTTATCACCCGGGCGCTCATTTTTCGTCTGAGCGGGATTTTTTCTCTCGTATAGCATTTTTCGCCCCGCATTTTTTCAACCGGGCGGGTATTTTTTCGTTGAATGCACATTTCTTTGCTCGTGAGCGCAATATTCGCCCGGGTGCGCATTTTTCCACGCTGGGGGCGTAATTTTCGCCTGAGCGCGCATTTTTCTCCCTGGCGTACGTTTTTAGATTGTGCACACATTTTTCGCCTGAGCGTAAGTTTTTCGTCACGGCGTGAGTTTTTCGCCCAGTCGAGTGTTTTTCAGTCAAGCTCGTGCTTTTCACACGGACACCCTTTTTTTGCACGAGCGCCCTTTTCCACCCAAGTGCATTTTTTTGCCGGTCGCCTTTTTTTGCCCGGGCATACGTTTTTCGCCACGGGGGCGCGCTTCAGCCCGAGCGGGGATTTTTCTCACGGGCGCTCGTTTTTCTCGTAGGCGTTTGTGTACGTCTTGGCGCAAGTTTTCGCCCTGGGCGCGTTTTCCCCTGACGCGCGTTTTCGCCTGGGTGCATATTTTTCATCTTTGTTTGTGTTTTTTGCCCGAGCACACATTTTCTGTCCTTGCACATGTTTTCCTCTGAGTCTTCCCTTTTCATTCACTTTGGTACATTGTTTTATTTTTGTTCTTATTTTTTTTTCAATTCTTGAAAGTCAGTGTCTTTAATTCGAACATACAAAATTGATCAATGTCAATTATTTTGATAGAAAATCATAATGCGCTGAACAATAAAATTGGAATTTAGTCAAATCTCAATTCCTACATATATTGACATTCGATTGAAAGTCAATTCTTAAACCGTAAAAGAGTTCAATCTTCATATAAGATCATCAAAGTCATTTGGGTTGCCGATTTTTACGCGAGAGACATGGCGGAATGAGAGGGTGCGAGAGAAAAAAAAAAGTATCTTTGTTATACCATCCATAAAGGCCTTGGTGTACGTCTAGAGAAAACTCCACCAAAGAGAGGTGGGGTTAGCGGTCAACACACAATCGCTCGAATCGAAGAAACCGAGCCCGCCATTTCCGCCGCCAACCGCCAGAAACAGAGCGCGCAGAGAGCAAACCACAAGCACGTGCGCTACCGCACGCACGGAAGCATGCGGGCAGCGCCCCCCATCGCGGGGGAACGGCCCCGCCGCACCCCCCTCCGGGTGCGGCTCGGGCCGAGCCGCACCCCTCAAGGGGTGCAGCCAAGCCGCACCCTCCTTGGGGGTGCGGCCCGGCCGCGCCCCTCAAGGGGTGCGGCCAACCCGCACCCCCCTTGGGGGCGCGGCCAACCCGCACCCCCCTTGGGGGCGCGGCCAACCCGCACCCCCCTTGGGGGCGCGGCCAAACCGCACCCCCCTTGGGGGCGCGGCCAAACCGCACCCCCTTGGGGGCGCGGCCCAGCCGCACCCCCTTGGGGGCGCGGCCCAGCCGCACCCCCTTGGGGGCGCGGCCCAGCCGCACCCCCCAAGGGGTGCGGCCAAAGCCGCACCCCCCTTGGGGGTGCGGCCAAAGCCGCACCCCCCTTGGGGGTGCGGCCCAGCCGCACCCCTTGGGGGTGCGGCCCAGCCGCACCCCTTGGGGGGTGCGGCCACCTCGGCGGGTGCGGCCAAGCCGCACCCCCCCCCCCCCCCCCCCCCAGGGTGCGGCCCAACCGCACCACCCTTAGGGTGCGGTCAGGCCCCCTCCCCTCGCCTTTTCTGTAGGGGGGCTCGTAGGGGCCACCGTCGTATTCGCGCCCTCTCGTCAGGTGCGTCGGATCCCAATTCCTCCTTGGGGGACGACTCCCCGCTCCGCCGTCCGCCCAGGACACCTCTGCGCTCACGCGCGCTCACGCGCGCTCAGAACGCCTCCAAGCGCGTTCAAAGCGCTTCCATGTTCGTCGCGCGCTCAGAACGCCTCTGCGCTCACACGCGCTCAGAACGCCTCCAAGCGCGTTCAAAGCGCTTCCATGTTCGTTGCACGCTCAGAACGCTTCTGAGCGCGCTCAGAGCACCTCCGCGCGCTCAGAACGCCTCCAAGCGCGTTCAAAGCGCTTCCATGTTCGTTGCGCGCTCAGAACGCTTCTGAGCGCGCTCAGAACGCCTCCAAGCGCGTTCAAAGTGCTTCCATGTTCGTTGCGCGCTCAGAACGCTTCTGAGCGCGCTCAGAGCACCTCCGCGCTCACGCGCGCTCAGAACGCCTCCAAGCGCGTTCAAAGCGCTTCCATGTTCGTTGCGCGCTCAGAACGCTTCTGAGCGCGCTCAGAACGCCTCCGCGCTCACACGCACTCAAAACGCCTCCAAGCGCGTTCGAAGCGCTTCCATGTTCGTTGCGTACTCAGAACGCTTCTGAGCGC
This sequence comes from Dactylorhiza incarnata, assembly GCA_033032865.1. Taxonomy (NCBI): domain Eukaryota; kingdom Viridiplantae; phylum Streptophyta; class Magnoliopsida; order Asparagales; family Orchidaceae; genus Dactylorhiza; species Dactylorhiza incarnata. Next base: position 2,473,208 of record JAWHQI010000192.1, on the reverse strand, counting down.
GTTCGGAAGCGTTCTCACTTTTCCGTCTCGCTCACTTTTTGTCTTTCTGACTTTCTCACTTTTTGTCTTTCTGACATTCTCACTTTTTGTCTTTCTGACTGTCTCACTTTTTGTCTTACTGACTGTCTCACTTTTTGTCTTTCTGACTGTCTCACTTTTTGTCTTTCTAGCTTCTCACTTCTCAGATTTCAGGAACAACCTGTCGCCTTTTTCGCCTCCAACAGAACTGCCCGAACTACCCGAACTTCCCGAAGGGTAAGGTGGTCATTTACGAAAAATGGTGATCCGTGTGCCCCGAACCGGAAAATATGATTCGTCCGCCGAGCATTTATGGAAACTGCAAACAGCAAAATTACCGGACCGCCCTCGGCCAAAGCTATAAAAGGAGCCCCAAGGCTTCATTTGAAAGGACCTTGACTTCTGGACCCGGGAGAGCTCCTTGCAGACTTTTGCGGAATTCTCCTTCGGCGCTTGAAGATCTCCTTCGTGGACTTGAAGATCTTCATCATCCCGAAAGGCGTCTAGCCTTCTCACTTTCGTTCTCCAGCATTCCCGGAAGGAAAAGGCGACCAGCCTTCTCACTTTCGTTCTCCAACATTCCCGGAAGGAAAAGGCGACCAGCCTTCTCACTTTCGTTCTCCAGCATTCCCGGAAGGAAAAGGCGACCAACCTTCTCACTTTCGTTCTCCAGCATTCCCAGAAGGAAAAGGCGACCAGCCTTCTCACTTGCGTTCTCCAGCATTCTCAGAAGGAAAAGGCGACTAGCCTTCTTACTTTTGTTCTCAGAAGGAAAAGGCGATTAGCCTTCTCACTTTGGTTCTCAGAAGGGAAAAAGACTTAGTTTTTCCGAGAGGTGGTCTGTCACCCTCGGAGTTCTCTCTCTCTCTCTCTCCATCATTGTAACGAGCAGCGGCCTGTCGCGCTCGAGTTCTAGCGTCCAAATTGTAACCCCCCAGGAGATAGTGAAGTTTGGTCGGCACAGCTCCGACCGCGTGATTTTTTACCCTTTCTGGGTTTTCCACGTTAAAAAGTCTCAGCGTACTCGACAAATCTCTAATTGACTGTTTGCGCGCTTAGTTCGCTCACGAGCTAAGGTGGTTCAAGTGGACCGGTCTACCAAGAGCCCTAAGCGTTCCGCAACAATCTTCAAAGACCTTTTAAACCTAAACAAATGCATAAGTTTTAGGGGAGAGACGGGAGACCCGGGTAATCCTGAACAAAAAGACTGTCGGGCCGGTCTGGGACCGGTCTTTTAAAAGATCGGTCTTTTGGCCGACCGGTTCCGGACCGGTCTTTTTATTAAAAAATTTAATATATAAAGTGAGAGAGAGAGGGGGATGATAGGAGGGAGAGTTATAAAAAAAACTTTTTTTTATTTAAAGTGAGAGAGAGTGAGTGAGAGAGAATGATCGAGAGATAGGGAGGGGGTCGGATGAATTAAAAAAAATTCATGATTTAAAAAAAGTCAAAAAATCATATCCGGTCGGATTTTAGAAATCGCAATATCCGACCGGATTAAAAAAAAACATTTTTTTATAGGCAAATAAGATCTTAAAATAAATATAAAAAAATTCTAAGCAATATTTAATAATTTATTTTAGAAAAAAATAAATTTTAATACGACTAAAATCAATTTTTTTGCCGATAGGCGGACCTTCCTTTAGGTCCGCCTATCGGCCAAAAAATTTTTCCGAGAGAGGGGGGCGGGCGGGCGGGTTTTATATATTTTTTTTAAGAATATATAATTTTTTAAATAGCTTAGACCCTATGTTGGCTGCAGCAGCAGGGCTGCATGATGCAGCCGACAGCATTAACTCTACTCTAATTTTAGAGCTGTTACTATCGGTCCCGGTCTTGTCCCAGGACCGGTAAAAGACCGGTGTTTTACCGGTCCCAGTCAAAGACCGCTCTTTTACCGGTCCTGGTCCGAGACCGATTTTTGCTGAAAAAAGGTGGACCGGACGAGCCCCTGGGACTGGTCCTAACCGGGAGCGGTCCCTAACTGGTCCGGTCCCAACCGGACTAATTAGGACCGGTTTTTTTGTGCACGCCTAGACCCGGGTGAGAGTATTTTTTATTTTCTTTTTAACCTTTTTTTTATTTTTAATTTTTTCTCTAAAATAATATTGCAAAATGATTTTGTCTTGCAATGGTGGAGCCCGCAGACGGAGAATTTGTCTGTCCGCACCCAAATTTTTCATAGACAGGTAGGAGCTCATACACAATCAAGAATAATCTTCCATTGGCATAACCCTGTGTGCATATAACTCATCGCTCCCTCTCCACGGATTTAGCACTCTAGCTCTTGATTCTAATCCTTGACAAAGAATTCAGAATCCGACGAGCTAGGGATCTTCACCGTCGTAGCCGGGCGGAGACCTACCCCGCAGCCTCCCATCCACCACCCCAAATCCTGTCGACCACTCCAAGTCTCTTCGCTTCCTTGGTAGCTCTATTCCTCTTCGTTTTGCAGATTTCGTTCATCCAAATATGTATACTTTGAGATGTCAACACTTTTTCGCCAAAAAAGTATGCAAACTCTATACATCCTCAATTATCCTCCAAGCATTCAAGGTGTATGGTAGCATGTGAGGTAATGTTAAATCACTTCACATTTTGATCAGTAAAGGATATGTGATTTCCGTCCCATTCTAAATTTTCTTCCTTATTTTGGAGCAAATTTTTGCGCCGATACCCGGACGGAATTTTTTCGAAACGTAACCCGGTTGAAAAAATTCCTCTATTTAGGGTTCTTCAACTCTTACTTTTTACTCTTTTACCACTGCCATGATATATAAATCACTAATTTATTAATTAGCAAGGCTCTATCAACTTCTTTAACCTAATGAAATCTACTTTGAAAACTATACTTATTAAAATTATATTGTATTAGTAAAGTTTATACTTTTTACTCTCACTAGTCACTTCCAATGATCTTTTAGAGGCTCCTTTTAAGGCCACGGCCTCCCGCTAAAGCAGTTGATACCATATTGAACTTGAAGTTCTCGACAATATAAACTGCCGCCCGACCTCACCTAAGGAATTCAGTTGTTTTTTATGTTCAAAATTATTTTTTTTTTTACTTGTGGCAATAGTAACCGTTGTCATGTCAAGCAAACACCACCTCGAACGGACCCTAGGTTGCTAGGTATCACTCTTTTTCTTACTTCAAAGATACACCTTAAAAAAAAGAGAAACTTAAGTGCGTTTCTCTCACCTAGAACTAGGTGGGAGAGAAATATAGCCGTATATGTTAGAATTTGAAGTGAGCTAGCGCCAGCGCTGGCGCAGCGCCAGCGCCAGCGCCAGCGCCAGCACCCCCCTTGTTTTGCCTATAAATAGAGGGATACCCCCCTCTAAGCGATATCGATTCTGGAACTGGCGAGCATCATCAACTTTGAGCGAGTTAGAGATACCAGAGCGCCACCAGGCGAGCATCGGACTTGGAGTAAGTTCGGCAGGCGAGCATCGAACTTGGAGTAAGTTCGGCCAGCTACCTTGAGCGAGTAGCGAGCATTGGAGATACCGCTGGCGCTAGTGCTAGCGCGCGCGGGTAGCGACAAGAGGCGAAGAGGCGAGTAGCGAGCTCGCGAGTACCTACTCGGGAGATAGCGCCAGGCGCTAGTGATAGCGCTCGCGCTAGCGAGTATTGGAGGAAGCGGCGCGTGGCGAGCGTGCGAGAAGCTTGGAGTGCGAGCAGCGAGCTTGCGAGTAGCAGAGCTAACGCCTGGCGCTAGCGATACCGCCGGCGGTAGCGAGGAGCGAGCTTCTGTGGCGAGTAGCGAGTATTGGAGCGAGTATCACCTGCGCGGTGTGCTCCGGAGGAGAAGCGGACCTTGTCCGTGACCAAGTTCTTACTTTCTATTGGTTGTTGTGATTCAAGTTGGATGCAACTTGTATTCAGCCGTGTTCAGTTGTAACTAGCTACCATAATTAGTATTGTGAAAGCTTGTGTTCATCTTTGGTGTCCTTATTCTCCGGTTGGTTGACGTGTTCTTCCGACTTTAAAATATTTCACATGGTATCAGAGGGATAGTGGGAACAAGGGCGAAGCAACCAAGATGGACGGCGGAGGAGGGTATGCTAGGGGACTTGGCATTGAGCTGCTTACTCAAACCAACTACAAGAAGTGGATGTCTTGTATGGAGAGCTACCTTCTTGGAGAGGATCTCTGGGAGGTTGTTGGTGGTGGGGAGCAAGAGGAAGTAGTAGCTACCGGTGATAATGGTCCAGCTGTGAGAGCTTGAAGGAAGACCAACGTCAATGCGGAGTTCACCTTGAAGAGAGCCATATCACCTGACTTGTTCGACCACATCATAGGTTGCAAGTCAGCGTCTGCGATCTGGATAGCCCTCGATGGGTTATTCAACAAGAAGAATGTGGCGCGGCTATAATTCCTGGAGAATGAGTTGGCGAAGTCGAGTCAAGGCGAGATGGCGATATCCACCTTCTTCCTGAGGGTGAAGAACCTATGTGGGGAGATCTCGGCCTTGGATCCTGAAGAGCCAATCTCAGAGGCGAAGTTGAAGCGGCACATACTCCGAGGCTTGAGGAGGGAGTATGTCCCCTTCGTTACTTCCGTGCAAGGATGGGCTACTCAGCCCTCCCTTCTGGAGCTAGAGAACCTACTATCGTCACAGGAGAGCTTGGCGAAGCAGATGGCGGGAGTATCCATCTCAGGAGGAGATGGCGAGACCTTGTTCTCGGGAAAGAGGAGATCCTGGGACAAGAGAAAGAAGAACTCCGGAGATGGACCTTCAACGTCCTCTCAGGGAGATGGGAGGAAGTTCCTCCCTGCGCGCGATGAGAAGGGGAGAACCCTTTGCTTTGCCTGTAAGAAGTATGCGCATATGGCGAAAGACTGCCGGTCTAATCTGAAGGCCGGTCATGCTGCTAACAAGGAGGGAGATCACCAGAGAGGTGGAGGAAGAGGCGGAGGTCACCAGGGCGGTGAGAGGGGGGACAATTATTTCCTGACAGAGATGACGACAACGTCAGTCGATGTCTTAGCCTCCATCAACCTCGAGAACGACTGTATAGTGAATTCCGGTTGCGGGCATCATCTCACAGGAGATATGTCCAAGTTCGAATCCTTGGAAGCGTATGAAGGGACGGATGCTATCATCACTGCGGATGATATGGTACATCCTGTGGAGCGAGAAGGGAAGGTATCCCTTTGGAGTAGAGAGAAGCCAGTGACACTGAAGAGTGTGTATCACGTGCCTGACATGAAGAAGAACCTCTTCTCGGTGGCTAACGTCGTGGATGGTGGATACCACGTGCTGTTTGGACGAAAGGAAGTGAAGTTCCTGAAGAACCTATCGTCTGTCGATGTTGACGTCACGCTCACCGGGAGAAGGGTGAAGGATTTGTATGTTCTGTCTGCAAATGCCTACGTGGACAAGCTGAAGACAAACGACAGCGCTGTGATCTGGCATGAGAGGCTGGGTCATGTGGGGATGGACAAGCTGAAGATGATGGCGGCAAAGGGCCTAGTGAGCGGCCTGCCTCATCTCACTTCCTATGGCGACGGCCATGTGTGCGACGGATGCCAATATGGAAAGTCACATCGACTTCTATTTGACAAGTCGGAGACCAGGTGTAAGGCACCTCTTGAGTGCGTACATGCTGATGTTATGGGGTCGTGCGCCACCCTTACTTATGGAGGCAATAAGTATGCGCTGGTTCTGGTGGATGACTACACCCGCTATACGTGGGTATACTTTCTGAGAGAGAAATCAGAAGTATTCAACAAGTTCCTCGAGTGGAAGGAGCTTGTGGAGGGGAGGCTGGACCGCAGAGTCAAGAAGCTGAGAAGCGACAATGGAGGGGAGTTTACCTCCAATGAGTTTGCTTCTTTCTGCAGGAGGTTCGACATTCGGCGGGAGCTCTCCTGCGCTCACACCCCGCAGCAGAATGGGGTGGCAGAGAGGAAGATCCGCCATCTGGTGGAGACTACCAGGAGTTGGCTACATGCCAAGAGCATTCCCAAGGCCTTATGGGCGGAGGGAATGACGTGCGCTACTCATGTGATCAACAGGCTACCTCTGAGTCCTAACAGGATGGTGTCTCCACACCAGCTCATGTTCGGGGAGAAGCCCAATGTGGGTCACATAAAGGTGTTCGGTTCTACCTGCTTCGTGCACGTCCCGGACGCTCAGAGAACAAAGTTGGAGCCGAAAGCGAGGAAGTGTATCTGCATCGGCTACGATGAGCGGAAGAAGGGGTGGAAGTGCATGGATCCGCAGACCCACAAGTTCGTCGTCTCGCGCGACATAGTGTTTGACGAACTGGTCTCATACCAGGGAGTCTCTTCAGTGGAGCTGCCGGAGAGTGGAGAAGCTAGCAGGGAAGAGGAGTGGGTCACTGAGGACCCTACTGTGGAGTTGGAGTTATCTCCAAGTGCTCCATCGCCATCTGGCTCAGGAGGAGCATCTGGCTCAGGAGGAGCATCTGGCTCAGGAAGAGCTTCTGGCTCAGGGGGAGCTACAAACTCAAGAAGCAGGGAGAGCACCGCTTCAGGAGGAGTTCAGAGAGGAGCTCAACCAGAGGAGTCTACCGGAGTGGTAGATAGTGGCCAAGCCTTGAGGAGGTCGAAGAGGACCATCGTTCCGCCTGCTCGCTATAAGGAGGGGAACTTCGTGAGTTTGGTTTCCTGCTTCTTCGCAGGACCACTCGATGAGAGGGAACCTGCCCGCTTTGAGGATGCTGCTGGCATCAAGGAGTTGGACGCGGCCATGATCGAGGAGATGGAGGCCCTAGAGAAGAACGAGACATGGGACCTGGTTCCCATGGTGGAGGGCATCAAACCTGTCACTTGTAAATGGGTGTACAAGGTTAAGAAGAGGGCTGATGGAGAAGTGGAGCGATACAAGGCGAGGCTTGTCGCTCGAGGCTTCTCACAGACCTACGGAGAGGACTACGAGGAGACCTTCAGTCCTGTAGCGAAGATGACGTCAGTGAGGACGATCATCGCTTTGGCGGCGTGCCGAGGTTGGAAGCTATGACAGCTGGATGTGAAGAACGCGTTCTTATACGGAGAGATCGACAAAGACATATTCATGGTGCAACCACCTGGATACGTGTCCAAGTCCCAGCCGCGTCACGTCTGCAAGCTGAAGAAGGCCCTCTATGGTCTGAAACAGGCGCCGAGAGCCTGGTATGGGAAGATTGCGGAGTACTTGCAGTTCTGCGGCTACGATGCCTCAGACTCGGACTCCAGCATGTTCGTGAAGAAGAGTGGAGGTCTTCACGTGCTGGTGCTGCTATACGTCGACGACATGATCGTGACAGGGAACAACCCTGAGGAGGTCGCGGCGCTGAGGCAGCAGCTTTCCATACGCTTCGAGATGAAGGATCTTGGTGAACTGCACCATTTCCTTGGCCTCCAAGTAGAGAAGAGAAGAGGCGGACTGGATGTTTCCCAAAGGGCGTATGCCAAGAGAATCGTCGAAAGATTCGACATGAAGGAGGGGAAGAGCAGTTCCGTTCCTCTGGAGGCGGGGCTGAAGCTTCGGAAGGAAGAAGGGAGGATTCTTTCTGATCCGAAGATCTTTCGGGCACTGATGAGGAGTCTTATCTACCTGACTATCACGAGGCCGGACATCGCCTTTGCTGTCGGCCGAGTTAGTCGGTATATGCAGGAGTCGCGGAAGCTTCATCTGGAGGCAGCCAAAGGGATACTGAAGTACGTGAAGGGCACCCTTGAGATGGGGTTGTCCTATGAGGAGAAGTCCGACTTCAAGCTGTACGGGTACACAGATGCAGATTACGGAGGTGACGATGATGATCGCAAGTCGACATCAGGTAACGTGTTCTTGTGTGGAGCAGCTGCTATCTCGTGGTGTAGCAAGAAGCAGGACTCTATTTCCCTTTCTACCACGGAGGTCGAGTACAAGGCGTCGTCCTTAGCAGCTCAGGAGTGTGTCTGGCTAAGGAGACTAGTGGAGGATGTGGACGAGGAGATCAGCGGACCTACTGTGCTACGTGGGGACAACGAGAGTGCATTGAAACTGGTAACCAATCCAGTTTGTCATGCAAGGACCAAGCACATAGAGATCGAGCATCACTTCATCAGAGAGAAGGTGTTGGGTGGCTTGATCGCTGTGGAGCATGTGCGGAGTGAAGAGAACCTTGCGGATATATTCACGAAGCCCCTATCTGCGGGGCCGTTCCGGAGGCTTCATACATTGCTTGGAGTTGTTCTTGGAGCTCACTTCAAGGGGGAGTGTTAGAATTTGAAGTGAGCTAGCGCCAGCGCTAGCGCTCGCGCCAGCGCTAGCTCATACTCGCCACCCCCCTTGTTTTGCCTATAAATAGAGGGGTACCCCCCTCTAAGCGATATCGATTCTGGAACTGGCGAGTATCATCAACTTTGAGCGAGTTAGAGATACCAGAGCGCCACTAGGCGAGCATCGGACTTGGAGCAAGTTCGGCAGGCGAGCATCGGACTTGGAGTAAGTTCGGCCAGCTACCTTGAGCGAGTAGCGAGCATTGGAGATACCGCCGGCGCTAGTGCTAGCGCGCGCGGTAGCGACAAGAGGCGAAGAGGCGAGTAGCGAGCTCGCGAGTACCTACTCGGGAGATAGCGCCAGGCGCTAGTGATAGCGCTCACGCTAGCGAGTATTGGAGGAAGCGGCGCGTGGCGAGCGTGCGAGAAGCTTGGAGTGCGAGCAGCGAGCTTGCGAGTAGCAGAGCTAACGCCTGGCGCTAGCGATACCGCCGGCGGTAGCGAGGAGCGAGCTTCTGTGGCGAGTAGCGAGTATTGGAGCGAGTATCACCTGTGCGGTGTGCTCCGGAGGAGAAGCGGACCTTGTCCGTGACCAAGTTCTTACTTTCTATTGGCTGTTGTGATTCAAGTTGGATGCAACTTGTATTCAGCCGTGTTCAGTTGTAACTAGCTACCATAATTAGTATTGTGAAAGCTTGTGTTCATCTTTGGTGTCTTTATTCTCCGGTTGGTTGACGTGTTCTTCCGACTTTAAAATATTTCACAGTATAATCTCAGATCGGACGGTATATAAAATACTGACATTATTATTATTTATAAATACAGGAGTATTTAGGAGAAATACAACCGTATGATCTGTGATCAACGGCTTAGATGAGCTCCTCTCACCATGATCTTAGGTGAGAGTAACTTACCTACAATTTTTTTTAAAAAAAATATGTTTCTATAGACTGATCCACCACTGTGTGCACTTATTCACATATATCATCGGTTTAATGCACTTTACCGTAAAATACAAAAGTACATTTTACCGTCAATTTTCATGTACTTAGGCTATTGGCAAACCAACCAATCTAAAAACCATTTATTCCCACCCCCGTCACATTGACTACTGGCAGCCCGCTTTTCTCGCAATGAAAAACCATAGCCGGCCTCGCCTTCCGGCGATCGACCTCCGCAAACCTTCTCCGCCGCCCAATTCTTCCTCCCCGACGGCGCCTCATACCACTGAGCCTAGCCTTTCGACGAAGTCTCCGGCGCCCAGCCCTCCATCGACGATGCTTCTTCTGAAGGAAGCCCATAGAGCTCGATCGTTCTTCTCCTCCTCGCCTTCCTTCGATCAGAGATCGGAGAGGGAAGATGCTGCTCTGCTATTTTTGAAGGAAGCCGGGCCAAAATCCTTGGCCGATCAAGCACCGGATGCCGCGCCTAGGGCTGAAGCCGCACGCTATGCCTCTCCTGCTTCGACGGGGAAGGGAAATCCAGCAGGTAGCATTTATATTTGAGCTATGGACTTATATTTGAGCTATGGATTTTATATTTGCTTAATAACATTTTTAATTCTTATGTTGCGACATTATAATTTTTGGTCTGACATTAACATTTATGTTCTGCCATTATTTTTGAGTTGCCTATTAGCCAAATTTAGTTTGCCCATAACCACCTTTTTTTAGTGGTGTTAAGTGCAACCCTTATTTGTCTACGTGCAAACCACCCAAAAAAAGCCCATATTCAAATTTAATTAAAATCATTAAATTCTCAAAAAACCTAAGTGCGCCCCGATTTCTTTTCTCTCCCTCCCGTGCTGTTCGCATGAAGTGAGCGAAGGGCGAAACCCTATTTCACCTTTTCGCACATTTTCGCCGGCCTCCTCCGGCATTTTCGCCGGCCTCCTCCGGCATTTTCGCCAGCGAATGTCTCCCCTACCTCCAGTTCTTGCGTTTCCTGCCGACGATGAACCATCCTCTACCGCCAGCGATTCTCCTTCGAGGTAAATTTCCACCGGACGAAGGTTTCTCTGCATTTTTTGTCAGTTATTCCAATTTTTCTCTGCATTCGCTCCATTGTTTCCAGCATTCCTCATATTTTTTCAGTTTTTCAGTTTTTGGTTTCTCGAGAAATCCAAGGCAGGATCTTTGATTCTCGAGAACGCCAGACCGTTCGTCGAACGCGCCGTGCGCCGTGCGCCGTTCGACGAACGTCGGGCCGTTCGACGAACGACAGACCGTTCATCGAACACGCCGTTCGACGAACGACAGGTTACATTTTACTAACATTAAAATTTCAACATGCAGTATTCAAAATATTTTATGACGTTTATTTTGGCGACAAGTTTACCCACCTCATATATTCAAAATATGGTAAGTTTTTGATTAACTTAGTATAACTCATGTTAGGTTTTAAGATTATTCATTGATCTCACAAATTTGTATATTTGTATGCAGGTAGCGACTAATTTTGGAACTAACATTTGGGCATGAAAAAAAAAGTTTTTGGTGTACTAAAGTTTTGTATTAAAATTGATTTTATATAGTGTACTAAAATTATATTTAGTATGAAGTTGTATTTTTTTTATTTTCATTTAGGTTTGTACATAAAATTTTTCAATTTACACATAATCATGATTTGCACGTAGTCAAAATGGGTTTGACCTAAAATTACTCTATTTTATTATTAATAACTTTCTGGAAAAACAAATTGTCGAAATTTTTATTAAAAAAGGACAAAACTATAAAGAAATCAGAAAATGTCGAAGCGCAGTACACCGAAGGACCGCAGTGCTGCGTCCTCCATTCCGGCTTCCACCGTCTAACCTCGCCGCCGCTGAACTAGAGTTAATGGCATTTCCTGTTGCTTCGGGTCAGTTCATCAGCTATCGTCGGTGCTTTGGCGCAGTTGCACCGCATTTCGCCCGAGCCACGCCAAACTGCTACAGGGGAGCATCAATCAAAGTTTGCCGCTCTTCATCGTCTCCACTCTCGCTCCACCTCGCACAAACATCGGACCCTTTCAGAAGCTTCTTCACCCATCCACGTTCCTTTCCGATCTCTCCGTCTCCCCTTCTTTCCGATAGCCGCTCTTATCTCCATTGCCGGTGGCGGACAGATCAGGCGGAAGAGATGCCGTTCGAGAAGATCAAGGTCGCGAATCCTATAGTGGAGATGGACGGTGCGCGTCTCTCTCTTTCTCTCTTGCTTTATTCGTTCTCGATCACTTTTTCTATTTGATTCTTCAAGACTGATTCACTTCCCAAAGAAAAACTCAAAAAGGTTGGAATAGTTTTGTTTATTGTGCTAGGAATTTATCTGGCTGCATGACTACTTATTTTGATGGGGTCAAATCAATTTAGGTCATAAATACTAAAAAAGCTCAAGCTTTTTAGGATTTTCTTTGTGGATAGAAGCATTACTCTTGATTCTCCTAGAGCTCCTTCTACAGTTGAATTGACATTAGACTGTCAAGGGTGTACAATAAAAGCTTAAAATCTAGGATTTGAATCATGGAACTTAGACTCTCTTTGGCACGGCGGCGGCGGTCATGAACGCGGTGGTTATGAACCGTTGTTCGTGAACGCCCGACCTCACCTAAGTATCTTCATCCACTTTTATGTTCAAAACTAGTTTTCTTTTCTTGGTGGCGGTCATAACCATTGGCATGCCAAACATACATCCTATGACAATGGTGTTTTTGTCCAAACTCACCGGAACAAAAACGCTGCGCCAAACGGAGCCTTAAATCATGGGTGGTGGGTATTCACTGCACCCTTGGGTCCGTTTGCTGATCATCTTACTATAAAAGCTTAGTTGTAGATTGTAAAATTGTTACGGAAATGCCACTTACGGCTACATAGACCAACAAATACATGCGAGACTACGACTACGTCGACAACTCTTGATTGACGACTAAACACAGGGTCGTCGATCGTCGACCACCAACCTAGTTGACTATCAACCATCAGAAAGCAAGAGTTTATTCCATCCTATTATACTATACATGAATGAGCCTCCTGTGGTGGTATTCGATGAGTACTTAGAAAATTTACTCGGTAGGCTAGTTTGGCAGCAACAACTGTGAAATTTTCAAAATCAATGGAACACTGAGACAAACACACACAAAATGAACAAAAAACACCTATTTATTGCTTGACAAATAGTTACAAATTACAATAGACAAGACTGAATACAAGTTGCATACAACTTGATTTACAACAGCCGAATACAAAGAAAAACAACTGGTCGCGAATATAGTCCGCTTCTCCTCTTCTCACTAACACCGGCGGTATCGCTAGCGTCCGCGCTAGCTCGCGGTCTCGCGAGCTCGTTGCGCGCTCACTCTACTGACGAGACCGCTGGTGCAGACCGCCAGACCGCTTCACCACTACCGCCTGCGCTACCTCCTAGCGCCCGCGCTAGCTCGCGGTCTTCCACACTCAAGAAACCTGCTCTAGGTCGCTTGCCGAACTCACTCCGAGTTTGCTCTAATTGAGACCGCCAAATTGAGACCGCTCAAGCCTCTATTTCTCTCTGATGTGCTCTGCAGGGGGACTGACCCCCTATTTGTAGATCCGGGAGGCGCCACCTGGAAGTTGAGCTAGCGTTGGCGCTAGCGCCTTGTTACGCACACGCGCCCTCTTATTTTATTATTACTGTTTTTCGTTTAAATGTATTAGGTTTGATGTGAGCCCCCACTCCCTATATAAGGAGGTGGTTTTGGGAGTTATGGTATCTTTTGATCATTAGAGATTTGGGCTCTCATTTGAGAGAGGGATCATTGGAGGACCCGACCTCCTTGATCTTGGCGGGATTTCGATCCGGATTGTATCCGTGTTTCTTCTTCGATTAATGCAACCTTCATCTTGTTCGTATTAATTGGTCCGACGATCCGCGTTGTAAAATGCGGGCATCCAACGGTCCGCGTTGAAAGCGGACTGAGATGTGCTCGCTTTGAGATGTGCACTTTACGAACAAGATGAAGGTTGCATTAATCGAAGAAGAAACACGGATACGATCCGGATCGAAATCCCGCCAAGATCAATGAGGCTGGGTGCTCCAATGATCCCTCTCTCAAATGAGAGCCCAAATCCCTAATGATCAAAAGATACCCTAACTCCCCAAACCACCTCCTTATATAGGGAGGGGGGGCTCACATCAAACCTAATACATTTAAACGAAATACAGTAATAATAAAATAAGAGGACGCGCGCGCGTAACACGCCTGCACTAGCTCACTTCAAAAATCTAACACCCTCTTGAAGTGAGCTCCGTCAACAACTCCGAGCGGCGAGCGAAGCTTCCTGAACGGCCCGCAGAAAGGGGTTTTGTGAATATATCCGCAATGTTGTCTTCACTCCGCACATGCTCCACCGCAATCAAGCCACTCAATACCTTCTCTCTGATGAAGTGATGCTCGATCTCTATATGCTTTGTTCTTGCGTGACACACTTGGTTGGTTACCAGTTTCAAGGCGCTCTCGTTGTCATCGCGAAGAACCGTAGGTCCACTGACCTTCTCGTCCACATTTTCCACCAGTCTCCTCAGGCAGACACACTCTTGAGCTGCTAAGCACGACGCCTTGTACTCAACTTCAGTGGTGGAAAAGGGAGATAAAATCCTGTTTTTTGCTGCACCACGAGATAGCAACAGCTCCACACAGAAACACGTAACCTGATGTCGACTTGCGATCATCAGCGTCACCTCCGTAGTCTGCATCCGTGTACCCATGCAGCTTGAAGTCAGCCTTCTCTTCATAAGACAACCCAATCTCAAGGGTTCCCTTCATGTACTTCAGAATCCCTTTAGCTGCCTCCAGATGAGGCTTCCGTGGCTCCTGCATATACCAACTCACTCGGCCAACAACAAAAGCAATGTCCGGCCTCGTGATAGTCAGGTAGATAAGACTCCCCATCAGTGCCCAGAAGACCTTCGGATCAGGAAGAATCCTCCCTTCTTCCTTCTGAAGTTTCAGCCCAAACTCCAGTGCAACGAAGCTGCTCTTCCCCTCCTTCATGCCGAATCTTTCGACGTTCTTCTCAGCATAAGTCCTCTGGGAAATGAACAACCCACCTCTTCTCTTCTCTACTTGAAGGCCAAGGAAATGATGCAGTTCACCAAGATCCTTCATCTCGAATCGAATGGATAACTGTTGTCTTAGCGCCGCGACCTCCTCATTGTTGTTCCTGGTCACGATCATGTCGTCGACATACAACATCACCAACATATGAAGATCTCCACTCTTCTTCACAAACATGCTAGAGTCTGAGACATCATAACCACAAAACTGCAGATACTTCGCAATCTTCCCATACCAAGCTCTCGGCGCCTGTTTCAACCCGTAGAGGGCCTTCTTCAACTTGCACACATGATGTGGCTGTGACTTGGACACGTATCTAGATGGTTGCACTATGAATATGTCCTTGTCAATCTCTCTATACAAGAACACATTCTTCACATCAAGTTGCCACAACTTCCACCCACGACACGCTGCCAGATCAATGACCGTCCTCACCGACGTCTTCTTTGCTATAGGATTAAATGTCTCCTCGTAGTCCTCTCCATAGGGTTTTGTGAGAAACCCCGAGCGACAAGCCCAACCTTGTACCGCTCTACTCCTCCGTCAGCTCTCTTCTTAACCTTGTACACCCATTTGCAGGTGACAGGTTTGATGCCCTCCACCATGGGAATAAAGTCCCATGTCTCATTCTTCTCCAAGGCTTCCATCTTCTCATCCATGACCACGTCCCACTCCTTGGTGCCAACAACATCTTCAAAGCGGGTAGGTTCCCTCTCGTCGAGTGGTCATGCGAAGAAGCAAGAGACCAAACTCACGAAGTTCCCCTCCTTATAGCGAGAAGGCGGGACGATGGTCCGCTTCAACCTCCTCAAGGTTTGGCCACTCTCTACCACTCCGGTAGACTCCTCCTCTACAACTCTTCTCCCATCATCTCTTGGAGCACTGCCCCCCTGCTTCTCGAACTTGAAGCTCCTCCTGAGCTGGATGGCGATGAAGCACTGGAGATAACTCCAACTCAACAGTAGAGTCCTCAGTGACTCTCTCTTCTCTCCTGCTTGAACCTTCACTTTCCGGGAACACCACAGAAGAGACTCCCTGATACGAGATCAGTTCGTCAAACACTACGTCGCGCGAGACGACGAACTTGTGGGTCTGCGGATCCATGCACTTCCACCCTTTCTTCCGCTCATCGTAGCCGATGAAGACACACTTCCGTGCTTTCGGCTCCAACGTGGTTCTCTGATCATCCGGGACGTGCACGAAGCAGGCAGAGCCAAAAACTTTTATGTGACCACATTTGGCTTCTCCCCGATCATGAGCTAGTGTAGAGATACCATCCTGTTAGGATTCAGAGGTAGCCGGTTGATTACGTGGGTTGCACACGCCATTCCATCCGCCCACAAGGCCTTGAGAATCCCTTTGGCATGTAGCCAACTCCTGGTTGTCTCCACCAGATGACAGATCTTCCTCTCTGCCACCCCATTTTGCTGAGGGGTATGTGCGCAAGAGAGCTCTCGCCGAATGCCGAATTTCCTGCAGAAAGAAGCAAACTCGTTAGAGGTAAACTCCCCCTCATTATCACTTCTCAGCTTCTTCACCCTCAGGTTCAACCTCTCCTCCACTAGTAACTTCCACTCCTGGAACTTCACGAACACTTTTGACTTTTCCCTCAGAAAGTATATCCACGTGTAGCGGGTGTAGTCATCCACCAGAACCAATGCATACTTATTTCCTCCATAAGTAAGGGTGGCGCATGACCTCATCACATCATCATGTACGCACTCAAGAGGTGCCTTACACCTGGTCTCCGATTTGTCAAACGGAAGTCGATGTGACTTTCCATATTGACAGCCCTCGCACACATGACCGTCGCCGCAGGAAGAGAGATTAGGCAGACCATTCACCAGGCCCTTTGCAGCCATCATCTTCAACTTGTCCATCCCCACATGACCTAGCCTCTCATGTCAGATCGCAGCGCTGTCATTTGTCTTCAGTTTATCAACATAGGCATTTGCAGATAGAACATACAAATCCTTCACCCTCCTCCCAGTGAGCGTGATATCAACATCAACAGAAGACAAGTTCTTCAGAAACTTCACCTCCTTTGGTCCAAACAACACGTGGTATCCAGCATCCACTGCGTTTGCGACGGAGAATAGATTGTTCTTCATGCCCGACACATGATACACACTCATCAGTGTCACAGACTTCTCTTCACTTTCAAGGGATACCATCCCTTCTTGCTCAATTGGATGCACCGTATCATCTGCAGTGATGATGACATCCGTTCCTCCATAAGCTTTCAGAGAGGCAAACTTAGACACATCTCCAGTGAGATGGTGCCCGCAACCGGAATCCACAATCCAGTCATTCTCAAAATTGATGGAGGCTAAGACATCGACTGACGTTGCCGTCATCTCAGCTAGGAAGCAGTTATCTCCGCCCTCACCACCCTGGTGACCTCCACCTCTCGCTCCACCTCTTTAGTGGCCTCCTTCCTTCTCAGCAACGTGACCGGTCTTCAGATTGGACCGACAATCCTTTGTCATGTGCCCGTACTTCTTACATGCATAACAAAGAGTTCTCCCCCTCTCGTCACGAGTAGGGAGGAACTTCACTCTATCTCCTTGAGAGGACGTTGAGGGTCCATCTCCGGAGTTCTTCTTCTTCTTGTCCCAGGACTTCTTTTTTCCTGAGAACAACACCTCGCTATCTCCCCCTGAGATAGATACTCCAGCCATCTGCTTCGCCAAGCTCTCCTGTGACGACAACAAGTTCTCTAGCTCCAGTAAGGAGGGCTGAGTAGCCCATCCTTGCACTGAGGTAATAAACGGAACAAACTCCTTTCGTAGGCCTCAGAGTATGTGCCTCTTCAGCTTCGCCTCAGAGATCGCCTCATCAGGATTCAAGACTGAGATCTCCGCACACAAGTTCTTCACCTTTAAGAAGAAGGTGAACATCGAAAACTCTCCTTGAGTGGACCGCGCAAACTCATTCTCCAGAAACTGTAGCCGAGCTACATTCTTCTTGTTGAATAGCCCATCGAGGGCTTTCCAGATCTCAGAGGCTGACTTGCAACCCATGATATGGTCGAACAAGTCAGGAGCAATAACTCTCTTCAGAGTGAACTCCGCTTTGGCGTTGGTCTTCCTCCAAGATCTCACCTTTGAGCATTACCTTCAACATCTACAACTTCCTCTTGTTCATCTCCACCAACGACCTCCCATAGGTCATCTCCAAGAAGGTATCTCTCCATACACGACTTCCACTTCTTGAAACTTGTCTGAGTAAGTAACTCAATGCCAAGACCTCTCGCATAGCCTCCTCCACCGTCCATCTTGGTTGCTCAGTGCTTGTTCCAACCTGACTCTGATACCATGTGAAATTTTCAAGATCAATGGAACACTGAGACAAGCACACAAAAAATGAACAAAAAACACCTCTTTATTGCTTGACAAATAGTTACAATTACAATAGACAAGACTGAATACAAGTTGCATACAACTTTATTTACAACAACCGAATACAAAGAAAACAATTGGTCGCGAACAGAGTCCGTTTCTCCTCTTCTCACTAACGCCGGCGGCATCGCTAGCGCCCGCGCTAGCTCGCGGTCTCGCGAGCTCGTTGCTGACGAGACCGCTGGTGCAGACCGCCAGACCGCTTCACCACTACTGCCCGCGCTACTTCCTAGCGCCCGCGCTACTTCCTAGCGCCCGCGCTACTTCCTAGCGCCCGCGCTACTTCCTAGCGCCCGCGCTACTTCCTAGCGCCCGCGCTACTTCCTAGCGCCCGCGCTACTTCCTAGCGCCCGCGCTACTTCCTAGCGCCCGCGCTAGCTCGCGGGCTCCCACACTCAAGAAACCTGCTCTAGGTCGCTTGCCGAACTCACTCCGAGTTTGCTCTAATTGAGACCGCCAAATTGAGACCGCTCAAGCCTCTATTTCTCTCTGATGTGCTCTGCAGGGGGACTGACGCCCTATTTATAGATCCGGGAGGCGCCACCTGAAAGTTGAGCTAGCGCCGACGCTAGCGCTAGCGCCTGCGCTAGCTCAATTCAAAAATCTAACAACAACAAGAGTACTCAATAGGATATTTCAAGTAACAAATATGGAAAAATGTGGGTATGATAAGTGATAAATATGGAAAAATGGGGGTATGATAAGTGACACTTAGTTGTATTACAGTGCACAAGGTGATTCCCATGTATATCAAATGTTTAATCAGCTGACAAGCTTGGATGATATAATTTTGATAAGCCATGCTATTCACTTGCTGCTAGTGTATCACCTCTGATGGACAATCACAAAAGCAAATTCTAATCACACAATCTCAACTTGCCTACTACTACTACTACTACTACTACTACTACTACTTTGACATATTCTTATATACATTTTGTAAATATGATGTGTATGTTCTTGTAATTTTGCAGGGGATGA
This sequence comes from Dactylorhiza incarnata, assembly GCA_033032865.1. Classification (NCBI taxonomy): domain Eukaryota; kingdom Viridiplantae; phylum Streptophyta; class Magnoliopsida; order Asparagales; family Orchidaceae; genus Dactylorhiza; species Dactylorhiza incarnata. The sequence continues at coordinate 2,454,527 of JAWHQI010000192.1, read as the reverse complement.
GATGACAAGGGTGATTTGGAAATCAATAAAAGAGAAGGTGAATGTTTATTAGTTTTTTCATTTCTTTTCAAGCTCAATTTTCTTTGAAGTCACACTTGCGGGTGATGCAGCTTATTCTTCCATTTGTGGAATTGGATGTAAAGTACTTTGATTTAAGCCTCCCCTCTCGTGATGCTACCAATGATAGAGTTACTGTGGAGAGTGCAGAAGCAACTCTTAAGTAAGCATCATGTATTAAATTCCATGTTTTGGTTATAGTTACTGTTACCGACATCCAGATGGACGAGCCGGAGTGGCAGGTGTACTCGAGGAGGACGCAGGCGGGACCTGTTGACGGCGCCGAACCCCGAACCGAACCGGGTCGGTTCGGCGGGCGTAGTCTAGGGGGCCGACCGGTCCCTTTATCTTTTATGGCTTTCAGTTTTTAATTAAAATGTTGTAATTGTTATTTCACTTTGTGGACCATGATTTGTGGTGGATCCCTCCTATATAAGGGATCACCTTAGGGTTTATTTTCATCTTTGGATCAATTAACTTGTTTGGGGACTGCTCCCTCCTCTTCTATTTCCCTAACCTTGCCTCTTTTCTCAATCTCCTCCCCTCCCCTTTCTTCTAGTTACCAGGTAGGTAAAATTGGTCCGACCTGCCGCTCCGCCCGCATCCCCGCCGCCGGAGTTCCGATCATGGCCCCCAAGCCCGCCCCGCGTCCAACCGACATCACCGACGGCACCTCCGACGTCCAAGACCGCCTCGCCGCCCAGGATTCCACCATCGCCTCCATCCAATCCACGGTCGAAGCCCTCGTCGCCGGCCAGTCCACCATCATCGCGCGGCTCGCGGCGCTGACACTGCATCCCGCCCCTGCTCACCGCGACCCTGTCGAACCCCCCGACGCCCGTCCGCATTCCGTCCCAGCCGGCGCCAGTCCCGACTGACTCGGCGTCGCCGACCGACGCCACCTCCGTCCTCGGCCCGCTGCCGTTGGCCGGCCCCGGGCCCGGCCGCTCCGCCCTCGCGCTCGACATACCTTCCTTCTCCGGCACGGATCCCTTGGGGTGGATCGCTCGTGCGGAGCAATTTTTTGACCTCAACGGCACCCCCGGGACGGAGACAGTGGGAACGTCCGTCGTCGGCCTCGATGGATCGACCCTCCATTGGGCACGGTGGCTCCGCCAAATCCAGCCCAACATTTCTTGGACGGAGTTCAAACGGGAGATGGTGAGCCACTACGATTCTCGCTACACCGGCTCCGCCATCGAGCGCTTATGCACAACCCGCCAATCGACCACCGTGGACTCCTACATTGACGAGTTCGTCGGACTCGTCACCCAAGTACCGGGTCTCCCGCCCGACCATTACTTGGGCTTCTTCCTGCAAGGTCTCCTTCCCAATATCCGCTCCCGCATCCGCACCCATCATCCTCGCACGGTATCGGAAGCCCTCGAACTCGCCCGTGCGGTTGAGGCGGACATCGGCCCCCGGCATACCGGCTCCGCTCCGTTCCGACACCCACCACCGCGAGACACCGGCCCTCGACCGGCCCCCTTGCAACCCGGCTGGCCGGCACGCCCTGACGGCCCGCACTGCGTATACAACGACGACTACAACGACCTACACCTCCACGGTTTATGTTTCCGCTGCCGCCAACCGTACTCTCCACATCATGTTTGCTCTATCAAGGAATTCCATGCCATTTTTAGCGACAACGAGGGGGATTCCATTGCCGAGGAGTCGCCGCCCTTGGAGATACCACTCGACCCACCTACGGCAGACTTGGAGGGCGCCCCCCTCAATGTGTTGGAGCTTCCTTTCTATTCAGTGGGGGGACTAACCGGGCCGCGCACCATGAAGTTGGCCGGCGAGGTCCAGAACCGGTCCATTATTGTGATGGTTGACAGCGGGGCAAGTCACAATTTCATGTCGGCCCAACTTGCCCGGGAGCTCGCCTTGCCGATCGATCCGTCCCCCACTTTTCGGTGTGCCTTGGCGACGGTCGCCGCCGCCCGACCTTGGGACAATGCAAGGGTGTTACCATGTCGGTCGGGCCGTGCGCGGTCACGACCGATTTCTACATGTTCGAGTTCGGAGGCCTCGACGCCATTCTGGGCATCGCCTGGCTCGAGACCCTGGGTGACGTACGGGTGAACTGGGCTTCTATGACGATGGCTTTTCAGCAGCAGGGCCAACTGTGCCATTTGGTGGGTGATCCTACCCTCCTTCGCTCGCCGCTCTCCTTCCGGGCCATGACTCGCGTCACCGACATCGACTTCTCGGCCTGGCTATGGCCCCTTCAGACGGATCTGCCGGCGCCGTCCGCCCCCTCGCCGCCGATATGGGCGCCGTGCTCGCGGAGTTCGAGGATATCTTCACCGCCCCCACATGCCTTCCACCCCCGCGGCCGATCGACCACGCCATTGTCCTCCACCCGGGGTCGACGGCGGTTTCAGTACGACCCTACCGATACGGCCATGCCCAAAAGGACGAGATGGAGCGGCTCGTTCGGGAGATGTTGTTGGGAGGCCTCATCCGGCCCAGTGCTAGCCCCTTTTCCAGCCCGGTGCTGCTAGTCCGCAAGAAAGATGGCAGCTGGAGGTTCTGCGTGGACTATCGGGAGCTGAACAAGGCTACGGTACCGGACAAGTACCCGATTCCGGTGATCCAGGAGCTCCTGGACGAGCTTCACGCGGCGCGACCTTCTTCACGAACCTGGACCTCCGCGCCGGTTATCATCAGATCCGAGTTCGGCCGGACGACGTGCCGAAGACAGCATTCCGGACACACGACGGGCATTTCGAGTTTTTGGTGATGCCGTTTGGGCTCACCAACGCTCCCGCCACCTTTCAGGCTACGATGAACGATCTCTTCTGGCCAGTTCTTCGTTAGCATGTCCTTGTTTTTTTTGATGATATCCTTGTCTTCAGTCACTCTTGGCAGGATCACCTCGGTCATGTCCGGGAGACTTTCGCCACTCTTCGCCGACATCACCTCACGGTCAACCGCAAGAAGTGCACGTTCGGCACTACCAGGGTCAGCTAACTGGGGCATATCATCTCGGCCCACGGCGTGGGCTTGGACGAGGACAAGGTCCAGGCGGTGCTTCGATGGCCGACTCCGACCTCCCTGCGAGACGTCCGTGCGTTCCTCGGCTTGACCGGTTACTACCGGCATTTTATCAAAGATTACGGCGGGTTGGACCGCCCCCTCACCCAGCTGCTGAAGGCCTCGGAGGAGGGACCGTTCACGTGGCCGCCGACGGCCATGAAGGCCTTCGCAGCGTTACAGTCGGCCTTGGTTCACGGCCCGGTATTGGCCATGCTGGATTTCCACTAGCAGTTCGTCGTGGAGTGCGACGCCTCCGGCACCGGCGTCGGCGCCGTTTTGATGCAGGCCGGCTGGCCAATCGCTTACTATAGCCGGGCATTCTCCACCGCGGTGCACAGCCGCTCGGCGTATGAGAACGAGCTCATGGCGTTGGTGTTGGCGGTCCAACATTGGCGGCCGTATCTCCTAGGTCGGCCCTTCGTGATCCGCACCGATCACCACAGCCTTCGATACCTCCTCCAACAGAAGATCGCCTCGCCGACGCAATAGGTCTGGGTGGCCAAGCTGCTCGGGTATGACTTCAAGGTGGAGTTTTGACTGGGCAAGACCAATCGGGCGGCCGATGCGCTCTCCCGGCACCTGCACGCCCCAGAGTTGACCGCTATCTCACGGCCGGTGTGGGACGACGCCGCAGTTATTCAGCAGGAGGTGGACCGGGACCCTCACTTGGGGGACATTCGTGCGACACTACTGGCCGACCCCACGTCCCGGCCGCCGTTTTCACTTATTGGGGACCGCCTCTTTCACCGGGATCGACTAGTCCTCTCAGCGTCATCTTCGAGGATTCCTCTTTTGTTAGCCGAGTTCCACTCCACGCCGTCGGGCGGACACGCTGGAGCTTTTCGGACGTATCGGCGTTTAGCCGCATCTCTCTATTGGCCCCACATGCTTCGCCAGGTGAAGGCCTACGTGGCGGCCTGTCTGCCCTGCCAGAAGGCCAAGTACGAGACCATGTTTCCCAGCGGTCTCCTGCAACCCCTGCCGATTCCTGAGCGTGTCTTGGAGGACATCACGATGGACTTCATCACCCGCCTACCCCGTTCCAACGGGTTTGATTGCATATTGGTGGTTGTTGACCGCCTGATGAAGTACGCCCACTTCGTCCCTCTGCGCCACCCCTACACCGCGGCGTCCGTGGCCGACAACTTCATTACGGAGATCGTGCGTCTTCATGGTTTTCCCCGCTCGATTGTGAGCGATCGCGACCCACTCTTCCTCAGTAGCTTCTGGACCTCTTTGTTCCGACTTCAGGGCACCCACCTCCGGATGAGCACGACATACCACCCCCAGTCGGATGTCCAGTCCGAGGTGCTCAACCGGTGCTTGGAGACATATCTGCGATGCTTTATCGGCGAGCGGCCCGGCTCGTGGGGCAAATGGTTATGCTGGGCAGAGTACTCCTACAACACTGCATACCACCACGCCACACATACTTCCCCATTCGAGACGGTCTATGGCCGGCCACCGCCGACCGTGCTCCAACATCTTCCCGGGGAATGCCCAGTGGCTAGCTTGGCGGACCATCTACATGATAGGGACGTGATCTTGGATAGTTTGAAGCATCATCTTCGGCGCGTGCAGGCCAAGATGGTTTCCTTTGCCAATCGGAAACGCCGGGACCTTTCATTCCAAGTGGGCGAGCGAGTGTTCATCAAACTCCATCCCTACCGACAGCTTACGGTCGCCCGCCACCCTTGCCCCAAGCTAGCTCCGCGCTTCTATGGACCGTTCGAGATTGTTAGCCGTATTGGAGCCGTAGCTTACCGCCTCCGCCTTCCGGACACCTCCCGCATCCACCCAATTTTTCATGTGTCGCAACTACGGCTCGTCATCGGCGATCACCCCGTCACCGACCACATCCCGACCGACCTGGATTATTACGGATCCGACCCCCTTTATCCTGAGGCCATTGTTGATCGGCGCCACCACACGGCCGAAGATGCCCACCCGGAGGAGATACGAGTGGCCTGGCGCAACCGTCCTCTTACCGCCGCGACTTGGCTTCTTCGTCATGATTTTCGCCGACAGTTCCCCGATTACTGCCTTGAGGACAAGGCCAATTTTCTAGACGAAGGTATTGTTACCGACATCCAGGTGGACCAGCCAGAGTGGCAGGTGTACTCGAGGAGGACGCGCGCGGGACCTGTTGATGGCGCCGAACCCCGAACCGAACTGGGCGGTTCGGCGGGCGCAGTCTAGGGGGCCGACCGGACCCTTTATCTTTTATGGCTTTCAGTTTTTAATTAAAATGTTGTAATTGTTTTTTCACTTTGTGGACTCATGATGTGTGGTGGATCTCTCCTATATAAGAGATCACCTTAGGGTTTATTTTCATCTTTGGATCAATTAACTTGTTTGGGGGATGCTCCCTCCTCTTCTATTTCCCTAACCTTGCCTCTTCTCTCAATCTCCTCCCCTCCCCTTTCTTCTAGTTACCGGGTAGGTAACAGTTACATTATCAAGGATCATATCTTATGTTAATCGATATAATGTGGCATGATGATTTGATTTCAAATTTTTTTCAACATGTCTATTATTATTTTTTGCTTATTCACATTTCATTATATAGCATACCTAATGTAAAAGAAAAATGTTGTTAAATTATGTTGCATATATCTTTTTTTTCAAGATTTTCAAAAAATTAGTGACGAAATTACAAATTCTTAAAACATCTACTTCAATAGATTATTGCAACCCTGAGGACTTCTGTACAAAAACCCTTGCAACGTACCAACTAGTTACAAATTTACAGTTGTACCATATAGGGGTTTGAATATTCTATTCACATATTCTCTCGGTTGGATTGTGTATGGAGTACTTTGTTAAACTGCACTTTACACTGTAAAACCACAAAATGCCTCTCCATGATCTATATGGAGTTCTTGACTCTCCATTGGTTGTGCCATATCTCAATAGCTTCCTCTGAATGTCAGGGTGGAGCCCCTTACGAAATCGCGATAGCGTAACCTCAGGGATCTCTCGAAGATCACAACGCACCATACGGTCTTTCAGCTCGCCCATATACTCAGCCACCGAGTTTGAGCCTTGCCGAAGGGTGGCTAGCTCATCGAACATTTGGGTTCGGTGGTAGACGGGGACGTATTGGTCAGTGAGTAAGTTCTTCATCACCGGCCATCCAATGGGTGGGACTCCCTGCCCGGCTCCTAGCCTACGTTCTTCATTCAGCCAATACGTTTTCGCTCGACCCGTTAGCTTCATCCTGGCAACCTGGACCTTTTGGGGATCCGTAAGATGGTGCCATTCAAAATAACATTCAATATCCACTGCCCAAGTAAGGAAAACCTGGGGGTCTCCCAAACCATCGTAAGTGGGGGCGTCGATCTTAATGGCTCTAGTGATGTCAGTGCCACGATCCGGACGACGTCCACGAGGAGGGGCTCGAGGATAGCCTTCATCCGAATCCGAATCATGAACCCGTTGTTGCGGATTGGGCAACTCATCATTAGCCGGTGGGGGTGGTGTTCCCCTTTGATTCAGCAGAATCTGGGTTAACATGGTCCTAATCTCCGTCATCTCACCACGTAGATCTTCTATAGCCTCCGTGTTAGGATCTACTTGATCGTTCGCTGCCATCCTAGAGGTGGACGGTAACTCTACGGTGTACTCCGTGCCTAGTCTCGTGCGCATGCAAGTTTAAACAACTAGAATGAAGATGAATTTTTTGACGGACCTAACGAGAGCAAAATGAAAAATTTAAAGTTTTAAAGTTGCTGGAAATGAACTCAGGAAGCTACAGAAAAAAAAATCAGATTTTTTTGATAAGTTTTGAAAAAAAAAAAATTCTGATTTTTACTAAATGCAGACCAATCCGAAAAATTTCAGATTTTGACCGAGCAACGAACGCGCCGGCAAATCTAGAGAAAGGATGGTGCCGAGATAGAACTCAACACAACCTAGCTCTGATACCAAATTGAAGCAGCGGCGTCTCCTAATAGAGATCTACACGGATTTCACTCCAACTCGCCTCGATCACACGGTGATCTACCGCACTTACACAAGCATTCTATCGCTCACATACGTTGCCATTCGCATCACAATATCAACAAAAAAAAGAAGAACGATCGACTCTAAAACATCGGTCAAAAGAGAGTCGACATAGTTCCCAAATCAACACAAAGATTGCTACTCTTTTAGAGAACAAAACCAAGGCTATATGCCAAGATCCGTTCAAGCAAACGAGACCCACACGGTCCGGACACGAAGAACGCGGGAGAGCGATCTCAAGTTCAGAAAAATACCAACAATCGATATTCAAAATCGCGGAGAACACGATGGTTCTTCCTCCACAAACTAAAGAAAGAAACTCTTTGAGGTTTTAGAGATTACCCAACCCAGAAAATGAAAGCACACTTGATAACTGTGGGAGAATCACTCTCTCCACGCTTTCCACCGGCGTCCGTGGCCGACAGCTTCATTACGGAGATCGTGCGTCTTCATGGTTTTCCCGCTCGATTGTGAGCGATCGCGACCCACTCTTCCTCAGTAGCTTCTGGACCTCTTTGTTCCGACTTCAGGGCACCCACCTCCGGATGAGCACGACATACCACCCCCAGTCGGATGTCCAGTCCGAGGTGCTCAACCGGTGCTTGGAGACATATCTGCGATGCTTTATCGGCGAGCGGCCCGGCTCGTGGGGCAAATGGTTATGCTGGGCAGAGTACTCCTACAACACTGCATACCACCACGCCACACATACTTCCCCATTCGAGACGGTCTATGGCCGGCCACCGCCGACCGTGCTCCAACATCTTCCCGGGGAATGCCCAGTGGCTAGCTTGGCGGACCATCTACATGATAGGGACGTGATCTTGGATAGTTTGAAGCATCATCTTCGGCGCGTGCAGGCCAAGATGGTTTCCTTTGCCAATCGGAAACGCCGGGACCTTTCATTCCAAGTGGGCGAGCGAGTGTTCATCAAACTCCATCCCTACCGACAGCTTACGGTCGCCCGCCACCCTTGCCCCAAGCTAGCTCCGCGCTTCTATGGACCGTTCGAGATTGTTAGCCGTATTGGAGACGTAGCTTACCGCCTCCGCCTTCCGGACACCTCCCGCATCCACCCAATTTTTCATGTGTCGCAACTACGGCTCGTCATCGGCGATCACCCCGTCACCGACCACATCCCGACCGACCTGGATTATTACGGATCCGACCCCCTTTATCCTGAGGCCATTGTTGATCGGCGCCACCACACGGCCGAAGATGCCCACCCGGAGGAGATACGAGTGGCCTGGCGCAACCGTCCTCTTACCGCCGCGACTTGGCTTCTTCGTCATGATTTTCGCCGACAGTTCCCCGATTACTGCCTTGAGGACAAGGCCAATTTTCTAGACGAAGGTATTGTTACCGACATCCAGGTGGACCAGCCAGAGTGGCAGGTGTACTCGAGGAGGACGCGCGCGGGACCTGTTGATGGCGCCGAACCCCGAACCGAACCGGGCGGTTCGGCGGGCGCAGTCTAGGGGGCCGACCGGACCCTTTATCTTTTATGGCTTTCAGTTTTTAATTAAAATGTTGTAATTGTTTTTTCACTTTGTGGACTCATGATGTGTGGTGGATCTCTCCTATATAAGAGATCACCTTAGGGTTTATTTTCATCTTTGGATCAATTAACTTGTTTGGGGGATGCTCCCTCCTCTTCTATTTCCCTGACCTTGCCTCTTCTCTCAATCTCCTCCCCTCCCCTTTCTTCTAGTTACCGGGTAGGTAACAGTTACATTATCAAGGATCATATCTTATGTTAATCGATATAATGTGGCATGATGATTTGATTTCAAATTTTTTTCAACATGTCTATTATTATTTTTTGCTTATTCACATTTCATTATATAGCATACCTAATGTAAAAGAAAAATGTTGTTAAATTATGTTGCATATATCTTTTTTTTCAAGATTTTCAAAAAATTAGTGACGAAATTACAAATTCTTAAAACATCTACTTCAATAGATTATTGCAACCCTGAGGACTTCTGTACAAAAACCCTTGCAACGTACCAACTAGTTACAAATTTACAGTTGTACCATATAGGGGTTTGAATATTCTATTCACATATTCTCTCGGTTGGATTGTGTATGGAGTACTTTGTTAAACTGCACTTTACACTGTAAAACCACAAAATGCCTCTCCATGATCTATATGGAGTTCTTGACTCTCCATTGGTTGTGCTGACTCGGAAAAATGAATCCCACTATAACTTAAACAATGTTGAAGTTAGAACTCCTCTTTCTTCTCGCTTTTATGCCCACAATGTCGTCGGCCACGTTAACTCAGTCGGCACCAACATTGATGACTCTTTGGAGTTGACCAACAATGTCCCAAGGCTTGCAACGATCCATTACTTTGGGTGCTTTGTGCATGATATCCAACCACATGCATGTCTTCACATTCATAACCCCACCGTCCCCTCCTTGTAATAACGTGCTTTATGGAAGCTGAATTTGCCACGATGACTAAATCCCTCTTTCGTCGGTTGTAGTCCTACCCCTTTCCATCACTGCCTCTTCCACACTACCTAGTAAAATCAGACTTTCTCTTCACAAACAATTATTTTAGACCATTAATGTAATTTACAATTACCATTGTCATCCATATATACCACAAAAGACCATATCTCGAGTGATTGAAAAAAAGGAGCGGTCTTAAGAATCTCTACAAAATCCTGCTTTCTCCTCTATTCATTGGGCAAGTTGTGTACTCAAATTCAGTGCTTGATCGACATCTATTTCATGATCGTCTATCACTGGCCTTAAGATCCATCGTCGATTCCACCATACTCCACTTTTACCCCAAAAACATGTTATGGGCCCAGGATGGTTATCAAGTAGTTTTTATTAATTGTCATTATCTTTAATATCGTCTTTATATTGTAATTGTTCTTTATTAGGAGGTAGTTGGATGGTGGGAATCATTATGAGAGTGGAGTCATGCAATCTTATTTAAAGGGCCCTTTAGGCTTGTGAAAGGACATCCAGAAGTTTAGTCTATTTTCTTGTCTTGTATGAGATTGTGCTAGCTCTCTCTCTCCGAGCATACCCTTTTAGGCAACCGTGGTTCCGGCTCCACAATATCCTCCTCCACCACCATCCCCTCATCTGGCCATCCTCCGGTAACTCTACCAATGTTCTACAACAAACCCGTAACACAACACCTTTTTGCTTAATCAATGGTAATTTCTCCTTATCATGGTGGTAGTCAGCTTAAGGTGTCTGTTCTCTTCGAAGTATAACAGTTGGGGAAAAGTGGAGAAAGAATTACTGTACTGAACTGCTGTAATGATCACAACTTGGAATTCTTTCATTTTCTTCAATATCCACTGCGATGCATCTTTCTTCTTTCTTTCATGTTTTTCTTCCTACCACTAGTTATTTTTCCTGTTTCTGATTCTCAGTTGTTTTGAGAAATGGAAAAAGAGGAGATTACGTTGAAATATAAATCACATGGCGATTGCGGCTTTGCTAGTCTCCTCCTTCCCTCCCCTTCTTGTACTTCATCTAAGTGCGTCTACTCCTTATTCCCTTCCGCAGTCTCCTCCCCACTACTTGCATTCTTTGTATACTTCATGGTTTCTTCTCGGCTGCTGCCTTGGTTGGTTCACCTGTTGTCCATGACTTGGGATCAACTGCCTTCTTGAGAATTATGGCACCTCTATTATGGTATAATCAGAACGCTACTATGAAAAAAAAAAATCAAAATTTTCTCGTTTGGAGCCACATATATCCCAAAACACCATTTTATGCTTAATTCCAACCGCATGGAGGGAGTCACGTTCAAGAATACCATTTTATCTCCAACCGCCACCACCCTCCCAAACACAGGCCCTGAAGCTCTGTTTTTTTTCTTCTGAGTATCTTGTTTGAATATTTTGAAAGCCTAGGGATTTTGAAATTTGAGTTGATAAAAAATAAATTTGCTAGCTAAGAAAAGCTATATTATTGTGCGAAATTAAACATATTTGTAATGCAGATACAACGTGGCAATAAAATGTGCAACAATAACTCCAGGTAATTTTGTTAATTGGAAAATATATATTTAATTGATTCATTTTCTCACAATTCATGTTTTTTTTTCCTGGTAGTAGATTAAATATTTTTTAATTGTACAGATGAAGGTCGGGTTAAGGAATTCAACCTGAAGTCTGTATGGAGGAGTCCAAATGGAACAATTAGAAACATTTTGAATGGTCAGAATAACATGCCATGGTTGAACCTTAGAGGTCACTGAGGCGTTGATATCTTCTCAAATTTATTTCTACATTTGCCTTTTTTTTGCAGGCACAGTTTTCAGAGAGCCAATTATCTGCAAGAATGTTCCAAGGCTTGTTTCAGGTTCTTGTGAAGGACATCAAATTCTGCAACTGTTAAACTTGATATGTTATTTCTATATGCTAATGTATTATTTTCAGGGTGGACAAAGCCTATATGCATTGGTAGACATGCTTTTGGTGATCAGTATAGAGCTACTGATATGGTTGTGAAAGGGCCTGGGAAGCTTAGGTTAATATTTGGTAGGCCTCAGAAGATTCTGTTGTTGTCATAATGTGTTCTATTTTTTTGATTGATTATATCACTAAAGCATGAAGTGTATTGGATTTAGTCCCACATCAAATAGTTGAACAACATTTAGGTCTAAAGGAATAAGTAATCGACTCTCAAGATTAAAAAAATTGGTTCAAAAATGGATTCAACCACTGGTGTTGAGTCACACTCCCTAACATGTGTTCTATGGAACCTAAAAATGGTCAACTTTGGGCTTTCTTGCTAATTTGACTGGCTTGCGAAATTGTTGTAACAATTTCTTCTACTTGATTTACAGAAGGAAAAGACGGACATATTGATCTAGAGGTCTTTAGTTTCACTGGGGAAGGTGGTGTAGCACTGTCCATGTACAATACTGATGAGGTTCATGAATCGAAGCCTTTTGCTCTAAAGTTTATTGTTTTTGTTTTACTTAGTTATCTAAGTTGACATTATGTTATATTGTATTATCAAGCCATGATTTTATATCATATATGTGTAATACCCGATAAAGATAATTTGGTCATATGCGCTCTGTTATGCTACTGCTAGAGAACTAGGGCAAAAAGAAAAGCTAAGGAGGAAGATGACGGCTAGGGTTTCAAAAGAAAAGAAATACCTGAATAATGTTCTTGCATGCCTCCAAAAGAGGGGGGAAGAGGTATTTATGTGACCTCTTCCCCCAAGGGGCCGGCCGGCCCCCCGTGAGGGCTGAACCGGTCCGGTTCAGCCCTCCCCTTCTTATTTAATTAGTGCGGGCTGAACCGGATGGTTCAGCCCGGTCTTTTCCTGACGCTTCTTTTGGTCTTCTGGCGTACTTGAACCCGCGAAAGCGCATGTCGTCCGGGGGCGTAACATTCCCCTCCCCATCAAGAGGCAGCTTGTCCTCAAGCTGAAAGTCGGGAAAGAACTCCCGGAACTCCAGTAAATCCACCCATGTATTGTGTGCCTCTGACAGATCCTTCCACTTGACCAAAACCTCGGAGCGGTATTCCGTGCCATGTTTCTTCCAGCGGGACAGCAGTATATCCTCGGGACTGGGGCGTAGCTCGCCAGTCGTAGTAGCCTCGGGAAGAAAGGGAGTCACAGTACCGCCGCTCCCAGCTTCTTCTTCAGCAGCGATACATGGAACGTGGGATGGATACGTGATGCCGCACCACTTCCCCCACATGTGGATGACTTGAAGATGTTACAACACAAGGACTTTCGGCGCCCCGGAAGTCAACATTATAACCTCCGCCCGCGCCGCGCAAAGGATGCTTAAAGCCTTTTATTATCTTGCTTTAGTTTTATATTTATTTCCGTCATTTTAAAATTGTAATATTTTAAATTCCGGCATGTTTCTTATTTTGGGTGTGCTAATAGACATTTTATGTGGTGTGCATTTAACCATCCGGGTTGATGAGATTTCATCTCAATTTTGGATGGTTGGATGATGTTTGTAACTCCTATTTAAAGGAGCCTTTTATGAGAAATGAGAGAATAGAATTTGAACCCTAAAAAGCTCCCCCCTAAGGAGGAATTTCGGCCAAGGGCTTGCTCCAGGCCGCCGCCCCCCTTGCCTCTTCCCCCTCTTCTCCATTTCGGCCCCCCCCCCCCCCCCCCCCCCCCCCCCCCCCCCCCCCCTCTTGGGTGTTTCCGGCGTGGTTTCTTGGTGCGACTCCAAGGAAGAAGGAAGGCAGCCCCTCGGTGTGACTCCGAAGGATCCATACGGTGCGACGCCGGTGGAAAGCGTGGAGAGAGTGATTCTCCCACAGTTATCAAGTGTGCTTTCATTTTCTGGGTTGGGTAATCTCTAAAACCTCAAAGAGTTTCTTTCTTTAGTTTGTGGAGGAAGAACCATCGTGTTCTCCGCGATTTTGAATATCGATTGTTGGTATTTTTCTGAACTTGAGATCGCTCTCCCGCGTTCTTCGTGTCCGGACCGTGTGGGTCTCGTTTGCTTGAACGGATCTTGGCCTATAGCCTTGGTTTTGTTCTCTAAAAGAGTAGCAATCTTTGTGTTGATTTGGGAACTATGTCGACTCTCTTTTGACCGCTGTTTTAGAGTCGATCGTTCTTCTTTTTTTTGTTGATATTGTGATGCGAATGGCAACGTATGTGAGCGATAGAATGCTTGTGTAAGTGCGGTAGATCACCGTGTGATCGAGGCGAGTTGGAGTGAAATCCGTGTAGATCTCTATTAGGAGACGCCGCTGCTTCAATTTGGTATCAGAGCTAGGTTGTGTTGAGTTCTATCTCGGCACCATCCTTTCTCTAGATTTGCCGGCGCGTTCGTTGCTCGGTCAAAATCTGAAATTTTTCGGATTGGTCTGCATTTAGTAAAAATCAGAAATTGTTTTTTTTCAAAACTTATCAAAAAAATCTGATTTTTTTTCTGTAGCTTCCTGAGTTCATTTCCAGCAACTTTAAAACTTCAAAATTTTCATTTTGCTCTCGTTAGGTCCGTCAAAAAATTCATCTTCATTCTAGTTGTTTAAACTTGCATGCGCACGAGACTAGGCACGGAGTACACCGTAGAGTTACCGTCCACCTCTAGGATGGCAGCGAACGATCAAGTAGATCCTAACACGGAGGCTATAGAAGATCTACGTGGTGAGATGACGGAGATTAGGACCATGTTAACCCAGATTCTGCTGAATCAAAGGGGAACACCACCCCCACCGGCTAATGATGAGTTGCCCAATCCGCAACAACGGGTTCATGATTCGGATTCGGATGAAGGCTATCCTCGAGCCCCTCCTCGTGGACGTCGTCCGGATCGTGGCACTGACATCACTAGAGCCATTAAGATCGACGCCCCCACTTACGATGGTTTGGGAGACCCCCAGGTTTTCCTTACTTGGGTAGTGGATATTGAATGTTATTTTGAATGGCACCATCTTACGGATCCCCAAAAGGTCCAGGTTGCCAGGATGAAGCTAACAGGTCGAGCGAAAACGTATTGGCTGAATGAAGAACGTAGGCTAGGAGCCGGGCAGGGAGTCCCACCCATTGGATGGCCGGTGATGAAGAACTTACTCACTGACCAATACGTCCCCGTCTACCACCGAACCCAAATGTTCGATGAGCTAGCCACCCTTCGGCAAGGCTCAAACTCGGTGACTGAGTATATGGGCGAGCTGAAAGACCGTATGGTGCGTTGTGATCTTCGAGAGATCCCTGAGGTTATGCTATCGCGATTTCGTAAGGGGCTCCACCCTGACATTCAGAGGAAGCTATTGAGATATGGCCACACAGATCTGAATACGACATTCAATGCCGCTCTTGATATTGAAAAGCATCTGGCTTCGAAGGCCCACTCTCGTTACTCCCGTACGAAGAGCTTGACCACATTTGGAGCATCTTCATCTACCACCCACGATAAAGGAAAACCTAAGACCGCCGAGTCTAGATCGGTAGTGATTACTGCGAGGAACTCTAGGAATCCCACGAGTGAGCGTATCCCCATAGGAAAGGTTAGCAAGGCTAACACCACATGTTATGCTTGCGGGGTTCAGGGTCACTACGCCTTTGAGTGTCCTACAAAAACCCGAGCCATAGCCCTGTTGGATGCGGAGACCGACCCCGCCGATCTGATTTATGAGGCTACTGAGGAGGATGACCCTGAGGGAGTCCCGAGTGATTTGGAGGATGAACGCTACCTAGGAGTGATGCGATGTATCTTGACCACCCCTCGTCCTTTAGATGATTGGAAGAGGACGAACATATTTTCCCTGATTTTTAGGAGTGGTGAGAAGTTATGTAAGCTGATTATCGATAGTGGAAGTTGTGTAAAGTGTAAACGTCGTTTCTGAGAACGCCGTCACACGTATGGCCTTGACCGCGGAGCCACACCCGACCCCGTATCAAGTAGCTTGGATTAACAAGATCACTGTTCCAGTTACCAAGCGATGCCTAGTTCCCCTCTCGATTAAATCATACACGGATCTTTCTCGGATTGGGCAACTCATCATTAGCCGCTGCTTCAATACGGGACCCCTCAGGAAGAGCAAGAGTGTAAGCAACCGGTCCCACCCGATGAATGATGCGGAACGGGCCATAGAACCGGGGAGCGAACTTCTGATTGGCTCGGCGAGCAACTGAAAGCTGTCGGTACGGTTGGAGACGGAGAAAGACCTCGTCCGCTACCTGAAATGTCCGCTCGGTCCGATGCTTGTCAGCCTGTAATTTCATCCTGTCTTGAGCGGCACGGAGATTGTCCCGTAGAAGGACCAAGGTCTGATCTCTGTCCCGTAGAGCACGATCCACGGCAGGGAGAGTGGTGCTACCTGGCTCGTAGGACCGCAAAGAAGGCGGTGGTCGTTCGTAGACAACCTCGAACGGGGTGATTTTGCTGGCGGTGTGAAACGAAGTATTATAGCAATACTCCGCCCAATGTAACCAATGTGTCCAAGAGCGGGGCGCATCCATAACGAAACAGCGGAGGTATGTCTCCACCCCCCTGTTGAGGACCTCGGTCTGACCATCGGTCTGTGGGTGGTGCGCAGTGCTCATGCGCAACCGAGTACCCTGTAGCCGAAACAGTTCCTTCCAGAAATTGCTAATGAAAACCGGATCGCGATCGGAGATTATCGAACTAGGGAGGCCATGTAGGCGCACCACCTCCCGGCAAAAAGATCCGCAACGGTCTCCGCAGAGTACGGGTGGCTGAGGGAGAGAAAGTGGCCGTATTTGGACAGCTTGTCCACTACGACCAAGATCATCGACTTGCCCTGAGACCGGGGCAACCCGTCGATGAAGTCCATCGAAACCGTCTCCCAAATGTGCTGAGGGATTTCCAAGGGCGTGAGCAGCCCTGCAGGTGAGGTCGTCTCGTACTTCTGGCGCTGGCACACGTCACACTGTTGTACGAAGCGCTGAGCATCCCGGCGTAACCCCTTCCAAAAAACATTGGCCCGTAGCCGTTGTAGGGTACGGAGCACCCCTGCATGGCCTCCAGTCGGAGACGAGTGGAACTCCTGTAACATGATCTCCTTCCAGGTGGAGGAGGCGGGAATGACCACCCGCCCATGGTAGTACAAGTGTCCTCCCACTAGCTGGTAACCTGGAACAGTGGGTTGGCCCTGGGACAAGGCCTCCACGATCGGTTGAAGCTCTGGGTCCGCGGCAACCTCCCTCTGAATGTCGTCAAGGGACTCAATCAGTGGCCCCGACAGGTGGAGAATAGTGCTCTCCGGTAGGCGGGACAGGGCATCGACCACCAAGTTCTACTTGCCCTGCTTGTACACGATCTCATAATCATACCCCAGCAACTTGGTCAGCCACTTCTGTTGGAGAGGGGATGCCAGCCTCTGATCCAAGAAGTGCTTCAGGCTCTGGTGATCAGTGCGAACCTTAAAATGGTGGCCCAGCATGTATGGGCGCCACAGCGTCACGGCATGTAAGATTGCCAGCATCTCTTTCTCGTACGTGGAGAGGCCCAAGGTCCGAGGTGCCAAGGCTTTGCTGAAGTAAGCCAACGGCCGCCCCTCCTGCATCAATACCGCCCCAATGCCGACCCCCGAGGCGTCCGTCTCCAACACGAACTCCTTGGTGAAATCTGGTAGGGCGAGCACCGGCGTGGTCGTCATAGCCTCCTTGAGAGCGGAGAAGGCCTGCGCGGCTTCGTTATGCCAGGTGAACGACTCCTTGTGGAGGAGCTGGGTAAGAGGGCGTGCCAGCTTACCATAATCCTTCACAAACCTCCGGTAGTATCCAGTCAGGCCCAGAAAGCCTCGTAGTGCGCGCACTGTAGTGGGCTGCGGCCACTCCACCATGCTCTCGATCTTTCTCGGATCCGCTCGGACCCCGTGTACAGAGACCAGATGGCCCAAGTACTCCACCTCGGGATGCCCAAAAGAACACTTCGACTGCTTGGCGTAAAACTGATGTTGGCGAAGGATGGAGAGGACCTCCGTCACATGTTCTAGATGCTCCGACCAACTGCGACTGTAGATCAGGATGTCGTCGAAGAAGACAAGAACCGACCGCCGTAAGAGAGGCCGAAAGGTCTCGTTCATTACCGCCTGAAAGGTCGACGGGGCGTTGGAGAGCCCAAAGGGCATCACCAAGAACTCATAGTGCCCGTCATGCATGCGAAAAGCCGTCTTGTGGACGTCCTCGGTCTTCATCCGTATCTGATGGTAGCCAGATCGTAAGTCTAGCTTGGTGAAAAGGCTGGCCCCATGTAACTCATCCAGCAACTCTTCGATCATAGGGATCGGAAACTTGTCCTTGATCGTGGAGTCGTTCAAGTTTCGGTAATCCACGCAGAACCGCCATGACCCATCCTTCTTTTTCACCAATATAATAGGAGAAGAGAAAGCGCTCGTACTCGGTCGTATAATGCCAGCCACCAGCATCTCCTTCACGCTCCGTTCAATCTCCGCCTTCTGAATGTATGGGTATCGGTATGGTCTGACATTCAGGGGCATCGCCCCTTCCTTCAACTGGATGCCATGCTCCCTGGACCTGGGCGGTGGTAGGCCCCGTGGTTCCCGGAACACATCCTCAAACTGAGACAGAAGTGCCTGAATCTCCTTCGGAATGAGCGGAGGCTCCACGTCCGACGTCGCCACGCCCAGCACCATAGCCATAGGGGAGCCCTCGTCCTCCAACCGCTGCAGGCTCCGTAGAGATATTTCCTTCAGGGGAGAAGAACGAATCCCCCGAAGGCAGTAGTCCTTCCCCAGCTGGGAGAACTCCATAGTAAGTTGAACCCAATCTGTAGTGACTCGCTGTAGCTGAAGCAGCCATTGGACCCCTAGCACCATGTCCGAGCCCCTAATCGGCAGCAAATATAGGTCCGTGTGGCACACATAGCTCTGCATCCGGATTTCAGTTCCCTTCATCACCCCTTCGCACCTCAATTTGCTCCCATCGGCTACCATGACCTGGAAAGCTGCCTCATTATCGATCGGTCGCCCCACCTTCAACGCAACTGCAGGGTTGATGAAATTGTGGGTACTCCCACTATCTATTAGTATGGTAACCCGCTCCTCGCCAATCATGCCTGTGAAACGGAGAGTCACCGGAACGGATCCCCCTTGCATGGCCTGTATAGAAACTCCAAACTCTGTCAGATCGAGTGTATCAGTGTCGACACTCTCCAACGGTTCTTCTTCCTCATCCTCGTCCCTCAGCATAAACACCTGAATCTTCTGGCAGTTATGTCCCCGTGTGTACTTCTCATCACAGTTAAAGCACAGGCCCTTCTCTTTCCGAGCCTGCATCTCCGGCCAAGTCAACTTAGTCACCGTGGGACGGATGGAGGGTGGTTGATCTCTCCGTCCCGCTGCGGGAGCCGCGGGTGGCCGGGTCGTCGTCCGGTTCCGCTGTCTGTTGTAACGCTCTTCCTGTATCCGAGCGATGCTGATAGCATGGCTCAGACTGCGCAGCATGTACGCGTGGACCTCGTCACGCAGGTGCTCCTTCAACCCTGAGATGAAACAGCTCAGCATCGTCTGTTCGCCCCAATTGACCCGGTTGGCCAGTTTCTCGAACTCCGTCCGGTATTCCGTGACTGTGCCCCGTTGGCGAAGTTTTTGGAGACAGGCCTCCACGTCTTCATACTCCAGGGGCCCGAATCTAGCTGAGAAAGCCTCAATGAACTCGGCCCAGGGGGCGTAGGTGCGCCCCCGCAAAAACCACTGTGTCCACTGGTACGCGTCCTCCTCCAAGTGGAAGGCCGCCAACTGTACCCACTGAGCCTCAGGCACCTCCTGATATCTGAAAAATAGCTCGGCCTTTTGGATCCACTCGACTGCGTCGCCTCCGCGGAACTTCGGGAAGTTCATTCTTGTCAGCTTGGGTTGCATGTACGGTCGCTGAAAGGCCCCTCCCAAACCGCCTCCATCTTGGCCCATCGGCCCCATGTTGGCCGGTCCTCGCTGGAAAGCCCCTCCCAAGCCGCCTCCATCTTGACCCATCGGCCCCATATTAGTCGGTCCATACCCCCCGTTAGGAGCGTTCGCTGGTTGGGGAGGAAAAAATCCCGTTGCGCCCCCAAGTGGGACCGCGTTTGCCCCGGTAGGACGAAAAAGTCCAAATCCTTGGTGTTGTGGCCTCCACGGCTGTCCTGGCTGCTGTCCGGGACCAAACGGCGCAGCTGCCCCTTGCCCGGTGCCTCCTCCATGCCGCATCGGCGCCCCCAGTCCCTGTGGAGATGGATCGGCCCCCCAGGAGCCCTGCGCACCCCCGCCGAAACCCCAGGGGTAGTTCCCTGCTTCTGCCGCTCGACTGGAGCCTGTCCGGGGTGGCTCCGCCCCTCCCCGACCTCCTGTGTGGCCGCCGAAAGGGCCCCAGGGATCGGGCGGCCCGCTCAGTAGGCCGCTCGCCCGGAAGCACGCCGCACCCTCTCGCTGCATCGGCAGCGTCTCCCGCGCCCGATCCCGATCCGGAACCACGGGGTTGGCCTCCCGCGCTGTTCCCCGCTCCATTGATCTCATCGCGAGGTGTACTCGCGGTCTCGGCGTCGGAGCCCTCGCCGTTAACTGCTTTCCCTTTCAGATTTTGCAAGAGGAGGGATTTCAACTCCTCCATCCTTGCATCGATGCGTTCTTCCAGATGTTGCTGCGAAGTCTTCACTCCTTCCTCAAAGGCCGCCACCGAATCGGTCAAGGCGGCGTAGTTCTCCTCGATGGCCGCCAAACGCGCCATCTCCGCCTCCGTGCGTGTCACCATGGTCGCAGGAAGGAGCCTCTGATACCAAATGTTATGCTACTGCTAGAGAACTAGGGCAAAAAGAAAAGCTAAGGAGGAAGATGACGGCTAGGGTTTCAAAAGAAAAGAAATACCTGAATAATGTTCTTGCATGCCTCCAAAAGAGGGGGGAAGAGGTATTTATGTGACCTCTTCCCCCAAGGGGCTGGCCGGCCCCCCGTGAGGGCTGAACCGGTCCGGTTCAGCCCTCCCCTTCTTATTTAATTAGTGCGGGCTGAACCGGATGGTTCAGCCCGGTCTTTTCCCGGCGCTTCTTTTGGTCTTCTGGCGTACTTGAACCCGCGAAAGCGCATGTCGTCCGGGGGCGTAACACGTTCTTTTCACTCATGTATATGTATGAGTAAGCCCCTCTTATTGCAATATGAAATAATATTTTTTGGTTTTCAGTTTCCACTATCTATTCACCTTTCAAATATTTTTTGTAAACAGTCCATTCGCGCATTTGCTGAGTCTTCGATGAACACTGCTTACCAAAAGAAGTGGCCGCTTTATCTCAGCACAAAAGATACAATTCTGAAGAATTACGATGGAAGGTATGATTCAATTGCAGGATCAAATATGCTTTTTGGATCTATGCATGATCATTATAGTTTTGCTTCAGTCTTTTCAGCTAATTGTTGGCTACTTCTTTTTAGATTCAAAGACATATTTCAGGAGGTCTATGAATCTAAGTGGAAATCCCAATTTGATGCTTCCGGTATCTGGTGAGTTACTTCCACGGTCAACAATAATGACAGCGAGAATGTCACCAATATATCATCATTGTTATGATTAATAGGTATGAACACCGATTGATCGATGATATGGTTGCCTATGCACTCAAGAGTGCAGGAGGTTATGTGTGGGCTTGCAAGAACTATGATGGAGATGTGCAGAGTGATTTCTTAGCTCAGGGTCTGTATTAGTTCATGTCTTTTCTGTCAAAAGATATTCACCATATCCAAAAGGAGTTCAGATGAACAATCATTTCCTGTTGAAATCCATTTGCTCTACTTTAAAATTTGCCCTTTCTGCTTCTACAGGCTTTGGTTCCCTGGGTCTGATGACATCAGTGTTGGTAAGTGTATCATCTGAAATTCAAAATTGTTAAATTATCTTAGGCTCTGTTTGTTTGGATGTAATTGAGCCTTTGAAACTGGAATTGGAGCGATCAATTTCAGTTCCATTGTTTGGTTAGAAAATAAAATATGCAATTGAAAATCATACCGTATTCATGGAATCCATTTTAAGGTAATCTCAATTCCTTCCTAATGACGTCGGAATTGATACAATTCCAATTCTAATTCCGTCCAAACAAACAAAGCCTTTAGAAATTTGTTTGAAGGTAAATGGGGGTAGTTTTTTATTTTAACTTGGGCATGTGTGGTAGTCTTAGCTTTGAGAATACAGAGGTGATTTGAAACAGAATGAAAATTGATAAGTGTTTCTAACAGGGCTTAATCATATTCTTAGTGCCTATAATTGTTTTATGTAACCAAAAAATGTTTTTGTTGGATTATGTATCTGCGAACCTTATACAATTCTATAGGTATTTGTATCATACATCTCATTTTTATATCAAGTAATACCAACGTTTATTTTACTTCTCATTTTCTAAGTTAAAAACTACCAACACTCTATGGACTTTCAATATTGAATTTTTAATGGTATATAGTCTGTGGTAAACAGCTACACGTTTCTCTAGAGTATTATGCTATAAAATGGGATCATGTAGACTTAAAATGTAAATTTAATAAAACTTTAATTTGTAATGAAATCCCCATTTTAAGAAAGTTGTAAGAATTTTTGTTGAGTTTAACTACATTTAACCAAATAGTAGATTAGCAAATTTCATAATCTTATAAAAATGTTTTCTAATTTTATGCAGACAAATTATCCCCTAACTGGTTTGAACATCTACGATGAATGGTAGAAAATGAATCATTTATATGAGTAGATATAATTAGTATCAAAGAATTAAGAAGAAGGGTTAGAACTAAGTTAACTTGAATACAACTATATAAGTTGTTTTAAATGATTTTATAGATTATGTATGACATTTTAAATAACACACAACACGAATGAATGACGTATACAATGAAATTCGTTGTTGTTAAGTTCTGTCTTATAGATTTTTGTAAAAATATAAATGGTGTATAATTTCTAATTTGAACTTAGGCATGCGTGATAGTCTTAGCTTTGAGT
Source organism: Dactylorhiza incarnata (assembly GCA_033032865.1). Taxonomy (NCBI): domain Eukaryota; kingdom Viridiplantae; phylum Streptophyta; class Magnoliopsida; order Asparagales; family Orchidaceae; genus Dactylorhiza; species Dactylorhiza incarnata. Next base: position 2,432,003 of record JAWHQI010000192.1, on the reverse strand, counting down.
TAGGAATTGACTATTCAGCTCTATAGCACTGACCTGAGAGAGTATTGATGAGGATGCTCTTTTTTCGACTACTTTTAGTTGAAGATGATAACATTATGAATTAATTATTTTAAATCTATGCATGCTCCAAGTAGGTTGTATAGAAGTGAAATTTCTAGTTTCTCGTATTCAAACCTTATGCGAGAAAATATTCATGTTTACCTTTCCCTGTGGGGAATTTCCTTGTGCTCCAGGTCTGCCCTGATGGAAAGACAATTGAAGCTGAGGCGGCACATGGAACTGTAACCCGCCACTATCGGGTTTACCAAAAAGGCGGTGAAACTAGTACAAACAGCATTGCCTCAATTTTTGCATGGACACGGGGATTAGCACACAGGTATACGCGTGTGAGAAGGCTTGCGACTCAAGAATATCTCATGTTTGACTCAGTATTCATGTTCGGTCCATCCATTAAGCGAACGAGCTAAGCTTGAAGAGGATTTTTTAGCTTGTTTGCTTAATGAACCAAATATGAACTAGTGTCAGCTATAATATGTTCAGCTGCATAGAACTCTCTCTATATTATAAATATATATGAATAATTACGAAAAACTATCATGCTTCTTTGCATAATCACAGGGACCTCCCTCTAAGTTTATTATATTGTTAACATTCATCACATTTTTGGCACATGTATGTTAACAGTATTAACTTAAATGGGAGATTTTTGTGTTTTAGAAGTTAGAGAGGGAGGTCCTTGTAATTATGCAAATTTGAAGGGGGAGGTCCTGTAGATGACCCTAAATATATATGATAATTTATTTTTATGTGTGTATATGCATATTACATGGCTATTAGACGTTTCTGTCGACATACGCGTATATCAAATATTTATAAATTCGACATTAAATAATTGGGATAATGTTACGCATACACTCTCCCGCGAGTGGACCCCCCGGATGGAGACCATCGACGAACGCGTATGGAAGCCGCCGCACTTATTTGGGGGACGCGCATGGAAGCTGCCATGATTTTCCTTTTTAAATTATTTATGTTATTTAATATTAATTAAATGATATTTAATTAATATTAATTAAACATAATTAATAATTAAATGTAATGTTTCTTTTTGTGTGCCCTCCCCCATCTATATAAGAGGGAGGGGTAGGAGTTTGAAGTTATGTTTGGAATGTATGAAGAATTTTAGGGTTGCTCCCTAAGCTCCTCCTTTTCTTTCCTCTTCTCGTCTCGCCTTCCACCGCCGGCCCTCCCCCTTGCCTGATTCTTCTTCTCTTCTCCGATCTCATTTCGGTTCGGTAACAATGGTCCGACTTGCCGCTCCGCCCGCCGTAGCGCCGCCGGTTATCAGCTCTCCTTCCATGGCTACGAACACGCGCCTCCACACCGCCAACCCTAAAGATTACATCCGCGCCCGACTCGCTGCGTTCGACAAACTGTAGTCCTCCGTCAACGTCGCCCTCGCCCATCAGGCGCTCAGCCTCGCCAATCAGGCGCTCATCCTCCGCCGCCTCGACGCCCTCATGCCACCACAGATCCCGAACGCCACGGTTTCTGCTTTCCCCATCACCCTCGCACCGACCCCGGCAGCCGCAGCCGACACCCGCACCACCGGCGTCGTCATCCTCAAGCAGCCCGTCCAAGCTTCCCCTTACAGCGCCTTTGAGCACGCCTCTCCGCAACCCCTCAAGCAAGTCTCCCAGCAAACCACCGCGCAGTTTTCCCCCCCCCATCGTCCTCTTCCTGCGTCGAGCAGCTGACCCCACCCTCCCCTCCCTGCCCCGAGCAGACCTCCCCACCCTCCCCTTCCTGCGTCGAGCAGCCACCCCCACAATCCCCTTCCAGCAGTGAGCAACAGCCACCGCCGCCGCCGCACCTCCTGCGTCAAGTCGTAGCCGCCGCCGCACCTCCCACACCGCTTCCGCCAACCGCAACTCCAGCAACACCTCCGACAGCCAGGTCCCGCACCGCTGCTCTCGCACCCGACTCGCAGGCCAGCGCCCCCGATCCAGGAACGGCCTCGCCGATCGTGTCCCTCCAGCAGTGCAAATCAAACTTCTGCACGCGCTTGGACGCCGACTGCCGCGCCTTGTTCCTCCCAGTCATCGAGCCACGCGCCATCTGTCATCCGTCCTCTCTCTTTCTTGAGCCTCACGCCAACTGCCAATATTTTCTCTTTTCCCCCACTAAAAGCCAAACCCCTCCAATGTTTTCTTTTAATTTTATTTTCTATCCTTTTCCTCCTTGAAAACCCCACCGGCCAATCCATTCCTCCTTCCCAACCTGCTGTTTCCTTATCAGCCCCCTCCTTTTAAATTTATTTCTTTTATCCTAGCACCAACTTTCACCCCCTCCACCGCAGCTCCAATATTTTCTCTAACACATAAAATTTCAGCCCACATATTTCTTTTTGTAACACCTCTTCGTCCTTTCTCCTCAGGGTACTCGCCACCGCCACTGACAATGCACAACTTCCTTCTCATCAAAATCCTTAAAGACCCCGACAAAAGAATAACACTCGACCTTGAGGACAAGGTCGATTTTCAAGGGCGGTATAGTGTTACGCATACACTCTCCCGCGAGTGGACCCCCCGGATGGAGACCATCGACGAACGCGTATGGAAGCCGCCGCACTTATTTGGGGGACGCGCATGGAAGCCGCAATGATTTTCCTTTTTAAATTATTTATGTTATTTAATATTAATTAAATGATATTTAATTAATATTAATTAAACATAATTAATAATTAAATGTAATATTTCTTTTTGTGTGCCCTCCCCCATCTATATAAGAGGGAGGGGTAGGAGTTTGAAGTTATGTTTGGAATGTATGAAGAATTTTAGGGTTGCTCCCTAAGCTCCTCCTTTTCTTTCCTCTTCTCGTCTCGCCTTCCACCGCCGGCCCTCCCCCTTGCCGGATTCTTCTTCTCTTCCCCGATCTCATTTCTGTTCGGTAACAGATAAGGCTATTGATTATGTTGAGTTGTATTGAACATATGAAAGATGTACAAAATGTTGTGTATAGATTAGCTTTAACACTTCAGGCAGAAAATAATTGAGAATGAGATAAGTGAGTTGTATCGAATATTTATCTAATTGAAGCAAATGAACTCCATTAATTAAACAGAAGGTTTTGGCCCTCAATGTGTGGCAGGGCAAATCTGGATGATAATGCTAGATTGCTTGATTTCACTGAAAAGCTTGAAGCGGCCTGCGTTGGTGCTGTGGAGTCTGGAAAAATGACCAAAGATCTTGCTCTCCTCATCCATGGACCCAAGTAATCTTCACTACTCTCCTTTTCTATAGCAGTTTCTATCATACATGCAATTCATATGATAATTTAAATAAAATCTCTATTGCATGAAGAGATTTTAGAAAGATTTAGACTCCGTTTGACATGGCGGTGTAGGTCGTGAACGCGGTGGTTATGAACCGTCGTTCATGAACACCCGATCTCACCTAAGGAACTCCATCTACTTTTATGTTCAAACCTAGTTTTCTTTTCTCAGCGGCGGTTAACTGCCGCCATGCCAAACATATATTCCATGATGGTGCCGTTTTTGTCTAAACTCACCGGAGCAAAAACTCCGCGCCAAACGGAGCCTTAATTAGTTTCTTCTTTCTCTAATAAATATCTAAAACAATGAAGCAAGTATTGAGCTCTCAGCCTATGTTAGGCTTTAGTGAAGTAGAAAATTTGTATTAACCTTCAATATAGATGATACATTAATTAGAATTTGATTCCTTGGGGATTAAATTTAGTGGAGAAGCCTACTTGAGTTTCTCATTGTAGTATTAATATATTTTCAAAGCGGGGCACGTGTAGTGTCTTTGTCTTTTAACCCATGTTTTTCCCCTTAAAAACTCGGGTGTCATGAGAGCGGGCCGTTGGGCCTGTTAGAATTGAAGTGAGCTAGTGCCGGCGCCAGCGCTAGCTCCTACTCGCCACCCCCCTTGTTTTGCCTATAAATAGAGGGGTACCCCCCCTCTAAAGAGTATCGATTCTGGAACTGGCGAGTATCATCAACTTTGAGCGAGTTAGAGATACCAGAGCGCCACCAGGCGAGCATCGAACTTGGAGCAAGTTCGCGAGGCGAGTTACCTACTCGGGAGATAGCGCCGGCGCTAGTGGCTAGCGCTCGCGGTAGCGAGTAGCGAGGAAGCGAAGCGTGGCGAGTACACGAGAAGCTTGGAGTGCGAGCAACGAGCTTGCGAGTTGGAGAGCTAACGCCTGGCGCTAGCGATACCGCCGACGGTAGCGAGGAGCGAGTTTCTGTAGCGAGGAGCGAGTATCGGAGCGAGTATCACCAGCGCGGTGTGCTCCGGAGGAGAAGCGGACCTTACCCGTGATCAAGTCTTACTTTCTATTGGCTGTTGTGATTCAAGTTGGATGCAACTTGTATTCAGCCATGTTCAGTTGTAACTAACTACCAAAATTAGTATTGTGAAAGCTTGTGTTCATCTTTGGTGTCCTTATTCTCCGGTTGGTTGACGTGTTCTTCCGACTTCAAAATATTTCACATGGTATCAGAGGGATAGTGGGAACAAGGACGAAGCAACCAAGATGGACGGCGGAGGAGGGTATGCTAGGGGACTTGGCATTGAGCTGCTTACTCAAACCAACTACAAGAAGTGAATGTCTTGTATGGAGAGCTACCTTCTTGGAGAGGATCTCTGGGAGGTTGTTGTTGGTGGGGAGCAAGAGGAAGTAGTAGCTTCCGGTGATAATGGTCCAGCTGTGAGAGCTTGGAGGAAGACCAACGCCAAGGCGGAGTTCACCTTGAAGAGAGCCATATCACCTGACTTGTTCGACCACATCATAGGTTGCAAGTCAGCGTCTGCGATCTGGATAGCCCTCGATGGGTTATTCAACAAGAAGAATGCGGCGCGGCTACAATTCCTGGAGAATGAGTTGGCGAAGTCGACTCAAGGCGAGATGGCGATATCCACCTTCTTCCTGAAGGTGAAGAACCTATGTGGGGAGATCTCGGCCTTGGATCCTTAAGAGCCAATCTTAGAGGCGAAGTTGAAGCGGCACATTCTCCGAGGCTTGAGGAGGGAGTATGTCCCCTTCGTTACTTCCGTGCAAGGATGGGCTACTCAGCCCTCCCTTCTGGAGCTAGAGAACCTGCTATCGTCACAGGAGAGCTTGACGAAGCAGATGGCGGGAGTATCCATCTCAGGTGGAGATGGCGAGGCCTTGTTCTCAGGAAAGAGGAGATCCTGGGACAAGAGAAAAAAGAACTCCGGAGATGGACCTTCAACGTCCTCTCAGGGAGATGGGGGGAAGTTCCTCCCTGCGCGCGACGAGAAGGGGAGATCCCTTTGCTTTGCCTGTAAGAAGTATGAGCACATGGCAAAGGACTGCCGGTCCAATCTAAAGGCCGGTCATGCTGCTAACAAGGAGGGAGATCACCAGAGAGGTGGAGGAAGAGGTGGAGGTCACCAGGGCGGTGAGAGGGGGGACAATTGTTTCCTGGCAGAGATGACGGCAACGTCGGTCGATGTCTTAGCCTCCATCAACCTCGAGAACGACTGGATAGTGGATTCCGGTTGCGGGCATCATCTCACTGGAGATATGTCCAGGTTCGACTCCTTGGAAGCGTGTGAAGGAACGGATGCTATCATCACTGCGGATGATACGGTACATCCCGTGGAGCGAGAAGGGAAGGTGTCCCTTGGGAGTAGAGAGAAGCCAGTGACACTGAAGAGTGTGTATCACGTGCCTGGCATGAAGAAGAACCTCTTCTCGGTGGCTAACGCCGTGGATGCTGGATACCACGTGCTGTTTGGACCGAAGGAGGTGAAGTTTTTGAAGAACCTATCGTCTGTCGATGCTGACGTCACGCTCACCGGGAGAAGGGTGAATGATTTGTATGTCTTATCTGCAAATGCCTACGTGGACAAGCTGAAGACAAACGACAGCGCTGTGATCTGGCATGAGAGGCTGGGTCATGTGGGGATGGACAAGCTGAAGATGATGGCGGCAAAGGACCTAGTGAGTGGCCTGCCTCATCTCTCTTCCTACGACGACGGCCATGTGTGCGACGGATGCCAATATGGAAAGTCACATCGACTTCCATTTGACAAGTCGGAGACCAGGTGTAAGGCACCTCTTGAGTGCGTACATGCTGATGTTATGGGGCCGTGCGCCACCCTTACTTATGGCAATAAGTATGCGCTGGTTCTGGTGGATGACTACACCCGCTATACGTGGGTATACTTTCTGAGAGAGAAATCAGAAGTATTCAGCAAGTTCCTCGAGTGGAAGGAGCTTGTGGAGGGGAGGCTGAACCGCAGAGTGAAGAAGCTGAGAAGCGACAATGGTGAGGAGTTTACCTCCAATGAGTTTGCTTCTTTCTGCAGGAGGTTCGACATTCGGCGGGAGCTCTCCTGCGCTCACACCCCTCAGCAGAATGGGGTGGTAGAGAGGAAGATCCGCCATCTGGTGGAGACTACCAGGAGTTGGCTACATGCCAAGAGCATTCCCAGGGCCTTATGGGCGGAGGGAATGGCGTGTGCTACTCATGTGATCAACAAGCTACCTCTGAGTCCTAACAGGATGGTGTCTCCACACCAGCTCATGTTCGGGGAGAAGCCAAATGTGGGTCACATGAAGGTGTTCGGTTCTACCTGCTTCGTGCACGTAGGGATGATATCGAGTCGAGTTCGAGCGATTTGGGCTCGGCTCGAAATCGAAATTTTCGAGTCAAACTCTGCTCGAAATCGACTCGAAATCGAAATCGATTTCGAGTCGAGCCAGCTCGGCTCGAAATGACTCGATTCCGAGCCGGCTCGAAATCGAATCGAGCTGGCTCGAAATCGAATCGAGTTGGCTCGAAATCGAATTTAGATGACTCAAAATCGAATCGAGCTAGCTCGAAATCGAATCAAGTTGGCTCGAAATTGAGCAAATGTTCTCTTTATTCCTAGTTGGCTCGAAATTAAATTGGGAAACTTTTAAATTTAGCAAATGAAACACTTAAAGCCTTCAATATTTGTATTTGAGTTTAAAATTTAGTGTTAATAATTTTAAAATAATAATATATTAATAAATACATAATGTTTTTAATCAATTCGAGTTGATTCGAATCATATTTCGAGCGATTCAGGGCTGACTCGAAATCGACTCGAAATCAGATTCGAGTCAAATTGAATCGACTCAAATTGAGTCGAATCAATTGTAACCGATTCCGATTCGGCTCAATATTCGAGCGATTTTCGAGCGACTTTCGAGTTTCGAATAATATGCTCAGCCTTACGTGCACGTCCCGGACGCTCAGAGAACAAAGTTGGAGCCGAAAGCGAGGAAGTGTATCTTCATCGGCTACGATGGGCGGAAGAAGGGGTGGAAGTGCATGGATCCGCAGACCCACAAGTTCGTCGTCTCGCGCGACGTTGTGTTTGGCGAACTGGTCTCATACCAGGGAGTCTCTTCAGTGGAGCTGCCGGAGAGTGGAGAATCGAGCAGGGAAGAGGAGTGGGTCACTGAGGACCCTACTGTGGAGTTGGAGTTATCTCCAAGTGCTCCATCGCCATCTGGCTCAGGAGGAGCTTCTGGCTCAGGGGGAGCTACGAACTCAAGAAGCAGGGAGAGCACCGCTTCAGGAGGAGTTCAGAGAGGAGCTTAGAGAGGAGCTCAAGCAGAGGAGTCTACCGGAGTGGTAGATAGTGGCCAAGCCTTGAGGAGGTCGAAGAGGACCATCGTCCCGCTTGCTCGCTATAAGGAGGGGAACTTCGTGAGTTTGGTTTCCTGCTTCTTCGCAGGACCACTCGATGAGAGGGAACCTGCCTGCTTTGAGGATGCTGCTGGCATCAAGGAGTGGGACGCGGCCATGATCGAGGAGATGGAGGCCCTAGAGAAGAATGAGACATGAGACCTGGTTCCCATGGTGGAGAGCATCAAACCTGTCACCTGCAAATGGGTGTACAAGGTTAAGAAGAGAGCTGATGGAGAAGTGGAGCGGTACAAGGCGAGGCTTGTCGCTCGAGGCTTCTCTCAAACCTACGGAGAGGACTACGAGGAGACCTTTAGTCCTGTCGCAAAGATGACGTCGGTGAGGACGATCATCGCTCTGGCGGCGTGCCGAGGTTGGAAGCTGTGACAGCTTGATGTGAAGAATGCGTTCCTGTATGGAGAGATTGACAAGGACATATTCATGGTGCAACCGCCTGGATACGTGTCTAAGTCTCAGCCACATCATGCCTGCAAGCTGAAGAAGGCCCTCTACGGGCTGAAACAGGCGCCGAGAGCCTGGTATGGGAAGATTGCGGAGTACTTGCAGTTCTGCGGCTACGATGCCTCAGACTCAGACTCCAGCATGTTCGTGAAGAAGAGTGGAGGTCTTCACGTGCTGGTGCTGCTATACGTCGACGACATGATCGTGACAGGGAACAACCCTGAGGAGGCCGCGGCGCTGAGACAGCAGCTTTCCATACGATTCGAGATGAAGGATCTTGGTGAACTGCACCATTTCCTTGGCCTCCAAGTTGAGAAGAGAAGAGGCGGGCTGTATGTTTTCCAGAGGGCTTATGCCGAGAGGATCGTCGAAAGATTCGGCATGAAGGAGGGGAAGAGCAGCTCCGTTCCTCTGGAGGCTGGGCTGAAGCTTCGGAAGGAAGAAGGGAGGATTCTTCCTGATCCGAAGATCTTTCGGGCACTGATGGGGAGTCTTATCTACCTGACTATCACGAGGCCGGACATCGCCTTTGCTGTCGGCCGAGTTAGTCGGTATATGCAGGAGCCGCGGAAGCCTCATCTGGAGGCAGCCAAAGGGATACTGAAGTACGTGAAGGGCACCCTTGAGATGGGGTTGTCCTATGAAGATAAGTCCGACTTCAAGCTGCACGGGTACACGGATGCAGATTACGGAGGTGACGCTGATGATCACAAGTCGACATCAGGTTACGTGTTCTTGTGTGGAGCAGCTGCTATCTCGTGGTGTAGCAAGAAGCAGGACTCTATTTCCCTTTCTACCACGGAGGCCGAGTACAAGACGTCGTCCTTAGCAGCTCAGGAGTGTGTCTGGCTAAGGAGACTAGTGGAGGATGTGGACGAGGAGGTCAGCGGACCTACTGTGCTACGTGGGGACAACGAGAGTGCATTGAAACTGGTAACCAATCCAGTTTGTCATGCAAGGACCAAGCACATTGAGATCGAGCATCACTTCATCAGAGAGAAGGTGCTGGGTGGCTTGATCGCTGTGGAGCATGTGCGGAGTGAAGACAACCTTGCGGATATATTCACGAAGCCCCTATCTGCGGGGCCGTTCCGGAGGCTTCGCTCTTTGCTTGAAGTTGTTCCCGGAGCTCACTTCAAGGGGGAGTGTTAGAATTGAAGTGAGCTAGCGCCGGCGCTAGCGCTAGCTCCTACTCGCCACCCCCCTTGTTTTGCCTATAAATAGAGGGGTACCCCCCTCTAAAGAGTATCGATTCTGGAACTGGCGAGTATCATCAACTTTGAGCGAGTTAGAGATACCAGAGCGCCACCAGGCGAGCATCGAACTTGGAGCAAGTTCGCGAGGCGAGTTACCTACTCGGGAGATAGCGCCGGCGCTAGTGGCCAGCGCTCGCGGTAGCGAGTAGCGAGGAAGCGAAGCTTGGAGTGCGAGCAGCGAGTTTGCGAGTTGGAGAGCTAACGCCTGGCCCTAGCGATACCGCCGGCGGTAGCGAGGAGCGAGTTTCTGTAGCGAGGAGCGAGTATCGGAGCGAGTATCACCAGCGCGGTGTGCTCCGGAGGAGAAGCGGACCTTGCCCGTGATCAAGTCTTACTTTCTATTGGTTGTTGTGATTCAAGTTGGATGCAACTTGTATTCAGCCGTGTTCAGTTGTAACTAGCTACCAAAATTAGTATTGTGAAAGCTTTTGTTCATCTTTGGTGTCCTTATTCTCCGGTTGGTTGACGTGTTCTTCCGACTTCAAAATATTTCACAGGGCCAACCTGCTCTGATATCATACATAGTACTTACGCATCCAACTTAAAACTAATTGGTTGTAGCCGGCTACATGAGTTTCTTGAGGTGGTATTATATTCCCAAGAGTATATGATGTGTTCTTATGTAAGATATCATATTAATTGGGAAAAATTCAATTATATATTAGAAAATTCTCCAACATTCTTCCTAATATATAACCCACATATGCATTAAAATGGCTTTCAGGGTGAGCAGAGAGCATTATCTGAACACTGAGGAGTTCATTGATGCTGTTTGTGAGCAGCTGAAAGCAAGGCTCTCTACCTACTCAAAATAAAGCCCGAAGAACAACCACAAGCACACAGTGAGATGCCATTCTTTCTCGTTCGGCGGCCTAAGATCATTGTTTTTTAACAGCGTATAAGTTATGACGAACCCATTTTTTTTGAAGATCCGAATGTTCTCAGCGAAGTTTGATTTTCATTACTGCTATTTTCATAATAGCTGAGCATTCTGTTTTCTTAAATTCTAATCAGTGATTTGTAACCGTTTCAACTTATCGTCTCTAGAAGATTTTCAGCGAAAATGTAGCATGTCTTTTAGAATTTGCAGTATGAGAAAGGTTTGCTTGCAGCTCATAGCCACTGTAAGGCATATGCATGATGTGGAGAAAACCAGAAATGAAGAATATGGAATATTATAACGAAGATTATATATATATATATAGAAATAATTACCCAAACCTCCCCTGTAAGTTAGCATAATTACTGAGTGCACCCCTCTTAGTTTCGAAATTACAAAAACCTCCCTTTAAGTTTTCATTACATTACAAGAACCTCCCCTTAAGTTTTCATTGCATTGCATCCATGAACAAAACTATCCCCCCGGACATTGTTCACCGAGGGGGGTATTTTTGTGCATGGATGTTATGAAATGAAAACTTCAGGGGAGGTTTTTGTAATGAAATGAAAACTTAAGGGGAGATTTTTGTAATTTCGAAATTAAGAGGGGTGCTCTCAGTAATTTAGCAAAGTTAGAGGGGAGGTCCCGGTAAATGGCCCTATATTACTATATATATATTCCTTATAATATTGCCGATTGGGACATTTGGGATTTCGCGTCTATTTTGCGCGGCGGCGCAGCTCTAATATCTTCCTTATAACCAGCCATTTTGTGTCGCCGCACGAAACAGTTGAAATGGCAGCAATGCTACAACAGCTGCTACAATAACACTGCTAAAATCCCTAGTGCAACACTAATTTTATGGTCCGGATTGATTTGAATTTATGTAACGGTGCAAAATATTTTTGTATATGGGAAAAAAAAAACATAGAGCTTACTTAACCCAGTCCGATGAAGAAGAACATATGTGAAATGGATAGTATCACTTGCCTCCAAATAAAAATATTCATTACCTTCCAGGCTTAGCCTAGGGAGATTCTTCGTATCAAACTTCGACTTAGTTTTAGTTCAAGTTCTCGACTTCATTTTTCTGCTCTTCCAAGTTATCAATATATGTCAACATAAAGAAGAAGATAAATTCAAAAATTATTATCAAGTACCCAAAGGCACATGCACGTGTTTTGTATTATGCTACTTTTGTGCGGTCATAGTTCTTTGTCATGGCCTTTGCCTTATACACGATATCATCCTCTTTTGAAGAACCTTCTTTTATTTTCAATGCGCATTTGTGCTCCGATAGCCAAGTCCGATGGGTCGTTTCTCTAAAGCGCATTGCCGGAAGTTATATGGAGTTCTATTGCAATGTCCTTGAAGTCATAAGCCAATCTTCATACCTTACCGGCGGGTACCAATTGTTGGCTGGATGTGGATCTCGTTCCTTCCGAACATGCGTATTGGGGAATTTTAACATGAGGCGCTCCCGAATCCCGATGAACTACCTCCAAAATTTGAGCCATTGACGCCTTATCTTTGACCTTAGCGAATGAAACCTTAGTCTTCGCCTCAATATATGGCTCATATTTACCAATTTCTTCCCCCATTGAATTGTTTTTCACAACATCACACAACTATATTCTCCACCGTTATCAAAATTGATGAATTGTGTATGTCTTCACATCTGCTTCTCTGTTACGATCGTTCGGATCTTAAACTTCTCGAACAATTCAAACTCCATCAAGAAATAAGCTCAAAGCTTTTTAGAGAAGTCCGTCTTTTTGTCTCGTGAATCTTTTTTATCAAACTTCACCGAATGTTGCTTTCTCAATACACACTTTTCATAAATTTCTAATTTTTTTTTTGAAAATACATGCTTTCAATTAATTTTATTTTACGTAGCGTCTCTAGTTTTTTCTCATTCATATGACCACCATGCAAATGTTACAATTGCGACGAACCTTGATAAAAATTAGAAGCTATTGTGAGAGGCGCTCGAAGCATCCCGGGGAGTGTCAAATGTGGAACACAGAACCCGTTGTCCCTAGCTGGGTATAAATAGGCAAATCCTAGGAGTATCTACGGGTATTGGATATCCGCGTATCATACACGACCCGTTAAGCCTCCGAACACCGTTACGAGTCCAAATATACACCAACAGTCTCCTCCTATATTTGTGACAAGTAACGTGTACGTTTCGGAGTGCAGAAAGTGGAGGGTACTAAAAACATGTTTTCGACTTTACACATTGCAATAAGAGTTAGCACAGTTTAAACATAAGCAGGATTGTTATAACAGAATCATAAAACATCCAAAGCAAATAACAGTGCTACTCATACATAAATAAGTCTGAAAAAACAAAACAAGGTACTGAATCAAAACATATAAAGAATTCTACTCAGAGAGTAGATCATCAGCATCCATGTCGAACACCACTTTCTCTTCTCCATCTCCACTAGTGCCTGCAAGGAATTTCATGAGATTAGACTCAATGAATTCATAGACGTATGCAGTAACATATAAAGTAAGCTAGCTCTACCTGAGTGAGCTTAGTACTTGTAGCAATAGTGAAGTAACACTGTCAGTATCTCTATCCAGTCTAACTAGGACCAGTTAAAGTTTTGATTTTAATAAATCAAACATTGTTATCTTACTCATTAATGGTCACTATGTACCTCATCAACAAATGATTTGGCACACCATCATTTGTAACATTATCAAATGTGGAATAATGTGCAATGACCATAAATGTTTAGATTAACCGTTACAACGACTTTCGATTCCCAGTTGAATAACTCTCGAATCAACTTACGATGAGAAAGATGTTAGGTTATCAAATGTGGAATAACCAGCATCTAGCCATCTTGGGTTTTCATCAAGAAGCTATTTGGGGTTTTCAGTCTATTATTAGATGCTTGAATGTTGCGAATATAAGTTCTTACTATTAAAACATAAACACAGGAGGAAAGTTTCATACATCTATGAACTTTAATCCCATCTCCCCCGATGTTTTTATTGTAAGAGCTCTATTCAAGCCTTTTGTTAAAGCGTCTGCAACATTATCTTTCGATCTCACATCTATTAGGGTCATAATCCCTTGACTAGTGAGAGAGGTCAACCAGGCTTGTTTCATCCGTAGTTGCCTTCTTTTGCCATTGAACAGAGTGTTCGTGGCAATCGTCTTTGTAGCCTGATTGTCGCAGTAAACTGCAACAGAACTCAGTTTCAGGCTCGTCAATGGAATGTCCATAACCAAATCTCTTATCCATTCTGCTTCTTCTCCAGCTGAAGCTAGAGCGTACAGTTCGGATTCCATAGAAGAGAGAGCAATACAGGACTGCCTTTTGGACTTCCAAGCTACAGCTGCTCCTCCTAGTGTGAAAAGGAAACCACTAGTGGACTTGCTGTCGTTTATTTCTGAGCACCATGATGCATTAGAATATCCTTCCAAAACTGGAGGATGACCACTATAGCATAAAGCATACTTTTGGGTGTGCTTTAAGTATCGCATTAGCCTATCTAGGGCATTTCAGTGGTCCTGGCCAGGATTGCTAGTGAATCGGCTTAACATGCCTACCGTAAAGGCTATGTCAGGTCTAGTGTAGACCATAGCATACATGAGACTACCAATCAGTTTAGAGTAATCTAACTGTCTAACTGCAGCTCCTTCATTGGGCTTTAAGCGGTTGTTATAATCGTATGGTGTCTCTAAAGCTCGACTATCACTGTATCCCCACATATCCAACAAGGATTTTATGTAGTGGCTTTGACTTAGGGAAATGTCATTTTTCCCAAAGCTCACCTGCATACCTAGAATAGTGTCAACTATTCCTAGATCTTTGATGTCAAAAGCTTTCATCAGGCCCGACTTTACGTCATCCATTTCGGATTGATCGGATGCCAGAATTAGCATGTCATTTACATATAAACATATTATGGCGTTATCTGATCTATGACGTATGTAAAGACATTTATCCGAGAGACTTGACAAAAATCCCATGTTCTTTACACAATAGTCAAATTTCTCATGCCATAATTTAGGTGACTGTTTTAATCCGTATAGCGATTTTAAAAGCTTACAGACCATGTTTTCGTGACCGTCTACAATGAAACCTTCAGGTTGGCTCATGTAGATCTCTTCGGTCAGATCTCCGTTCAAGAACGCAGTCTTAACATCCAACTGATGAACAATAAAGGTCTCAATAGCTGCGACAGCTAGGAGGATCTTAATGGTTGCTAAGTGACACACTGGTGAATATACGTCAAAATAATCCACCCCACTAACTTGTGTGAAACCTTTAGCCACCAGGCGTGCTTTATACTTAGCTACGCTACCATCAGGATTTAGTTTCTTTTTTAGAACCCACCTACATCCTATCGGTTTAGCCCCTTTAGGCTTGGGAACTAACGTCCATGTGTTGTTCTGTAGGAGAGAATTCATCTCTTCCTCAATAGCTTCTTTCCAGAGTAGGGAATCCCTGGATCTCATCGCTTCCTTATAGGTGGATGGATCAGCCTCAACGTGGCAAGTGACAAAGTCACTACCGAAGGTTCTGGGAATTCGCTCTCTCAGAGAAGTTCTCCTAGACTCTAGGCCACTGGTGTCTACAGGAACTGAATAGGAAGTGCTCGGTACTGATTCTGGATCCTCCTCAGTAATAGATGCTTGCATACCTGGGAGTGTCAGGTTCTTATTTTTAAGAAATTTATCTTCAAAAACACTGCATTCCTAGATTCGATGATGATATTGTTGAAAATATCAAGGAATCGATCTGCGGCATTATCTTCAGCACAACCTAAATAGACACATGTATTGGTCCTAGGTCCAATCTTAGACCGTCTAGGGTCAGGAACCCTGACATAGGCTATACAGCCCCAGGTCTTAAATTTTGTAATTGACGGGGGTCTCTTAAACCAAAGCTCGTAGGGTGTAACATCTAACTTAGCATGAGGGACTTTATTTAGAATCTGGTTCGCAGTTAAGACTGCTTCTCCCCAAAATGCGGAAGGTATACCTGCAGTGAGGAGCATAGAATTTAACATTTCTGTTAATGTTCTATTTTTTCTCTCGGCTATACCATTGGATTGGGGTGAGTAAGGAGCAGTGGTTTCGGCTATGATACCTTGAGAGGCAAGAAAACCTTTGAATTCACTGGATATGTATTCTCCTTCTCGATCACTTCTAATTCTCTTTATTTTCATGCCTAATTGGTTTTCTACCCTGGTTTTGAAAAGACAAAACTTTTCAAACGCTTCATCTTTAGTTTTAAGTAGGTAAATGTGACAAAACCTAGAGCAGTCATCTATAAAGGTGATCATATACTTCCTTCCTCCTCTGGTGACGAAACTTTTAAAGTCACAGATGTCGGAATGTATTAGCTGTAGTGGTGTTGTGCTCCTAGTAACCGCGCTAAAAGGTTTCCTAATGATCTTTGTCTGAGCACACACTTCACATTTTCCACATGGGGTTTTAGTGTCTAAGTTGATCTGGTGAGTTCTAGCTATTTGGAATAACTTCCTATAGTTCACGTGTCTTAGTCTCTCATGTAGAGTCTTAGGGCTAACTAAGTTTGATTGTACTTGTTGAACTATTTCATTAGCTAGACTTAGTCAGTACATTCTATTTTGGACGTATGCACATCCAAAATAGTGTGAGTTAACTGACAGTGTTACTCTACCGCTACAGAAATTAACAGACATACCAGCATCACAAAGTAGACTAACAGACACTAAATTAACAGATAATGAAGGAATAAATTTAACATTTCTTAAAGTTAAAGACTTACCTGAGGACAGCAGTAGTGTAGCGTTCCCCACCTTCAGCACATCTGCCACCCCACCGTTTGCAACGGTCACAGATTCCTTTGCCTCAGCGAGCCCTGTCATCAGATTAGCATTGTTGCATACATGGCAAGTTGCCCCCGAATCCAGGTACCACTCAGTGCTGGCCAGCGCATTTCCAACCATGGCGACAAAGTTGGAAGGCTCAGCAAGGCTAACCATATTGGCTTGGTTGTCCTCTTGTGGTCCTTTGGTTCTTTCTCTTTTGGGAAGCCTACAGTCAGATGCACTGTGCCCCAACTTGTTGCAGTTGAAACATTTGCCCTTAAATTTCTTTATTTTATTTTTAGGGCCCGCAACCTGTGGTTTATTTGGGGGCGGTTTGGTCTTTTGCTGATTCGGCACACGCTTAGAGCTAGTGACCATGTTAGCGGCAGCTTTTTGCTTGCTAACAGCTTCTAGCGCGTGTCGAGTCCTATTCTCGTCCTCTATGCGTATAAAACGCTTGAGGTCATTCAGACCAACCTGCATCTTCTTCCGGTACATTTCAGTTTTGAAATGATACCACGTGGAAGACAACTTATAAATTATCGTGCCAGCAACAAAGCCATCTGGCAGAGAAATTTGTTCGCTATGTAAGGAATCAACAATGTGTTCGAAATCCGATACCTGAGGGAGAATCTGTTTCTCCTCGTCGAACATGAAGGAGTGGAACTTATCCACTAAGTGAGCCTTGGACAGGTCGTCCTCCTGCCTGAAATGCTCCTCCAGTGCGTCCCATATCTCCTTTGCAGTCGTCATCTTCAAGTAGGTCTTTGCCAAGCTTGGGGAGAGACAATTCAGCAAATAGTCCCGGCAAAAATCCTCATCGCTGATCCACTGTTCTTCATGCTCAGTCCCGATGAACGCAGCACGATCATTCTGAACGGTGTAGAACACGTTCAAACATTTCATCCCAAATTGCGTGTTCAACTTCCAAGTGTTGAACTCCGACGCCGTGAATTTTTCCAGCTTCGTCATCGGTACTGGAGAGGAGAAGTTGTTCGCCTTCAACATCGTGCTTGGAGACGGCGGTGGCGGGAGAACTGCGGCGCACGGTCACTGACTGCTGGAGAGCGCACGATCAGTGGTCGTGCGTGAACTGCTGAGCGCACGATCAGTGGTCGTGCGGGGCACTGGCACTGGCACTGGGTGCTGAAGAGCGCACGATCACCGGTCGTGCGCGAAGGGTCGAGCGCACGATCAACGGTCGTGCGCGAACTCCCCCTTTGAGAGCAGCGACTTCGTCTTCTTCACACGAGCGGCAGCAGCGGCGGCGGCTCTGGACGACGGAAGCGGCGGCGGCTCTGGACGACGGAAGCGGCGGCGCTGCGGATCTGAGGCGGGAGGCAAGGGATCCGGCGAAACCGGCGAACTCCTCCACGCGAGCGGCGGCGGAACAAAGGGGCGTCTGCGGCTTCCTGCGAGTGGACTGCGGGCAAGAGCAGCAGCGATACGCGGTCTTCTCCGCGACTGGCGAAACGCGATCTTCTTCGCGAGAACGGCACCGACAGGGAGCGCGAGAACAGGAACTCCTTCTTCACGCGCATACAGCGACAGCGGCTTGGGGCGAACTCGCGATCTCCTCCATCTTCTCTCGCGAACGGCGGCGGCGGGAGCAAGGAGAATCGCGAAAACCTTTTGCGGGAGCACAGCAACCCGACGGGAGCTTAGAGCGGCTAGGGTTACTTCGAGATTGTGAGAGGCGCTCGAAGCATCCCGGGGAGTGTCAAATGTGGAACACAGAACCCGTTGCCCCTAGCTGGGTATAAATAGGCAAACCCTAGGAGTATCTACGGGTATTGGATATCCGCGTATCCTACACGACCCGTTAAGCCTCCGAACACCGTTACGAGTCCAAATATACACCAACAGCTATAAATGCATAATTATCAAAAATCATGTGCCCTAGGTGTAGATAACACTCCTTTTTCTCTATGGCCATGAGTACAATCACTAGTAATATACATGCACATGAGACCCGCTCACACATGCTAGTAAAGACAACACGATTAAATGTCACTCGGGGTGGGTTGGTGTTGGTTGGGTGGTTCATGATCATCGCGGGACTGTCATATTTGGAGGTGGTGTTCGTTGTACAACTTATATTCGTCGAGGGTGGACCCATTAAGGCCATGTAAGCAGAAGTCAAAGTCAAAGAGAAGACCAACATGAGCAGTTGAAGGCCTGTGCGACTATGTGCGAGCATCCCCTCATACTCGTTAGGTGAGCGACTATCGGGGTATCTCGTCAAGCGTAGGCAACATTACCTCATACTCGCCAAGTCGCCAAATCTAGAGAGGCAATCTCGCCGGGTTGAGCCGGGTTATAAATAGACCCCTCAGGATTTGCCTATAAATAGGACCCAGGGTTACTAGGAATTACACCTTTGGCTGAGTTTTTCGAGCCCGTTTTCGAAGACTTGAACTGTGAGATCTTGACCATCCCCCTTGGTCACCATTTTGGACAAGTATGTGACTTCCCGTACCATGCTCGACCATTTTTAGTTGTGGAGGGGATGTTTCTTCAAAACGTTCGGGTACATGATGAGACCTCCCCGCCGCAGCTCCTGCGGTCTTTTTCGAGGCCTGTTAGTCTCTTTGCTCTTCGATCCGTGGAGTTGGATCGTCAGACTAGTAACCTCATGCTGCCTAAATCCAAATATTTGGAGCCGAATGAGGCTTCAACATTTCTCAGATGTGTGTCAAAAAAATTAATTTATATGATCATGTCTCGTCTAAAAAAACTATACTAATCAATAATCCTAAAGCAAACATCAAATGATAAATTATATTTATATCATTATATTTGATTTTAATCTAATTTGAGTAATGCCTATTATATTCATTGTATTATTTAAAATCCTAGGTAAAATTGTAATATTGCAAAATATAAGAGGCATATAGTGTAGCCTTCAACCCAGTGTTGGTATAAAGTTCTTTAGGTCAAATTTATAAGTTGAATCATCCCTTCCTCTTTGGCCCGAGATCTCCCGTTCTTCGAAATCCGTTTCCATGGCGTACCGCACGCTCGAGCTGACTCTGATATCCGCCAAGGACCTCAACGACGTCAACATCTTCTCCAAGATGGACGTCTACGCCGTTGTTACCATCGCCGGCGACCCCCGCACCCAGCAACGCACCCCGGTTGACCGCAACGGCGGCAAGAGCCCATCGTGGAACGCGTCCCTCCGCTTTCCTGTCCCCTCCGATCCCGCCGCCGCTGGTCAACTCGTCATCGACGTCGTAATCCGATCGGATCGCGTTTTGGGCGATCGGGATATCGGCGAGGTTCACATCCCCCTCAAAGAGTTTCTCGAAGGCAACAAGGACGGATCCAAGTTCGTCAGTTACCAGGTACGCAAGCCCCACTCCGGCAAGGCCAAAGGCGTCCTCAACCTGTCCTACAAATTCGTCGATCTCCCGGCTACCACCGCACCACCGCCTCCGCCTCCAGTTAACACGAGCAATACCTACCCGCCTCCGGCTTGGGAAAAAGCGCAGAACGGAAACGAGCCGGTGATGGCTTATCCTGCTGCCGGCGCGAGCGGCTCGGCATATCCGCCTTCATACCCTCCGGCGGGAGGTGGATACCCGCCGTATCCTCCACAGGGAGGTTATCCAGCATACCCGCAGCATCCGCAGGCCGGTCAAGGGTACGGTGCGCCGCAGCCTGCCGGATATGGTTACGGAGCCCCGCCACCACAGGGATATGGATACGGCGCCCCGCCGCCTGGATATGGGTACGGTGCACCACCGTCTGGATACGGCGGTACGGCGTACCCGCAAAAGAACAATAAAAACAACCTTGGGTTAGGTCTCGGCGCGGGACTGATCGGCGGCGCGATAGGGGGAATGCTGATCGGCGATATGATTTCCGACGATGGAGGTTTCGGTGATGGATTTGGATTTTAGAAATTACACTTCAATGCTTGTTTAATAAGTGTGGAAGGAACATGGACAAAAAACTCTTTTTTTACCCCCTTTCTTTATATTTGTCTATATGTTCCCATGCGTGTTCATCTTTGGTTTAATAGCAAGATCTCGTTGTAAATTGCCCTCCCCTTCATGTTTTTGTTTCAAATTTTGTTTTTTCCCCATTGTTTTAGTTTTTCTTGGCCTATCTTGACAGCTTAAATTTTGTTGTGGACTGCTACACATAATTCTAAGGGTCAGTTTGGCGAGGCGGTTGTGGTTAGAAACGCAGCGGTCGGCGGTCATGAACGCAGTACTTTGAAAGTGCGATCTCAAACACAGTTTCGCCGTTTGCCGAAACTATGTTTTTTGTGTTGTTGCGAGCGGGAAAACAATTTTATTTGTTTGGTAACACAACTGTGGTGGTCGTTTACAATAAAAAGCCACTAAGAAATAGGGTTTGGGGTTTACCAAAAACTGAGGAGAAACTCAGATTTTCAGAGCTTGGATGGAACAATATCACCGGGCGAACTCCTCTATCAAAGACAGCTAGTGCAGCTCTTGAATTGGATGTGCGGGAATGCCTCAACAGTTGAGGAATCTTTTAAGGGTGCGCCGACGCCGGAGTAGAAGAGCCACCCGCAGAAGGAGAGGCTTGCCTCCGGTAGGATTCGGAGGACACGCCGCCGTCGATTGGCTGGAGAAGGGGAGTAGCGGCACGCCTGCGAAGGAGATAGGGCACACGTGACTCTCTACGAGAAAGGATTCGTGGAGCCTGTGCGTGATATGAAAACCCGCGATTTTCTTACCCGACCGGGGGGCGAAAACACTCCAAAATCGGGTTTTTTTAGTGATGGCGTTTCTCACCCGCCGCACCAAACGGGGAAATAAGTGTGGTGGCGTTTATTTAAAAACGCCACCGCACATAAAACGCCGCCCCAAGCGGGGCCTGAGATGGGAGGGCGAGGAGAGACTATTATAAGCTTACAATCTATCTTCTTCTCAGCTTTTTTTCTCCTTTTTACATACAACTACAAATAGGGATGCCCTAAATCTCCCGGGGAGCAATACAACTACAAATAGGGATGTCCTTTGTTTTCAGGTTACAATTGCCCATTGTCCCCATATATTTTTTTTTGATAGAAAGCAGGTATCTTTAAGTCTGTTTTGAAGAGCAGTGCTGGTGATTCATGTGAAACATGAAGCTCAAAATGAAGGTTTGGCTTTTTCCGCCGCAGTAGACATTGACGATAGAGGTTAAGGTTACTCGACACTTTCTTTTCTACAGTGAAGTGAATCAAAAACTCTACCAGAGCAAAAAATAGAGTACCAACCAGTGCCTGGAGTCTTGACCTCAAGATAGGAGAGCAGATTATTGCAATATTCATCTAATTATCTATGCCTATCTCGGGAAGATGGGACCAGCCGCCATTTTGATGAACAGCGCAGTGAAGTCGTGTTCCTAAGATTTCTGGAGTTTATTCTGCAGAATCCTCAAAGTAAGAACACATTCTTAATCTGTTGGTGTCATTTTAGAAATTTGTGTATATATTTGTTTGAAGTTCAAAGCTAATTTTGCCCAAATGTATTCATTGTGTATTTTTTGCACTTCCTCCAGCCGGTTCAGTTTTTAGTCTAGTGTTGTAAACCATTTTGATTTTATAAAATATACAAATCATATGCTCTATAGCATGTATTTTTTTGTCACCCCATTCCTGAATAGTTCATGTTTTTGCTGGTATGCACTATGGACCCAGGTGATGTTCAGCACTTCATTTATTAGATAGCAGTTTTTGTGGTGTTCTTTGATGTTTGAGTGTACACATTTTTATGAATTGAGCAAATATTTATATATCTAGGCTGATCAGAGAACAGTATGGAGTTCATTGGTGCACTTTTCAAGCTTTTTGAGGGGGGAAATGCATAGATATGTGCCAAGTTTTCGGGCTCTGACACAATGAAAGATGGAAAGTTGTGTGATGATGTTTAAGTTTCAACAAAGTTGAATCATTGAGCAAGGATTTGCTGCTGCTGCTGCTGCTGCTGTTGTTGTTGTTTTGAGATATAGAGGCAGTAGCAGATCGAAATAAGCTCAACCGACCCTTGACCCCCAAAATTAAAATTTTAATCAATAATTTAAGGAATAAAAAATTATACACTAAATATTTCGTTTAATCATTTGTGCACTAAATATCTAATCACTTGTACAAATATCTTATCGTTTATACACTAAATTTTTTAACAGCAAATCAAATCAAACATTCATTAATTGAATTAAAAAAATAAATATTATTTTTGTTAAGATAGAGTACTTGTAATTGCACTAATGAATATCGTCTATTTTTTTATTTTAATTTTAATTTTTTGCATTTATCTAAGGGTAATAAAAATATCTATTCTTTAGAGCTGCAGATAGACAATATTGCTTTGTGAAATATAAATAAGAATGCTTCTTGAGGAGATTCGACTCTTGATTTTATCGAACACTCCAAAGATCAATTTTAATTAATTTCGGATCGTTTTCACGCTTATCCGTTCAGAAAGTTGAGTTTTTGTTATTAACAGTCCTGACGGCTATTCGCAGTCTTAAAAATACTTAAAATGACTATTCGTTATCCTAAAAATACTTGGTCGTTAGAAGTGCTCATAATATTGCGCTTAAAAAAAGTAATGGTTTAGAGTTTGTGGTAAGAGCATTGTTAATAGCACACCCTATCTCAGCTATTAGCACACTTAAAATTAAGATTTAAACCTCTATTTTACAAGTATGCTCGCACCCCATCTTTTATTTCCTGTGAAAGCAAGATCTTTAGGTTTCGCCGGCCCAGGTCGCGCTTCTTCGTCGCGCTTCTTCTTCCCCATATCGCCGGTCGCGATAAGTCCCGCTAGGTCGCAAATCGCCGGTCCCGCCTGGTATTTCTTCCTCGTTCGACTGGTCCCGCCTGGTATTTCTTCGCCCTAGGTCGTCGTTTTACCGAACCAGAGAAGGCATTCCGCCATTGATGTTCCGCATATGTGTTTCTATTAGCGAGATTTTTTGCTTCTTTTTGGTTTTCACATGGCACATCCCCTCCTCGTGCTCCCCTTCCTTTCATCGCTGCCCCTTCATCCCCTGTCTGGATCGCGAACAGAGCCGCCCCAATCGTTAACCCCCTCCTCCTCCATGCTCAAGCTCTCGAAAGATCGAAACCTTGTACTCCTTAACGCCTCTGAATTTGGTCAAACACCAACGAACACCAACGAACACCAACGTAACCTCGAAAACCACCATAGCCGTGCTCCTCGACTCTGGGAACTTGGTTCTCCGAGATGGCTCAAACACCTCCCGTGTTCTATGGCAGAGCATTGACCACCCCGCCAACACTTGGCTTCCCGGCGGCAAAGTTGGGTTGAACATGCTCACCGGCGAGAACCAGCAGAACAAACTCCCCGGCGAGAACAAGCTCATTTTGGGTGGTGTGCTAATAGCCAATAGGCGTGGATGAGGTGTGCTACTATCGTAGGGTTGCTATTAGCGAGATGAGGTGTGCTATTAACAATGCTCTTGTGGTAACCGGTAACTATAAAAAAATATAATTCTGATTCCATATATTCTTTAAAATATATATCACATCAACATCATTTTCAATAACCTAAAATGACTATAATTCATTTCAAGTCCAGCACGACCGGGACGGTAAGCGATCACAAGCCACGACAATGTGATCCTCCCATATGCGATAAAAATGATAATATTTACAATCATTTTTTCTAAGATTAGGCTGCATTTGGTGCAGCGGTGGTAGTCATAAACACGGTGATTATGAACCGCTGTTCGTCGCCTAAAAAAATCATCAAATTTATGTTCACAACTAGTTTTTTTTCATGGCAGTCAGAATCTTGCCATGCCAAACACGCATTCTATGGCGGTAGCATTTTTGGCCAAACTCACCAGAGCAAAAAAGTCAAGCCAAACGGACTGAAAAAATTATCTTGTTGGACACTATTGTCCTTCCTAAGGCTCCGTTTGGCACGACGGCGGCGGTCGTGAACGCGGTGGTAAAATCGTCATTCGTGAACGAGCACCTATGAAACTTCATCCATTTTTATGTTAAGTGAATGAAGTTTTTTAAGTGGGCGTTCATGAATGACAGTTTTATCACCGCGTTCGTGACCGCTACCACTACCAAACGGAGCCTAAATCTTTTGATGCTAAAATTTTCATCTAGCAATCGCATTATTTTTATTTTTTTACTTTTATAGTAGATGTTCAAAACACATTAAAATAAATATATTTTGCTAGCATTTCACTAAAATAATATAAAATAGACTAGTAATACCCATTTCATGAAGTTTTTTGGAAAAAAATAATATACTTAATTGTATTTTTGACAGCAATAAAAATCGCAACCAGTCCATATTATGATCTCTATAAATAATAAGAGGGGCTCATCATATAGCTTATAGTATATATGTCTACAGTATGTGCTCACAGTATTAGACAGGCAGCTAGACTGGCAGAATACAAGTAGAGGAAAATAAACCCTAAACTGAGCAAGATGTAGACCTAAAATCACAGCCCATGTATACCTCCAAATTTGGCAGGGAAAGCTCCTCCTCTCTGAAACAAGCACACCGCCTGCTTCTTCTACCTGTTAGAGCCATTTCCAGCGGCCTCTGCACTAGCCTGGGGTACCCCACATCACACCATACCTAACAAAAATAAGTATCATCATCAAAAAAAGAAAACCCCGTGAATTTCATCGCGGTCACAAACACGGAGATTTTGAACCGTCGTCGTGAACGTCAAGCCTCACCCAAGGAACTTCATCCACTTTTATGTTCAAAACTAGTTTTATTTTCTTGGCCATGATCATAACCGTTATCATGCCAAACATCAATTCTACAACGGCGGCGTTTTTGTCCAAACTTACCGGAGCAAAAACGCCGCGCCGAACGGAGCCTTAATGTTATAACCTATAAATACGAATATCAAAATCATACTAGTTGCACGGGGATAGTTAGGATTTCGAAGTGTAGAGATTTTCAAACCGTTTGGAATCAAGTACATGGGCTACTGATTAAGTCTTGCATGTATTGGATGTTTTTTTATTGGAATATATTGATAAATCATACTATCAAGGCTAATATATGCCATTTGATTATCTCTTTATTTTTCACATGATTGATGAATAACTAAATCATCATGAAAATTTATAGATCCGGTAGAGTTTCAATTCAATTCAATTAAAAATAATATAATATACATGTATATTTATACAAGAGAGGAAGTCCCTCAAAAAACTCCACAATGTAGGACTAAATAAGAAAGAGGGAGATGAGTCTAATCATGGGCTTTTACATGGGATTTAACATTCCCTCTCAAGCTGAAGCATATATATCAATCATGCCCAGCTTGTTACATAAGCATTGAGTTCTATTCCCATTAGGAGCTTTGGTGAGTAGGTCGGCCGCTTGATCTTCAGACTTAATTAGTGGAGTACGAATCTTTTTGGATATAACGTCAATCTACTTCAATATGCTTAGTACATTGGTGAAAAATGGATTGCTGGCAATGAATGTAGCACCGATTATCACAGTATAAGAGAATTATAGAAGTAATAATGTGCACAAATTCTTCTAGAAGAGAGTTGACCCATAGTAGCTCACAAGTGCCTTCGACCATCACTCTATATTCTGCTTCAGCGCAAGATCTTGCAACAACATTTTACTTTTTTGCTACGAGACATATGACAAGGTTCCCTCCAACTAGAGTACAGTAGCTTGAAATAGACTTTCTATCAAGTTGGCATCCAGCATAGTCAATATCAAAATATCCGACAATATCAACATGACCATTTTTTTATAGAACAATCCTTTTTCGAGGGATCCATTTAGAAACCGAAGAAGTTGGATAATAGCATCCCAGTGGCATTTCTTGACCTTGTTCATAAATTCATTGATCACACCAATAACAAATGAGATGTCCAACCTTGTAACAGTTAAGTATATTAACATGCCTACCATTCTCCTGTACTATTTAACGTCAATGAGTTCTTCTGAATCAGTCTTCCATAGGGAGTTGGGTTGATCCATAAGAGAGGTCGCATGTTTAGCCCCATGTAGTCTTGCTTCCTCAAGAAGGTTTAGGACATATTTTCATTGACACAAGAAAAGGCCAGATTTGCTTTGTGCTACCTCAATTCCCAGGAAGTAGCGTAGTTTGCCGAGATCTTTAGTTACAAAGTGTTTTGCAAGATGCTCCTTTGTGTCTTGTATTCCTGCCAGGTCACTTCACGAAAGCACGATATCATAAACATATACGATCAAAATAACTATGCCAATTGTAGATGCTTTCACAAACACTGAATGGTCACAATGTGAGCGTCAGAATCCAAATTGGGTTAAAACATGAGAGAATTTATTAAACCACGTGCATGGACTTTGTTTCAATCCATAAATGGATTTATTTAGTTTACACACTTTTCGAGAAGACTCCCCCTGAACAACAAACCCTGGAAGTTGCTCTATGTAGACAGTTTCAAGGAGATCCCCATATAGAAAGACATTCTTGACATCGGAGTGATACAATGACCACACTTTGCTAATTGCAACAGAGATCAAAATGCGGACGAAGTTTAACTGAGCCACCAGAGAGAAGGTTTCGAAAAAGTCAACACCATATGTTTGTGTGTAGCCTTTAGCTACAAGACGAGCTTTGTACCGTTCCACAATCCCATCAGGTAGATATTTACAGAAAAAATTCATCG
The DNA here is from genome assembly GCA_033032865.1 of Dactylorhiza incarnata. Taxonomy (NCBI): domain Eukaryota; kingdom Viridiplantae; phylum Streptophyta; class Magnoliopsida; order Asparagales; family Orchidaceae; genus Dactylorhiza; species Dactylorhiza incarnata. Next base: position 2,405,214 of record JAWHQI010000192.1, on the reverse strand, counting down.
ACACCCAACTGTCTCGGAATTCCAAGGTAGAGGCGCAAGGTCCCAGGTATGACGAGCTTGCAATGTATTCATCTCTTCGTCCATTGCGGACGTTCGGGTAGGATGTGTCTCAGCAACAGTCTTTGGTAAAGCGATTGAAGATAAAGTTGCAGTAAATGACTTCATGATAGGAGTAAGATGATCATCAGAGACAAAATGGAAAATATGACATTTAGGATAATGGCGTTGCGGTTTCCATAAGGCAATAGGTAAATCAAGGTACGAGGCGGAAACTGGTAAGGCGGAGAATCACCATGTTTGGAGTCTTCAGGAGAGGAAGAGATGGGGGGGGGGGGGGGGTAAATAAGCCGAAGTTGCGTAGGAAAATGGGAATTGGCAAAGTAGTTTGAGACGTTGTAGGAGTTATATTTGGGGAGAAGAAATGTGTGTCCTCAAAAAAGGTGACGTCGGCATTGACATAGCTTTTTCTTTCAACTGAGTCGTAACACCGATACCCTCTTTGAGTGCGAGAGTATCTAAGGAAAACACAACGAATGATTCGAGGATTCAATTTATCGAGACCAGTGCACAAGTCATGGACAAAGACATCCGAAAATTTTGGGTGAAAGAGACAAGTGTTTCATGAGGAAAGAGAAGCTGATATGACATGTCATCTTTCAGAACAGAGGATGGCATACGATTAATTAAGTAGTTGACTGTCAAAATTGCATCTCGCCGAATTTTTTTGGTATATCCATATGAACAAGAGTGCTGACAACATCCAGTAAATGTCGATTTTTACTTTTGACAACACCATTTTCTTGTGATGTATACAAACACGAAGTTTGATGAACAATCCCATGTGAGGAATAAAAAGATTGAAAATCATGTTGAATGTATTTAAGAACATTATCAATGCGTATCACACGAAGAGAGCAAGAGAACTAAGTTTTAACTTCATTACAAAAGAAGCGAAACACAGGTAAAACTTCAGCAAGATCTTTTAAAAGATAAATCCATGTTACTTTTGAGTTTTGACCAATCATTGATAAACGATACAGAATATTTTATCCCAAAGTGGGATAAAATTTTACAAGGTCTCCAAACAACAGAATGAACTAAAGAAAAAAGACTTTGACTATGACTAGGACTTGGAGAAAAAAAGATCGACGATGTTTCCCAAGTTGGCAGCTTTCACATTGAAATGACGTGTTGGTAATAGGCGGAAATAAGGTCTGGAGTTTGTGGATGAGGCATCATTAGTGCTGACATCTCAGGTGGGGAGGCCACAATGACTAAGGCTTATCAGTGGAATTCAGTTGTAAATTCCTGAACGTTTGTCCAGGTCCCTGACAAAGTACACGTCAATTTCTTCATTGTTCCTCCTCATTCCCACATTGGGTATTCCCAACAAGGATCCAAGTGACATAAGGATGTCCTTAGCGCAAATGGGCATTCCACCATGTAAGTGCATGGTAGGTAAGCTTCAGGTGCATAAACAATACTTTCTATTCAGATGAATATGCATAAAGATTGAAGGTCTTGATTTGATCTACCCAATCAACTCCTCCAATGATGAATTCACTAGATGTGGGTATATAAATTTTCGCCTCCACCGCAAGGATTTTGTCTCCTTATCTTACTTTATATGAGGGTGTTCTTCTCTGTTTTGTCTCCTTATCTTACTTTATATGAGGGTGTTCTTCTCTGTCTACTGATACTTCACTTGCTAGCTCATTCTCCATCCTCCTCTCCCAAGTTTGGGGCTCCCTGGTTGGAACTTGGAAGTCATTGTTCCACTTGAATATTGGCGGATGTTTCGCCCATCCTGGCTATTCTGAAAAACAAAAACTTGAATATTGGCAAATGGCTTAGGTTTTCTAGATTGAGTGTCTTGATGACAAGATAAAGGTTCATTGATCTTTCTCTTATCTTGTTCATGATAGAACCATGTGTAAAGGTTGAGTAACTTAGAGTTCTAACACTATGATTCATAAATTAAGTGGAATCATGAGTACAATTTGAGCTATTATTGCTTAGGTTTTTTTGATACGGATTCGACCTCCTGGTCACGCATCAAGTCTCCCGCTACTCATGTAGCCATAAGGGGCATTATCGTAATTTGTGTTTCCCACTCCCCTATATAAGGGAGTGACAGTGTCTCTTAATGAGCATCTTTTGAAAGACATTGTAAGCGTAAGACTCTCGTAGGTGAGAGAGGTTTTTAATGAGCATCTTTTGAAAGGCATTGTGAGCGTAAGACTCTCCTAGAGTTCTAGGTGTGTTTAATTTTACCATTTTCAGTACTTGGTCCGACCCGTCCCTTGTTTAGGGTTTCCGTCGAAACCCTAATTGGATCCCTGTTCCATCCGCACCGCCGATTCCGCATGGTTCTGCGCGATTCCGCCAGCGTCCGCCTTTGCAACCAATCGCGGCCCTTCCTGCGCTTCTGCTTCCAGCGATTCCGCCCGATTCCAGAGTCGTCGACTCTCCCTTTGCTTCCAGTGCTTCCGCCGGCTTCCAGAGCCGTCAACCCTCCTGCTTCCAGCGCTTCCGCCGATTCCATAGCCCGTCAACCTCTGTCTGCTTCCAGTGCTTCCTTCTGCTCCCAGCGCCTCCATCACCTCCTCCCGCACCCTCCAGTGGCGCCCGCTCAGTGCCGTCTGTTTCTACGGCCTTGGCGCCGCTCCTTGCTTATTCGTCGCCCACCACCACACCCCATTCAGCCCCGTAGTCGATGCCTACCTTCGGCACTGCAGTTCCATGCCCCATACACATTCAATGACCCTCCACACCGACGACACCTCCGCGGACACCCAACGCATGGATCAACTCGAAGCACGGCTTGAGGATCTCACTCTCCTCCTTCGAGAGCTCGCGGACACGGCGGTAAACCGCCCACCGGACCCTCCACCACCACCACTGCAACCCCCTAGGCCCGTCACGGACTATATGGGGTTCCTCCACCCCGCTACGGGCATCCACCTGGCCCATCTCCATCGGATTGAGATCCTTATGTTCGACAACACCGAGATCCTCGGCTAGATCGCCCGCGCCAAACGGTTCTTTGACCTTCAATCCAACCCCGCCATCTATCATTTTCATAGAAAAATCCATCCTCTGTTTCTCACGGGCATCTCTTACTTATAAGCAATGCAACAAGCCATTATCTAGGAGGTGGTTACATTTTTTTTACGATTGACCATCATGATTGCATGCGTTATCTTTATATTAATAGAACTATTACCTTCTGCAGATTCATGGAGAGATTAAATAAGAAATTTTAATGCACCCCACTTTGTCCATTGAGATCAATGCAGTTTAATTGACTTTTGTAGGAGTCGACTTCAGCCAAGCGGATTTCTAGTTGGGTGCCGACATGCTTCTAGTGCCGATTTATGAGTAGTTGGCTCATGAAAATCATTAGCTGGTGGTAATAGTCACATGCTGACTAGACTACCATGCCTACTTCATATCAGGTCACTTACCGACTTCTTTCCTTGTCTTCAGGGCCCTAAAATTTGTCTCTATCAAAATATAATTCCTTTAATTTTATTTTGCGTGGCTTCTTAACTATGGCTGAATAGTCAGAGGCAATATCTAAGTGACTCGAAGCGTTGACTTAATGTATGTCTATTTACCTGAGGAATTATGACTGTTACCTTGCACGTAAGAAAAGAGTACAAATGGTGCATCTACTAGTCCTAGTGCATAAGAAAAGACTGCAAATGGTGCGTGTACTATCTTATTCTCATAATATATGTGCTATAAGATTTTGAGAGAACAAATGAAAATTTTAAACAGTATGAGAGTTAAGCAAAGTGAGGTAATAGAAATAAATATGTATGTATAAAGGTCCGCTCATTTGTTTAACGCTATTGACTTCTGATCGAGTTTTTATTCCTTTTCAATTTCATTCAAAATATATTTCAGGAAATTGAAGCGTCACAATTTGAAAGTCAAGAAATTTTTACCAGAACACTAATTAAAAAAGGACAAAAAATAATGATGCAATGACCAGACCTCTCCACCATCCTGCTGGCTCCATTTAGAATTGCAACTTGGAATTTTAGCCTCTTCTACTTTCTGCTTTTCTTGTAGCTGAGCAGCTCTTTTGGCCTTAGCTTCAATACCTTTCAAATACTTTGTTGGGTTCCCTTCTTTGTCATAGTACCGACCAATCAGCTTGCCAACAAATCTGATACCACATGATCAATAATATAGAGACCATAGTTTTACCAGGTGCCCAAAGAATCAATTTCTATCTTGAAATATTACTAGTTTCTTTTTCCAAAACAATAGACTGATTAGAGTTCCCAACTTATGCATTTCCAGAAACTTATCAATAATGTTATGGCACTAACAATAACATTTAACAATAAAAATGAAGTTCAAGGATATTAAAATGTGCAGGTGGTAGCACAGTTAAATTCATTCAATTACGCAGATAAAAAGTAGCTGATACAAGCCCACTGCAATAAAGTTTCTAAAGATTAAATTTCCTGAGGTTGGGAAATAGTTCACACAAAGTAACATATGTGTAATGCTCTAATTGCTTCATGTAATAAAACTGCATGTTTTTGTGGAGAATATAGTCCAACACTAAGGAAGTCATCTAGCTGCTGCGCTTAATATAACCTGGGCCCCTCGGCAGTGAATTCACTGGTTAAGTGTAAATCAATCAAGGCATACAAGAAAATCTCAAATGCACGACTTATATATTGTAAGTTTGTAACAAAGACAGGATTTCCCAATACATGTAAAGCAAACAGTCATCACTTACATTTCAAGTGCTTGTTTTTCTTACTGATCTCGAATTAGACAAAGAAATGAAAAAGAACAATTTTTATCTATGTTCATACAGTTAATTCTGTGAACTTGGGTCATTAAACTGTCTTATCTTAAATTACAAACACCTTGGTCATTTTCAAATAAAATTAAATAGAATTTATATATGTTAAAAGTCCCTAACCATACTAAAAGTCACAGTAGAAACCATAATTTAGTGTATGCTCAAGATTTCACAAAGGATATAGCATATGTCCAAAATTTTGGAGGTAGTTTGGTCAGAAATTCTGAATTAGATAAACTTCAAGAAAATCATCTCTATAGCTTAGTTTTCCTACCATATTTGAATTCAGGACTGGTAAGGAATAATCTCCTGAAAACTTCCCCTGCAGGAGCACTAGTTAGTCTCTCCTTTTTTGTTTAGTGTCTCTCCATAATAAGAGTACTAGTTTCTCTCCATAATAATTAATAAACGTATGGGCATCCTAAAAGCTCGCATTTAATTTGATAATTATTCAAGTTTAGCTAACTTATTAAGTAAATTAGCAAGTTTGAACAAAAAGTTTCAACTCTAAATGAGTGAGCAAGAGCCCGTTTGGTTATGTTTGGCTTGAAAGGAGGTGGATGGGAATCATTAATGTATGAATGCATACTTGGTAATATGTGGCGTGCTATTAAAAAAACAAGTATGCTTTAGAGATTTTCAATAACATACATTTAAGTGTTGTCTGGCGCACGTATAAGTCATGTCTTTTATTTAGAGTCTTTATGTATTTTTAATTTCAAGTCTTCGTGATATAAGAGTGATATAAGAGTCGTTAATGCCGTTAGTGTCTTTTAGTATTTTTGAGTATTTTATGTTAAGTCCAAATATTCAGACTTATTACGAGTATGTCATTAATATAAGGATCATTGGGTCATGAATGAATATCAAGTAAGAAGTATTTTGAGTTCTCTCTTAGTCATCCTTTTTCTCTCTAGTTCCTCTAGTTCTCATAGGTCAAAGGGAAATGGAGCTCTCCCTCGAGCACCCAGTCTTCGGTATCCACGACAAGGCTCCGTTTATCTTTGCTGACTTCGCCTCCGCCTCAAACCGCACCGTTGGAGTCAAGGCGCGCTCCCCTTTAGGGTTGAGACTCCCAACTCCACCGACACATAAACTCCGACTTTGAATCTTGCGAGGAGGTTCGTAAAATTTGGTATCAGAGCTTTGATCCCACTCTTCCACAAACGCTCCAGTAAAATCATTGTCTTCCTGAGCGAGTCGATCCTCTCCTTCCGCAGAGCCTACCGACTCCGCACTGCAGTCCACATTTTGCGCTACAATCCTGTTACGATCTTACTAAGAAAGGGGGAAAACTAGAGGAACTAGGGAGAAACTAGAGAGAACTAGCACTTAGGGTTAGGGTTGAGGAGGAAGGGAGGAAGGAAATACCTTGATAATAGTTTGCATCCCACCAAAAGAGGGGGGTTTGGGTATTTATATTAACCCTAACCACCCTAGGGCCGGCCGGCCCCCATTGGGGCTGAACCGGTGCGGTTCAGCCCCGGTGCTCCTTGTATTAATATTGGCGGGCTGAACCGGTTGGTTCAGCCCGGTCTTCCTCCGCCTTCTCCTTTGGTCGACGAGCCCAGTAGCCGAATAACCTGGTGATGACGCCGGGCGTAACATTCTCTCCCCCATCAAGGACCAGCTTGTCCTCAAGCTGGAGGCGGGGAGAGTGCGGCTCTTGGGACAAGGCTCTTGAAACAGTCGATGTCGATCGGCTTTGATACCGGATACAGTCGATGTCGATGTCGATCGGAAACAGTCGATCGTCTTGGATACAGTCGATGCTGGAAGGAGGTGCGGGAATCTGGAAAAAAAATCTGGGAGGGCGAAGCCTCTGATACCAAATGTTACGATCTTACTAAGAAAGGGGGAAAACTAGAGGAACTAAGGAGAAACTAGAGAGAACTAGCACTTAGGGTTAGGGTTGAGAAGGAAGGGAGGAAGGAAATACCTTGATAATAGTTTGCATCCCACCAAAAGAGGGGGGTTTGGGTATTTATATTAACCCTAACCCCCCTAGGGCCGGCCGGCCCCCATTGGGGCTGAACCGGTGTGGTTCAGCCCCGGTGCTCCTTGTATTAATATTGGCGGGCTGAACCGGATGGTTCAGCCCGGTCTTCCTCCGCCTTCTCCTTTGGTCGACGAGCCCAGTAGCCGAATAACCTGGTGATGACGCCGGGCGTAACAAATCCATCGTCGTGCTTCAACAAGAACATCCAGAAACAATCGACCCAACATTCTAGCTGCACGCATCTCATCACCTCCAAATCTCCTCCAGTCGAATCTCCCACATATGCGCCCATCCGAGCATTTCCTTCTTGCACATCCCAGTCGATCGGTTCCCAGAGGAGTAGTCATGCAGGAGCCACCGTCCTCTCGTCCTTGCCCTAGAGTGACAAGAGCTTCGTTCTCCTCGCTGTCAACAGGAATGAAGAAGCCTTGTCGATGAACACTGCTCTCGACGTTGAAGCTCCCGCTCCCCACGCATGTCGTTACTCATCATCAAGTCCAGCGCCTGCCATCACTCCTCATCATTGAGCCCAATGCCCCGATGCATCTCTCCATCAATCCAACCGCCCGCGACTTCATTTCACTACCTTCCCATGTTATCTCGAGCCCAGCGCAACAGACTATCAATCACCCATGCAAAGACCAAACCTTCTCTCTCGTAAACCAGGGCCCATATGCAATTTAAATAATTAAATATGTATTGGATTAATTGATTACTTAATTATTTTGGCATGAAGTCAAGTTTCAACGAGAATGATGATGTCTGCGAGATACTTCGAATGATGCCCGAGGAGTCCACAAAAATGTGAGTCCACAACATCAGCAAGTTTGGCGGCGCTTGCACAACTTTCTGTCAAGATTAGCCCGGTTCCTCGGGCACCTCCGCCACCAAACCCGACGGTTCCGCTCTGTTAGAAAAGCCCATGTAAAGGCCCATATTGGAGCCCACGTAGCCTCTTATTGTTTAGTCTCACATCTTGTATAGGATTTATTTTCTCTTTCTCCCTCCTATATATATGTATTCGTACTCTGTATTTACAGTGAGAGGAAATATATACAAGGTTTCGTATTTCTCTACATGGTATCAGAGCATTCGGTCCGGACCTGCGGTCTCAAATTTTTGTGACCGTCAGCCCCCTCCTGCGAGCTTCTTGTCTTGGCGGTCTCGTTTTTCTGTGACCGCACACCACCCCTGCGACCTCTGCCATTTTTTTCTTCCCCCCCTGCGAATGCTAATCGGCTTCTTATAGCCTCCTTCTCTGTCAAGTGGGCCCCCCCTCCTTTTTTTTCTCTCTGCGCTGCTCGCTCAGCGTCTTCTCACTGCCGATCTCGCTCAGCGATCTACCGAGCTCGTGCGGCCTACTCCCAGCGGTCTTCTCCCTGCCGATCCCGCTCAGCGATCTCGTGCTGATCTCGCTCAGCGATCTCCCTGCCGATCTCGTGTGGCCTCCTCCCAGCGGCCCCTCTCGACGGTCTGCTCTTCTCGACGGTTTGCTCCTCCTGCGAGCTCCTCTGCGATCTCCTCAGCGATCTCTCCCTTCAAGCGGTCTGCCAAGCTCGTGCGGCCTCCTCCCAGTTGCTCTTCTCGACGGTCTGCTCCTACGAGCTCCTCTGCGATCTCCTACCTCTTCTCTGCAGCGATCTCCTCTGCCGAGCTCCAGCGGCCTCCTCTACAGCGACCTGCCGCTCCAGTAGTCTTCCTCCAGCGGTCTGTCGAGCTTCCTGAAATCAAGCGGCCTCCTCCCAGCGATCAAGCGGCTTCCTCCCAGCGATCAGCATCCTCTGCAACGATCAGCATCCTTTCCTCTGTTGACAGTCCCAGCGATCAACATCCTCTGTTGCGATCCTGCTCGCGGTCTTGACCCGAGTCCCCTCTCCGCTGTGATTCCATGGGATCTTCGACGGAATCCTCAGAGCTGCCCGCATCCTCTCCTGCAGGTCGCATGTCTCCTGCTCCGGAGGTGCGTGATGAGTTGCGGATCACCACCATCTCCCTTGCCGGGAAGAAGAACTTTGTCGAATGGGTGCATTCTGTCAAACGGGTCTTCCAATCTAAGGGACTTATGCATCATCTCCAAAAGGATCCTCCTTCTGCACCTACGGATGAATGGCTACGAGACGATGGCCGTGTTCAGACTTGGCTCCTCAACTCTCTTGATGGCGAACCCTATCGAATGGCCATGTATCACGAGACGACCAAGGCAATGTGGGACGAGCTCCATTCTCTCTACTCCGGGAAGGACAGTCTCCAGCACCTCTATGACATTATCACGGATCTTCAGACTCTTGACACTGGTGGTGCAGCCGACTTGACCTCCTTTGTTGCTCAGGCTAAGACGCTGGACGAAGCCTGGATCCGACATCAGCCTGCTACTACGGATCTCGCTGCTCAACGTTCTCAGAAGGAAGCAGTTTGTATTGCCAAGATGATAGCTCGTGTCCCGCCTCATCTTCAGAGCATTCGAGCCCAGATCCTCTCATCCGCTGCTACTCCGTCTCTCTCTGATGTGTGCTCCATGCTCCTAAAGATATCACCTCCTCCTGATACTACGGGACCTCACTCACCAGCTCTACTTCAGAAAGCTTCTGCACCATTACTCCCTCTCCCTCCTCCTGCTCGTGGGGGACGTTCAGGTTCTCAAGGACGGGGTCGTGGTGGCCGAACACGTCCTAAGTGTTCCTTCTGTGGTAAGGATAGACACTTCGAGGTGACCTGCTACCGCAAACATGGTCTTCCTCCTCGTCCTGCTGCAAATCTTGTTGTCGACAGTCCCTCTGCCACTCGTGCTGACCTCGAAGATGTCCGCCTCCAGCTCCAGCAACTCCATGGCATGCTCAGCCGCCCGCCCGCCTCCGTTGCCTCCGCCGCCTCCATCTCCAATGAAGGCATCGCTTGTCTCTCCACTAGTCCACGCTGGATAGTGGACTCAGGTGCTACTCATCACATCACCTCATTGAAGCCACCTCAATACTTGAACTCTCCGCATCCTAAATATATCACCGTGGCCAATGGCGACACCGTCCCTGTCTCCGGCTCCGCTGATATTCCTCTCAATTCCTCTCTCTCCCTCCGCTCGGCTCTTCATGTTCCGGAGTCCCCGTTTAATTTACTTTCTGTCAGTCGCCTCACTACAGATTTGAATTGCTCTGTGACATTCACCTCCTCTTCCTTTCTTCTGCAGGATCGACGGACGCAGAGTATCATTGGTAAAGGACGACTGCAAAATGGGCTATATATTCTTGAAGCCCCCCCTACCATCATCTCTTCCGTCTCCTCAGTTGATTGGCACCGACGTCTCAGACATGCTCCTCTTCCAGTCCTCCGGAAGGCTCTTCCAGAGATTTATCTTCCTTCTTTTAGTTGTGATTCATGTATTCTGGGTAAACAACACGGCTCATCATTTTCTCCTCATTGTACTCGGAGCTCTGCTCCTTTTGTTTTAGTACATTCTGATATTTAGGGGCCGTATAAAATTCAAAGTGTTTCTGGTTATCGCTACTTTATAACGTTTATTGATGATTATTCTAGAACGACCTGGCTCAACTTACTTCGTGATCGCTCCGAGCTTCCCCGTGTGTTCCGCACGTTCGTCCTTGAGATTCACACTCAGTTTTCCGAACCAATCAAAACCCTTCGAACGGATAACGCTCGCGAATACACTAGCCATGAATTTACCAATCTCTGCTCAGAATTTGGGATTATTCATCAAACGTCCTGTGCCTATACACCCCAACAAAACGGTGTTGCTGAACGCAAAAATAGACATCTTCTTGATGTTGCTCGCTCCATCATGATTCAAATGCAGGTGCCCAAGGCCTATTGGAACTTTGCGCTGTCAACAACATGCTACCTCATCAACCGTCTACCTTCCTCCGTCCTTAATAATGCTACTCCGTTCAGTCTCCTCTTCCCAACTACTCCACCATTCTCTCTCACCCCTCGAATCTTTGGATGTACCTGCTACGTTCACTTACTTGGTCCGTCCACAGACAAGTTGGCACCACGAGCAACCAAACACGTGTTCGTCGGTTACTCCCGTACTCAGAAAGGATATGTCTGCTACTCTCCTACTACCCGCAAGGTGTCAGTCTCGGTTGATGTTACCTTCCGGGAAGATCAACCTTTCTTCTCCAACCAAAATCCCCCTCTTCCACCACAATCTTTACCTAGACCTATAATCCCAGTCACCTCTCCACCACCCCTCCTTCCTGTCCAGGCTCCCGCTCCCAACAAGCCTCCCCTTCTCCGTGTCTACACTCGTCGCCTTCCTCGCTCCGTCGCCCCAATGCAGTCGGCCTCGACCTCTGACACTCTGCAACCTGCTGATCCGGCACCTGCCTCCACCGCTCATCCCATGGCGAACTATGTATCTTTACATCGCATGTCCCCGTCGCTACACACCTTTGATACTTCTCTGTCCTCTATTTCTATCTCTAACTCTGTGCAGGAGGCTCTCCAACATCCGGGCTGGAGGGCAGCCATGGACGACGAAATGACAGCTCTCTGGGCTAATCAGACATGGGATCTTGTTCCTCTACCTCCAGGCCACACTACTGTTGGTTGCAAATGGGTCTTTGTAATCAAGCATGCTCCCGATGGGACAATTGACCGTCTTAAAGCCCGTCTGGTGGCTCGTGGCTTCACTCAACAACAAGATCTCGACTATGAGGAAACGTTTTCTCTGGTGACCAAGCTCAACACAGTTCGTGTCCTTCTCTTCGTGGTTGTGCATCGTCAATGGCCACTCCATCAGTTGGATATCAAAAATGCTTTTTTAAATGGCGACCTACAAGAAACAGTATACATGCAGCAACCTCCCGGGTTTGAGACCACGGGGGAGTCCCGAGTATGTCATCTTAAGAAATCCATCTATGGTCTCAAACAATCCCCCCGGGCATGGTTCGATAAGTTCAGTAAGGCTGTCCGGGAAGTTGGCTTTACTCGGAGCTCGGCAGACTTCTCTCTGTTCACTCGACATCGAACTACAGGCACGGTTCTTCTGTTAGTATATGTCGATGACATCCTAATCACGGGCGATGATTCAAAGGGAATACAAGCGATCAAACAGCATCTCAGTTCCGTTTTTCAAACCAAAGATCTGGGGAACCTTCGATACTTCCTTGGTCTTGAGATCGCGAGACGTACTGATGGACTTGTCCTCTCTCAACGGAAGTATTGTCTCGATCTTCTTCAGGATGCTGGCTACTCTAGATGCAAGCTAGTTAACACTCCTATGGATGTCAATCACAAGCTGTGTGCACATGCCTCGGATGATGATCTTGTTCTTCCAAATCCAGAATACTATCGACGGCTTATTGGAAAGCTTATTTACTTGACAGTCACGAGACCAGACATATCCTTTGCAGTTGGGGTGGTCAGCCGGTTTATGCATTCTCCTCGAATATCTCATCTACAAGTTGTCGAGCGTATCATGAGATATCTAAAAACAGCCCCTGGTCAAGGGCTGGTATATAAAACCTCGTCTTCTACTCCAACATTGGTTGCATACTCAGATGCAGATTGTGCGGGGTCCCTGGATGATTGGCGGTCTACCAATGGTTTTTGTACTTACTTTGGAGGTCACATGGTTACCTGGCATAGTAAGAAACAAGCTGTGGTTGCTCGATCTTCAGCTGAGGCAGAATACCGTTCGATGGCATCAGTTGTTTCTGAACTCACATGGCTTGAAAGTCTCCTTGCTGATCTAGGAGTAAAACTTTCCTCGCCTGCTATCTTACTATGTGACAGTCAAGCTGCTATACACATAGCTAAGAACCCAGTCTTCCACGAAAGAACGAAACACATTGAAGTGGACGGTCACTTCATTCGGGAGAAAGTTCAAATGAAGAAGATAGAATTAAAGCATGTTCCGGGTACTGACCAAGTTGCTGATATTCTCACCAAGGCCCTACCAAGTACCCTATTTTATCAATTCCTATCCAAGCTGGGTGCTTATGACTTATACACTCCAGCTTGCAGGGGAGTGTTAGAAAAGCCCATGTAAAGGCCCATATTGGAGCCCATGTAGCCTCTTATTGTTTAGTCCCACATCTTGTATAGGATTTATTTTCTCTTTCTCCCTCCTATATATATGTATTCATACTCTGTATTTACAGTGAGAGGAAATATATACAAGGTTTCGTATTTCTCTACACGCTCCAATCAACCGTTTCAATGCCGCTTCCATGGTTCTCCTATAACAGACCCTCCTGCCATTCGCAAGCCCACACTCTCAGTCGCCGAGCACTAAAGCTCACCAACACCAATTACCACACACATACACAAACCACCCTCCTCCACATTAGTGAGCATGAATATGCTTACTTGCTGATAAATACTCAGCCTCATAGGCTCATTATAAGGAGCTGTTTGGCGCTAAATAAAGGAACCAAATGACTGCACAAAGATATTCCCTTCTTTGAGGATGAGGGCAAGCTCAAATTGAGGGGGCGGGGATTGTTACAAGTCACACCAACAGCAAGAAGTATTTTGAGTTCCCTCTAAGTTCTCTCCTCGCTAGTTTCCTCTAGTTCTCATAATTAAGTCAAAGGGTTTTGGAACTCCCTGTTGTGGGCCGCTCATTCACGGGCTTTTTCCCGCCGGTCGAGCCGCACAACAGGCCCGCGGACCATACACCCCAACCCTTCTCGGCACGTGTTCTCGGCACCGCGGGTTGTTGAGGCTGGGGCTCGATAACCCAGACCTCCTTGATAGAAGCTCTTAACGCCAGCTCCTATCATCCAACTGCACCGCGGTGCAGTTGGATGATAGGAGCTGGCGTTAAGAGCTTCTATCAAGGAGGTCTGGGTATCGAACCCCAGCCTCAACAACCCGCGGTGCCGAGAACACGTGCCGAGAAGGGTTGGGGTGTATGGTCCGCGGGCCTGTTGTGCGGCTCGACCGGCGGGAAAAAGCCCGTGAATGAGCGGCCCACAACATAAAAGTGCACTTCCTTTGGCCTCCTTCCACCTTCTCGACTCAGCCTTGCTTTGGGCCACTCGTCTCCTTACTGATCAGCCGGGCCTAACATGGGACGACTTCAAGCGATTTTGCAACCTGCGCTTCGGCCCTCCCATCCGCAGCAACCCCCTGGGTGCCCTCACAACACTACACCAGACAGGATCCGTGGACGACTATCTGGACCAGTTTCAACTTCTGTTGGCACACGTCACGCTTTCCCCAGAGATGCAGGTGGGCGTCTTCACCGCCGGACTTGGCGATCGCCTGCGACTTGATGTCGAATTTGAGGCTCCTCCAAACTTAGTAACTGCTATGAGTCTGGCCAGGCTATGTGACCGCCGTCTCCAACTGGCACAGGAGGCATATCCACCCGCCAACATGAGCATTCCGCAAGACCGCACCAAGGATCATCCAGCCCCACCAGTTCGTCGACTATCTCAAGCCGATATGATGAAACGACGCGCACAAGGCTTATGTTACAACTGCGACGAACAGTACACTCGCGGCCACAGGTGCAAAAGACTTTTCTATCTGGAAGTCGAGGACTATGATGATGAGGGTGTCGGCTGACGCAAACACCATTGATCTTCCTCGAGCTTGAGGACAAGCTCAATTTGAAGGCCGGGAGAGATGTTATGGATCTTATTATTATTATTATTTTCCATATATGCATTTATTTTGTCATTAGAGTCGCGTCCTTATATGAGGCTTGATTTGTGTCGTGTCCTTTTTAGTCGTGTGTCCAAGTTTGTCGTTATTTCCTTTAGTGTTATTTCCTTTTTGATGTCGATTGTAAGTTCTATTTAAAGGACCTAGTGGGTCTTGTATCGGTATGCAAGAAATAAAGTCTATTTCCCAACCTTAAAGAGATCTTGGAAGCTCTCTCTCTCTCGAGCACGCCCCGCTTAGGCAGCCGCGGTCAAGGCTCCGTAGTATCTCCCCCTCCGTCTTCTCCACCTCCGGCTACTCTTCCGGCGACCTCCAAGTCGGTCCGTAACACTCCCCCTCGAGCACCCCGTGTCCAGTAGCCACGACAAGACTCTGTTTATCTTCGCGCCTTAGCCACCGGCCACACCATTAGAGACAAGGCATGATTCCCTCTAGGGTTGAGCAATCCCCAACTCCACCGGCTCCTTAACCCCGACTTTGAATTTCGCGAGGAGGTTTGTAACATTAACCTCTATGGACGCAAAACACATTATACAATGAATTGTTTTTAATGCAATCCAAGTAATCAAAAGAAAAAAAAACTATTGATGCATATGATGTAATCAATTAGGCTTGTTGCTTGTGTTTGCCTTTGACAATATACAAGTCGAACATGAACACAAATTTTCAACTTGTTAACTTGCTTGGGCTAGTCCATATTTGACTTGATAGCTAATGAATTGAAAAGAACTCAGCACAACATGTTCATGTTCAGCCTGTTTACACCCCTAAATAAGAACAATCTACATTTATCGTTTTTTGAACTTCAATTTCATTTTCCTTTTGCTTCATAAATCTGCAAGAATGTACAGATCATGAGGGAACCACAAGCACCACTTTCATTTTTTGATGAACCTAAAGAGCAGTAAGGTTTGAATCATTTTTTAATTGAAGCTTCCTTCACTCATGCAAAATGGTAAATGAAATGGGGGTCTATCCCATGCCAAATTATTTCTTGCAGGGAAAGACAACAAGGCGATTTTTCAAATTTCCAAATGACATAAATACCAACCACATAGGATGGGTGAGATGTTATGACATTCACGCATAGTTATCATGTTACAAGTCTTCGTGCCTACTGCCTAGTTTAATTAACATGAGTCATTAATGTCTTATTGATAGTTGAGTCAATTTATGTTGTAATTAATATGTTAGTTGTTAGAGTTAATTAATGTGTTGTTGGTAGTTGAGTCAATTAACGTGTGTCATTAATATGATAGTTGTTAGTTGAGTCATTTAATATGCGACATTAATATGTTAGTTGATGATAGAGTCTTGTAATCCTATTTAAGTACCCCTTTAAGGATGAATGAAGTATGCAAGAATTAACATATTTCCTTGTTCCCTTGTAAGAGTTTTTAGTAGCTCTCTCTCTTGAGCATACTTCGCTTAGGCAGCTGTGATTCTGGCTCTATAGTATCCTCCTCTGTCATCTCCACCTCTGGCCACTCTCCGGCGAAGTGACCAACATTCGACGGTTTGACCCATAAGGCCATAACAACTTGGTATCAGAGTTGTCTAGTAACTGACCCTCCTCTCGTGCTCCAACCATCATACTTCATACTAGTATCAACAACATGGGCGATTCACATACCAAATGAGTAAGCTTATGGAACTGATGCGCACTTTCATAACGACCCAAGCCGCCGCCAAAGTTCGACACCAAGAAGCTCAAGCATGACACCTGGTCGCCCTTGCTGCACTCTCCAACATAACCAATGGATTCATGCCAGCAAGGCGTTAATGTCGCAACACCAACACATGAAGACAACTCAGCAGCTCTTGCACCCCCAATAATCTCTCCAACCATTACGACACCAAGTACTCTGTCGACAACTATGGACTATGGAGCCATTACTTCCGGCGATTGCTACCTAGCCGGAACACCCACTCCTAACCCCATGGTTCCCATCCCGCAGGCTCATTAGTCACTCTTGATCGTCCAGGGCCACCAAGAATCCTTTCTCCAATTCCAGTCACCCAGCCACCGAGATCACCGCTACTACACACCGGGTTTGTTGATTCCATCTCTACACAAGCAACAACTACCCGATAACAACATCACCAGCACTCATGTCATCATTAAGCACAACAGGGGCTCGTTGATCAAGGAAGCCTCAACTCAGGCAATACGCCACGAGGAGCTGTTCTGACGAGAAAATAAAGAGTCGGATAATCAAACTGTCAGGTCCTCATACGAGTTTGGGGCAAGCTCAATTTGAAGGATGAGTGACATGTTATGGTGTCTAATTATCATTTACAAGTCTTTGTGCCTAGTAGAAGAAATTTTGTTAGCTTTCTCTCTCGAGCACACCCCGCTTAAGCAGTTGCGGTTTCGACTCTATAGTATCCTCGTTCACCATCTCCACCTTTGGCCACCATCCAACGAGGCGACCAATGTGCTATGGGTTGACCCATAACAACTTGGTATCAGATTCCAGTAATCCGACCCTCCAATCGTGCTCCAACCACCATACTTCCTACCATTATTAACAACACGAGGGATTTCACATACCAAAGGAGTAAGCCTATGGAACCGATGCACACTTTCATGATGACCCTAGCCGCCACTGAAGTTCGACACCAAGAAGCTCAAGCACGACACTAGGCTTCCCTTGTTGCACTCTCCAACATAATCAATGGACTCACTCCACGACAAGACGTTAATGTCTCCATGCTAACACATGAAGACAACCTAACATCTCTCACCCCCCCCCCCGAAATCTTTCCAACCATTATGACACATAGTACGTCAGCCACCACTATGGAGCCATTACTTCTAGTGATTGCTACCTAGACAGAACTGTCACTCCTGACCCCGCGGTTCATCCCGTAAGCTCATCAGTCACCCTTGATCGCTCGGGGCCACCGAGCACCCTTGCCTTGACTTCAGCCACCCAGCTATCGGAATCACCACTAAAGCAACGACCCCCCCCCCCCCCCCCCCCCCCCGACAACATCACCATCGTTCATGTACACGACTGAGGCTCATTGATCGAGAATCCTCAACTTAAGCAACACGCTACAAAGAGTTGTTCTTGTGTAAAATTAAGAAACTGGATAATAAAACTATCAGAGCCCTATTCGAGCATGAGGGGAAACTCGATTCGAAGGACGGGTATTGGCATTCACGCTAGTTATCATGTTATGAGTCTCTGTGTCTAGTTTAATTAATATGAGTCAATAATGTTTTATTGATAGTTGATTCAATTAATACGTGGCATTAATATGTTAGTTGTTAGAGTTAATTAAAATGTTGTTGGTAGTTATGTCAAGTAATGTGTTATTAATCTGTTATAAGGGTATACGCAGTTTGGTTTGGGCCTAAATCAAAATCGAACCGATGTGATGTTCGATTCATTTTTTTGTCAATTTACTTGGTTCAGTTTACAGTTTTACTATTTAAAATAATTCTGAACATAAATGTTGAAGGAAATTTTAAAAAATTATGCTAATTAAGAAAAAATTGTCATTGAACTTACTTTATATGTGATATATTGTAGTTAAGGACTTATATTGCAAGAACAAATGTATTGTTGAATATTTTTATTGTGAACCAAAATGATATAACTTGTATGTGTTATTTGGTTAATAATAATGGTTAAGAGATCATTATTAATAATATTTTTACTTGTATTATTAGTCAGTGCGATTCGATTTTTTGAACAAGAAAATTGAAACCGAACCGAATCATTGGGTCAGTGTAAAATCGGTTCGATTAAGGCAGTTTGGGGTGGTTTGGTCGATTTTCAAATTTTTATGTACACCCCTAATATGTTAGTTGTTAGCTGAGTTATTAATGTACGTTATTAATATGTTAGTTGATAGTTGAGTCTTGCCTATGTAAGTACCCCTTAGAGGATGAATGAAGTATGCAATAATTAATCTATTTCCTCGTCTCCTTGTAAGAGATTTTGGTAGCACTCTCTTGTTTACACCCCGCTTAGGCAACCATGGTTATGGATCCATAATATCCTCGTCATCCATCATCTCCACCTCCGGCCACCCTTTGATGAAGCAACCAATGCTCTACGCGATAACACTTTGATATCAGAGCCGTGCAGTAACCCGACTCTCCTCTCGTGCTCCCACCACTATACTTCCTTACAGTATCAACAACATGGGAAATTTCACAGACCAAATGGGTAAGTTATGAAACTGATGTGCACTTTCATGATGACCCTAACCGCCGTTGAAGTTCGACACAAAGAAGCTCAGGCACGACACCAGGTCGCCCTTGTTGCACTCTCCAACATAATCAATGAACTCACGCCACGACAAGACGTTAATGTCGCGACGCCAATGCATGAAGACAACTCAGCAACTCCTGCGCCCCCATAACGCCTCCAACATTACGACACCAAGTACATCGGCTACCACTATGGAGTCATTACTTCTGGCGATTGCTACCCAGCCAGAACTGCCACTCCTCACCTTGTGGTTTCCATCCCACAGACTCATCAGTCACCCATGATCGCCTGGGGACACCGAGCACCCTTGCCTCGACTCCAGTCACCCATCCATTAAGATCACCGCTACTACACACTGGGTTTATTGATTCCGTCTCTACGGAAGCAACAACCCCCTGACAGCATCACTATCATTCATGTCATCATTAAGCACCATAAAGCCTCGTTGATCGAGGAAGCCTCAACTTAGGAAACACACTACGAGGAGATGTTCTGACGAGAAATTAAGGGACAAGATAATCACTGTCAAAGCCCCATCCGAGCTTGAGGGCAAGCTCAATTCGAAGAATAGGTGGAATGTTATGTGCATTCACGCCTAGTTATCAAGTTACGAGTCTTTACGACTAGTTTAATTAATATGAGTCATTAATATCTTATTAATAGTTAAGTCAATTAATGTGTGTCATTAGTATATTAGTTAGAGTTAATTAATGTGTTGTTGACACTTGAGTCAATTAATGCACGGTTAGTTTGGTCATTTAATGTTCGTCATTAATATGTTAGTTGATGACCGAGTTTTGTAATCATATTTAAGTGCCCTTAGAGGATGAATGAAGCATGCATGAATTTAGGTCTATTCTCTTGTCCCAAGTTATGAGATCGTGGTAGCTCTCTCTCTCTCACTGTCTCTCGCGCCACTTAGGCAGAGGAACATGGATGAAAAATGTATTAGAACATAGATGAAAACCTGCCAACTTCGAGAAAGTTTTTGCTTAAAGATCTCAAAAATGATGGTCTCTTTGGGAGATGCGGTAATTCTGGAAGAATACTACTATGTCCCTTGCTAAACCTAAACCTGAAGTACGTTGATGAAATAGGTTCTTAGAGCAAAAACTATAAAAACGAACAATTATAAGACAGGACAGTGTTAACTTACATATATCGTTCAAAATAAAACTTCCTCCAGTCAACAATACTGTTCATCTACAAAAACAACAGCAAAACTAAAATGTTAAAGTTGTACCTATCTCATTTTCCATAGCATGAATATACACGCACACACACACATATATAAAATTTAAATATCTCCACCCATTTGGCTATTCCCTATCCATAAATCACTGGTAGTCACTATTCAGCAGTATGATCATCATCGCTTTGGCTACCATTGCTTTCTTTCACAAGATATTGTTTTAAATTAATAATTTAATGGTTAAAATGTATAAAAAGTGATGCAGTGGTAGTCAGCCGATAAATGCAGACACTCCTAGATGCGACTCTTGGGGAGTAATATGAATTAGGGTGCACGTGTGTACATGAAGCAATTGCAAATCAAGATTTACTAGCAAATAATTCCCACAAAGTTTTAGGCGCAACCACACAATTAAGAGTAAATATTAATGTTCAGAAACAATCTAGATCATCCAACGAGAGAGGTGCAAATCAGCTGAAGTGCGCCGGTAAAGGTCCCGCAAATCGTTCGCAAGCAACACAATAGCATATAAAATAACATCCACCACAATAGTTCAACACAAGAAGTCCAATAATAAACCAAACACCAATATACCTTGGATCGCTCCTGCACGAGGCGGCTTGACTTAGAGGGGAGATCCGCGGCGAGAGTGCCTCCGTCTGAAATGGAGATTCCACGGAATGGGTGGGGGATGCGGGCTGTGGAGGTCGGGGAAACGGAGTAGGGTTAGGGAAGGTTGGAGGGCTGCTGTTGGGAAGGGCGTGGAGCGACGGGGTGGACGTGGGGGCTGCCGGAAGGGGAAGGCGGAACAGGGGGGGAGGAAGGGTCGGCGGGCTGTGTGGGGAGAGGGAGACGGGCGATGGGGGTGGAGGGAGGTCGTCGGGCTGTACGGGGAGAGGGAGAAGGGCGATGGGGTGGAGGGAGGTTCGTCGGGCTGTACGGGGAGAGGGAGAAGGGCGATGCGTTGGAGGGAGGGGAGGTCGAGGCTTACGGAATCGGCGGCGTCGGGCGGGATGCGGAACAGCGGCAGCAAGGGTACGAGCACAGGAATCGGATTCTCCAAACTTGGACCGGGCGGCTGCTCTAGGGCAACTTCCAATCTCCCCTTTAACATCAAAACCCCTCATATTTATAGGAGGAATGCAGGAATTAAACATAAAATAAAATTAGGGCTCTCAATCGGACGACCGCAAGTGTCCGAGCCGATCGGGACTAAACGCAGCATCAAAATAATAAAGTTATATATGGAATCAACTCGGAACGACCCTCCGGGCGCATCCGCGGACTCGGATCGCCCAACCGGGTCGCCGATCACCGCCTCCTGCGGGAATAAACATGCGCGTGCGACCGTACGCCATCAACTCCCCCCGACTTGAAAGCACTCATCTCCGGTGAGTGAAGATGATCGTACTCTCGGCGAAGGTCAGGGGCGAGTCTCTCGAGCTCCTCAGCAGAAATCCATGCGTCGTCAGAAGCTGGGCGGGCATGCCAATGAACCAAGTACCGTGGGACCATCGAGCCGCCCGTCGCTGTGAAGTCATGACCAACGATCCGTAACGCGTCTCCAGTGGGTGCAGGCGACTGTCGTGTCAAAGTATCTCCATCAGAATGCTGTGCAGCTGGGCCGGCCGGTCGAGAAGGGGAATCCGCCAAACTGTGCTCTGCCCCCGGCGACTGCCTGGGTAGGGTGGGTGTAGTGGCACTGGGTGGGTGAGGGTTGAACCGTGGCTCAGTGGGGGGTGAGGAGTAGGGGTCCTCGTACACTCGCTCCTCAAAGTATGGGGTCAGGTCTTCTACATTGAACACTCGGTGAATCCCCATTGTGGGTGGTATGTCAACCTCATATGCATTCGCGCCGACCTGTCGAGTGACTGTATAGGGACCCATCCGACGAGCACTTAACTTCTTCGCTGCCCCCTGGGGGAGCCTCTCAGGTCGAAGGGGTATCATAACTTGCTCCCCAACATCAAATATCTGCTCCCTCCTGTGTCGATCGGCTTGAGCCTTGTAGATGTCATTATTGGCCGCGATCCTTCTTCGAATTGCTTCATGTAGTGTGTGTATATGCTGATTGAATGACTCGGCGGACTCGCTAGGCCTAGCTTCTAACGAGACATCCACTAAGTCGACAGGTTTCCTAGGCTCGTAACCTAACATGACATGGAATGGACTCAATCTTGTGGTCCGGTTAAACGAGCTATTGTATGCAAACTCCGCTATGGGCAAGACCGAGTCCCAAGAGGCAGGAATATCCCCAACGAGGCAACGCAACAAGGTCCCTAGACTACGGTTGACAACCATTGTCTGTCCATCCGTCTGTGGGTGATAGGCGGTGGAAAACTTCAGTGTCGTACCAGTCTTCCTCCACAACGTTTTCCAAAAATAACTCATAAAACGAACGTCGCGATCGGAGACGATAGACATGGGTAACCCATGATACTTGAATACCTCCCTGAAGAATAGGGCCGCCACATGGGGAGCGTCGTATGTCCTATGACATGGAATAAAGTGGGCCATCTTCGAGAAACGGTCTACAACGACAAAGATCGAGTCAAACTTCCGCGACGTGCGCGGAAGTCCTAGAACGAAGTACAGGCTAATGTCCACCCAAGGTCTGTGGGGGATGGGCAGAGGGGTGTACAGGCCCGTAGACTGTCGAGAACCCTTGGCTGTCTGGCAAGTGCGGCAATGACGAACGATCCGCGTAACATCCCTATTCAGGCCAGGCCAGAAGAAACGGTCCTACACTAACGCGATCGTCTTGTCGCGCCCGAAGTGTCCCGCGGCACCGCCCGCATGTAACTCCCAGACAAGGAAGTCCCGCAGAGACGTCTGGGGCACGCAGAGACGAGACTCAAAGAACAGATAACCCTCCGAAATGAGGAAACCCTCGCGGCGCTCGGGGGGGTCCCTCGACAACGCGGAGTAAATATCGCCAAAATCAGGGCACTCGGGATAATCAAGGCGGATCCGCTCAAACCCCTCCACTCGCGCGCTCATGGTGTGAAGAATGGTGACCCGACGACTCAACGCATCTGCTGGCTTGTTCTCAACACCAGCTCGGTGCTTGAGAACATAGTGGTACTCCTGCATGAACTCCACCCATTTCGCGTGACGGTGTCCTAACTTCTTCTGCGAATCTAGATATCGCAGGGCCTGATGATCCGAATACAGGACGAACTCCTTATGTAGGAGATAGTGACGCCAATATCGGAGCGCCTGTACAACGGCATAGAACTCTCGATCGTAATTGGAATACCTCTGTCGGGCCTCATTGAGCTTCTCGTTGAAGTACACGACTGGATGACCCTCCTGGCTCAGCACCCCACCAATACCTACCCCAGAAGCGTCACATGCGACCTCAAATGCCTTGGCAAAATCTGGGAGGCGCAAAACCGGTGCTGACGAGAGTCTCTTAATGTCTTCAAACGCTCGGGTAGCCGCGGGAGTCCAAACGAAGTCGCCCTTGCGAAGGCAACTCGTAATAGGGGCCATAATCGAGCTAAACCCATGGACAAACCCCCGGTAGAAGGTGGCCAGTCCATGGAAGCTCCGTGCCTCGTGAATGTTGGCCGGAACGGGCCACTCCCGAATCGATTTGACCTTATCGGGGTCAACCGAGATGCCGGACTGAGATATAATATATCCAAGAAAATGGACCGACGTGGACAGGAACGAGCACTTCTTCAGGTTAACATATAGATGTTCCTTCCGAAGGAGGTCGAATACTAGACGAATGTGACCCAGGTGCTCCGTGCGTCCCTGACTATAAATCAGTATGTCATCGAAGTACACCACGAGGAACTTGCCCATGTAGGGCCGAAGAATCTGTGTCATCACCCTCATAAATGTGCTCGGCGCGTTCGAGAGTCCAAGCGGCATAACTAACCATTCGTATAGGCCATCTTTTGTTTTAAAAGCCGTCTTCCACTCATCACCCTCCCGGACTCTAATCTGATGGTACCCGCTCCTTAAGTCGATCTTCGTAAAGACCTGGGCGCCAGCCATCGCATCGAGGAGGTCATCGAGGCGGGGGATCGGGAAGCGATACTTCACCGTAATCTTATTGATGGCGCGACTATCGATACACATGCGCCAGCTCCCATCCTTCTTCGGGGTAAGAAGGGCAGGAACGGCACACGGGCTCAGGCTCTCTCGAATAAATTTCTTCCGCAGAAGATCGTCCACCTGCCGCTTCAACTCAGCATGCTCAGTCGGATTCAACCGATAGTGGGGAAGGTTGGGCAAAGATGCCCCTGGGATCAGGTCTATAGCATGCTGGATATCTCTCATAGGGGGAAGCTCGTCGGGGAGCTCCTCCGGCATAATGTCAGTGTACTCGTCCAGCAGGCGACGGATATCCGAATCCACACTCTCAAGATCAGTGGTGGGGTCAGAGGCCACGGCGGCTACCACGACGTACATCATCCCCAAGTCTAAACTCTCTCGAAGAAAATCACTCTTCCTCAAAATGTGTACGGGCCTGGAGGACCCGGCACTAATAGACGACTCAACTTGGCCCTTGGGTGGATCCCTGGGCTGGGTCGGGGTGAGGGTGATCTTCCGCCCCTTGTCAAAGAAGACGCACGTGTTGGAACGGCCATAACACGTGGCGTCGCGATCGTACAACCAGGGGCGGCCTAACAGGACATGTGTGACGTCCATCGGGATGACGTCGCACCACACTTTGTCCTCAACGGACGCTAAACGGATCGGCACAAGACATCTCTGCGTGACCTGGATGGCAGACTTGTCCACCCAGTGGACGCGGTATGGGTGGGGATGTGGCTCGGCAGCTAGCTGCATCCTTTCTAAGCCTTTCTTCGCCACAATGTTCACGCAACTACCGCTGTCTATGACAAGCTTGCAGGGTCCGCCCGCACTCTGAAAAATATGTATAAAATATCGATGTGCGGCGCCAATCCTCCTCGGAACGAGGGGTGTGCAGGAGGCGACGGATGACGCCCAGTCCTAATGATCTCTCGGCGTCGCTCTCCCAACCGTCCCTCACCTCTGCTGTGATCTTCTCGACCACAACCCCATCTAACTCAGCGCTCTCCTCGCCATCGTCCTCGACCAATAGGTTCCTCGTAGGCATTGAGCAGCAAGGTGTCCTCTGCCCAAACATCGAAAGCACTGGCCAGGCCCGACCCTAGGAGCAGCCGGAACCAGAACCTTCCCCTTCGCATCCGTGGTGGTGCGGGGCGGGGCATGGAGGCGATGTGTGGTTTGCCTTGATCCCGGGAGGCGCAGATAGCTCTCATACTCAAGCGCGAGCTGGAATACCTGCTCGACTGTCTCTATACGATGTGGGATGAGCTCTCTCTGAATCTCAGCCCTAAGCCCAGCTCTAAACTTAGATGCGGTCACGATAGGCTCCTCCCAAATGTCGCTCCTCACTATCAACTCGTCGAATCGGGTCATATATTCGGCAACGGATAGCGATCACTGCCGTAAAGCATGGAGTTGGTCAAGAAGCTGATCTCGATAAGAGTCGGGGAGGTACTTGTCCCTCAATCGTTGTTTCATCTCCGCCCACCTAGTGATGGGATAGTATCCATCTCTCTCCAGAGATCTCTCTACGCTGAGCCAGAACATTTTTGCCTGCCCAATCAGTTTCATCTTAGCGAACCGAACTCGCCGCTCATCCTGCATATCGTACCAGTCAAAGAAATGATCCATATCTAGGATCCAGTCACTAAAGGCCTTCGGGTCTAGGTGACCATCGAAGGTGGGAGCATCAATTCGAAGGCGCCGAATGAGATCGTCCTCTATCGGAGTGCGCTCCCGACGGGGCTCTACATAGTCGTCATATGGCTCTTCGAGATCGTACTCCTGTCGCGCGGGTGGTCCGCGACCACGGCGGGCCGGCGGCGGACGAGGCTCGTATGGTGGCCAAGGGCGACGACAATAATCAAATGCAGGCTCGGGAGTCCGTCTCCGAGGAGTGGGGTCCCGGCGCTAATCATATGCCGGCTCAGGAGTCCGTCTCCGAAGAGCGGGGTCCCGGCGTGGTATCTCTCGTGCACGTCGATCAAGAGGAGGAGAAGCATCCCGCGGATCATCCAAGGGTTCCTCATGACGTGGTGCAGGGTCCCGACGTGGTATCTCTCTCGCTCGTCGATCACGTGGGAGAGGAGCGTCCCGTGGGTCCTCCAAGGGTTCCTCATAACGTAGTGCAGGTGCCGGACCTCTAGGGGATCCTATCTGATCGACTCTAGTGTTGACCCTAGCGATGTCGTTCTTAATGGTGGTGAATTGTTTCAGGACTAAGCGCTGAAACTCGGCGGTCGTCATGTCCGAATTCGAACTGGCGGCCCGATCGTCGGTGTTATTCTGAACAGACATTGGTTTTCTATAGACCCTACCACTACGGAGCATGCAATGAAGTGCGTAACCTACGCTTTGATACCAAATGATGCAGTGGTAGTCAGCCGATAAATGCAGACACTCCTAGATGCGACTCTTGGGGAGTAATATGAATTAGGGTGCACGTGTGTACATGAAGCAATTGCAAATCAAGATTTACTAACAAATAATTCCCACAAAGCTTTAGGCGCAACCACACAATTAAGAGTAAATATTAATGTTCAGAAACAATCTAGATCATCCAACGAGAGAGGTGCAAATCAGCTGAAGTGCGCCGGTAAAGGTCCCGCAAATCGTTCGCAAGCAACACAATAACATATAAAATAACATCCACCACAATAGTTCAACACAAGAAGTCCAATAATAAACCAAACACCAATATACCTTGGATCGCTCCTGCACGAGGCGGCTTGACTTAGAGGGGAGATCCGCGGCGAGCGTGCCTCCGTCTGAAATGGAGATTTCACGGAATGGGTGGGGGATGCGGGCTGTGGAGGTCGGGGAAACGGAGTAGGGTTAGGGAAGGTTGGAGGGTTGCTGTTGGGAAGGGCGTGGAGCGACGGGGTGGACGTGGGGGCTGCCGGAAGGGGAAGGCGGATCAGGGGGGGAGGAAGGGTCGGCGGGCTGTGTGGGGAGAGAGAGACGGGCGATGGGGGTGGAGGGAGGTCGTCGGGCTGTACGGGGAGAGGGAGAAGGGCGATGGGGTGGAGGGAGGTTCGTCGGGCTGTACGGGGAGAGGGAGAAGGGCGATGCGTTGGAGGGAGGGGAGGTCGAGGCTTACGGAATCGGCGGCGTCGGGCGGGATGCGGAACAGCGGCAGCAGGGGTACGAGCGCAGGAATCGGATTCTCCAAACTTGGACCGGGCGGCTGCTCTAGGGCAACTTCCAATCTCCCCTTTAACATCAAAACCCCTCATATTTATAGGAGGAATGCAGGAATTAAACATAAAATAAATTAGGGCTCCCTCGGACGGCCGCAAGTGTCCGAGCCGATCGGGACTAAACGCAGCATCAAAATAATAAAGTTATATATGGAATCAACTTGGAACGACCCTCCGGGCGCATCCGCGGACTCGGATCGCCCAACCGGGTCGCCGATCACCGCCTCCTGCGGGAATAAACATGCGCGTGCGACCGTACGCCATCAAAAAGTCTACGGCTATTGCCAAGTAAAATGCATACTAACAGCCTATTTTCCATGCCATTTGATATATATACTTGTTCATTGGACAAGTATTTGAGCTTTGGACACGCGTATGTTGAATGCATATTCAATTCCTCAGTATCACTACCAAACTTACTATTTCTGCCAATATGGCCTGACAATAAATTTGGTCATGATTTATTCATATTAACTTCAATCACAAGATCACCCTTTGGAAACCAGAATTTTGATTCGCCTACCAGCAGTAATAGCTAAATTGAAGAAAATACATACACTGCCCCACTTTTCTAGTTTCAAAAATTTTGAAGTAAAAAATGCCTAAAAATAATGTGTTAACTGCTATTAAATTTTCTTTGCAAATTTTCAATAAAATATCTCAATAAATTCGAAAAGCATGAATTACCTCTACACTTGACAAACCTTGAAGTGAATCAGTTAGTCCGTCACCTGTAAGAGAAAAGAAAAATCAGTGCATTATAAGACTGTACATTACAGACTCCAGGATCACCAATTAGAAAGATAGTTGTGTGCTTCACCTAATATGGAGTAATGAAGAAGTTGAAAGGTCAAAATCAATGAATACCA
This sequence comes from Dactylorhiza incarnata, assembly GCA_033032865.1. Taxonomy (NCBI): domain Eukaryota; kingdom Viridiplantae; phylum Streptophyta; class Magnoliopsida; order Asparagales; family Orchidaceae; genus Dactylorhiza; species Dactylorhiza incarnata. The sequence goes on along the minus strand of JAWHQI010000192.1, from coordinate 2,377,215 downwards.
GGAATAAAACATGCAAGTAAAATACACAAATAAATTTGGTTACCTTAAAAAGTCTAAATGATTAAATAAAATTGCGCTACATAGCAACTTTTACTACAATGAAATAAGTGAATTGATGGCATAGATCTAGCTATTAGGCGAGAAAAAAATGGTATGTCTATGTTATGGTCTCACGCGATCAGCTATCCCTTATCAGAGTGCACATATTTATTTTATGCCGATATTTAGCATCGTCGAAGTCTATGTTAGGCGTCAATGTTATGTCAGCAGTATGTGTAGACCCCTTGGGTCATGAATGAAGGGTATCAATGAATGAGAATTATGAAAAAATTTCCTCTCTTTAGCTAACTCTTCCTTTCCTCCTTCTAGGGTTAGGGTTGAGCAAGACTCCCCCTTCTTTTTCTTCGTTCCCCTTCGTGTGAGCATGACTCCCTTGTATCACCGGCATCCTCGCCCTCTCCGCCTCCACTTCCACCTCGGACGATATATTGTTGCACTACGCATAACGACGAGGATGTCTTGGATAAAACTCCTTCCTCTCCCTTTCTTTATTTTTACTAAACACCATTACTTATTGTTTACTTTTCGTAATATAATTTTATAGTTGGGGGGGGGGGGGGGGGGGGGGGGAGAGTAAGAACCCCCTTATATTTACATAAAGGTGAATCACAATGCAAACGATAATAAGAGATACCCTCTTATTGATGATCTAGCTAGATTTCCAATGATTCAAGCCAGCTCCTCCTAAGAGTTGTCGGTGACAATTACCATGGAGTTGGTTGGAGATGAGGTTCGCAGGCGACAGGAGGTAGTGGCAAGGCAATTGAGATCAATAAAGAGCAGTTGGTTGATCTTGTCATAGAGGAGAGAACTGATCTCTAGCTATCAGAACTCCCCAGTATACATTGTTTGCATGTGCCCATTGTTTGCGTGAGTGCGCTGAGGAAGAAGGGATCTAATAGAACTTAAAGCGGTCACTTAAAACCGAAAATCGAAAACCGAATCGGAATCGAACAGGACCCGCAAGGAACCAGACCGAACCGTTCGCGAATTATTTGGGTTTCGGTTTGAATTTTGGAATCGTGAATAGCATTAGTTCGGGTGTGGTTCTTTCATTTTATTATTCGAACCGGAACTGAAACCGCAATATACAAGTCTCAAGCGGTTTCAAGATTTTTAGAACCGATCCGAACCAGACCGAAGAAGAACCAAACCCCAACCTATTTATTATTATTATTATTATAGTATTATTATTTTTTTATAATATATCTATAATATCTATACTTACTATTATGGGTGAAAGTGAAACTGGTGCGGTTTGAACCCAAAACCGCAATCGCAACAAAAGAGGTCGGTTTTGGACTGAACAAAATCGCGCCGCACGAAAACCATGCTGTGTGGTTTGACATTGGTGCGATTTGAAGTCGGTTTTTGCGGTATACTTTCGATTTTTATACAGTCATATAATTTATTTTCACTTTTATTCACCTATTTTTTGAAATATTTTGTTTTGCAAATATAAAGGATATACAACTACTATTTAATAGTAATTGTTGTGGGTCGCTTAGGGCTCTTGGTAGACCGGTTTACTTGAACCACCTTAGCTCGGGAGCGAACCAAGCGCGCAAACAGTCAATTTGAGATTCGTTGAATACACTGGGACTTTTTAACGTGGAAAACCCGGAAAGGGTAAAAAACCACGTGGCCGGAGCTATGCCGACCAAACTTCCACTATCTTCTTGGGGGTTACAATTAGAGACTTAGAAGTCGAGCGCGACAGGCCGCTGCTCGTTACAATAATAGAGAGAAAGAGAGAGAGAGAGAGAAAGAATTCCGAAGGTGACAGACCACCTCCAGAAAAACTAAGTCCTTTCTCCTTCTGAGAAAGGTGGAGAACAAAAGTGAGAACGCCCTGGAGAACAAAAGTGAGCGCGCTGAGTCGTCTTTCGGGAAGAAGGAAATCTTCGAGTCCGAAGGAGAATTCCGCGAAAGTCTGCAAGAAGCTCTCCCGGGTCCAGAAGGCAAGGTCCTTTGAAATGAAGCCCTGGGGCTCCTTTTATAGCTTTGGCCGGGGGTAGCCCGATAATTTCGCCGTTGTAACCACCGTAACCACCTGGCGGACGAATCATATTTTCCGGTTCAGAGCACACGAATCGCCATTTTTCGTAATTGACCATCTTGCCCCTCGGGCAGTTCGGGCAGTTTTGTTGGAGGCGAAAAAGGCGACGGATGGATCCTGAAATCTGAGAAGCTAGAAAGACAAAATGTGAGCATGTCAGAAATACGGAAGTGTTCCGGGTGCGCAAGCGCGCTCAGAAGCGTTCTGAGCGCGCTAGCGCGCTTAGAAGCGTTCTGAGCGCGCAACGAGCACGAAAGCGTTCCGGACGCGCTTAGAGGCGTTCTGAGCGAACGGTGAATGTGGAGGCGTTTAGCGTGCGGCTGTGAGAAGACCGTGAGGCCGAGGCGGCCGGGAGCACTCCCCAATTAGGGAGTTGCTCATATTTATGTAACTCTACTATTCACGTAACTCCCCAAGGGGAGTTACTGTTCACGTAACTCCCCAAGGGGAGTTACGTGAATCCCCAATTGGGGAGTTATGCACTCCCCAATTGGGGAATGCCACATGGGCGTTGACCAAGTGGTCAACGCCCATTTGTGGCAATTGGGGGGTGCGGTAATGCTGCACCCCCAATGTAGCTGGGGGTGCGGCAATGTCGCACCCCCCCAAAACAAATGGGGGTGTGGTAATGTCGCACCCCCTTTAATTGGGGTGCGGCAGTGCCGCACCCCCATTTCGGCGCGGCGAGTGCCGCGCCATTCCGGCGCGGCGAGTGCCGCGCCCTCTTGGCGCCGTAATTGGCGCGACGATTGATATGTGTTGCTTGCCGCGCAACACCTTTTAATTTTCACGCCATGCGTGGCGCTTGCGCGCTCGGCGGTACCCATCCAGATACATTTCGCGAGACCGCATCCCGTATTATTTTTACGGGTGCACATCAGTAATCATGAAAGACATATATAATTGTAGCTGATAAATTAGTTAAATTGAATTAACTAATATTCTTCAAACAAAATTATAATTGTAAAATGAGATTTCAAGACCAACAATTTAAAGTTCTTTACCATATGTTGAGTCGTAATCTTCAGCAACATGAACATTGCATCAACATTACACGATCGTGGTCTTTGCATTTTTAAAATCGGCGCGGTTTGGTGCAATTTTTTTGTTTTGCAGTTTCAGTTTTTAACTTTTAGCCCGACTTACTATATATTATATAAAAAATACTCCCCCTTGGTGTAACGCGAAATTCCCGCGCCCGGGCCTCAGAGTTCGAAGTCCCTCTTGCAAAAAAAACTGAACGGGTATACTTTTCCCCTCCGTTTTTTTTATTTTTGACCTCCCTCATTCATTCAGTCAAGTTTGGTTTTGGTTCTAGTTGGAACCGATTGGAACCAGACCGAACCGCATAGAACAAGACCGAACCGTTAGTGGCCGATTTGGTTTTGGTTCTTGTGGAAACGTAATCGGAACTGTTAACACGACGATTCCAAAAATTATGCTGGAACCGGAACCAGAACCGGAACCGGTCAAACCAAATACGGTTTTGGTTCTAATTTGAAGAACCGTTACCTTAGCGGTTCGGTTCACGGTTTTAGTAGAACCGGAACCGAACCAGAACCGTGACAGCTCTTATAGAAAAGACTCTCAGCCAGTAAAATGCTCATGGGATCATAACATTAATAGGCCATCGAAGCAACATTGAAGGCATGCATATCAGAGAACAACTTGCAACAAGCAGACTCGTTGAACAAGGCCTACATGGGCTGATGTTGTCCGACAAACCATCGGCGAACAAAGTCAAGCTACGAACACAGTTGAGATCAAAGAAGGAAAGTAGAGCCAATGGAGTCCATAAAAACCTTGAAGTGATGTAACTTTAGCGATCTCAGTGAGAATAACAATAAATCAATGTACGATAATCGAGGTCAAGAAAGAGGAAGAAGCCGCAACGCTCGCTATTGTAGAGTTGAGGCTCGACCAGAGTAAGCAAGCCTCAACCTAATAAGGAGAACTTGGGTAAAACCTTAAGTCTCATTAGCGAAATTATTTATATATAATAGAGGTACAATTCAAATGAATCAGAAATGAATGACTAAGATGATAATTTGTAAGAAGTAATCTGACAGTCATAATAATACATTTATAATTACATTAATATATAACAAGCTAAATATGCTAACATATAATTTTATATGAGAAGGCAATTTAACCAAATCATAAATGGCTTTCCACTGATCAATAAATTGAAAAAAATTATCCACAGATGAAATTGTTACCGTCAGACCATTTCTTTCATAAGTACTAACTGGACCTAGACAAGCTAGCATTGAGCAGTTGCAAGAGTTCATAAGTAATGCATATAGGAAACCAAAATGCAGTCAATGCATATACCAAAACCAAAATGCAGTCAATGCATATACCAAAACCAAAATGCAGTCAATGCATATACCAAAACCAAAATGCAGTTAATGAATATATATGCCAAACAAAGAGCAGATGTTTGTAAACATTGTAGCTAAAAGTTGTAAGAGGTAGCAAGACTTCCACAGAAAATGGGTGTACCAACATCGAAAAAGACGCACGAGAGTTTAACGGCTTGTGGTGGGGGAGAAATAGTAGGAGAAGATGGGTTAACCAACGTCGGACAAGAAGCACAAGCATCGAACAACTTGTGAGTTGTGACAGGGAAAAACTGCCAGAGAAGATGGGCTACGGCGGATAAAGTTGTAGTAGCCAAATATTGTGATGGGATCTAGAGTACAAATAAATCATTTGAGAGATACCAAAAATCTAATACAAAGGGCTGAACCATTTTGGGGTGTGAACAGTCATTTGTAGTCTGCCTTTAACAACATTTAAGTTAAATATGCTAACAATAGCAATATAGCAAATTTATAAGCACGTCTAAAATAATGTGAGCATTATTTTGGCCCCACATTGGTTGGATAAACAATATGATTGTGTACAAGAAATATTAAGTGGTTTCCGCTGCTCACATGCTTAAGCTTGAAAACATGTTTGATCACTAGTGTATTTGACCAATTTCATACACCAGGCCATGATAAAAACATTATAAAGTTCCAATAACTTCAGTTGATTTGGATACAACTAGTGACAAAAAAAAGCTAAAAGCATGATCATGATCTCAAACTAAAAAAACACTTAATAAATAATAACAATAGAGTTATATGCAAAAATAAACAGCTTACCTGTAAAATTCCCAGAAACAAATGCACGTGACGCATCTCTGTAGTCAAAATAACCATGCTAATTTAGTATTGTAAAAAGACAATTAAGAACACGCAAAACGTAAGCATTGTTGAATAATACATTTTCCTTCAAGCATCACCATTGCCATCATCGACACAAAAACCATATAAAGTAACAACTTAAAGATCTGGCAGTCTTCTAAAACACATGTCTGGCTGAATTTCAGCACCAAAACGCGAAGAAACTGAGAAACAAATATACTCAATGGAGTCGCATTAAGCTCACCTAACGTAAGACTATTAACGATAAAATCTGTGTGATCTAAACCCAGCTCAAAATCGATAAATTAAGGGTGGCTCGATCTGATATCAATTTCAGCCATTTGCTTGATTTGAACAAAAAACTGATCTGATTTCAATTTTTTTATCTCATAAGGGATTCTAATTCCATCATAGATACATATTAATCATGCATATATTAATTCCTTCACATAAATTTGTGTGTGCAATATATATATATATATATATATATAGAGAGAGAGAGAGAGGGAGGGAGGGACGGCGACACACACACTCACGTTAGTTTAACACATAATATACAACTAAGTTGAACGCAATAGAAATGATAATACTTATTATATTAGTGAAACAGTGGAGAGTGATATCTCGGAAATAAGATAGCAGATAAAAAGACTTAAGCAGTTTAGGCATGCACATTGAAGGTTATAAAATGCATAAATTGGATGAGTAGATATATTAGTTCAAAGGATTAGATAGGAAAAATGGTAGACACAAAATAATATGGATGAAAGTTAATCAAGATGATTTGCATAGTTTATGTTTAATACATCAAGCAGTACTCCACAACAACGAATGAAAAATGAGGATCCATACGCCTGAGACTATTGATGATGATGATGCATATAAATTTCATCCCTTTTTTGTGCTAGTTCGATCACATCCAAGTTCTGCCCAATTCAAGTTTGATCCAAGCCAAGCTTGGCCCGTTGGTAGGTTCATCCTATTGGAGTTGTATTCAAGCTATATATAGATGCACATTTTTTACAGATTTTCAATCAAAAAATTGCATATCTAATGTATAACGGTTCTGATTAAGGATTCATGTAGAGTGCTCTAGCTGATCAAAAATATGGTAGTTTTTCTTCGTTCTTAGGCTTTGTTTGGCGTTGCGGTGGCGGCCGTGAACACTGTGGTTATGAACCATTGATTGTGAATGTCTGACCTCACCTAAGAAATTTCATGCACTTTATGTTCAAAACTAGTATTTTTTTTCTTTCTTGATGGCAGCCATAACCATTGTCATGCAAAACGCATATCCTATGACGGTGGCGTTTTTGTCCAAACTCACCGGAGTAAAAACGCAGCGGAGCCTTAATGTTGACAAAGTCACATTCAACTCAAAGAAAAGCTACCAGCAGTTTTAATCAATACCATTGTCAACTATCCCCATGCCCCAGTATTTATCCCACCTCAATAGCTGGCGTCCAAAACAATACATTATGGCCCCAACTCAAAAGATGATGAATATGAAAAGAAATACAAGGAGATACTTAGTTCTTTGATTAACAGAAACTCACCTTCCAGAAAAGTGATGATATCCACCTCCTGGACCGTAATGTGACTTTCCTTTGGTAACATCAAAGACAGAACTGCGAGCCTAAGCACGCCAGTCATTTTCAAAATTGAAACAAGAGCTCAAGCAGTAATAAGGAAAGATCATAATTACCCAAGGATTCCTAATAGTATTGGCAGGTTTTCATCAGTTCCATTGTACGGACCCAGTTCTTCCACCGCCCACATTCTCTGATCACCACAAATAAAAAATCGTTCGAGAAGCTCCAAAAAACTTTCATGATCAAATTTCCAGTCAATACTATTTCTAATAAATTTTATGCCTAAGATATCAAATTTGGAGATTACCGGTTGGAAACGTGTCCTGCTGGAGGCGAAGCGGAGAAGAAGAACGGAACCGACGGCAACAAAAAAGGATAAACCGATGAAAGAAGAAAATATTCTCCGTGGAGGTTCTTTACTCCGATCAATCTTCTCATCCTCCTCCTCCCTCCTGAGTCGAGATCGATCCATGGAAGTCTTCAGATCTTCCACCTCTTTCCCTCGCTTTTCCTCCCGGTATCTTTCTCTTCCTACTTCCCTGCGATTTATAATTTTTTTTTTTTTTAAAACCATTTACACATATATTTTGAGCAATGTTAAACGCAGGCCAGTTTTGGCTATATTCAGGCGCCAGTTTTTTATAAAGAGCGCTGTTAAACGCAGACTGATTTTAACTATATGCAGGCCACAGTTTTTTAAAAAAAGATATCATTTTTCCTTTTAAAACCTCAGGAAAAATGATTCGAGTAGTTTAATACTTCATGTATTATGTGTTTTTTCCTTCCATGCAACCGTGTCCCCAAGGAGTTTACTCGTTTGTCCGAGTCCGATGTGTTTTTAAATTACAACTGGCCTAAAGCTATTCATAGGTATTTGCTACGGCGATGGCGATGACGACGATCGCGACGTTGTCGGCGATGGCGACGATCGCGACGTCGTCGGCGATGGTGGCGATGGCGACGATCGCGACGTCGTCGGCGATGGCGGCCATGGCGGCCATGGTATTTACTTCATAGGTATTTACTTCGGGTAGTTACGTTGCTAGTGGGGGTTCTTTGGATAACCGCACCCTCATGGATGTGGTGCGGTTAGCACCTTTAGGGATACTTCATCAATAACTCTCCCAGATTTACTGACAAAACAGTGACATTCAACGTAACCTCGCATGATGAATGCTATTTTGCTTGGTGATTTATTTAGAAAAATATTAATTTGATTTTTAATTATGGTATGTAAATATGAAATTTGGCTGCATCAATAATTTTTTGGTCTGCATATATTCGCGGTCTGCATATAGCCAAAATCGGTCTGCATTTAACATCGCTCTATATTTTATCGAATTTGTCAAAAGATTCATATTCTTTGTGCTGATCATCTATAAGACGACTCTGATTATTTTTCATCCGTGCTTAGGACCTGCATCGGCTGATTTATGAGAGTTTAGTCACTAGATATATTAAACGGGGGAGAGGTAGACCAAAAAAGACTTGAAATGAAACTATTAGGAAAGATATGATGTACTTAGGCATTAGTGAGGCTATGATTAAAGATATGGCGCAATGGTGACAAAGGATCCATATAACCGACACACTATGGTGGGATAAAGGCATTAGTCATTAGTGTTGTTGTTGTTGTTACACCTCTATTTTATATTTTATTTCATCTAAATTTTTGTACTTAATTTAAATTTATTCTATTTTATTATGTTTACCATGAAACTATAAGTAGAAACATAGTGTACTTAGGCATCACCGAAATTATGAATAATATATATGAATTATGGGCTCAGGCCGCTCGGACCTCGGAGCAACTGTTTACGATAAAATTTGAGCAATGTTAAACGCAGGTCAGTTTTGGCTATATGTAGGCCACAATTTTTTAAAAAGAGCGTTGTTAAACGCATGCCGATTTTAGCTATATGTAGGTCACAGTTTCTTAAAAAAAGATATCATTTTTCCTTCAGGAAAATTGATTCGAGTAGTTTAATACTTCATGTATTATGTGTTTTTTCCTTCCATGCAACCGTGTCCCCAAGGAGTTTACTCGTTTGTCCGAGTTCGATGTGTTTTTAAATTACAACTGGCCTAAACCTATTCATAGGTATTTGCTACGGCGATGGCGACGATCGCGACGTCGTCGGCGATGGCGGCGATGGTGGCGACGGCGGCGATGGCGGCGATGGCGACGATGGCGACGTCGTCGGCGATGGCGGCGATGGCGGCCATGGAGGCCATAGCGGCCATGGTATTTACTTCATAGGTATTTACTTCGGGTAGTTACGTCGCTAGTGGGGGTTCTTTGGATAACCGCACCCCCCATGGATGTGATGCGGTTAGCGCCTTTAGGGATACTTCATCAATAGCTCTCTCAGATTTACTGACGAATCAGTTCAACGTAACCTTGCATGATGAATGCTATTTTGCTTGGTGATTTATTTAGAAAAATATTAATTTGATTTTTAATTATGATACGTAAATATGAAAATTGGCCTGCAACAATAATTTTTTGGCATGCATATATCCTCGGTCTGCATATAGCCAAAACCGGCCTGCATTTATCATCGCTCTAAAATTTTATCATTTTTTGGAAAAAAAAGTGATCGTAAATGATTATTTTGTTGAAATATTTATTATATTTTCACAATAATAATATATATATATGTTTTAAAAATATTATAAAATCAGTATCTATGAAATAAGAAAATCTAAAAATGTTATAAACAAACATATTGAAAAATTGAGCTGTGATCACTTTAATGTGCACTAAATTTTTGTATTTTGTGAGTACCAATTATTTATAAAAAATCAAGTGTATGGCAATAATAATAATTTAAAACATCAAAATATGACAGAAGTACAGAACAATATACTATAATTTTTATGTAAAAAAATACATAAAATTCTATACCCTTTGATAACGAATGACAATAAAAATGGATGGAGTTCCTTAGGCTAGTTCGTGCGTTCACGAATGACAATTCATAACCGCCGTTCGTAAGTGTTGTGGTTATGAACCGTCGTTCGTGAACACCCGACCTCACTTAAGGAACTTCATCCACTTTTCATGTTCAAAACTATTTTTTTCCTTGGTGGCGGCCATAATTGTTGCTGTGCAAAACATACATTCTATGACGATGGTGTTTGTCCTAATTGACCTGAACAAAAAGGCTCGCCTAAATGATTTTTTTAGCTTATGTTTGGTAAAATATTTGTCAACCTCACTGTCTTTGGTATAATCATGTTTAGTAATTGCGGGAGGCTTACCCTCATCTTACATGGAAAGTAAATGGTGTTTTTAACTTTTAAGTATCCAAACATAGCAAGAAGATGATACTAAACAACAGTAACAACAAATTTCTCTCCCCCATAACTTGGAATGCAATTGCATTGAAGTACATTAATTGACACAACAGTACATAAAATCTGAATCGTAAATCAACGAAACAGCCAAATCGCTGTAAAAAGCACGCGAAACATTTACATACGCGAAACATTTACATCTACGGCATGGCTGGCTCATTAGATGTCGGCAACAAGATTTGAGCTTCTATTGGCGCGTGTGAGGTATCTGTACCAGCTTCAGGAGTTTCCGAATCCCCCCCTTCTTTACGAGCCAGCGGAATATCAGTTCTCAGCGAAGCGTCAGTTAAATCTTTGGCGGTTTCAGAAGCATCATCCGTTTGTTTAAGAGTTTGCAAACCCTCTGCGGACTCCGTGGGCCCCACTTGTGTTTGCTGAGTTGACACTTCCGGGCCATCCTTCGGAGAGGCTGAGCTGCTCGCGGGTTCAGCGGCTGGAGTTGCGGTCGGCGCAGCTTCGAGCATCAGCGGCTTAACCGGCTGAGATTGGTTGAGGGTCGGTGCGGAGGGGCCAGAACCGGGCTTTTTAATTGTGAGGGAGGGAGCAGATAGGGATGGCATTCCTGGAGGAAGGATTTCGATGGGAGGTTTTTTTGGTGCTTCTCCCAAACTCATCAGCTTCGGATCTTCAAGGGAGGCCAAGAAAGCGGTGGCTGCATCGGTTTTGACCGGACGTTTGTGCTCGATTTCCTTCTGCAGCATATCATTCCATGCCTGGACTAGGTTCCTCAAAGATGGGCGACCGTGAGCCTGGGCGGAGCACGAAGATGTGAGATATGTTATGGCAGATTTCTAAATTGAAATTGCTAGTGAAGAGAAGAAAAAAAATTCAATCTTAATAAACTATCTAATGATATGGACATAAGCTCAATATATTTAATATAGTTTACAAAACATAGCACAAAAACACATGAGCACAAGAGTGTGAGCAGACTATGCATACAAGGCCTTGAGTTGAAGCTGGAACTTCATAAATTCATCCAGGAAGTTTTCAGATTGGTGAGGCACAATTTATGCACCATCATCTGTTAGGGTCCATTTGGTTGGACGGAACTAGGGAGTTCAATATTAGAATTGGAGGTCCAATTCCAATGAAAATGGACCTCCAATTGTAACTTCAGACTCAATTCCGTCTAAATAAATGGACCCTTAGGGAGTGTGAACCATAAAAGGGACCAAAGTTGGCATGATAAACCAATAGTGAAATTTGTTTTCAATCTCAAAATTTAAGCCTATGGGAGCAAGATTAAAATCCAACAGTTGCTCGCTTTAACAATCTCTGAGATATCACGACATCGACCCTCAACATCACCATGTATCATGCAACAAGAACTTACTCATCCATACCGAACCATCATGGGAGTCACCTGCACTTGAACCTCGCTCGACCATCGTAGAAGTGGCCAAGTCCCATAAGAGTCACAATGTTACGCGGACGCGCGTATTACTATTGTATTTCTTATTATTCTAGGGTTTTGGCATGTGAGCCCCCCCTCCCTATATAAGGAGGTGGTTTGGGAGTAGATGACATCTTTGGATCATATTAGGTTTTGGGCTCTCATTTGAGAGAGGGATCTTAGGAGGACCCAGCCTCCTTGATCTTGGTCGGAGTTCACTCCGGATTGTATCCGCGTTCTTGATTAATGCAATCTTACCTCGTTCTTCCTTCTAAATCGTAACAAGTGGTCCGACCTGCCGCCTTCCGGCCGTGGTTTCCACCGCCAGAAGTAGATCCAGCGCCCCTTCCCCGCGCCTATCCCGTCCCTGCTGCCGTTCCGCTGCCAGCACCCGCTCCAGTTCCCGCGTACGCAGCCCGACGCCGATCCAGATCGATCCGCGTCCCAGCTTCCGCCCCCTGCGATCGTTCCGTGTCTAGCACGCCCGATCCAGCACGCCCCTGCAGTTCCGCGTCCGATCCAGCACGCCCGATCCAGCACGCCCGATCCCGCACGCCGATCCCGCACGCCCCTGCAGTTCCGCGTCGCAGCTTCCGCCGACCCAGCACGCCCCTGCGATCGTTCCGCCTCCCAGCTTCCGCCGATCCAGCACGCCCTCCTGCCGCTTCGTCCCAGCCCGGCTGCCGCTCCAGCACGCCCCCTGCGGTTTCTTCCGTGCATGACACGTCGTTCCAGCCGTCTAATGGGCCACCCAGATCCCACGCCTTCTCACCCAACCACCGATCCCGCCATTCTCCGTCGCTTGGATGACCATGACAGTTCCATCGCATCGCTACAGGCCCTCATGTTACGCATGGATGCTAAGCTCGACTCCCTCCTGGCCGGCCGCCTTACCACCTCTGCAACGTCAGTGGCGGATCCGCCGCCCCTCCTCGGGACCCCACCGGAACTCTCCCATGCAGCAACCCCCCTGCCCGGGGTGTGCTCACCGGGCCCTCGTTCCTTGGATGTCCCCTCTTTCAACGGCACCGATCCTATGGGATGGATTGCTCGGGCCGAACAGTTCTTCGAGATACAGCAGATCTCGGAGCCACAGAAGGTCAGCACGGCCTTGATCGGCATGGAGGGCTCCGCCCTCCACTGGGTCCGCTGGCTCCGCCAATCCTCCCCCGGCCTCACCTGGACAGCCCTCACAAAGGCCCTCATTCAGCGGTTTGATCACCGCTACCCCGGCTCCATGATCGAACGCCTTTGCGGCCTCCGTCAGACCGGCACCATTGATTCGTACGTCGATGCGTTCATCGAGTTGGTCACCCATGTTCCTGGTCTCCCACCCGACCATTACTTGGCCTACTTCATGCACGGCTTACAACCCCACCTCCGAGCCCGTCTCCGCACCCTGCAACCGTCAACTGTCCACCAAGCCATGAACCTCTCCCCACTGGTGGAAGCCGAATTCATGGCAACGTCCGGGGACCCTCCCTACCAACCATATTTTCCTCCCCCATCTAAACCCCCACCATTGCCACCTCCTCCTCCTCGACCAACCATTATAGGCCCACGCACCAACCGTCATATCCCCACCCTCCGTCTTTCCAACCAAGAGTACAATGACTTGCGGAGCAAGGGTCTGTGCTACCGTTGCAAGCAACCCTACTCGCCTAATCATAATTGTCCTGCCAAAGAGTTCCGGGCCCTCATCGGGGATGATTTGGACGAGATCGGTGCGGCTGGCTTGGACACCCTTCTGCTCAAGGATGTACCACCAGACGAAGATCCGGGCACCTCTGCGGCGGCCCACCAGCGGGCACATTACTACTAGAGGCAGGGCGGTACTTCGACCTTGAGGTCAAGGTCGATTTTCTGGCAGGATGGATTGTTACGCGGACGCGCGTATTACTATTGTATTTCTTATTATTCTAAGGTTTTGGCATGTGAGCCCCCCTCCTCCCTATATAAGGAGGTGGTTTGGGAGTAGATGGCATCTTTTGGATCATATTAGGTTTTGGGCTCTCATTTGAGAGAGGGATCTTAGGAGGACCCAGCCTCCTTGATCTTGGCCGGAGTTCACTCCGGATTGTATCCGCGCTTGATTAATGCAATCTTACCTCGTTCTTCCTTCTAAATCGTAACACACAAACTGCGCGAAAGACTTGATCCCAACCAAACAATCGGTTATGATACCAATTGTTTAGGGAGCCGTGAACCAAATAGCAATATGATCAGTTCATGATACGACTAAACTGAATGTTTGAGCCCCTGGGTATTTCTACACCAACATATTTTCACATATCTGATGTGGGACTAACCCAAATGCTCTCATATTCCTTAATACAGAACCATTACTAGCCTTATCTCTTAAGTAATTGGCTAAAAAACTACCTTTTATTTTATGCAGAGATCAAAACCAGAATAATTCAATTAGTAGTTATAGTAGCATTGAGGATTTATAAATGCTGAATGTAAATAGTAACATATTGAAGGGACAACGATACTTACGTGAGCATGCAAGACTGACTCAGCGAGCATGCCAGTGTCCTGCCATGCCTTCTCCATAAGTGAGTTATCTCCCAAAACTGCAGCCGCAAATGCTGCTTCGCGTCCATGACCGGCGGTAATCAGATTATTCACCAATCCCTGTAGGGAACATAGCTTTAATAAGCCCTAATACCTGCTATTAAACTGAGGCATCATCACATCCGCTATAAGACGGTAATAATTGGTAATAGGTGGAGTGGCCCATGATCAAGTCCACAAGGCAATATAGGTTTCCCAATGTGGGACAATTTCCAACATGACCGACCCCTCATGTGTAGGTCTTTTGGCCTCTAACATGTATTTTAAAAAAAAAAATTGGATGGCGTGGAAGTGGGCATCTGTGCTTGCATGCTCTAATATCATGTTAGATCATAAAAATTCAACCTAAAACTAATTGATTATAGGTGGAGAGACCCATGATCTATATCCACAAGACTATGAATTTCTCAATGTATGACAAAACTCTCAACAATAATGACAACTCATGATTACGATAATCTATTATTCCTACATGAAAGTTCGTAAATAATAAAAGCAAAGAATATTTACATACCGAAAGTCTGGTAAGTTCTCCATGATTTGCAAGCCGTAGTGCCACACCTCTCAATACTTGCCCATGCAAAGCCCCCTTCACAGACCCTGCAGCAGCTAATCTCTTGAGAGCTTCACGAGCAACGTCTGATTGTCCAGTAGCATCTGCAGCATCAATGAGATCCATGAATTCCTTTGCAAACTTCACAATTCCTTGAACAGCGTCCACAAGATTCTCCTGCTTGGCAGCCGTCAGATTTAGAATCTCAGTAATATCTGTGCTGGCATTCTCTTGTCCGATATCTCTACTGTTGCTCATTGTTAATAAGCACTGCAATGCTCTTTTCAAATCATTGCTTTGCATAGCTAAGTCAAACTCTAACCTGAAATTAAGGGCACAAAATCTCATTTATGAGTACAAACTTTAAGAATAGAATCAACTATTTGTATCAAAATAAACTATGTGGATGTTAAAGACAGTAATCCAATGATATTGTCCTAACTGGTACAATGAAAGGAAATGTATATTTTTTAAGATTTTTCTATATTAGTTCATGTTGATAACATCTATTTCATTGCCAACGCTTCATCAACATGTGATCTTTGGCATAAGAGACTAGTATATACAAATTTTAAAACTATTTTCATAAAAGTTAATTAGGGATTTACCAAATTAAATTTTGTTAAACAACAACATTGCAAGGAAAACAAACCGTGTTGAAGGATAATAATACCATTGACTACTAACCTTTTTGATATCCCTGGCAGATGAAGAGCTTCAGTGGCGTAGCCCATTCCAAGCATGAACTGAGCCAAGTCATCGTGGTGCTCACGACCAAGCCTACTTGCCCTGTATAAATTATTAAAATGTTAGCACGCACACAAATGTTAAACATGACACTGTTATAATAATACAATAACAATACCATTTCACCGCACTAACTGCATCTCCATATGCAGCAAGAGAGCGACAACGGATACCTGGATGGCTGAGGGCCAGTGCATGGGCACACATGTACCTGCAGCAGACACATTTCAAGGGCAATATTTATTAAGTTTAGTGCCACATCAGATAAAACAAACTTTTTCTTCTATAACAGAAGATGGCATTACTATAACATCTGGGTGGCTGTTATTTACCTAATAAAATTTTGCGCAAATCAAAAGACACTGCAGAGGCAAAGCTTCCAAATATATATTTGCAGATGGAAAAAAGCTCAAATCTTCTTTCAAAATCCTGAAACTTGTGCAACATAAAAGTCCTATAGTAAACCAATCTCTCTAGTTAGGCTACAGCTACCTATCACTTGCTCTCTCGAGCAACTCATCAATTTTGGAAAATATGGCCCACTTGAGGAAGAAGATTTCATACGCCCATGAATTCCAATTATTGATTGTGCAACTCTATTAGCTAGGAGATGAAAAGCACAGGGCAATGACTCGATTGAAGAGCCAGTCTAATATATAGAAGTTTAAAATTTTAATCTCTTTGGAAATGATATTAGATAGGAATTACAATATATTAATATTTTTGCAAAATTGTATGCATCTAACCTATAACCAATAGGTTGTAGGTGGAGGGTCCGGGATCTATATTAAGTGAGAAAAGCTACATAAATTTCCCAATGGGAGGTTATATTCTCAGCATATGCCCTCACATATAGGGTATTTGGCCTCTAATATGTGGACTCGTTTTTTTAATTGAAGTGGGATTGGGTTGTTGGGCAGGGCTTACTTTATTACCATGTTAAAACCTATGCGTCCAACCTAAAATCAATTGGTTGAAAGTGGAGGGGTCCATCATCTATATTAAATGAACAAGGCTACATGGATTTTTTGTGTGAGATTATGTTCTCAACATGCCCCTCACCTGGAGGGTCTTTCCACTAATAGGTGGACTATTTTGTTTTTTAATAATTAACATATGGGAGTGGGTCATTCGACCTAGTTTACTCTGATACAATGTTAGAAGTTAGAACCTATGCATCAAAACTAAAATCAATTAGTATTGGTCAAGTAGACTAAGATCTATATTAAGGCTGCATTTGACTCCATGTTTTGGGCGCATCACACAGTGATATTTGTATTCATAGCCCCAAAAATGACTATTTTGACCCATGGTGGCCACCGCCTTCACTCCAAAACCATAAATTGGGGCCAAAATGTTGTTGCAAGAGGCCTTAAGTATTCGAACATTCGCCCAAAATAACATTGGGGACAAAATGTTTGAACACAAAAAATCCCTTCTAACCTCAAATTCAGAGAGGTTTCACAAGAAATCTTCATGTTGTGTTTTCTTTGCCTTATTGTTCTAGTGCTCTTCTCCCTCGAGTGTTGCTAGGTCTTCTGGTTCTCGTGGAAATTGCCAACACTTTCTCTTATGCCATGCGGCCGAGTTCACATCCCTATAGCCTATGTTGTTAAAGATGCGCCTAAGGCTTAAGGCTCACTAGGCTCTGAGGTTTGTTCCTTCGCATGCCTTTGGAGTTTAAAAGGCGCGCCTGAGTGAGATTTTTTTTGTAATTTTTTTTTTCAAAATAAAGAAAAATAATAATATAAGAACTCAATAATTTTTGCACAGTTTAGTGTTTGTTAAACATAATCGAGCGTTGAGACTTAGATGTGATGCAAGTGATTACATTGATTCTATTTTTTAAGAGATATAAATGATAATAATGAATGATTAATGAGTAGAATAGATGAAAAATCTGATCAAGAAGATGCACTGATGTTTGATGCTGATTATTTAAAATGGATGTGGTTGCACCTTGCAATCGTCAGGCGCGCGCCTGCGCCTTGAGACTTGCACCAGGGCTCTAAGACCTCTTTGCGCCTTGGTGCCCCTTGGTGCACCTTGAGCCTTTAATAACTAAGCTTATAGCACAATATTAGAGTTCTCCATTTCTTATGCCGATTGTTGAGAGCAACTAGGGGTTTTCATTAATGTTGATGCATGTTGCTGCCAACAGCTCGTGTGCTCTACTGACAACTGTTGCCTCTTCTCATATGCATAACAAAGAGTCAGAGTTCCTCTGTTAAAATGTTACGAACACAAAAATAGTAGCAAGATTGAAGAAGAAGAAGAAGAAGAAGGGGAGAAATAGAGAGAAATTAGGGTTTAGGAGAAGAGAAAGAGAGGAGTACCAGGAATTATCTTTGCATGCCCTCCAAAGAGGGGAGGACCGGGTTATATAGCCTACCCGGTCCAAGAGGGGCCGACCGGCCCCCCAATAGGGGTTGAACCGATGGTTCAGCCCCCTAGCCGCCACTTTTAATTAGTAGGGGCTGAACCGGTGGGTTCAGCCCCGGTGTCGCCCGTATTCTCCTTCTGTCGGCGAACATAATGGTGTCCGGTGAAGCGCGGCACTGGCGGCGTAACATAAAATTTCAGGACGCGATAATCAACACAGAATCGCCACGACCCGTCTTTTTTTCACAAGAATGATGGGGGAGGAAAAAGCACTCGTACTGGGACGTATGATGTCGGCCGACAGCATCTCTTTGACGCTCCGCTAAATCTCCGTCTTCTGGATGTGGGGGTAGCGGTATGGCCGTATGTTCGTCGGCTCCGTATCCGTCTTCAGTACTATCTAGTGGTCTCGGAATCTCGGCGGAGGGAGTGTGGGGCTCTTGGAACAGATCCGCATACTGAGCCAAGAGTGATTGTATCTGACTTGGTACCTCTGGTGCTGTCCCGGGAGTCGACGTGACGCCCATGATGACGGACATGGTGTTGCCTTGCTCTTCTAGCCGCTCCAGGCTACGGAGGGACATTTCCTTCAACGGGGAGGACTTGAGGCCCCCTAAGCAGTATTCTCGGCCATGCTGGGTGAACTCCATGGTCATCTGATCCCAGTCAAACGTAACCCGCTTTAGCTGGCGCAACCACTGCACTCTCAAAACCATGTCTGATCCGCGAATGGGGAGTAAGTAGACATCGGTACGCCCCGTGTATCCCTGTATCTGCAGCTCTACTCCTTTCAACACCCCCTCACACTGCAACTTGCTGTCATCGGCCACCATAATGTGGAAGGCCGCACCTCGATCGATATCATACCCCACCTTCTGAGCCATCGCCGGGTGGATAAAATTGTGGGTACTCCCACTGTCTACCATGATGGTAACCCTCTCCTGCTGAACCCTCCCGGACATCTTCATCGTCAGAGGGGTGTTGCATCCCTCCATTGCCTGTAGCGAAACTCCGAACTCCACTAGATCCACGTCCTCTCCTATATCAAGCCCCGTCAAATCCACATCCTCTCCATCCTCATGCAGCATAAAGACCTGGATTTTTTGGCACTTGTGATCAGGCCCATACTTCTCGTCGCAGTTGAAGCAGAGGCCCTTCTCCCTCCACGCTTGCAGCTCAGTCCACGATAGTCGGGTAACTGTCGTCTTGCTCATCGCGGCTGAGTCCCTTCTCATCGGGGGTGTTATGATGGTCGGTCGTGCTGTGGCGCAGGACTTCTGTCGGTTGAGCCTCTCCTCCTGAATCCGGGCCAAGCTGATGGCGTGACTCAGGCTGCGAGGCATGTAGGCCTGAACCTCATCCCGCAAGTGATCCTTCAACCCGGAAACGAAGCAGCAAAGTAGTGTCTTTTCCTCCCAGTGTACCCGGTTTGCTAATTTTTCGAATTCCGTCTGATACTCCATCCATGTCCCCTTCTGACGCAACTTTTGCAGGAGGGCCTCAAAATCCTCGTACTCCAAGGGTCCAAATCTGGCGGTGAAGCCTTCCACAAATTCCGCCCATGGCACATAGTCCTAGCACCTCAGGAACCACTGTGTCCACTGAAATGCATCATCCTCCAAGTGGAAAGATGCTAGTTGCACCCATTGACCCTTTGGAATCTCTTGATAGCTGAAAAAAAGCTCGGCCTTCTGCATCCATTCCATAACGTCCCCTCCGTTGAACCTTGGAAAATTCATGCGCGTCAGCTTCGGAGGCATGTACATTCGCGGAGCCGCTTGCCCTTGCCACCCTGGGCCTTGCCCATTCCATGTTGGTCGTCTCGGCTCCATCGGGCCGATGTTAGCGCCCAGGTAACCTTGATTCGGCTGGCCGACCCAAGGAGCGCCGGCTCCGTAGCCCCCTGGAGGTCCGGCGCCACGGGGCTGAGGTAGAAGACCCCCCGTGTCCCTACCGGCATGCCTGGCGCACGTCCGGCCCCCGCCTGCTCACCGCTCACACGCGCTCATGGCGGCCGTCCCGCATCGTAGTCTGCCGCTTGAGTCCAAATGGAGAGGATCCTGAATCTAGCTTCCCACCACTACAATTGAGCCAAACAAGTTGTTAGATACTAGTTAGGACGGGATATTTTCTTTTTTTAGTCTCATACTGCCCGTGGGTGTATACTCTATATTGTAGTTCCAATATATTTCCTTTGTATGATATTAATACATTGAGCATTTACTCTACGATGGTCTCAGAGCATAATTTAATTCCTCCTTGATTTCTCTCATTAAAAGTGGATCGGCTTCTCGTACAAGCCCGATAAATCCTTCTAGTTCATCTTTCTTTGATCAACATATACTCCCCTCATCCGCTTCTCACACGCGCCCAACGCCATCTCATGCGTCTCTGCTGATTAACTCCAGAGCTGTTCGCAGTCCACACTTCTTGTCGATCGATACCGCGTCCTTTTCGTGACCGATCGACGCACTCCCTTCAACGTTGGACATGAAGAGTGATTTGTCGATTCCAGCGGCTCGTCTGTCGCAGTAAAGGCCTACAGTTGTACCGAGAGATCCCTACAATTTCCATTGATCATCCGGACATGAATTAATTGGTCCAGGTTCATTATCTGAAGCTTCATTCAAGTATGCGTACCTTCTTTATGATTTCTCTCAACGTGGTTAATCCTTTCAGTTACTGTTCTCAAATTCATGATCGGCACCCTCAAGTTTTTGATGTTGGTTGAAATTTTTTTGCAATGATTGTGTTCGGTTTGGTAATGCCTGAAACTCTATGTACCTCCTTAAAAATTTTATTTCAGGGTCCAATCGCTAGTAATTAAATCAAGTACACCTTCGAGCAAGGTATATATGCTCGCTACAGTTTAATTTTATGCGTTAACTCAATAATCAACTAATTCCATATAGAAGAAAATTTTATGAGAATTATTTTGGCGAGATTTAGTAATTCGCGGGAACGTATCACACTTAGGCTTCATTTGGGAGAGCGGCTGCGATTGTAAAAGCAGGTGTTGTAAATGGAAGTTTGTAAATGGAGCTGTTGGAAACTTGTTGCTGGAAACGGAGATCTGTTTGGGTAGTCTGTGTTTGCAGAGCTGTTCAGAACGGAGAACCGTTTGGCAAAACAACGGTGACGTTTTATAAATATTTTTTTATTATAAAATATTTTTATTATAGAATTTTTTAATTATTATTTTCTAATATATATATACTTATTTATTTTAATAAATTGTTGAAAATACTATATATATATTCTATTATATAAATTATTGAAAATAATTAATTAAAAATAAATAAATATTAATTAATAATGTTACTGTTTAAACTATATACTGTAGATAATTATTTATCTCAACGCCTCCGCCGTGCCGCAGTGTCGCTGTGCCTCCGCAATGTCGTCGTGCCTCCGCAGTGCCGTCGTGCCTTCGCCGTAGCCCGCTCGTCTCGCCATCGAAGCAGCTCTCGCCATCGAAACCGGAGGAGCCGCAGTGTCGTCGTTCCTCCGCCGTAGCCCGCTCGTCTCTCCATCGAAGCAGCTCTCGGTGCTCTCTCCATCGAAGCAGCTCTCGCCATCGAAGCCGGAGGAGCCGCAGTGCCGCCGTTCCTCCGTCGTAGCCCGCTCGTCTCGCCATCGAAGCAGCTCTCTCGGTGCTCTCACCATCGAAGCAGCTCTCCCCATGGGGGGGGACACAGAGCGGGGGCGACACGGGAGCGCGACACAGCCGAATTTCTTTCCTCCTCCCTAAACGCGGCGAACTGGAGGTGCGGGGTAGGGGTTCGGGACGCGGAAATATTACGCCCGCAGCTTTCTTCTGCGGTTCGAATTTTTGGCGGAAAATCAAATGGTTCTTTACGCCTGCGTTTCGTTTGGGGAAAACGCAGCGGAGTTAAACGCCCGGCCAAATGAAGCCTTAGTGTGCTTTTGGTGAGCAGACCCGAATTTAACACATTCAAATAAGATCTAGGATGCCTCCTTACATTTGAAATCGAGGCTTGTTGTTTCAGTCTTACGCTCCTTTCCACAACCGACCCTCCTTTTCTCATCATTCAGAGTGCGCGCAGCCGAGAGTCAGAAACCGCTGCTTAGGGCTTCTCCTTTCCATCAATTGGAAATGCCGACCTTTCCTACCTCGCCAGAAGTCCTCGCCGCCTCAGGAACCCTCTTCATCGCTTCTCTCGTCGTCAATGGGAGCGCATGCCGAGACCCCTTCTACTAGTTGCGTCTGTTGGAGCACATACATGACGAACTCCCCCCTTATGGAAACAACTGATGCAGCCCTATCTCGATTTCCAGACGACTGTTGATTCCGATCGATTCTTTTCGATCTCGTCGTGTGAGAGTCCAAGTAATTTCTCTTTTCACGGTGAACATCAAACATTTACGCAGACTTCAGTCGTACCTTTGTTGCACTTGTAGTTCTTTGATTTCAGTCGGCCAAAAAATTTTATGCTAATTCATGGTTTCCAAACCGAAGATCATGTTGTTGCCCTAACCTTTTTCTTTTCCTCTGCCAAGCAAAAAGTATCTTCCTAGCGGGATTTGCTTCTCCTGATTACCATAGTGACAGTGAATAAAGGTGAGATCGTCTTTTCATTTTTGAACTGTGCTCCTGCTAATTTCTTTCTAGTTCATGGAATGTGTTTCTGAAGATCCTTTTAATCCTAGGAGTTCTAAGGTCATGTTTAAATTTTTTCCCTTAGGGTTCATGGGGAGAATCGGGGAAGGAGAGCCATGTTGTTAATCAGAGAAGAACTAGAGTAATCAAGGGAAATTATGCTGGCACGTCGCGTTTATGAACGCCACAACACCAATGTAAGAAATTTGATTTCTTTTAGTTAGACATATCGCGTAGGTCAATCTATGTAATTTCTCCTATGTATTACATCTTGTTACCAAGAAATATGATGATAACGAGAAATTATGAAAATCGTACTTTATGCATAGATGAGAATATTAAATCATAATTTAATCATTTTCTCATCATAATACGAACAATGTATGCTAGAAGGTCAGAAATTTGATTCCTTTTAGTTAGGCATATCACCTAGTTTCCTTTATGCATTTTTCCTTATGTACACGTGCAAATATGTACGAATTTTACGAATACATGAAGGTAGGTATAATGTATTTAGGAAACAAGAATGGGAAATCATATTTTAATTGATCCATCGTGTTAACATTAGTAACACCAGGACAAGGCATAAAATGTAAAGAATGTGAAATTGATTAGCGGCTTTATACTGGTGTATCTTTTATGTTGATCATGCCGACCATTATACGCAAAGATTGATAGGAGGCACGATTGGGTATTTTTCTCTCGTGATTGATGGACGCACACAATCATACTCATTGGGCGTAGTAGACTGTATGAGCCTCAAATGAGGTAGTCGACACCCCATGGAAGATTATTAGATGCGAGTCTGTGACCAAGATACATTATAGCATTTATGTTCGCTATTAGGGACTCAAATATCTAGAATGTCCTTAATAATTCATGAAACTAAGAATAAGAAGAAAGTGAACATGAGTCGCCTCAACTTTAGATACAAGACGAAACCTAGAATCCCTACACTTTAATGATTCCGAATTTTGAAAATTTTAGAATATGATCCAAACATAAAAAAGATGATGTGTTCAACAATTTATTTTTCTAGAAAAATATGCACAGTACCATAGTTAGTAAACTTTCTTAGCATAGAATATTACTTTAAAGCATGCATGCATATTTTAAAAATGTTATATTTTAGTGTAACTAGGAGGAAGAGTCTTTCTTACTCACCAGATAGGCTGATCCGTTTTCGAATTTTTCTTTTCGGGGAAATCAGGTCGGGAGCTTCGCTGAGGTTAAGCTTCAGAGGGTTCCATCAAATTTAGCTTATATTTTCTCTCTCAATTTGATGTATCACTTATTGTGAACTTAAATGCATCGGACATTGTTTAGATTCTCAGCTTTTCAGACTTCTTGTACTTTACAATTCTAATTGGCTTTGTGAATCTGATTTTGAGGTATTTCTTTAACATAACTCCATTCTTATTTCCGTTGTGTACTTTAGTTATTTCCTACTATGATATCAATTGTATTATTGTTGCTTAGTTTACTTCATATCTTGAGTACTCTCCGGAATTTTGAAATGTTGTTGAACTAGGTAGAGGTGTTACAGGTTTTTGTGTGTTTATTATAACACAAACTTCTCCCTCTCAACCTCCTCCCTCTCACCATCCTTCCAGGAAACATGAAATTCTCTCCAAACTCAACAGGACAAATTATATCGATTGGAGTGTCTCATTCTACTTCTTGGTGAGATCACAAAGGAAGCGACATCACCTCATCGACCTCCCTCCCTCTCCCACAGATCCCACATACATTGATTGGGATGCAAATAATGCCTAGGATTGGCTAGCGATCAACTTATCTAATACTTCTCTTCCAATCATCCAATATGATGAGACGATCAAAACAACTTGGGATCATCTAGCAACACCATATTCCAAAGGTGCCAAAACGTCTAGGATTTATTCCTTGTATTCGAATTTGTTTGTCATACGTGTCACCTGAAGCAACATATAAAGAGATCCACTCCTTGGGGCTTGAGCTCCTTCAACACAAGCCCTTCTCCATGGACATTTCCACGCAGCAGAAATATTTTGAGGAGTTATCGGTTGTCTACTTCCTTCAGTGCCTCTGAGACTCCAATTAGATGACTCAACAACATATTTTGGGGGAGAGTGCCATTCCTACATTAGAGGCTACCGCTGCTCGGGTGACCATCGTGATTCACCTTCTCAATAGAGCCACTTCTATTAACCCTATCTCAACGGATAATTTTTCCCATGCTACTGGACATGGTGAGGGTCAGGTGGTGGTGGCCAAGAGGGGCGCAGTGATAGCTTCTCTATATATACTTATTGTTGCAAAACAAATGATCTGTTTGAAAAGTGTTTTGCGAAGCATCCTCATCTTTGGCCACATGCTCATGCTGGACCTATTGATCTTGAAACCACGTTTGAGAGTGTTGGTCCTTCTATGTCTGACACAAGAAGATGACTCATGCTGACATTGAAGCACTTGTCTCTGTTGTTGTTTCATCTTCCTCGGGTAGTGTATGTGGTTTCCATAAAGGATAAGTGGTGGCTTACTGATTTAGGGGCTTCAAAAGACATCGGTGATAACACTGTTTTATTTCTCTTTAGCGACATAACAATGCCCCTTTGGTTATCGTCGTTGATGGCTCCTTTGCCCATGTTTGTGGATCGCGAGTTGTTCTACAACCTCTCGTCTCACTCTAGATCATGGTTACTATATCCAAAATTTCCAATGCAGTCTTCTTTCTATCAGTGGTCTAACAAAAAGTTGAATTGTTGTGGTTTATTCTTTGCCTCCCATTGATACTTTCAGGACCTTCACACAAATAGGAAGATTACTGCTGAGACTGAATTTGGGCCCCCTACTACCGAGATGATACCGTTGTGTCCTCTGGGTCTGCTGCCAAGGTATCTTTCCTACAGTGGCATCAATGTCTTGGTCACCCTCATGCTCGCTTGTTAAATAAGTTTTGACCTTTTTTTTCCACAGAGACGGTAACAAAATGTGATGTTTCTCAGATAAACAAACATTGATGTCTATTTCCCAGAAAAAATATACTTTTTTCTATTTTATACCCTAACTCCAGTGGCTTTCTCATCACTCATGTTTTCGGGTGTACTGCTTTTGTACATGTCCCTTCTCAAGGTCATGACAAACACTCAGTTCGTGCAACTAAATGTGTTTTTGGGATACTCTCCCACCCAAAAGGGCTATAGTTTCATCGATCTCTTAACTAAACATCAATATGTATCTATAGATGTCATTATTTTCGATTCAACTATGCACTTATCTAATCAAGGAAAATCTATGTCCCTTGTAACAACCAATAAAAAAATTTAAACTAGTTATTATTTGTTATTTCTATTGAGCGGAGGGCATTTTTGTAATTATTTATGGGGTTTTCCTATTATGTCTAGCCGCAGCCCCCCCCCCCCCCCGATTAAAAAGGCCGATCGGCGTTAGGTTTCCGCACGCTCCCGTCTCCCGATTCCCGCAAGCCGCAGCGCCGCTCCCGTACCTCTTGTTTCCGCTTCCGCCACCTCCTGCTCCTCCTGACGTGGCCAACGCCTCCAGCTCCTCCTCCTGGCGTAGCTGACGCCTCCTGCTCCTCCTGCGCTGGCCGGCGGTTCCTTCTCCTCCCCTAGTCGGCAGCAACTTCCTTCTTCCTCCAAGGAGCCGGCAGCAGTCCTCTTCTTCCCAAACCAATAACAGAAACCCTATTCCCTCCTCTTCAAGGGTCGGCAGCCACCTTCTACTCCTATTTCTCTTCGATTTGATCGGTAATTGCGAGAGGGACACCTAGGGTTTGCTCGAATCCACATCAACTCGGATTTTTGGGCTACCTGCTTCTTTTGCCGGTGTGAACAATGTCTTCCATGTAAGTCAACTTCGGAAGTACATTTGTGACTCTAACCGCATCATTGAAGAAATTCATGTGATTCCTGAAGTCAGTCTTTCGTATCCGGTTGAACCTGCTAAGATCGTGGAGTATTAAGTACGCAAGATTCGAAAGAGAAACATTCTAATGGTCAGAGTGCTTTGGATGCATGGCAAGTCTGAGGAGTACACTTGGGAACTTGAATCTGATATGCGTAGGAAGTATCCGCAACTATTCTCTTGATCTTGGTAAGTCTCCGAATTTATTCCCCCTTACACTTTATTATACTCATAGTAATTTGTTACCATACCTTGATTCACAAATTTTGTTTGGAGTGAATGGCATCTTAAGCTTCTCCATAATAGTCTCATTCAGGGAATCCTCAAAAGTTTCGGGACGAACTTCCTAAGTGGGGAAGAATGTAACAACCTATAAAAAATTTAAACTAGTTATTATTTGTGATTTCTATTGAGCGGAGGGCATTTTTGTAATTATTTATGGGGTTTTCCTCTTATGTCAAGTCGCAACCCCTCATATCTCCCGATTAAAAAGGCCGATCGGCGCTAGGTTTCCGCACGCTCTCGTCTCCCGATTCCCGCAAACTGCAGCACCGCTCTCGTACCTCTTGTTTCTGTCTCCTCCTGCTCCTCCTCCTGGCGTGGCCGACACCTCTTGCTCCTCCTGCGGTGGCCGGCAGTTCCTTCTCCTCCCCTAGTCGACAACAACTTCCTTCTTCCTCCAAGGAGCCGGCAACAGTCCTCTTCTTCCCAAACCAGCAACAAAAATCCTATTCCCTCCTCTTCAAGGGTCGGCAACCCCCTTCTACTCCTATTTCTCTTCGATTTGACCGGTAATTGCGAGAGGGACACCTAGGGTTTGCTTCAATCCCCCTCTGCTCGGATTTTTGGGCTCTGATTTGGGCTTCCTTGGGTAAGGAACTCCTCCTTTCCCCTTTATTTAGATTTTCTTGAAATTATTTTGCAAATTTTTGTGCTCCAAATTGCGTATGTTGATCCAAGTTTATGTCTCTCTTGTAATCCACTATACACTTTGTGTTTGTGATTTTCGGTGCCGCTCATCCGTTGATGGGATCACTCAAAACCCTTCTGAATTAGGGTTTCCCTAACCTAAGCGCCGCTAAATATCTGATTCCACGTGGTAGTCTCCGCTCCCCTCACTATTGAGGGAGGTAAATTAGTAAATCCTCTCATGTTTAGGTTAGGCGATGTTAATTGCATGGGTTAGCGTAGGGATTTCCGTTAATTTAAATATCGTCCATGATTGTGCTTGAACAGGTTCGAAATAAGATTGTTAATTTTGCTTGCGCCGCTCAACCGCCACCGTCAGATTCAGCCTTACTTAAGGCAAGTAGAGAAACCTCTCGCTTGCAAACATTGATCTTAGTTTGCTACACCTTTTCTTATGTTTATGAATTTTACTGTTGAATACTCGAATCATTAAATTGTTAGCTTGTCTTAATACGCTATGAATCACTAAACCATGAATCATTTCATTTATTAATATCATAAGTAAACATTAAAATGTAGTGTTTAATGGATGCAACTCCTTGACTTGGGTTCCCTCTTGAATCCCTAATGGGAACAAAGGACCGGTCATAGCGAGCGTGAACTCCCTAGCTCAAGGGTGAGTGTTCGTGAGAGCCACTCCTTAGAGATCACGGGCAAAAAATTCTGAATCTCTGATAAGTCTTGAATCTGAACTTGAATCTGAACTTGAATCCTTCTGAATCATAAATCATGTGAATCAAGTAAAAACACCTACACCTTTCACTTGCTATAACTTATGTCATTACATGAACGAATATATGCTACACTCTGGAGTAGGCCAATAATTATGGTTGTTTCTGCTTGACTCGTTTACTTGCCCATTTTGCTGGCTTTGTTTCATGAAAATTGGTACTTGTGCAGTTCTGACTCATTGCTAGTTGTACTTTACTTGTATCAATGTTCTGAGGTTTTTTCCTGTTTGTTTTGGAATTTGCCTTAGCGTTCGTGACTGCACCGCCTGCTACCTGAGCCCGATCTGCGTCAAGTTCTTGTGTTCCTGGAGGTTTATCTTATTTATTATTGTGTCAGGTTCTATGTTTTATTTCCTCTACTGTGGGAACAATGCTTTTTTTCTGTAATTATTATGATCAGACATTTTCTCTTGTATCATGGACAACTGCTAGACTATAAATTATGTACTAGAATTTGATATTATTGCATATTCATTTTTTTTCTTTGGGATTTTTATTGCATGAATTGGTATCAGAAACTTTGTATCATGACTTTTATTAAAATGCATGAGTATTTTAATTTTCACTGCCATATTCTAAAGCTTCCGCATAAAGATAATGTATTTCTCTTCGAATTATTTATTTTAAATCTAATAATACTAATTCAGCTCTTTCCTAACAGACATAGTGTTTCTTTCCCCCATGCCACACCCGAAGCGCACTCTGACTTTTGCTTTTAGACGGGTCGTGACATCCCTTGACCTTCCAGTTAGTCATCCTCATATTTCCTCTCCATGCAAATTGATTTCTATTATCCATTCTCCTCCTACACCACCTCCTAATTCTCCATCTCATCGTTCTCCAATCTTCTATTCCTACTAGAGACGTGGTCTAGTTATTGTCATTCATATTCCTCCTACTCCCGAGGTCCCTGATTTAGTTCCCAGGACAACATAATCCTTGTCTGAGGGTTTCTCGCCGTTGGTGGATTCTACTCCAGACCTACCTATTGCCTTAAGAGAAGGTATCCAGTCATACACAACCGACCAACTCCTAATATTATCCCATATAGCAAGTTGAGTTTTACATGTAACAAGTTCGTCTAGGCTTTATCGGACACCACTCTCCCTACTCTTAAAGAGAGGCTATGCAGATTCCTCATTGAGAAACTATTATGAATGAAGAAATATCAGTACTCCTTTCTTATGATACCTGGACTCTTATTTTTTCTGCTTAGTAAATGATGCTCTTGGTTGTCATTGGATGCTTGTGGTCAAATACCTCTCAAAATGAGCAGATTGATTGATAAAAGGCTAGACTGATTGTCAAGGGTTTTACTCAGACTTATGGTTTTGATTACTTTCACACTATCTT
Organism: Dactylorhiza incarnata; assembly: GCA_033032865.1. Classification (NCBI taxonomy): domain Eukaryota; kingdom Viridiplantae; phylum Streptophyta; class Magnoliopsida; order Asparagales; family Orchidaceae; genus Dactylorhiza; species Dactylorhiza incarnata. The sequence continues at coordinate 2,347,715 of JAWHQI010000192.1, read as the reverse complement.
TCCCATGGCATGTCACAGTACCATTCATATCATGGTTTCCATAGCGGCCAACAAAGATTGGGCCATATTTCAACTAGGTGTCAAGAATGCATTCCTTTATAGGGATCTTCAAGAAATAATTTATATAGAGCACCACCAGGCTATGTTGATCAGGGAGAGTCTCAGATATGTAATCTAAAGAAAGTCATTTATAGCCACAAACAGGGTCATCGTGCGTGGTTTGAGAAGTTCAATCAAATCATCCACACGGCTAATATTCGCCACAGTCACGCAAAGCACTCCGTCTTTATAAAAGAAAAGGAGTCTGACATTGTTTTTTTAGCCATCTATGTTGATGACATTCTTCTCACAGCAACACATCCAACACGGAAGCTATCAAAACGTATCTACGCAAACACTTCATGACAAAAGACCTTAAAAAATCTTACAATTTTCTTGGGATTGTAAGAAAATTCCAGACCCCTCCAGCCGCGGGCAGCCCATTGCAGCTCTATTGGAACCTGAAGTCCAGCCCCGGGTGGCTCTTCCGGCTACTCCACATCTCTCCAAACACACCTCCAACTCCCCCCGTTCAGTATTGTGGGAGTCCAAGGTTTGTTTGTTATTTCTTTTTCAGTTGAATCCTGTGTTACATCCCTACTTAAATGGATAATAGTTTGTAAACTTTGAATCCAATTGTTTGAGACGTATGTTCTCGTTGCCTAGTTATTTGATTTTTTATCACTCATGCATTTGTACCACCTCGCGTGTTTCCTTATTTGAAAGTTTTGATTCTTTGTGGCAAATCAAATTAATATTGCTTTATAAATATAAATTATTGCAAGTAAGTAAATCGTCAGATTCATATGTGTAGGCATGTAGGAGTTCACTCATTATTTCACCATCATATAGGACCGTCATGCGTCACTTTGACTGCTACTAGATTGGAGGGTAAGAGCAAGTGATAAGTTGTGATATGAAGTGATTAAAAAAACACATGCTTGCAATGAAAAGGAAAAGATGTCTACACATGAAGTATTGAACAAGCGAGCCATATTTCCAACAATTAGTGAAACGCGATAAATCATGACAAGGACTATGTGAATGTGAGTGAATCTAGATGAAAATTCTTATAACGATCATATAGCAGGATGAACACAATACCACTTAAAAGAGAGAATAGTTTCTTAGTGATGGATAACTTGAGTACCTGTCAATAAGCCATAGGACTCCATCTCTTACACCTACAATAACAAGAGGTCCAACAGGGCGTTTCTGCTCATGAGGGAAACGAGTAACTTCCACAGACACCCCTCCACCTGCAACAGCAACCTCATTTGGTTTTCTCCCATCTATCTCTGGCTGATTAACTGCATCCTCTCCGTCTATTTTGGACTGTTTGGGCAAGGCTATGAATGGAGGTATTGAGGGAGCATGTTGGAAGGATGCTAATCGAACAACCTGAAATGATAAAATCTAGATTTAAGCTTAAACATACTTAAAAAAATAAGTTTAATGAAACAAGGCCTAAGTTTTATCAACTTGTATGTTACAATTTACTGAAATGCACTTCACACTGTATTTCTCTATTGCATGCCAAATTTTCTATAACAAGGCAGAGTAGATTAGTCTAGACATGTTTTCCCTATGTCAGCAGGTAAGTCAAAATACTTATTCAATATGTTGAGACTAAATTCTATAAAGACAATCCTTATCCTCATTGCAAAGCCCTTTTATATGAAGCAAAAGTATTTACCCAATAAGGTAACAAGTTTACTAAGAATGTGTATAGAGGGAAATTATAGAGGTTTGAAACCTCCTCTTAAATAAGTTTACCATATTTAGGAGCTATAAGCCTATAATCCAGATTTAATAGTTGGTAATATTTACAATGATGTATGTGAAGTTCAAATAATGTTTCTCTAACAACAATAAACAAAGTTCATACTTAAAATATATGAACTTTTCAAATACTACAATCTATCAATAAAAACCGATAAGCCGTCGAAGGTGGATTCCAGCAGCTAAACCTCCTAAGGCAGACGCCTGAACAGAGGGAAAAATGAAGATCTCCAGCAGGAGCTTCTGAGAAGGGGAAATAGGGAAGATAACGATAAGTTTTTTGATACATTTCTTTTGGAGGTTTATATAACCTTCCTACATTTGCAGGCGAGCTCCACAAACCCCACCTTTGACACTACACCCACGCCTCCAACTATCGCGGTTTTACACGACTCAATAACATGACTCTTAACTGAATTTGGGAAATGACGATTACAACACATGAAAAAAAAAAAAGAAATGCATTACAATTAACAGTAAAAACGGTAAGGGGCGTATCAATTGCTCCTTTTGAAATCCTTGACCTCAAAGATCAAAGGTGGGATATGCTTTCTTGACTTCATAATAATCCTCCCAAGTTGCATCTTCTAGGCTAGAATTGATCCACTTGATCAAGACTTGGGGTATGGCCTTCCCTTGTCGATTGATCATTCTCCGTCTCAGGATAACATCTGGTGTCATGAGTAATTGGCCTTCATGAGAAATAAACTCTGGAATGGAGGGTTTTGCGGGTGCTTCTCCAATGTGTTGCTTGAGCTGAGATATATGAAATGTGTTGTGAATCTTTACCGTAGGTGAAAGTTGCACCTTATAATCTACCTTGCCCACTCTGTGAATGATGGGAATAGGTCCAAAAAATTTGGGTGATAGCTTATTATAATTTGCCCCCATGATGCTCACTTGTCGGTATGGTTGAAGCTTAATATAGACTAAATTCTCCACTTCCAGCTCTCTTTCTCTTCTCTTCTTATATGTCATCACCTTCATTCTGTTCTGAGCTTGATATATATGATGCTTCAATAATCTGAGGGCTTCTTCTCTTGCTTGTAAGCTTCTATCAATACGTTCCACCATGGTCGAATCTAGAATATATGGGGTATGAAGAGGGGGTGGTTGTCCATACACAATCTCATATGGGGTCGATTGGATGACACTATGGAAGTTGGTATTATACCACCATACTGCTAAGGGCAACCATTGACTCCATTTCTTGGTCTTATCGTTGGTCATGCATCTGACATAGTTTTCTACGCGCCTGTTAACTACCTTCATTTGCCCGTCTAATTGAGGGTGATAGGCCCCGGATGTGTTGAGCTTAACCCCTTGTATTTTAAAAAATTCTTGCCAAAAGGCACTAATGGAAATAACCCCTCTATCACTAACAATAGAGTTGGGCATTCCATGAAGCTTAAAAATTCCATTCATAAACTCTTGTGCAACTGAGATGGTTGTGCATGGATGTTTCATGGGAAGGAAGTGAGCATACTTGCTTAGTCAATCCACTGCTATCAATATGATATCATACAATTGAGATGTGGGTAATCCTTCAATGAAGTCCATTGATATATCTTTCCATATCCTATCTGGTATTGGTAGAGGTTGTTGTTGGGTTTTCCTTCGAGGTTGACACATCATATGTGCGCAGCGGAATAGTGTTTAAGAAAACCCTAAACAGAAATTGTGGATCCTGCGATAATCATGAATCAAGAAATAAAAACAACAAGTGCAAAATACCTGTGCGGAATCAAGCCACAACTCGATCAAGAAGCTCCAGAAAATGCCTTGCTTGAGTTCCGCGAACGCAGAAATAGATCTGCGTCTTTACAGGAAATTCACACTAACGGGAGAACCACCTTGCTGTCGTCAAACGAAAGCAGGTTGGAAGAAAGATCGGCTTCTTCGTCTCCACGAACTGCTAGGTTCGATTCCAGGAGAGAATTGTATGCGCTAGGGCTCCAGTTCGCAAAAGGATCGCCGTGGGGTTCGCCACTCTAAACACTTCAGAAGGAGCCGGATAATAAGAAAGCTTAACCCTAGATCTAAATATTATATATATGTATATATAATATCTAGTGAACTGGGTTCAGCTTCAAAAGGAATTACCCTAAGAAAAGCCGAACCGGGTTCAGGGTTTAAAACAGGAGAACAAATTGTCTTTGACTGTGTCGGCTTGACGTCTAGTCGATATACACTATATCGACTAGATGTCTAGCCGACATACACTGTACAGGCCTCAGGTCCAGTCGACATACACTATGTTAACGTGATGACTAGTCGACATACACTATGTTGATGTCTAGCTGACATGCACTATGTCGACTAGATGTCTAGCTGATACAGTCTCTGTCAAGTCGATAAGCAATCAAGCCGATATACATTATATCTACTAGAACTCTAGTCGACACAGAGTGACTGTCCAGTCGACACAGACTTGGTCTAGCCGATATACACTATATCGACAGCCAATCTAGTCGACATAGACTTAGTCTAGCCGATATACATTATATCAACAGCCAATCTAGTCGGCACAGTCCAGTCGACATAGACTTAGTCTAGCCGATATGCATTATATTGACAGTCAATCTAGTCGACATTGTCCAGTCGATACTGAACTGGTCTAGCCGACAAAGACAATCAAGTCGACATATACTATGTCATCTTGACTTCTAGCCGATATCACTATATCGACATGTAGTTTCGTCGACACAGACTTTCTCTCATTCAATCCAAGTTTGGCTCTTCACTCATATCCTATATAAGTCGAGACATACCGATCATGTCCAATTTCTCGTACGTTATTATGTGCGACAACATAAGCTCATATTACGTTGGTAGTGAGTCTAACTTGTTGACTACTTCTAGATCACAAAGACTCCAACAGTTGCAAGAGTCACATGGGCTTGCTTGTGTCGGCCTTGCATTGTTGGCAGACAAGGCACTTCTTCATACACTCATCGATGAACTCCTTCATTCTTCTCCAATGGAAAATCTGCTTGATTCTTTTGTAAGTGGCATGAACTCCATAATGACCTCAAGTGGCTATATCATGATATAAATGACAAATCAGCTTCTTCACCTCTTCATCTCCCACCATTAATTTTCCTTCTTCAAAATTCCTTAGGCCCGTTGATATTCAAGTAGTTGATTGGGATCCTTCTCTATAGTTTGAATGATGGTTTGCATAGCTTGGTCTCCTTGCCACGAGCTTTTAACTTTCTCAAGGAGATCAGTTTGAAAAGTTACAAGGGTGGATAAACTTCCTTCCATCTTGTGGGATAGTTCATCTGCCGTCACATTCTCTATTCCCTTTTTGTAGTGAATTATGTGATCAAAGCCCATCAATTTAGACATATACATATGTTGTTGTGGGGTGGATATGTTCTGCTCCATGAGAAATCTGAGGCTTTGGTGATCAGTATGGATTACAAATGCATTCCCAATCAAGTAGTGCCACCACTTGTTAGTAGCCATGAGTATGGCTAATAGTTCCTTCTCATAGATTGATAAAGACACATGTTTGGGTCCCAAAGTTTTGCGGAAAAATGCAATTGGATGACCCTCTTGCAAGAAGGAGAGATTGCAATTTCAATCACAATTTTTTTTCAAAGTTAGGTAGTGCCAAAATAGAAGGAGAGCTTGCAACCGCCTTAAGTTGGGAGAAAGCTAACTCTGCGGCTTCATTCCATATGAACTTGTCTTTCTTCAATAAATCTGTCAAAGGCTTTGCAATGCTTCCATAGTGTCCGATAAACCATCTGTAATACCCTGTCAAGCCTAGGAATCCTCTGAGCTGCTTCAAAGTAAGTGAACTAAGCCAATTGATCATATATTGTATCTTTTGAGGGTCGGCTGAGGCTCCCTGAGCTGAGATAATGTTGCCCAAATACTCAATTTGTTGCACTCCAAAAAGACATTTGGATTTCTTAACATAAAGTTGTTACTTTTTGTAAGAGCTGGAAGGTTGTTTCAAGATGTACAAGATGTTCTTCTAGAGAGGGGCTATACATGAGAATGTCGTAAAAAACACTAAGATAAACTTCCTTAGGTAGACATGGAAAACATGGTTCATTAAACTTTGAAAGGTAGAAGGGTCATTGGTTAATCCAAAGGGCATTACCAAAAATTTGTAATAGCCCTCATGGGATCTAAAAGTTGTTTTCTTTGTCATTTGGGGCCATGCACACTTAGTGACACTGATATCCTAATCCTAGATCTAGTTTCGGAAAGAACTTTGCCCTTTCTAACTCATCCAATAGCTCTTCAATGATGGGGATGGGAAAGTTGTTTCTAATGGTGTTTTTATTGAGATATCTATAGTCTATACACATCCTCCATCATCCATCTTTTTTCTTCACTAGCACTATGAGGGAAGAGAATGGGCTTTTGCTATGTCGGATCACTCATGGCTCTTAACATTTTTGCAATGATCTTTTCAATTTCTGTTTTTTGGGCAAATGGATATCGGTATGGTTTGGAATTTACAACTTGGTTGGGATTTTTAAGTGTTATGTGATGGTCATGAAACCTTATAAGGGGTAGAGTGGTGGGAACTTCAAAAAGGAATTCAAATTTGTTGATGAGGATTTGCAGCTCTCTCCTCTGATTTTCTTCCCCGTGAAGGGAACATCAGGAGTCGTTAAAAAGGGGGTTGATGGTTGTTACCTCATGTTGCTGCCAACATACCGTCATCATGGAGATCTGGGGGTCCTTTTGTAGTAACTTGCTCATCTTCTTTTGGCTCACTAACTCATTACCCAAATGTCTGCTTCCCCTTAAAGAAATCTTCTTGCCTTGGACTAAGAACTCCATCTTAAGGTTGAGAAAGTCCCACTGAATGATGCCCAAGGTGATCAACCATTGGACTCCAAGCACCAAGTCAAAACCCCCCAACAGTAGCAGCAACATATCGGCTTCAAATTGTACTCCTTGCATGCACCACTGGAACACTTTGCATAGATGTGGCTTTGTAATTTATTTCTATCAGATACAGCCACAGTGAAAGAGGGAAGTGGAGATAGTTGGCATTTGAATTTGATTGCCTAACGCGTTCTCATAAGATACAGCCACAGTGAGAACTTCATATATCAATGAGAATGCATAATACCTGCCTCTTAAGCGAGCCTTTGACCTTCATGGTATGGAAATAGTTGATTATGGTGAGTGTGTGCATTGATACTTGAGGTGCTATTAGAGGTTCCTGTGAGCAGGTTGGCCTTTCCTCTTCTGGCTTTTCTTCTGGTAATGTGTCGTTGGAACTCTCTTCTCCTTTTTCTTTTGAATCTGGTTCCATCTCTAACACATAATTGTGCTCTCTTTTTGCAACGATGACCTCTGCTGAAGGGTTCGTCGCACCAATAGCACAGTCCCTTTGCTCTCTTCTCTTCCATCTCTTTGGTTGTCATTTTCTTATGGCCATGAATAGCAAGACCCTTGTGGTCATCGGAATGATAATTGGATCTCGGCAAGGCCGGAGAGGGGCATTTGATCTATGAGACACTTGCAACCCCCTGATGATGAGGCCCCTTCTTAGCTCCCAGAGACAGCTGCTATTCTTGGATACGTGCGAGACTATAAGCCTTCGAACGGGTGGAAGGCAAAAACATCCTCACAGCTAGGGAGATGTCCCTTCTAAGGCCTGTTAAGAACAAACTTCTGGCATATTCTTTCGTACTGAAAAGATTGTTCCTTAATGATTCAAATTCTTAGAGGTAATGTAGCACAGATGGGCTAAGTTGTTAATGGTGAAGCTGGCAGATGATGTATGTTTTAACTCCTTGAGATCACTCATAGGGTCGTCATAGAGAGGTGAACTGAACCTTTCCTGCACGGCAATAGCAAACTCGTTCCAGGATAGCTCTGTTCTAGCTATTCTGACTCGGGAGAAATTTTGAAACCACGTCGATGCTCTTCCTTCCAAGTTCACTGTTGCCAGCTTCACCATTAATGCTTCACGAGTCTCATCGATTTGGAAGAATTGTTTGCTTCTGTACAACCACTCCTTGATTGCGTCGCCTTCAAATTGAGGAAATTCCAATCGAGCGCAGCGCGTGGGAACGGAATAAGATTCTTGGGGGAAAGGTTGTTGCTTTATAGGCCTCAGAGATGGTGTTGTCGCTTCCTGTCGCTCAATTGCCAGCATGGCAATCATATTGCGCAATTCCTCCAATGTCGTGCTCTGCTTCGACTCCATCTCATGCAATGTTTGCTTCATGCTCTCCATCTCCTTTCGCAAGTTGTGGTTTCTGATATTATGCTCTCTCATGGCTACAGAAACGTCGGGCGGATGACACTCTGTTAGAAGAGGGAATAGAAAAGAGAAGTACAATTTTATTTATCCCATATAGGGGCTATTTATAACATTACAAAGGACTCATAAACTCTAATACAAGATGTGGGACTAAACTCACTCACATATAAGGACTCTACTAAAGGATTAATACGCATAACTCCAACACTCCCCCTCAAGCTGAAGGGGGACCCTTCAGCTTGGACATAACAAACTAACGGCAAAGGAGGTGGATGATGTGGGACAAAACATCAGATGAGCCACCGAGGGAAATTCCAAACCGGGGAATCAAGTCGGGGACATAGCCACACACGACATTGACCCACACACGACGCAGGACCCACACACGACGCGGACTCACTGGAAACCGGTCAACCAACATCACCCACACACACAACATGCGAAGAGAACGAAAGATGTGGAGCAAATCATCAAACGAGTGATCGGGGATAATCCGCCGGGGATAATCTGTCGGGGATAATCCGCAAGAAGGGCGGTCCCACACGACACAGTCCCACACGACACGGTCCCACACGACACAACCCGCTGAGATTATAACAACCAACACAAGACGCGTCCCCAACACACGACCAATCGAAAGAAAACAAGGGGAGACGCAAACGACATACAACAAGCCTAGGGGCCGTGTGGAACGAAGGCAAAAGGTCGGGGAAGATCATCCGAGCCTCCTTCATCCCAAACACTCCCCCTCACGTGAACACCACGTGCATATAGGCATAACAAGACCACTAAGCAAATACAAACAAGGACAATTAAAGTCACACAAAAAATGACTAAAAACTAGCATGAAACTTCATTTGTGGCAAGAGATCATCCCCCGGAAGAGGCGGCAACTACTGGGATTGTCAGAAACCAAGGGCAGCAGCTGAAATTGATTGCAGCGGCTGAAGTAGATGATCGGCGGCCAGAATATTGACCCGGATAGACGACAGGAATAGCGGGATCCGGCTCAGACAGGAGACGCACCAGACTCAGCAGCCGGCGAGCGGAAAGAAAGGATAGGCTGGAGCAAACGGGCGTCGAAGTCGCAGACAGTGCAGCACACGGCGGAAGCAGGAGGGATCGGAGCCGGGAGAAGCTCCAGCGGCAGAGATGCACGGGATCTGGAGGCATGAATGACGAGAGCAGATCGGAGAAGATCTACAGGAGTCGAGAGAAGCACCAGCGACACCTTAGCCGTGAACGCAGGCGGACGGAGAAGAAGCAAAGGTGCAGTTCCAGGAAGCAGCATCGATGGAGAAACAACATCGTCGAAGAAGAAGCATCGTCGGAGGCGTCAAAGCAGTAGATCGACCCGTCGATGGAGCGAGAGAAGACGACGCAGAAGAGGGAATAGGAGCCGGAGCAGGAGCCGCTCGCGTCGACAGGAGAAGAGGAAGGACCGGCAGCAGTCGTCGTCGATCGGCAGAAGCGTCGTCGACGAAGACGGGAGAAGCAGCGGTCGATGAAGATGGCTCGACGGGATCGAGCGTTACGCAGGTAGGAGCAGAGGAGTCCTCCTCGTCGAAGGCAGAGGCCACTCCCGTCGATGGAATCAAACAGTGATTCCCTCGACGGGAGCGGGAAGGGGCCGGCTTGACGTGAGCCCTCACAGACGCGGCTGACGGAAAAAACGAGAGGGAGAGACGGAGGTCTGGCGGAAATCAGAGAGTAGGAAAAAAAATTTAGGGTTTCAGATCTTAGGCTCTGATACCATGTTAGAAGAGGAAATAGAAAAGAGAAGTACAATTTTATTCATCCCATATAAGGGCTATTTATAACATTACAAAGGACTCATAAACTCTAATACAAGATGTGGGACTAAACCCACTCACATATAAGGACTCTACTAAAGGATTAATACGCATAACTCCAACACACTCTAATACCACTGATAGTCGTGGAAGGTGAATTCCAGCGGCTAAACCTCCGCCTGAACAGAGGGGAAAAACGAAGATCTCTAACAGGAGCTTCTGAGAAGGGGAAATGGGGAAGATAACCATAAGTTTTTCGATACATTTCTAACATTTTTGGAGGTTTACATAACCTTCCTACATTTGCAGGTCGAGCTCCACAAAGCTCACCTTTGACACTACACCCACGCCTCCAACTGTCGATGGTTTTACACGACTCAATAACGGGACTCTTAACTGAATTTGGGAAATGACGGTTACAACACGGGAAAAAAAGAAATGCATTACAATTAACGGTAAAAACGATAAGGGACATATCAAAAACATTTACAGTCTCTAATAATTTACAGATGAATCAATGTCAATCATTAGAAGAATCTAACCTAGCTCCCTTAAAATGGACTTTATTATAGGATGTCTAGTTTGTTTGTTTATTACTTACTAGAACCTAATCATCAACTCAAAATCTATATTAGGTTATTAAATGCAAGAGGCCACATGAGTTCCGGATGTAAGATTGTATTCTTAACATGCCCCTCATGTGTAGGATCTTGGGCCTACATGGACTTTTTTTAGTTGTGTTACATGGGAGTTGATTGATGGTCGTAGCATGCTCTGATACGATAATATGGAGATGTAGAAAATTGTCACTTGTGTGGCGCCTAGATCGAGGTGACATTTAAAAATCTTTTGTACTCATATGTGTGGCCAACCTAGTTTATAGAGCTTTTATGACATTGTTCTCAAGCACTCAGAGTTATTTTCTTGTAACATTCTACTGCATGTTTTAATTTCCCTATAATTTAGTATAAAGCTTTCAATTTAGCGAAGCTTGTGAGCATACACACCTCATTGTCCTCAAAACCCAAAAATCTCTTAGGGACCGTTCGTTTGGACAGAATTGGGCAAATGGAATTGGAATTGGATCAAATCCATTTCAATTCCATTAAAATCATAAACGTTTGTTGCCTAAAATAATGTGATATTAAAGTGCAGGTACAACATTCGGCTGCATATTACTCCTGTAATGCTTTAAAATCGGAATTGCCTAAAATAATGTTTACTTTACACAGGTTCAAATCATAAACACTTGTTGTATCTTGCATAATTTCCTTATAAAGAGGTAATTAGATCATGATGCTAGAACATGTTCAATGAGTATCGAATGTGTGTGTAGTTGTATACTTGTATGTGTTGATGTGTATGTGAATGCGAGTGTGTAGGTGATAAATGTTGTATGTTAATGTGTATGTGTTGTTGTGTAGGTGAGTGTATATATTTTGTTGTGTAGGTGAGTGTGTATATGATGAATTTTTGAGTGAGTGTGTATGTGTTGATTTGTATGTGATATTAAAGTGCAGGTAAGTGTGAACTATTTATGTCGTAATACAATCAATTGTTTTTTGTTAGCCTAAAATAATGTTTACTTTACACAGGTTCAAATCATAAACGCTTGTTGTATCTTGCATAATTTCCTTATAAAGAGGAAATTGGATCATGATGCTAGAACATGTTCAATGAGTATCGAATGTGTGTGTAGTTGTATACTTGTATGTGTTGATGTGTATGTGAATGTGAGTGTGTAGGTGATAAATGTTGTATGTGTTGTTGTGTAGGTGAGTGTGTTGGAAGCGACACGAGCACGCGATTTCACTCTCTCTTCACTACTTCTCGCAGCGAGCACCCTCCGGCGAGAACAACCTCCTCTCGCACCGGCGAGCTCTCTCAACCCACGGCGAGCACCACCCTCAACTACACGAGGCCTTCTCGGCGAGGACACCACCAACCTGTGCGAGCTCTTCCCCTTCACTTCCTCGTCCACGCGAGCGGGCTGCTCCTCACCTCCACGTTCAGGCGAGCTTCTCACCACCACTCGACTCACGCGAGGTACACCACAACTACTACTAGTTCTCGGCGAGCACCTCCAACCTCAACGCTACGCGAGCGCAACTCTACTCCGGCGAGATGTCCCTACGGTTGGTGTCGGGCTGCTCCGGCGAATAACCTGTGGGCGAGAACTCCTACACGCGATAGTTTCCTGCGGGAGTGGCAGGCGAGAAGAAGGTGGCGAGATACCCCTCCTGGCGAGATGGCGGAGTTGGCTACTATTCCTGCGGGAATAAATTTTAACAAAACTTTATCTCACTACTTCACTCTCCCTCTCTCTCTCTAAAAACTTCTGCCAAAATTTTCTCTCCAATTTTCTATTCCACCGCACCTCTTTACAAAGGATGTACAGCCTATTTATAGGCAACAAAAGAAAACAAATTCTCTCTCCACAATTAATGCTCACCCTCTCTCCTCTTTTTCAAAATAAAACACATATATAAAAAACATATAAAAGATGTTGACCTGGTCAACACAGCTCAAACCAACAAACTCCCCCTCAAGCTTGGCCGCATATGCCGAGCTTGCCTTTGAGCTACGCGAACGTGTCTGCCTTCAATGCCTTAGTGAATATGTCCGCGACCTGCTCTCCGGTGGGGCAATACTTTACTTCGACCGTCTTCAGCTCCACTTGCTCCCGAAGAAAATGATATCGAGTCTCGATATGCTTGCTCCTCCCATGCAGCACTGGGTTCTTCGCGAGCTGGATGGCCGACATGTTATCTACTAACATTGTCGTTGGCCAGTCCTGCACATGATGTAGTTCCTCTAATAGCTTCCTGAGCCAGATGGCTTGGCAGGCGCATGCCGCTGCCGCTATATACTCCGCTTCGCATGATGACAAGGCTATAGTAGCCTGCTTCTTCGAGCTCCATGAGAACGCCGTCGTCCCCATGTGAAAACAGTATCCGGAAGTGCTCTTCCGATCATTGACATCTCCACCATAGTCGCTATCCGAGTAGCCGACTAGCTTCAACTCTCCTCCTGATGAGTACTTCAGGCCATGGTCCCTTGTTCCATTCACATATCTTAGGATTCGCTTCGCTGCGGTGAAGTGATCCTGCTTGGGCTCCTCCATGTAGCTGCTTACTACCCCGACCGCATACATGATGTCAGGCCTAGTGAAGGTCAAGTACCTTAGACTCCCGACTAGGCTCTTGAACATCGTCGGGTCCACACCTTCCTCCTCAGAGTCCTTCCTCAACTTTGTCCCTGGGTCCGCTGGAGTGGAGATAGCCTTGCTACCCTCCATCCTGAACTTTTTCAGAATTTCTTCTGCATACTTCTTCTGGGATATGAAGATCCCGTCTTCCTCCTGCTTCACCTCAACCCCCAGGAAATAACTCAGCTCTCCCAAGTCCGTCATTTCGAACTCCTTCTTCATAAGCCTCTTGAACTCCTCAAACATAGTTGGGTTGTTCCTGGTGAATATCATGTCGTCCACGTATAGACACAAGACCATGATATCCCCGTTCTCCGCTATCTTCACATACAGGGCATACTCGTACGGGCACTTCACATATCCATGCTTCTGGAGGAAGGCATCTATCCTTCCATTCCACGCCCTTGCTCCTTGCTTCAGCCCGTACAAGGCTCTGTCTAGCTTGCAGACTTTTCTCTCCTGGCCCTTTACCACATACCCTGGAGGGTGCTCGATGTACACATCCTCCTCCAAGTAGCCATTCAAGTACGCCGCCACAGCATCCATTTGCAAGATTGTCCACCCATAATGAGCTGTCAGTGCGATGATCAACCGAATGGTGTCAATCCTCGCCACTGGGGCATAAACCTCGTCATAGACCACTCCTTGGACTTGCCTGTAGCCCTTCACGACGAGCCTAGCCTTGTGCTTCTCCACAGCTCCATCTTTGTTCTTCTTCACCTTATAGACCCACTTCACCCCGAGGGGTTTGTGGCCTGCCGGTGGATCCACTAGCCTCCAGGTATCGTTCTTCTTGATAGAAGCCATCTCAGCATCCATCGCCGTCTTCCAAGATTTCTCCTGGGCAGCTTCTTCATAGGACCTTGGCTCACAATCTGCTAAGAGGCAATACAATGAATAGTTAGTATGGATTGGGGCCGTCTCCTCATAGAGCTCCCCCACCCTCTTCATCCTGGGTGGTGGACTCTCGGAGTCACTCCGACTCCCGCTGCCTCCTGCAGAATTTTCTCCACTTGAGCTTTCCCCTCTTGAGTGGGAGGTGGAAGCTCCCCCTGAATTCCTGCTCGGTGGTGATGGTGGCTCCACTCCACCATCCTCGGCTCCAGCCTCATGACCTCCTTCATCTTCATCCTCGAAGAAGATGCCCTTCATGCTCCTCGTCTTCTCATCCCAACTCCAGCTGCTGCCTTCTTCAAACACCACGTCTCTCGAGACTATGGCCTTCTCTGTCACCGGGTTGTAAAACTTGTAAGCATTGCTCTCCAGAGCGTAGCCAACAAAGATACACTTCTCGCTCCTATCGTCGAGCTTCTTCCTTCTCTGTTCCGGGATGTGAGCATGAGCTACACACCCGAAGACCCTTAGGTGATTCACGCTTGGCTTCCAGCCACTCCATGCTTCAAACGGCGTCATGAACTTCACGCTCTTTGTGGGGCATCTGTTCAGTAGATACACCGCACACTGCACTCCTTCCGCCCAGAAACTCTTCGGTAGCCCCTTCTCCTTCACCATGCTCCTCGCCATGTTCATGATGGTGAGGTTCTTCCTCTCTGCCACTCCGTTCTGCTGCGGTGAGTACACCGCCGTCAGCTGGTGTGAGATCTCATTCTCCTTGCAGAAAGCATCAAACAGCCTCGAGGTGTACTCCCCACCTCAATCTGTCCTTAGCACCTTCAGATCCTGACCGCTCTCTTTCTCCGTCATAGCCTTGAACTCCTTGAACTTGTCAAGGGCCTCAGATTTTTCCCTTAGGAAATATGCGCAACACTTCCGACTAATGTCATCCGTGAAGGTTATGTAGTATCTGCTTCCGCCTATTGAGGTGGTCTCAAACGGACCCGCAATGTCCAAGTGAACCAGTTCAAGCTGCCTCCTTGCTCTCCAGGACTTCCCTCCTTCAAAACTCTGCCTCTTCTGCTTCCCTTTCGTGCAAGCTTCACACACCTTCTGAAGTGGTGAGATCATTGGCAGATCTGTCACCACCCTTGAGTGAGATAGCAGCTTCAACCCCGTGAAACCCAAATGGCCCATCCTATGGTGTCATAGCCATGCTTCTTCCTCTTCCTCCGTTCTCGCGAGACAAGCTGTCTCTTGAGCATTCATCTTCAGCGTGAAGAGACGGTTCGCCGTCATCTCCACCTTCATTACTTCCTTCCCTTGACCATTCTTCATTGCCAGAGACCCATCCTTCATCTGGACGCAATAGCCTCTCTCCACTAACTGCCAAATGCTCAAGATGTTGGTCTTCAACCCTGGCACATAGTACACATCGTTCAGGTGTACTCTCTCCTCATTCAGCTTCGTCTCCACCAAACCCTTTCCTTCCAAGGAGATCTTTGACGCATCCCCGAAGCTAACCTCACCCCCAATGGGTTCAAGGTTTGTGAACACCTCTCTATCTCCACACATGTGGTTGCTCGCCCCTGTGTCCAGGTACCACACTTCATTTTTCCCTTCTTCCGCACCTCGGTAGGTTAGGACATCATCGGGTTTCCACCTCCAGCATTGTTCCCATTGTTCCTAGCCTCCACATAGTGGTTAGCTTCTTCTCTCTTCCTCGGACTCCAGCAGTCGTAGCTCATATGCTCATACTTGTTACAGTTGTAACATTGTATCTGGGACATATCTCCTTGGCCTCTTCCACGGCATCTTCCTCTTCCTCTTCCTTCTTGCCATCCACCTTGATGTCGCTCCCCCTCTTTCTGGTAGTTCTGATTTCTCCCTTGATCTCTACCTCCTCTTCTTCCTCTACCTCTTCCTTGGTGACCTCGGCCACGCTGGCCGCCTCCTCTTCCTGAACTTTCTCCAAAGTTCAACTGGGTCTAGAGTGCTTTTCCCAAGCCACTCGCTTCCTCATCATCCTGCAACATTCTGTACTCATGAGCTTGCAAAGAGCCTACAAGCTCATCCACGGTCATCAAGTTGAGGTCCTTCGATTCTTCGATCGCCACCACTATATGACGGAACTTCTTGGCCATAGATCTCAGCAACTTCTCCATGAAGCTCACATCCTCGATTGCCTCCCCATTGCGCTTCATCTCATTTGTGAGCGTCCGCAGACGAGTCACATAGTCACTGACCTTCTCGGTGCTTTGCATCTTTGTCACTTCATACTCCGCACGGAGGGACTGCAGCTTCACCTTCTTTGCCTTCTCAACCCCTTGCATGGAGCGTTGCAACACCTCCCATGCTTCCTTAGAGGTCCTAGCGTCTGAGATCTTCTCGAAGGTTGCTTCGTCAACCCCTTGGTATAATAAGAACAAAGCCTTCTTATCCGCCTTCCTTGCCTCTCTAAGTGTTGTCTTCTGGGCGTTAGTCAACGTCGCCTCTACTGCAGCAGTGCGCTCCTCATACCCATTCTCCACTACATCCCACAACTCCTTGGAGGCAAGTAGCACTCGCATCTGTATACTCCAATTCCCATAATTGGTCTTCGTCAGCTTGGGGACTTGTACCGGCATAGCTCCGCTCGTCTCCATCACTTCTACTCCTCAAACCTTCTGAGTCACCGCAATGGTTTGCAACCTGGCTTTGATACCACTTGTTGGAAGCAACACGAGCACGCGATTTCACTCTCTCTTCACTACTTCTCGCAGCGAGCACCCTCCGGCGAGAACAACCTCCTCTCGCACCGGCGAGCTCTCTCAACCCACGGCGAGCACCACCCTCAACTACACGAGGTCTTCTCGGCGAGGACACCACCAGCCTGTGCGAGCTCTTCCCCTTCACTTCCTCGTCCACGCGAGCGGGCTGCTCCTCACCTCCACGTTCACGCGAGCTTCTCACCACCACTCGACTCACGCGAGGTACACCACAACTACTACTAGTTCTCGGCGAGCACCTCCAACCTCAACGCTACGCGAGCGCAACTCTACTCCGGCGAGATGTCCCTACGGTTGGTGTCGGGCTGCTCCGGCGAATAACCTGTAGGCGAGAACTCCTACACGCGATAGTTTCCTGCGGGAGTGGCAGGCGAAAAGAAGGTGGCGAGATACCCCTCCTGGCGAGATGGCGGGGTTGGCTACTATTCCTGCGGGAATAAATTTTAACAAAACTTTATCTCACTACTTCACTCTCCCTCTCTCTCTAAAACTTCTGCCAAAATTTTCTCTCCAATTTTCTATTCCACCGCACCTCTTTATAAAGGATGTACAGCCTATTTATAAGCAACAAAGAAAACAAATTCTCTCTCCACAATTAATGCTCACCCTCTCTCCTCTTTTTCAAAATAAAACACATATATAAAAAACATATAAAAGATGTTGACCTGGTCAACACAGCTCAAACCAACAGAGTGTGTATATGTTGTTGTGTAGGTGTGTATAAGATGAATTTTTGAGTGAGTGTGTATGTGTTGATTTGTATGTGATATTAAAGTGCAGGTAAGTGTGAACTATTTATGTCGTAATACAATCAATTGTTTTTTGTTAGCCTAAAATAATGTTTACTTTACACAGGTTCAAATCATAAACGCTTGTTGTATCTTGCATAATTTCCTTAAAAGAGGGAATTAGATCATGTTGCTAGAACATGTTCAATGAGTATTGGGCTCGGCGTGACGCATAAAATTTTCAATTTATGGCTACTTTTTTGTTGTTTTGATTGCATATATAGTATGCTAGATGTTATATGTGTTTGGTTTTGATTGCATATATAGTATGCTAGATGTTCATATATAGTAATTTTAACATGTTTAATATTTTTTCAATTGGTTGTGTTATAACTGTGAAACAGCTAGTAAATGGAAATAAATAGTACTAAAGCTACCAAAGGAAAAGAACAGTCGTATATTCACTGGACAGCACAGATGGATACAACTTTATCCACAGCTCTCCTCGAGCAGCAGGGTTTGGGCAATAAAGCGGCAAATGGTTGGAAAAATGTCGCATTCACCGCTGCGATCCAAGCCGTGAAGGATGAATGTAATGTGATGATAAATAAGGAGAAGATAATGGCCCGCTTAAAGACGTAGAATAAGTATTATCAAGAAATATCGGCAATGTTGGATACAAGCGGCTTCGGTTGGGATTGGGAGCACAATGTCGTAAAGGTAGATAGCGAGGATGTTTGGGCCAACTATGTTACGGTAATGTTTGTTATGTTAGAAAAGTATATTACCAAAGTTATAAATTATTTGTCTAATCTTTTCTTAACTTGTAGGCACATCTAACCGTAAAGCATTACAGGAGTAAGATGACCGTCAATTGGGGCGACTTAGGCATGTTGTGCGGGGTTGATAGAGTTACTGGAGCCCAAGCTGTGACTGCATCAGAGGCTATGAATGAAGTTAACATAGAAGAATCTGTGGATGAAATTGTTGTTGAAGAGGTTGAGCCACGACCAAAGAGGAAGAAGAATAGAGCTACAGCTGATATTATTGCGGATGCGGTTACAACAATTACAAGGAACATGGAGCGAGAGAGCAGCGTGCATGTTCAGCCTCCACCACAGCTATCAAGAGCCGATAGGATATATGCGGCCCTTGCAGCTATTACTGATCTGACTGAGCATGAGATCATCAAGGCTATCAATATCTTGAACGTTGATGAAGCAAAGAGCGACGTGTTCATGGCACTGCCGGTACCCATCAGGAGGACCTGGCTCCGCTTGCATCTTGATGTTTGACAAATCCTAAGCGAGAGACATTATTAGTTTTTTTGGTTTTTTAATATCAAGTGTGACCTTGTTTTGTGTATGTGGACTTCAGTATTGTTATTTTTCTATGTATTATGCGAATTTATTTTATCTTTGTGAACATTTTAATAGTTTAGTTTGACGGATCTTTATTTATTATTTGTCTCTGCAATTTTGTCAATTTTTTATATTTTCAATTCTAATTCCTATCAACTAATTCTAGCATGCAACTGAACAACGGAATTTTGTTGATTCCAATTCCACTACAAGAATTTCTGCATTCAACCGAACATCAGAATTAGAATTGAATTCAATTCCAATTCCTGCAGAATTGGAATTGATCCAATTCCATTCGCTCAATTCCGTCCAAATGAACTAACCCTTAGAGATAAAGAACAGTAAGTGTACGATTTTTAGGATGTAAGTAAAGAACAATGGGGAAGCTATGAGCTTGGTGGAGAATATGGAGGAGGGCAGAGACAAAGGCATGAAGGATGGGTGAGAAATAGAGGCAGCAGGCCAACAAAATAAAGGACTGCAAGGGAGTGGCGAAGTGAGAAAAGGGGTCATTATCAATAATCTGCATTTCAGAAATAGGTGCAAAATGTGATCGACTCCTGGATTGTAGCTCAATAGGAAAAGATCCACCAAAAAATCAATAAACCATGCAAGATAATTAACAGAATGAGACATACCATGCAAGATAATGATCAGAATGAGGCATACAAAAACCTAAATGTAATCAACTAGAGACCATTTATGGATATCTTTTTGAATTCAAGTTTTAAATGAGACCAAAAAATATATATTCCAAGATATAGAGTAGAACAATTTAAAATCAAGACTGGATGAGGAATATTGTTACTCTATATACCTGGCAAATATTACCTGAAGCATCGGAGGTCTCAATGCGACCCTTTCATTAGTAGCAACTCGTGAACTTTCAACTGTTATGAGTGCCAAATCCCCATGTTCAGCAAATGCTCTACTCTGGATATCTTTGGCTTTCATTTCTTCTTTTCTCCTTTTAGTTTCAAGATCTATAGGCGCAATACCAGCATCCACAAATACACATCTAAAACATATTTAAATGCAGAATTAGGTAACCTATAAATTAGTAGAACTCAAGAAGGCACACCAAAAAAAATTTGAAACGGTAAACCTCAAAAAGAGAATAAAAACATTAATGTTAAGCATGCAGAAGAAGTATGCACATTTGATGAACCTCAATTGATCAACTAAATAAATGGCGTCTTGGATTTAGCATGTGCACATCTTTACTTTGCCTCTGTTTTGAACCGGCTTAGGCCGCTTAAGCCAATCAAAAAATAGGGTCACTCGAGTAAAAAAGAAAAACAAAAAATTTGTTAATGGGCCTCAGGCACCGGGCCTAGTTATCTTTATGATATTTTATTATTGTCATCATTGTCTGCTATTATTTATGTAGTGGATTAATTATGTGATAGTTGGGAGTTAGCGGTTAGAAGTTAGGAGTTAGTTATTATGAGCTTGGTGTCTTGTAAGCCTATATAAAGGCATGTGTATCTTGAATGATTTATCAAATGAAAGAATTCTGGTTCCTTGTCCCCTAATGAGATCTTGGTAGCTCTCTCTCTCTCTCTCGAGCAAGCCCCGGTTAGACAGCCGCGGTTCTGGCTCCACTGTATCCCCCGCCGCCGTATCCTCATCTCCAATCATCCTTCGGACACTCCCTCCGAGTAGGCACATAACATCCTGGTATCAGAGCCACCGATTCTCCACATCTCAATGTGGTTCACAACAACCCGCTCGTTCCAATCCACTGCTTCTCGACGCCGCACGCATCCGACGCCTCCCAGTCGCACGATCTTCTCCCTTCCAACGATCATCTATCAAAGCATCCAAGACCGTTTGAGCTTGAGGGTCGGGTCTTGTATGGATAAGAAAGAATGAAACCAAAATTTCTAACTCTCTCTAACTCTTCTCCTTCTCTCTCAAGTTCCTCTTTCTCTCTCCCTCTCTCTCTCTCTAATCTCTCTTCATTCCCCATTCTAGGGTTAACCCCTTGTATCTCCGCCTCCACCACCACCTCCAACGAAGTCCCTAAATAGGCTCATAACAACAGACTACCAATATATGTGGACAATGAAGACAACCATGGAAGCGCAACACAATTTGTATGATCAAGGAGTCTAGTCTTTGCAGATCTAACGCGACACTCACACAATACCTGGTATCTATCCAGGTAGTATTCAACATTTATGAGTCAATAACTAAAAGATTTGGAACTCAGTAATTCATCAAAAGCCGGGCGGCACTTTGAAAGTTATACTCAAGATTCTCTTCTATATGATAGCATCCCCGATGTGACTCCTAACAATCATCATAATTAGATTAGTCATCCCTACCATAGTCAGATCGTGATATGAGGTCAACAAGACCACCATGAAAGGTGGACGTGGATGATCTGTATATTAGCATGAAAATCTCTCATAAGAAGCTCTCTAGGATCAAACATAAACATGATCTGAATCCTCAAACTGAGGAGAAGAGTAATGACCATAACCTAGAAGACACTCGTCCCAACCATAACCACATTATGCTAGACGACTACTATAGTATGTCATGAATGATCCATAGACTATAGTCCCGCATATCCTAATAAAACAATAAAAATATATGGAAATATCTCATCGTCAAACGCAAACACAGGCTCAGATCATCCATATAATGATCCTTACTCGGCCTCCCGTGTATGTAGAACCATGTGTGGTCGGATCGTCCATACGACGATCCTTACTATGTCTCTTGTGTATGTAGAACCGTACGGTTTTTGATACGGGTCGACCCGCTCCTGATCCCCATTACAATGACAGACTACCTATATATGTGGACAATCAAGACAACCATGGAAGCGCAACACAATTTGTATGCCCCCCCCCCCCCACCACAACACACACCCCACTACCCTAAAAAAACAAGTGTACTGGGTCAGAAGCCTCATAACAAGCTCCAAACATTATTAGTGCACCAAAATGGGAGTAAGCAAATAGAGAGGGAAAACAGATTTAAATTTAGAAAGAATAATTTGCATCACATTTGCCATCACCCAAAATAATGGTGAAGAACATGACTACTAATTTTGTTAAGAGTCAACTTTACACAGCACAAGCAAAAAGATAAAATAGGAAGAACTAGCTGCATGTCAGTTATTTTCACACCAATATTGATTGATGCAGAGTGATCTTATGGCATCAGCAAGAATTTTCTTTAAATTCAAAGCATTCTCCTATCAAGCAGAATGAGCTCCAGAATTTCCATTGTGACTCATGGAATATAACTTGAAAAATATTAACTTCATGTTTAATTCAATATCGTTGCTCTTCGGAACGTAAAAGCAGCTGCAAAATTGTAAATGTAGTAGCAGTACCTGAATGCAGGTAATGGGTAGAGGAACTAGATCAATTCCTATTGTGAGTCTTTTTTAAAAATGCATGATATGGTTCCTTCACTCAGGTAGTAATTAATTTTCAAATCTTCTATGCTATGAGATTTTTTTATAAGAAAAAGGGGAAATCCCTCTTCTCAAATAATGAGGCGAAGGCCCTAATAAGCGCATTTAAACCTACCAATATTTACAGCATTGGTCATCAATGTATATCCTACACGTGGGTAGCTAATATGCATTGATTATAGCATTAAATTAAATACACGAGTTGAACCAAATTACATGAATAGCAAATGATTAGAATACTTACTCAATGGTAGTTGGCGTCGCAACAAACAACTGCCTGCGATGCCAGACAGCACCAGTGGCAGCTGGAATTGCAACATCTCCAAGATATCTATACTGAGGACGCAACGAAGATATAACAATGTAGTGCTGGTATGCAAAAGCACAATACTCAACTGTTTGATCCCATGCTGTCCATTCTGGTTGCGAAAGTAGACCACTAACAGATTGGAAAGTTTCCCAGCTGCACAGTTTAATACAAGTCAGACTACTATACCAGTGCTAATTTGATCCAATTCAATGATGAGTGAATGAGAATATAACATTTTTACGTAAGAGCTAAACTGAAAAAAAATAACTAAACATTGTCTTATTGATCTTTAACCTGTATAACTGGAAATTTTGAGGTGCTGCTTCAGCGCCTGACTGCCTTAGATCATCAGTTGTAACAAAAGAAGAGCCACCAAAGCCTGACAATGGCATTGATTGAGTGGAAATTGCAGTGGCAGCTAAAGGGGTAATTCTTCTTGATGTTCTGTAAGCAACTCCAAGTAGAGCACCACCATGCAATCCAATAACCTTCGAGCAGTTTGTAAATGAATTATGAGGTAACCACCAATGGGCAAAATTCACAACGAAAATAGGTGTCAAAACTTAACCAAGAGCCCAAAGATGTCTACATACTGACATAACTATTCAAAAAGCTGCCATGACTACCCAGTTGTCTTATATATGTGAAGTTAACATTTTCAAGAACTTGGGTGTGATCATCTCCAGCTTCAATCAAATCAAGCATTTAGTATTTTAGGTTTGGTATATTTTTATGTATTCTAAAGCACTTTCATTCTTATAGCTCAAATATGTGAAGTGCAGTAAACTACGTTGATGGGATATTCATTTTTAAGCATCTTTTATTTATCTATCAAACATGTCAAGAGGCTATCCGCTTCTAAATAATCTCATATTGAAAATTTTGCTAAGTTTGATTCCAAGGAATACCTCGTCATATTGCGTTAGGAGCATTCTGCAAAATATACATGATAATATGAACAATACCATCTAGAGAAGTTGATTGGATGACTCCATCTGTCAAATTATTCCATAATGTGTGATTCTTTCCATTAGACTACCACAAAAAGCGTAGCTTAAAAGAAGCTTGTGCTAGATAGAATAATCACCATTCTATAAACTCTATTAACTGCTCCAATAACACCGCCAAGTTGTCTCCTGTGTACTTCATGTAAAGGAATATTAAATACAGCTGATTAATCCACTGTAGGTCATTATTAACTAATAAAAGGGACCTCATTTTCTTGATTCAAAGAGAAATGATAATGATATCTAAAAAGATCCTAGGACTGTAAGTCATCTCCCACCTAATACCTTCTATGGCTCTTTACAATTTCCAAAGTCACCTCATAGTGTTGCCCAACCCCTGGTTACACCGCCCCTTCATCCTTCTTAAGGTCTCAAAAAGAAAGTGATCTAAAAGAGGCTACCATTTGAAATGCAAATAATCATAATAAGAAATCTAAGATAAATTAACAAATCCTCGAGGTATAGAACATGCTTTACATAGGTCCAATTTTCTGAAAACATGTGCCTCCATCATTTTGACACTTAATGAAGGTCCCTCAATTTGGTTTTCGTTATTCAAGATGGTCCCTAGTCATTAACATCATCAAATTTTCACCATTAAATGCGGGCATGTGATCTTGCATGTGATATTTTTTTAGCATTCTACAGCAGGAGACTGCTAATACGACATGGAAGTCTCCTCTAATCCCATCTTTTTATTTTTTCTTTAGACAATGATGTGACAGTTGAACAAAAGATGCAGGCTCAATCTCATTTTATTTTTCATTTATTTTCAAAATATGTATTGTATAATCTAAGAGCTCCTCTAAGCCTGACTTCTTTTTTTGCTATTTTATTTGAAGATCTATATGTTTGTAGTCATTAAAGCAGGTGTCGACCATGATTTCTCCTAACTCTGATAATAAAACAGCTGGAGAAATATAAATTAAAAATGAAATTGTAGAAACATTCAATAATAATACAATTGAACCTTAAAAACCTAGTTAAAAAACTTTAAGCAGACCTAATAAATAAATTCTCAGAAGAATTCAAAACCTCCTGGCACAAATGTTTGCATTCTTTACTTTGCAATCAATCATCATCATGGTAAGGAGAATGGAGAAAACTTTAACCAAAGTGGCAGGTGTAAGATTGTTGGATATGAAGCAGACATGCTCCAAACGAGTGCCTAGTTTATGAATTATGGTATATATTCAAGGGTAAAAACAGCATTCTGGCAGAAATTAACAATGTAGTTACTATAGAGATCTAAGTGGAGTAGATAGTAACTTGAGGCACCCAAATGTTTTTTAAAAACTGGGATCTACGTAAGCCAGAGTCTATACTTATGGTAATTACCCAATGTCTACATTAAGAAAATTCATAAACGATGGCATATATTAGATTATCATTTTATAAGAAAAGAAATGAATTTCCACACGAGGTAAAAGGCCCAGTTTTAAAGAACGTTGAGCTATTAAAGTTCTCTGATCAAATGTCATAACATAGTGCAAAACACTTTGCACAACATGCAACTGAAGCGTGAGAATAAAACGAAAGGCCATACAACACAGCCCTCTGGTACTAAGGTAATGATGGGCAATTAACTCGAAGAAACAATGCTAAAGTATTAAACAAGCATATGCTAGCGGGAGTTACAAGAAGAAAGTATGATAATAAAAAACTGTAAATAGCACGTGAATACAGCACCTACCGGCTCATTTCGACCATCTATGGACCTTGTCAAAACATGAGAACTCCCATCATCCAGTACAATTCGAACTTGAACAGTTGCAGAGGAAGCTGCACTAGCAGCTGCTGCAGCAGCAGCAGCTGCAGCAGCTTGAGCCTCCTTTACCTTCTTCGATGAACCTCCTTTAAGAATGACTGGCATTCTGGGAGCCAAAGAAGTTTCCACCAAAGCATACCTATCACGACAGGTATCCCAAGCAAATAGCCTGCCAGTCCCTGAGTCAACAACGGACCAATCACTTGCCTTATAAACAGAAAAAGAGGGAATATCGGGCCAAACAATGGAGACATACCTAGCATAAAAGAAGGAAAATTAATAAGCAATGGAAGATAAATAATATTACAAACTTTATCGAAGAAGGATAGCTCTAAAGCATGATTAAAACTAATCAGTTAACCAAAAGATAGTTTTTTGCACAATAAGTGGTAATACTAAACAGAAACTTATTGAGTCTATCTGCTACAACTTCCAAAAACAAGCACAACAAACTTACAAGGAAAGTAGATTAACAGAAATACTAGGGAAAACACCAGAAATTCCTAGCTTTATGGTAACTATAACCACTAGCTTTACTGTATAGAAAAAGCTCTAAAGCATAATTAAAGCTAAGCAGTTAACCAAAAGATAGTTTTTCTGCCCTATAAGTGGTCCTATTAAAGAGTAGCTTCACGAGTCTAGCAGCTAAATCTTTCAAAAACAAGTACAACAAAGTTATAAGGAAACCTACATTACCAGAGATACTAGAAAGAATGAAATTTCTGAAGGAGTTTAAATATATCAATACAATGAAGGCAAAATTTACCTAATACTGAAACTAAAACATCACATCAACAGGGACTATATGAAAATGAAAAGGCAAAAAGTAGGAGAGAGTAAAATAGCACTTTAATCTTGACGCCAAAAGACAAGTCGTTGAAGGATGCTCTCATGATATGTGACGCAGGATGGGTCTACAGGTGGCGGACATGTGATGTCCTAACCCTAAATGCAATGTAAGTGAGTACGCGACGAATGCAATGGACCTACGACTAATCTGACGCAGGACAGTTGTAACAAAAGTGCATATCGACTCTACGAATGCTTGAATAAATTGGACACGAATCCGGCTACTGAACTTGCAACAATGAACATTATTAATAATATCACACAATAATCACGTTCAAGTAAAGTCTCTATTAAGGTAACAAATATTGTAATATACATAAGACGGTTGTAACAAAAGTGCATATCGACTCTACGAATGCTTGAATGAATTGGACATGAATACGACTACTGATCTTGCAACAATGAACACTATAAATAATATTACACAATAATCACGTTCAAGTAAAGTCTCTATTAAGGTGGAAGCCATCAAGAAACATCACATATTACATTGCATCATGGAAGATTAGCAGCACATAACAAATGAAATTAAAATACAGCGGACCAAGCAGGCCGGATCCATGGCTAGTGACTCACTTTCCAGAACTGCTTACAGACAGAATTGAGTATGAATCATGAGGAGCAGGTGTGCTAATATGCTTCCTTGCCTGCCTAACAACAAGTGCCTCAGTTGACTCAACCCTAGATCTCCCTGTTTCAGATATGAAGCCAGTACTTCCAAGGGAAGGGTTGGCAGTGTTGGAAAGTTGAAAATTCAATAATTTAAGCTCTCTTTCAACTATATATACTGCAGAGTGTTCTCTGCTTCCTGGGGGTGATGGTAGAGGAGCAACAGCTGGAAGAGATCTTGCATCAAGCTCACAAAGAATAACACCAATATTGGTTCCAGTTGCAACAAGATGTGGTTGCAATGGATGAGCAACCATGCAATAAACCTGCAAGGTAGTGTCTTCAATATGAGATCAAGTAAATGGCAATTCTTACAAACGTCAATATGCAATTATGCAGCTCGCAACAAAAGTAGTGCAAAGAAAAATTGCACAGGACAAAAAAGTTGGCAAAAAATAAATATACTTTACTCGGAGTAACCAGATGTATTTGAACACCAATTACTTGGAATCAAGGCGAAGTACAAACACCAAACAAGAACAGTAAATGTATAAATGAACTCTAAAACAAGTTGGCTTCTTCAACTTATCAGCAGAGCATCAACATTTGTAGCACAAGCCGGGCCCATCAATTGGGATGCCATAACCTTGTCAAGTCAAATATTATGAAAGTGTTCAAATGCTCAGTGTCATTTTCTTTCAGAGGTTTTAGACTACAAATAAACCTAGTGTGAATGTTCTCTTGGATATAAAAAAAATATATAAATTCATACTTGAGATATCAAAGCTCGTCCTTCTACAGCTCATAGTATTTAATCCATCACCACCTTTAATTACTTGCTTGCCATGATTAACTTGGATAAGTACATGTTTTCTGACCAAAACTCCTATATTAGAAATCAAAAATCCAACCTAAAACTAATTGTTGTAGGTGAAGGGGTCGAGGATCTATATTAAGTTCACAAGGCTGCATGAGTTGTCAATGTGGGACAATATTCCTTAATCAATTAATGCATTATGCCCTAGACAGAGGGCGCTGGACTCAAAGGAATAGAAGGTGTGCTACTCAATATTCTATTGTCGGCAATATAGTGTGCATTGTAGCACGCACACGGGGACAAGTGTAGTGACTGGGGAAACACCCGCTGGCTTCCAAGAGTGGTGGGACCGTGGGAGGCACATCGACCAGAATGGGGGCATGCCAACAGGGCGAGGAGCAAATCAACTGGGAGGGCTCGCGTACTAGAAAAGGTAATGTGCGTGGGTCATGCAATCGCTGGAAGATGAGGCACTGGCTGCAAGGGAACTCATAGTAGGAGCAAGCAGATGCATCGTCAACTGCAAATGCAACATGTCGGCTCATGCGGCAGGATTTTGCATGTGAGGGGTTTAGAAGGACGAGGATAGTGGTCGGAATGGAGTACGATCGTGGCAGGCTTCACGTTTTGTCCAGATGGAAGACAAGCGTGGTCGTCGTGTTGGACAGTTGAAGATGCCATAAGCGGGCCCGGTATTGGTTGCGGGCAGCGTCTGTGGTGGAGAAAGTGGCATCGACGGCAGCAAGCTCTAATACCAAGTTGTTACGGTCCTACCATAACGTGTAAGTAGCTTGTCATGGAGGTGGCCGGAGATAGCAAGGGTGGCGGAGATGTTGGAGATACAATGGAGTTGCCCAAAAGGAGAGTCGGGCTCAACCTACAAGGTGTGATGGGGAGCCAAGCTCAACCACGCGTTGTCTTGAAGTGGGAATCAGTTAGAGTTAAGGGGTGGAGAGAGAGAGTGAGAGAGGAGAGGGAACTAAGGAGTAGGAAAAGAGGATTTACTTATTTCTTCCAATCAATGATCCAATTGGGTCTTTAAATAGAAAATACATCATGCGTTCATACGCGGAATATTTGCTAACTCCCTCAAAAGACGACAACAGTTAAACTACTCGAGATGACCCAAAGTAAAGATACATAATTATGAAATAAAAGATTATTAATCTATGCCCGTAACAAAGTACTAAACATATTTGTTAAGATTAAGTACATTAATTATGGCGCAAGTTTTATAAAATATTGTAAACACGACATCAACCTTCAATCACTCACCTCTGAGCCTCGGGAACAACTATCATGTTTCACTATATTAACATGTCAATGTGACCTAAATCTATGAGAAATAGGCAAAAAGGAGATGCCATCTAGAACAGCAAATAGCTACAACTGTAAACTCCCATAAGAACTACTATCAGCAAAGTTAAATGCATTGTTAAATTAGGAAACAGAATTCAAGAGTGAAATAAACTTTTCCTTCAAAATTAAAACGTCCTCATTATTATTTAAGATAATCAGAAAATCAAACTATTATTTGCAATCAACAGATATGTACCCTGAGTTTCTTAGTCGTTGCAAGTACTTGAGGAGGAACAAGTGATGATAATTCACATAATGGCCTGGTTAAAGCTGAATATGTTGGATGTTCAATGGCCCTGTTGAAAAGATAAAAAGAGTGAAAATTATATAGCATGAAAAGATTAAGATTTCTTTAGACATATATGAATGTGCTAAATGCTGCAGGTATTAACCAAGGAGACACTATTTTTACCAAATGTGAGAATCCTTCACACATGTAAGAATGTCTAAGTTTGGTGCCCGAGGATGGCACCAACAAGCAACACTATGGCAAGCCAGTTTAGGAACAGGTTTTATACGTCGGAGTTCCTATGTAAAACAAACCAAGAATAAAGTTCTTATAATTACTGCAAGAATGAGCAATCTAATATTGAAAGAGAGTACATATAATACCTTAAATGAGATAGTATCCCAAATTGCTAAAGTTTTATCAGCACCTATTGTAATAAGCTGTGGGGCACTTCCCATCACCCTTGAAAGTTCAACAGCCCCAACCCCACCATCATGTGCCTTGAAGAATTTGAGTAATAATGAGCTAATACAACTATAACAAGTATAGTTTAACTTCTGAAATATGTCAACATAGTGCTACATCACAGTCAATGAAGTCATTAATTCACTATACCAGATGTTTAGGGTCTTTGCAGCATAACTTCACAATCGATTCACAATGACTTTGCAAAGTTTAAAACAAAATCTAGACTTTCACCTTTAAGCTTAGTTTCGGCACGAGCTCACGTGAATCATGAATATGGTCTGCGCTCCATATTATAAGTAAACCGTCACTGGCCCCAGAAACTAAGAGCACCTGTAAGTTAATAGACATAATATAATAACTTTAAAAAAACTAAGAAAGCGTTAAAATAGTAAAACAAAATACAGAAGCCCCTCTTTTGAACAGAATATAGAACAACAACAACAAAAAAAAAAAACACTTGATGCAGAGCAGCTCAGTGTTGGACCTTTAGCTCAAGATTAAGGTGGGTAGCATTTTAGCTATTTAATTTCTGAAAAGCTGCCATACCACTAGTTATTGTTGTTTGGCAAACAGCTTTTAACCTTCTACTTTTGTTGGCTTTCCTTCCAGTTGTTTTTCTTTCAGTGTTGCACTACTTATGAACTTCGTGTAGCCGAATTATCTAAAGTTTTCACTGTATCAGACTATGTTTAAGATTTCAGTATTTCAGATTTGTGGTTTTATTCAATTCTAGTTGGCTCTGTGAATCAGAAATTGAGGTACTTTTTTTCTCATAGCTTCATACTTTACTTCCGCTGTGAGTTAATAGTTATTGCTTTCATTTTCTCTTGCTATGTAATATTTTTACTATCATTGCTTAGTTTGTTTTTTTATCATGAGTACCGGTCGGACTTTGGATTATTGCTACACTAGGTTGGGGTGTTACATCTATATTCTCCAACGACGGCGAAGGCTTCTCTCCGTCTGAGTCGACCTAGTACTTCGCTCAATTCATCATCATTCCAGTCAAAGGGAATCGATTGGTCGATCTTCTATTTGCGAACGCAGGCCAACCCATCCAGAGAAGTTTTTGTGTATCATTTGCACCGCTCACATCTGTGAACTGTGACCCCTATTACACGACACCATCTGTTATATCCAATGTAGACGCAACTCGGGTCCAGGTAATACTGCAGCCAGCCCTATTAAACTCCTTTGAGCGAAGAGCCACGTCGAGCAGGCGCCCCCATCGAGCCCAGTGCCACATTTGGTCACCACACCTACTCATCACTCGTCAAAAGTGTCTTACTACTTCTAACCAACGGGTCCTTCATCGAGCCCCCCACCTTCCTCCTCGAGCCCGCAACTGCAACTGCATCTCCGTTCCAGTTTCGAGCCCATCGTCTGATGTCCATCGAGCCACCCGCAATGTCAATCGTGACATCCGCCTTATATGAATCGATCCATGCGCAAGGAATGAATTAATCTTTAGTTTCTTCTCTTATTTTCCTCTCCTCTCACCCCCTCCCCAAGTTAGGGTTAGAGTTGAGCATGGCTCCCTCCTTCCTCTCCTTCACTTGAGCATGGTCCCTTGCATCTCCTCCTCCCTCATGCTACCTCCGTCCACCTCTTTGACGAGATATTCACACGCTACAGGGAAGCCCTTAACAAGCTCTAAGAAAGAAAATCTTTGCTCTCTATGATGTTTGGTCTCATTTATGTTTATTTGATGTATCATATTTCACTCATAGAAGGTGCTTCCGTATATGTAAGGGTCCTCATTACAACACTTTTGAGTTAATGGCACAATATTGTGTTTGCATGTATGTTCCTGTGTTTGTTTTCCTTTCTTCCAAAGGAAATTTATCTAGTCGTAGTTGCTATCATAGGGGGCATGCACTGTAATTATCATTCATTAGGCCTTTTATGAGTCTTTAACTGAGAGTTCATGACAATTCATCATCATAAACATAGTAAATAGCCTTTCCCAACAATTTGGAGTCAAAATTATGGATCCTTTTTTTATTTGTCCATGTCAAGTGTTGCATGGGGTGCTGCCTAAACTAAGAAAATCATCTTAGTAATTTTTATCCAAGTTACTTTGGATCTACCCCTTTTACCTAATCATTTGATGAGTGAGAGTTCGTGACAACTACCAACACAAATTTGCTCGACAAATCAAATGAGAAAGCATAAGTGCACAACAAGTAAATCATGGACAAGGCTTGGCGAATCAAATTAATTGACAAGTTTTTTATCTTTTGGCTGTAAATTAGAATTTCAATTTTGTTAATATAATAATCTCCAGGGCCATAAAAGTGCTGCTCAGAAATTTCAAGCTTTCCAGAAATCTTGCATAAGATCATCAGCAGTTCGGAACGTAAGATTATGCAAGTGTCTAAGCAGCTTACTGCTGAAGGTTTTAGCATGGGTGATTTAGAAGCATAGATATGCATCTCAATTTGTCATTCATTTGGCCTTTTTTCCTGAGCCATTACATGATAGGTCATGGCAGCTATTCACCATTCTTGCAATCGAGTTATTGACAAATCTACCAACCATTAAGAGAGTATTGGTCTACTTCAAGAAATCATTTACAAGGTTGAGTGAAAACTCTAATTCATAGAACTTTATGTTACGCCCCCTGTTACGCTTTGCGGGGCGTCACTATACTCGGCGCAAAGGAGCAACGAACAACGGGGCTGAACCTTCCGGTTCAGCCCCCACTCACTGAACCGGCCGGCCGGGGCTGAACCAAGCGGGTTCAGCCCCATTGGGAGGGGCCGGCCGGCCCCTCTCTTGCTCGGGTATTTATACCCGGGTGGCTCCTTTGGGATGGCTATGCAAGTATTATTCTACAAGGTATTTCTCCCTCTCTAACCCTAGTTTTCCCTAAATCCCTCTTAGTTCTCTCTTCTTCCCTCTATTTTCATAACATTTGGTATCAGAGGTGTTCTCTTCTCCGCCATGGTGACCACTCGCACTCAAGAGGAGTCCTCACGGCTTGAAACCTTGGAAGAGAATGTGGTTGGTTTGACGGATTCGATGGCGGCTATGGAAGGGCGGATGGTGGCCCAGATGGAAGAGTTAAAGTCCCTGTTGTTGAAGGGAAAAGGACCGGCGAGTGCGGATCCCGTCGGATCGGGCCCCAACAGCGTGGACAGCGCCCGATCGGGCCTGCCAGAGGACGGCGGGGTGCGGGGCGAAGGGAACCAGGCCGGCGCAGGGTGGCAGGGCTCGGCGGCGGCGGCGCTGGGTCCGATGGGCTCGGTTCCGCCGATTGCGGCATGCGGAGGGTTCGGCGAACCCGGATCGAGCCGAGGACATGGCCGGCAGGGTTGGGCGGAGCCGGCGGGGCTTCGACGTGCCTGGGAAGAGCCGGCTGGGCTCCGGCGACCTCCAGACCTAGCGGGACAGCAAAGGGGGGGGGGGGGGGGGGGGGGGGGCTTCTCCCTCCTCCCCGTGGGTTTGGGCCGCCGGGCATGGCCGGATTTGGCCAAGCATGGGGGGGACAACCACGACCCCCTCCTTGGGGAAACGGTCAACACCAAGGATATGGAGGATTTGAGCCAGTGGATCCAGGAAGACGGGAAGGAGGTCATGGCGCACCACGTTTGGCTCCAGGGTTGAGCCGCATGTACTTTCCGGAGTTCAGTGGTGGTGATGCCTTGGAATGGATTCAGAAGGCCGAATTATTTTTCCAGTATCAAGACGTGTCAGAAGGACAATGGGTGCAGTTGGCGTCCTTCCATTTGAAGGATGACGCTTTCCAATGGACGCAGTGGTTCATGAGGGGACGTGAGCACATGCCGTGGGGGGAGTTCGTGGAAGGGTTTACTGCCCGATTCGGACCATTGGAATATGAGAACTTTGAAGCCCTTCTCCAGAAGCTTCGACAGAAAGGCTCGGTGATGGAGTACCGCACTGAGTTCGAAAAGTTGGCAAATCGGGTGCAGTAGCCGGAGAGGACACTTTTTAGTTGCTTCATATCAGGCCTCAAGGAGCATCTCCGTGATGAAGTACAGGCGCTTATGCCTCGTTCGTTAAATCACGCTATCACTTTGGCGCGCATCCAAGAGGAAAGGTTCAACAGGCAACGGACACGTACTACGAGCAGGCCGCCTGCGGCCCCAGTTACAGTAGCACGGCGGGAGCCGCCCACCGGCAGTAAGCCGACAGTGACTCGGCTGTCGTGGAGCAAACTCGCGGCCCGGAGGGAGAAGGGTCTATGTTTCAACTGCGACGAGAAGTTCATGCCTGGCCATAAATGCCAGAAAATACAGGTCTTCATGTTGCACGAGGATACAGATGACGAACCGGCTCCCGGGGAGGAGTTGGAGGTGGACTTGGATGAAACCGAGTTCGGGGTTTCCATACATGCTCTCGAAGGGTGTGCTCCTCCGCTGACCATGCGTCTGGCGAGCCGGATCGCCCAGGAAAAGCTTACAATCTTGGTGGACTGTGAGAGCACCCACAACTTTATTCATCCAGCAGTGGCTAAGCGCGTTGGGCATGAGATCGACAGGGGAGCTGCCTTTCAGGTTATGGTGGCGGATGGTAGCAAACTGCAGTGCGAAGGGGTAATGAAGGGAGTGGAGCTGCGGATACACGGTTATGTGGGAAGCACCGACGTCTATCTATTACCCATTCGGGGCTCGGACATGGTGTTAGGGGTGCAGTGGCTGCGCCAGTTGCAGCGGGTGACGTTCGACTGGGAGCATATGACGATGGAGTTCATTCATGGGGAGAAGCAGTTCTGTCTACGGGGAATCATATCTTCTCCCATCAAGGAGATCTCTCTTCGTAGTATGCAGCGATTGGGCGGCGAAGGACGGATGATGGTCGTCCTCTGGGAAGTTCAAGCAGACGACACCGCATCATCTGAGGTACCAGTTCAGTTATAGTCACTTCTGACAGACTATTCTGATGTTTTTCAGGAACCACACACCTTGCCACCGCCCCGATTTCGGGATCATCACATTCCGCTCAAGGCGGGAGCCGAACCCACAAATATTCGTCCATATCGCTACTCTCATATTCAAAAGGCGGAAATTGAGCATAGTGTCCGCGAGATGCTGAAGGCAGGTATTATTCGGCCGAGTACAAGTTCTTTCTCGGCCCCCATTATTCTGGTCAAGAAGAAAGACGGTTCTTGGCGATTCTGTGTGGATTACCGGGCTTTAAATAGTGTTACGGTAAAGGATAACTTTCCGATCCCTCACATCGAAGAGTTACTGGATGAGCTGCATGGCGCACACAGGTTTACCAAGCTCGATCTACGATCGGGCTACTATCAGATTCTGATGGCAGAGGACATTCATAAGACAGCATTTCAGACACATGACGGCCACTATGAGTTCTTAGTCATGCCCAATGGGGTGACGGGAGGACCCTCCACCTTTCAGGCCAACGTGAACGAGATGTTCCGGGACTTTCTACGGATCTTTGTATTGATTTTTTTTTTATGACATCCTCACCTACAGCACCAATTTGGAGGAACATGTGGGCCATGTAGAGCAGGTGTTGGGCCGACTTCGTCATCATCGGCTCTATGCCAAACGTTCCAAGTGCTCCTTCGGCCAGGAGGAGGTGAAGTACTTAGGCCATTTGGTCTCCGGCCAGGGGGTGCGGGCCGATCCATGAAAGATTCAGGGCATGCAGTCTTGGCCGCGCCCTGTTACAGTTCGTGCGTTGCAGGGTTTTCTAGGGCTTACAGGATATTTTCGGCGGTTTGTCCGGGATTACGGGAAGATCGCTCGTCCTTTGACTCAGCTGCTGCAGAAGGATTCTTTCTCTTGGAGTGAGGAAGCTGAGGGGGCATTCCAGGTCCTCAAACAGGCCATGACTACCACACCGGTATTGGCTTTACCGGATTTCACTAAGGAGTTTATTCTGGAGACGGATGCGTCCGGCGTGGGCATTGGGGCTGTGTTGATGCAGGCAGGGCGACCGTTGGCCTTCTACAGCAAGGCTCTGGCTCCACGCACCTTGGGTTTGTCCACCTATGAGAAGGAAATGCTGGCTATCATTCATGCGGTGGCTCTCTGGCGGCCATATTTGTTGGGTCGACACTTTACTATTCGTACTGACCACCAGAGCTTGAAACACTTTTTGGAGCAACGAGTTTCCTCTCCCCTGCAGCAAAAGTGGGTTACTAAACTTCTTGGCTACGATTATGAGATTGTCTATCGCCGGGGTAAAGAGAACGTGGTAGCGGATACTCTTTCCCGCATACCGGAGAGCACTCTCGCTCACATCTCGGGACCGTGGGTGGACTCCTTGGAGGATATTCAGGAGGAGGTCTTGAGGTCGGATTCCTTACGTCCCTTAGTGGACGCTTTGCAGCGGGGCGAGACAGTGGCTGCTGGTTATCATTTATGTAATGACCGGCTCTATTATCAGGGCGAGACAGTGTGACGTCTGCCAGCGTCAGAAGTATGAGACTTCCTCTCCGGCTGGCTTACTGGTTCCCTTGGAGATCCCACAGCATATTTGGGACACGGTCTCCCTTGACTTCATTGATGGGCTGCCCAAGTCCAAGGGGAAGTCGGTGATATTGGTGGTGGTTGACAAGCTTTCAAAGTACGGACACTTTCTGGCTCTCAGTCATCCGTATACCGGCGAGTCCGTCGCCGCGCTCTTTGCTCGGGAGATTGTTCGCTTACACGGCCTTCCCCGTGCCATCATTTCTGACCGGGACCCTACCTTCGTCAGTGGGTTCTGGAGGGAGCTTTTCAGGCTGCAGGGTACTCGCCTACATTTCAGCACCGCGCACCATCCCCAGTCGGATGGCCAGACCGAGGTTCTCAACAGGGGGGTCGAGACATATCTTCGTTTCTTTGTGATGGATGAGCCGAGGAGTTGGCCGGACTGGTTACATTGGGTCGAATATTGCTACAACACGTCCTATCACACCGCCAGCAGGATGACGTCGTTTGAGGTCGTTTACGGGCCCCCCCCCCCCCCCCGACATTGGGTAGCTACGAGGCGGGCAGTACGGCTATCCCGGCAGTTGAACGGACTCTTCGTGATCGGGATCACATGTTGATCACTCTCCGGGAGAATCTTCGCCTCGCGCAGGATCGCATGAAAACGCAGGCGGACAAGCACCGCACGGAGCGGGAGTTCGCAGTGGGTGACGAAGTGTTTCTAAAGCTCCAGCCCTATCGGCAGTTGTCGGTTGCTCATCGCGGCAATCAGAAGCTGTCACCTCGCTACTATGGTCCCTTTCGTGTGCTCAAAAGGGTGGGACCAGTGGCTTATACTTTGGCCTTGCCAGAAGGCTCTCGTATTCATCTGACTTTCCATGTGTCCTTGCTCAAGCGGAAGGTGGGCCCTCAGGTTCAGCCCAGCACTCTTCTACCTGATACTACTTCTTCGGGTGAGTTACGCCCACTTCCGGAGGACGTCGTGACACTTAGGTGGAAGCACCGGGGCACGGAATACCGCCCCGAACTCTTGATCAAATGGAAGAATCTCTCGTCCGCACATAATTCTTGGGTGGATTTCTTGGATTTCAAGGTGCTCTACCCCAACTACCACCTTGGGGACAAGCTGGTTCTTGATGGGGAGAGAAATGTTACGCCCCCGTTACGCTTTGCGGGGCGTCACTATACTCGGCGCAAAGGAGCAACGAACAACGGGGCTGAACCTTCCGGTTCAGCCCCCACTCACTGAACCGGCCGGCCGGGGCTGAACCAAGCGGGTTCAGCCCCATTGGGAGGGGCCGGCCGGCCCCTCTCTTGCTCGGGTATTTATACCCGGGTGGCTCCTTTGGGATGGCTATGCAAGTATTATTCTACAAGGTATTTCTCCCTCCTCCCTCTCTAACCCTAGTTTTCCCTAAATCCCTCTTAGTTCTCTCTTCTTCCCTCTATTTTCATAACACTTTATCTATTGGTCATGAATCAGAATACCTTCTTCATCAATAATCTCATATGACAAAGAATTGTCTTGAGAATTTTGAAATTTTCAAAATAAAAAAAAATTTACGATTGAGAATCTTGCTTATAAATTTTTAGATTATGCAAGTCTTTCAGCAGTAGCAGATGAACGTATTAGTTGTGTTCTTAGTTCTCACCATGTGATAACGGACACAATACATACAGTTTACAAACTAAACAACAAAAGAACAATAGGATGGGGTATCTTATTCAGATCGCTGCTGCAAGAATCCCATGCAGATTAATAAAAAATCTTTGATTATCAAGAACGATGTGACAAATAGAATATTATAGAGAGAATAGACTTTGTTTCTGATTTCTACTTCATTAAGATTAATATCACGAAAGACAATCATCATGTATGGCTTGAGTGTGTCTTTTTCACAAAAAGAAATGAAATATTAAATGCATTAAAGGAATAGTTAAAATAAGTACCTCGCCAGAAGATGACATAAATGTCATCAAACATGTTATTGATCCCTTATGACCACCGGTATACCTACGAACAAGCTGTAATAAACAAATTTCTTTATAAGAATCAAATAATTTTGTGGAGTAAAGTTTTCTGAAGATGAAGTTCTTCAAAAAAGTTGTACTAACCTTCCATGTTATCATCGAAAGAACTCTTATTACGCCATCGGATGCTCCAAAGGCAACAAGAGGTGCATCGCCTGCGGCAGATCTAGAGAGAAATTCCATGCTGCAATGATAACAGTTATCCAGAGAGATACAACTTGAACATCATGCAAGAGACTGATGAGCTTAAATAGTGTTACAAGATTATATGAGTTTACAGATGTGAGACTGTATCCTCAGTATGCCTCTCAAGGGTAAGGCCTTTGGCCTCTAAGACAATTTTTTTTCTTCTTTTTCAATTGGGAGACATGAGAGTAAGTAGTGGACCTATTCTACCCTGATACCAAATTAGAACTCATGCTCCTAACATAAAACCAGATGGTTATAGGTTGGATGTGAAGTTCTAACATGGTATCGGGGCATGCTAGGCTCAATGGCTCACCTCATGTCACACAATTAAACTAGAACTTCGTGTGTTAAAGGCAAACACCTTGCACATGACGAGGTGTATTGAAAAATATAGCCTCACATCAGGAAACTCATGTAATCTTGTGAACATAATATAACTCTTGGATCCCTCCGCCTACAACTAATTGATTTTGGATTGGATGCTTGGATTCTAACAAGTATTAATATGCTAAGAGATAGAATATAACCTATCATTAAATAAGAAATCAATTTTAAGTTAACAAGAGTTGCAATGGATGTCATTTTTTTCTATGAGCCTAACAAACATCATTCTCACATACATAAGAATTAGTTTGACCAAATCAGTTAGATAACCATCCAAAACTTAAAAAAATCATCTTCAAGTATTATGAAGATAATCACTCCTTATATTGCATAAGTCCTCCCCAAATCCTGTTAAGATTTAGATAGCATAAAAACCAATTAGTTGTGTTTTAATTAAATTTAATTAACATTTTGAGTATTCAGGTCAGTATTAAAAGTTGTCCGGATGATCCCTAGACACTTGTATATTCGAGTGGACAAACTCCAATATCTTATTCTTGGGTTATCCATCAAACAATGCAAAACTGACCCTCCAGTTTTTGCCAAAAACACAATTTCCATAGAAACAAGGATCCACATAATTTAATTCAAAATCTTACTGATTGATGGTTTTCATCATTCCTTTCTCACTTACATGTTCAAGTCATATATGCCATGTATGCATATCAAGAATTGAGTCCATAATAACTTCTATTGTCAAGATGACTTAAGAAATATATTATGTACCAACCATACTTCTTTAAGCTATCACCAATTCACCATAAGGCCAATGGTCACCTTCCAATATTACTACAAAAAGTAGTGATGAACCTTCCTCATCCCATTGTCCAACAGAACGCAACTTTTCTTCAACCTTGGAATATATCTCACCTTGTGACGCATCGATATAGTCTTATTAAAAGCTTTAACATGTACATCTACAACTCCAACAATCCTCAAAGCCTTATTATCCGCAAGATATACAACACTACAGTCTCCTGCAGCAGAATTAGTAATCAATCACGTGAAGAAGAGTGAAAAGATTCATTTTAGTCCAAGGTCATGGAGTCCTTCAAACTATTTATACAAAGAACCAGTGCATCATAGAACTCATCTATTGCAACATTAGCAGATTCAACCATCGGACCAGAATTCGTCCACCTTAATATTGGGAACACTTCCTCTTTTTGTGGCTATCTTGCCACATCATCAGCAAGTATCATTGCAACCCTTAGATTGACTTTTATTAGATTTGAATTTTCCTCCATTGTTGTCCTTTGCATTTCTCCGTCTTCTCAAGATTCAAAAGATGTAAAATAAATCACCCCATGATTCTCGACTCCTAATGTCCTCACTCAAGAGTCAGTCCTAGACATCATTGAGTTTAGCTTTGTAGACCAAATGAACTGTTGCCAGGTGTCCCAGTTACACGCCAAATTTTCAGGATAGATGATAACAAGCTCAATCTATGAACTTCATCATTAAAGTAGATACCAACCAACCTCAACTGACATATGATCAGTTGTGTGTGTTATCTTGGGGACACTACGAAAGAACATTTTAGCCGTCATGGGATTAAAAAACTTCTTTGTTAGAAATACATCATTAACGCTTGATGGTTTTTCATAGATGTCTGACAGCTCTCAAAACTCAAGCTATGATCTCCTGAAGAAAAAACGTTGAGGGCAACATTCTTGTTCAAATCTTAGTATAACTTCCAGCACATGTTTATCCATCAGATTCAAGTCATCTTGATTCATGATTGTAGGTTTTGTTTTAAAAGAAAGGTAAGTAAAGAGTTTTCTCGTAAATTAATAGATAATCATCGTTCAACATCTTCCAATATCCAAAATTACTCTCATCAAACTTGTTGAACTTCTCATTATCATTTGTCAATGCTCCCACTTTTCACTTATGACTCCAAAACTTAACCTCTAATACTAATTTTAGGAAAAAAAGGTACGCCACTCCAGCTATGACAAATAATAATGAGAAGTAATTGCAAGGAAAAAACACTAAAAACAAAGGGTGGTGTTATAAGCAAACATATTATGGCTGTTAGCAAACCATAAAAAACCCGGTTCAAAAAAATCAGTCAGTTTTTTAGGTTTTGCACTCCCTGGCCGAAACTCCCCTCCCGATTTCATCGCTCCCCCGATTCCATCCGTCTTCCTGCTCGAGGTCTCCACTCTTCTTCGTCGTCCAACTGTCTTCCTGCCCAATAAAAGCAGTCTTCCTTCTTCGTCGCTCCTGATTCCATCGCTCTCGCACAGGCGTTCCAGATCTGGCTTAAACTCCTCTTCTGCTTCTGATTCTTCCTCGTTTTTGCATGCCGCATCTTCTTCTTCCATCTTCTCCACCAAGAATCAGGTGTGCAAATTTCAGATCTTGCTAATTTCTGACTGGTCTTCTTCCATCTTCTCGTTTTTGGATGCCGCCTCTTTTTCTTTAGATCTTGCTAATTTCAGATCTTGCTAATTTCAGACTGCTCCCGATTCTTGCTAATTTCAGACTGCTCCCGATTCTTGCTAATTTCTGACTGCTCCCGATTCTTGCTAATTTCTGACTGCTCCCGATTCTGGCTAATTTCTGACTGCTCACGATTCTTGCTAATTTCTGACTAGTCTTGCTGCTCCAGATTCTTGCTGCTCCAGAGAAGCATTGAATTTTAGGGCTCTCAAGAGAAGCATTGAAATGGTGATTCTGTGATCAATAATTTTATGTGTGAGGGAAGAGCATCAAAATGATATGGCTGTTATGCATGCAATTTTTATTATTTTGGATAAGTATCTGGAACTGAGGAATACATACTTAGTTTCTCATTTATAACTGTGGGTTGGAACGAAATTTTGAGCCAAATCTTTGGAATCACATTACAGGGAGTATAGAAAATTGTATTTCTCCCTGTATGTTTGGTTAATGATTGAAAATTTACAGATTTAAAAGAAATTTAGAGGGTTTTGTGAAGAAGAAGAAATTTAGAGATTTACAGATTTAAGAGAAATTTAGAGCATTACAGATTTAAAAGAAATTTAGGGCATGAGTAGGTGATTTCAAATTAAGCTCAGCACGTATGACCAGCAAACAATGAACTTTTGTACTTTTTTTACCTCTATTTTTTCGTGCTTTCTTCGCTATAAGATGATCAAAGCAGCACTCTTTAATCTTCAGGAATTTGAGGACTCCTGCTAATTTATGTTTTGTTTTTGCAGAATATGGTCATAAAAATTTTGTGGCACTTCAACAAAGTTTGGAGTACTTGAAGATATTTTGAGGCACTTAAAGAAGATTTGGAGCACTTCGAGAAATTTTGTTTACATAAATTATAAGTAATGCTAACAAAAAAATGTTTACTATAATTGTTATTTAAGAATGAATGAATGAATGCAACTTATTATATGATTGTTTTTTTTTGGTGGTTTGCTAATAACAAAATGGTTTTCAAATAGTCATTTTCAAATGTAATGGTTTGCTAGTAGTAATGGTTTGCTAGCAGCGAAAATAGGTTTGCTAATAACAGCACCCAAAACAAAATACAAGATTTATGTGGTTCGGTGAGAAATACTGATACCAATAGCCACATAGAGATATTACTTCACTAGATCGAAGTCAAATACATGATATATTTAGAATTAAAAATTCTATTGCTAAATAAAATTTCCTCAACTTTTTTCTCCCACAATCTTTTATCTCGTCTCTTTTGCTCAAAACAACTAAGCCAACTCAACAACCAACCTGACAACACAGACAGCTCAACAACGTAGCATTTGCTCAATTAAATCCTCATGGCCTCAATCCACACCAATCGGATATTTTCAAACTATATTGTCAATACCTATATTTTATTCCAATACGCTCGTATGAAGCTTCGAGAACGCTAGATGTTGCACCTGCTCATACACGTCGCTAAATTGCTTCCAGCGCGCGCATGGCATGTGCATGGCATGTGCATAGCA
Organism: Dactylorhiza incarnata; assembly: GCA_033032865.1. Taxonomy (NCBI): domain Eukaryota; kingdom Viridiplantae; phylum Streptophyta; class Magnoliopsida; order Asparagales; family Orchidaceae; genus Dactylorhiza; species Dactylorhiza incarnata. The sequence continues at coordinate 2,305,157 of JAWHQI010000192.1, read as the reverse complement.
TGCACCCTTAAACGTAGTTTCGCATTTGTGCAACTCCAACTCGCCTGCTGAACCAAAAAGTAATGATGGAAGTACTTAAATGTGTTGTGTCTCTATTTAAATAAAAGAGTTATAAATCTCCATAATTTGTAGCAAGAAACTAAGATTTGTTAGGCTCAATTTGTGCTACAAATTTTGATCTGATTTTCTACCATTTATGCAAGAAATCAAATTAACATAATAAAGTTATTGGGCAAAAATGAAATTGATTTAATATGAACCACGGTTAATGCACATTTCAACTTTTTATTTTAAAAATCCACTCATCTGTCTTTACCTAACAATAGTGCCAGAACGGTACAAAGTTGCCTTCAATGCATCACAAGATAGAAATAATCCCTAGGTATCAATAGAAAGATCATTTTGAATTCTGCTGAGTATCAATTAACATATAGAATGAAATACAAAGTTCTTTATCTACTTAGCCAGTCCCTCACAAGGGGTAATTGTACCATCCTTACAGGAAAAAAAATAGACGTGCTCCGAACATAAATTTTCTCTTTAAGTGGCTCGAGCATTAGACACCCTCCCGGTCCTATCACTATCTCTCCATTCGAGCAATCAAGCAAGAAACTTTCTCCTGGTATTCATATAGGACTGGGATCACTATATGTTTGCATATAGCAAACCCATATATGATTGAATCCACTAGTATAACAAACAATCGGGACGCACTGATATATATATATATATATATATATATATATATATATATACACACACACACATACATACGTAATGCACTATGATGGAATATCAACAACAACAACACTCAAGCCTTTATCCCACTATAGTGGGGTCGGCTATATGGATCCTTTGTCGTCATTGTGCCCTATCTTTAGTCATAATCTCACTAATGCCTAAGTACATCATGTCTTTCCTTATAGTTTCATTCCAAGTCTTTGTTGGTCTACCCCTCTCCCGTTTAACATGCCTAGTGACTAAACTCTCACAACGCCTAACAGGTGCCTCTAATGGTCTCCTGTGTACGTGTCCAAACCATCTTAGTCGAGGTTCTCGCATCTTCTCTCAATTGGTGTCACTCGTCTTATCCATGATACATTCATTCCTAATTTTATCCAGTCTCGTGTGTCCGCACATCCACCTAAGCATTCTCATCTCTGCAACTCCCATTGTTTGCTCATGTACACAATTCACTGTTCAACACTCATAACCATAGAGTATGATGGCAAATCCTAGAAAAATCGAACTACTACTTTCTTTACTTTTTCAATGATATAATTAGCTACCATAGTATGAGCAAAGCTTGAAATATTCATTTCGACTCACCAAATAATATTGCATCATATGCCACTGCTACATTGTTTACATTGGTTATATAAGCACAAGTATTTATCTATGTTGACCAGTCAAATGGAAGGAGCAAAAGAACGCATACCAAAGAAGAGATTTGTTGTCAAGATCTTGCTTAGGAACATCTCGCCCACGCATGGTTACCAAATCCAAAAATATGGCTTTATTTTCACAGCATATGACAAGAAAATGCCTCCCTCTAGTGCTCGGTGTGGGAGAATTAAAAACAGGAGAGTTTTGATTGATTGCAGTTGGACCCTCAGAAGCAGCAGATCGGTTTCTCCAATGTTGCCAAAATCGCACATCATCATCATAAAAACTCACCTGCTTTACACTTAAAATACCATGTGCAGACAGTTTTAATGTGTAAATTTAAGAATAAAACAAGAGAACTGCAACAATGCAATGGATACTCTGGATGTGGCAAAAATTGCAATACCTCCCTCCTCGAATAGCTTCCGTGGGTTTTCCTCTAGCCTCTACAGGAAATTAATAAAACATATGATAAAGGGAAAGCACAAATTGCATCAGCTTAACAAAAATAAGAACATGAGAAAAACTAATAAAATCATGACATGGAGCTAAACACAATCTAACAAGCATTCTAGAAGAGAATAAATAGTACATGAATTTTATCAATATCTAAATGATATTTTTCCTAGCAAACAGGACAGTTTTATGTTACAAATGAAAGAAAATATTGGTGTGCAAACTATTGCTACGAGCCTACGACTTTATATGAGTTTGTATCACTAAGCATTGTTCAGTAGTTTAACATAGCACAAACAGTCATGATACTAGCTCATAAGTCATAACATCTTTTTGTGCACACATAACACACCAAAACTGAATGTACCTGAAAATTAACACATAAAAAGGTTCATTCATTCGCAATAGCAGACAAACCCTTTGGTAAGAATGAATTATGCACCCACTGTTCCGGCACCCACATTAGTAAAGGCAGGCTGGACGAAAGAACGTCAACTGTTGGAAGATACAAATTTTTCGTGTGGGCCCGCTCACTATGAGTCTTTTTTACTTCCTTTCAACAAATTTGGCCCTGCAGATGCCTTTCTATACTCAATTATAAAATGAGTCGGAGTGAACTGAAAAGAGGGAGCGCATAGGCGTCTCATCACCTCCGGGGTTTATGGTGAGTGAAATGGCTCAGATAGGTTTCAGTAGGAAGAAGAGCCAACACTTGACCCTTTACTCAGAAGGTACCAGGCTAGGGATAGGGAAGTTTCTCAAGTTTGAGTGTCCAAGCGAAAGAAGTCATTGTTAATTTAGATTTCTATACAATAAGAGAATATAGAGAGTTCTTTTATGAGATAATATGGATTGATGAACTCTAGAAAGTATTTCTCGAAAGAATATGCACTTTCAAGGCATCACTGGTGCGTCTGGCCCCACGCCACTTTGAGCCCGATGTCATGGCCCGCCATCGGAGACAAGCCAGTGACACCGTGCTTTAGGACTTGGTCGGGATCGTTATACACTATTGTCGATTATAGGATCGTTAAGATGACGACTGGAGCCGCACATGCGACCGGTTTGATGTTTTCTATTTTTTTTGTATTTTTTAGGAATTATTTGGAACTTTGGTTCTATATTACACCTATCCCAAATTGCTTGAAAAGGGGAATATTTAAGTGGAAACCAAAATATGAACAAGTCATCCAACTGATCAAGGTCAAAATGGTGCAAGCACCCAAAGCACCCATATTGGTGCTACCAGAGTTTGATAAGGTCTTTGAAGCTGACTGTGGCCATCTAATATCGGTGCAGGCATTGTCCTCAGACCTCAATTAAGAAAAGAGTTTGTAGGAGAACAGATTTGGAAAGCACTAATTGGAATATTCAACCAATAATATTATGTTCACATCTTAATACAAGAAGAATAGGTCCTTAAATAGGACAAGAGAGAAAGAAGAAAAGAGAGAATAGGCAATGTGGGACTAAAGGAGCCTAAGGAGGAAAGGGCCAAAAGGACTTTTTTATACATGGGCTTTTATATGTTCTAACAGAGTTCAATTACTTTTTTCAATTAGAAATTGAATGATGCACGATCTCGCTACTCCATATGGAATTTTCTGTTGTTGTTCAAGCTTACATAGGCATTGCCTTCTTTAAAGAAAGATCGCATGAAAATTCGACCGTGAAGCATTAAGAATAGATATGCTAAATAGTCATCATTTCTGCAAAAGTGTCTCACCTTGGCCATAAAGAGGGGTTTGTCAACTGAGTGATTAACGCGTTTAGTAGAAGGACGCTCATTTTATTCATGTTGAGGATTACTATATTATCTTTAGATTCCCTCAAGGATACTTAAGTGATGCATACTCCGGTTCCATTTGGGAGTAGGCATGTTGATTCTCGTATAGATCTCACTGCTTAATTTTTTATCCAAGTTGAGTTCTTGTAAAAAGAAACTCATCTTGTATCATGAAAGGTTATCTTTAAGATAATACTATCCATAAGATTCATAGTGGAGAATTAGGTCGTCATTTCAGAGTAATAAAAGTTGTACCCTTTATTGATGATCGATATTTTTGGCTACGCATGCAGGGGATGTTTGTCAATGCATATAAAGATACCCCATGTTAGCATTTAGTATTTTACTCGTATTTCCTTTTACTCGAATTTTCGGAGTAACTTTCTACTCCTATATATAAACGAGTGTTTACCCTTGTCATGCATCATTCAATTAAATAAATGATTTCCAAAATGGTATCAGTTACAAAATGAACCCTAATTCTATTAGGGCAAAACCAAGTGACTATTTATAGCTTACAACATTTTATATTACAACACTCCTCCTTAAGATTGGCGAAATATATTCACTAAGCCCATCTTGTCACAACCCCTGATCATATCTTCTGAATTGAGTCCCTTGGTCAAGCAATCTGCTACCTGACACTTGATCGAGACGTGACGCAACTCCAGTAGCTCATTATCAAGTTTTTCCTTTATGAAAAATCTATCAATCTCTATATGCTTCAACTCCTGTCGTCGTGTTGGACTGGATTATTTGCAATACTAATAGCTGACTGACTGTCACACCACAGTTTCATCTTATTTCCGTGATCCAGCTTAAACTCAACAAGCATCCCTTTCAGCCACAGAAGCTCAGCCACCCCTAATGCCATGGCTCTATACTCTGCTTTTGCCGTTGATCTAGCCACTACTGACTGTTTCTTGCTCCTCCAGGATACCAGGTTACCTCCCACAAATATGCAATAGCCTGAAGTGGACCTCCTGTCGTCCGCACAGCTTGCCCAGTCAGAGTCGCAGTAGCCCTCAATCTTCATGTGCCCGTTCCTTCTGAACGTCAGCCCCTTGCCAGGGGCATTCTTCAAGTACCGCAGAATCTGGTACACTGCATCCATATGGCCCTTCCTCGGGTCATGCATATAGCGGCTCACCACGCTCACAGCAAATGAGATGTCTGGGCGAGTGTGGTTCAAGTAAATCAACCTCCCAACTAGCCTTTGATACAACTCACGATCCACCGGTTCCCCAGACTCAGCACCCAATTTACACTTCTGATCGATTGGTGTCGCAGCAGGTTTGCACCCCAACATCCCAGTTTCTGTGAGGAGATCCAAAGTGTATTTCCTTTGGGAAAGGACTATCCCTTCTGCTTCGTAAGCAATCTCAATTCCTAGAAAATACCTAAGAAGACCCAGATCCTTCACCTCAAACTCTTTGCCCAGAGCCCCCTTGAGGCGGCCAATCTCCCGCTCATCATCCCCTGTGATGATCAGGTCGTCCACATACACCGCAAGCATGGTGATGTGACCTCCATTCTGCCTGAAAAACACTGTGTGATCGGCATTTATCTGCTGATATCCCATTCCAATCATCGTCTTCCTGAACCTGTCGAACCACGCGCGAGGTGACTGCTTCAGTCCATAGAGGGACTTCTTCAACCTGCAGACTCTGCCTTCTGTCTTGGCTGTGCCAAACCCTGGTGGTATCTCCATGTACACCTCCTCTGCTAGATCTCCATGAAGAAAAGCGTTCTTCACATCTAGTTGGTGCAACATCCATCCACCATTCACCGCCAAGCTGATCAAAGTCCTGACGGTGCTCATCTTTGCGACGGGTGCAAATGTCTCATCATAATCGATGTCATAGATTTGGTTGTACCCCTTGGCAACTAATCGAGCCTTGTAGCGCTCGACTTGTCCCTCTGGGTTCTGCTTCACAGTGAACACCCATTTGCACCCGACGGCCTTCTTATTCTTTGGCAGTTGTGCTAGCTCCCAAGTCTTGTTCTTCTCAAGAGTCATCATCTCCTCCTTCATTGTTGTCTTCCACTTCGGATCGTCTTTGGCAACCTGCCAATTGTTAGGTACAATAATACTATCCAACGATGCAATGAATGCTTCGTGAGAAGAGGAGATATGATCATAAGAGACAAAAGAAGCAAGGTCCCAACCGTATCTATTAAGAGGATTTCCCGCATTGCTACGGGTAGTCTTCCGTAAGGTGACAGTTGGAAAAGGAGAGTGAGGGGGAAGGATATCACCTGAGACTTGCGGTGATGTAGGCGCTCCAGGCGTAGGGACAGACGTAGCCAAGGGACTAGAAGCTAGACTGGGCACAGGCACAGGAGCTGATACGGTTGGTAGCTTCCCCCTCCTACTGTATGTAAGTAGCTCCACTTGAGCCGTAGGTCTAACACCTCGTCTCTCCTCCTCCAGCTGCTCTTCATCGCTCTCTTGCTCCTCCACTGGTCCTCTCTGCCATACTCCCAGATCTGTCACCAACCTCTCCCTCTCTCGCCTCATATCTTCGCTATCAGATGAATCTAGTGTGGGTGGGGCTCCCTCCTGTTGGTAGTACTGCTCCAACTCTCTAAAGTGAACATCCATGCTCACAAAGCTTCTTTTCTCCACTGGACTCCAACACACGTACCCCTTCTGAGTACGAGAGTAGCCCACAAAGATACATTTGACTGCCCTCGCATCAAGCTTACCAACACCTGGACTGTTGTCCTTCACGAAGCACACACACCCAAAAACCTTCAACGGAAGGATCCCCCCGTTATGTCCCTGCAATAACTGACATGGGGACTTCCACCCCAGAACCTGTGATGGCATCCTGTTTGATCAGTTGTGCTGCTGTCAACACCGCATATCCCCACAGACTCTGAGGAACCTTCATGTTAAGCATCATACTTCTTGCCACCTCCAGAAGGTGTCTGTTCTTCCTTTCCGTCACTCCATTCTATGTCGGTGTGTATGCACAGGTGGTCTGGTGCAATATCCCATGAGCTAATAAGTACTCTTCCATTGTCCTATTAATGTATTATGTCCCATTATCTGACCTTAGTACCTTGATCACCTTAGTGTATTGCGTGTGAACAAGCTTATGGACATCTCGAAAGCAGGTAAATACATCACTCTTATTTTTCATCAAATATAACCAAGTAACACGAGAGGCACAATCAATAAAGGTGACAAAATACTTAAATCCATTTAAAAAACTTACAGCACAAGACCCCCAAACATCGGAATGAACTACATCAAAAACAGAAGAGCTTCTCTGGCCCGTACTAACATACGAACTCCTAGTAAGCTTGCCTAGATCGCAAGCATCACATACCAATTTAGTTTTATTTGCTTTTTCAAACATAGCAGGAAATAGCCTAGCTAGAGTGACAAACGAAGGGTGCCTCAGCCGCCTATGATGGAGTACCAGCGTATCCTCTGCACTCATCTTTTGTCCTCTAACTTTTGCCCTCTCTACCACAGATATAAGATCCTCCCCGATCCAGATACCACAGCCAGTCATGCCAAGTCCCAGTCCCAAGTATCCGCCTCGTCCCTTTCTCCTGGAAAGTCACCTTGAGAATATCAAAAGAAACAACACATCTTAGTTGAATAATAATAGAACTAATGGATAAGAGATTGACTGGAAAAGGAGCATGCAAAACATTGGATAGTCTTACTGAACCTGAACAATTAACAGTACCCTTACCGACCACTGGTTGGAACGTACCATCCGCCGTCTGGATGCTATCTGCAGTAGCTAGGCGAGTGTAGGAGGAGAACTCGCCGACGTCTCCTATCACGTGACGTGAAGCTCCTGAGTCAATGATCCAATCTGATGCCCTGGAGGGAGATATGGAAGCGAGAGCAAGAGATCCATCAGTTGGGTGTGCATACGTAGCGACCCCCCCCCCCCCAACTCCATCCCTGCTCCCCTCGACCATTTGTTTCCTCTTGATGCCCTCCATCATGCTCAGAAGGATCTGTTCCTCCTCTGTATAGATAATGTTGTCTGCACTATCCGTCATGCCCAGATTGGCACGATAGCCACATCGGCCACCACGAGCCCTACCACGTCCACGACCACATCCCCGTCCACCACACGACTCTCTCTCCTTGGACGGCTTGGGGCAGGCTTGCCTCAAATGGCCCACCTCCCCACAATTGTAGCACTGTCGGGTTTCTTCCCTTTGTCCTATAACACCATGGCTCGCAACTGTTAGTGCTGACTTCACAGTAGTGGACCCTCCTGCCCCTGCCTGAAGTTTGAGACGCGTCTCTTCCTGGATCATGGCAGAGATGGCCTCAGTAAGCATAGGAATCTTCGTACCAGATAGAAGCAGGGCCCTCCTCTGATCAAACTTGTCATCTAATCCCTTCAGGAATTTAATCGTCCTCTCCTCCACGATGATCTTGGAAGCCCGACACTGCAAGTCGCTGCAACACATACCTCCGGAGGCGTGATCATAATCCACCCATAGGCGTTCCAACTCAGATGCGTACTCCTGCACCGTCTTTTCTCCCTGAACGGTGTCATCAATTTCTCCCTTCACCTGGAAGACCCGCGGAGTGTTCCCCACACCATCATATGTACTCTTCAGCTTGTCTCGCACCTCCATCACCGTCTCCAGACCATCTACCGTGGCGGCAATCGATGGGACAACCGAGCTGAGAAGCCACAAAAACACCGTCATGTGGGCCGACTCCCACTCATCTCCTCCAGTCACTGGTTTCTTCAACGCCCCTGTCAGGAAGCCACCAACCTGTTTCGTTGCAAGGGTTTTCTTCACACGACGCGACCAACTCAGGTAGGTGGTCGGTCCATCAAGCTTCAGATCGATCGGTGGAAGTTCCAATTTTGTCGGGCGGTGCGACGAACCCAACACCCTCAACAGTGTGGCCAACTCATCCGGGCCCAACTTCTTGAAGACATCCTCCATTGTTCCTTCCATCGACATCCAGATCAGCTTGCTCACTGACCACCACATCCCGTACGTATCAAGCATGGCCTCCTCTGACCCTAGATCCGATCACGACCTTCTATGGACGGAGCATGCGGGACTTGCTGCGAAGATGCCGCACCCCCGACCACTAGAGGCAGCCACTACGTGCGGCAGGGCGGATGTCCGCTGCGACCTTCCTGGCCGATGCCAACGGAAGTGGCAGCTGGGGTCGCCGCTGGTCCGATCGCTGGAGAAGGAGGTTGGGGTCGCCGCTAGTCCTGGCCGTTGTGGTCGTCGCTGGTCCTGGTCGCTGGAGAAGGAGGTGCCGAAGTCAGAGGACGCGCGGACGTGAGACGCGGAAGAAAGAACTCGCCGACGCGCGGAGACGGAGGAAGACGCGTGGAGACGGAGGAGCGGGAGAGGCGACGAACCGTCTGCTCTGATACCAAGTTACAAAATGAACCGTAATTCTATTAGGGCAAAACCAAGTGACTATTTATAGCTTACAACATTTTATATTACAACAGTATCAAAGCCCTTATTTCATCTCACGCACGCTGCTCGGTCCCGATCACGCTTTCACCTTCCTTCAGTTTTCTGTCTTCTGCACGCAGTCACGCTTTCTGCCGCTGAGGTTGATTCTCCCACATGACTTTCGTCTGCTCTTTTTCAACCTGCCGACCTTTTAGTCGCAGATCTCCCACCGCCTCTTGTCAAGTCATTCCAATCGCAGGTCGCGGTTTTGTACCGATCGGCACATAAGGGCGTCGGAACCCTTGATGGAGTTGTGACTCCCTCTCCGGCCTCGACCCTCTCCATTCTTGAGGAGATGATTCCTCCTCCTCTTTCTCATCACCTATTGTAATTTTGCTTGGCTCCATTGTCGTGTCGGATCTCATTTTTCCTCTTTATATGAGAAAACCCTAATCTTTGGCTCTCTAAACCTTATTTCTGCGAACCGTTGATTTTTATTATTGGGTCGCCATGTTGGGGAGTGTTGACTCTCCTGTTATCTCATCCATAGGAGTTGCCTCTGCTTCTCTTGTGACTTTCGTAGGATCAATCCATGCAAACAATGATCGCAACACTCCTCAAATTACCAATATTTGATTGGATGACTCTAACTACCTTCCATGAGCTTGCTCCATCAGCCTTGCCATGAAAAGACGGCAAAAGTTTGGATATGTCAGTAGCGCCACCAAGGAACCTGCTCGGACTTCACCAGATTGGCAGCAATGGGAATCTGAGAATTCTTTGGTCATGTCTTGGTTCACGAATTCTATGCAGAAATCAATTGTCTCCAACTATTTGTTCCTAGATACAAAGACAGATATTTCGAAAAGAGCACTTTTGTCGTGGGAATGCAACTCCAATCTTCCAACTGCGACGGAAGATCTGAGACTGGGTGATCGTCCTCCTTTTGTGTACTACTTAGAATTTACTCAACTGGACCAGGAATATGATCACTTTGATTCGCTCAACCTTGTGTCACCTGAGGATGAAGTTTTGGTTCGAGCTCGGGAGGAACGGATCGTGTTTTAGATCCGATCAATGTTTGGATTTTCGAGCACACTCCCACTTCTTCTCTTCTAGGAATTTACAACCTTGTTCAACATGATTTTGATCAGCGACAGACCTGGCTACCTGACTCGATTTCTGAGAAATCGACCTTCGCAGCTCAGTAAGTTATGGAAGTCGTGCTACCCACGACAAAATATCGAAGCCTACAGATAAAGATCACTTGACTTGTAATTATTCTGGGAAGACTCGTCACTCCCGGGACACGTGCTTCAGGCTTCATGGTTTCCCACCTCAGAGAGTATTCTACTCCACGAGGTCGTCGTAGCTATGGTCGCTCTCAAGGGCCGGTCAACTCTATCTCGGTCTGCTCATCTTTATGATGCCTTTGAGGAGACTACACACGATGTTGTCCCTGATACTGTTGGACTTCTCATGGATCTTTCTACGGATGAGATGCATGTGTTCCTTCGCATGATGCATGGCCATTCTACTGAGCCACCTACTTCATCGCCCTCCTCTTATGCTCATTGGGGAATGTCAGGTGCCCATATTGCGTCCACTCGCTCATTTACTCACTAGATCATTGACTCTGGAGCCACTGAACACATGGCTGGAAAAGGATCCATCCCATGTTCCTTTGTCACTCTATCTTTTGTTCATGTTCCTAATTTTACTCGTAATTGTCTCTCCATTAGTCACTTAACCAAATATATGAATTGTTCTATGACTTTTTTCCCACTTAATGTGTGTTTCAAGACCTGGAGACTGGGAAGGTGATTGGCCCTGGTAGATTGTGCGATCTACGTATTTGACCCTTCCAGTTTTGCTTCACCTCCACAAGCCTTGCATGTGGATCAATCTTTTCTTCTGGATTCCTAGCAATATCGTCCAGGGCATCCCTCTATCTTTCCATGGAAATTTATTTCCTACTATGTTATGTGTTATTTGAAATCTTTAACTATGATGTGTGTGAGCTGAGTAAACATCATCGTACTTCATTTAATCATATTTCTCCTCCTAATACTATGTATTTTGTTATTATTCATACGAATGTTTGTGAACATGTCTTGTTGCCTCTATTTCTAAATATTCTTGATTTGTTACTTTCATTTGTTATTTTTCTCGTACTACTTGGGTGCATTTGATGAAATAAATAAAGTATTTTCATTCTTTCAACGCTTCCAAAAAATGATAGTCGCTTAGTCCAATACTATTATTAAAATTTTACGAAGTGACAATGGTCATGAGTACATTGATTCTCAGTTTGAGAGATATCATAACGACCTTGGCATCATCCATCAAACCTCTTGTGTCTACTCCCCTGCTCAAAATAGGACGGCAGAGCGCAAAAATCATCATCTTCTTGATGTGGCGATGTGTCTCTTATTCAAGATGCACCTTCCTAAATACTAGCGGGGGGATGTTGTCCTCACTACAGCTTACCTAATTAATCATATTCCTACTTGTGTTCACTGGCATAAAACTCCCTTCAACATTCTCCAAATTACTCCAATTCATCTTCATCCTCGTATCTTTGGGTGTGTGTGTGTGCTTTGTCCATATGCATCAAAATAACCAAACTCAACTATCGTACTCTGAAATATGCTTTCATTGGGTACTCCCTCACACAAAAGGGTTACAAATAATTTCATCATGTAACCAAGAAGATTTTTGTTACTATGGACATCACCTTTCGTGAATCTGAGGCCTACTATGAGACATCACTTCAAGGGGGAGTCATCACCCATGATTAAAGTGAGCTCCCCATATCTTCAGTCCTCACATATATCTCTGCACATTCCTCTTTCATATCAGCTTCCTATCACTACTCAAATCTTTGCAGGTTTACTCTCAGAGAAACAAGAGTACAAATACACAACAAGAGTACAAATACACAACAAGAGTACAAATACTCTCATATACATTGGTATAAGACATGACACCTGATCCGTCTCCATAGCCTATTGCTCTAAGAAAAAGTGCTTCTACCCAACATCCTTTGTCCCAGTTTGTGTTTTATACTTCCACTAACCGTTTCACATAGAGCCTTTATTTCCTATTTGTCCTCAATGTCTATTCCGCCAACTTGGCAAGAAATCCTTGGTCACCATAAGTGGCAAGAAGAGATGCTTGGGGAAATGCGTCCTCTTGAAAAAAAACTGTAGGTGGGGTCTGGTGCGTCTTATTTAAGGGAAGACAGTTGTTGGGTGTGAGTGGGTATTTTCTGTCAAACAAAACTCTCAAGAAATAGTTGAAAGATAAAAGGAAAGATTTGTTGCTAAGGGATACACTGAAACTGTTCGGATTGATTATCAGAAGACTTTTGCCCTTATGCCAAAGTTGCTCCATAAGAGTTCTTCTCTCATGTGTTTCCTGTAAGGAATAAAACCTCAGTCAGTTAGATATGAAGAAATGGTTTCTTCATGGGGACTTAGGAGGAAGTATATATGTCCCTACCTCTTAAACTTGCCCCTAAAGGATCTGAAGGGAAAATCTGTGGGTTAAAAAAATGATTTATACGGTCTTAAACAGACTCCTAGAGCCTGGTTTGGAAGATTTCACGGGGCTATAGCGTTTTTGGATACACTAAGAATAATGAAGATCATACTTTGTTCATCAAGCACATGAGAGGTAAATTGACTGCCCTTATTGTTTATATAACAAGAGATAATTTGGATGAGATTCGAACTCTGAAGGGAAGATTGGCCGGAAATTTGGGTGAAAGACCTAGCGAACCTCAAATATTTCAAGGGCATTGAATTCGTCAGATCCACGCATATGATTTTAATCTTATAGAGGAAGTATATCCTCGACTTGCTTGAGATGTTCGGGATGAGTGCGTGTAGACCTGCTGACATCTCCTATTGAATCCAACCTCATATTAGGAAGGGTGATGGAGAAGTTGTTGATGACATCATCAGTTTCATAGGTTTGTGGGAAGGCTTATTTACTTGTCTCATACTCGCTCAGATATCTCGTATGCGGTATGAGTGATCAACCAACACATGCATTCTCCAAGGAATCGTCACTTGGATGTTGCCTTTCGAATCCTAAGATACCTCAAGATCTCTCCTGGAAGTGGTATTCTGTTCTCACTAAATAATGACCTAAAAATTGAAGTCTACAATGATGCAGACTTGGTTGGATCAGTTGTTGACCAATGATCTACTTCGGGATATTGTATTTGTTCCCTGGTCATCAGTAAGAACTTGGTTAGATGGAGAAGCAAAAAATAGTATGCGGTTGTCAGATCAAGTGTTGAAGCTGAGTTCAGAGTCATGCCTCACGGAATTTGTAGTTAAGAAAAATAAATTGTAGCTAAGCTTAGAAACATCAAGTAGCATACAAACAAAAACATGAAAAATAGGATTCACAAAGCTGATCCAGAATAGTTTTTTTAGAAGAATTAATCAGACACATTATCTAATACAACCAAATTTGAAAGTTGGACGCCTTCATGGCACCCAAAAAACCTAAAATTTCCATGTTAAACAATCATTTTTTCGGAGAAAATAAGAGAACCTGCATAAACTACAACAGCTAGTGCTTCCCAGCCACGTACCGGACTCTCCCTCGGCGAGCTTCTCCAGCTTCACCCCAACCAAACGCCTTTCATCCACCCCGCCAGCTTTCAGTTCATAAATCACCTACAAAGAACATAAAAGACAAGAACCCAATTTACATAAAGATGTTCCTAGAAAGAACAGCAAAAGAAAGGGAAAAAACACCAAAAACTCTCGCGGAAACATAGAGATCCAGACCTGCCGGTGCTCCCAATTCCATACGGAGACGTGATCGGAGTCGTCCGCAGTGACGAGCCAGGGATGCGTGGGGTGGAGCACAATCTTTACTATTTTGTCGCCAGACGGACGGAATGCCCTCAATCGGAGCATCGTCTTCGAATCAATTGGAAATATCGATAGCAGGGAGGTGGAGAGATTGGAATTCCACAGTTCCCTGGCTTAGGTTTAAGAGATCCAAGTCTCTATCGGTACTAATTGCCTTCTGGAGCTGAAATCCCTGTTAATGGTGCTTTGGAGTCCAAGGTTGACGCTGGGCGATGCTGTCGTAGAAAAATAAAAATAACAACCCGCCCGCTGAGTTTTTTGGGTTAGTTCGGGCCAGTAACATGGGATTCAGGCCCGAACCAGTGGAAAATTTTTGACAAATGTTATAAGCACACCAGTTTGGGCTATTCGCACACCAATTTCAATGAGTTATTACGCGCCTTTTGAAAATATGTCTTTTACATACATTTTTAGGAAAAGTGTTCAACACAAAAATTGTAGATCTCGTCGAGACCTACAACTTTCGTGTTGAACACTTTTCCTAAAAATGCACGCACAATGTGTATTGTCGTCATGATCGTAACTATAGCGAATTTTAGAAAATACCCCTTGTGCATGTATTTTTAGGAAAAGTGTTCAACACGAAAGTTGTAGATCTCGACGAGATCTACAATTTTCATGTTGAACACTCTTCCTAAAAATGCATGTACAAGACGTATTTTCAAAAGGCGCGTAATAACTCATAGAAATTGGTGTGCGAATAACCAAAACTGGTGTGCTTATAACAATTGCCAATTTTCTAGGTGTAGATCTCGTGTAGTTCGTCTTGGACGTGCATTAGCCGGGAGATAGAAATTTTGAGTAGGAGCAGAGCGTTTAGAGCCACGAAGAAAGTCGGTTGCCGGTGATTGCACTCCGTCGGCAAGACTTTTGGCAGCCAAAAAATGGCTTTCGCGCAGCAAAGGGGAGAAGCGAGCAAGAGGGGTTTCGAATTGCGAAAAAAATGGGTCTCATGCAGAAAGAAAGACTTATTTATTTCTGCATGTAGAAAACGATGTGTTACACGTACCTAAAAATTCCTCCCAATCAGCAATCCAATAGTCAACATTCAAACATTCTTCTCTTGAGACCATTCATCTAGAACAAATAATGCTTTGAATGAGAATAATTATACTCAATACTGTGTGATTATCTTAAATAACACATAAATCTATAAGATTAAGGCTTCGTTTGGCGCAATATTTTTGCTCTGGTGAGTTTAGACAAAAACGCAACCGACATAGAATGTATGTTTGACATGACAACGATTACGACCACCACCAAGAAAATAAAGCTGATTTTGAACATAAAAGTAGATAAAGTTTCTTAGGTGAGGTCGGACGTTCACGAACCATGGTTCGTAACCACCACGTTTATGACCACTAGTGACATGTCAAACAGATCCTCAATCACGTTTAACAGAAAAAAAGGGTGATGTTATAAGCAAACTCATTTTGATTGTTAGCAAACTAACAAATTCATCATTTTCAAAAAAAAAAATCAATGCTCTAATTTGACTACTAACAAACCAGTCCATAAAACCGGTCCGGTTCTTTTCGCCGCCTTCCCCGATCTCGCCAACGCCAAGCTTTTGCGAGTTTCTCCCCGACCTAGGCAGCTGAACCTCGGGATCCATCATTCTCCCTCCGTTCCGGTGCCGGAGCCTTTGCACTTTCACCCGACCGAGCCTCGAGATCACCTCCTCGCGACCTAGCTTGCCCCGGTGCCGGTTCTTCCTCTCCAGAAGCTTCGCATTTTCTCCCTTCTCGTGCTGATTCTTCCTCTCCGCTAAGATTTTACACCTCTTCTTCGTCCCTTCCCTGTGTAGCCGCGTCTTTCTTTTGTCTTTTGTTGGGTTTCTCTGTTGTCTATGTTATTCTGCAGTTCCTCCTCTCATTTTTTCCTCTTTTGGGGGATTTTGTTGTTGCCCTAATTTATGTTGTTGCCTAAATTATACGGCTATGTGAACCATTTATCATAAGAGATATATGTTGCAGAAGAAAGAGCTAGATGGTGCAACTCCTATTCAATATTTGTACAAGTGTTTGAAAGATAGTGGCAGTTTGAGTTTTAATCGTGTGATGGAAGGAAAACAAAATTTGATTAGCTTATTTTTTGTCCATCCAGTTTCAATCCAATGAAGTAGAACATTTTCTATCGTGTTCTTATTAGATTGCACGTACAAGACAAATAGATACTATGATTGTTGTTACCTTCTATCGTTTGTGTTACATCGACTCAGTTGACATTCTTCTCGGCATTTGCCTTTTATGTCTGATGAATTAGAGACAAGCTATATGTTAGGGTTTTGCTAAGAGAAAGGGAGGACTAGAGAAGAAAGGGAGAATAAGAGAGGAATTAGGGTTAGGGTGAGAGAGGAGAGAAATACCTTGATAATAGATTGCATGCCCCACATGAGGGAACCCCGGGCCTATTAATACCCGAGGTTCAAGAGGGGGCCGGCCGGCCCCCATATGGGGACTGAACCAAGTGGTTCAGTCCCCCCTTGGTTCACTTCATTGGTTGGGGGCTGAACCGGATGGTTCAGCCCCGTTGTTTAGCTCCCGCTCCCTAGGTCGTTTAGAGTACGTCCGACCGGCGAATTGCAGAGGATGCGAGGACGTAACATTCCCCAGCTCTTCAAGCACAGACTTGTCCTCAAGCTGGAAATCTGGAAACCTTTCTTTGAACTCCAAGTAATCAACCCAAGAGTTGTGTACTGTTGACATCTGTTTCCACTTAACGAGCACTTCCAATCGGTACTCGCTTCCCCGACGCTTCCATTTGGTCAATAGAATGGACTCTGGAGAGGGCCGTAGTTCACCATCGGCCGTAGCTGCAGGTAGGGTGGGAAGAATCACCTTCGAACTGCCGAGCTTTTTCTTCAACAAGGACACATGAAATGTGGGATGAATGCGCGACCCTTCCGGGAGGGCCAGGGTGTACGCCACGGGTCCCACCCGACGGAGAATGCGGAAGGGGCCATAGTATCGAGGAGCGAGCTTCTGATTTGCCCGCCGAGAGACCGAAAGTTGCCGATATGGTTGTAGCTTCAAGAACACCTCATCGCCCACCGCAAATTCCCGTTCCGTCCGGTGTTTATCGGCCTGGAGTTTCATGCGGTCTTGAGCGATCCGTAAATTATCCCGTAGCAGCGCTAGCGTCCGATCTCTATCTGAAAGTGTCCGGGCGACCGCGGGCAGGGCGGCGCTGGCTGGTTCATACGAGCTCAAAGTAGGAGGAGGACGCCCGTAGACTACCTCGAAGGGGGTAAGCTTGCTGGCGGTGTGGAAGGAAGTGTTATAGCAATACTCCGCCCAGTGGAGCCACCTTGTCCACGTGCGGGGCTCATCCATGACAAAACATCGCAAGTAAGTTTCAACCCCACGGTTGAGGACCTCCGTCTGCCCATCGGTCTGAGGGTGGTGTGCGGTGCTCATGCGTAGGGAAGTCCCCTGTAAGCGAAACAACTCCTGCCAAAACTGACTGATGAAAACAGGGTCCCTATCTGAAATGATGGCCCTGGGGAGTCCATGGAGTCGAACAATCTCTTTTGCAAACAATTCAGCCACCGTCTCACCCGTGTACGGATGGCTTAAAGCCAAAAAGTGCCCATACTTGGACAATTTGTCCACCACCACCAAAATGACCGACTTACCATGAGATTTGGGCAAGCCGTCAATAAAGTCCATGGATACAGTTTCCCAGATCTGTCGAGGAATCTCCAGCGGGGTCAGCAGCCCAGCTGGGGAGGTGGTCTCGTACTTTTGCCTCTGGCAAATATCACATTCGCGAACAAACTGCTGAACGTCCTTGCGCATGCCCTTCCAAAAAACATTTGCCCGGACTCGCTGGAGGGTGCGAAGAACCCCGGCGTGACCCCCCGTGGGTGAAGCATGGAACTCCCGCATCATAACTGTCCGCCAAGTCGAGTTGGCCGGAATGACTATTCGGCCATGATAGTGAAGCTGGTCGCCGTGCAAATGATAGCCGGCCTCGGCCGGTTCCCCCCGTCGAAGTGTCTCCATGATGGGCCGCAACTCTGGATCCAACTGCACCTCAGCATGTATTTGCCCCAAAGCTTCAATCACCGGCCCCGAAATGTGGCACGCAGTCCCTTCTGGTAGGCGGGAGAGCGCGTCCGCTACCACGTTCTCCTTCCCCTGCTTATACACGATGTCATAGTCGTATCCCAACAGTTTGGTAAGCCACTTCTGCTGCAACGGCGATGCCAACCGCTGGTCAAGGAGGTGCTTCAGACTCTGATGATCCGTGCGAATCTGGAAGTGATGCCCCAACAAGTAAGGTCGCCACATGGCGACCGCGTGCAGGATCGCCAGCATTTCCTTTTCATATGTAGAGAGACCCAGCGTCTTTGGTGCCAACGCCTTGCTGAAGTAGGCTAGCGGCCTGCCCTCCTGCATTAAGACCGCTCCGATTCCGACCCCGGAGGCATCCATCTCGATGACGAACTTCTTGGAGAAATCTGGTAATGCGAGCACCGGGGTAGAAGTCATGGCCCTCTTAAGGGCCTGGAAGGCGCCCTCCGCCTCGACACTCCACTGGAAGGCGTCCTTTTGTAGCAGCTGGGTCAGAGGACGGGCTATCTTCCCGTAGTCTTTCACGAACCGTCGGTAATAACCTGTCAGGCCGAGGAACCCCCGTAGTGCTCGAATCGTCGTGGGAGCCGGCCACTCCACCATGCTCGCGATCTTCTTTGGGTCAGCCTGGACTCCGTGGCCTGACACCAAATGTCCCAGGTACTCAACCTCCTCCTGCCCAAAAGAGCATTTGGATCGCTTGGCGTACAACAGATGCTCCCGTAGAAGCGTCAGGACGACTCGAACATGCTCCAAATGTTCCTCCCAGCTCCTGCTATAAATAAGTATATCATCAAAGAACACGAGCACGTACCTTCGGAGGAGGGGGCGGAAGATCTCATTCATCACCGCCTGGAAGGTAGACGGTGCATTAGCCAACCCAAATGGCATCACCAAAAACTCATAGTGGCCATCATGTGTGCGGAAAGCCGTTTTATGAATATCTTCCTCCTTCATGCGGATCTGATGGTAGCCGGATCGCAGATCCAGCTTGGTAAACAAGCGCGCGCCATGTAGCTCATCCAGAAGTTCCTCGATCATCGGGATGGGGAATTTGTCCTTGATGGTGGAGCTGTTAAGCCCCCTGTAATCGACGCAAAACCTCCAAGACCCATCCTTTTTCTTCACCAATATGATTGGTGAGGAAAAAGCGCTCGTGCTGGGGCGTATAATGCCCGAGGATAGCATCTCGCGCACGCTGCGCTCTATCTCAGCCTTTTGAATGTGCGGGTAGCGGTATGGTCTGATATTGGTGGGATCTGTACCCTCTTTAAGCTGGATCTGGTGATCGCGGAAACGGGGCGGTGGCAGTGTGCTTGGTTCCTGAAAAACATCTTCGTACTGACCCAGGAGTGTCCTGATCTGCTCTGGCTCTACACTCGTCTCCAACCCCATAGCGGACATGTCGACAATCATAGTCACCTCCCCACCTTGCTCCTCCAGCCGTTGTAGGCTCCGGAGTGACACCTCCTTAAGAGGCGATGTCCTGATGCCCTGCAAACAGTGCTCCTTCCCTTGTTGGGAAAACTCCAGTGTCATTCGGTCCCAATCCGTGGTCACCCGGCGTAACTGCCGAAGCCACTGCACTCCCAAAACCATATCTGAGCCCCGTATAGGGAGGAGGTAGATGTCGGTGTGGCAGCAGTACCCCTGCATCCGCAACTCAGCCCCCTTTAGTACCCCTTCACATCTCAACTTGCTCCCATCCGCCACCATGACCTGGAAAGCGGCCTCGCGATCGACTTGGAGCCCGGCTTTTAGGGCCACATCGGGGTTGATGAAGTTGTGGGTGCTCCCACTGTCGACAAGAATCGTCACCTTCTCCGGGCCCACCCTACCGGCGATCCTCAAGGTCAGTGGTGCCGTGCATCCGGCCATCGCCTGTATGGATATACCAAACTCCGTAAGATCCAGGTCATCCTCCAGAATAGTAGTGTCCTCTTCCTCATCCTCCTCACGTAACATGAAGACTTGGACCTTCTGACATCTATGCCCCGGGGCGAACTTCTCATCACATTTGAAACAAAGACCCTTGTCCTTCCTGGCCTGCAGCTCTGGCCATGTCAATCTCGTCACCGTGGGTCGATTCCCCGCTGGTTGTTCACGACGGGGTGCTTCAGGTGTCGGATTGGTCCGGATGGCCGTTCGGGTACGCTGCCGGTTGAACCTTTCCTCTTGAATCCTCGCCAGGCTGATGGCGTGGCTCAAGCTGCGGGGCATGTATGCATGGACCTCGTCCCTCAAATGGTCCTTCAAACCGGAGACGAAACAGCTCAACATTGTCTTCTCTTCCCAGTTAACCCGGTTTGCTAGACGCTCAAACTCTGTCCGGTACTCGGTAACTGTCCCCTTCTGGCGAAGTTTTTGCAACATGGCTTCAACATCTTCATATTCAAGAGGGCCAAAACGGGCGGAGAAGGACTCCACAAACTCGTCCCACGGTGCGTAGTTGCGTCCCCGGAGGAACCACTGAGTCCACTGATAGGCGTCATCTTCCAGATGGAAAGACGCCAACTGCACCCATTGTCCCGCCGGTATCTCTTGGTATCGAAAAAATAGTTCCGCCTTTTGAATCCACTCCAATGTATCCCCTCCCCTGAATTTAGGGAAGTTCATCCTCGTCAGTTTGGGCTGCAAATACGGCCGGTGCTCCCCTGGTGCTGGTTGGTACGGTGGTTGTTGAGCGAAGACGTGCCCTGGCTGAAACTGGTCCATTCCGTACCCTCCTTGTTGCCCTCCGGCCCCCGTGTTGCCATTCCCATAGCCTGGTGGCCCTCCGAGAGGTTGCGGTAGCGGTAAGATACCCGCCACGCCTCCGATTGGGACCGCATTCGCCCCCGTAGGACGAAAGGGCGCTGTTCCCTGACCTAGGCCCCTCCAACCAGCAGTCGGCTGCCCTTGGGGGTTGATTCCGGCCGCCCAAGGGCCGGCGGCTTGGCTCCAGGTCGTCGGCGTCTCCGGCGGCCGCCAGGCCTCCCGCCGTGCCTGGCCCCACTCCCTCGTACCGCCAGCAGCAGCCGCCGGGCCCCCAAATCCCTCCGCTGGGTTTCCGCCCGTGCGGCTGGGCGCAAGCCCGATCCTGGCGGGATCGGCCTCTGCCGCGCCAGATCCCGTCAGGGGACCTCCCGTGGATGTCGATCCGCTTCCCGGTGGCCAACCCCCTGCTCCGCTGTAGACTCCAGCGCCGATTGTCGCTGCCGGGGGAAAGGATGCCGCTCCGGCTTCGGATCCTTCAGAAATCTGAGTTTTTCCCTTCAGATTCTGTAAGAGGAGGTTCTTGATCTCTTCCAATCGCAGATCCATGCGTTCTTCAAGTTGATCCGTTGTTTTCTTCAAGCGTTCTTCCATGGAGTTGACGGAGTCCGCCAACCCTACGTAGTTTTCTTCCATTGTGGCGATGCGTGCGAGTTCCGCTTCGGAGCGAGTAACCATTGCCGAGGAGCGGCTCCTCTGATACCAAATGTTAGGGTTTTGCTAAGAGAAAGGGAGGACTAGAGAAGAAAGGGAGAATAAGAGAGGAATTAGGGTTAGGGTGAGAGAGGAGAGAAATACCTTGATAATAGATTGCATGCCCCACATGAGGGAACCCCGGGCCTATTAATACCCGAGGTTCAAGAGGGGGCCGGCCGGCCCCCATATGGGGACTGAACCAAGTGGTTCAGTCCCCCCTTGGTTCACTTCATTGGTTGGGGGCTGAACCGGATGGTTCAGCCCCGTTGTTTAGCTCCCGCTCCCTAGGTCGTTTAGAGTACGTCCGACCGGCGAATTGCAGAGGATGCGAGGACGTAACACTATACATGAGCTTTTGAGCATTTTAATAGTCTTTTAGGTGAAGCAGCATGCCTAATGTACTCGTCATGGATAGAGATTTAGCTTTGATTAAAACTATTAAGCATACTTTTCCAAATGCGAAGCATATCTTATGTCAAGTGCACGTGATAAAAATATTTTGGCTAACTGTAAAAAATATTTTAAGGATGCAAAGGAGTTTGAAATATTTCTTGGTGTTTGGCAACGATTAATTTATTCAAGAAATAAAAATGAGTTCAATATAAGGTACAATGTTATTTTAATTACATACTCCACGGCATATCTCAATGTTGTTTCTTATGTATGTTCAACTTGACTTGAACCATTGAAAAAATATTTTGTATGTGCCTGGATCGCAACTATATCCATCTTGACAACTCCACAACAAATCGGGTTGAAGGGGGGCGGGACATAGTAAGTTGAAGAAATTTTTAGAAGTTTTTATTAGAAATTTGGCAACCATTTGGAAGGCATTCGATCAAATGTTATCTCTACAACATACAGAAATAAAACGATCGTTTGATCATAGCACTATTCAAGTTAGTAAAGATTTCAAAGGATCTTTCTACACCAACCTTGTTGGACGTATCTCACCACATGCACTGCAGCTTATTAAAGTAGAGGAAGATAAGTATCATAAGTTAAACTTTGTAGGTAGTGCAAATTGCCCGCATACAAATCACTTCACGCTTGGGTTACCATGTGCTCATGAGGTAGCCCATCGCCCGCCGCCTCGGATGGTCATTTGTGGATTCCGACTGATTAGTGAATCACTAATGATGGGTGATAATTGACTACAAGTTCGAGTTGATCTAATGAATAAGTTCGTGAGAGGAAATATTTTGTACAACTCAATTTTTGGAACCATTAAAAAGCAAGAATTACTCAAGAGTCTTGATTGCAAAAGCACACATGCACCGTTTGATAAGTGGTTGTCGATGTCAGATATGGCTTTAGTGATTTCAACATGCTACAATATTGGCGTAGCTCTAATTTAAAAAAAAAAAAAATTCTAACTTTCTTATCACTTGACGCACCACTACCCCAAATATCGAGTATTATTTTTATCGGATCCATCAATGTTAATCACTTTGTGAGACTATGCATGAAAGAAGGAAGTCCACTTCCACCACTCTACACTCATTAGAAGAGATATCACACACAAGTAGCAAGTTCATGATAATGCATGATCAACTAAAATTAATGAATTGTAAGTGATTTATACATTTTTTAATACCTCAATTTTATTCATTCACGACACATGAGCAAATGATTGACTTTTTTTTTTTTGCACAGATGATGTTCTAACAAATTTTGGGGTGCTTGGAGTTTAATACACGAATAAGATGAATAATTTTTGGGCTCATAATAGACTTTACTATCTTTTGTAATGGTAAAATATGTTTATTGCTTATTTAGAATGAAAACAAGTATCCAATTAAACATGCATTTTTTTTACGATGATTTGCTAGTAATAAAATGATTTTCAACTACTCATTCTCAAAAATTATAATTTGTTAGTAGTAATAATCTGTTAAAAGTCAAAATAGATTTACTTATAAGAGCACCCAAAATAATTGTATAATCACACTTATAATACATAAAATAAATCAATTTATGAAGGCCGGGGTCAGAAGAAGCAACGGCCAAGACTTCCAACGATTACATATAATTAATGATCTGAGCATTACTTCACAAAGTTGCTGAATGTGAATGATATTATAACGGAGTTGTTAAAGACACCACGGTTTTGGCTAGTCGCACCGCAATTTCTATGAATTATTACATGTCTTTTGGAAATACTCTTTGTACATGCATTTTTAGAAAAAAATGTTCAGCACGTAAGTTGTAGATTTCGTCGAGAACTACAACTTTTGTGTTGAACACTTCCTAAAAATGCGTGTACAAGACGTATTTCGCTCATGTTTGAATCTAATACGTCTTGTGCGTGCATTTTTAGGAAAAGTGTTCAACGCGAAAGTGGTAGATCGACAAGAGATCTACAACTTTCGTGTTTAACACTTTTCCTAAAAAGGCATTGACAAGACGTATTTCCGAAAGGCGCGTAATAACTCATAGAAATTGTGGTGCGACTAGTCAAAACTGCGGTGCTTTTAACAACTCCCTATTATAAACATCGCAATCAATACAAAAATCCTTAGCAAATCTGTTTATTTAGCGGCGGTTATTAAAGAGTTGTGTTAAGTGCAAATTAATTTTAGCTATTTGCAAATCACTGAAAAAATATAAATCTCACATATATATATATATATATATGAATACTTTATTTATCCTCAAAAATTACTAGGGGCAAACCAAAATTCCTTTCACCTTCTACGATGGTTGTTGCAGCGGGAGCCGATGAATACGGCCGTCTATGAAGAGGGTCAATCACGAAGTAGTCTTCGACGGAGCATGGGAGCTAGTCAACGAAAACTTCGGCGTCTCCGAATTGCACCTCGCCATCACTCGCGAGAACAGGGGACAGACACGTGGTGCTCCTCCAATGGGTTCGCCACTGAAGCCGGGGGAGTTCCATGAGGTTCATAAGCGCGTGCACGACCTGCGATCGGAGAGACTACGCCAATTCACTTGCTGCGCCAAGATGGTACCTTCGAGTTGGGGAATTAGGTTAATGATGGCGAGACCTACGAGGCCAGACGATATATACATAAATCACAGTAAAAACCGCTTATTAAAAACGGGTATTGACCGAGCAATCACCGATCGCCGTCCAAGCCATTGTCTATCACCAATTGGGTTTTCGGTACTCGACAACTGGTTTCTTGTCATTCTCTGACTGTGCAATCGCGGATCAAGCTCCAATATCGTTCATCAAGTGCGCTTCGGAATCGTCATTCGTTGATCGAGCGTAATAAATTTACCCATTTTTTGTGCAACATTTTCATTAACTGTCGTTATTTTTCTATTCATTGAGATTGATTTTATGGTTATTTCTAATTAGTATTTTAATGTTGGAAGTTTCACTTTTTTAGGATGCTGTTGTTAGCAAATTTTTTTTGGCAAAATATTCAAATTAGTCTCTTAATTTTGGGTCTAGTTTCAAATAGGTTCTTTAATTTTCATTTATTTCAAATAGGTCTCTTAACTTTTGGCCTGATTTCAAATATCTCCTTTTATTTTCATTTGATTTAAATTGGTCATTTAACTTCGGACATAGTTTAAAATAGGTCATTTAAGTTTCATTTGTTTTAAATTGGTCTCTTAACTTTAGAATTTATTTCAAAAAAGTTTATAAATCACCGTTATTCGGATTACTAGGCACTGGTGAGACATTGACGAATCATTTATGTGCCGATATAATATTTTTTTGTAATTATCTAATAAAATAATTACTATTTTTTTTAATTTATAAATTTTCTAATTAAATTTCTCAACATAATATAAATTTATATCCATTTATTAGAAATAAATAACATGAAATTTGGGGTTATAAAATACAACACTCAATTGAAATATAAAAAAAAATGAAGGAAATTCAAAATTTAACTTCTCAAAAATATATAAAATATATGTTAATTAGTATAATTAAGTGTCACCTAGAATGCTACGTTTTGAATTTATTTCATTATTTTTGATATTTCAATGGCGTGCTAGCTTTTATAATTCCTATTTTTTTATATTTATTTTTAATAAATAGATATAAAGTTATAGTGTAGAAAAAAATTAATTCGAAAAATTATAAATTAGAAAAAAAAATTATTATTTTTATTAGATAATTACAAAAAATATTTTATTGCCACTTACGATTCATCAACGTTACGTAAATGTCTCATCCGTACCTAGTAATTTGAATAACGGTGATTTATGAACTTTTTAAAAATAAAAATACAGTTAAGAGACCAATTTGAAACAAATGAAAATTAAAAAAGACCTATTTGAAACAAAACTCAAAGTTAAGGGATCAATTTGAAGCAAATGAAAATAAAAAAACTTATTTGAAATTAAGCCAAAAGTAAAGAGACATATTTGAAGTAAATGAAAATTAAAGGACCTATCTGAAACTAGACTCAAAGTTAAGGGACCAATTTGAGTAATTTGTCATTCCTTTTAGCAAACCATTATGTTTCCTCATCTCCATCGTCTGCTCGTAGAACTTCGCCGGATTCCACGCAATCAGATGCAGATCTGTCGTGAATGCTTCGTCCAGTGATCTGTCTTCACTGACCTAGCTACTCAAAAAACGAATAACTGTGTTATGGGCGGCCCCATCCCCTTTGCCCTCAACTACAATCGCTCTGAGCTTCAGTACCTAGCGAATCCGGCCTCATCCCCATCGTCCAGTGAACTCTCTGGGGCTGATTTCATCGAGGAAGACGGCGGAGGCTCCGCCCCTCCAGATTTTGCGAGAAGGCGGCCGCCGGCTCCTCCATAATTCAAAATATCACATCGTTCGAGGAGGAACTCAAAGCGCCGCTGCCCAAAGAGGTGAAGGCGGCAAGATCGGTTTTTGAGATCGGATCTGTTCGATCTTCCCTTTTTACTCCGAATTCTTCCTTCTGATTGCTGCAGTAGCTACTCAATTTTTTAAAAGAGGTTGAAATTAAATTCATACCACAACAATTCTTCGATGGAGAAGTGATATTTTAAAAGCAAAATTGTTACTAGCAAACCATCAAAATTGTTACTAGCAAACCATCGGAATTCTGATGGTTTGCTAGTAACAATTTTGCTTTTAAATAGCCGTTCTCGAATTTTGTGATTTACTAGTAATGATTTGCTAGCATCCAAAATGAGTTTGCTAATAACGTCACCCTTTTTATATGAAATAAAAATTAATTACGAGATGAATTCTTGACATATCACGAAACTCTTTATACATGAGGTCTTTTATGAGAACAATATACTCTCAATTTTCTTCATCTAGCTTTCTTGCATTTTTTTCTTTGTTCTTTGCATTTGCTTTATCAAGTGAAGTTTAAGTTTTTTTTGCTTTTTCTACGTCCGCACACATCGAAGTTTTCGGAATTTAGTCGGGCATTGCACCATGGAGAAGTGAGCATTGGTTGAAAATCTAATGGTGAGTGGTCAAACTTCTTTAAGTCAATGATCACGCGTCTTACCCGTACTCTGATTTCTTAAACTCTTTAAACACCTACTCAAAGAGCTATTTCTTCTAGAGGGGAGTTTTTCATAAACTCTAAACATTTTTGTTCACTAATAAGATTTGAGTAGCAAATTCCATGAGAATTACAAGCAAAATACTAATTGAGAATTTTGTTAAGATACTTCTACATATGAAGATGAATTTGAATATTTCTCACTCCAATACAACAAAAATAGTGGCATAAATTCGAATATAAGTATTGTGAGTTATAATTTTTCATCATGATACCTCACTTTTACAAGGCGTTTTTCGGTTCGCAGCCCAATTCTTGAAAAATCAAGCACGTTTAAGCAGTATACACTTTTGCGTGTGGCCCGGGCTGACTATGTAGCCCAAAATTACTTGATGGGGATATCTCTTGGTCTCCGGACACAATAACTTCTCCATTTTCACTCTTATTTATACAAAGTGCACAATGCTTCATTAATCATGAGTATAGGAACGAGTGCTGCCTTAATCGCATGAGTCGAAAACCAAAGGATCAGAGTTTGCTACTATAAACAATAAGTATGTGCGCATTAATTGTTGGTGTTGAGTCCACCGTTCCTCCTTCCTATCTCACTACTAAGACACTGCTTCTCCTGACGAAATTTGTTTGAAGAACTTAGAATCAAAACTCTAACCGCGTGAATAGATGAAACAAGTTTTGCGGTCAAGCAGGCGGGATTGATCTATTCTAACTTTTCACCTTTCTAACCTTAAACCGGAACAATCACATTAACAAGCTTCCCCGATCTTAACATGGCCAACTGAAGAGGAAGAGTTGTTTTTTTTTCCTTTAGCAAAACAAAAAAGAGAATACATTAGCTTTGTTTGGAAACAAAGTGCCCGTGTCTTGCGTGAAAATGGAGCTCAAATGGTATTTATGGTGTTTCCCACAGCACCAAAACTCAGCATCGTATTACTTTTGCGGATTTTCTTATTTTGTTGTGGCCACTGAGAGAAACATGGAGCGAATATCACATTCGTATGATTGAAGCAGAGCTTCTTTCATTCAAAATGTCTAGATTAGAGCACTGCTAAGACTTATTTCTAGGTCTCGGAACAAACATTGGAGATTTCTGTGGCGCTTGAAAGCTCTGGTTGGGACTAATCGTTGAAGAGAGATCCAATGGATGGAGAATTATGGCTCAATTTCACCACCGCCTTCACTATCGCTCTCCTCTACTATCTTTCATCCATACTTACTTTCATCCATACTTTTTTACGGTAAAAAAAAGTTGGTGAAGAGATCTCTAAGAAGACTCCTAACCTCATTCGGGAGGTCCTCCGAGCAAGAGAAAACCTCCTAGCGATGACAAGGTTAACACACTCATCAGTCACACAGTTTACCTCTTGGTACCCATGACCGATAACAAAAACGTCAAGACTCGAAACCTAGGATAGCACATCGAAAACATGTGTTGCGCGAGCATCCAGGCATGGAGCAGGTCCGTGAAGCCAATGAATAATCGTCATGTAATCCCCCAGATGAAGGCATTAGCGCCCAAAACATGAGTAGCCCACAGACTCCCTCTCAAGAAGCACGAAGTTCCACCCTCGGAACACAAAGACATCTGAGACGAACACCACCCGCAATTAGAAAGGCCCCGTGATGGTCACGAACCACCCAACCAACACCAGCCCACCCCGAGCAACGTTTAACGGCTCCATCAAAATTTAGTTTTAGCCAATCTTCCTGCAAGATTGTTACGGAAGACAGCATACACAAGTACATAAGTATAGATAAAAATTAAATTAAACTACAATAAATTAAGAAAATATGAAGAAGAGAACGTTAAAATAAAATTACTCTTCAAGGAAAAAAAACAATCTGCGTCATTGATTTAAAATAAAAATTTACTAATGCTCTTATTTTTTTCTAAGGCCACGACAGTACCTCCGCCTGCACGGTGGTGTAATGATGTGCACGGACGAAGGTACTGTCGCGGCTTGGGTATTATCGCAGTTGCACGGGAGGCCCCCCGTGCACCGTCACTCGTATAAAATAAAACAAAAATATTTTCATACTTCAGGAAAAAAACATTTACTCATACCAAAAGGCACGCAAGACAAAATTTTAGAATAAACTCAAATCAATACTATTCAATAGTGAATATTCTTTCCAAAGAAATAAAAAAAAAAGTTTTCAAGAAAGAGGAGAAAGCAACAGCAAAATAAACTGCACCCTACATTAATTGACAAAAAGTTCAGAAAGAAAAAAAAAGTTACTTGTATAATGGAGCACGAATGTAACAATGTACAATGGAATATTCACTATTGTAACAATGTATAATGGAATATTCACTATTGTAACAATGTATAATGGAATATCTGCGCAAGAAACGAAATGTGTAATGGAGTATTCACTATTGTAACAATCGAGCACGGGCATAGCAATTGGCGCATGAAATGTAACAATGTATAATGTAATATTTGCCTCATTGCTAAAATCAACATACCTAATTAATCAGCATCATCATCGGATCGCATCCATAAAATGGACGAGTAAAGCAATTGGCGCACGAATTCAATCCGTTCTGCGCCCCTTGCCCTCAAAATTGCCTTGACCTGAATTTCAATTTTTGGATCCCTGCAATGGTTTCTCGGATTTTTGGGTTAGATAATGCTCAAGCATCTCATCATCATCATCTGCAAAAATCACGAAAAAACAAGCATGCTTCGTCAGAATTCTACAATGTGGCACGCCGGGTCATCTTCCCCATGAGTTTGTGTAATTATCGGGCACTCTCCTTTCTCTTTTGAAATTACCAAAACGTCCATGTGAGATAGCGAGATTATGAGGGAGGTTTTGGTAATTTCAAAAGACCCGGTAATTACAAAAACTCGCAGGGGAGGTTTATGCAATTAATCCTAAACGAAAGTAAATGACGGCTTAATTTACAAAGTGTGAAAGGTTTGACCTTCAAAATCATCATCAAAGTCGATTTCTTCTTCTATTTCCTCCTCGGATTCGGCAGCAACTGTGGCTGAACCTTTCTGGAGAACAAAGAAATGGAGTGGGTAAAGATGTAAAGAAGAAGAAAGATGAAAAATTAATTAGACTTGAATGGAGCAAAACAAAATATTACAGCTGAAGCCCTTCCACTCTCAAACCATTGCCTTCCAGATAGCTTTCTCTCTTTTGATGACGCTAGGGCTGATTCTGGCATTAGCCTGCACATAGTTGTATAATAACAGTTGCATATTTTGAATTTTAAGTCATCAAGCTATCATTTAGGTTGTGTTTGGTTCCAAGGAGTTGGAGAGAGCAAAAGACCAGTTCATTTCCCAATTTATTAAGGCTCCGTGTGTCGAGGAAAACCCTCTGATCGGAACCTGCCCATGTCGTGTGAGCAGGGCGGCCGCCGGCACGTACTGAGACAGTGGATCACCATTCTTTAGTCCCTATTTTCTATTGTGGAAGGGCTACCACGTTCAGGCGGCAGCGGTGGGGCATTTAGCAATATCTGAGCCAAATGGAGCCTAAACTAATAGGCACCTAGGAAATATGAAGAAAAGCATTTTTTGGGGGTTTTACTATTTCCTTCATAATCTACCTGCCCATATCGTGCGAGCAGGGCGGCCGCCGGCACGTACTGAGACAGTGGATCACCATTCTTTAGTCCCTATTTTCTTTTGTGGAAGGGCTACCACGTTCAGGCGGCAGCGGTGGGACATTTAGCAATATCTGAGCCAAATGGAGCCTAAACTAATAGGCACCTAGGGAATATGAAGAAATGCATTTTTGGGGGTTTTACTATTTCCTTCATAATCTAATGAAAAAAAGGAATAAATTCTAATAGGAAAAACGAAGAAATGTATACCTACAGAAAAATGATTGGTGAGTGTCATCATCGCAACATTATTGATGTCACTACGGTCCGTTTGGCATAGCACTTTTACTCCGATGAGTTCAGACAAAAAAGTAGCTGCTCTAAAATACATGTTTGGCATGTCAACAATTATGACGGCCACCGGGGAAAAACTATTTTGAACATAAAAATGAATGTAGTTCCTCAAGTGAGGTTGGGCGTTTACGAACGACAGTTCATAACCACAACATTTATGCCTGCGTCACTAGTGTATCAACAAAATCCTATAAACTATTTTGATAGTGCCCCCTCACAAGAGGTTATATAGTTGTGTCCTTAATTACTTTCTACTCGTGGTTTTTAGTTGCATTTGTTTCATCCAGTTAACTTTGATTGAGACGGATAATTTGTCATTTCGATTTGTTGCTTGTGTCTTTCTTAATTTTATAACTTTCAACATAAGTGATGTAAATGTTGTGATCCTATTAACAGATGTCTTCATGATCTGGGCATGTTATCTTTCTAGAGAGCATATCTTGTTCTCTTATTCCATTACTTTCGTCCACACCTGAGGAGCTTGTTTTCCTTGACATTGAAATACTTGCTCCACTAATTCAACCCAGTCCATCTACTCCATCAGATCCACCTTGACCCCATGATTCCCATGTTCCTTTTGATCTACTTGAACCACTCTCTCCTACCTTCAATCGTAGTTTTTATTGTCCCTCGACCATGGCTCCCACTATTCCACTTATCCGCTGGATCTTGTTTCCCGTATTTCCACACCTCAGCTACGTTCTACTCATCGACGTCACATGGTTGATCGTAGATTATGATGGCTTCAAGAACCATATGCGGAACAAAAATCTAAATCTCTATTGGTATCCACACAACGCTGGAATCACAAAGCAGTCTGTCCAATCGGTCTAGGGGTTGGAAGATGATTGTCCTTCTCTACAACAAAATACTAGTTTTGTTTTTGCAGAGAAATTTCTTCGTCCTCTATACTCAAATCGATTGTTATGGCCGTTTTTCAAACTGCTCTTATTATACCAGAGAGAGAGAGAGATTTTGAAAATCCCAGAGTAAAAATTATGATGCTGGGAAAACCATTTTAGGTTCAAAACCGACAAATGGAAAAAACTTAATCCATCAAACTTCTGAATTTGGCCTAATTCGACATATGTTGAGTTCAAATTGACGTGCATCGAATTCTAATCGAGTTCTGACCAAATCTGCGTATGTCGATGTTATGGGCCTACTCGGATGTTGTCGGAGGAGTGGTCGGAAGTGGAGATGGCGGTGGTAGAGATACTACGGAGCCTTGACCGCAGCTGCTTAAGCGGGGCGTCCTCGAGAGAGAGAGAGCTTACAAGATCTCATACAAAGACGGGAAATAGACTATTTCATTGTTTACTCATACAAGACCCTTAGTGTCTTGTAAATAGGAATTACAACAGACTTTTAATGGAAACAAATGACAGATTTGGACATGCGACTAAAAAGGGCATCACACAAAGACACGATATAAATAACGACGTCATATACGGACGCGACTTTTAAGACAGAATAAATGCATATTAAGAAATAAATAATGTCATAATAAGACCCATAACATCTCTCTCGCGTTGCAAAAAGAGCTTGTCCTCAAGCTCGAGGGAGATCAATAGTGTCTGTGTTATCCGACACCATCATCATCAGAGTCCTCGACGTGCAGATGGAAAATTCGTTTACACCTGTGGTTGTGAGTGTACTGCACGTCGCAGTTGAAACACAAGCCCTGCACGCTCCATTCCATCATCTCGGCCCGAGATAGTTTACGGACTGGTGGGGTTGGATGATCCTCGGGACGGCCTTGCTGAAAACTCGTGTCGGTGGGCAAATAGACCTCCTGCGCCAGATGGAGGCGACGGTCACATAGCCTGGCCAGACTCATTGCAGTCACTAAGTCTGGCAGATCCTCATGTTCAACATCAAGTCGCAGGTGATCGTGAAGTCCGGCGGTGAAGATGGCTAAGTGCATCTTTAGGGAAAGCGTGACGTGTGCCATAAGAAGTTGAAACTGGTCTAGATAATCGTCCACGGAGCCCATCTGGCGTAGTGTCGTGAGGACACCGAGGGGGTTGCTGCGGATAGGAGGGCTGAAACGCGAGTTGCAAATTCGCTTGAAGTCATCCCACGTCAGACCCGGCTGATCGGTGAGGAGACGAGTTGCCCAAAGCAAAGCCGAGTTGAGAAGGTGGAAGGAGGCCAGAGGAAGTTGTTCAGCTGCCGGAGTTTGTTGGTGGCCAAAGAATTGTTCGCACCTGTAACAACCCGTATTTCTCTTCTATTCTTCTAGCCGCACCCATAATTTTAAATTAAGAAAGAAAAGGGTTTATAAAATAACTAACCGCAGCCCCAGCCCTTCCCCTGTTAAATCCCGCAAGCCCCCCCCCCCCCCCCCGATTTAATCCCGCTCTGCAAGGTCTCCAGAGGCCGCCTCCCGAGCGCGCCGATCTCCCGCTCCAGCCCCGTCTCCCGCAAGTGCGCAGCCGCCCCTCCTGCTCCCGTTTCTGCTTCCAGCAGACGCCTCCTGCTCCTCCCGGCGTGGCCAGCGCCTCATGCTCCCCCTTCCAGTGTGGCCGACGCTCCTGCTGCTCCTCCTGCGCTGGCCGATGTTTCTCCACCAAGCCCGATCTGCAATGGCCGGCTCTCTGGCCGACAGCAGCCTTTTTCCTCCCTCCAGCAGCCTTTTTCCTCCCTCCAGCAGCCCTCCTTATCCTCTAAGGGACCGGCATCTCCTTCCCTTCCTCCGGCAGCACTCTCCCCTTCCGATTGGGCCGGCTTTGCAAGAAGAACGCCTAGGGTTCGCTCGATTCCCCCCTCTACTCAGATTTTGAGCCCAGATATGATTTCCCTTGGGTAAGAATCCTCCTCCTTCGCCTCTATTCAGATTCTCTTGCATCATTTATGTTTATTTGTCTCCAAATTTGTATTCAATTTGTGACTTCGGATTTTTGCCCCCTTGCGATCGTCTAACCGTGATTTGTTTGTGATTTCCGGCATCGTTCGTCGAATCTCCCAGCGGAATCTCTCCAAACCCTCTCCGATTTAGGATTTCCCTAACCTAAAGCGCCGCCAAGTCTCCGTTTTCGCGTGGTAATCTCTTCTCCCCTCACCTTTGAGGGAGGTAATCTGCTAAATCCCTCTTTATTTAATTTCCGCGTCGTAGAATGCTTGGGTTAGCGTAGTGAATTTTGCTATATCGCTTTCATTGTTCTTAAGCAGGTTCGAAAATATGATTTCTGTTTTTGCTTGCGCCGCTTCGCCGTCGCCGTCAGTTTCAGCCTCGCTTTAAGGCAAGTAGAGATCCTCCTCTCTTGCAAACATTGAGCTTCAATTCTTGTGTCTGATTCTTATAATTTTATGATTTACGTTTGAATGCATGTTTCGTCATATAAACTTAGATCTTGAATACCTGAATTGACTTGTTAGTAGTTTGAGATTTCGCGCATCTGAATGACACGAATTTGTGAACATGAATGATTTTATTTGGATAGTCACCTAGATGAATAAGTTTCTTATTTGATGAATAATTTGAGGGATGATCGGTTGTTGAGCATGAGTATCAAGCGTTATGATAATAATGGTAATGATTTCTGGTTAGCAAATATATGATCGGTGTTTTTCTATCATGCTCGTATCGTACACATCTTATTTGAGAGTTAATCGCGCCATAAATTGACTTAATGTAAATGAGTGCTGGTTATCCTGGAATCGATGCATGTCAAACTTGCTCCTGCGCATTTTTACTTGAATAATCTTCTTGTTAATAAATCCTTAGCCTCTCGGACTCGCAAGATTCAAACTCTCTATTTTGGGTGTCATCAACTCCTCTTGCTCCTTAGGTATGTTTGAATGCAAGACTTGGTTAAATAATGTCTTATAACTTGATTTCCTCCCGTTTCATGTTTGTAAAATATACTCTTGTATATCTGAATCAGTATTTTGGTTACATGTCTTGATATGCTAGAATCCACGAAATCCTGCACTAAGTCATTAATAACGTAAGTTAGCATTGAAAGGTAGGGTTTAATTGATGAAACTCCTTGACTTGGGTTCCCTCTTGAATCCCTAATGAGAACAAAGGACCGGTCATAGCGAGCTTAAATTTCTGAATCACTTAGGTCCTGCGTGTCATAAGCAAATCTTGGAAGCTAAGGTTTTAGATGGTGCATCGTCTTGATTGCATGGTCACGGTAAGCAAGAAATACTCTTATTCTAGTAAGACTTACACTTGAACTTGAGTGTGAACCATGTGCACCCACTGTAAACACCTACGCATTTCAACAATTACAGCTTATGTCGTTGCAAGAATATTTATGCTATACTCCAGAGTAGGCTAATATTTCCAGATAGTTCTGTTTGTTTCAGATACTTGCTTGCTTCACTGGTTTGCTTCGAGATTAATTGGTACCTTAGAATTTCTAATTTCTTCTGCACGTACCTAAATTTATAGCTTGTTTACTGTTGATTTTCAATGTTATGAGGCTTTTCCTTCTTGTTTTGGAATTTGCATTAGCGTTCGTGTCTGCGCCGCCTGCTTCCTGAGCCGATCTGTGTCAAGCTTCAGGTTTTGCGTTTTTGTTTCATTTCTTTTACTGTCGGATAGTTCTGTTATGTAATAATTACGATCAGCCATTTTCTCCTGTTTCATGGACAACTGCTAGGCTAAATATTATATGTACTAGAATTTAACATATTTGCATGTTCATTCATCTGCAATGATCACTGCATAAAAATCTGTTCCAAAACTTATATCATAAGTTGTTTTGCAAAATGCATGTGCACCTGTTTCAAGTTATTATATTTAAAAAAAACTTCCGCAATAAATTAATCTGTTTTACTCAAAAGTAACTATTTTAAAACTATTTGTAGTATTTCTGCTTCCGTCTTAGCAGGCATGGATTCCTTTTTGCCCATGCCTGTGGCATCACGGCCCGCCCGAAGCGCACTTTGACTCTTGTCGAGACGGGTCTTGACAGCACCTAGTGAGCCAGCCCAAGAGATCAGTCTTCCCATCGTAGGTGGGGAATTCCAACCGGATATAGCGCGGCAAGATAGTAGCTTCAGTGCGTAAGAGGGTCTGTGGTGGTGGCTCGTGGTGGATGAGTGGCGGTAGCAGAACTTGACTGCTTCTGGTGTGATTCGTGGGTGGAGTGGTAACCACGGGAGTTGATGATGTTAGACCATTAAGCTTAGTGGTGAGGGTTGTCATGTATTACTGATGACGTGCATCGACGTCCCGAAAGCGTGCTTCTACTTCCTGAAGGTGTGCATTCATGGCGGATATAATTGCGTATAGTCGGTTCATAGCATACAACAAATCATGCGAGTCTCCCATATTATGGATGGAAGTAGCACAAAATAAGGAGCGGGTGACGTGATAGCTAGATTGCTCGGAGGCGGCTGTTTGGGAGTTGTCGCGAGATCCGCGTCGTCTCCCAATGGTGGCACACTTGCTGCGGATTGTGGGCTGGTTTGATTTTGAATTACTTCCCAGGGTTGGCTCATTATAACTTCAGAATAGGAATATTTAAACGCCTGCCGCGTTCGGTAAGGCCAAAATAAGAAGAATTTTTATGCCTCGACGACGATGGCCCGCGTGACTGATGCAAAATATTTAGTTTCGCGTGACTGACGGGCTCGTTCAGGAAGGCGATGACAAGTGCATTCGAGGTCGACGAAATACGATGGGACGAGATCGAGGAAGCAGCGGGCGAACAGAAGGAGCAACGTCGAATGAAGGGGCTTCAAATGTCGACGATGGAGGCGTCGATCGCGTGCGACGATCCTGTCCGTGAGGGAGCTCGTTTGATTGCTTGCGTGGGGCGATCGGAGAAGACGCTTCCACGAAAACTTGGCACAAGAGGATTGATCGTCGGAGTAGGGAAGCGATGGGGTGTGCAGCAGCTGAATGGAGGAAGAAGTCGAAAAGTGTGGTCGATTACAGCAACGGGTTGGAGGTTGCCACCTGTTTCATACGCCACACAGTGCGGTTGTGCGAGACGTAGAGAAAGCCGACCCTTGCGGCTGGTGCTGGATGTGGCGAGGCTTCTGTAGAAGGCTTCAGTAGAAGGTGCGACGAGGAAGGAGGCCTCTGATACCATGTTGTTATGGGCCTACTCGGATGTTATCGAAGGAGTGGTCGGAGGTGGAGATGGCGCTGGTGGAGAAACTACGGAGCCTTGATTGCGGCTGCCTAAGCAGGGCGTGCTTGAGAGAGCTTCCAAGATCTCAATTAACGGGAAATAGACTATTTCATTGTTTACTCATACAAGACCCTTAGTGTCCTTTAAATAGGACTTACAATAGACTTTTAATGAAAACAAATGACAGACTTGGACATGCGACTAAAAAGGGCACCACATAAAGACATGACATAAATAACGACGTTATATAAGGACGCGACTTTTAAGACGGAATAAATGCATATTAAGAAATAAATAATGTCATAATAAGACTCATAACAGTCGATTTGAGGTCGAATTCTATTCGACGTTTGGTTCCAGTTCCTAACCGCAAACCAAATCGATGTGCGTCGAATTCAACTCGATATTGGTTTTGGTTCTTAACCGCAAACTAATTCAACATGCGTCGATTTCTCAAATTGGCGTACGTCGAGTATATGCTAAACAACAATTTTGATCCAATGCGACGAACAACAAGCTTTGAACCCTATTTAGTTAATGCTCAATTAATTAAATACATATTTTGAACTTGGTTTTTCATTTATATTTAATATAAATAAAACCAACACGATCATTTATTAAATTTCCGTACGTTCTTAACGTGCAACTCTATAAGTTCATATTACGTTGACAGTAAGACTAATCACTTTATCACTTCTAGATCACATATTCCAACAATTACAATCCCTGAGTGACAAGCAATTGTGGATAAGGGGTGGAGATCCTTGTTGCATATTTACGCATGTGATCTTGTACCCTAACCCACTACCACAAGTCCAATCATTTTCAAGTGGGTGTACACGATTAAGACTCTATTGATGGCAATATTAACAGTTACAAGGTCAAACTAATTGTTAGAGGTTTTCTTCGATAATATGGGGTTAATTATGTTAGGAACTTTGCCCATGTTATGATGATGACTACTACGAGGATTATGCATGTTATTGTCTTTGCTCGTTCACATGGATGTGAATAATGTCTTTATTCATGGTTAAGTTATCTAAGGATGTCTACATGACACCTCCTAAGGTAACACATTCCATTAGACATGGCTCTTTAGATTCATGATTATAACAACAGTGATGGAGATCGGTCGCACATCTTTTAGTTGATTTTCGTGATCGACATTTTTTGGATTGTTGGATGGACAATCGAAGATTGTCATCGCGATTTTTCGTATGTTTACGTACTTTTTTATATTTTTCCGAAACATGGTTTGGGAGTTAGGCAAAATCAAGGGATCAAACTATCTGAGTCGTCGAGTGACTTAACCTAACCCCCGCCCCCTTTATATACACGTAATTTTAGACCTAGGTTTTTATCAATGAGAAAAATCTTCGGTCGCCTCTCGTGTGGGTACCAAAGCCCACTACTCCTGACATGTTGGTGTAGACTCAATGAGCACCCGTTGTCGTCTCCCACCGCCCCTACAATCACCAGCGTGTCCCCCACTACATTCTCTCCTCATCCCTGCCCACCTATCCTTTGTTTTCTCGCTACAACCCAACCAAATGCATCTAGATTGCATCCAGATGTCGTCGTCAACGTTTCTTCCCCCCCCCCCCCCCCCCCCCCCCCCCCCTCAACACATGCAGCCCCGTAGACCATTCCCTACATTGGCCAGTCCTTCCCAGGGCACCTTCCAACGCCACTTTCCAATGCATATCCTCCCTATGCCTCCATCCATCAACTCAGACTCACTCCAAGCCCTTTTCCCGACCCTCCTCGACCCCACAACCTCAACCAACCCCGAAGAAGCTTTCCTACCCCTCTCCCTTCCCCGCACAACCTGATGAACCCTCTGCCCACCTATCCCGATCCCGGACAACATTCCCCACCCCCAGTCCCACATAATTCACCAAAAATCGAAATAAAAAACCCCTAAATTCATGCATTTGAGATGAAATTAAGTGCTTCTTCACATGGATCAATTGAGGCATTCAGGCAAGATTTTAAAATTAACGTTATTTAATTAATTGCACATCAGAAAAACTACCTTGCATTGTTGAAACATTTGCATAACATTAAGGTTAAGGTTAGCTAGCATTTTATTCATTGGATTGTCTGCATTAACATCCCCATCTAGAAGACCATATAGATTTGTTATGCGTCAAATAAACTCCTTGAGCATGGCTTTCTAGACTCATCATTGTCATTCATTTCGGTGGCTTAAGAGGCAGCTTCGTGATATGTTTTTGTTCCCGCACCTTTCATAGACTCTCTTTCTATTGTATGGTAATGGCATGATTATTATTGGAAATATTCTAAGCACCCTGTGCAAGTGAAACAACACTTGTGCACATAGCTTGAGATGAAGGATCTTGGTCTCCACTATTTATTTGGATTAGAGATGGAGCACTCTCCTCATGAATACAATATCTCACATCAAAAGTTTAACATACTGGATCTTACGAATTCTCATATAGCAGATATTCCTTTTGACTTGAATCTCGAGATGCACTCCCAAGGATGAAAATAATCTCCTGAATCCCCCTAGATACAAAAAACTTGTTGCTATGCTGGCTTCTTACTGACATCATTGTGACAGCACTAGCACTATTCAGAGTGCAGCTAATGCGGTCTTTCGTGTAAAGATGAAACACAAAATTAATTGTCACTATGTATGTAACACCCAAAAGTTTATGTTTCGCGCTCTGTGTATTTCAGGGTCTGACCGCGAGTGTAATTGATCGATCCATCGTCGCAGTGATGTAAAATCTTATTTTGGTTTCTTACGCGCATTAATCAATAAATTATGAAAAAATAACTAAATGAAGGGATAAAATTTTTCCTGGCGAAATTTTTAGAGGTTCTCGGGAGAATAAACTCGTAATAGTAAGTGTCATAGGAGGCAATGGCGATTCTGGAATTCGTTTGCACCGTTTTCTTTCCGTAACTGCCGCACCACACACTTTTTCCTTCTATAACCGCACTGTTTTGCGTAACCGCTCCTCGCACTCCCTCCTTTTAGCCGCAGTGGGCCGTAAAATTCTTTTAGAAAAAGGCGCAACCGATCGAGCCCTAAGTTATCTTCCCCCTCCAGCCGCACGAGAGAGGTCACTGTAGTTTCCTCCGTCGACGCCAGTGCCAGTCGCGCCTACCAGTTACTGTAGTTTCCTCCGTCGACACCAGTGCCAGTCGCGCCTACCCCTCCAGAAACCCTCGTCGCCGTCTCCTCTCTCTCGTGGAGGTCTATCGAACCCTCCTTCCTCGGCAGCCCTGCAGATCGATGACAGTAAACGCCGATCTTGCCTGGGACTTAGTTCGTCACTTCAGAGAAGGTAAGAATCTGCCCTTGTGCCTTCTGGGTGGGTTCTCCTTGAAGTTTTGCCAGTGCAGCCAACCCCACACATTTATGGCTTTCAGGATGTAACGTCATTTTTTTTATGAATTCTCTGTTTCAAATTCAGGAATCGAAACCTTCGACCCCTCCTATTTGAAAGTGGTTGGCTTGTGGTGTTAGAGTTCCACTGCTTGGAACAAGGTAGCAACCTTTCAGATAAATCTTCGATTCAATCCTTATTTCTTATTAGTTGATGAGTTATAGTTAATATGTCCTACTGATTAAATAAGGTGTATGTGAATTTCAGATTAGCGAGCGATCGTTACTACTCAACGCAAGTTCGAAAAGGAAATTTTAGGAGTTTCAACGTAACCTAGACAGTTATGCCACCGCGTCTTGTATACGAGCGCCGCAATACAACGGTAAGAAATTCTGTTCTTTTTGGTTAGACATACCAGATAATTATATGCACAGATTGTATCCCTCGTACAGTAGGAGGGTAAATTGTAATATTGTACAACCACGCTTATCCAGACATTAATGTTCAACATGACATATGATTAGTCAGTTTAACAAATTTAAAATCCAACCAGTAACGGAAGACAATCAGGAGGCATGAGTGAGACTCTCTCTCTCGTGATAGATAGAGGCGCACTATCTTACTCATAGGGCGTAGTAGACCATATGAGCTTAAATTTCAGGGAGACGTTTCTCCATTTAGAAATTAGTAGATTCGAGTTTGTGACCTGGGGACACTAGAACCCCTGCGCCCATTAGTTGAGACTTGGATCGTTAGAATGCAAATAAGAAACTACTCACCTAGAAAATGAAGAGTGACAAGCGTAAGGCAACGAGAACTCAAATACGTGCCGAAATGTAGAAAATCTCTGTAGATAAGTATTCTCAAAATCTGAATAAAATGCATGACATGGTTATACTAGAACAGACATTTATTTTCCAGTCCTATTTTAGAAAAACATGCATATCATTACAGTGAATATTTTCCATAGCATCAAAATATTATTTTAAAAAGCATGTACACTTGTTTTCTTCAAAATATTTTAGTGTCACTAAGAAGAATGGTTTTTCTTACTCTCCAGTTGGGCTGACCCATTTTTGGGCTTATTATTACAGGAGTCACAGGTGGGGTGTTGCGCCTAGGATGAGCATGCTTGCAGTTCGCTCTTCTTTTAGTTTGTTTCCATCCTGTAGTTTGTTCTTTTAGTACTGTTCTGTGATATTGGAAATGTATCGAGATTTTCTAATGGTTCTTGTATCAGACTATGTTTAAGATTTCAGTATTACAAAGCTGTTTGACTCTTTCATTCTTAGTGGCTCTGTGAAATCAAAATTTGAGGTACATTTTTACCCCTTAGCATCTTTTACTACTTCCATTGTAAGTACTCTTTTAGTATTTTTCACTTATGTCTGTTATGTACCATTTTTATTACCACTACTTGGTTTGCTTCTTATCACGGGGCCCGGCCGGACTGCTGATTTGTGGTAAAACTAAGATGGGGTTTTACAATGTAAGTCGGAAGTATCATTGTGGGACCATTACATTTCCACACATTTCATCTCAGTTACAGATAATTGATTTCTTCACCATGACCCATACCTTTAAGAGGCACTCTTTCTTTAGAGAAAAATTCTAGATGGTTCATTTGCAGAGG
The DNA here is from genome assembly GCA_033032865.1 of Dactylorhiza incarnata. Lineage (NCBI taxonomy): Eukaryota > Viridiplantae > Streptophyta > Magnoliopsida > Asparagales > Orchidaceae > Dactylorhiza > Dactylorhiza incarnata. The sequence continues at coordinate 2,263,213 of JAWHQI010000192.1, read as the reverse complement.
AGTGGTAACTTTCTCTTTGTTTACTCTTCATTTTCATTCATTTTTTTTTTCTTTTCAACCTCATGGTTGTGCAAAGAAAAACCTAAATTAGATTTAGCACCTCAAATAACATTTACAGGGAATGAATAAATAATGAGGATCATAGTAACCCTTCAAAGTCAGGATAAGGTTAATGATGATGATCTTAAATTTATGAGATACTCCAAAATTGAAATAAATGTGTTGCTCATGTAAAATATACTCAAGAAAAATGCCACATCTTGAGGAAGAAATATTGAATCCAGTACAAGTAATCCAGGATAAACAATGTTAGTCACAGAACAATCACTGCAGTTCATTTTAAAAGTCAAAAACTAACCAAACACTTAATAGAAACTAAATTTATATTTGCAAGACAAAAGTAATGTATGTACAAAACTCCTGAAGTTAAACTAAACTTAAATCTCTTGTGCGACATAAAGCTTTGGACCATAGAAAGCTCAATATTTAGACTCACTGAAAAAATTATATATATTCTTACTTGGCTCGCTGCAGTGCTAGTTCTGCTTCAAATCTCTCTCTCCAAGCAAAAAAAGTTTCAACAGTAACAGGTTCCCCATGTGGAATAATTATCTGAACCCAGTGGAAAAAAATACAACATTATGAATGATTCTAACCAGATAATAGTCCTAAGCAGTGACTTTATAATCTATCTATACTATATTAAAAATAAATTTAAAGTGGTAATGATCCTAAAATAGGATCATAAAAATGAATCTGAGCCCTTCAATTTTAATCTCTTTGATTTAACAGAACACGTGTTTTTTATACATATGGCTAGCATAATAAAATAAAATTGTATATGATATTTATAGATTCTAGTGGCCATGCACAGAGTTCCCCTTGGGAGCATTGTGAGACAACAATAGTACTTGACTGTTGCACGAGTGACGGTTGAGTACTGTCGTCATCGCACACTGTGCAATTATAAAAAGCAACAATAAAAGGCAAACGCTAGTAATCCTACTTAAGGATACAAGAAAAAATATTTACTAGCAATTTGCAAAAGCAATCAACTAGTTTTAAGACTCAAATACATCCTCAGAAACCACAAATAATGAGTCAAAACTTGAAAAACATATCAATGAGTTATAACTAGAAGGCCATTCACCAGACAAACATACATACATCATCTTTAGTTAAAGCAGGCTCCTCATCAACCTCATCTGAAGCATTTTGCCCATACTTTTCATGTAACCAATCTTTAGCTGAAGTTGCGAGTGTATAGATCATCGACATACCAAGATTTTCAGAAGCCTGCGGAGAAAAAGCAGACAAAGAGAGTAGGGCATGGGAGTATATCTGAATGAGTTGATATTACAAAAATAAATATGTGGACTCTTAAAAAAATTTCTGATTATAATTTGGAGGAAACAAATGTAAACTATAGGTGTCCACAACAAATTTTCCGGCAATGGAAATTGCAATTTCTAATTAAGTTCATATCCATCCAAATAGTGTAGGAGGTTCACAAAAAGCTATCAAAATATTGCAAGATATACGATCATATTCTATTAAAAATTATAAAACCCTTTACTCATGAAACCATCTGTAATCAGTTCAATCAGATACTCTATCTGAATGGTTGAACAATGACTTGAATTTCATTCCTCCATTCAGAACCTCTAGTGGTTCAGCCACTAGGTTTCGCTAGGAAGTTCAATGGGAAACTTGCCCAACAATAGACTTTTTTATTAGTTATTAAAGGCTCAAGGCATACCAAGGTGCAAAGGGGTCTTGGAGCCTAGGTGCAAAGGGATCTTGGATCCTAGGCGCAAGGCTCAAGGCGCAGGCGTGCGCCTGATGATGGCAAGGCGCAACCACATCCATTTTAAATAATCAGCATCAAACATCAGTGCATCTTCTTGATCAGATTTTTCATTTATTCTACTCATTAATCATTCATTACTATCATTAATCTCTTAAAAATAGAATCAATGTGATCACTTGCATCATATCTAAGTCTCAACGCTCGATTATATTTAATAAACACTAAACCATGAAAAAATTATTGAGTTCTTACATTATTTCTTTATTTATTAAGAAAAAATTACAACAAAAATTTCACCCAGACGCGTCTTTTATACTCCAAAGGTGCAAAAAATGTGTACGAAGAAGCAAACCTCAGAGCCTTAGGCATGCCTTTAACAACATATAATACGATCCATAAAATAAGATAATAAATGAAAATAGAAGATTCCTCTCATTAGTAATTAGATAGCTTAATTTAATCATTAATTCAACGTACATATCCAAACTATGCGGTGGTACTTGAGAAATTAGAAATTCAAAATTAAACAAACAAATAAAAAAAGACTTGAGGTTCTGATTCTACCTCTCCTCCAAGTTTTTCTTGTAATAAAGTAAGATCATTAGGTTTTATTCCTCGTATGCTGCATAGGCAAGAGAGTTTCAGCCAAGAAATCATAACTCCAACTATTAACTCGTATAAAACAGTACAATTCAGTATAAATCCACAACAAGTTATTCTATTCTAAAATCAATTATACATAAAGAAGCAAAGTAAAAATAAATAAATAATAAACTCAGCTTCCAGATTTAGGACTGACCTCTTGACATTCAAAAGTGGTGGCTCATCTGGGTACTTCTCAGTATGAGAAAATATCAAAGCCAGCTGAACTGCAGAAAAAATCATGCTTACCACTAAAAGGCAGTTTTCAAATGGATACTAGTCACTTTCTATAGACATGCAGTCAGAGAAACAATAAACTTATCATCTTAACATTGATGATTCGGTAATGCATATATATATGGGGTCATTTACTTGGACCACCCCTCTAACTTCGCATAACGACGGGACCTCCCCAGTCCTCTCTATCTTTCAAAATTGTCAAACCTCTCGTCTAAGTTTAAATTGCCAATATTGAAGCCCATTGACAAAAGTCCATCATAATGGCCCATTGAATATTATTCTTGTATATATATTAGGCCGGGTTCGGCTTTGCGGATTTTCGGCAGAGGCAATCGGCGCAGAGGCCACTGCGATCACGGTGGCCTTCACGCGGTCGGTTTCTGCGGAAATCATAGGCGGGGCGGATCCCCGCGGCCCAGGCGGTATGGTCCGGGACTGAGTGGTGCGGTCCGCGCGACCACGCGGGATCCTCCCCACCAAACATACCCTTAGTCTCACACTACCTAGAATTAAAAATAAAGGGCAGCCCCATGCACAAAGCATCCCTGCGCGGCGAGGGTCCGGGGAAGGGTCACACTACCTAGAATATTTTAGGATAATGTTGTGTATTTATATATGTACATGTATTTACATTAATAATATATGAAAATTGTCATTTCTTCATGGTATCATAGTATCCATCTCTCACTCACAAAGTTTTTGATCCCATCGAAAAAACTAAAGCTTTTCTCTCTCGCTCGCGAACTACTCTCAATATTGTTGAAGGACACTCTCCATGCTCACAATGCACACCTGATTGATACGTCTCCACTCAACTTCAACAGAGCTCTTATTGAGATCCTCACCCGATGTGATTCCCAGCTGCAATTTGGATGTCTCACTGTAAAGTATCGCTGCGAAGTCTCGAGCGATTGACTCCTCGTGTGCCTGCGACGTCTTACGCGATCTGCTTCAACATTGGAGCTCTCGCGCAAATCTCTCATCGTTTCTCTCGACGCAGAACTTTAGCTGCAACTCCAACCTATAGTCGCAGTTCTCCCAGAGATATCAATTCTTCCCAAAGTTGTTGATCCCTGGTCTCCTCAATTCTCGCAGCGACACCTCCTCGACAACTACTGCCATTTCCTTAGACATTGAAGCAGAACTGACATTTTTTCATGGTCGACGTCTTTGTCGACTCCTTTTCAACATGGATTTATGTTTCACCAACATTTCTCGCACTAGGGCAACCAACTGCTTACTCTGGTAATGCCATTGAGAAAGTTCTCATTAGTAAAGGTCATGATGAACACGCCTCTAGATAAGCATGTCTAATATGAGACATGGTTCAAAAATGACAACAAGGTTATAATGTGGCTATCGAACTCTATGGACACCAGATGTTGCACATCCGTCATGTCCCTCCAAACTTCTAAGGAAATGTAGTCTCATCTTCGATCATTTGTACTCATCTGAAGATAAGTACAGAAACATTATGACAAATTTCAGTAACTAACTTCAACATCTCCTACTGAAGATATAAATAGTTTTGGCGCTCACTTTTGCGGCCTCCTTGAACAATGAAATGTCTTCTAGCCAATCTCCTCAGACACAGTGGTATCTCGATTCCAGTGAAAATTTCTAGTTAATATTTTACTTCTCGTGCGCCTACTCAACTCCTATGATGTTGCATGTACCCTTATCCTCTCATAACATAGTTCACCCCCACTGACGACCACTTTAGTAAAGGCCGTGGAATGCAGCGGAGGCGCTGGAGGCCGATGGAATGCTGGTGGAGACACGGAAGGCCGAACAACGGCAGACGGCGTCGATCGGGATCAAGTGCGCGACAGCGGCAGACGATAGAGGCGTCGATTGGATGAGCGCGGCAGCGGCAAACGACGTCGTCGAGTGCGTGTCGTCACGTGCGTGTTGGTGAGGAATTGTGTCGAGCGAGAATGGAAGACAAGCTCAGGAATGGAACATATGAGAGGGTCGAGCGAGAAGTAAAGGACGGAATCGGCAGGCAAGAAACGCAGGCGGATGGAATCACGATGCAAGTCCAATTAGGGTTTCGGCCGAAACCCTAAATGAGCGGCATGTCGGACCAATTAATTGTTGCAACTATCAAGTACAGGAAATTGTAAGATTAAACACCAAAATAGAGATTCAATTGTCGAGACAAGTTCAACCCAAACTCTTAAGGGATGGTTTCCCCTAAGAGCCTCTCTCACCTAGGAGAGCGTATAATCACAAGTTCTCAAGATGCCCAAAATAAAAGACACTACCACTCCCTTATATAGGGGAGTGTGACACAAATTACGATAATTCCACTTACGGCTACATAAGCAGAGGGAGGTGTGACGCGTGACCAGGAGGTCATATGAGTATCAACTCGTCTTGTAGCCAAAGGATTTACTCATAAATTTGGAATTGATTATACCGACGCCTTCTCACATGTAACAAAATTATCTATTGTGTGCCTTCTCTTGTGAGTAGCAGTTTCTTAAAGATAGTCACTTCATCAATTGGATGTGAAAAAAACTTTCCTATATGGAGATCTCTTTGTAACCATTTATATGCAGTCTCTGGTATATCTGTTGAAGAAGTCACTCAACAGCCTGAAGCATATGGTTTGGCAAATTAAATATAGTACTACAATAAATTGGCTTTATCAGAAGTGTCTCTGACACATCTTTCTTCACTCAGAACTCAAGGTATTGTCATCTTACTTGTTTATGTAGATGACATTATAATCACAGAGGATGATACAATAGACATCTACAAGGTCAAAACACATCTTGATTCGCACTTTCATACAAAGGACCTAGGACGTCTTCATTATTTTTTAGGTATTGAGGTACTAAAAAACTTTAAACAATTACAATTATCTTAGAGGAAGTACATCCGTGATCTTCTAGCCGAAATGGGTAATCTCGGATGCAAACCTGCCGATACACTTATGGATTCAAACGTCAAGTTATCCGACTGAAATCTCTGATCCACCTCTATCAGATCTAGGACAATGTAGACGATTAGTTGGAAAACGCATCTACCTCACATTACTCGACTCAATATAGCATTTGCAGTGAGCATTGTAATCCAATAGATGCAAAGCCCTTTGTGTTGGGTTTTCTATATACCATTCATAATGTGTTACGCTTGGCGACTCTACCGGATGCGGAGGATACGACTGTGCACGTCGACCAAAGGAGAAGACGGAAGAAGACCGGGCTGAACCATCTGGTTCAGCCCGCCAATATTAAATATAAGGGATTGGGGCTGAACCACACTGGTTCAGCCCCTATGGGGGCCGGCCGGCCCCCTTGGGCCCGGGTATTATATATACCCGGACCCCTCCCTCTTGATGGGTATGAAGGTTATTATCCAGGTATTTTCCCTTTCTTCCTCTAGTTTCCTCAAACCCTAGCCCCAGTTTCCTCTAGTTTTCCCCTTCCCCTAGTTAGATCGTAACAATTGGTATCAGAGGCTTCGTCCTCCCCGATTTTTTCGGATTCCCGCGCCTCCTCGATCGACTGTTTGCGCTCGACATCGCGTCTGCGTCTTCGTCCAGCTCTGGTATCAAAGGGTTTTAGGGTATCAAAGCCGATCGATCAACTGTTGCCGCTCGACATCGCGTTCGCGTCCAGTTTTTTTTTTCCGGATCCACACTCCATCGACGCCTACGACATCGACGCCTCCAGCCTCGACGATCCCGACTCCAGTCCGCCGCATCCAGCGTCTCCTTCGAGCGTCTCCTTCCAGACGCCGCCGCCTGCTGTTCCAGACGCTGCCGCCGCCTGCTCCAGCGCCGTCTACTGCTTCAGAGGCCACCGCCTCCTCCTGCTGTTTCAGAGGCCTCCGCCGCCTCCTGCGGATCCACACCACCAGCGGCCTGTTTCCGCCCGTCCAGCGCATGGCCAGATCCACTCGACTGCTACTTCCGCCCTCCCAGCGGCGCCTACGACATCGACGACTCGCCGATCCAGCGCTGCTCGACTGCTCTCCGGATCGACTGTTTCTCCGGATCGCTGAGAACGACACCGTCTTCTTCTCCGATTGCTTCTAGGTCATCCTGCATCCAGTTCAAGTCTTCAAGGCAACCCGCAGACTTCAGGCGGCTTCACCTTTTTGATTTCAGATCACTATTCCAAGTTCACATCGCCGTGTCCGCGCCTAACCATGGTGACACGCACCGAAGCCGAGAATGCACGCTTGGCCACCATCGAAGAGAACTACGTTGGGTTATCGGACAAGGTGGCGACACTCGAAGAACAAGTGAAATCCTCCCATAAAAATCTAGAGGATCGTTTGGACGCGCGCATGGAGGAGATCAAGAACTTACTCGTGCAAAATCTGAAGGGAAAATCCCACGCGGCGGAGGGATCCGAATCCGAAGTATCCTACCATCCCCCGGCGCAGAACGGCACAGGAATCGGAAGTGGAACGCAACAAGGTGCCAGATCCGGGTCTACGGGAGGCGGCATCCACGTATCGGGATCGGCGGCACCGAATGGGCCGTTTGGCGCTCAGTACGCTTGGAACGGACCGGGAATGCAGCCGGGTTCCTCGTGGCGGGGTCCAGGGCAGGGAGCAGCCCCTTTTCGACCTACTGGAGCGAATGCGACCCCACTCGGGGGTGTGGCAGGCATCCTACCGATGCCTCCGCCATATGGAGGACCGGCGGACTATGGCAATGGCAACCCATGGGGTGGAGGGCAACAAGGCGGCTACGGTCTGGACCGGGGGCGGCCCGGGCCCGCAGTGGCTCCGGCACCACCATACCATCCAGCACCGGCGGAACACCGCCCATATATGCAGCCCAAATTGACACGAATGAACTTCCCTAAGTTCAAAGGAGGTGACGCCCTTGAGTGGATCCAGAAAGCTGAACTTTTTTTCAAATACCAAGAGATTCCGGCGGGGCAGTGGGTTCAGTTGGCATCTTTCCACCTGGAAGAGGACGCCTATCAGTGGACAAAATGGTTTCTGAGGGGACGCGACTATGCACCCTGGGAGGAGTTTGTGGAGTCCTTCTCTGCTCGCTTCGATCCTTTGGAGTACGAAGATGTTGAAGCCATGTTGCAGAAATTGCGGCAAAACGGGACCGTCACGGAGTACCGGACAGAGTTTGAACGGTTGGCCAATCGGGTCATTTGGGAGGAAAAAACGATGCTGAGCTGCTTTGTATCAGGATTGAAGGATCACCTGAGAGACGAGGTCCACGCCTACATGCCACGCAGTTTGAGTCATGCCATCAGCCTGGCCAGGATACAGGAGGAGCGATACAATCGGCAGAGGACTCGGATGACAGGTCGGGCACCTACAGGTGCAGATGTACCCAAGCAAGAACCACCTACCGGGGGCCGCCCTACGGTGACGAGATTGACGTGGCAGGAGCTTCAGGCCCGAAAGGACAAAGGGTTATGCTTCAACTGCGATGAGAAGTATACCCGCGGGCACGCTTGCCAGAAGGTCCAGGTATTCATGCTACAGGAGGAAGCGGAAGATGTTACTCACACTGTCGCGGAGGGAGAGTTGGTTTGTGATGACTTTGTCGTATCCCTCCAGGCCCTGAAGGGGGGTACCCCATCTCCGACCTTACACTTGACTGGGAGGGTCGGCAGGGCGACGGTGACGATCTTGATGGACAGCGGAAGCACTCACAACTTCATCCAACCCGGTGTGGCCCGGCAGACGGGGGGTGTCATAGATTACAGCGCAGCGTTCCACGTCAGGGTGGCGGATGGCCGTACACTGCAATGCGAGGGGGTGATGAAAGGGGTGGAGCTCCAGATACAGGGATACACCGAGCATATTGATGTTTACTTATTGCCAATCTGGGGTTCTGACATGGTCTTGGGCGCACCGTGGCTGCAGCAACTTAAGCGGGTGACCGTCGATTTGGTTCAGATGACTATCGAGTTCAGCCAGCACGGGAAGGAGTACTGCTTGGAAGGCCTCAGTTTAGCCAGGATGGGACAGAGTACTGCGGGGAAGGAGTCGCGCGCTCACCGCCTCCAGCTTGAGGACAAGCTGGCCCTTGAAGGGGAAGGGAATGTTACGCTCGGCGACTCTACCGGATGCGGAGGATACGACTGTGCACGTCGACCAAAGGAGAAGACGGAAGAAGACCGGGCTGAACCATCCGGTTCAGCCCGCCAATATTAAATATAAGGGATTGGGGCTGAACCACACTGGTTCAGCCCCTATGGGGGCCGGCCGGCCCCCTTGGGCCCGGGTATTATATATACCCGGACCCCTCCCTCTTGATGGGTATGAAGGTTATTATCCAGGTATTTTCCCTTTCTTCCTCTAGTTTCCTCAAACCCTAGCCCTAGTTTCCTCTAGTTTTCCCCTTCCCCTAGTTAGATCGTAACATAATGATAATAGCACATCAAATGTGCGCAGCGGAAGAAACAAAAACTACAACAACCCAAAAAAGTTTCGGATCTTGCGATCTCATGAATCAAGAAATAAGAAAAGCAACATATTGCAATACCTGAAGGGGATTGAGTCAATACTCAATCGAGGTGCTCCACAACCGAAATCCGGAAAACAGTCGTTGAGTCCCAAGCGCGAAATGGATCGGCGCCTCTACGGAAGTCCACACGAGCGATGAAGAACCCCTAGCTTCTTGTCACACAAGAACTAGGTCGGAGAAGAAGAGCCCACTACGTCTCCCACGAACTGCTAGGTCCGACGACAAGGGAGAGGCGGCGATGGCGGTGCGGGAACAGCCGATCGGAACCCATCTGTCTCTCTCGTTCTTTCGCAAAAGGAGATCGCACGTTTAGGTCGTAGACTCGTATTCTATTTATACCCGGGCGAGATAGAAAAGCTATCCGCACACCCACGATCAGAAATGGAGTAAACAGAATTCGTCGAGTGAACCTTTCACTGAAGAAATTCGTCGAGTAACAAACTAAATTCGTCGAGTAAAACAGAATTCGTCGAGTGAACCTTTCACTAAGAAATTCGTCGAGTAACAAATGATTCGTCGAGTAATCATAAATTCGTCGAGTCATGAATTCGTCGAGTTCGTCGAGTAATCATAAATTCGTCGAGTCATTATGATTTCGTCGAGTAATCATAAAATCGTCATTCGACGAACTGAAGTAAGAGTCGTCGAGACATTCTCGACGACTCGTCTCGAAAACTTGCCAACACGCTCCATACAATATTCACAATACCTGTGGAGCATTCAGTTGACTCAACACAACTCCAATAAGTCATAGAATTGGTCCTTCACTCATATCTAATATGAGTAAGGTCAACACAATTCTTCCTCCACTTCTCCAAACACTCTTGTGTGTGACCTCATAGGCTCACATTGCGTTGGCAGTGAGACTAAATGTTTGATCACTTCCAGATCACATTGGAAACACCAACACTTTGATCACTCACATGAATGTTGTAAGGAGGATTCTACATTATCACTAATACCGTTTGTTGATGACGACTTTGCTGGCTCGGTTGAAGATGAAGCTCGCGAGCTCGAGTTGAGCTCGTTAGTTCAGCTAGAGCTTGGGAGAAAATTAGGGGTGCACAAAAGTCGATCTCGATGAGCTCATATATATTGGCTCAAGCTTGAGACCTATATGTGGAGCTCGAGCTGCTCACGAGCTGTTATGTTTTTTGAATCTGATCATCGAGCTCACGAGCTGCCTCAACTCAATTGGCACCCCTAAAGAAAATCTTGTTATATAGCGCAATAAGAAACAATAGATTGTTGATCGCTCCTTCGTCGAAGCCGAATATAAAGTCATGGCACAAACCATCCCTAAGCTGGCATGACACACCTTTCTTTTTACGGAACTCGGAATTAAGACGATACAAACTGCTCTCTACTGTGACAACAAGGTTGCAATTTCAATAACTGAAAATCCAGTGTTTCATGAAAGGACTAAACATATTGAAATAGATTGTCACTTCATCAGGGAAAAAGTGAAAGAAAAGAATGTGGTCCTCCAACATGTACCAACTACAATACATATCGACATCTTTACAAGGCCTCTTCCCCGAGGACCCTTAACATACTTTACATCAGAACTAGGCATGATTAATGTCTATGCTCTAACTTGGAGGAAAATGTTGAAGCTCGTTGAAAAAGACCCATCATAGTAACTCATTGGAGACTTTGGGGTCTTATTCTTGTATATATATTAGTCCTACAATGCCCAAAATGTTTTAGGACCATAATGTGTATTTATGTATGTACTTGTATTTACATTAAAAATGCATGAGAATTATCATTTATTGAGTTCACATGCATTTGGCGGGAAAAAAACTTGGAGGGGTCTTCTAGGGTTTTTGTTTTTTTGTACATATATGTTAACAATAAGAACTTAGATGGCAGGTCTTGGTAAATTTGAAAGATAGAGGGGAGGTCCATGTAATTATGCAAAGTTGGAGGGGAGTATTTAATAATTATTCATATATATAGCGTTGGAGGGTCCATGTCAATAGTAATTATCTCAAATGTAGTGTAGTCGAACTCGACAAACATTAAGCATAGCTCAAATGTATCATAGTTTATATGCACATGCATATGAACCCAATACAATTGATGATGCAAATTCAAGTATGATACATTTTACGTCCTCAAACTATCAAGAGTCGAATTGTTAACATAGACAAAATTGAAGGGATCATAATCATATAAAATACGTGTGTGTGTGTGCGCGCGTGGGTGTGCGCGTGGGTGTGCGTGTGGGTGGGTGTGCGCGTGTGTGTGCGCGTGCTTAACAGTGTAATGGTGTAATGGCGAGGCCCATCAAATGAATCACAACCATTGATTCAAAATAAAATATACCTCCCATAACCCTCCCCAGCCTGCAAGTCTGCAACCTACTCGTGATCCCCCTTCGACCCCGACCCCCTCTCCAGTCGTGAGCCGACAGCCCATTCATGATCCACTCTCCTCCCAATCCGCCGCACGCTCTGCCAACCGTCGTCGTCGTCCCCCGAGGGCAGTCGTGTAGGGGGACTGCAATTGTGCGTTCGGGGGGATGCGAGTGGCGGGAGTGTCGTCGCGTCGGGGCACTGTCGCATCCGGAGTACTCTCGTTGGCCGCACGGGGGCCCCCCATGCACAGTCACTCATATATATATATATATATATATATATATATACACACACACACACACACACGCACACTTATATATACATGTCTATATATACACGTGTGTATGTATATATATACATCAAATCATCAATTGCCTTGAAAGTAATAGTTATGAAGAAGCATGTCAAATAAACTGACCGGGAGTATAACTTGATGCATCCAGATCATCATCCTGTTAATGTGGACAATTGCATAAATATTCATAACAAAATTATATACGTTGTAACATACACAAAACTGAAGGGATAATAATCATATCTGAGCAGAAAAAATACTCAATCACATCAGGCAACCTTGAAGTTCCGCTTTTCTCTATTGACCCCGAAAAGGTTCTATTTATTTAACTAGGGAAATAACAATAACATTCCTGTGGATAGATATAGTACATGCTCAGCTTGCAATAAATAAAAAGCACCAAAGATTTTTCCCATAGAGGCTTTGTAGATAAATCTTCTAACTGAATAACTGATTTTGCATATTTGGTTTGAATCATTGGAAGCTCAATTTTTGTACCAACAATATTTTATCGAACTGTGTGACAATAAATCTCAAGAAATTTGATTATTTCATGAAAAAGCAAACTAGAACTATCACAGACAATACAAATCATAATGCGGATACTAAAGTTTTCATAGTCATAGCAGTTGTTTGATCTATATCATCTCACAAATGATATTAGTCATAGCATGGTACTCTAACTCCGCACTTGCCTATCATAATACCAAAATTTTCCTCCAAACAACTGCAAAATACCATATGATAAATCTCATATCACTTGGCAATTCGGGACAATTTCCATCTAAAATTTGTTAAATATACAACTTTTGAACACTATGAAGCACTCTGCAAGTACCTCAACCAATTATTTTGTCATGATGACTAGTGCAAGGGTCAGACATAAACTGACTCATAACAGTGACTAGATATGAAATACTTGGTCGAGTAACCGTGAGATAGTTCATCTTCCCCAAAAGTTTTTTGTATCTCCCCCGATCCTCCAATAGCTCACATGGTCTGTTAACAATTTAGAATTTTGATCTATCGGCGCATCAACTAACTTGTATAACATCTCACACTTTTTCCAAGTACATACTTCCTCTAAGACGGTGAAGTTCTCAAAGACGGCCCTTATCATGATCGCTTCAATGAATGTTGTCATTTTAGGCGTATCCCCTACTGAGAAGCAAACTTCTCCAGGCGAAGGAATCTCGAGAGAGGCCAATGCAACTCCTCGCCTAAACAACCTCCTAATACTTGCGTTTCTTAAGGACTCAAGACGGCTCCCCCATAAACCGATTTGATTTGCTTAATTTCCGACATCTTATCTCTCCTTGCTATCTCCGCCTATGATCGCCAAGGATGTGGGTACAACGATGATCGCCCTCAGCCTTCTCGGTCCTCCTGGTTTTGCTAAGAAGAAATCATGCAACTTTCCTTCCTTGATCAACTTCTCTGCAAGGTAGCATAGATAACGACAAGTATCGGTGGTGCGACAAATTTTACAGATACTCTCAGAAGAGATCCTAATTAAGGTCTGACTTGAGTAGATCTACCTTGTGAAAGGTTGGCTTCATGGATTGTATAATATCTTCCATTGATACGTTGGGTTTTGAGAACTCACCCTGGCTATCTTGAAAATTCCCTCATGTAGAGGTTGGAAAACATCGTTGCTCTGGCACAAAAAATTGGCACACTTGCCCATTACCATCGTTGAGACAGAGTATGGTTGAGGATGCTACAGATGTATATTTTGGTGGTGCCATTGTAGTTAGTGTTGGTTGGTAATGTGGAAGGTATCACAATGAAAATTGTATTTCAGGAGGAGGCTAAGTCTGCTACCGAATAATTTCAGTTGTCACAACAGGGCTCAACAAGAATTTGAAAAGGCCATCCTCATTTGTCATATGACTAACTCGATGTAGGATCTCAGGGATTCCAACTTAGAATTTAAAAGGCCCTCCTGTAGGGAGCAAGCCAGCTCCACTTGATTCATGTTAGAGTCAACATTGTAGACCTCCAATATCTCTTCCTGGAAGTGGGCCATGAAATCGCTTAGGAACACGGTAGCTCCATGCCTGATGTTGAAGAGTGTAGAGGGTCCTTTCCTTCTTCGAAGTCGCAAACTCCAACAACAATTCGTGTTGGAAATCGTCGAAGTTGGTGACAAAACCTTGCGACAACCAATAAACCAATCTCATGTTTTCACTTTCGAGAATAGAGAATAGCGTGCATCTCATACCTTGCGACAACACTAAAGAGAGATTGCGAGTTCAAGACATTGAAGATGGTGTACGGGGTTGCTTCTCCATGACAAATGGGAGGTATGTGGTTCCCTGACCCCGTCGGGCATAGGCTCTATTGTTCTCGTTGGGCGTTTTACACCAGCTTGTGTTGAAGGGGCGGATGAAGAGTCGTCGTGGGGATCAACTATACCGGGTGTCGATTATGGCTTGGTTTGATATCGACACTATCGGCGAGAATCAGGATGTTGGTGATGATCTCCTTTTGCAGCAAGAAGATATGTTGGCTTGCAAATTGTAAAGACCTTGGTATGGTAGGGTGTCCCGCTGAATCATTGTGTTGTCCAGCCATTGCTCTCTTTCTACCACATTGGCCGAGAATTGAAGGTTGGATATCCACTATATTGAAGCAAATATTGGCCACTCATTTCTAGCATTAAAGAAATAGATCGACCTCAAGAATACTCGATCATAAATCGGGATAAGAAAGAAGGATAGAAAAAAAAAGACATAGTAAGAGTTATATTATGAGATCCATCCATTAACCTTAACAATTTTTCGCGAGAGGAAAGAAGACCATAGAAAACTCCTAAAAAGATCCCTTGAATCTATATTGATAGCCTTATTTATGGGATCTAGCATTTTGGTTGTCAATCAATAGTGGGCAGCATAAAAAAGATACACACAAATATAACCAATGACCTATGCGCTTATAAAGGTACTTATAAAACGGGTCGGATAAATGAATGCAAGTCATGATGCATATAAATTGTGGCAACGCGTGCGATTTCTAGTGCTATGACGAGAACCCATAAGGTTCTCGCCTGACACGCTATGCCAATGCAACGCGACTTTGGAGAAAATGTAGGGAAAAAGAGGGAGAAATCTCTTGATTTATATGTATGGAAGAAATCGGCCGACCACCTTGATGATTTCTAGGACCTTCATGTCGGGCAGCCCCTTCTGAAGGGGGCATGTTGGTATTGTGTTGATTTGTCCAGGGTTGCCAATTTCTGCGTATATGAATGAGATAACTCCAATATGTTGTAATCGGCTCCTACAAAGCAAACAACCCCCACCCCCCACCCACCCCAAAAAATAGCAGTAGTAATAGTAATAGTAATAATCACACACAAACATAGTGACATACAGACAAAAATCCCACACACAAAAAAAAAACAAGCACAATAAAGACCAAATATATTAGCTTGACCGGGGATTAAATTCATCTACAACTTCAAAATGTCACTTTGTTATGTATCTAACTCGGTCTTCTCTTTCTTACGGGTTGAAGAAGATGAATAGATTCAAGGTTTAGATGTTACTTAGCATAAGATGGAATTTGGTAGGGAAAACAAAGAAAGCACACAATATCATTCAACATAAAACATCCAAGCACATGTCGGAAGGTCTTTAAGCATTTCCTTACAGGTATTACAACTGTTCAACTGTTGAGGAGCGGGTATAGGTACTCCGGTCACAGCAGTTATGACCGTTTACACATACACGCATTCAAATTTAAATATTGCATATAATTAGAATTTTTTCGAAACGACGAATCGGATCGCTTGATTCACATACACACATAAACCCTATAAAGTTTAGTATCAGAGGAAAATTTGATTCGCTTCTATCGCGAATCAAGTGATCCGATTTTTAAAAAAAAAAATTATCTAAAATAACTTTATAATATTTTTTCGAAAATTAAAATTATACTTTTTTTTTAATTTAAATTAAATTTTTAAAATGAACAAGCGTGTCGATCATTTAAAAACTAGTGTTGAGGACTTAGCCCAACGAATGAATGAACTAATGAAAGCGGTAGAGACTCTCGCCACGGGTATGGGTAGTGGCACACACGTTATGAATGAGTTGCGTACTTCGGTTAATAATATCGAAGCCACCATACACATAAACCGCGCACCCGTGAACAAAGTAAACCCGAACCCTAGGCCGCTAGAGCTTGCACAACCTGAGCCCGAACCCGAACCCGAGCCACTTGACGAACCTCATGACCGTCCTTGTTGGGATATGGGAGTCAAATTAGACGTGGGTGACTTTGAAGGGTACTTAGAACACGAACGTTGTTTAGATTGGTGTGCCAGGATGGACCGCTACTTGGCTTGGAAGCAAATGCCCCGAGCTAGGCAGGTTGAGTACGCCACTATGAGACTTAAAGGTCCCGCGTTAGCTTGGTGGGAACAAATAGAGCGAACTAGGTTTAATTTAGGCATGACACCCATCACCACATGGCAGTATTTAAAGAACAAATTCGAAAACGGTATGTGCCTCCTGATTACATGCAAACCCTCTACTGTAAGTTCCACAACCTACGTCAAGACAAACTATCGGTGGATGAATACAGGAACAAATTCCTAGTACTCCAGTCTCGCCTCAATCTCCGAGAGGATGATGACATGGTTGTCTCTCGTTATCTGAACGGATTGCGCTATTCCATTAGAGACCAACTAGAGTTATTTGATTACAAAGACTTAGGAGAAATATTGAGTCGTGCACGGAGAGTGGAGTCCTCACAAAAACGGTCAAATGGAGTCAGATCTACTGATAGATCTACATCGAGTGTCACCACTACTACCACGGCTAGGTTCTCGGGTTCCCCTCACTCTCCCGTCACTGCCTCCACCCAAGGGTAAGGAGGTTATTGGGGCTAAGCCCAACACTGGAGTATTCCGATGCTTCAAGTGAATGGAGCCCGGGCACAAATCATCTGAGTGTCCGCGGCGCCATTTCGTCGCTATTATCGATTCCCCTGATGGACGTGAGCCAGAGTATGGAGTTTACGTAAATGAGTCTCACCCAGAGCCTGAGCCTGAGCACGAGTCAGAGGATGTCGTAGAAGTGGAAGGCGAACACGTCGAACACTTAGTATGCGTCTTACGATATAGCCTGATCACCCCTAGTGAGTCTACTGAGGATGACCATAGGAGGCACGACATTTTCCGCACTACTGCAAGCATCCAGGAACCATTTTGTTCTATTATCATCGATAGTGGCAGTATGGAGAATTTCGTCTCTCGGTGCATGGTCGACATATTAGGGCTTGCGACGCATCCGTTAGAACAACCCTACAATTTATCTGGGGTCAATAGTCATTTGACTATGCCCGTTACCCACTATTGCCTAGTAGAGTTTTCTATAGGGAACACGTATTCAGATAGTGTGATATGTCATGTCGCCGTCATGGATGTCTGTCACATTCTATTAGGGCGATCTTGGCAGTACGACCGACATGTCATGCACGATGGAACGACGAATTCTCATTCCTTCGAGCATAAGGGACACAAGATTGTTCTTCTTCCCCAGAAGAACGGTGTTATTCCAGGAGCACGCGGGAGGACCTCTACGACTTTCATATCACTTTTCACTGACTCCACCACATTACTACTCACCCCACATATATTGATTCCCGACGTACCACCTGATATTTCTCAGTCCGTTGGTACTATATCTGAAGATCACTCATTCCGCACACCTCACTCTATCGATGTCATATCTAGAGTCGACGCTTTTTTTTCACCTCACTATTATTTGGAGATAGACAGATTTGTGGAATTGCAACAATATTTTAAATATTTTAAGTCGTACTTTTGGAATATATTATGGGGCCGAAAGGGAACCAAACTCAAGTTTAGTAGCGTTTATCACTCTCTGACCGATGGACTGATCGAGGTCGTTAAAAGGAGTTTGGAGAACTTTCTTAGACGTTTAATTGGGGAGAATCCAAAGCAATGGAATCTTGTACCTCCACAAGCAAAGTTCACTTGTAATAATTCTAAAAGTCGCTCTCTTAATATATTTCCTTACGAGATTTTCTATGTGTTGCCCCGCTCACCTGACCACTATCATATTTCATTCCACGAACGTATTTCTTTCGATGCGCAAGCTCATATTAACTATTTAAAAGAACTGCATAAATTTACAGCTAATATTTTGCGAACAACCTTTGAACGTTACAAACTCACGGTCGGTCGTTATCGCCATGAGTTGTACTTTTCAAAGGGAGATTGGGTGTTTGTTTCTTATAGGAAGCAGGAATTTACTCTGGAGATATATTATAAAGTATAAACTACTGCAAAGGAAGTTGGGTCCATTTCAAATTCAGAAGCGCATGGAACTACCTGTTGAATTCCCAGGCATACCACCCGATTTAGCACCAGCACCGACATTTGAACTCTATGTTACCAGTTTTTGCAAATTCTCGCCTGGGTCGAGCCCTGTCAACCCCGGGGGAATTGATGCAACCACAGCCGCATCCGAGGACGCGTGATATCTTCATGCGCCCGTTCTATTTTAATTATTTGTTATTTTATTTACTGTTTTTGTTTTTCTATGCACTGAAATTATTTTGGGTTCCGGCTCACCGGTTTGACAGCCCGGAGAGACCCTGAATAAATGGTCCGGCAATTTAAGTAGCTAGGGCGAAATAGGCAAGCTTAATTTGATTATATATAATATACGTGTAAGGATGAATGGAGAATAAAAATAAATGTAGAATATAAATGTAGAATCTCTATTCCCGTATAAGGCAGTCTCTCAATTAAAGGATTCAATTGAAGGGTGAGTTTAGGAAATAAATATAGTGGTAAATCTTTCAGAAGAAAAAATAGGAATTAATTTCTCTTATTAAAGGGCCATACCATGATCGATCAAGCCAGCCAGGGAAAGACAGAGAACGACACATTCGTCGTTCCTCTGTTAGCCCGGCGCCCTCGCTCCAGCCTTCGGTAACTCCGTTCTATTCCTCCCGTCGGACGCAAGGTTCTTCAGTTCAGCGAGCACTAGATGGGTACCATTCCACCGGCGTTCACAACGACGCCCAGACGCTTCCTCGTCGACACTCAGCAACGCGTCCCGGTCTGTCGAGGACGGCTTCTCCCCTTTAGTTCACCGTCGACCTCGGCGCTCTATTCCGGTGATAAGAGGGATCTCTGCTGACCCATTCCAGCAACCCACAGTTGCGAACCCGGCCATCTATACCGTCCCCTACCAGCGACGTTGTAGACGGCCTGATTCGGCTGATTGTTTTGAAGAAGACTCCCTGCTCTCAGCTACAGATCTCTTGGACAGCGCAACTGCCTTGAAGTGGATCCAGTTTTGTCGCCGTAGTTTTGCGTATGCTCGGGGTAACTCCGCCCTCTCTCTTGCTTCATTTATTGCGTAATTTTATGCAACACATCTAATTAATTTAAGCTTGACTCGGACGTTCGCGCTATTTAAATTTGTCGTTTATCCATAAATTATTGCTTGTGTTTCTTTTGCTTGTGGATGCACGGATCCTGCTTTTGACTCAACTCATTATACGCTCGAGAGAATATCTTCGAATAACGATTAACGGTCTTGCGGAAGTTATCGTTAAGAGTAGTTTAAAGCGCGAAAAGTTTGATTTGGCCGCTCGGCCCCTCTTTCAAGAATAAAAAAATTAGCGTATTTTATTAAAATCATAATTTTATTTTTATAACAAAAATAAAATATTTTCAACTAAAATAATTAATTTTTTAAACCCTAGCCGGTTTACATCATAGATGCATAACACTAGCTCCCCCGTCTAGCATCTTTGTCCTCAAGGATTGAACATGGGGTAAGCTTTCATCAGTTCTTCATACGAATCCCAAGTGACATCTTCGTCGGAATTAGACCATTTAATCAGCACCTAGGCCACTGGTTTGCCTCTTTTCTATATAAGCCGTCACTCCAAGATCTTCTCTAGTATCATCATGAGGTGACCTTCTGGAGTTATCTATTCAGGTATGGATGCAGCTCTGGGGGCAGTGCCTATTAATTCCTTTAACTGCGAGATATGGAAGGTGTGACGAATTTTGGAACTTGGGAGCAGCTTGAGTTGATATGCCACCGGGATGAGCTTCTCCACAATATGGAATGGCCCAAAGTAATTTGGTGACAGCTTAGTGAATGTGGAGGCTCTCATGCTCACTTATCTAGAAGGTTGAAGCCTCACATATATTCATCCTCCTTCTAATTCCCTTTCTTTTTTCTTCTTATCTGCTATTAACTTCATGCGGTTTTGGGCTTGATCTAAGTGATTTCAGTAACCTGATCATACTCTCCCTTGCTTGTAAGCTTCTGAAAGTATCTAGTTGCAACATAAATCACCTAGATGGAGGTGAATAGGTGGTTTCTATAGCTTTTTGCGGAATTAAAAATATAAGAAGTAAAGCACACAGAAAACCAAAGAGCACAGTACACACAAGGATTTATAGTGGTTCCCCGTACTTGGGTAGTCCACTTTACACCTCACCTATCTAGCACGACCGGCTAGACTAGGCTACTTCACTAACTCGGATTATGAATAATCCTACAACTCGAAGTCACCACTCCTACAAGCTCGGAGCAAAACAACTCCTACAAAAACTCGGAGCAAACCACTCCTACTAAAAACTCGGAGAACAATCTTCTCCTACTCAAACTCGAAGCAAACAACTCCTACAAAAACTCGGAGCAAACCACTCCTACTAAAAACTCGGAGGAAAACCTCCTACAAGAATATGTAAAAGATTTTTACAAAACTTTAGATTGAAAAATAATCTTCTTGAAATCTTCTGGAGACTTGACTTGATCAGATCTGAAAATGATAGAACTTCCTCTTCCTTGAAAGAATAGAAAATCTGGATCTAGAGAGAGGAAGAAGAAACCTTTTCTTGAAAGCTTGATCTGAAACTTAGAGTCGACTGGATCAAAATGAGAATGAATCTTTTATTTGTGTTGATCTTGTCGACTGCTCTTGGCGATGAAGAATCGAAAACCACTTTCTTGTTGGAGAAAAAGAACTTGCGTGAGAAGTAATATCATCCAACAGAACAAGAGAGAAAGAGAATCTGTATAAAATATTTGCACTCCCTTTTCACGATTAAATTATGTTCAGGAAAAATAGAACAGAATATATATATCTCCAACATTCTCCAAAAGTTGTACGCAAGTTCCTTTTGGAAACCTTCATCTCGAACGGCTGTAATCTTGAATAAAGGAAAGAATTATTCTGTCAACGGCTATAAGCAGAAATTAAGGAGAATTAATTCTCTAACAGCAAGAATTAAGGAAGAATAATATCTCCAACGGCTGTAAGCAAATAATAAGGAATTAAATCAATTCCAACGGTTGTCTGCAATAATCAAGGGAAATATTCCAAATATACTGTACGCGGGGGAATCAGCAATTTGAAATTTGAAACAGCGCAATTTTAGAGTCTGTCAAAATTTCGTCGAACGGAACTTCGATCGACGAACTTACTTCCTTTCGTCGAACGGAGATCGGCGAGCGCGATCGACGAAGTAAATATATAAACAGCGGTCGATGAAATCTTCAGCTAACAGCGCTCGACGAAATCTTCAGCTAACAGCGCTCGACGAAATCTTCAGTTAACAGCGCTCGACGAAATCTTCAGCTAACAGCAAACCAGAGAATTAAGAAATGTCGAACGGTGATCGACGAATTCTAGCATTCGACGAATTCTTGCGTTCGACGAAATGTCTTCAGCTAACAGCTAGCAGCGGTCGACGAAATATAAGCAAAACAGCGGTCGACGAAATATAAGCAAAACAGCGGTCGACGATCCCGTTTCAGCGGTCGACGAAAATCTCGAGTTCGTCGACGGCGATCGACGAAAATCTGAGTTCGACGAAATTTCCATATTTCGTCGAACGAAAGTTTCTTAAGAAATTTTTCCAATTTCTTTCCTTTCTTCCAATTTTCAAAATCAGCAGCAACTCCCTCTTAGCTTTCCTTTGTGTTTGAATATGAAGTACATCCCAATAGAGAGATTTCACATGAGTCGACACTTTGGTCCATACAATGAGGAATTACATTGCATAGGCATGTGTTTAGTGACTCATTGAAACCTGACATTGGTTTGTACTTTAACCATTTAGAACCTGCAAACACATAACTGAAAATATCATCAAATACAACACAATTCAACTTAGTTCAAAGGGACACTTCTTCAAATCAAGGTAATTGTGGCTACAATACCCAACAGCTTCTATCTGCTGCAGTTACCTTGGTTGCTTCCAGGATATAGGGAATATGTGAGGGCAGTAGCCGGCCATAAACCACTTCAAATGGGGTCAATTGGATGACATTATGGTCGGAGGTGTTATACCACCATTCGGCCAAGTGTAACCATTGGCTCCATTGTTTGGGTTTATCGAAGCTTACACACCTCAAGTTATTCTCTAAGCAACGGTTGACCACTTCAGTTTGGCCGTCAAATTGGGGGTGATAGGCTGAGGAGGTATGGAGTTGGCCCCTTGTAACTTGACAAACTCCTTCCAAAAGGCACTTAGAAAAATAACATCAAGGACACTCACGATAGAGCATGGATGGCAGACCATGTAATCGATAGATTTCTTTCATAAAAAACATTGCAACAGCCGGAGCAGTCAAGGGTTTGGTCATGGCTATGAAGTGAGCATACTTGCTCAACCTATCCACTACCAACATAATGATTGAGAATCCATTGGAAGTCGGTAGTCCTTCAATAAAATCCATTGAAATCCCCTTCCAAACTTGATCAGGATTTGGTAATGGCTGGAGTAATTCCATGGACTTGTCGTTTGGGGTCTTACATTGCTGGCAGATTGTACATTGGCATACATATTGGTAGACATACTCCATTTTCTTTGAATAAAAAGACTCTTTGAATCTCTTGAAGGTGGCTTGGATTCCTGAATGCCTCCAAATGAATTTCTTCAACTCCTCTTCTTGCCCCACTACTAACTTCCCCTTTCTTCTAAGGATTCCCTGAGACCATTGACAGTTTGGTCTGCAGTTGGGATCAACTTCCTTCTCTTTAATCAATGTTTGCACCTTTGGGCCCTATTGTCATGAATTTTGGACCCTTGAGAGCAATTCATAGTGGAAGGTAACTAAGGTTGCCAATGCCCCATCTTTACTCTTCCTCTCTCTTTTCTCTTCCTTCTTCTTCTCCCTCTTTCCTTCTTTTTTTCCTCATCTCTTCTCCTTCTTTCATCTCATCTTCTTCTGTCTTCTCCCCCTCTCCTTCTTCTTCTCTTACTTGTCTTGACAAGGCGTCGGCCGTGATATTTTTTGTCCACTTTTTATAAACAATGGTGTAATTCAGACCCATAAGCTTAGAGATGTACTTTTGTTGTTGTGGGGTTGAAAGTTTTTGGTCTAGCAGATGCTTGAGGCTTTGGTGATCTGAGTGGATGACAAAGTGTACACCCATGAGGTAATGCTTCCCCATTTTTGAATGGCCAACAAAATAGCTACAAGTTCCTTTTCATAGGCTAAGGAGTTCTGGTATTTTTGGCCCAAAGCTTTGCTAAAGAAAGTTATAGGGTGTCCTTCTTGAAGGAGGATTGCTCCCACTCCTCTGCTTGATGCATCTACCTCCACCACAAAGAGTTTGTTGGTGTCTGGTTAGGCCAAAACTAGGGAGAGGAGACGGCTCTCTTTAAGGCTTCAAAAGCTTGTGTGGCTGCTTCATTCCATGAAAATTTGTTCTTTTTGAGTAGATTGGTAAAGATTGAGCCAAACCACCATAGTTTTTGATGAATCTTCTGTATTATCTGGTGAGCCCCAAGAATCCTCTCAGTTGTTTGAGGGTGGTTGGAATAGGCCAACGTAACATGTCTGCTATTTTGTTTGGGTCGACTGCAACACCTTGGCCTGATATGATATGGCCTAGGTACTCCACATGTTGAGCTCCAAAGCTACACTTGCTCTTCTTTACAAATAAATGTTCCTTTCTCAGTGCTTGGAGAGTTATCTTCAAGTGTTGTAAATGCTCCTCCAAGTAGTGCTTTAGACTAATATATCGCCGAAGAAAACTAAAATAAATCTTCGTAAATGTTCATGGAATACCTGGTTCATGAGGCTTTGGAAGGTGACTGGAGCGTTTGTGAGCCTGAAGGGCATTACAAGGAACTCATAGTGGCCCTCATGAGATCAGAATGATGTCTTTTCAATGTCTTTGGTGGCCATCCTTGTCTGGTGATAATCGGAGTGTAAGTCAAGTTTGGAGAAGATGTTGACTCCTGTCAGGTCATCCAGTAGGTCTTCGATGAGAGGAATGGGAAAGTTGTTCTTTATAATGTTCTTGTTTAGCTGTCGGTAGTCAATGCACATCCTCCATGAGCCGTTCTTATTCTTTACTAACACAATTGGGAAGGAAAAGGGACTAGTGCTATGTTTGATGACTCCTGTGTTGAGTAATTCTTTATTAAATTTTCAATTTCATCCTTCTGGATAGCTGTAAAGCTTCACATTGGTGTAAAAATTTGGCGAATTGAGATTGATTTGATGATCGCGGCTTCTTTTTGGTGGAAGTCCTTCAGTAGTAGAAAAATCATCTTCAAACTCAGATAATAAACCTTCCATTCTCTTATAAATTTGTATTGCTCGGTTGGCAGGGCTCATTTGCATAAGTGCAGGTGGGGGCTTCAACTCAGTTGTGAGCGAGCACATAGATAGAAGTGAGAGTTTGGTGATTTTTGAATGAGTTTCCCCATTTGTTCCTTGCTAATGAGCCATGGTGGAGCAGGTCGACTGCCTATAAGGCGGGTCCGAGTATTGTTGTTCGTGAACTCCATCTGCAAGTTGAGGAAGTCCATGGAAATTGATCCCAGGGTAATGAGATATTGTATTACCAATACTACATCACATCCCCCCATTAGAATGACTAGCATACTGGATTTGAATTTGGTGCCTTGCATACTCCATATAAAATCTTCACATGATTGTCGGCTTTGTATCTTGTTTCCGACAGCAACAACCACTGTAAAGTAGGGGTGTGAGCGAAAAACCAAAACCTCCCCGAACCGAACCGAGCCAACCAAACTGATTTCAGACCGAACCAATCGGTTTGGTTCGGTTTCAGTTTGGGGGTGTTGACAACTGAGATGGTTCAGTTCGGTTCGGTTTCGGTTTATAAAGTCGATAAACTGAACCGATAGTGTTAAGAAATATTTTGGTTTATAGGTTCATTTGGTAGAACACTTGTGAAGTTCTCCATCCTTCTAAAATTGCTCATTATTATTCAAATAATAATTTGTTTTGCTCTCTTAAGAATATACCATATTTGCTCTGGCTTGTTTAGATTCTTGTCTAGATTTTAGTGAGAACGATACCAAATCTCTAGGAAATAGGAAGAACACTTACTCATCATCAAGCAACAACCACGTAGGGATTGCCCTTTTGCATTCCCCTTTACAAATCATACATATCCAGATAATACAAGTAAGAAAATAATAGTCTAGGAGTGTTGGAACTCATATTTGAGAACTTTGACTGCTTGTAATTCAAATGGTTTGCATTCACCTAGGTGTGTAGTTTGTATCTGAGCTTTATTTTTGTGTACTATAATTTGTATTATAAGTGCTAGCAGTCAAACTGAACCGATGCTAAATAACCGAACCGATCAATTTCGGTTCGGTTTCGGTTTCGAGTGTGTAAAAACCGAGGTTATCCGGTTCGGTCGAACCGAACCGCTTGCAGGCCTACTGTAAATGGTGTAATGTCTTTGAGCTTGCACCCTAGACGGTAAGCCGTATAGACGGTGAGTTGTGGCCTAATCCAGTTAGTTGTTGGTGGAACCAGTATCAATGAGGAGAAATAATTGCTGCCCCTTATATGAACACGTGACTTTCATGGTATGAAAATCATGGATTCCTGTAATGGCATGCATAGAGACATGAGGTGTGGTTGCAGTATTAGGAGAATCGTGTGCTTCGACTAATATAGTATTAACTTCATCTCCCTCAGTCTCCTTCTCTCTCTCCCAACATAAAGCTGGCCCCGTGCTCCACATTTATGGCCCTTCTCATACTTCTCATCACACCAAAAACAAAGACCCTTGGCCCTCTTGTCATCCATCTCCTTAGTCGAAATAATTTTTGTGCTATGAGTCATTTATTGTCGGTTGGATGGAGAGAATGAGTTAGTTGTGGAACCTAACTTTCCTTTTTCGATACCATCGCTGACAATTGATCCTCCCTGATGATGAGGGTCGCGTTTAAGACCAGGTTGCAATTGTTGTTCTTGAGTATGGCTAAATTATATGTCTTCTGAAGGGATTGCGGCATAAGCATCCTTACCGTAATAGATACTTCTTTCTTTAACCATGTCAGGAAAAGGTTAATGGCATACTCTTCAGTAATGAACACTCGATTACAAAGTGATTCAAATGCCTCCAAATAGGCTTGCACAGAGGTAGTTTGGCGTAAGACCTTGAGTTCACTCATAGGCTCATCATACAATAAGGATCCAGCGCGCCGGTGGATTGCAAGTGTGAATTCATCCCATGAAATTGGGCTTCCCACAGGATATGATTTTGAAAAAATCTGAAACCAGACTAGAGCTTTGCCTTCAAAATGAATGGAGGCCAACTTGACCTTCACCTCTTCCGGTGTTCCATCGATTTCAAAAAATTACTCACTTCTGTGGAGCCACTCCTTCACTGCATCGTCATCAAATCGAGGAAAATCCAGACGTGCGCACCGTGTAGGTATGTTGTAAAACCCAAATTGTTGTTGTCTGAGATTTGATTTTGGTAATTGGGAAGAAGCAGAGGATTCCCGCTCAACGGCTGATGTTTCTTTCAGTTGTCGTAACTCCTCTCTAGTGGCAGTTTTTGGAGACTTATCTCATGCAGTGCTTGCTTCAAAAAGTCCAAATCTTTGGGCAAATCGTGATTTCAAGTATTATGTTCAATCATGGTGGTGGAAGGTTGGTCGGAAAGACTGATCCGATACCTTTGTTATACATCTAACTCGATCTTCTCTTTTTTATAGATTCAAGGTTTCAGATGTTGCTTAGCATAAGATAGAATTTGGTAGGGAAAAACAGAGAAAACACACAATACCATTCAACATAGAACACCCACGCACACGTTGTCGCCTTTAAGCACTTCCTTACGGGTATTACAACTGCTCAACTGCTGAGGAGCGGGAATAGGTACTACAGTCACAGCAGCTATGACCGTTACACATACATGCATTCAAATTTAAATATTGCATATAATTAGATATATAACACACTCACCTGTGGTGTTATGGTGATCTGGAAGCACCGGTTAGTAGTGCCTAATCCACTATCATTGGGGTCGATTTCTGCCAAAATTTTGCCGATTTAAACGAAAGGACGCCGCATTGAACAGTAGTAAGTGGATATTGAGATCCAAGAACAAACCTTTGAATTCATCCATGAGAATGGCTTCCAAAGCCTCGATTTCCATCTCCTGTTCCTGCGCATGGTCTGAGCAGAAAGAAGGCCGACATAACAATTTTAGGCGGCAACGCGGGGAGAATTAGGGTACTGCAGAAGGGTTTCTAGAATTACCAGTCATGATTGCTTCAGAAGACGGTGTTCAAGATTGAAAATATTAATGACCAAGGGCTGAAGCCCCCCTCCGTAATAAGGGAGAGAGTCCGAGCACCGGCGCGGCTGCAGCTACCGTGGTGGCGGCGGAGGCGTCAGCCTAAACGCAGCAGAGTGGATATCCCTCTAATTTGAGAAGATGTGAAGCCGGATTTATTGGCCGGGCCCGGTTCAATTTGAGGCATACTTTCGGCTCGTTTGCCACATCAGTAACCGTCGTTATCGCGGTGGTTACAAATTTTTGCTCGTAAATGTCCCATCTCACCTATAAGATTTTTTCCACTTTTATGTTCAAAATTATTTCAAACATATTTTATGACGGTGACATCTTTGATGAACTCATCAGAGTAAAAACTCCGCACCAAATAGACCCTTAGACGCACACAAATGTTAAAGCCAACCGACAATACAATCAGAAGAAATAAAGCCGAAGATCCTTGCCTTGTTGTTGTCGTCGGGTCTTGTTTGATGTCAATTTGCTACCGAAAGCAACATGTCACCATGCGTTGCCCCGTTTGCGATTCTATCCCGCCTCCAGTCCGGTGCCAGCCATTTCAAAAAGGCCAACTGAATCACGTTTGGCTGCGGCACATTATCAATAACCCGCACTCGCACGGTGCCTAAAAGCATTCTCAAACGGCCCTATAGTAACTGCTAACAAAGTTGCTGTAGTAATTGGATCGTGGAACAACGAGTGAGTTTAAGGCTCCCTTTGGTGCAACTTTTTTGCTCCAGTGAGTTTGGGCAAAAACGTTACCGTCATAAAATGTATGTTTGCCATAGATAATGATTATGACCTTCACCATTGAAAAAAATACTATTTTTGAATATAAAAGTGAATGAAGTTTCTTAGGTGAGGTCTGACGTTCACGAACGACGACGATTCATAACCACCGCGTTCACGATCGCTACCGCCGTGCTAAGCTGAGCCCGAGTAAAAGTCCCCGCCCTCCATTCGCTTCGACTCGAAGTTGCGGGGACTTGGGGGGCAAATGATAGGTACTCCCTAATCCGGGCTGCGAATAGCCAAATCCCCCGCCTTATTTGATGGAGAAAATGGGGTTGACCAAAGTAAACCCCGCTAGCTCCGTAACCACCCAACATGTGGGTGCAAATAGTGAATTCCCTAATCATGGGGTGCAAATAGTAAAATCCTCCTACATGATGGTGTAAATAGTAAAATCCACATCATGAGGTGTAAATAGTAAAATCTCTCATCATGGGGTGCAAATAGTAAAATCATCCAACATGACGTGTAAATAGTGAAATCCTTCAATACGGTCTGCGTATAACAAATAATATGGTTATGGTGTGCGCATAACCATATCTGTCATATGAATACATATCACCACAAAACTATACAAAGGGGTGTGCGTATAACACATAAATTGGTTATAGTGTACGGGTAATCGCATAACCACTATAACCACCAATTATGGGCGGGTGTAAATATCTGAAATCATATCAGCCTGCGTGTAGTAAATTATTATGAAATATGCGTATTAATTTATATGAAACCGACCTGCAAAAAATAATTATGGTGGTTACGACCTGCGAATAACCGCATAACTACTGTAAGCACCTCTGGGGCCTATAAATGGAACTCCAAGGCTTCTCTCTTTTCCATTCTTTTCTCTTTCTCCTTCCCCTTCCTCTTCCTCTTGAAGATCTCACTCCTCTTCGAAGCCGCCCTTGAAGGAACCTTCAAGCACTTCGAAGATGGACGAAGATCTTCATCATCCTGCGAAGATCTCCTTCGAAGATCTTCTTCATCTTCGAAGATCTCCTTCGAAGATCTTTGAGCGCCTTGAAGATCCTTCGAACGCCTTCTTCCGCTCTCAAGACCGCTTCAAGCGCGCCTCCATACGCTCCTCTCCAAGCGCGTCTTTGTGCACTCCGCTCTCAAGACCGCTCCAAGCGCGCCTTCGTGCGCTCCAAGCGCGCCTCCGTGCGCTCCAAGCACGCCTTCGTGAGCTCCGCTCTCAAGACCGCTCTAGGCGCGCCTCTGTGCGCTCCGCTCTCATAATCGCTCCAAGCGTGCCTCCGTGAGATCCGCTCTCCAGACCGCTCCAAGCACGCCTCCGTTCGCTCCGCTCTCAAGACCGCTCCAAGCGCGCCTCCATGCGCTCCACTCTCAAGACCGCTCAAACCGCGGCTCCGCGCGCTCCGCTTTCAAGACCGCTCGAAGCGCGCCTCCGCGCGCTTCAATCTCAAGACCGTCCAAGCGCAACCCCGTGTACTCAGCAACAAGCACTCCTCGCACTCAGGAACAAACGCTCCAGCCTCCAGCAAGAACATCACTCCAAACTTCTCTCACGCGGCAAGAGACAAGCCACAGAGACAAAAACGCACATAGCACATCGATCCAACCTTCAAACAACAGTAAAAATCTCCAGAGCGCTCAGAGCGCAACATTCCCCTCTGCATCAGACAAAAGATTTAGCTCTATGAGTGGTGGTCTGTCACCCTCCGAGCACCTTTCTCTCAACAATTGTAATGAGAGGCGGCCTATCGCCCTCGAGTTCTTCGAAACAACTCAGTACGTACAACAACCAACAAATAGTGAAAGTTTTGGCCGGCACAGACCCGGTCGCGTGGTTTTTCACTCAGTTGACGGGTTTTCCACGTTAAAAAATTGTCTTGTTAGCTTTCCTTTTTCTGTGACTGTTTGCACGCTCGAACGCTCCTGGGCTAAGACGGTTCAATTTAGTCCGGTCTACCGGAGCCCTGAGTGGACCGCAACATGCGCCATCACACAGAAAATTTGTTCCTTCTTATGAGAGTTGATATAAGCGTTTAACAAATTGCGTGTACCAGTTTATTTGAAAATTTAGGCAAACTGACATTTTTAAGTATGTGCATTTTATTCTAAGATACATAAACTCGTTGTATCACAAAGTGTAACAGTTGAGAACCCCGATTACTAATCACACAGAAAGAACAACAAATATGGAAAGGCTCTGGAGAAAAAAATAACATAAAGTGTCACTAGTTTGTTTATGCATTTCAACATAGTAATCACTGCAACTATACAAATGGAGAGGGTTCGGTAATGTGCTTGCAAAATCGACTCATTAAAACTCGGAAATATTAGGGAAAGGGGATTCCTGGTTGCTCAATGTACAAAACAGTATTTCACCGAATTTTTTTGATGCAAAGGGGGCTCGACATTATTACTGCAACCACACAGACATAGGGGGCTCCGACATTATACCCGAAGATCGCCTCCTGCAAGCTCGAAAAACGTTGGCAGCATGAGATTTCTTCACTGCTCGGCTAGCTTGGCCTACAAAAAACCGCAAGCCGTCATCAACAACCCAGATCATGGCTAATCAAAGCAAAGGAAATCTAAAAAAATCTGGATTGGGATGAAGATAACCTATTCAAGAAGCTTTGCACTTTCCGAAAAATCATCGAAGAAGAAAAGGGGGCTCGCGAACCGCACTCGTCGACGAGAAGAACCCTATTCAAAACTCTTTCCGCATTTTCCCGCATGTGTAATAGGTGAGAAATTATTGCAGAGATCTAGATCGAAAAAACTACCAGGCGCGAGATTACTTCACGAGAGAGAAGAGGCGATGAGTTTTTGAAAATGAGCGTTGGCTCGAGCATCGGATGGCTAGTCCAAAAAGGAGTCTCTTAGCTGTTATGAAACACCCATTTCAAAAGGAGGTGTATGAGTGTATCCAAACACTTCTCAGTTTGTTGTTTTGAATAAAGATGTCAACGAAACGAAGTCCAAATGGTTCTCAAACAAGTCCTAAGTTATTCATTAGATGCAACCAAGCAAGAAGGTGTGAGATAAAAAAAGAAATTACAACAATTAGATGAGATTAAAGATCCTAAAGTAGTGATGAAATTATTTTGCTGAAGCTTTTATCTAATTTTTAATTTGTGCATTCCTTTTTTCTTATACAATGTTTAATATACATAAGGCATTGTACAAATACAACAATACCTTGCAGAAAATATCTCCATAGGGTATTTTTGTGCATGCATGTTATGAAATGTAACTTATAAAGGAGATTTTTGCAATTTCAAAAAACAGATGAGCACACTTGTAACTATGCTAACTCTCAAAAAAAAAGTTTAGGTAATTAATAGTATCTCCCCATAGTAATAAAAGAATTAGGGATGGTCATTGCCCCACTTTTGCATGAACAAACTACTTTCATCTTGAAACTTTCAATGACCTTAATATATATATATATATATATTTTGAGTAAATATACAAACAACATTACATGAGAAATATTTAAGCATCAACAACTACAAAAAGTATTACATTCA
The DNA here is from genome assembly GCA_033032865.1 of Dactylorhiza incarnata. Taxonomy (NCBI): domain Eukaryota; kingdom Viridiplantae; phylum Streptophyta; class Magnoliopsida; order Asparagales; family Orchidaceae; genus Dactylorhiza; species Dactylorhiza incarnata. Next base: position 2,231,511 of record JAWHQI010000192.1, on the reverse strand, counting down.
GAAGATAAATCATTAATCAGCATCCAATGCAATTAACAAATTGTCACAAATAAAGACACACCATGATGAAAATCAAACTCGTGACCTCCAGATCAAGAGGACTCGACTTAGCCAACTTTGTCGAATCTTATTGGCAATGACATTAATTGGTTTTTTGGCACTTTGCACCCCCCCCCCCCCATTTGCTCATGTATGACACTTTGCATCCTGAAATTTTAAATATGACAATTCCCCCCCTGCACATATTTTGGCACTTTGCACCCTATGACATTGTAATGATGGGTATTTTCGTTCAACTTTCTTACCAATAGACATATACGCTTGATTCCTTATCAGTGCCCTCAAATTCTTCTAGTATAGCCCCTTGAATTTAAGAAATTTTGGCCTCATTTGGACCAAAAATACACCTTAAATTTAAGTCGGTGATGCAAAATGTAAAATAAATGCAAATGGAGGATGCAAAATGTCATATTTAAGTAGACTTTAATTTATACTTAGCATTCAATGTTTGGGGGTATGTATGATGATACGGTGCTCGAAGCATCCCGTGTGGCCTTCTAGTTGGAACGGTTTATACGTTGCCTCCAGTAGGGGTATTAATATGGTGAAACCATAAATCCCCGATGACCCGTTATGGACCCGTTACCTTTATAAATATATACGTTAATATTCTCCTCCTAGATTTATATGAAAGGTATCACATAACAGATTAGACTTGAATAAGCAGATAATGACAACATTGAGTTTTTCAGAAACATAAATATGAGTTTTTGAAGAAATCTAAACTCAAAACAGTTCCAAAACATGAAAGAAAAGAACTGAGAAAACTCAAAACAGATAACTGATCTTCAGTTTATTCAAACATCAGATCGTCATTGTCAAGGTTGAAATCCACTTTCTCTCCTCCATACTCATTTTGATCTGCAAACAATAACAATAAGAATGTCATGAGATTAAACTCTATGAATTCATATATTTGCTATTAAAGTAAAATGTTTAGTTCTAACAAATCAGAACGTAATACTCTAACCAGGAAAAATAATCACAAATCAGCATCTCTATCTAATTTATACAAAATTAGAATATTTGATTTTATAAAATCAAAATCATGTTCCTTCGATTATTTGGATTATTATTAACTATTTTACAATTGTGTTATACCATCAAATTTGGAACGATACAACAAGTTGTGACCATTATATCATCAAGTTTGAAATGATATGATTAATAATCCTAATATCAGGACACAACAGCAACCTTAGTGTTCTTATTTGGAATGATACCCAATTCAATCATTGAATATAAATAATTATGTAAATCATCAAATTTAGAATGACTAACAATTATTCAATCTTAGGCTTTTATCAGGTAGCATCTGAAATACTTTAGTGTACTCAAACTAGATGCTTGAATGTATGCAAATTTTGGTTCTAAAATCTTAAACATAAAATAGGTATTAAGTCCTACTAGATAGACTTTATTCACATATCCCTGATGTTTTAGAAGTAAGAACCTTACATAAGCCCTTAGTAAGGACATCTGCTACATTATCCTTTGATCTCACATCTAGTAGAGAAATTATTCCCTGCCTAGTGAGATAGGTCAACCAGACATGTTTCATTCGTAGTTGTCTTCGCTTTCCATTGAATAGAGTATTAGTTGCAATGGTTTTTGTGGCTTGATTATCACAAAATATCAATATAGAGTTCATTTTCAGACTCGTCATTGGAATGTCCATTATCAGATCTGTAATCCACTCTGTTCTTCTGCAGCTGAAGCTAGAGCATAGAGTTCTAATTCCACAAAGGATAGTGCAAATGCACGTCTGCCTCTTAGACTTCCAAGCTACGACAGCTCCTCCTAATGTGAACACAAAACCACTATTGGATCTACTATCACCAATGTCTGAGTACCAGGAGGCGTCAGAATACCCTTCAATCACAGTAGGATGTCCACTGTAATATAAAACATACTTTTCAGTGTACTTTAAGTATCACATTAGCCTTTTTAAGGCGTCTAAGTGGTCCTTTCTAGGATTACTAGTGAATCTACTTAACATGTCAACCGTAAAGGCTATGTCAGGTCTAGTGCAGGTAGTAGCATACATGAGATTTCCTATGAGTTTGGAGTAATCCAACTGTTTAATAGGTGAACCGTCATTGGGTTTCAGTCTATTATTATAATACCCTTCTCAGTGAAGTTCACTTTCATTCCTAGGATGGTTTTCACCACGCCTAAGTTAGTCATGCTAAATTGTTCCTTCAATGCAACTTTTACGTCTTTCACCTCAAACTGATCAGTACCTAGAATTAGCATGTCATCAACGTACAAGCATATAATGACCACTGCATTTGAACTCGTTCTTATATACAGACATTTGTATGATATGCTTGATTGAAAACTAATGTCTTTAACACAAGCGTCAAATTTTTTGTGCACAACTTTGATGCTTTCTTCAATCGGTAGAGTGACTCAATTAACTTACAGACCTTGTTTTTATACCTTCGATGACAAACCTTTCAGGTTGGTGCATATAGATCTCCATTTAGAAATGTAGTCTTATCATCCATCTGATGAACTATAAGATGTTCAATAGATGTTATAGCGAGAAGTATCATATATGTCGCAATGTGACAAACATGTGAGTATATTTCAAAGTAGTCTTTCACAATTAGATGTACTTTGTATTTAGTGATACTCCCATCAGGATTTAGTTTCTTCTTCATAAACCACTTGGTCTCTATGGTTCTAGCCCCTTTGGGCAAGTCAACTAAAGTCCAAGTGTGGTTTTGCATGAGAGAGTTCATCTCATCATCGATGGCTTCTTTCCATAATAGAGAATCCCTAGATCACATCGCTTCCTTATAGGTAGATGGATCAGCTTCAACTTGGTAAGTCACAAAGTCTGTACTAAAACTTCCGGGCACTCGAACTCGATTAGATAACCTTGTTGGCTCCAAAACCCTAGTGTTTATCGGCTCAGTGTCAGAGAATCTTAGTTCAATCTCAACAATAATTTCAGTACTGGTGGATGGCAGACATGTAAGAGTCAGGTTATTATCTTTAAGGAATTTATCCTAAAAAATAGCATATATAGATTCTATGCAATATTAGTTGAGAGATCTAAAAATCTGTCTGCAACACTATCCTCTGCACATCCTAGATAGACACAAGTGTTTGTTCTACGTCCAATCTTGGATCTCCTTGGGTCAGGTATGCTAACATAAGCGATACATTACCAAGTCTTAAGATTATCAAATTGATAGAGAAATTCGTGTTCTCCAATCTATACTCGATTAAGGCAAGTGTACCTATCGAAATATAGCATAGGATATAAAGAATATCAAAGTCGTATTAAAACTCGGGTCTGTTGAGTACTTCTACTTCGAGAAAACAACTATTATTTTATCGGACGGAAATTTTATGAGAAATTATGAGGAACGAAAATACGGAAAAAAAAAATAACTAACTTGATCAAAACAGCCCTTGAAATGAAATAAAATATTATAATTTATAATCGTCTAATCCAATCCTTGACCGTGGAGATTCTCGATTTATGAACGCACCTCTCTCGAGGAATACGCCCACCTGAGATTAGGTTGATCGACCGAACTCTCGTTCTACAATTGAAACCCTTAAAACTCGCTTTAACGAGGTGAATCTCGCTATAGGATTTGACTCCTATCCAGAAGATTTTCGTCATCCTCTCTCGAGGGTTGCGATCAACTCTTTTTATTCGTGAGCGATCAATTCGTACGCATGAGCCTCTCAGCTATCTAGAATACGAAATCATATACGAAAGTTCACACATCGACATATGAACCTGATATAAATCACGAATAAATCGAAGGTAAAAAAAACGATCATAAAGAGAAATATAATTTCATTCCAACGCTTGTAATATTCAAGTACTAAATTATCATCTACTTGACATAAAATAACAAGTACATAAAAGTAAAGAACAAAAAGACAATGCGTGAAATAAAACTAAAGACTATCATTGCATAAAATAAAAGTGGTACATGAAATAAAACTAAGCTAAGAAGGCATTGCATGCCCAAATGGGCAGTGGGAGAGAGCATTCTTTTTACTTAGAAATTGGCCACTATTTATAGGAAAATGAGAGGATGAATATGGAGGGGACATGAAAGGTTGGAAATGGAAACATTCAAGAGGGGGGAATGAGGCTCACGGATAATAATAATGGGTGGAAGAGTAAATGATGGTGGTTGGCACATGGAGATGAAGAGTTGCATGAAATTGGACGGGCTGGCTAACAGAATGATTTGTGAGGTGGAATGCATAAAGAAATAATAATTATAATGGTTGCATAAAAGTGGACGTGAGGTGGAAGCATCATAGTGAAATATGATAGGTTAATATTGCATGCATAATTATGGCCGGCTGCATCAATAAGGAATAGGAATAGCCATGTTTAATGGAAATAATGATGGGAGTTAATAACCAAGACTGGCTAAATGGTTGGAGGAGGGTGTTGGCGGGCTGCACCTAGAATTTGTGAGGAGTTATGAATTGGACAGTGCATGGAGTTTGAGGAAATGAGTTGGATTTTATAAAATATTATAACCGGCTATAGCATGAAATTGATTTGGACTGGTTGCTTCATGGAGGGATTTAAATGGATGTATTTAATTGGGGAGAATGCAAATGGTTGCATTTGATAATAATAATAATAATAATAATAATAAAGTTAAATGGAGGAGATGAAGTGGTTGCATTGATGGAAGAAATGAACCGACTACACTTGTGGAGAGAGAACTGAATGTTTGCAATTATAATAATAAGTTATATTAAAATATTCAGTTATATGGTAGTGGAATAATGATAGTGCATGTATGAAATGATAATAAAACTGGTTATATATGGGGAAATGAAACCGATTTCATATAATAATAATAATAATATGAGAAGTTAATATGACATGAGATTAATGAAATGCATGCATGGCTATTAATAATAAGTTGATGGCATGGCATAATAATAATCATGAATAATATAATTTGTGTGGGTAGAAGGAAATTAACCGGCTACGTACATGGAATGATGATAATGAAATAATGCATGCATGAGTGGAGAAATAATATTGCATGGGAGAATACGTTCACGTGCATGGAAATGATATAAGGGGGTGGCGAAATGCAAAGGTGGCGGCGAAATGCAAAGGTCGCGGCGACATGCAAAGTGGCGGCAATGGCATTGTGCAACTTGGACTTGTGCGGCATGAGCTTGCGGAGTTGGCGAAGATGGCATCGCGGCGAGTGTAGCTTTGACTAGCTGCGCGACCATGTTGCATGGATTGACGAAGATGGCGCGGCGAAGCTAGCGGAGTTAATTTCTTGGACTGGTGTAGCTTGGAAGATGGCGCGGCGAAGCGGACGTTGCGGCGACATGAAAATATTTAGACTTATGCGGCTCGAACGGGCGCGGCTAATGTGGCAACTCAAACAAATACATCATTCTCCAACTTAGGAGCAGGGCTACAACATTATTCCTACAAAATAGAATTAAAAGATAAATTAGTGGACAATATATAAAATAAAGGATTTATAATGAAAAAAATACATAATTTAATATTAATTTGTATTAAATATTAAACTAAATTATATACTAAAAATAGGCATAATTTCTACTCATCACAAATCTATGAGGTCTCTTAAACCAAAACTCATAGGGTGTTTGTTTTAACTTTGCATAAGGAACTTTATTAAGAATGTGATTTGAGGTGAGGACAACTTCACCCCAATAAGACACAGACATGTCAGCAGTCAACAACATGAAATTTAACATTTCTGTTGAAGTCTTATTTTTCCGCTCAGCAATACCGTTGGATTGAGGTGAATACGAGACGGTAGTTTCAGAGATAATGTCATTGTTTACAAGAAATTCTCTAAATTCACATGAAAAATATTCTCCTCCTCCATCACTTCTTAGCCTTTACATTTTCATGTCAAGTTGATTTTCTACCCTTTCTTTGAAAATACAAAATTTTTCAAAGGCTTCATCTTTGGATTTAAGGAAATAAATATGACTGAATATAGAGTGATCGTCGATAAAGGTTATCAGATACTTCTTACCTCCTCGGGTGGCAAAACTTTTGTAGTCACAAATGTCAGAATGTATTAACTCTAGTAATTGTGTGCTCCTAGAAATCTGACTAAAAAGCGTTCTAGTTATCTTGGGTTGAGCACAAATTCCACATTTGTTGAATTTGGTTTTTGTGTTTAAAGGGATATTATGAGTTTTATCTAGCAGATGTAGTTTTCTACAGTTTACATGTCCTAGTTTTGCATGTAAAGTCTTAGGATCTATCAAGTTTAAACTAACTGCGTGTACTACTTCGTTTGTTAAACTCAGTCTATACATTCCATTTAAGACATGCGCAACCAAAATAATGAGAGTTAATCATTAAAGTTACTCTACCGCCACTAATATTAAACGACATACCAACATTGCATAAAAAACTAATTGAAAATAAATTAACAGCCAATGAGGGTATATATTTAACATTTTCCAAAATTAAATGCGTACCTGAGGAAAGTAGCAGGTCATTAGTCCTGGTCTGGAGAACCTCTGTAGTGGCACTATTGGCAACAGTGACAGTCTCATCCGCTGCAGTGAGATTCTTCAAAAGAGCTGGATTGTTGCAGACATGACAAGTAGCACTTGAATCTAGCCACCACTATGTACTAGCCTTTCATTTCCCCACCATGACAACAAAGTGGGTAGGCGCAGTCTAATGAAGCATATTTGCTTTGTTTTCAATCCTGGGTGTGCTAGATTCTCTCTTCTTGGGTTGTCTACACTCGGAAGCAGAGTGACTTCACTTATTGCACTTGTAGCACTTGTCTTTAAACTTCTTGACTTTCTTGCTAGTGTCAGCAACTGCGGGTGCACTCATCGGTGGTTTAGGCTTCCCAGACTTAGGCTTGCGCTCAGGATGTGTGATCATGTTAGCAACAGAGTTATGCTTAAGTCCGGTTCTCATCCTCAAAACAGATAAAACGCTTCAGGTCTTTGAGACTGACCTGAGATTTTTTCCGATACATCTCAATCTTGGAAGAATACCACGCGGAGGGGAGCTTGAAGATAATTGCTCTTGCAACAAACCCATATGGCAGAGGGACGTTCTCACTGTTCAACTTTGCCATTAGATTCTCTAGATCTGCAATCTGTGGCAGAATCTCTCTGTCCTCAGAGAATGTGAACGCCATGAATTTGTCCATCAGATGCGTTTTGGATATGTTCTCTTCTTCCTTGAACTGTTCTTCCAGTGCGACCCAGATCTCCCGTGCAGTCTTCAGTTTGCCATAGGTCTCTGCCATGAGATGGAGAGACAATTGAGGAGGTAATCACGACGAAAGTCTTCGTCGCTGATACACTGAGCCTCATAGTCTCCTCCTTTAAATTTTGCAAAATCGGACTGCAGTGTATAAAAGATATTCAAATATTTCATATCGAACTGCGTGTTCCGTTTCCAGGCACTGAATTCCGAATTTGAGAATTTCTCCAGTTTGATCATCGGCACAGGAGAAGACAGATTGCTTTCCTTCAACATCTTGTCTCTCCGATGGTTGCGGCTAGATCTGGAGTTGTTGGAGACACCAATAATGGAAAACAGTGGAGAGGTTCTTCTATGTCGCGAACGGCGGCTAACGCCCGACGTTAGAAGTTAGCATCGACGGTAGCGCGACTTCTTCCTAGCGGACAGTCGACGACGACGATCCTTCTCTGATCCCGTCGGCAAACAAAATCCGAGCGGGAGAGGTCGGCGCGCCCGGATCGGCGACTGCGATTTTTCGTGCGAGAGAAAGGAGAGGCGACAACTTCTCCTTGGATCGACGGCGGCAAAGCCTCCTTGCGCGAGAAGATCGCGCGCACGCGAGAGAGAGAGAGCGACGTGTGCTGATCGACGACGGCGACAACTTCTCGTGCGAGAGGTGAGGCGTCGACTTCTCCTTACCGCTAGAGAGGCGACGACGGCGACGCCTACTTGCCGCGAGAGGAACGCACGAGCGAGCGAGAGGGAGAAGGGCGGCGTCGGCGCCTCCTTGCCGCGATAGTCGCGCACGAACGAGAGGGGGAGAGACGGACGAGAGAGAGTGTGTGGGGTGGGGGGGGGGGGGGCTAGGGCACCGAGAGAAAACCACTTCGAGAATGATGATACAGTGCTTGAAGCATCCCGTGTGACCTTGAAACGGTCTACACGTTGCCCCTACCAAAAATATTAATAGGACAAAACTCTAAATCCCTAACGACCCGTTATGAACTAGTTAACTCTATAAATATACAGGCTAACAATGCATTGAAGTTGAATAAATGATTTTATCATAATTTAAGTGCCTTCCCTGCTCTCTCTCTCTCTCTCTCCCCTCTCTCCTCTCTCTCGCTCGCTTCCTCGACATCGCAACTCTATTATCGCCAGCCGTCGGCGGCGAAGCTTGCTCCTGCTATCTCTTGGCCGGATGCGCCTCATGTGGGGGTAAGTGAGAGGAAGCTTGTCCCGTAAACCGAGCTGTAATTGAGAAGTGAAGCCTCAAATAGTAATCTAACTTCTAAACCCATTTTCGCTCTTAATCGTAGGCCAACTTTTTAGTCATTTTCTTAATCAGATTCACACCGCGACCTTCTCTCTACCATACTGCATTTTAGATTTACTGTTGAGATGGGTTCGTTATCGGCATGTCCGGAGCTGCATTATCTCTGCAAACAGATAACTGCCGCATTGGATGAATCAGTGACCCAATCTTCCAGTTTTTTAGGGTTAACGCGCACTTTTTAATTCCCGCCTAAAATGTTGTAACAAAGAATGTTGGAAGCTCTTTTTTCTGATGTTTTCCGTTTTATTGTCTGGTTCATGGGGTTTTAGGTAGCGGGATGCGGGATATTCTAGTAATGGCAAGCTTGTTTTGGAAGGAGCTGGAGAGCCGCGATCCCTGCTTGTTTTGACATCTATGTTCTGAAGATGAGTTTTGAAGAAGATGATTCGAAGGGGATGGATGGTTCAGCTGGACGCCTGGTATGGGTCCGGAGGAGAAACGGTTCATGGTGGCCTGGACGAATACTGAGCGCCGACGAGCTGACGAAATGCTTGAGCAAGAAGAAGACTGGGACACCCATTAAGCTGCTTGGAAGACAGGAGGCGACTGTGTGAGTGCCATTTCTGCTCATTATTTTACCTCCATGCCTTCTATTATCTCACCCTTCAGTAATTTCATCATATATTCTACTAAATTCATCTGCAATTGGCAAGCTTGGTTTACAGATAAAATCTGATACATTCAGTGCGCTCTCAAGTTGTTTTTGAAATTTTTTGAAGTGATTCTTGTTTAGTGTTGTGTTTTAATGCGATTAATCTCATTGCCTGTTCTATTTTAGTACTTTGGCAATAGAATCTGAATCCAGCTTGCTAAAGTTTTTTGTCTGGTGAGTTTGGCTTCTAATATGCATATATTCTTAAGAGAGAATATGACTTCGTTTGGTTCGGCGTTTCGCCGCCTCCGTTTGGAGGACGGCGGGTAAATAAACGTGCGCCGGTGGCGTTTGCTCCGTTTGCACCCGCAGCAAGGAGGAAACGGTCCCGATCCGCTCCGTTTCGACCCCCACCTCTCCCTCTCCGGTTCAAAAGCGGCGTTTGCATCCGCTGGTTCCGCCCGCCACCGCCACGCCAAATAAGCCCTATTTCTCATCCGGTCACCGGAATTGTTGAAGCTGTATTGTCTGATTAGTCATAGTAATTTTTCGATCACTAAATAATTTCATATCAGCAAAAAATTTCGTATGCGGATTATAAAAAGGAAATACATGCTTAGGGCTTGCTGTCCCATTTCTCCTAGTAGATTCTTTCTCCTAGTAGATTCGGATATACTTGTTGTTTGGCGTCATGGGTGCTTGACCGTTCTTTGTGGATTTCTTAAACCTGTGTTCTTGAATTTGTAAAGTTTATATTGCATAATATTGTAAATTGGTTTATTGTTACTCATTTAGTGGATTTTTTAAACCGGTGTTCTTGAATTTGTAAAGTTTATATTGCATAATATTGTAAATTGGTTTATTGTTACTCATTTAGTATATGCGAAACCAGAACAAAGTTCTTCATGTTTGCTTTTTTGAAGAGTGTATGTGTGATGCGGAGCAGATACGAGGACGAGTTTTGGGCCCATTCGGGTCTGATCTGGCGACTTATCATATATGGCGTGTCCGGATCGACGATCTGACTCCGTGGATGCGTTCGGATTCGTGTTGCGAGTTGATTTCATATATAACTTTGTATTTTTCGGTTATTATTTCATGTAGTTTTGGCCCCGAAACCAACAACCAATCATAGCTGTTGATTCCGGGTGCCCTAATCTTCATTTCTTATAAATTAGAGATGCTAGGACTGCTGTAATATTATTGCTGAATGTGCGGAGACTCTTCTTCCTTCATTCCGGTGATCTCCTCCACGGTGTCGACTCCGTGGAGCCCCCTTGGTGACGACTCCTTGGGTAAGTTATCTCATCTTCTCCTTGTTCTCCTCCTCCTTCACCAAAACAACCATCCTCCCTGTTTTTCCTGCAGCCGCCAGCCACCCTCTCTGCTTCCTTGCAGCGCCAGCCCCCTCCCTTCTCCATTACAGCCGCCCCCTCCCTGCTTCCTTGCAGCACCAGCCCCCTCCCTACTCCATTGCAGCCGCCCCCTTCCAGCCCCTCTACCGCCAGCCCTCTGTCAAACCCCAGCCCCTTTCAGCCCCCTACCGCCAGCCCACTGTCAAACCCCAGCCGCCAGCCTCCCCCTTCCAGCCCCCTGCCGCCAACTCCAACCCCTCCATAACCGCCTGCCACCTGCCTCCTGAATAGCCCCCCCCCCCCACCCCCCCAACAACAACAACAACCACCCACTATTTCCCCTAACCCAGCACAACAGGTTGCCGCCCCCCACAACCTCTCCCCTCTCAGATCTGTCCAACGTTCAGATTTTCTCTATTTACAGCAGTCCCTAATATTTGTGTTGTGTTTTGTATTGGTATTGGGTTGTAAAACACTGTTATCGTTTGGATTATTACATGCTTGCTTGGGTGTTCATTTTATTATAATTATTTGTGTCTGGATTAATCTCTAACTGCAGGAAGGAATTATTCGCCGCGCGATCTTGCTTTGGCCCTCCACGTGGAGGAAAGCCTAAGCTTGTTTGCCTTAATAAATTGTTTTGTCTTGCTTTGAAATATTTGCGTGGGATTTAATTACATATTCTCTAATTTGTGATTAATCTGTCGGGCTTTGCATAGCATGTAGGGTTAGGTCGCGGATTTTCTGTCGCCTATAGATTCGTCCTGCGTCAATTGGTATCAATGCCAGGTTGCGCGCACTTTTCGATACACAGTCGTAGAGTCTATATGTTTTTCATTATGTCTAGGTGTCACAATTATTCCTCCCCTCACTTTGGAGGTTTTGAGTCCACTAACACCCACTCTCATAGATCCCCTTCAGGGAGACCCTCACGATACTACGATGATTATTCGCGAACGCCGTACACCACTTTCAAATATCGTGTTGATCCTTCGACACGACTCGGTTACCTTAGGGATGATGATTATGAAGATCGTCGTTCCGAGAGAGATCTTGAGAGTCAGTTTCATACTGCTGCCCCTTCCTTTGACGGCTCATCGAGTCCCGAGTCTTTCAGTTATTGGCTCGTGGATATGAAGTATTATCTTGATCATTTTGAGGTATTCGGTGAGCGTCGCGTCAAGTTTGCGAAACTTAGGCTTTTAGATCAGGCGAGGGCATATTGGTCTAGCGTTGAGAGGACACGCGAGCGAGGCCGTCTACATCGCATCACTAGTTGGGTGGACATGAAGCGTACATTGTGTCAGAGGTATCTGCCTTCGTCATATCGGAGTCGCTTGCTCGACCAATTATTTTCCCTTCAGCAAGGATCCATGTTCGTCGCTGAGTACAAAGATCGCTTTGATGAGTTAGTTGTGAGGAGCGATATCCGAGAAGACCCAGCCATGACCTCTTGCAGATTTCAGTTTGGCCTTCGATTAGACATTCGTACTGAGGTGATTTATCATAACTCGAAGTCCCTCGAGCAGACGTATCAGCTTGCCCTTCGTTACGAACAGTCTTTGAGATCCGCAAGAGCTGGTCGGTTGAATCCTCACTTTGGCCTCCGCAGTACGAGCTCCTCCCACACCGAGGACACCACTCTGCCTACCATTGTTCCGTCAGGCATGACAGAAGTGATAACTGATACGGATTGCTCTCCCCCCAGTGAGGTGCTTAGTCCAGCGATTGACCTATCTCTTGTGCCAGACCCGTCTCTTGTGGCCCCAGCTGAGAGTGAGCCTGAGCGACCTATTGAGTCTGTAGTGTTGTGTCCCTCACCCACACCTCTTCCTCTGCCATCCACCGGGCTAGTTAGCACCCCAACCACAGACTCACTTCCTGACACCGCACCTACAGATCCATTCTTGAGTCTAGGTCTATGTCGTTCTCCCATTATCATGTCCCTGAGTCACATCGCGACCGAGAGCCCAAAGCCTATTGTTGATCTCGTAGTGGCCATGCCATCCATTCACGGGGACACTACCCCTTTTGTAGGTACTCATCTGGAGGACCTTGAACCTAGTGACGAGTCCCATGACGAGCCCCCAGTTGAGCCTCCTGATGATCCACCACATCCGGGTGAACATGAGATTCAAGTGAGGCGCTTGTTTACGAGTTTTGAGTTATTGACGTCTCCTCCCCTATCATCTCTGGCCTTGCCCCAGAGGATGGGTGGTGAGTGGAGTAAGACGTATGTAAGGCCTACCTTGAGCACACTAGAGCTTACTCATATTTTGAGGACCTACTTTATGACACATCACACTCGTGATGAGTTTTGGGACACACCACCCGCTGACCCACCCGATGAGTTCTTTGTTGTCGGGGACATTCACCACACTATAGCGCCACGTTTTCTAGTCGGTGCACACGATTTTCACTTAGGTAGTCGTCGCATTTGAGTCTAGGTGTCTCACGCGATCATCTGAACACTCATCGTAGACGGGATGAGTTTTTCTACACTCCCCCGAGAGAGCCTCCTGATAGGCCACCTACTGCGATAAATTTTCAGGTCATTATTAGATTCTCTCATAGAGAGCATGATGTGTTAATCATGTTTCATTTATTTCATTTGCATGAGTATGTTGAGTCGTTTCGTCATCATTTGCATGAGTCTGTTGTGTTGTATGTTCATCATTTGCATGTGTGTCATGAGTCGGTTCGACGAATAATTCATATTGGTAATAAATCTTGTAAATCACATGCGGATGTTCATTGGCAAGTGCAGATTCATGAAGGCGAGCAGGTGATGTTGAGAATATGCATTGTGAGGCTCCGTGCGAGGCTTGCTAAAAGCTTGAACGTTAGGCGAATGGGTCCCTACATAGTCCTTAGACGCATCAGGACAAATGCTTATGAGTTGGACATCCCCGCGAGCATGGGTACCCATACTATGTTCAATGTCGAGAACCTGACGCCATCCTTTGCACCTCACAAGTATTCGGGCCCACATCTTGGCGGCCCCTGAGCCTTTACCACCGTTTTTATCACCTACCACTCAGTCTACCCCCGAGCCATTGCCACCACATTCATTGCCCCATTCTCAGCCCACCTCTGACCCTTACTTACCCGGGATGTTGTCCCCAACGGCTTCACCATTTGCACCTCAGATTCCACCGGATACTTCTACTAGAGTGTTGAGAGGTGAGCTTATCACTGAGATCATTACGCATGAGCCCGCCCCCTCTTCGGACGGTCTTGTGAGCCGCTACCTGGTCTGCTGGCGCGGGCGACCCTTCACCGACACCTGGATGCTACCAGCAGAGCTTGATCGATTCGCCCCCGGACTTTGACTTCAGTATGTCCGTCTCCACTCATCGGGGATGGAAATTTTTCAGTCTGGAGGAGTTGATCGGCGAGGCCACTTTTCAGCGACTACACTTGGACGACCTCTGGTGGACCTCTTCGAGTTGTACCTGGCATTCATTGAGAGAATTCCGATCCCAATTCATCGGGAGATGAATTCTTTCAAGCCGGGGAGATTGATACGGAGCAGATACGAGGACGAGTTTTGGGCCCATTCGGGGCTGATTTGGCGACTTACCATATATGGCGTGCCCGGATCGACGATCTGACTCCGTGGATGCGTTCAGATTCGTGTTGCGAGTCGATTTCATATATAGCTTTGTATTTTTCGGTTATTATTTCATGTAGTTTTGGCCCCGAAACCAACGACCAATCGTAGCCGTTGATTCCGGGTGCCCTAATCTTTATTTCTTATAAATAAGAGATGCTAGGGCTGGTGTAATATTATTGCTGAATGTGTGGAGACTCTTCTTCCTTCATTCCGGTGATCTCCTCCGCGGTGCCGACTCCGTGGAGCCTCCTTGGTGACGACTCCTTGGGTAAGTTATCTCATCTTCTCCTTGTTCTCCTCCTCCTCCACCAAAACAGCCACCCTCCCTGTTTTTCCTGCAGCCGCCAACCACCCTCCCTGCTTCCTTGCAGCGCCAGCCCCCTCCCTGCTCCATTGCAGCCGCCCCCTCCCTGCTTCCTTGCAGCGCCAGCCCCCTCCCTGCTCCATTGCAGCCACCCCTTCCAGCCCCTCTACCGCCAGCCCTCTGTCAAACCCCAGCCGCCAGCCCCTTTCAGCCCTCTACCACCAGCCCACTGTCAAACCCCAGCCGCCAGCCTCCCCCTTCCAGCCCGCTGCTGCCAACTCCAACCCCTCCATAACCGCCCGCCACCTGCCTCCTGAATAGCCACCCGCCCCACCTAACACCCCCCCCCCCCCCCCCCCCCCCCAACAGCCACCCACTATTTCCCCTAACCCAGCACAGCAGGCTGCCGCCCCCCACAGCCTCTCCCCTCTCAGATCTGTCCAGATCTGGGCACTACACCCCAGATCCAGTCCGTGCCATCCCAATACCCAATCAGCCTTCCCCTTACCCGATCCGGTCCACCAACCACCGAAACCCCTCTTTGAGCCCTCCAACGTTCAGATTTTCTCTATTTACGCAGTCCCTAATATTTGTGTTGTGTTTTGTATTGGTATTGGGTTGTAAAACACTGTTATCGTTTGGATTATTACATGCTTGCTTGGGTGTTCATTTTATTATAATTATTTGTGTCTGGATTAATCTCTAACTGCAGGAAGGAATTATTCGTCGCACGCTCTTGCTTTGGCCCTCCACGCGGAGGAAAGCCTAAGCTTGTTTGCCTTAATAAATTGTTTTGTCTTGCTTTGAAATATTTGCGTGGGATTTAATTACTTATTATCTAATTTGTGATTAATCTGTCGGGCTTTGCATAGCATGTAGGGTTAGGTCGCGGATTTTCCGCCGCCTATAGATTCGTCCTGCGTCAATGTGTAAATCAGTTCATTATTAGACATTTAAAATACAGAATGTAGTTGTTACATCTTCTCCACAACTTTCCGTAAGTGAAACTATCTAGTTGTATGTTTAAGGTAGATGGAATACAACTTTCCGCAAGTGAAAGCTATCTCGTTGTATGTTTAAGGTAGATGGAATATTTTTAGTTGGTGAGGCATTTGTTAAAATAAATGGAAAATTAGAACATTGATGAAAATGCTGCGAAGTTTAAAGAGTTAGGATTAATAGAATAAATCACGTCTATGGTGCGCAAATAGGTGTGATTAATAACTATATACCGATGCTATTAGAAGATAAAATAATGAATAGGTGTGATAGTTTAAAGTATCTTGTATTTATTAATTATTGTACCAAAAATGATGATAAATGATGATATAACTTCTAGAGTTCAAGATGAGTTGTGAAAATTGTGAAATCTCTCAAGAGTGTTATGCAATAATGATATCATGGGATCTAAAAGGAAGCGTTATGCAAATGTAATTAGGCTACTAATGCCGTCTAGATTACAATTTTGGACCATACTAATAGCTGAATTGTGCTTGTGTTGCAAAATTAAGAATAAATGTAAAATAGTAAAAATAGATTTTTGTGGCCAAACCATCAAAAAGTTCAAAAGAAAAAGGAGGATAAAAGTTGTGCAAAGTTGTTTACTCAAAATATCTTAGCAAATTGTGTAACACTTAGCACCAACTAATGGAGAATGAGGCTTTATTTGGAATAATGCTCACGTTAGATTCATGTTGAGATGAAGGAGAATCTCGATGAAATCAAGTAAAAGAGAAGGATGATACGAGAGTGTGGCTCATGTCCCAGGCAATAGCCCAATACAGTCCAAGTGCTAAAATATGCCATAATGACAACAAACTTCCCTTATATAGGTGATACATCAAATAACCTGATAATTTCTTTTTTGTTTCCATTATACTACACCTCATGACGTGTGTCGGTTCCCATCTTCTCAGAGTAGACCTGCAGAATGGGTTATCTAGCGACTGATGGGTCTTCACCCATGGGTTCGGGCCCCATAATCGTAACAACTAATGATTATGAGGATGATCTGACATCTAGTCAACAAAGATCATTCATTGAGAATGGGCCTTCCCACCCACGCACTAGATTTTGTCCGTAATCGACACGGACTTAAGCCTCAAGGATTTATGATTTGAAAGACATCAATTATCTATTATCATATACAATATTCTTATTTTTATTGCACAATGAGACCTGTTATGGTCTTAAATTATAAATGAAATAAATGTCAAGTTTTAAAAATTGTATTGCAAATATCAAGATGATGCACACTGACATGTATTCTACGAGAGCATTCAACAAGGGGTCTGTTTGGGAGAGCTGCTGCGGATTGAAAAACTGTTGATTTAACAGAGCTCTTTAGACAGAGCTCTTTGAGATGATGTTTTGAAAAGCTGCAGGCTGTTTGGATGGTCTGTGTATAAGCTCTGATTGAACATAGATTTTTCAAATAAGACTGTTTGGTAGAACAACTTTTTGAGAGCTGGTTTTTTTCTAAACGAAAATATTGCTGAGCTTCTTCCCACCTTTGGGTTTCTCATTTAACTGTATACTCAAAAAATTATAAAGCTACACAAACTAACACATCACAAATAAAACATTCACACACAAACCTACATATTCACATTCACAAATAAACACACAAACATCCACATCCACACACACACACAAACATACACGCATACAAACACACAAAAACACACACACAAACACACACACAAACACACAAACACAAACACACACAAACAAACACAAAAATGATTAATCTAAGGTTTGAGGTGATATCACACAAATCACACATACACACACACATATACAAACACACACACAAACACACACACACCCAAACACACCCAAACACACATACACCCAAACACACACAAACAAACATACACAAACACACACACAAACAAACATACACAAACACACACACACATACACACACACAAACATACACACACACACATACACACACAAACACTCTAAAAAATTTCATCATGCTAACCATACTCAGCAGGAACAGTACAGAAGTATATCGAAGGGGAATAAAAATAAATGATTGTCTTGAGAGAATTCAAACTCCAAAAGTATTCCTGCTTCCGAAGAGTAATTACTTGCTTAACAGATTTCAGTAACCCTTCTCCCAATTACAATAACAAGTATCCACCATTTTCAACTCACAGCTAGCAGATATTGAAATTGGATCCAAATAATAATAATAATTGATCATAATAATCAACAAACATTGACAGATGTAGATATATACCAGCATAAACATGCGTTGCAAATAATAATAATAATAATCCCACGAAACCCATATATCAAATCCAGAAACATTGAATGATCATTTCTCCAATCCTGACCGGTTCTTGATCTAACAGTTCCGGAAAAAGAAGAAACAGAAAATGCCGTTGTTAGGGCTGAAAGGTGAAACAGAATTCAAAATCCAAATCAATCGGAGGTGAAAAAAATGATTAATCTCTGGTTTGAGGTGAAATTTTTGATCAATCTGATAAACAATACTCAACTGGAGAAGAATTGCATAATTGGAGCGGGAGAATGCTAAAGCTGAAAACGGCAACAATGCACAGGGCTGGAAGAATGCGAGATATGGAGAATCGATTCAGAAAACCTCTAAACGACGACATACCTCGCCGTAGAAGGAGATCTGTAGTGGATTGCGAGCGATGTTAGGGTTCGTCGAGCTCGCGCGTCGAGGAGATGCCGCTGTTAGGGCTCGTCGTGGAAGAGGTGGCCACTGTCGAGGAGAAGCCGCTGTTAGGGCTCGTCGTGGAGGAGAGGTCGCTCGTCGAGGAGGAAGACAACGGGAGCTGCGTCGAGGGAGCTAGGGCTCGTCGAGGAGGAAGACGCGTCCAGGAGAAGGATCGTCGAGGAGGAAGACGCGTCGTGGAGGAGAGCGCGACTATTTTGGGAGAGACGAGAGCGATTTTGGGAGAGCCAAAAGCAGGAGGTATGCGGCTTTTTAAAATAGGGTTAAAACGTGTCTCTTTCAAAATCAATTTTGAAAGAGCTGACCCGCCAAACAGTTACAAAACAGCTTCAGCGGTTGGAAAATAGTTTTTTCATCCGCCGGAGTTGTCCCAAACAGGCCCAAGATCTTGCCAGGAGTACTCGCCCTTGGAACTAGCTTAGATGACATCTACAGAAATTATTCTCAACAACTTAGACGCCATTTACAGAAATTATTCTCCACATGAGTTAGCATTTGCTTCAGACCCTTCTCTTGTAAATTCGCCAGTGGTGGCGGTGGAGGCGGAGATACAAGGGGAGCCGAGCTCACCATGCTGAGCGAGGGCAGAGGAAGAAGGGGAGCCGTGCTCAACCCTAACCCTAGAAGTGGGGCAGAAGAGAGAACTTAGAGAGATAAAGAGAAAGTTGAATTTAATTCATTTCATGCCCTTCTCATGACCCAATAAGGTCTATATATAATATTACAAATGACTCAACAAGACTCGGCTCATAATGACTCATGATGACTCGACTCGATAACAATGACTCGATGCATACAATTCGAACTAACATACTTAAAAACTCGTTATAAAATATGTGTAACCTAATCGACGACGGATAGTGGCGACCCATAACATCTCACCCGCACTTCAGATTGAGCTTTCCCTCAAGTTCGAACGAGGCTCAAATGAGTTGATCGTCTATCTCCTTGATTTCCTTCCAGAACAACTCCTGGTAGCGTGTCGTTGTAGCGGAGACGGCGTTGAGCAATGCGGCGTCAACATGCTCACAGGTGCCATAAAGGACTACAAGGAGCTGGCGTGGAAAAGACACTTGCGGAGGGGAGACTGTCGAGCAGAGATGGAATCGAGGCGAGTGTGCCCGGTAGACGGTCGAGGGCGTCAAAAGACCGAGCCGTAGGTGAGCTACCACGATGAGAAGCGACGACGCCGACTGGGGAACGTTCGGCGAAAGGAATGGATCTAGAGGAGCCAACAAAGTAGGTGGTCGTAGCAGAGGCTACATAATGACACCACGAAAACTGGTGGCGGCGACACAAACTGGGTTGGTACCACCACGGGGCTAGGAGGCGACGATGTCGTTGGTGTAAACTGCCATGCGGGAACCACTGGCGGCAATGATGGGGTGACAAGAACTACGGAGAGCGGTGGAGCCGCTTTGTCCATTGGTGGGAGCGGTGACTGCTCTAGTGAAATCAACGGCCTCAGTGGAGCATGCGTATGCGGTGGTGGGACCGGGCAAGCTGGGAAGGAATGGGTGGACACATGCTAGTTGTAATGACGGCTGTGGTGGGATCAATGACGACTCTGGTGGAATCGGACCCCCAAAGCGTCGATCAGTGATGCAGTGAGTCGCGCAAGCGCGGAGTTATATCACGCCAACATCTCCAATAATTTCCGCTGGAGCATCAAATGGAGGACGGTTTGCTCGCTGTAGGTCGTGGCTATGTCGAAATAATTTATGAATCGATTAACTTTTGTGAAAATTCATTAAAATAATCAACTAAGAGTTACTCAATTAATTAAAGTAAGTATAACTGATAATAACCAGCTTCTGGTAGTTGTTCCCGAGGATACAAGGCTTGCGTGTGACGCTGAACCTGCACAACGCGGGGCTCGAACAAGGAACTGATGCAGGGATCTAAACCTGTGTTGGCTGATAAATCTGTGTCAAGTCTGGCGATGGAGAAACCGTGGACGCAAAGTGCGCGAAGCTTTGACGACGTCTTGGTGCACAGTGTCGATGCGGCTCATGGGCGGGAAGACTCGGTCACCGCCGATTTAGGAGGGCGCGGGCTAGAATGGGAGATCGAAGAAGAAGCATGTTGATGTTGTGCGGGCGACGCTGTTGTTATCGTCGAGTGCTGATGTTGTCATCGATTTCCAGACGGGTGCGTCGAACGTTGCCGCAGAACAACGTGGAATCTCGTCGGCTATTGCGACTGGAGCAAGGGAAGAAGCATGCATCGTCTGGGAGCATCGAAGTGCTCAGCTTGAACAGGGGCTATGATTTTCTTCCACCGTTTCGTCGCGCCGCTTGCTGCAATGTTCCCGTGAGGCCTGCTGTGGGATGGCTTTGGCGTCGGATGTCGTTCTCCTGGTCGACTGAGGGAAAACGAGAGCTTGACTTTGTTAATCGTGGATGGTCGTTGAACATGCAATGGTGTGGTGGTTCGCGGAAGAGAGGAACCTGATTATGATACCAAAATGTTGCGAGCCTAGCCCGTAACGTCGTCGGTGGTGGCAGTGGAGGCGGAGATATGAGGGGAGCCGAGCTCAACCCGCGAAGAATGCGAGGGGGGAGGAAGAAGGGGATTTGTGCTCAACCCTGACCCTAGAAATGGGGAAGAGGAGAGAACTAGAGATAGAGAGAGAGAACTTAGAGAGATAAATAGAAAGTTGGATTTAATTCATTTCATGGCCTTCTCATTACCCAAGAGGGTCTATATATAATATTACAGACGACTCAACAAGACTCGACTCATAATGAATCGACTCGATAACAATGACTGGACTCGATAACAATGACTCGACGCATACAAGTCGAACAACATACTTAAAGACTCGTAATGAAATATGTGTAACCTAATCGGCGCGGATAGTGGGGACCCATAACACCATGACTTCTGAATTTTGTCATCATGGTATAGCTCTTCATTATTCTAGTTCCGAGGATATATCTTATCGTTGTTAAAGGTTGTCAACATCCCTATTAGCGATGTTAAAGGTTGTCAACATCCCTATTAGCGATGTTAAAGGTTGTCAACATCCCTATTAGCGATGTTAAAGGTTGTCAACATCCCTATTAGCGATGTTAAAGGTTGTCAACATCCCTATTAGCGATGTTAAAGGTTGTCAACATCCCTATTAGCGATGTTAAAGGTTGTCAACATCCCTATTAGCGATGTTAAAGGTTGTCAACATCCACATTGAATATGGCAGATCAACAACATATGTGTTGTCATTAATTTTCCTCCGAATTTTTGGACTTCTTTATGAACCATGAAAAGTCTTCTATGGTATTTTGGAAATTAATACTAACTACTGAATTTAAAAACGGTAAAATAGTTTTATTGACCGCTAACTTCCAAACATTTTTCCTACTAAATTTTTAAAGCTAACTTTGTATACACCTACAGTTTGCCCCAAATGACAGTAGGGTCTGGAGGCAGCATGATCAATTTATCTCATTCAGAACTATTTCCTAATAACAAGAAAATATAAGGGTTTAGGGTTTAGGGTATTTGTATGATGTGGTGTATTTGAAACTGCAAAATAAGACTACAAAACGTAGGCTTTCAAGCTTGTATTAGAGGTGGCTTTTCTGGATTTGATGCTGTGGGTGCATCCTATAATTCTTTTAATTAATGAAGGAGTTGCTGTTATGTTAATGGTGCTCCAGAAGATTTGTCAATCAAGTTAAATATACATATTTGACATGCTAAGTCAGTTTTTTATCTATGCCAGTTTACAAATATGAAATTTCATTTCCGTGAATTCCATCATTTGTACATATTTAGTGCTTAGGCAAAATTTTAAAACTGTATAACATCTATTTATACTTTTCGCAATATATCTTCAGGGACTGGTATAACTTGGAAAAGTCTAAACGTATTAAACCATTTCGATGCGGGGAGTATGATGCCTGTATTGCGAGAGCCAAAGCTTATGCTATTCGCTCCAACAAGCGCTCACCCAATTCAAGGAAGTATGCTCGAAGAGAAGATGCAATTATTCATGCTCTTGAGCTTGAAAAGTACCATATAACTGATGTTAATGAGATGCAGTATAGCAAGAATAACAGCAAGCTCAGTTCCGTTGACAAAAAAAAGGTTAAACAGCGAAAAATGATGGTCCAGGAACTCATTTCTACTGGAAGGACACCTATGAAACCAGAAGATATCAGTACTAATGAGCTTTCTCATTCTGTTGTATCATTTGAACGACCTGAGCAGACACTGAAGAGTATCATACAATTCATACAGAAAAAGAAACGGAAAAAATCACGCGAGTCTGGAGATGATACTGACAAAGAATTAACAAGAATGAAAGATCTACAAGACCTAGGTTTGGGGATGACATCAACAGAGAGGTCTGATATGCATATTAGTATAAAAGAAGCCTACGCACAAGACCCATGCGTGTCACAAAGTGAACTAGATTTTGATAAAAAAAAATATAGTGTTGTTGACCCTAGAAGCAGTTTTAAACATTCATGTTCATCTTCAAGAAGTATTCGAATGTTTCGTGTATATAAGAATCATAAACGGAAATATCGCCGTCGTCTACGATTAACAAAAATTTTGTTGGGTTCCCATAAGGTAAATGTTCCCTTGATATATCAGCACAGTGTTATTACTGGAGAATTTCCTTCTTATAAAATCACCGTGAAGCGGTTAAATGATCTGAAATGTTCTTCAAAGGAGTTAATCTCATTAGTGGGTAATGATACTGTTAACTGCTCAGAAAGTTCAAGTGGTAGGACTCCACTAGATGTGCAAGAAAAAAATGGCACTGCAGTTTATGACTTTAATCCTCCCTCTACAGCGAGTGGGAATTATGCTGATGATGACCATTCCAGTGACCTGGTCACTGTTCCTGTTCTTTTGGGGGAAAGAAATATGGAAGGTATGTTATGACAATTATCCAGCTCTTATAACTTGTTTTTTCAGTTATATGATCAAATGTTAACTGCTTTATCCGCAAATATCTGTGTTGAGAAAGTTACAAATATCAATACAAAGTTTTGATGTTTTCGGTAGAATCAATGATTTTTCATATTTGTGCTAGTCCTCCCACTTCTAGGCTCCGTTTGGCACGGTGGCGGCTGTCATGAACACGGTGGTTATGAACCATCGTTCATGAACGTCCGATCTCTCCTAAGGAATTTCATCCACTTTTATGTTCAAAACTAGTTTTCTTCTCTTGGCGGTGGTTGTAACCGTTGTGATGCCAAACATACATTCTATGATGGTGGCGTTTTTGTCCAAACTTCCCGGAGCAAAAACGCCGTGCCAAACAAAGCCTCTAACCTGATTATAGCCCAGTTTAAAGTTTTTGTTGTTCGCTATTTTTTTTAAAAGCTCCTTTGAGTCCTCCAAAGCAAGTTATTTTTGAGTGACTTTGAAGAGATAACTTGAAGAACATCTAATAAGGAACTTGACCCGCAGCAGAAATGTCCATGCCTTCAGTAATTAATTACTATTTTGATTTTGTGCCTTCTTTCTCCTATATCATGTCCATCTTCTTTCTATGCTATATTAAAAAGAAAAACTTTGAGTGGTCATGGTCCTGAAATAGGACCATCAAATGACTCTGAGCCATTCGTTTTAATCTCTCTGATCTACAAAACGAGTTGTTTTTTTAATACATAGGACTAGCACAAAAAATGTATATGTTGTTGATAGGTACTAGTGTCCGTGGACAGCGTCCCCCGGGCATAGTGTGTGGCCGCAGTAGTACTCGATCGCTCCTAGATTGGTCGGGTGCCGCCGCCGCCACACACTGCATATGATGGGACCTTGTGCACCTCTGCTAGCAGTTCTTAGATCCAACTTTTGTCACTATAATGTGACAGCTCATTTTCTCATCTTCATTTGACCAGGTTACATCCATATCCATAAGCCTTACACTTCAGGAAAAATTCACTCCATTGCAGCAGAGAAGCTGTCTATCCATTCCGTTCAAGTTTGTTTGGGTTCAAAGTCTAGTGAACGACTTGTTGAGTCTTGCTCCACTAACTCCGTGACTCTAGCTAATCATACTGTACACAGAACAAAGAAGAACAATATTGAGCTGAATTCCAAAGTAATAGGAGATCCAAGATACTCGAGTTTATACAAAAATCCCAATTCCGAAAGTTCCAATGATGAAGCTGTTAATGCTTGTGACGAGTCTTTGACCACCGATGTTAGCGATCAGTCAGTAAGATGTGGATTTCTTACAAAACTAAGTAATAGGCAAGAAGTACAAACTACTCCAGCCTCAATCAACTGTGATATGTCTCTACGACCGAACAAATGTCTACGGTCAAGCTACTCAGCCTCTAGTGCTCAGCTGATGCAAGTCCAAGATTCTGATAAACGTGGGCTGAGTGTTTTCTCCGCCTCCCCTCAATGCGTGGTACTGCATCAAATGAACTGTTCCAATTTGAATTCTCTATATGATGTTGAGTTGAAAGTGCAAGCTAACTATCATGGTCAGCGAGCACCTCTGGTTTCTGTTGTTAGTAAATTGAATGGTAAAGCTATCGTGGGTCATGCTATCACCGTTGATGTCTTAAATGATGGTTCCAGCACAGCTTTGCTGAATGACATTTGTCCTCTGACTGGTAGCAGCATTAATTTGCTCAGGAACAGGGTAAATGTAGTTTGTAACCGGCATGAAAAGCTTGATGGCTTGGAAAATTCAAGACCGAGCTTTCATGAAAAAACATCTCTTATTTCATATGAGGGTTTGAAAAGGAAGCCACTTTGTGGTAGGAAACAGCGATCTTCTCCTAGAAAGATTCGTCGGTTATCCTCAATCACCGTTGATCTCAATTGCAGGGAAAATGGCAGAGAAGTCATTCTGGAAAAGGTGGTGTCATCTTCTGTTTCCTGCATACCAATTAGAGTTGTTTTTAGCCGGCTGAATGAAGCACTGAGCCGCTCGTCCTACTCTAAAAAGTGAATATATTGGGTTTTTTCTCATATCCTTATCGGGCATTACAACTTGAAAGTTGTCTACTTGGTGACATAAGCTTCTAACATTGTAATTATGTCCTACTGCCTAGGTTTTAAAGCTTTAGAGTTGTTCATAATAGTATGCATCTCACTGTAGTATTAACCCTTGTGCTTGGGGCCCTTACTCATGTTATGGTTATGTCAATGTGCTTCATTTTTGACAAAGATTATTATAAAAGAAATCATGTTTGTGCCCTCTATCTTTCCTGCTATTCACATGAATTCAACTTTGTTCCATTATGTCCACTTACATTACTGTTATTCTGTCTGGTAGTTTTTGTTGACAGTTCACTCTTCTTTGTACTAGATATGGTGCACGGGGGGCCCACCGTGCAACCACGACAGTGCCTCTGTCCGTCTTCGGAAGGCTACAACATAAAGCTGCAGTGTGAAATTGAGTAAAAATGAATTGGGTATGAACCGAAGAAAGACATCAGAGAAATGCAAGCTAAAATGAAAGACATGATAAAAAAAAAAACCAGACTACCTACATTACAAGGAAGAGATCTCTAAATGCATGGGGTTTGAGACTTTTGAGGCCGCTGGAGATCTCTGAATGCAGAGGTGCGGCTTTTCCTGCAGTGTGAGCAGAAGCGAGATGATCCAACGACAGCAGTTAAATGTAGGGATAAGATCTAATTGTTTAGATTTAGTAGACGGTGTAGTGTCGTCTTTAAACAATTTAAATTCTGCAGCTTCACATCTTCGATTAACAACGAAATGCTTGACAATCATGAACTAGTGCTGCATTCTTAGAAATCACTGTCTTTTAAGGTATATATTGAGGCTGTTATTTTGTGCAAATGCTAGGCATGATACTATGCTGTTCTTCTGCTCTCACTAACATGGCTGTTTACTGCTACTTGTTTCTCATAAAGTTGCAATTTAAGCTGTTATAATGTTTACTTCAACTCATTCTCTTCTTCTTTATTTATGCATAGTTATATCCATTTGAAAAAAAAAACATTATTTACAATCAATTTGATGAGCCATGCCCTCAAACAAATTTATCAATCATATACTCCATTCAAGTATAAACTTGCATTCATGCACAAAGTTATTAAGGCTCTGTTTGGGATGACTGAATGCAACAAAAGCAGCGGTGGAAGAAAACTAGTGGTCGGATTAGAGCTGTCAGAAAAGTAGGAGGAAGCTGATCTATGGGAAGAAAAACATGCAAATTTGAAAAAGCTCATTTTAGCTTTTCTGGAAGCGGAAGGGTTCACTATTTTATAAAAAAGTTTTGAAATAATTTTTTTTTGGCACAAACACTTCCACCGTTGAGAAACAAAACGGCTCCGTAAAAGCACTGGCTCTATTTGGGAGAGCATTAGAATAGCTGATGCACTGATTTTGACTTCAAGTTCATAGACAAAAATTATTAAACTATTTAAACAACATAAAAATCATTTAATTGTTTATGATTAGTAGTGCATAAATGCCAGGAAGAAATTTAACTAAATATATATCATTACTGTTTAAACTATCTAAGTTTTCTACCAAAATTCAAAATACCCAAGTTTATTTATTTTTTCAATTTAATTTTTTTTATTTTGATTGATTTATTATTATTATTATTATATATATACTACTTATAAAGAAATATGGATGACATTTAAATTCCATGCATTTAAAAGTCATCAAATAAATTATGTTCGTTCGATGTGAAGATTTAATCATAATTTCAGACTGCGAATATCAATTCAACCCAAATCATTTTCCCCCTCTCTCACTAAAATCCCGAGCCCTCTAAAATCGGAGAGAGAGAGAGAGAGAGAGAGAGAGAGAGAGAGAGAGAGAGAGAAATAAAGAAAAAGGAAAGAGGAGGAGAAAGTTTGGGTGAGAGGGAGGGAGAGAGTGGGAGAGAGAGAGTGGGAGAGAAAGAGAGGGAGAGTGAGGAAGAGAGTGAGAGAGAAAAATAAATATTTTAAATATATTCGTATATTTTTTTACAAAATAAATGTTGTAATATTGATGTATATTTTTTACGGTCATTTCGAGTACTCATATGTATATGTTGTGGGTGCAGTCCGCAGACGCATCGAGCACGGGCGAAGTCCGTGCAGAGGCGGGCGAATTCCGCCTGGATGCGGCCGAAGGCCGCCCGACAGCATCGCGCGGCGAAGCCCGCCGTCGTCGGTCGGGTACTGTCACGCTTGGCCGTAGGGGCGGAGCCCCGTGTCAGACACTCGTATATATATATATATATGAGTATTTAAAATGACCATAGAAAAATATGAATCAATATTCCTATTTTTATTTTGTAAAAAAAAAAAATTTAACCTAAAAAACAATTTATCTCTCCCTTTCTCTTCTATTCTCCTTTTCCTTCTATCACTAAATGTAGGTATAAAAGAGCTATAAATATTCCCTCTCACCTCTTCCACTCTCTCTTCATTGGATGGCTGAGATCAAATGATTGTCGCATATTGGATGATTAAGATTAATTCTACAACTTCAAACTATATCTTTAATTTAGTTAAAGATATATATAACATGTAGTTTTCTTTAGTTTAATTTTTTGTATTATCTTAATTTAATTTATTTTATGTGATCTGAAAATTCAGATTAACTTGACGACAAATAATTATTCATTCTAAAAATTATAATATACAATATGTAGATAATTTTCTTTTAAATTTGTCGCAATTATTAATTAATATTTCATACATATAATGATTTTATATAAGCGCACGGAAATATCATGCACGCCTATTTAGTTCCATAGGTCTACACTATTTTCGTCTGAGAAACATTCTAGGTAAAAAAAGGATAATTTTATTGGCAAACCCTAGTCAGCTATTGGCAAACCAAATGTATTTAGAAAACTCGTTTTTTTTCTCCAATATTAAACCTATTGGCAGCCCAAACCTAAACGGCCGCTCCATGGAAATCCCTCCAGAGAATCGTGAATCCCGCGTCGTCGCGACCTTCCTCCTCGCTGATCGCTCACACCGTTCAACTTCCCGGTCGCCACCGCCGCTCGCCACCTCCGCCAGAGGGTCTCCCCCGACGCTGGATGCCCCCAACCGTGTCTCGCCACCGCCGATTTCTCCTTCTTCCCCAAATCTAGGACATTCGCAAGTCCCTTTCTCTCTAAATCATTTTTTTTACTCCCTCTCTTAGATATGGGATTTTTCTACCTAAATGTTGCTGTTTTTCTTTGGTCATCCTCTACAAAAATTAGGTTTTCATATAAATTTTCTACATAACAAGTTGTGCTTCTTCCATGACCATTAAAATCATGAAAATTGGCAGATAAAGAATGAGTTAAAGCATAACCATCCACTGGTGATTCCTTCAAAAGCCCACTTGTTTCGGTGGCAGGGGCGGAGGGGCTTAGTCGGAGCATAGGCTAATTCGATTGGCTCGGGGGATATTCGTGCAGGAGAGGAGTGTGGTGTCCACGAAATGGACAATCATGTTTTGTATTTTAATCTTATGCACTGGTATTTTCTGATGTGTACTTCAGTAAATTTAGAGAAATTTCAATGTTTATCGTAGTTTTTTAATGTGTTTTCAGTGATTTCAATAATTTTTAAAAAAATCTTTTAATTTTTTTTTCTCTTGATCTGCCATTAACATAATGGTCTATGCTTGTATTTTCGCGATCTGCTATTAGCAATGAGCTGTCATTGTAAATAAGTTTGCCAATAACAGCAGCAAAAAAATGGTGGTTGTTATTCGCATATCAGTATTTTTTTATTCGCTGACTAATTTTCTATCAGTTTAATCATCTTTATTATTCCTTTTGCAATTTAATGGGCAGCCCGCGAATGGCTATGACTGCCCAATAATAATAGCAACCCAACAAAATGATGTTGACAACCCAAAATGAAAATAAAATTTAATCCAAATAAACCATATTTAGTGAAAAAATTCATATATTTTCTTGCTAAATGATAAATTAAATAAAAAAATATTATTTAAGAGGTACCCTAAAATCAAAAGTAGGAGAAAAATAAGAGAAAATATACGAGATTTTGGAAAGGTTTGTCGGTGTCGCCAAAAAATATCCGGAGTTCGACGATGTCGAAGGGTTCTTCTCCAGCAGGTGTGGGCGACCGGCGGCGAGAAATCAGAAGTTTTCGGGAGATTTCAACGAGAACATGAAAAACGGGCGAAATAAAGTCTTTAAGTGAGTCTGCTATTAGAGAAATGTCATATTAGATTTTGTGTTTTTACTTTTTTTTTATAGTTTATTAGGACTGCCATTAGCCATTTACGGGTCGCCAATATAAATTTTTTTATAGTTTACTTAGATGCGTTCTCTCACCTAGTTCTAGGTGGGGGAGAAATACAGTCGTATGATCTTAGATCCGACGGTAGGGAAAATACTGACATGATTTATTATTCATAAATACAATAATATTTAGAGCTATCAATAGCTGAGATGCACACCTCTCACCATGATCTAGGTGCGAAATACTCACTTACAAATTTTTCTAAAATTTTGCGAACTGAGAAACCCGATCCGCCAATAACAACGGTCCAAAATAAGCTATTTCATCTCAGCCGTTTATTTTGGATCCCTAAATTTAACAACCTTTGCTGCCCTCTGCTAGGGTTCTTTGTTGCCGGGCAGTCGTCGCCGTCCTCCCGTGAAGTGCGATCCGAATCAAGTGTTACTCCCATTCCCTTCAATGGCTGCAGTTGCGCCTCCTCTCCCGGCGCTGGCTCCGGCCTCGGGCTTGCCCACACAGACCGAGGTGAAGCTTTTTAATCGTTGGTCCTTCGAAGAAGTCGAGGTAACTCTTACTTTTTCTATGTTTTTTTTTTCTTCCTTCTACATGGATACATAACTTCTTTATGTCGATTTTGAGAGTCTGGATGCAATTTATGTTCTCTAGGTTATTTTATTCATTCAATGATCTGATGTTTATTCCTGATACGGTTCCGACCTTTCACCAACAGACTCATCTCACCGTTCAGCAAGATGCGCTTACTTCTCCACTCGAATGCCGTGCGATTCATCCAGTTCAGCTTCAACTTCTCCTGCTTAACCCACGATCCGCTTGAGATTATACTTCATAATAATGTGGGCATCATATCAGTGTGCTAGTAATTAGGAATTAGTCGCGCATGCTTGAAGTTTTATCTGTAATTGAATCCTTTCAGTAATTTTAGTATTGTTTGCTTTCATTCCAATGGAGGTCCTCTCTTCCTTGAATTAGAGAATTTCCTATGAGTTTGGTGATCTCATTGATTTATCCCATCATGGAGTAAGGTAGTAACTTTAATCATAATCTAGTATGCTTTGCTTGAAGTTCACGATAAAGTTGGAAGACAGGTTACCACACTTCAAAACTAATTCGACACCCAATTCACCACTATCACCTACCAACTCAGCCACCTAAACATCAACATCCAACTCTTGACTCGACGTCAACCTCCACGAACACTTCCCGTTGCACCCAAGAACATAAATCAACCACCAACCGCATTATGTCCACCACTTCCTGCCTTTTCCTTGATTTCGGCTCTAAAAAGCTAAACAATTGTTTCCTTCCGCCAGATCCCCCCCACCACTATAGCACTATGTAAAAACAATCTTCCACCACTTCAATGATTTCACCAAACCCCCCACCCATTCTAAGTGACCCAACTACTGTTACCAACAATCTACATCATGTTTTGCATCTCTCTTAACTACGAATGATCCGCCAAGATAATAATAAATAACCATATTGACAATTTGCAATTCATGATTGTATCAAGTCGAACTCCAATTGAATTGGTTTTTCAACATACAAACTTCAAATTAACACATCTATCACGCTTACTCTCGATGTTTCAAATTAACACATCCATCACTCTCGATGTTTCACGTCTCTTTACTTAAATCATTCATCGTTCAAGTCTCACCTGAAATTACTTATGCATTGTCAACAATTGAAGATCTATACCTTAAAAACATTACCGAACTCCAAGAGGTTGGATTGATACAATGCCACCTATTTGCCAACAACCTTGCCCTATTATTCAGTAATCAACATCCATTTCTCCAATTAAATTCTCCATGATCTAGCTATCATAATCTTCAACATCCACTACCTAATCCACAAAGTGCACTCCTCGTAACAATAAAATATTTGTATGATCTCTTGCATACCGAACTACTATGCTTCTTAAAAGTGTGAACATGATATTAGGGGGCTAGTAGTTAGGATATTAGCTATTTAGAGTCATTTGCATTTTTTGTTCCGCCTGAATCCATCAAGTAATTTTAATACCGCGTGCATTTTTCATTCATCCCTTCATTCCAATGGTTGCGCCGTCTTCCTTGAATTAGAGAAATTTCTATCACTTACGTTCCTCATTTCTTGAGTTAATAATTTGAGATGTGCTATCATGTTATTTATCTTGTGCTATCTAAATATGATGCTTAGCTAAATATGACATTGTAAGTGTCTAGATTGACAGAACAACTGATCACCATTGGACCCCGATTTGGCTTTGACCCTTTGAGTTGTCGATCAGGTATTTCTTTCCGGTTTTGAGGCCGAAGAGATTGAGAGGGGTCTACTTATAGAGGGAGAATTGTGCGAGTTTTTGTATTAATGGAGAATCCCCCAACTGTTGTTAATGAACTCTGATGTAACTCCAAAAATATGGATATTAAATAATAAATTTGAGATTATTTTTAATTTAGCAACGAAGCCCAAATCGTCGGACAATATAATGAGATAATTAACTACACCTTCTTGAGATTGCCTGTAAACCATAGTTGTTAAAGGTTCAAGGCACATCTAGGTTCAAAGGGGTATTGGAGCCTAGGCTCAAGGCGCAGATGCGCGCCTGACGAGGGCAAGGTGAAATCACATCCATTTTAAATAATCAACATCAAACATCATTTCATCTTCTTGATCAGATTTTTCATCCATTCCACTCATTAATCATTTATTACTATCATTTATATCTCTTCAAAAAAGAATCAATGTGGTCACTTGCATCATATCTAGTCTTAACGCTCAATTATGTTTCACAAACACTAATTCACGAAAAATTATTGAGTTCTTACATTAGTTCTTTCTTTATTTTGAAAAAAAAAATTACAACTGAAATCTTACCCACGCGCGCCTTTTATGCTCTAAAGGCGCAAAAAATCGCACAAAAGTGCATACTTTTGATCCTGGTGGCCTTGAGCCTTAGGATCGCCTTTAACAACATAGTCGTAAACGACTAAATATCTGTCTAATAATACATACGCCATATCATTCCGCAGGCATGAAATGGAGGATCAAACAACAAAGCTTTTCAAAATTAAAAATAAGTAGGTAATTGATAAATGATAATTATAGCAAGCTCTGAAATTAAAAATCAATTAAATATAAACACAAAATGATACACAAAGTAATCTAGCAATGAGATAAAAGGTTGAGGTATACCTTATGTCCCAAGTTTTGCGTCAAAATCCATTCAGTGTCGGATGCGTTCCTGTAGTGAAGGCTAGGGCATGGGGCAACAATAAATAGGGAACACGATTCAATTGCCAACAGAATGCCTGGATCATAAATGAACTTTGGAAGGTGGAGTGAGGTCGATTTGAAACAGATAAGGGGGAATCAGGTGGATTTTGGGAAACAACTGCTGGTCAGAGGAGGTCATCCAAAGGGGAAGGAAGCGCTGGAGGGTTGGATCAACGACAGGATCCTATCGATCTGCGACTAGGTGTTCTGGATTCGAAAGGAGACTCGATGGTGGTGCTGGAAAATGGTAGAAGATTGATCGGAAATGCGAGGGGAGACGTTATGGAGACCGATCGGAGGTGTAGGAGAGGGCGGGAGGGGTTGGGTGTACTTTTGTAAACAGTGACCTTGGAGGTCGTTTACTGGTTCTGGCGGAGAAGGGTCGTCGACGTGAAGGGACGACGAAGGAAGGTTCGCCGAAGGTTGTGGGAACTGCTGGCGGCAAAGGCGATGTCATGCGAGCGGGCGTCGGGTTGTGGAAGATTGGTCGTTTAGCACTGGAGGTTTTTTATTGAGAGGCTTGGCCAGGTAGGTAGAAACAGATACTTCTCTATTCCATTTTTTCCCCTGGCCCCCTCTTAGCCGTGGGGGGGGGGGGGGGGGTGGACATAATTAAATAGCAAAATTTTAATGAGTCTTAATTCAAGGGGATTTCAAATGGCAAGGAATTAAATTTAGACTTAAAAATTTTCTCCACATTTAAAACAACTCCAAAAATTGGAAATTTAAACCGCTATTCAATTTCCATTAACCATTTTTTTCAATTAAAATAATTCATACTATTTCTGGATAAAAGTTACCACGTTACCTAATTTGATGGATCATTTCACTCGTGGTCTTATTTAGTGATCATTTCAATAAGTCGTACAAACAAGCGCGAGTGAGATGCACGATAAAAATACGTCAAGCTAGAAAATAAAATAAATGAACGTGCGTGGAAACATACGCTACAAAATGCAATAATATACAACGGTGCAAACTCAATCAAATGATACGTTGCAAGTCAGTCAAACTCCTTGTGGGCTTGGGTGAAAGAAAACAAAAAATGCAGCCCCGTGGGGTCCACGCGGAAAGAGAAAAAAAGAAAGAAATCTGAAGGAGAGGATTGAAGCTTTTGTCTTAGAGTGCGGATGGGGGGCTCGAGATGGAAAAAAGAGATGGAGTGTCGGCGTGGAGGGAGGGGAAGGAAGTCCGAAATCTGGAGGTGTTGCCGTCACAGAAGGAAGAAAAGCGGACGGGAGGATCGAGAGCGTGCGGCTAGGAAAGCGACAATAACGCCCGCAGGCGTGTGTTTTCGTGGCCGAAGGGATTGCTAGTGAGATTCCGGCGACGGAGACCGCGGCCAGAAGGTGGCAGGTCAGACTAATTGTTACGAACAAGATTTCTTGATGTGCAGTTTAACAAGACATCATTGCATTAACATTCATAATACTAAAGAGATACATAAGAGATGAGAGGTAGAAAGGAGAGTTCCAAGGGAGAGGAAGAGATCTAGAGAGAGATATAGATTAGAGAGAGAGAGTCCAAAACCTATGTATCCAAAAACCTGCCCAACAGCTATGTCATTCCTCCTTATATAGATGAGGGAGACCATAATACAACACACATCTAAAATTAACCCTCTCTGAATTTATGAAACAAAGTTTAGTTATTAGTACAAAGAAAGCACAATTTTTTAGGGAAAATATTGAATTTCTAGGTATCGAATTAGGACAGGGAAAAAGTAAGCTCCAAGACCATATTAGCTGAAAGGTTCTAGAGTTTCCTATAATTAAAACTACTAAACAACTCCAACAGTTTCTTGACCTTGCTAATTATGCTCGACCATTTATTAAAAATTTAGGACGACTAGTAGGACCTCTCTACAGTAAGATACAGGGAACCAAAAAAGAATTTAATATAGAAGATATCAAACAAATTGATAAAATAAAAGACCAAGTCAAAACCCTACCACAATTAAGATTACCACTTGATACAGAATATTTAATCATCGAAACAGATGGATGCGAAACAGGATGAGAAGCAATACTAAAAAGCAAACCCCATAAGTATGCCACCAAAATAGAAGAACAAATATGTAGATACAATAGTGGAAACTTCAAAGAAAAAGGCCCCCCCAGTAGTATTGACCAAGAACTCATAGCTGTCTGTTATGGCCTGGATGCTTTTCGCCTGTTTATCATCAACAAAAACGAATTTTAGTACGAACAGATTGCGAAGCAATTGTAAAGTTTTATCAAAATAGAAATAGTAAAAAGATAAGCTACAAAAGATGGACAAATTTTTTAGATCACATTATCAACAAGAACTATAAAATCATATTTGAACATATTAAAGGCACAGACAATAAACTTGCAGACCACTTATCCAGAATCCTTCATGGATGATATCGAGAAACTCCATATATTACATGCCAAAAATAGATGCTACGTGCGAATTCGCGAATACCTGGAACAAAGCCGCCAAAAGTTACGGTTGGTTAACCATAATTTAGCTAAAGACGTAGCAGATATCAAACGTTTCATTCTAACTTTACGTGGCAATATAGAACGAGAAATAGCTAGTCTTACATATGAAGAAACTACAACTGAAAGTGACCCTAATAGTGATTAATTACTTTTGCAGATGGATCTCCGACAACTATCGCACTTTCAGTTTGGACCCTTCCGGCTGCAAACCTACCCACACGGCAGTAATCTCCGATTTCGCACCAACCATGCAGTTACCCAGCTCCAGCAATGTCTTCTCGACAATTTATGTGCAAAAGAGCAAAGAACTTTAATGATATTATTGAATGTGTGGTAGGGCATTTTGCATTTCTTAACTGCCACCTCAATAGCTCTTCACCACCAGTATCAAATATTAGTCATATCAATCTACGCCCCAACTCTACTAGTGAGGTCCAGCTTGTCAAAGCTTCCCTTGCCCAAGCAGGGGAAAAATTGATAGAACAAAGCGAAATCATTAGTAATTTAGAACATTTAGCCACCCAGATCCATAAAGATCTAGCAAATGCAGCCGAAAACTGGCAAATATATCCATCAACATTAGAAGTAATCAAGAAAAAAGTTTTAACGAGAGTTCTTCGCAGCTAAATTACGGCCTTCGCCGCATACCAGAAAGTCTTGCGACATCTAGCATCTTCTGCATTAGGTAAAATACGCGGATACAATGTAGCATGTACCACTTATACAGAAACTAGCATGCTACAATTTTCTTACTTAACAGTAAAAATTGATGCCTCCATCTGGCAGGACATCTCAGTAAAAACAGTAGCATTTAATCTCTTAGACATGATGGATTTGGGCTTAATATCCCGCCTAGTCTTCACAAAACATACACAAGTCAAATGTATTAGAAGTGCTAGTATAACAGATGCATTATTTCAACTGCTCCAAAAAATGTCTAAGGGAGGAGCCGTGGAAGCCACCATTTGATCCATCCCACCGTGTTTTGAAGCGAATTTCTTAGAAAATACCAAGTATGAGATTCTCTTAAAAACATTAAAAAAAAACCCATATTCTACCACTCCGGACTGCCTACCAACGTAATTGTAAGTCCAGAACACTGCCCTCTAGAACAACAGATACGCGCATATAGGGTCTATATAAAGGCTTACGAAGAAGACCTTGGCTTCCTTGAAGAAGGATATCTTGTTACTGAGATTTTTAATTCCAGGCTCTACCTCGACACACATGAAGACCTACAACTCTATCTGCGAAGCTTGAGTTTTAAAAATCCAGAAAGCCGGCTCACAACATACTTCTACAAAAATAGAGCTAAGCATTTTACCAAGAAATACACGAGTAGCAGTACCCAGGTGGACGAAGGCACTGTCGAAGAAGATGATATAGTCACGCCACCTAGTTGGTCATAAAGATTCTCAGTCATATTCTTTTCCTTTAGTCACTACCAAAGTTTACCTTTGGAAAAACTGTGAAAAGATGTAACCAACAAAGAATCTCCTTCCTCCACAGCTTAAGTTAGTAGTGTCATCTCCTACTATTATATAGCATTTGTAATAATGTATAGGTATGACCTTATTTTCTTCACAGCTATGTAAGTGGGGCATTACTTTTATAAAAGACTATATTACTTTTATAAAGGCTATGAAGAATCTGATTCCCTCCCGTAAGAGAGGTGCTGAAGAGCTATTGAGGTGGCAGTTAAGAAAGGCAAAATGCCCTACCACACATTCAATAGTATCATTAAAGTTCCTTGCTCTTTTGCACATAAATTGTCGAGAAGACATTGCTGGAGCTGGGTAACTGCATGGTTAGTGCGAAATCGGAGATTACTGCCGGGTGGGTAGGTTTGCAGACGGAAGGGGCCAAACTGAAAGTGCGATAGTTGTTGGAGATCCATCTGCAAAAGTAATTAATCACTATTAAGGTCACTTTCGGTCGTAGTTTCTTCATTAGTAAGACTGGCTATTTCTCGTTCTATATTGCCACGTAAAGTTAGAAATAAACGTTTGATGTCTGCTACGTCTCTAGCTAATAATCACTCTCTTACTAATAATCAAAAGATACTTACAAATCTCAGTAGATGCACTATATAAAATTTCACTTACAATATTCCACTTAAAATCTGAAGAAGAAGCACGTCAACACAAACACTCACTCTCTTACTATTGCTCTTATTTTTATCGTGTGTCCTTTATATTGCCTTCACTCCTTTATTTATAGGAGAGAAATTGGGCATCCATTGGGAAACCACGGGAGGAATCTAATTCTCTCTTACGGGAGGGAATCAGATTCTTCATAGCCTTTATAAAAGTAATATAGCCTTTTATAAAAGTAATGTCCCACTTACATAGCTGTGAAGAAAATAAGGTCATACCTACACATTATTACAAATGTTATATATTAGTAGGAGATGACACTACTAACTTAAGTTGTGGAAGAAGGTGATTCTTTGCTGGTTACATCTTTTCACAGTTTTTCCAAAGGTAAACTTTAGTAGTGACTAAAGGAAAAGAATATGACTAGAATCTTTATGACCAACTAGGTGGCATGACTATATCATCTTCTTCGACAGTGCCTTCATCCACCTGGGTACTGCTACTCGTGTATTTCTTGGTAAAATGCTTAGCTCTATTTTTGTAGAAGTATGTTGTGAGCCGGCTTTCTGGATTTTTAAAACTCAAGCTTCGCAGATAGAGTTGTAGGTCTTCATGCGTGTCGAGGTAGAGCCTGGAATCAAAATCCTCAGTAACAAGATATCCTTCTTCAAGGAAGCCAAGGTCTTCTTCGTAAGCCTTTATATAGACCCTATATGCGCGTATATGCTGTTCTAGAGGGCAGTCTTCTGGACTTACAATTACGTTGGTAGGCAGTCCGGAGTGGTAGAATATGGGCTTTTCTTTTAATGTTTTTAAGAGAATCTCATACTTGGTATTTTCTAAGAAATTCGCTTCAAAACACGGTGGGATGGATCGAATGGTGGCTTCCACGGCTCCTCCCTTAGGCATTTTTTGGAGCAGTTGAAATAATGCATCTGCTATACTAGCACTTCTAATACATTTGACTTGTCTATGTTTTGTGAAGACTAGGCGGGATATTAAGCCCAAATTCATCATGTCTAAGAGATTAAGTGCTACTGTTTCTACTGAGATGTCCTGCCAGATGGAGGCATCAATTTTTACTGTTAAGTAAGAAAATTGTAGCATGCTAGTTTCTTTATAAGTGGTACATGCTACATTGTATCCGCGTATTTTACCTAATGCGGAAGATGCTAGATGTCGCAAGACTTTCTGGTATGCGGCGAAGGCCGTAATTTAGCGGCGAAGAACTCTCGTTAAAACTTTTTTCTTGAATACTTCTAATGTTGATGGATATATTTGCCAGTTTTCGGCTGCATTTGCTAGATCTTTATGGATCTGGGTGGCTAAATGTTCTAAATTACTAATGATTTCGCTTTGTTCTATCAATTTTTTCCCTGCTCGGGAAGGGAAGCTTTGACAAGCTGGACCTCACTAGTAGAGTTGGGGCGTAGATTGATATGACTAATATTTGATACTGGTGCTGAAGAGCTATTGAGGTGGCAGTTAAGAAAGGCAAAATGCCCTACCACACATTCAACAGTATCATTAAAGTTCCTTGCTCTTTTGCACATAAATTGTCGAGAAGACATTGCTGGAGCTGGGTAACTGCATGGTTAGTGCGAAATCGGAGATTACTGCCGGGTGGGTAGGTTTGCAGACGGAAGGGGCCAAACTGAAAGTGCGATAGTTGTTGGAGATCCATCTGCAAAAGTAATTAATCACTATTAAGGTCACTTTCGGTCGTAGTTTCTTCATTAGTAAGACTGGCTATTTCTCGTTCTATATTGCCACGTAAAGTTAGAAATAAACGTTTGATGTCTACTACGTCTCTAGCTAAATTATGGTTAACCGGCCGTAACTTTTGGCGGCTTTGTTCTAGGTATTCGAGAATTCGCACGTAGCATCTATTTTCGGCATGTAATATATGGAGTTTCTCGATATCATCCATGAAGGATTCTGGATAAGTGGTCTGCAAGTTTATTGCATGTGCCTTTAATATGTTCAAATATGATTTTATAGTTCTTGTTGATAATGTGATCTAAAAAATTTGTCCATCTTTTGTAGCTTATCTTTTTACTATTTCTATTTTGATAAAACTTTACAATTGCTTCGCAATCTGTTCGTACTAAAATTCGTTTTTGTTGATGATAAACAGGCGAAAAGCATCCAAGCCATAACAGACAGCTATGAGTTCTTGGTCAATACTACTGGGGGGGCCTTTTTCTTTGAAGTTTCCACTATTGTATCTACATATTTGTTCTTCTATTTTGGTGGCATACTTATGGGGTTTGCATTTTAGTACTGCTCCCCATCCTGTTTCGCATCCATCTGTTTCGATGATTAAAAATTTTGTATCAAGTGGTAGTCTTTTATTTTATCAATTTGTTTGATATCTTCTATGTTAAATTCTTTTTGGGTTCCCTGTATCTTACTATAGAGAGGTCCTACTAGTAGTCCTAAATTTTTAATAAATGGCCGAACATAATTAACAAGTCTAAGAAATTGTTGGAGTTGTTTAGTAGTTTTAATTATAGGAAACTCTAGAACCTTTCTGCTAATATGGTCTTGGAGCTTAATTTTTCCCTGACCTAATTTGATACCCAAAAATTCAATATTTTCCTAAAAATTTGTGCTTTCTTTGTACTAATAACTAAACCTTGTTTCATAAATTCAGAGAGGGTTAATTTTAGGTTGCTGATATGTTCCTCTTTGTTGCGGGGATGTACTAGGATATCATCGACGTATACACTGGTGAATGTTCGATATTTGTTAAAAATATCATCCATTTTACGCTGGAAAATGCTACTTCCACCTCCAATCGGTAAGTTGACTGGGAAGGCGTTGAGTTCCTCTACCTCCAGGTGAAGTTAAACACCTAGGACGTGGATGAGTACTTCCACCTCTAGTTAGATTGGGAAGGCGTTGAGTTCCTCTGCCTCCAGGTGAAGTTAAACACCTAGGACGTGCATGGGTACTTCCACCTCCAATCGGTAAGTGGACTGGGAAGGCGTTGAGTTCCTCTACCTCCAGGCGAAGGTGAACACCTAGGACGTGGATGAGTACTTCTACCTCCAGTCAGAATTGGGAAGGCGTTGAGTTCCTCTACCTCCAGGTGAAGTTAAACACCTAGGACGTGGATGGGTACTTCCGTCTCCAATCAGATTGGGAAGGCGTTGAGTTCCTCTGCATCTGGGTGAGCTAAGCCCCTAGGACGTGGATGGGTACTTCCACCTCCAGTCAGGTTGGGAAGGCGTTGAGTTCCTCTGCCTCCAGGTGAAGGTAAGCACCTAGGATGCGGATGGGTACTTCCACCTCCAACCAGTAAGATCCCTGACTATAGACCATTCTCCAGGCTCAGTCATGCCAACAGATGGGAGGTTCATCAGGTTGACTTGCGGCAGGTAAGACCTCAGGAAGGAAAATCTGTTTGGTAAGACGGTTGAATCCCTTCGTCCCTCGGTACGCTCCTCCGTCTGGGCTTTCGATGGCTTCCAACTGCTCTTCACGGGACACCTTCATCCAATCGTCTTTGTCTCTCCTTCTTACCTGCAGAAACTCACTCGATCTCAAGGGAGGATTTAATGTGGTCACCCAGCTTATCATTCATCCTTCACTGTTGATTTTTTCTTGCGCTCGACAGCAATATAGCAGCTACTCACAGTTGGCCCTCATCTTCAGGTAGCTTTCATGGACAGTTTCCATTTCTTCAGTGTTCAATCTGCATTCTAGGTGGTAATCGCATCAATCAGCATTTTCTCTCTTCAGAAATCCACTTAGAACACCAAACTGTTTGACAAATTCTTGAATTACTTTGCACACCAACTGTTTGTTCTTATGCCTATTGGGTTTGAGAACTCCTCAAACTAATTCAAGAACTTTGTGCGATGGAAATAACATAGTAACTGTTGCTATTCGCCTTTGGTTTTCCAAGCATTTCTCCAATGGAATGTAATTTATGATTTCAAATCTGATCTACAGGCCAATGATGGATAAATTTGTCATAAGAAATCTACTTTTATCAGCAACTCCTCTATATTTTCACTAATTGATTTTAGTATGGTTTGGTAACTTTAATCATTTGTACTGTTTGTTTTTTGTTACCGAGTAGTCCTATGTTTAGTAGTAGATTATTATTTCCTGTAAAGTTTTTATATCCCTTTGTCTGTATGCCTAGTTCAATTTGATCTATATCCTTGATACTTACCATAAAGTCAGGACTACAGTAGAAAATTCCTTTGTTTTCCGACATATCTACTTCCATGGCTGCTATCATTGCCTTGCGAGCATCATTTTGCCATCTTTTGTCTAGAAGGGTTATTAATACTTTCGTCCCTAACCTTTTTCTGGCTAGTCCTTTTAGTCCTATAACTATTAATCCTAGGTGGACTAATTTTTTATCTGTTTGTTTGATCTGTACTATTATATCTTTGCTAATTAATTTTGTGTTTATGGGTACATCAGTGGCCACTGGCCAACAATTCTTCTTCTCTATTGACTCTAAGTAATTGTGTATTGAAATGAAACATTCCCGCATGATATAGTGTTTTGGGGTTTAAAAGGCTAATTTGGTGGTTATTGTATAACACCAGATCTTGTTCTACATCTAGAACTTATTCTAATACCGTCTCTGATTTGTTTTTAGGACGTAGAATTCGGCCTAAAAAGGAGGATGAGCCAAAGTTACTATTTTTCGAGGTGATGGTTCTACTAGTGCTCCGGAATGGTTGCAAGCTCATTTTGTTGTTCCAAATTTGTATAATATATCGCGAGGCTTATTTGGTTTTTCTTTGTCTATTTTTAATTTATTTAATTGCCCAATTAAATCTTCTACTTGAGCCTCATCTTCTTTTGCCTTGTTTGATATTTGTATGAGTAAGTCAAGTTTTTTGTGGAGCTGAATAAGTAGATGTATTATTTTATTATTTTGTCTTATGATAATTTTATCGCTTTC
Organism: Dactylorhiza incarnata; assembly: GCA_033032865.1. Classification (NCBI taxonomy): domain Eukaryota; kingdom Viridiplantae; phylum Streptophyta; class Magnoliopsida; order Asparagales; family Orchidaceae; genus Dactylorhiza; species Dactylorhiza incarnata. The sequence continues at coordinate 2,189,361 of JAWHQI010000192.1, read as the reverse complement.
TGCGACTGGATCATGGTTGCTAAATCCTATTGGATTTTTTAAATGCAAATTTGTTTGTCTTGATGCTTCTCTATATTCTTCGGTTTCCATTTAGGATAAGATTAATCGTTTTATTTCTGAAAGCAAGTGTTTTATCTCCTCATCTATATTTGCTAGTTTTTCTACTGGTTTTATCATGCTGTCTATATTTGGGATTATTTTAAGAATTGTATTTTCAATTGCTTTACGTTTTTCTATTATATTGGAAAGTTGATTTTTTAAATATAGTTGGTTTTCAATAATTTCTTTTAACAACTTATTTTTGTGATCTATTGTATCTATGTTGAGCTTATATATATTCTTATACTTTGTAGTGGCGAAGTCCAATGCTTTATTAAAGTTTATCAAGATGTCTACTATACTATTTAACCGACCATTTGTACCATGGAGAGCATGAGAAGTACTTGTATTACAATAACATATGTGTTTAAATTCGTTGGTAGTAATTGCGTTAGGTTTATGATTAATTTCTAAACTTAAGTAGTCGAATTTTTGAAAGTTCATAGCTCTGATACCAATTTTAGGAGGGGGATATATTTGTAAATGTTTTCCTAAATCTACTATCCTAATAACCTGACTGACTATTAAGTAGGAGCCCTGGATTCTTCATTATCTTGGATTCTTTTATATCTTTTATCATCAATTGTTAATTTTATTAATTTTTCTAATTAATTTTTCTATAAAATCCTCTCTTTTTAATAAAAATCATCTCCTCCTCGTTATACTCGGAACCAATTTTAGTCTTGTTCTTCTGAGAATGATCTATAGGATGGCCATCCCGTCCAAGAGATAATTAGAATTAATCTATAATGTCCATATACGAGCGCCCGTGGTGTCGATGATGGATGTCCGTTCTGGCGAATATGTGAGTGTAATAGAAGAAGTTTTTCTTTCAAGGTAGAAGTGAAAATTGATACTCGAGTTTTGATGGTATTGTCTGTTGAATAATTAGATGAATGAATTGACCTGCACGAGACATACCTTTGAAGTTTAGCCATCAATCCTTGCAGAGTAGAATACTCTATCCAAAAATTTCTCGTCACAAAATATATTTTGAAAAGTGTGCACGTTGTAAATTATATCCCTTATGTTATATTGAGGATAACTGGAGAAGATGGAATAATCAAAAGACAAAGCTAATAGGCCAAGAACAATTAGTTCAACAGTCTACCATGGAAAATTTTTGTAGGCTCTCTTTGGTAGTAAATATTGGTGGTATACATGTATTGATTAGGTTTGGCTTTATTCTCAAATTGAATATGAACCGTCTATTCCTGCTCTTAACCAGGCCAATATTGGTATGCTACTTTTCATGATTTTGACAATCTATTTTCCATTTGCTACTGTTCATGCAGGCAACTATTTTTTAATGTAAAATTTTAATTTGTGAATTCTTTGTTGCATTTCAGGTCTCAGACATGTCACTTGCTGACTATATTGCTGTGAATCCTTCAAAACATGCCACATATCTTCCCCACACTGCTGGCCGATACTCAGCAAAAAGATTCCGCAAGGCGCAGTGCCCCATCATCGAAAGGATTACAAATTCTTTGATGATGCACGGTCGCAATAATGGAAAGAAACTTAAGGCTGTTCTCATCATTAAGCATGCCATGGAAATCATTCATCTCCTGACTGATGCAAACCCAATTCAGATCATCGTGGATGCGGTTATAAACAGGTGAACTCTATGAAGTTTAGGCACAAGTTTTTTGGTCGTATTGTATTTAAATAAGTGTTCCCTGTATTTTTTCATGATTTCTAGAATTTTTGATAGCAGGTAACATGCAGTTACAACTTTTCTCAGTGTCTTTTCATTATGTTTAGTAGTTCAATTAATCAACTATTTCTTAGAACTTAAATCCATAACACTAACATTTAATTTTATCTTCTTGCGCGGGTCTTCTAATATTTATTTGAATTTTAGCGGTCCACGGGAGGATGCTACAAGAATTGGATCTGCTGGCGTTGTAAGGCGTCAGGCTGTTGATATTTCACCTTTGAGACGGGTTAATCAAGCCATTTACCTCCTCACGACAGGTGCTCGTGAGAGTGCTTTTAGAAACATTAAGACAATTGCTGAGTGTCTCGCTGATGAGTTGATCAATGCAGCGAAGGGTTCTTCCAACAGGTGAGCTCTTTTCTGTGCATTTTCTTGAAAAAATTTTCCCCTGTGCCGTATGTGTAAGAAATATTTATATTTATATGTCACATCTAAATCTTAAACTATTCTGAATATTAACCTTTAAATTTTGTAATATGAACAACTACGCTCTTGGAATGCACGCCAACCTCAAATTGATAATACTTCTACAGAGCTAACACCTTCGTAGTGATTTCGTTATTTACATAATTTGGGCGGTGTTGTTATCATGGCTATTTTGATACTTAGGCTTTGTTTGGCACATCTGTTGTTGATAAGAAAGTTGTGGTGAGAAACCAGTGTTGAGAATATAGCTGTCAGAATGCAGTGATAAGAAAGCTGAAGGCTGTTTCGAGAATCTTCGTTTTAGTGCCATTTAGAATGGGGTTTTATGTTTATCTGTTTGGAAGAACAATTATGTTACCTTTAAATGACCAAATTGCTCATCAATAATACAAATATAATAAAAACAGGTAATAAAATAGAATTGATATAAATATATTAATATTTGCAATGGATATTAATATATTTACTGTCTTTAAATATCCTAAACCCTATTTATAGCGCTGACGTTATGTTATATAGGGCTTCAAATATCCTGTCTTTAATGGATATCCAACATCAACTAAATAATATGTACCTTTTTCCTCGATATTTTCATTTGAGCATATTTGAAATGATATGAATATATTAATATTTGCAATGGAATTACCTTGAGGAGGATGCAAAAATTGTAGCATACGATCCGTCAAAGCGTGTGCGAAGATGCGACTATCATGAGCTCATCCTTTCAGTCCATTAAAGTCGCAAACTGCCATAATATTCTGTGTGGGGTACCATGATGATCAATATATCTAACTGATTTTCGACAGATATCCTTGCATCTACATGAGTATTGTCAATTCCACCCAACTTTGTCTGGATCGCGATCCGGATTGTAGGATCGTACGATCCTACGATCCCAATTTTAAAATCAGATCCGGATCGGAATTGGGACCGGAATCTAATCATATTCATGTGGGAGCGTGATCCGGATCGTAGGATCGTTAGAATCGCGATCCGATTTGATCCTAACAATCTGGATCCGTTAACCTATTAATATTTACGCATTTTATAAGCCGTTAGTCTCAACTCCCAGTCCGCGCGTGAAGCTCATGATAGACGAAACCCTATTTCTTCTCTTCCGTTGTTCCTCCGCTACCCCGTGTATGCCGAAGCTGCCGATGTCGTCTTTCTTCATATGTTATTGAAGTTTGCCGGTCTTCATCGTCCCTTGATTCCTTGAGCACTGTCGGTCTAGCCGTCCAGAGGTTCTTCTCTGATTTTTATAAATACGAACTTCCTCTTATTTTTATCAGCTTCCTCTGATTTTGTTTTGATATTTCTTCATCTTCAGCCGTCAAGAAGTCCATAGGTTCTTCTCCCTTAGTCCCTGGACTCCCTTCCTCTCCGAGCTAGGGTTTCTGCCTTCATCCAAGTCCAGTGCAGGTTTATATGATTTGTGATCAAAACCTTAAACTTGTATATGTGGATGCTTGTTTAATTTTATTTGTTCTTCTATGTGCATGCTTACTTGTAGATCTCTGCTTCGGGGTCGGGTTCAAATCCTGTTGGAAAAAAAGCTCGAAAAAATGCATCCGGTTCTAGAAGTGATCCGGGTTGGGAGCATGAGATTGAAATAGATAGTACGACTAAAAAGGTGCAATGTAAATATTGTCTAGTGATTAGATCCGGTTGGATATACAGGTTGAAACATCACTTAGCCGGGACCAAATTTAATGTAGAAGCTTGCACTAAAGTACCAGAAAATGTGAGAAATCAACTTTTGGGTATTCTTCATTCTCACAGAGAGGATGCTATAAAAAAGAGAAGAAATATTGAGGAATCAAGTGTTAATTACGAGGTTGAATTGGGTATAGGGAAAAAAGAAAAAAAGAAAGAGCCAATGGATGCTTTTGTTAGAAAATCATGTCAATCTACAATTAATCACATTTTCAAGAAAGATGCACGTGAGAAGGTATGCCAACAAATTGCTCATTTTTGCTATACAAGTGCAATTTCATTCATTTGTGTGAAGAACCCGGAGTTCATAAACATGATTGAAGCAATCGGCCAACACGATCCCGGAATGAAACCACCATCTTATAATGATATTAGAGTAAAATACTTAAACAAGAGGTTGATAGAACTTTGGAATTGCTAGAAGGCTACAAGGTTGAATGGAGGAAAGTTGATTGTACTATTATGTCTGACGGGTGGTCAAATAGGAAAAGGAGATCCATATGCAATTTCTTGGTAAATAGCCCCAAAGGCACTGTGTTCTTCTCATCAATAGATACTTTTGATATATCCAAAACTTCAAATAAAGTTTTCCAGATGTTAGATGAAGTTGTGGAGAAGATTGGAGAGGAAAATGTTGCACAAGGGGTGACAGATAATGTTTCAAACTACAAGACGTCCGGACAAATGTTAATGGAGAAGAGAAAAAATATATATTGGACACCATGTGCTGCACATTGTATAGATTTAATTTTAGAAGATTTTGAGAAAAAAATTGAGTTGCACAAGTTAACAATAGCAAAGGGTAGAAAGCTAATTACATACATCTATTCTAAAACTTTGCTTCATACTTGACTACTTGATTTTACAAAGGGGAAAAAATTAATCTGCCCTGCAATCACCCGATTTGCCACAACACAACTTATTTGACCTTAGGATGCCTTTCTGGGAATAAGGGTGGTTTGATGACGATGTTTACATCTTCCAAATGGAAGTCTAGTAGGTTTGCTGGTTCGAAGGAGGTAAAATCAATTCAAAATATTATTTTGAACACAAGTCGATTTTGGTCTCATGTTACTATATTTTTAAAAGCAGCATTTCCACTAATCAAAGTGATTAAAATGGTTGATTCAGAAAGACCTATGATGGGATTTATATATGAGCATATGGACAGAGCAAAGGAAAATATTTAGCTTAATTTTGATAACATTGATTCATGTATGCGTGTTCTTATAATCTCTTATTGTCATTGTAATTAATAAGTGCATTCAAAAAGAAGAAATTTAATAAGTGTAATTTTGAAAATGAATGATCTAGTTTTTGTGATGTATAACAAGAAGTTGATGGAACGATAAGATAGAAGGGATATGCAATTGAAGGACAAGTTTTTTTATTTCGAGGATATCCCTTTTGATGATGAATGGATCACAGAGAGGGAAGATCTATTTCTTCCTCGTAAGGGTAACTGGTTAGGGATTCTTTGAAATAGAAATACACAGAAAATATTTAGTGATGATACTTGTACAACCCTCATATTTGCCTAGCTGATGTGATCTGACGCAGGTGAGATCGCAATAGTGAAAGTAGTCGTGGCACGACGAATCAACCTGTTGAAGAGGTTCGAAGCCACCCAAGGCAAAAAGAGGGGGAGGTAGGCGATTCGGTCCACTCCCCCGCATTCCGCCAAGGCTTAGGGGGGAATGGACCTTCGGTCCACTCGCCCAGGCTTAGGGGCGAGTGTTGGTCCACTCGCCCGACCCTAGGGGGCGAGTGGACCGCTCGCCCAGGCCTAGGGGGAGAGGGGCAAGTGGACCAAGGGTCCACTCGCCCAGTCCCAAGGGCGAGTGGACCTTCGGTCCACTCGTCTGCTAAGGGAGAGGTGGGCTGTTCAGGCAAGGGGGGAAGTGGACGTCTCATCTCCACTCGCCTCCCCCCTGTGCTGGTCGTTCAGGTTTGTTGTTGAGCTGCGGATAGTAGATTTTTGGCTATCCGCAGCCCAATTTTGAGAAGTCTATAAATAGACCCCCATGGACACCTTGGGAAGGGCTGGTCTCCCCTCCCCCTTGCGTGTGTCTTGTGAGCAATCACTCCACCCCCCTGTCAGTTGCGGTTGACGGTGAGGTGATCCTTAGTGCCCTCCAAGGTGCCCAGGCTCAGCACTGGCTTGGGAGGGGAAGCTCTCTTTGAACTTCCGGGTGTGTGGTGGGACCTCCTCGCTGCAGCTTAAGGGGTCTGTTCAGGTCTTCAGGTCTTCGCAGGTGCAAGGTCCTTCGGTTCTCAGCAACTGTCAAGGTTCTAGCTCAGGTCAAGTAAGGGTTAGCTGCATCCCCCTTTCGAACGTCGAAACTGGTTCTCTGGTTTCAACAATACTGATAGTGCTGAAAGGAATGTAGAAGCATCCGCTATGGAAGTGAATGAAGAATGTAAGTTTCATATTAAATCATTTGGTAATGCACAATTTTTAAACTACATTATGTATCATGCTCTCATTTAATTAAATTCTTTTATTTTAGGCTGAGTTGAAAATCTCACCATAATATCAGTGATCTCGATGCTATCGAGTATATTAGTGAGGGTGAATGAGATGATGGTGAGAATGCCAGTGGTAATGATGAGGAAAATATGACACTTGAAGATGAAGATATGACCGTTGTTCCTATTAAGGATTTGTATTGATGATTTTATGATTGACAATGGGGTTGTAAAACAAAAACTATTATTTGATGTTTTATGATCATATGTACTTTTAGTTGCTATTGTAGAACTTAGAAGTTATAACTATACTATTTTTTAGTTCACTTCATTTGGTTTCTTTTAAATTTTGATATAATCAACAATTGATTAGTTTTATAATTTTTTGTGTTGATTTTTTGTGTAATTAGTCCTGGAAGCAGCCTCTTGCAAAAATGCAGGGTAAGGTTTGCCTACATTTCACCCTTGTGGTGGGACCCTTCCCCGGACCCTCGCTGCACGGGGATGATATCAAATTCAATTTAATTGTTTAAGTCTTACTTTATGAATGCTGTTGGATCTTACAATCCTCAATCCGATCCTACGGATTGATTCGATCCCCGCAAAATGATCTCACCTAGGATCTCGATCCTGATAACCTTGATTCCACCTACACAGTCCTTAAAGAATGACATATAACGCTCATCATATCAATTTTTGTTGGTAAATTTATGAATTATCGATCAGTTGGATTTATACCATCCATCAATAATAGTACTAGTACTCCCAGGCCTTTGGAGAAATATCTACTTATGATTTTCGATCACCGATAAAAGCGTTCACATGTTCCTCTGACTGTTCATTTTGCACAAAAATATTCAGTATTGTAGTCAATACTTCTCTTGTTGTTGTGCGGTGTGATCTTTGTAACCCATAGTCATGTTCAAGCTTCCTAAGTAGATCATTAAATAATTGTTGTGACATTCTAAATGTGTTGTGAAACTTACGTGAATGCCATCTAAGTAACTCTCCAACCCATTTATCACATGTTTGGGTAGACGTCATGCAAGGTCTTGTAATGAATGTATTGGACATGTTCACGAGAGATGCTTGTAGAATTTCCGGAGTCTTCACTAGAAGAATCATGATTATGTGCTTCAATTTCATAAGCTATCACATGACATGGAAAATATTAAACATCACATGACATATAAAATCTTAAAACAAAACAACACATCTAATGTTAAAACATCGAAGTGCATATAAATGTTTAAAACAAAACAACACAGCACTTTGTATATTCAAAATGTCACAGTACATATAAAAGGTTTAAAACATTACAGTCAATCCAAAACATAAAATTCTAAAATATCACAGAAGATATAAAAGTGTCAATACAAAACATCACAATGCCCCTTGCTCTTAACTGTTTTTGATCCGACAAACTCTTTATCTGGAGGAATGTTCTTGAAGATCTCTATTTTTTTATGAAGCTCAAAACAAAGAAGTATAAGACAGAGTCATCACGAATATTTGCAATACTTGAAATCAATTCCACAGTCTCCTTAATAGAGACTGCTCTCTTCTTCTTTCTTATCTTTCTTTTTTTATTCGTAGACGAGGAATATTTGCAAAGTTGTGGTTTCACCGCAAGTGTAAATTCTCGCAACTCATTCACGTTGGATAAGACTGCTCTCTTCTTCTTTCTCATCTTTCGTTTTTCATTCGTAGACGTGGACACATTGCTTACAGTTGTTGATGTAGTTCCTCCTAGCTCTTCATGCCGACAAGCTTGGGTCTCCAAGTCATCCTCAATATTATCATTCTCCTCTACCGTGCGGTACCGCAGTCCACAACTTCATCTCCCCGCTTGCTTCCCTTAGTTCCGGATTTCTGAAGTCGACCCCGCCGTTTTAATTAAACTTTTCATAAGCCATAATATATATAAGTTATGTTATATATATAACATAACTTATATATATAACTTATATTATGGCTTATGAAAAGTTTAATTAAAAGGGCAGCTCGGTCCCCGCGCAGCGAGGGTCCGGAGAAGGGTCCCACCACAAGGGTGAAATGTAGGCAAACCTTACCCTGCATTTTTGCAAGAGGCTGTTTTTAGGACTCGAACCCGTGACCATCGGCGGAACTAGGATTTCGAAGTCGCACGTGCACAATTAAAGTATTATCAATTGGGGGGTTTCGGGGGGCAGTGCCCCTGATGTGGGGGTTCAGGGGCAGCGCCCCCGAAATTTTTTTTTTGATGATATATTTATGTAAGGAAAATATTGAACAAAATATTACACAACATAGCATAGAAGATCTAAAAATTGTTTGTCAAATACTAAAAACTTACAGTTCAACAAGATACTTTCCGCTGGCACATGCTCTGAAAACGAGAAATAATAGTTTCTGTTGTAATAGTATCTGCAACATCTTTTTCAATGTACGCAACCAAGCAATCATTCATCCATTCATCCCCCATTCTATTTCGCAACCGATTCTTTATGATCTTTATTGCAGAAAACGTTCTTTCAACAGTAGCTGTAGCAACTGGTAGGAGGCAAGCCAATTTCAATAATCTAAAAACTAACTGATAGTGATCTTGTTTTTTTAATTCCACAATTTTTTTCAGAAGATCACTAATTCCTTTAACATCAGAAAAGGTGTCCGTTGATGCAGATTGCATATCAAAAATATATATGTCAAGTTGTCCTTCAAGTAACTGCAACTCTATTGACGTAAAATCATACGGATGTAATGCAGCAAGGTGAAGTAATTTTTGTTTATCATATGAACTAAAATGATCCTTTGGGTCTAGACAAGCAACACATAAGAGTAATTCTGTATTTACTTCATCAAAACGATCATTTAGCTCATTTAGCATCCAATCAAGCACTGCATTAAAAAGTTTAATCCTGAAATAATGTTTATTTGTAATCTCACGTGCATTGCGTCTTGATCTACCTTGCTGAACAAACTTTTCATCCATATTAACAATTTCTATGTCATGTTTTCTACAGAAAGTTGAGACTTCAGTCATAAAAATTTCCCACTCAACTTCATCATTTCTCATCTTCAATAATAATAGTTTTGACAATTTTACGAAATGCATTGCATTTACAATATCTTGATCTTTTCTCTGCAACGCTTGGGATAGTTCATTTGTTTTTGATAAAATATTTTTCATCAAATGAATAACAAATGCAAATTTGAAAGTCAAGATAACTTGGACAAGTACGCTTGCCATTCCTCTTTGATTTCCATCTGCCCCATCAACTATGATAATCTCAAGCACATCAATAATAGAAGAGAACATGCGAATAAAATTTAAAGCTGTGCCATAATGTGACCCCCATCTTGTGTCACCAGCGCGTTTGAGCTCTAAAGGTTGATTCAACCCTTGTCCACTTTCCAAGTCCCCACATCCAAGCTCTCTAGCAACTCGATCAACTTCCAAGGCTCTAAGAGAATCACGACGTTTGCAAGAGCCACCGACAACATTCATTACTGTGTTAATAAGTGTGAAAAGCTCAGCAATATCAGAATTTTTTTCTGCAACTGCTACCAATACCAATTGCAGTTGATGTGCAAAACAATGAACATAGAAAGCGCAACTGTTCTCATTCAAAATTAAAGCTTTTAACCCTCTGAACTCTCCTTTCATATTGCTAGCACCATCATATCCCTGCCCGCGCAATTTAGAAATACTAAGACCAAATCTCATAAATAAATGATCTATAGCTGCTTTAAGGGATAACGCGGAAGTATCAGCTACATGAACAATCCAAAGAAGACGTTCTGTGATCGTGTCATTGGAAGTAACATATCGTAAAACAACAGACAACAACAGACATCTGCTCTTTTGTAGATACATCACGTGATTCATCAACTAAAATTGCATAACAGTCTTCTCCGATTTCTTGAACAATTTTATTTGTTGTCTCTATTGCAATAGCTGATACTAATTCTTTTTGAATCTTAGGCGATGTAAGTTTACAATTTTGAGGAGCATTCTGTAACACAACTGAGTTGATTTCATTATTATGTGATGCAAGAAAGTCCAAAAGCTCAAGAAAATTTCCTCTGTTGGAAGACTCTTTAGTCTCATCATGACCACGAAAGGACAATCCTTGTCGTAACAGAAATCTAATACAATCGACTGAAGCACATAAACGAGCGCGATATTCCAAATTTTGTTGTTCATCTTGTCTTGCAAAAGCAATTTGAATACCCTGTTTTTGATTCATCAAAGACTCGCACAGTTTTCTAGAGGCATTATGTGGAGTAGTGTGACTTCCGACATGTTTGTCCAGTACTGATTTCTCTTTCCAATTTCTGAATCCTCTCGTGGTAAAAGTAGGCTCACAACCCCTTTGAGGAAAAATATAACAGTAAAGGCAAAATGCTGCATCTTTTTCTTTGCTGTACTCTAACCAGCCTTTAAACTCGTTAAACCAACTCTTATTAAAACGTCGAGCTTTGTTTCCAATTTCTGTTTGGGGAAAACTTTCTAGATGAGGTTGGCAAGGACCCTTTTGCAAATAATATCTCCGAATGGACTCTTGAATGTTTGCATCGTATGAGTTTATAGGAAGTCTTAAGCCCGGGTCTGAAGGTAAATCTTCAATTTTAAACTCTTCTACGCGGCTTCTTTTACCAATTGCAACTAACTCCTGAGAATCTATCGAACTTTGATATGATCCTTTTTTAGAAAAAAACTTTTCCATTGCAATAACTAGAACGCTGCATAAAATCGACGGGACATTCCCGTTAGCGCAACTAGGGCTAATCGATATGCACATCACAAACATCACAGGGACGGACTAAATCAAGATATTGAACATTCCAGTTAACGTTGAAATCATAAAACTCTTTTGAAAATTCAAAACAAAATATTGAAATCATAAAACTCTTTTGAAAATAGCTGAATACGTGTTTAAAAATAGGTGTTAAATTATATCCTACCTAAATCTATACCAAACTGGATTAAATCACAAACCTAAATCTATATCTATCTCTATATAATTTATATCCTACCTAGATCTAAGTGAGGAAGAAGAATGGACCTTGCGTCCTTGCCGTAAGATTGAATTTCCTTGTAATCAGATGGAAAAAGTGCTCAAATGTCCTGTCAAATTTGAAGAAGATTGCAAAATTAATACCATTAACAAACATGGAGTCAAATTTGAAGTAACATCCAATCATACACACACACACTCATTCACACAAACATATATACATACTCATCAAACACATAAACATACACACACAAACATACATACACACCCAAACACATACACACAAACCACACATCCACACACACACACAAACAAATCCACATACACACAAATAACACATCCAAAATACACAAATCACACATCCACACACACACACAAACCCAACACACAAACATACACACAAAATACATCCACACACATCCACATACACATCCACAAACACAACTCCAAAACACACAAGCAACTCCACACACAAATCCAAAACAAGCAGAAATTTGATCATTTATTAACAGGATCCGACCTAATAATACCCTAAAATCCAAAACACAAGGTTAAATAGACATAGAATAGCAAAAAAAAAAACTAAACAGGGGCAGAAATTCGACCTGAGGAATGTGACGGGATCGTTCACAGGGGGAAATCGCGGGTGTCGCCGGAGAAATCGGGAACGACGGGATGCGTGCAGGAAGCGTTCACAGGCGGGAATCGTCCAGGGGCACCGCCTGAGAACTGGGTCGCCGCCTCGCCGGAGAACTGGAGGAGGTTGTCGTCCTCGGAGAACTGGAGGATGTCGTCGTTGTCGCCTGAGAACTGGAAGAGCTCGCCGTTGTCGCCGAAGAAGGGGAAGAAAAGAAGCGCCCGAAAGCGGTCGTCGGGCTCGGCGGAAATCGGGAAAGAAAATAGTGGTGTGCTGCTGTTAAAACGCCGCGCCTATAGACATCGGTTCTTAAAAGAACCTCTGTCTATTGAAGAATAGACAACGGTTCTTTTAAGAACCGCTGTCTATTCTAAGAATAGACAGCGGTTCTTAAAAGAACCGCTGTCTATTCTTCCGCGCGGGAAGAACGTTCTTTTAAGAACCGCTGTAAATTATTTCGAAAAACCGCTCGGGCACTTGCCCGAGCGTGTCTCTTACTGGGTCCGCCCTTGCCCGTGACCTCAAGGTCACACGATAACACCTCAACCGGTGCGCCAAGGCTCCCCTTATGAAATGTTTAATTTAATTAATATAATTTAATAAAATTTAGCCAACCCCACTATGGCGGGATAAAGGTTTGAGTGTTGTTGTTATAATTTAATAAATTTTATATAACTAATATGAAAAATTTAATTAGTTATATAAAATTTATTAAATTATATTTTCCTACAATTCGCAAACTATTCATGAATTCTTTTGATAGAGATAATATTATTCGAATTCGAAAAATACGAATCTTCATGAATCGATTCCCAAATTGTTCACGAACTAGTTGGTTTGCGAACAACCCTAGATACGGCAAGCCGGCAATGGTTTGCTTTTCTGGTCTCATCCCAACCCTATCTCTCCATGTTTGAGTTTTCTCCACAATTTCCACTGTTTCATAAGGTGGTCCCATTTGTTTTTCATCTGCATACGATCATAGCATTTATCAGTGCGCTGTTAAAAGAAGTCACCAATTTTTTCTACCCATCCTTGCTAAAGTTGGTGGTAGGACGATTCCCCAACTCGTTCTCTCTAATGCAAAGTTCACAAAAAATCATCACTTCATTTGAATCCCAAGTCGCTGATATTCCTCTCTCGTTTGACTTGCCCATTTATAATAGCCTCTTAACTGAAATAAATAATATTGTTCATATAACATTTATACTAAAAAGCCTAGAGCTTACTACTCTCTCGAGCATAACTTCATAACAGAAAAAGGGAGAGATATGAGGGATTACAGTGGGAGTCTGGGGGCAGGAGTTCCTGGAATATCAATAAGAAGCCAAGAGTTGAGGAAACTTGCATTTTAAACACATAACAGTGATATTTGATTAGGGCTTTTGTTGATCATAGAATGTAAACCAAAACAATGAACATGAACATCGCAGTCAATCTACAAAAAACTTTTTGTTTCTAATTTCATTTTCTCATTTCAGTTCAAAACAAGAAATCCAAACCAGTTTGTTTCATTCATTGCTTCCACTGTGCATAACTGAGTATGATCTATGAAATGAATGTATAATCTGTGTATCTCCTTTAAAATGAATGTAGACTCTGAACCTGTATTGCCTCTTTGAATAATGTCGACTCCTTCCAAAACTCAACAATGAACGCCTAGGGTTTCAGTGAACTGCTACATATGAAAAATGATTCCAGTTTCAGAAAAATGAGAGAAAATGCTCACAGTTTCATGATCCCAACACACACACACACACAATAATCCAAACCCTCTTCGATCACAGAGGCCCTAGGGTCGATGCAGAGTATGAGAAGGGAGTAATGTGTGAATGGGGATTCGTCGGTGCAGAGCATATGCGCGAATGAGGGATGCGTCGATTCATCGAGCTCCTTCAGATCGAGTCGATGCATAGAACCATCGTGGACGCCACCTGGAGTAGTGGATGCTTCAACGCCGTCGGTGAGGAATGCCGGTGGTGAGGGCCGTTGGAAAAGAAGGATGCCGGCTAGGTCAGCGAACTCTCTCCCTCTCTCTCTTGCGCGCGCCTGAGATGCTACTGCACGAAGTGCCCGGGCTTTCACCTCTCTCTACACGAAACACGAACTGAGCGGATGGAGGAGAAATCGTGCAAGTAGCCAGTCGTTGAGCAAGTACCTAGTCGTCGGGCGTCTGTCGACAATCAAGTATTCAATCATCTAGCTGAAGTAGTCAATCAGCACCCAGTCTTGAGCCCCTGTGGACTATCAAATAAGTTCAATTAATCTGCTTCTACATGAAGGTTGAAACCAAAAGTATATGATTAGTTTTGATTTCATTGCCTTATTATTACGATTTATATTTAAAACTATATATTAAGACTCGAAAACAATAGTGCTTATCTAAGCTGGACTACTGAGCTTACTAACCAAATTATTATTATTACTATTACTATTACTACTACTATTATTATTATTATTATTAGGGTCGTTTATGAAGAACTCGGATGCTAAATTACAGGTTGCGCCACTATCTTTTAAATTTTTTTATAGGAATAATTACGAAAGTTAGCATAATTACAGGTTGCACCCCTCTTATTTTTTAAATTACAAAGACCTCCCATGTAAAGTAACTCCCTTTGAGTAAAACTTCAGGGCGATGAAATGTAAACTTACACGAGAGGTTTTTGTAATTTCAAAAGTAAGAGGGGTGCAATCTGTAATTTAGCAAACTTAGAGGGGTGGTCCCGATAAATGATCCTATTTTAATAACACGCATGCACAAAAATGTACATGATATCGTCTTGTGTACTTTTATATTTTTACTTGGTAGATATTAATGCGAGTTCTTTGATTTGCTTGTAGCTATGCTATCAAGAAGAAGGACGAGATTGAGCGCGTTGCCAAGGCAAATCGTTGAAGACGTTTCTCCCTCGAATGCGGTGTCGGCGAAAATGTTTTTCTAGAAGTATTTTATTATTAGATATTTACTTCCTTTTTGTTTTCAAATTTTGAGAAAGAGTCTTTTAACTTGCGGTGGCATCTGTGGTTGTAAATCAGTGCTCTGACGCTCCACTTATATATCTGCTATTTTCCATTATTTTAATGTTTATTGTTGTTGGTGAGAATATTTTTATTTATTTATTATTATTATATAATCTATCAAATGTCACTAGCTTGCGCGTTCAACGTGTTTGGGAGAACTTTTTGGTTGCGGTTATGCATGCAGAGATTTACTGGTAGTTGATGTCTTTTTGAGCCCAAATGTCTCCTCCCTCTGCCCACCCACACACAGACACATAGTACCCCAGCCACAACAATACCCTGACGCGACGCTATGCCACTCATAATCCCCCGAACTCAATTTGCAGGGTTTTTTATTTAATGAGATAAAAAGACGAGATAATTGAATGGATAGCTAGGATTGTTTTTATGATCGAAATCATTACATAATAAGGGAGTATCTTCATATATTAGTACATATATATTAAAAAAAACCATTTCAACAAAAATATTTAATTTTATTAGTTGAAATAAACTTGAAAGTTCAGGTATTTTTAGGTTGATTCTCGATTTGGGTTTTAGGCGCATGGCCCCAAGGTTCACCTAAACGGCTGGTTAGGTTTTTCTTTATTCATACTAGAATTGAGAGTCAGTGGAATTCCTGGTTTTTTGATTAATTTTAAAGCTCCATTTGGTGCGGCGGTGTCTTTGCTTCGTTGAGTTTAGACAAAACTCCATCGTCATCGAATGCATGTTTCGCAAGACAATGGTTATGTTCGTTGCCATGAAAAGAAAACTAATTTTGAACATAAAAGTGGTTGAAGTTCCTTAGGTGAGGTTGGGCGTTCACGAATGACGGTTCATACCCACCGCATTCACGACCGCCACCTCCGTGTCAATCGGAGCCTTAGTTCTCTAACTTTTTTCACACCTTAAAAAAAAAAGAGAGCTCAAGAACAGTTGGAATGCTGCCAAAGTCTCAAATACATGTATTTTGAGCGGTCAATGGCTATAGTTTTTTTCAAACAAAGCATCAATCAAGTAAATGGAGTTTAATAAGACAGCATCAATGGCAGTTAAGAATTATGACTGTTTATGTAAATATAATAGTTTTTAAGTGTAGTGAAGAAACTATCACAGTTGATATTTACATTAAACCGCACAAATAAAATCATGTTTTATTTTTTATCCATGCAGTCGAAACAATTTCATCGTATTTTCATGATGACGGATCTGTTTGGCAGGGCTGCTGCGCTTTGAGATGAAGATAAAATTACTCTTTTTTAATGTCTTTCTTCCTGCAACTAGAATTTGATATAAAATGTCATCTTGGGGGGTTTCATAGATTCAAACGGAGTTTACTCAAATACGTTAAACATTATAAAAACACACTATGATGCAACTTTTTTTAAATTTCTAAAGTTGTCATGATAATAAAGCATTATAAAACACACTGTGATTTGCAAACATAAACAAACATCGATTGTGATTTGCAAGCATAAACAAACATCGATCCATTAAGAGAAATTAAGCTACCCTACTTTGGTCTAATATAGTCCCACTTTTATCATGCTGACAACTATAAAATACATATAAGATAAATACAAATATATTTTCGCATCAAAACAAAAGTAAATCAATAATTACAAATGAGTTTGAGATGTGATGTAGGTTTCGAGAGTGATAAAATCATGCGTATGAAATAGCTTTGGAAGATGATGGAAATGCATTTGTTGCTTGTAGATCAACTTATCCGGTCAAAAGAGTATGTATAATAACTTGCTTCTATGGCTATTTTGTCAAAGGGTCGATAAGGGGTACTCTGGTTGGTTTACTTTTTGTAACGATCTTTCCAGCACACAGCTCATAAGGACGAACGTAGGCACCCTTCAGCATCCAGCTTGAAAGGGTTCAGTCTTAACCGTTCTGCAAACCATGCACCCCAACCCCTCTCCATCCATGGGCGGGTTGTTGGAGGTCGCAACCTCTCATTGATGAGGGAAACTCAAGTTAAACGGACAGCACGGGGACTTCACAGGAGGTCACCCATCCCGTGACTACTTCAGCCCAAATACGCTTAACTATGAAGTACTTTCACTTCTCATCGCCAATTGGTGATGACCCGCTAAAATAAATCCAATCGATGGCTTCCGGCAAGAAAGATGACGCCGGCGATGGCTTCAGGCGAGGGCTTTGTCGAGTCTTCAGGCGAGGGGGTAGCAACGACGTGGGTTTAAGATGGGCCAGATGTTTCGACGAAGCACATGCACGTTTCGACGTCAGAGTAGAGGTTAGGCATCGGCGGCGGCGGGATGGAAGCATCGCTTCGGTTGCGGAAAGGGGAACATGCGGATAGCCAGCCAGAAGAAAATAGATGAAGTTTGGGGATCCGGGAGAGGCGCGTGAGTTATGGAGGCCTGCTCTGGAGAAATGCCGTCGTGGGCGGGGGAAAGTAATGAGATTTCGAGCGGAATCGACGATCAAGATTTTCCGGAGCAAATATCCTAGGCTCTTATTATTGCATAATATATAATAAATATATATTGCTATATAATGCCTTCAAATTCAAGGCATTTGTTCATTGTAATTAAATAATTAGGTTTTTACTCCAATAATGGAAGATGAAGAAAATATATATATATAGAGAGAGAGAGAGAGATAGATAATAGATATATATAAGAAAAATGATTGAATTATCTTCAGGATTAATAATTTAATATTAAAATGTGCTGGTTGCTGCTGCCCGCCGCCGCGTAGAGCGACTCATCCGCCTAATTACAAAAATAGCCTCCCTCCTACTCCACCGCCACAGGCACCGGCGCACCAAATCCTACCGTTCGGAACTTAACCTTATTATCACCGCCCCAACCCCTGGCCATAATCTCAACTTCTACCGCCGGCATCAAGTTGGCGGTTCGCCGGTACGGGCCCAGCCATTTGGCCAGCATATACCTCTTCTTCCTCCACGGCGGCACGGAAAGCCCCTTTTTCTGCAGCGACAGCTGCGCCGCCTCTGCTACAATTCGTACCACGGCACGCACCTCCTCGGGCAGCGCCACCGCCGTCTCTGGCAGCGCGCGCACCACCCTCTCATACTCCTCCGTCGCCCGCGCCACCTCAAACTCCGCTGCAAATCCCAAATCCACGATGTACCTCCGCTGCTCCGCCGTTCCGCCGTGTTCGATGACATCGATATACTCGTAGCTCCCCGCCGTCAATCCCTTGGTGCTCTCCCACCGCGCCTTGCAGATCCCTGCATTATACCCCCTCTCCCTCAGCCGGACCATCACCGCCCGCCGTAATCCCGGTCCGCTCAGCCGCCGCGCCGCATCCAATTCCAATCTAAGCCGATGCCGGAAAGGATCGGCCTCCGCGGTCGGATTCAGAATCTCCCTCAGCTTCTTCTCCTGCTCGGCCGCTCTCTCCATAGGCTCTCCGTCATCTGAATCGGAATCTTCTGCCGCTCCACTTCGATCGGGCTCGTCTCCGTCTTCGATGAAGGCATGTACGAGGTTGGAGAAGCAGGGTAGGTCAACGCCGGCGGTGCCGCCGTGCTCACTGCCGCTACTGGCGTAGTCAGTTATAGTGCCGCGGAGGCGGGCGCTGACCCGCTCATCGAGCGGATCCGTCACCCGCTTCGCCCTGATGTAGACAGCCATTTTCCGGCCACCGGCTCGCCGCGGTGCTACAAAAAGAGGAAGAAGAGACTTGACGACGAATGGATTGGAATCTGGGGGTTTTATAGAGAAGGCGGGGAAAAAGGAAATGTTAACATCCGCGTTCAGAATGGCGACATTTTTATTTTATTTATTTATTTATTTATCGCTTTTTTATTATAAATAAATAAAAAGTAAATTTAGAAAAAGTCTTTTTGTTGCTGTATTTCAATATATTTTTACTTGCCTGCATTGACCGCCATCTCTCTGACACGTGTAAAACATGACGGATGTGCTTGAGTCTAGGGCTGATGAGTGAGATGCGGTGGCTGTCGCACGTGGGAGGTTCACTTACAATTTTTAAATGAATCTAGAGAATTATTAGCTCAGGTTCACTCATTTAGTTTCTTTAATTAATTATTTCGTTCGATTAATTTTAAAGCTTATTGCAGTAAATATGATTCAAAATTTTAATTTTATTCAATTTATTTATACACCTATTTTGTTAGATTAATAGGATAATAGTTGTATTAAAAAAAGTAGTAATGTTGGCTTGGATAGGTAATATTTGGTTCATTAGTTTTTTTCGATTCGATCACGAGGAGCGAGATTTGGATAGAGCTAGCTCGAGTTTGAGTTCTAATTTTTTATAATTTAAATAGGTATTGGAGTTTTAACTATTAAACATTAATGTTTTGAATTATATAGGAATTACAATTTAAAATTACATGCCTCTTTCTCGCCTTTTTTTGCTTGTCGCACTTTTCGAGCTCCTCTCTACAGTATCTCGACTTTCTAATTTGCATATAATTAATCTCTAGTGTTTGGAGATTAAACAATATTATTGTGCCCTATTATCCAGCATTATTGAATTTTCTAGCTACTAATGAGAATGAGCATATAATAAAATACAAAATAATCTATAAAGTTGTTATGGAATTATCATCTTTATTAAAAATTCAAGTTAATTATTAGTTGACTACCAAGAGCATGTGATTCAAATTACTTTCTATCAACTTGTGCGTGCGCAGATACATATAGGTATGTACTTGCTGACAACTGCTCTTGCAGGTAAATAGGCTCCGTGGACATCCTTAGTTACTTTGGGTGTGCGCGGATCGAGGCTTTTCCTCCTTTGATTGTGGTATGAGGGACGGTTCTTGATTGCAATATGTGGGAGGAATGTTTCGAAGGGAAAACATGATCAATCAATATTTACTCCTTTTACAACATATTTTAAATGTTGAAGTATTCCTTGATTAGAACTCTGGCAAATTTTGGCTTTCAAAAGTTTTTTTTACGTGCGACCTCTTTTGAAATGGACGTCGGCTCAAATCGTAGCGAAGTTGTTCTGTCCAAGCTCGCAGAGTTGTCCGCGTCCACTGCTTTTTGGCCACGTAGCCATCCCGGAGTACTCACGCAGAAAGTGCATGACACTTTGGCCTTGTTCCAATTTCAATAATTAATCGACATATTATATTCTCACATGTATATATGCATATATAAGTTTAATGCATATTTGACATATTATCTCACATGTATCAATGACAATGATTCTATATAGTTTACAACATTCTGCAGCTTACTCTTCTAAGAAATGCAACAACATTCTGCCGCTTACTCTTCTAAGAAATTAGATTTTTCACTCATGCATAGATCTTCTATTAGAGGAGAAATCAGCCCAATAATCAAAATCATATTAACTTTTGCACAAATATTTTTAATTAGTAAGCCAAACCAAGCACAAATAAACTGTAGTAAACAAATATCCATTATCTACTTGCACCGTGCGGGATATAACCGTATGAACCGTGATTTCAACGGTGATCGTATTTGTGTAATACAGTCGTATTAAAAATGATCGTATTTAGATCAATCCTGCACGAAAATTCGTGCTGACGAAAATATACGGCGGAATCGGGGTCGCGCACGAAAAGATAAGTGCGTTAGACGCACCCCACTTTGAGTCGAGCTGCCACATTCGTTCCTCTCCCAGGAGAGGGAGAGAGGTGCTCTTAGTAAAAAAAATGGCAGTGTCCACGTTCAATGAACCTAGTGGAAGGCGTCCAGGTTCTGAAAGTGGGCTGCATATGGATGGCTTCTCCGTCCAAGTGCAATTGAGTGCCTATACTTGTTGGAGATTGGATGGGACGATTAACGGAAACTATATAAAGAAAGTCATGAAATAAATACGAGACAAATAAATATAATAATATATTATTGATTTTTCTTGGGATAAAAATCATATCAGTCTCTTAGGCTCTATTTGGTTTGGCGTTTAGGATTTGCGTTTGGAGCAAACGCACGCAGAAGGCGAAAAACCAAACGGATCTCGGTTTCCGTTTGCCGCGTCTGCTCCCGCAGCAAGGAGGAAACGACGCCAAAAACCAGCGTTTCGATCCCCGCCTACGCACCTCCAGTTCGAGTGCCGCGTCTCCTCCCGCCGTTCCCTCCCGCCGCCGGCGAACCAAATGAAGCCTTAGTCTCTGAGGCAGAAAGAATCGGAGAACCGAGAACTAATTCGGAACCGAACCGATAATGGTTCTCAGTTCGGGTATGGTTCTAATGGTTCTTACAGTTGGGTACATAAGAACCGTATTGAGAATCGAATGCTTAATACTTGTTTCATAAATATTAATAAAGTAAAAATACGAAAATCTCTAATTATTTGATTACCACTATATAATGCAACAAAAATTATATATATAACAATATTTTATAGATTTATTGTTGAACATACATAACATATAAGAAAATAAGATTTATGTAAAAAAAATATAAGAAATCTGTCGAGGTATATTGTGCATTAATGTCGGGTTTTTAACGGAACCCTAACAGGTCCGTTAAAGCACTCATAACGGGTCGTCGGGGATTTAAAATTTCGCCTATAAATACCCTTGATGGGGGCAACGGGTAGAGTCGTTCCAAACTTGACGCTCACTCGGATGCTTCGAGCGTTATCATTCTCGAATTGCTTTCTCTCGTGTGCGCCCTAGCCCCCTCTCTCGCGCGCACTCCCTCTCCCGTTCGATGGAGACGAAATCGTCGTGCGTTCTCGCCGATTGAAGGAGATCGCTGTCGAGCACGGCGCCGCCAATCAGGGAAGGTAGCCGTCGTCGGTCCTCCTCCCGCGGGCACTCCTTCTCCTGTTCACTTGAGTCGAAACCGCCGCCGCTGCAGCCCTAGCAGAGAATCGCTCCAGACGAGGAGTCGCACCGCTCCAGTCGCGCCGCCTCTTGTCGCCGCCCTTTTTCCCTGTAGCGAAGAAGAAGGCGCAGCCCCTCCTACCTTCCGGATCTGTCGCCGTCGGAGATCGCCCGCAAAGAGGAGTGTCGTTCTGCAGAAGTCGCCGAAGGAGGAGTGCTGCGCCGCCGCCGCCGTGTTCGTCGCATGGCCACGATCCCGCCGCCGCTGTTGTCGCCGGCGGAGTTCTCGACCCACGGTGCCGCTGCAGAGGAGATCAGAGCCCGCGTCCTCGCCGGGTCCCCTTCCCCAGATCGCGCCGCCGATCCCGCCTTTGGAGGAGACGATCGCGCGGATCGTGCCGCGTAACTGCCGCCGAATCGGGTAACTGCCCGCTAACGCCCGCGTTAGCGGTATCGCCGGGCGATAGCCATTCCTATCGTTATCGCCAGGCGATAACCCCTTTTTTGCTGGTGTAGGTTCCCTTTTCCGTGTTTCTGCTGCCACCTTCAGATGGTCTCGCTTTCGAAGAGCATTCTCTCCTCTCCTGTGCCGATGATCAAACTGGAGAAGTTCTCCCATTCCGAGTTCAGTGTCTGGAAGCGGAACATCCAGTTCGGTATGAAATATCTGAATGTCTTTTATACACTGTAGACTAATTTCGCAGAATTCAAAGGAGGAGACGAAGAGGCTCAGTGGACCAGCGGTGAAGATTTATGTCGTGATTATCTCCTCAACTGTCTCTCAAATTCGCTAGCAGAGACTTTTGGGAAACTGAAGACAGCAAAGGAAATTCAGAATGCGCTGGAAGATCAGTTCAAGGAGGTGGAGAATATGTTCAAGACGCATCTGGTGGACAAGTTCATGAGATTCACCTTCTCTGAGGACAGGGACATCCTACCCCAGATTGTAGACCTGGAGAATCTGATGACCAAGCTCAACAGTGAGAACGTCCCTCTGCCAGATGGGTTCGTTGTTTGTGCCATCATTTTCAAGCTCCCCTCAGCGTAGTACTCTTTCAAGACGGAGATGTATCGGAAGAAGTCTCAGGTCAGTCTGAAAGACCTCAAGCGGTTTATCTGCATTGAAGACGAGAATCGGACTAGGCATGCAATGAAGGTGGTGAGCAAGCAGCAATCTGCTGTTAATATGATCACACACCCAAAACGGAAGCCTAAATCTGATCGGACTTGACCTCCCTCCAGTGCACCCGCAGTAGTAGACACGAGAAAGAAAATAAAGAAGTTCAATGGCTAGTGCTACAACTGCAATAAGTGGGGTCACTGCGCTTCTGACTGCAGGCAACCCAAGAAGCCCGATGCCAACCCACCAAAGTCTGATAATATAGCTCATATGCTCCATCAGACTGCGCCTTCCCACTTTATTGCCATGGTTGGGAAAGGTCAGGCCAGTACTGATTGGTGGTTGGACTCGGGGGCGACCTGCGGCGTCTGCAACAATCTCGCGCGCTCTGCTGAAGGATGCTACTCCAGTCTCTGAGTCAGTTACATTTGCAAATGGAGCCACTGCTGAGGTACTCCAAATAGGGACTGTGGATCTGCTACTCTCGTCAGGTACGCATTTAATTTTGAAAGATGTTAAATTCATTCCTACATTAGCTGCTAATTTAATTTCGATTAGTCTATTAAGTGATGCAGGTATGTATTTTAACATTAGTGGTGGTAGGGTGACCCTTATGGTTAACTCTCATTATTTTGGTTGCACCTATGTTCTAAATGAGATGTATAAGCTGAGTATAGCGAACGAAGTAGTCAATCAGGTTAGTTCAAATCTCATAGATCCTAAGACTTTACATGCAAGACTAGGACACATGAACTATAGAAAACTACTTTTGCTAGCTAAAACTCACAACATGCCTTTAGACACTAAAACCAAATTTGACAAATGCGAGATATGTGTTCAAACTAAGATAACTAGAATACCATTCAGTCAGGTGTCTAGGCGTACACGTTTACTAGAGTTGATACACTCTGACATTTATGACTATAAAAGTTTTGTCACACGTGGTGGTCGGAAGTACCTGACAACTTTTATCGACGACTTCTCTAGATATACTCACATTTATCTCTTAAAAACCAAAGATGAAGCTTTTGAAAAATTTCAAATTTTCAAAAACAGGATTGAAAATCAATTAGATTTGAAAATTAAAAGACTTAGGAGTGATCGAGGAGGCGAGTACGTCTCAGGCGAGTTTAGAGATTTTTTTTGCCAGCAATGGCATAATTCCTGAAACCACTGCCCCTTATTCGCCCCAGTCCAACGCTATTGCCGAGCGGAAAAATAGAACTTTAACAGAAATGTTGAATTCTATGTTGTTGACTGTCGGTATACCTGCGGCTTATTGGGGAGAAGCAGCCATCGCGTCGAATCACATCCTGAATATGGTTCCTCATGCTAAATTAAAGCAAACCCTGTATGAGCTTTGGTTTAAGAGACCGCCCAGATTTGATAATCTCAAAACCTAAAGTTGTATTGCCTACGTTAGGATACCTGACATAAGAGGATCTAAGATAGGACCTAAGACGAACACTTGTGTATACTTAGGATGTGCGGTGGATAGTGCTGCAGACAGATTTCTAAATCTCTCTACCAACTCGGTCATTGAGTCTAGAGATGCTGTGTTCTTTGAGGACAAGTTTCTTAAAGATAAAAACCTGACTCTTCCAGGTCTGCCAGACACCAGTTCTGATACCCTCATTGGGACGGAACTACGACTCCCTAACACTAAGCCAGTTCACACTAGTGCCCTAGAGTCAACTGGGCTATCTAATAGGGAACGAGTTCCTAAAAGCTTCGGTACAGACTTTGTGACTTACCACATTGAAGCTGATCCATCCACCTATAAGAAAGCGATGCGATCCAGAGATTTCCTGTTATGGAGAGAAGCCATTGATGATGAGATGAACTCTCTCATGGAGAACCAAACTTGGACATTAGTTGACCTACCCAAAGGAGCTAAGACCATTGGGAGCAAGTGGGTTCTTAAGAAGAAACTAAATCCAGATGGGAGTATCGCTAAGTACAAAGCACGTCTAGTTGCCAAAGGCTTCACTCAAGTGAGTGGAATAGACTACTTTGATACATACTCACCTGTTTGTCGCATTGCCACGATCAGGGTTCTTCTCGCTATCGCATCTATTGAATGCTTCGTTGTTCATCAGATGGACGTTAAGACTGCATTTCTAAATGGAGATCTAACGGAGGAGATCTATATGCACCAACCTGAAGGGTTCATCGTAGAAGGTCTAGAAAACAAGGTCTGTAAGTTGATTAAGTCACTCTACGGATTGAAGCAAGCACCTAAGCTATGGCACGAGAAGTTTGACACTTGCGTAAAAGGCCTGAATTTTAAATCCAGCCTTTCAGATAAATTTCTGTACATACGGACAAGTCTAAATTCCGTCGCTATAATCTGCTTGTATGTTGATGACATGCTAATTCTGGGTACTGATCAGTCTGAGGTGGAAGACGTTAAGGTTACCTTGAAGTCAAAATTTAGCATGACTGACTTAGGTGTGGTAAAGACCATCCTAGGAATGGAAGTGAGCTTTACGGATAATGGTATCACCCTCAGCCAGAGTCACTACATCAGAACTCTACTAGCGAAGTGGGGTTATGATAAGTGCAGGAAGATTGAGACTTCATACGACTATAATAATAGACTGAAACCTCACGACGGTTCACCTATTAGACAGTTGGATTACTCTAAACTTATTGGCAGTCTAATGTATGCTACTACCTGCACTAGACCCGACATAGACTTTACGGTCGACATGTTGAGTAGATTCACTAGTAACCCTGGAAAGGACCACTGAGACGCCTTGGAAAGTCTAATGCGATACTTAAAGTATACTGAGCAGTATTGTACAACCCTCATATTTCCCGAGTCGGTGTGACCCGACCCGGATGAGACCAAGACAATGAAGGTGGTCGAGATGATCAAACGACCATGCATAAGCGGCCGGGACCAGTCAAGGCAAAGAGAGGCCACATGGGACGCGGGGGGAGCACCCGCTCCCCCAACTCCCCTTCGGGCGAGTGGGAGGAGCCCCCCACTCGCCGTTCACCCGGGCGAGTGGGAGGGTCCCTCCCACTCGCCATTTACCCGGGCGAGTGGGAGAGACCCTCCCACTCGCCGGGCGAGTGGGAGGGTCCCTCCCACTCGCCGGCCACCTTGAGGGGGAGTGGGAGGAGGCCCTCCCACTCACCACCCCCTTTGGGCGAGTGGGAGGAATTCTCCCACTCGCCCGGTACATTGGGGGGAGGCCAGTATGGCCTCCCGTGAGGGGGAAAGTGGGCACCTCGGGTCCCACTCGCCTCCCCTCACGCGTTGATTGTTCATGGTCATGGTCGGACTGCGGATAGCAGAATTTTGGTTATTCGCAGTCCAATTTTGGCTATCCGCAGTCCATTTTTGGGAAAGTCTTTTCGCTTTGCGCCTTTAGACTTTCATACCTCAACGAAAGAACTAGAGCTCTTAGATCAAACTCAGGGGCGAGACAGGAAAGAGAGGAGATGGACCGAAAACCCTTGCTTGTGGACCAGCTGCAGAGCTCACCTTTGAGAATAGGCATGAAGCCAATCTCTCCTTTCTTCGGTGGCTAAGCTCCTGGGCAAGGACTACCTCACTCTAGAATTCGCTATCGAGCGTGAGTCCGGTCCCTCTTCCGACAGAACCAATGCATCCGCTATCCTGCCTGATCTCATTCTCGCTTACAGACAGAACCAACCCTAAGATCGAAAAGCACTACGAGGACTCTCTCTTAATCAGTAGAGCTATCGCTAAGCTTTCTTTCAGTTTGTTTGGTAAACGCTTGGCAATAGAGACATCTAAGCTATTCTCTTTACTCCGGTTCTTAGCAGACAGCTTGGAAGACAGTTTGATTATTGAAAGGGAATCACATATAGAAAGGAGAATTGACATATAGAAAGGGGAATTCATGTGCAAGAATCCTACCCGGGGTTGCGTACGCAAATCATGCGCATTGGATGGATGCCCGGGCATTGAGAAGGAAGGACGCTTTCAGAGCAGCGAATGCCAGCAACCGCAACCGGAGCAACCCGAGTCGATACGCAACATGAGTAAATTCGAAGAGAGAGGCGAAGGGGAAAGAGGAGTAAGGGAGCCTCTATATATAGGCGAACAGGTTTCATCCCCGGCTCCGAAGGAGATAGGTCGCGATAGCGACGAAGAGTGAGCCGATAGGACATCTGTCGAAGGCCCCAAAGGGGGTGAGCCGATAGGCGACCCTTGCGCCTACCCCGTAGTAGGTGAGGAAAGATAGGCGAAGGATCATAAGAAATCGAGTTGTTGATTAATCGTCAGAGATGGCTTAGAACCAAGAGTTCATTCCCGTCCAGCTGTCTCGCTAACCGAAAGAGGCATTTTGCTTAGGTAGTTGTCCCTTGTTGCTTGTAGTCCTGGTCCTAAGTGAACTCATACCTGACCGGAGCCCTGATATGAAGCCTCTTTTCCGGAGACTGATGTTCCAGCTGCAAAAAAGTAATTATTTTTATTCAACCATCTCTTTCTCAATTCATCTACGTTCATTCATGAATTTCAGTTAAGAATCGTATATTTAGGATAGAGCCCCTCTAGAGTGCCGCTTCCTTGACAGGATCCCACATCCTCTGAGTCTGTCTGTGGCGGAAGGTTCTCGATTCGAAGAATGTGAGCTTATTGGCATAGGCGAGTAACAGAAAAGAGAGAAGAGCTTTCAGCACAGTAACGGAGAGTAGAGAGCTTCGTTCTTACAGTAGACGTTTACCGGCTTCGCGAGACTACCATTAGATGGCTGTTGCTACTCATGGCTCAACACTATTGGGCGCAAACTTCTTGGGGCTCACGTAGCTCATGCTGGATTAATTGTATTCTGGGCCGGAGTACTGAACCTTGAGCTCCTATTCCGCACCTGAACTAGCTACCCAGCAAGAAGAAAGAAGCATACTAGATAAGCATCGATGGAAGAAACACTAGACATATCCCATACTTCTCGCTCCCATCGGCGAAATAGACTTAGCCGCCCGTACGGGCGCGGGCGGCCTCTTCTATGATGTTCCAGATGATTCATATCGCGCGTGGATCCTAATCCTATCGGTACGACCGGGTCGACTTATACACTTTCAAAATTCTTTTCTTTTCTAGTCTTTCTATGTCGTAAGGCGAGCGATATCAAAGAAGCGGAATGATTACTATACGAGAATTCCTCCATTCCAACCAGGTTTTCAGGACAAGCTCTTTATCTAGACTAAGACTTCGAAGCGACAGAGAAGTCAACCTTTGCATATACGAGAAATTCAAAGATCAAAGAGTTGAACTTTCCTTTTTTCGCAGCTCGATATCAAGACCATTCTGACAAAGTCTAACGAAGTCTTCTTCTGGTAGAGCCACTCGGCATCGACGCATTCAACCCTAAGACTTCTGTAGTCACCAGCATGACATTACAGAGCTCCATCTATGCCTGACTCCTTCGGATCCTTCAGCCTAACGGGAATGAGCAACGACGAAATGACAAGCCCACGGAGCGGTGCCCGGGCCCCTATATAGAAAGAGAAAGAAGGGTCGAAGGTTTTGGGCCTGTAGGGGAGCCGGCGACCGAAGCCCCGGTGAACGGCGGCTGTAACATAAATAGACCCCCATGGGCACCTTGGGAAGGGTTGGTCACTACCCCCCCCCCCCCCCCTCGCGTGTGTCTTGTGAGCAAGCACCCCCCCCCCCCCCCTCCCTTGTCATCCTTCAGCTGACAGTGAGGTGGTTCTTAGTGCCCTCCAAGGTGCCCAGACTCAGCATTGACTTGGGAGGGGAAGTTCCGAGTGCGCTTCCGGGTGTGTGGTGGGACCTCCACGCTGAAGCTTAAGGGGTCTGTTCCTAGACTCCAGTTGTTATCAAGTCCGAGTCTCTTAGTTCCTAGTGACCGGTCAAGGGTCTAGGCTTAGGTCAAGTAAGAGTTAGTCGCAACCCCCTTTCGAACGCTGAAACCGGAAAACTGGTTTCAACATTCTGGTGCGGTGAGCGTGGAAGCGGCTAATTCAGAAAGCTCCGAGCCGAGTCTCATGGCGGGAAGCAAAGAACCGGGGAAGTCGCCTCCCCCCAGCATGTTGCGGCCATTGACAGGGGAGGAGGAGGCAGATGAGGCAGATCATGTGTTGGGTGATCTGACCAAGTTAGAGGTGGTAGAGGAAGTGACTGAGAAAGAGGTCATTAGCGGCAGTGGAAGGCCGGAGAAGGTGCGAATTAGCGGGAGGCTGAGCGGGCCAGATCAAGAGAAGATCCGAAGATGTGTCCAGCAGAACATAGACATCTTCGCATGGAGTGCTGCGGAGATGCCAGGTATTGACGCGGATGTGGCATGTCATCGCCTCAACCTCGACCCGAACGTCCGCCCCATTCGCCAAAAGAAGAGGAAAGTGTCGCCCACCCTCGTTGGGCCGATCAGAGAGGGGGTGGGGAAGCTGCTCGAGGCCGGGTTCGTGGAAGAAATCCAATACCCAGGGTGGGTTTCAAACGTAGTAATGGTAAAGAAGGGAGATGGGAGGTGGAGAATGTGTGTGGACTTCACTCTGTTGAACAAAGCATGCCCTAAAGACTGCTACCCGTTGCCCCGGATCGATGCGTTGGTAGATTCAGCAGTCAGATTCCCTGTGATGAGTTTCTTGGACGCGTTCTCCGGCTACCATCAAATTCGAATGCATTCGCCCGACGTCAAGGACGTCTCGTTCATCACGGACGATGGATGTTATTGTTACAAGATGATGCTGTTTGGGTTGAGGAATGCGGGGGCAACCTATCAAAGGATGATGGATCGGGTCTTCAGAGAGCAGAAGGGGCGCAACTTAGAGGTCTACGTGGATGACTTGATGGTTAAAAGCAGGGATGTGGAGTCCCACCTGCAAGACCTAGTGGAGACCTTCGCTACCCTTCAGAGGTTCAAGATGAGGCTGAACCCTTCCAAATGTGTTTTTGGAGCAAGTCGAGGAAAGTTCTTGGGTCATCTACTCACCCCGGAGGGGGTCGAACCCAATCCAGACAAGGTAAAGGCCATCTTGGAGCTGGAATCGCCGAAGAACGCAAAAGAAATTCAGAGGCTGACTGGGAAGTTAGCAGGGCTGAGTCGGTTCCTCTCCAGGGCGGGAGAGAAGTGCTCTCCTTTCTTCAAGGCCCTGCGCCAGGGTCAGAAATTCGAATGGACACCAGAGTGTGAGAAAGCCTTTCAGGCCTTGAAGGAACAACTAACGCGAGCCCCCTTGCTCCAGGGGACGAGGGAAGGAGAAGACCTCTTTCTCTACCTAGGGGTAGGGGTCGAGGCAGTGAGTTCGGTCCTGGTCCGGGAGGAGGGGAAGAAGCAGCTGACGATCTACTACGTTAGCAGAGTCCTGAAGAAGGCGGAGCTGAGGTACCCTGTCCTGGAAAAGCTAGCATTTGCTTTGATCATCTCGGCCCGGAAACTCCGCCCATATTTTTAGGCTCACTCGATCAGGGTGGTGACCGACCACCCCCTTCGCAACATTATGGAGGGAGTAGAGCATTCGGGCAGGTTGGCAAAGTGGTCGGTGGAGCTCAGCGAGTTTGATGTCAGCTTCATCCCCCGGTTGTCGATGAAAGCACAAGCGGTAGCAGACTTCCTGGCAGAATACGTCAAAGAGGTGGACGGGCCAGAGCCCGCCGGGTTGGTGGCATGGGATCTGTTCGCCGATGGAGCATCAGGAAAAAGTTCCCTCGGCGGAGGGGTGATCCTGGTCAGCCCACATGGGACCAGGATCGAGCAAGCGATCCACATTCGGTTCCCTGTGACCAACAACCAGGCCGAGTATGAGGCAGTGGTGGCAGGGCTCCGTCTGGCAAAGGAGCTGGAGATCCGGGACGTGAAGGTTTTCACATATTCAATAGTGGTGGCCTCCCAGGTTCGCTGGGAGTTCGAAGCAAAAGAGCCAACCCTCCAGAGGTATCTGACGAAGGTTAGGGACCTCGTCGGATGGTTCCACACCTTCTCCATTCAACACATTCCAAGAGAGGAGAACGCCCGAGCGGACCAGTTGGCGAAGCACGGTCCTCGCGCGGGAGGAACGGTGACCGAGCTGTTCCGCCCATCCATCGAGGAAGGCGAGTTGATGGAGATTGATCGAAGAGCCTCGTGGATAGACCCGATCCTCACCTTCCTGACCTCGGGCAAGTTCCCGGAAGGAGACTTAGATAAGAGGCGGTTCAGGTACAAGTCAGCATACTACATGATGCGCGAAGGAAGCCTGTACATGAAGACCTTGGTCGGGCTCCTAGCAAGGTGCGTGACGGAAGATGAAGTTCCGAGGGTCTTGGAGGAAATCCACTCCGGAGAATGCGGGATCCATTCGGGAAGTCAGACCCTAGAAAAGAGGGTGCTAAGGCAAGGGTACTTCTGGCCGACTCTACGGAAGGATGCCATGGAGTTTGCAAAAAAGTGTCAGAAGTGTCAACTCTTCGCGCCGCTCCAACTTCAACCCGCGCAGAGGCTCAGGACGATCACTGCACCCTGGCCCTTCGCCATCTGGGGGATGGACTTGGTCGGCCCGTTCCCTCAGGCTAGCGGTCAGAGGAGATTCTTGCTGGTTATGATTGACTATTTCTCCAAGTGGGTGGAGGGTAAGGCCTTGGCAAAGACGACCTCGCAGGTGATAAAGAATTTCATCTGGGGAGAGATAATTTGCAGACACTGACTCCCCCTTGCCATAGTAACAGACAACGGACCACAATTCGCTAGCGATGAACTCATCACCTTCTGCGATCAAGTGGTCATCGACCTCCGCTTTGCCTCTGTCCACCATCCTCGAAGCAATGGGCAGGTGGAGGCCGCCAACAAAGTCATTGTCAACTTGCTAAAGAAGAAGGTGGAGAACCTGAAAGGGAACTGGGTGGAGCAACTTCCCTCGGTCCTATGGGCCTTGAGAACAACCCCAAACACGGCAACGGGCGAAACGCCATTCAAACTCTCCCACGGGTCAGAAGCCGTGCTCCCAGTGGAGTTCGAGGTCAGATCCCCCCGGGTCGTAACTGCCGAGGAAGGGGACGAGGACTGGAGAATAGGCAACGAAGAGGAGCAATGACTCTCGCTGGATATGGTTGAGGAGCTCCGGGACCTCGCCACGGTTCGACAAGAGGAAGTGAAGCGTCGGATGGCCAGGTACTTCGATAAGAACATTAGAATCAAACAATTCATCCCAGGAGATCTAGTCCTCAAAAAGTTCGACGCCGCGGGAAGGTCGGCGAACGTAGGAAAGCTCCAGCCCAATTGGGAGGGGCCCTATGTGATCTTGGAGGCCCTGAGGTCAGGGGGGTATCGCCTTCAGAATGCTGAGGGAATCCCCCTTGGTAATACTTGGAGTGGCGACGATCTTAAACATTTTTATCCTTAATGAATATGTTGATTGTCTCTTTGGTCATGCCTCTTACTCCAGCTTAAGATAGTTACCCTGGCCGATGGGAGCACAGGTTGGTAAGGTTCCACGAAGCGGAATTGTATCGCGAAAGCATCGAGTACTTCCACCTCCAGTCAGACTGGGAAGGCGTTGAGTCCCTCCACCCCTGGTTGAGCTAAGACTCCCAGGACATGGATGGGTACTTCCGCCTCTAGTCGGATTGGGAAGGCGTTGAGTTCCTCCACCCCCGGTTGAGCTAAGACTCCTAGGACATGGATGGGTACTTCCGCCTCTAGTCGGATTGGGAAGGCGTTGAGTTCCTCCACCCCCGGTTGAGCTAAGACTCCCAGGACGTGGATGGGTACTTCCACCTCCAGTCAGATTGGGAAGGTGTTGAGTCCCTCCACCCCCGGTTGAGCCAAGACTCCCAGGACGTGGATGGGTACTTCCGCCTCTAGTCGGATTGGGAAGGCGTTGAGTTCCTCCACCCCCTGTTGAGCTAAGACTCCCAGGACATGGATGAGTACTTCCGCCTCCAGTTAGACTGGGAAGGCGTTGAGTCCCTCCACCCCCAGTTGAGCTAAGACTCCCAGGACATGGATGGGTACTTCCGCCTCTAGTCGGATTGGGAAGGCGTTGAGTTCCTCCACCCCCGGTTGAGCTAAGACTCCCAGGACATGGATGGGTACTTCCGCCTCTAGTCGGATTGGGAAGGCGTTGAATTCCTCCACCCCCGGTTGAGCTAAAACTCCCAGGACGTGGATGGATACTTCCACCTCCAGTCAGATTGGGAAGGCGTTGAGTCCCTCCACCCCCGGTTGAGCTAAGACTCCTAGGACGTGGATGGGTACTTCCGCCTCTAGTCGGATTGGGAAGGCGTTGAGTTCCTCCACCCCTGGTTGAGCTAAGACTCCCAGGACATGGATGGGTACTTCCGCCTCTAGTCGGATTGGGAAGGCGTTGAGTTCCTCCACCCCCGGTTGAGCTAAGACTCCCAGGACATGGATGGGTACTTCCGCCTCTAGTCGGATTGGGAAGGCGTTGAGTTCCTCCACCCCCGATTGAGCTAAGACTCCCAGGACATGGATGAGTACTTCCGCCTCCAGTCGGATTGGGAAGACGTTGAGTTCCTCCACCCCCGGTTGAGCTAAGACTCCCAAGACGTGGATGGGTACTTCCACCTCCAATCGGTAGGATCCCTGACTAAAAGAGACCATTCTCCAGGCTCAGTCATGCCGACAGATGGGAGGTTCGTCCGGTTGACTCGCGGCAGGAAAGACCTCAGGAGGGACAATCTGTTTGGTAAGACGGTTGAATCCCTCCATCCCTCGGTGAAGGTAAGCACCTGGGACGTGAATTGGTTCTCGGCCCCCTGGTAGATGTGGAGTTCCCAGTTTACACCACAGGCCGAGTTCAGCTCGACTAGAGGTATCGGGTTTCCATCCACCCTCGGTTGGGCTTAGTCCGACCTCGGGTGTTGAGCTTTCTCCACCTCCTGTCGAGCTCGGCTCACCGGAGGGGTGTTTAGTAGAGAAAGGTTCGTTCCCCACCTCGGGTTGAGTTCAGCTAGACTAGAGGTATCGGGTTTCCCTCCACCCTCGGTTGGGCTTAGTCCGACCTCGGGTGTTGAGCTTTCTCCACCTCCTGTCGAGCTCGGCTCGCCGGAGGGGTGTTTAGTGGAGAAATGTTCGTTCCCCACCTCGGGTCGAGTTCAGCTCGACTAGAGGTATCGGGTTTCCCTCCACCCTCGGTTGGGCTTAGTCCGACCTCGGGTGTTGAGCTTTCTCCACCTCCTGTCGAGCTCGGCTCGCTGGAGGGGTGTTTAGTGGAGAAAGGTTTGTTCCCCACCTCGGGTCGAGTTCAGCTCGACTAGAGGTATCGAGTTTCCCTCCACCTTCGGTTGGGCTTAGTCCGACCTCAGGTGTTGAGCTTTCCCCACCTCCTGTCAAACTCGGCTCGCCGGATAGGTGTCTAGTGGGGAAGGGTTCACCCTTCGTCTCAAGATGGTTTCAGCCGAAAGGCTTGGCAGAGGTTCCCCGATGGCAGATCCCTTCGCGGATTCCCGCAAGGTCCCACCTACTCGTCAAATAGGTGGGTTGAACTTTCTTTCCGAGCTTGGGACAAGCTCGCAAAGAGCGGGGATTGTGTACAACCCTTATATTTCCCGAGTCGGTGTGACCCGACCCGGATGAGACCAAGACAATGAAGGTGGTCGAGACGATCAAACGACCACGCATAAGCGGCCTGGACCAGTCAAGGAAAAGAGAGGCCACATGGGACGCGGGGGGAGCACCCGCTCCCCCGACTCCCCTTCGGGCGAGTGGGAGGAGCCCCCCACTCGCCGTTCACCCGGGCGAGTGGGAGGATCCCTCCCACTCGCCGGGCGAGTGGGAGGGTCCCTCCCACCCCCATTTACCCGGGCGAGTGGGAGAGACCCTCCCACTCGCCGGGCGAGTGGGAGGGTCCCTCCCACTCGCCGGCCACCTTGAGGGGGAGTGGGAGGAGGCCCTCCCACTCACCACCCCCTTTGGGCGAGTGGGAGGAATTCTCCCACTCTCCCGGTACATTGGGGGGAGGCCAGTATGGCCTCCCGTGAGGGGGAAAGTGGGCACCTCGGGTCCCACTCGCCTCCCCTCACGCGTTGATTGTTCATGGTCATGGTCGGACTGCGGATAGCAGAATTTTGGTTATTCGCAGTCCAATTTTGGCTATCCGCATTCCATTTTTGGGAAAGTCTATAAATATACCCTCATGGGCACCTTGGGAAGGGTTGGTCACTACCCCCCCCCCCCCCCCACTCGCGTGTGTCTTGTGAGCAAGCACCCCCCTCCCTTGTCATCCTTCAGCTGACAGTGAGGTGGTTCTTAGTGCCCTCCAAGGTGCCCAAACTCAGCATTGGCTTGGGAGGGGAAGTTCCGAGTGGGCTTCCGGGTGTGTGGTGGGACCTCCACGCTGAAGCTTAAGGGGTCTGTTCCTAGACTCCAGTTGTTATCAAGTCCGAGTCTCTTAGTTCCTAGTGACCGGTCAAGGGTCTAGGCTTAGGTCAAGTAAGAGTTAGTCGCAACCCCCTTTCGAACGCTGAAACTGGGAAACTGGTTTCAACAAGTATGTTTTATGTTACAGTGGACACCCTCCTGTGCTTAAAGGGTATTCTGACGCCTCCTGGTGCTCAGACATTGGTGATAGTAGGTCCACTAGTGGCTATGTGTTTACCCTAGAAGGAGCCGCAGTAGCTTGGAAATCTTAGAGGCAAACGTGTATAACACTATCCTCTATGGAATCTGAACTCTACGTTCTTGTTTCAATTGCCGAAGAAGCAGAGTGGGTTAGAGATTTGGTTATGGATATTCCAATGACGAGTCTGATAATGAAGTCTATCTCGATATTTTGTGACAATCAAGCCACAAAAATCATTGCAACTAATTCACCGTTCAATGGTTAGCGAAGGCAACTACGGATGAAATAGGCTTGGTTGACCTATCTCACCAGTCAAGGGATCATTTCCCTCTTGGACGTGAGACAAAAGATAATGTAGCAGATGTCCTTACCAAAGGCTTATGCAAGGTTCTTACATCTAAAACATTGAGGGATATGTGATTAAAGTCTATTTAGTGGGACTTAATACCTGTGTTATGTTTAAGATTTTAGAACCTAGTCTGCCTACATTCACGCATCTAGACTGAGTACACTGAAGTGTTCCAGATGCTACTTGATGAAAGCCTGAGATTATTTAGTTGCTAGTCATTCCAAACTTGATGACTTACACAACTATTT
The DNA here is from genome assembly GCA_033032865.1 of Dactylorhiza incarnata. Lineage (NCBI taxonomy): Eukaryota > Viridiplantae > Streptophyta > Magnoliopsida > Asparagales > Orchidaceae > Dactylorhiza > Dactylorhiza incarnata. The sequence goes on along the minus strand of JAWHQI010000192.1, from coordinate 2,153,286 downwards.
CTTTTCAAAGGCTGAATTGAGTATCATTTCAAAAAGGAATACTGAAGTTACTGTTTGTGCCCTGATATCAGGATTATTCATCATAACATTCCAAATTTGATGATATAATGGTCATAGGTTGTTGTATCATTCCAAACTTGATGGTATGACACACTTGTGAAATGTTTTTGATAATAATTCTGATAATCGAAGGAACATAGCTTGGTTCTATGAAACCAAATCTTCTAATTTTGTGTAAATTAGATAGAGATGCAGACATGTGAGTCTTTCTTTCTAGTTAGAGTATTATGTTCTAAATTGTTAGAACTAATCACTTTACTTTTGATATGCATATGTATGGATTCATTGAGTTTTGTTCTCATGACATTCTAATGTTTAAATGCAGATCAATTGAAGTATGGAGGAGAGAAAGTGGATTTCGACATGGATGAAGATGATCTGCTGTTTGAGTAGACCGACCCATCACCAGTTTTTTGAGTTTTGCTTCAGACTACTGTTCTTGTTTTTGCTTTTGCTTTTGCATGTTTGGAACCTGTTTGAGTTTAAACGTTTGTTCTAAAACTCTTGTTGTTTTAATCTGAAACTCATTTTGTCGTTTTCTAATATATATGTTTTGTTTAACCCGTTATGTGAATCAATTGCTACAATATAGGAGGAGAATGTTGAGGTATATTGTGCATTAATGTCAGGTCTTTAACGGAACCCTAACAGATCCGTTAAAGCACCCATAACGGGTCGTCGGGGATTTCGGGTTTCGTCTATAAATACCCATGCTGGGGCAACGGGTAGAGTCGTTCCAAACTTGACGCTCACTCGGATGCTTCGAGTGTTATCAAAATCAACAGCAACAACAAAAATCTACGTGGTTCGTGACTATTTCCCTTCATAAATGACATTAATTAATTTTTTTGACAGAAACCCTAAGACATATATACCCAAGTTCTGGTAGAATCTAGTGTTCCTATCCTCGATCGCCTGAACGGTATGATAGGAGCAAATAGAAGCTTACCGGTGGCGGCGCAAGGGAGATTGACAGAGAGGCGGTGGTCAGTGATAACAGTTGGCGCAGGTGGATGTTATAGCAATTGACACAGTTACAACAGGTGGCGGAGGAGGAGGTAGGGGTGCATGCAAGTTGAGTTGGGCCTGCTCATGAGTTCGATGAGCTGGCTCAAAAAAAAGCTCGAAACAAATCTTGACTCGAGCTCCCGTGTTATTGCTCATTGGCTCGCGAGCTGACTCTTAAGCCTTACATATGAACACTTACGAGAAAAGCTTGCGAGTAGCTTAAATTTGGGTCGAGCTTGAGCTCCATATATAGGTCTAGAGCTTGAGCTCGAAATGATTAGTTTGAGTTCGAGCTTGCTAATGTTGTCGGGCTCAGCTAGAGCTCGACTAGTTTAGAGGGGTGAAGGTTGCATCACATGCAGGGAGGTATGACAGAGGTGTGCACAGTCCGTGAATATATAGTGGGAAATCGCGCAAGGGAAGAAAAAAACCTCGAGGAGACGGGAGATCTAGGCTCGTGCGGGATTTTTTTTATTTTTGGTTTGTGAAATTTCTGCTTTGCGAACAGAAGCTTCCGGTCTGCGCATAATAATTCTCAAGAATATCTGCAGATAGTATCTCCGTATATATATACACACACACATAATCTACAAAGTTGATCTTAATTGATAATAACAAAGTAAAACAGAAAGTAAAGATAGGCAGAAATGAGTCTTTTAGTAACATAGTAAGGCATGCAAAATATTGCATGAGAATCAAAAGAACAGAAAGCACCCGAATCCAATACACATCATAAGTAGTAGTCATGGGTGTTAGAAATTAATTAATTTAAATAATTATTTCAATAAGAATGTTTAATAAAATCTTTATGGTGTTTGGTGTTTGGGGTTCTACATCAATTGATGGAAAAAAATTCAAAATCGAAATAGAAGAAAATCAAATATTTGGAGGGAATTGAAACCCTTTCATGGAAAAAAGATGAAACATTTAGTCATCTTGCCAAACCCCAATACTTTAAGAGTTTAAGTGAATATATAAACCAATTCACTAATTCTTATTATGTTGAAAGAAACATAAGTAGAATTCATGAACCACGCACGCGCTCGCTCTCTTGCTTGCACGCACCTGACCAGATTCATATTTAAGGTTTGAGATTATTAACATGATATTTCATCATCGCGTTGTGCATCGATTTCTTCATCCCTCTGTGCGTCAATTTTCTCCGCTTACAAATCTCTCAGTCATTCTTACCATCTTGCAAGTTATTATTATACTTACTTTTAGTTAACTAAGATAAAGATAGCTCATTAACATTATTTCACAATCTCTAATCTGCATGGAGATGCCCTTAACAATTAGAGAAAGTGAAAGCAAATTTATTGAATTGCAAATCGAATAGAAATGAAACTGACTCTATCCAATCCGACATAGTGTTGTATGTGCGTATGTAACATCCATCTCTCCACGCCAACCATGACATGGGTACGACTGAAACCCACAATCGTAAACAAGAAAATGAATCCACGAGAGAATAAGATATCCAAACAATATAGCTATCACAACGGACCACCGTCATAGTGTTTCATGCATGACATACCAGGCGTCCGACGAAGCTCCGATGGATGTTGAAGTCCCCATGATAGATGGCGAGTTTCAAAAGCTGGGCGCTCAATCTCTAATCATTTTGAGTTTTGGATTATCTGTTGCTCGGTGATTTTTCTTTGGAAATGATCTAACAATGGACCCGAAACATAATCCAATCAAGATTTAGAGAAACCTAAGAGAACCATCACATCATGTTAATAGCATTGAAAGGAGAACAATTGAGAATGAAATATCATGTTAATAAACAAAATATCTAATCAAGACTGAGGATGAAATTATAGTGATTGCATTCTGAAATTTCTTATTTTGTATCAATGCACTATGAAGTCATCTTAACAAAGCGATAAATTATGAAATGAAAGGTTGAAGAGAGGAATCGTAAATTGGATAAGAGCCGCAAAAGGGGATGGATGCCTTGTTGGAACCCGGATACCCGTCCAACTGTTCGAGACTTGGGGGTGACCAAAGGCTACTCGTTTAGTGATCGACCCATGTGAGACAAGGTGATAAGAAGCTAGAGAGCCTGCAAAACCACTACAACCTGCCTATAAACAAGACCCGCATGCTGCAGAGAGGAGGTCCCGCCACATACCCGGAAGTCTATAGGAACTTCCCCTCCTAAAGCCAATGCTGAGCTTGGCACAAGAGAGGCAGGCAAGGTACTCACCCACCATAGGGGGGGGGGGGTGAAGGTGCCTTCTACTTGTGCCTTGGGGTCCTATTTATAGGCAAATCCAAATGGACTGCGATTAGCTGCTCCCACCTTCTGAAATGGGTTGTGGATAGCCGTTGCCGCCAATTGGCGGGGTGAAAATCTGTACTCGCCCAGGTGGGGGAGGTCTTCTGTGCTCGCCCAGGTGGGGGAGGTCTTCTGTGCTCGCCCAGGTGGGGGAGGTCTTCTGTACTCGCCCAGGTGGGGGAGGTCTTCTGTCCTCGCCCAGGTGGGGGAGGTCTTCTGTGCTCGCCCAGGTGGGGGAGGTTTTCTGTGCTCGCCCAGGTGGGGGAGGTCTTCTGTGCTCGCCCAGGTGGGGGAGGTCTTCTGTGCTCGCCCAGGTGGGGGAGGTCTCTTATGCTACTCGCCCAGGTGGGGGAGGTCTTTTGTACTCGCCCAGGTGGGGGAGGTCTTCTGTACTCGCCCAGGTGGGGGAGGTCTTCTGTATTTCTGATCTCGACGAATTATGGGTTATACATGCCTGATCCGTCCAGGGGAAGAAGATGGAGAAGGACCTCACATCCACGTAGCTGGAGCAGCCTGGGTTTGGCATCGGGATGGGAGATGACCTGCTCGGTGGAGGAGTCGAAGAGATAAGAATGAGCCCTGAACATTGAAAATGAAGATGTTTAGTGACAAACAGAGTAAGATCAACATTATTTTTCTAATTGAGACAATACATCGAGCATGTACAATACATGGAAAATCAAGTAAGATCAATTGATTTATTTGATATCATGAGGACAATATACATCAAACTCATGCATTGCAAGAAATACAATAAACTGAATCAACAATAGACAATAATCTTGGAAAAATTCTTATGCACAAAAGATTAGTAAAAAATTATATATATAAATTTCCATAAGCTTTTGAATGAAAAATCATGAGGGGATTAAAAAAACAAATTATCATGTTCACATTAATTTTCGAGTCTCACAAGTCATAACCGGTTATGACATTATAAAATACAAACTACAAAGTGAATCATATCACATGATCTGCGCTACTCGAACTCCGTAAGATACTCCTTTAACATGATCATCACTATCTCATGGTAGCGCGAGAGGGGGCGCGATAGGCAAGCAGGGAAAAGAAAAATTAGGGCATGCGCGTAAAAGGGGGTGGAGAAACCAAATAAAAATGTAATTTACCTGATTTTATGGATACACATAGCCAAACTTGATCTGCATATAACTGTTGCGGATCACTCAAGGCTCTGATAAACCGGACTAAATTGGGCCGCCTTAGCCCGGGAGCGTTTGAGCGCGTAAACAATCACAGAAAAAGGGGAAGCTGACAAGTCAAATTTTTAACGTGGAAAACCCGTCTACTGGGTGAAAAACCATGTGGTATGAGCAGTGCCGACCAAACTTCACTATTTTGCTGGCATTATACAGAGTTGTTTCGAAGAACTCGAGAGCGACAGGTCACCTCTCGTTACAATTGTTGATATAAATGTGCTCAGAGGGTGACATGCCACCACTCACAGAGCTAAGTCTTTTGCTTGCTGCAGAGGAGAACGTTGCGCTCTGTGCGTCTTTGTCTTTGTGGCTTGTCTCCTGCTGCGCGAGATGAGTTTAGAGTACTGGTCTTGACGGTAGCTGACACGTTTGTTCTTGAGTGAACGAAGGCGTGCTTGTTCTTGAGCGCACGGAGACGCGCTTGGAGAGAGGAGCGCGCGACGCGCTTGGAGCGGAGCGCCCGGAGGCGCGCTTGGGAGCGGAGCGCACGGAGGCGCGCTTGGAGCGGAGCGCACGGAGGCGCGCTTGGAGCGGAGCGCACGGAGGCGCGCTTCGAGCGGAGCGCACGGAAGCGCGCTTGGAGCGGAGCGCATGGAGGCCCGCTTGAGAGCAGAGCGCGCGGAGGCTCGCTTGAGAGCAGAGCGCGCTTGGAGCGGAGCGCGCGGAGGCGCGCTTGAGAGCTGAGCGCTTGAGAGAGGAGCGCCTCCGCGTGCAAGCGCGTGCGGCCAGGCGGGGCCGCGCGCGAGCGCGTGCTTGCCCAGGTCGGGTCGCGCGCGAGAGTGGGCACGGTCAGGCCGGGCCGGGCGCGCGCGCGCGCGCGCGCACGACCAGGACTACTTGCGAGGCGTGAGGGTGAGGAGCGAAAACCGAAAACCGACAAAATCGACCGAACCGCACCGATTGTGAAACCGAGCCGCCCGGTCCGGTGTCGGTTCGGTTTGGACATTGTGAAAACCGAAGTCATATCGGCTTGGTCGGTTTTCAAGTTGTAAAAACCGACCAAACTGAACTGAACCGAACCGACGTTACCGACTGATATTATTATAAATTATGTATATGTTAGCCTATGTTTTATAATAATTATAAAGTATGTATTAGCTTTTGTTTTACAAATTATCAATTATATATAGTGTACAACCCCGTATTGGCCGAGTGGGCCCCATATTCGCCAAGTGGGTCCCCCAGACCCAGCGAGACGTTGAAGGAGAGGCAAGTGAGGTAAACAAGCATTCGCATAGGCCCAGAGGGGCACTTGCTCGGAGGGCCGGAGTGGCACTCGCCTACGAGAAAGTTCTGATGCGGGGACAGACTAGCGAAGGAAGATCGGAACCCCATTCGTGCAGGGGATTCGGAAGTGGCGAGTGGTGCTTCCACGGACCACTCGCCCAGGCCTGGCGAGTGGTGCCCTCGTGGACCATTCACACAGTGGGATCCAGAGGTAAAATTACATAGATACTCCTTGTGGGCTGCCAATAGCCCTTCAGAACAGCGGGGTTAGGCTGTTAGCAAATCAATTTGGGGTGCGATTAGTAAAATCAAAAGGCGGATTTACGCTATTTGCAGTCCAAGGCTAGAAAATCTATAAATAGACCCTTAAGGGCACCTTGGAGGAGATCAGATCTTTGGAGCTCTCTCCTCCAGGCTATTTTCGGAGTTGGCTGCTAGTGCCATCCAAGGTGCCCGACTGAGCATTGGTTTGAGAGGAGAAGCTCTCTAAGATCTTCCGGGTGAGTGTCGGGACCTCCTCGCTACAGCCTTGAGTCTGTTCCAGATTTTTCATCCACGGTCAGGAGAGTTTAGTGAGGGAGAAGTAGACACGGGCTACACCCCCCCCCCCCCCCCCCCCCCCAGTGGGTCCGAACTCCAGAGACCGGTTGCCGGTTTCAACATATAGGTAATAAGATTCAACCTTGATTCGACTCACGCAGGTTCACAGTTCACTGTTCAGACTTCGCCACTTCAGTGTCACGCAAATACTACAAGGAACCTGGAGTAAATACTAATCCACGACGCTCTACCCCCATGAACATTAAATATTTTAAATTTTGGAGATTTTTAAAGCCCGTTTTTCCTTTATAATTATGTCATTTGACACTGATTAAAGTTTCATTTGAATATAAATATGTTGAGTTTTTAATGTTTGTTTATCCATCATTTTATTTGGAGGAGCCGGAGATGTTTTAACTATAATAAATATATCTAAAGAGTAAACAATTAAACATGCATGCTGAATTAATTTAGTCGTGCTTATCTGTTTGTTGCTTGCTAATTTTAAGAATAGTGTTTGAAGTATTGAATAGTATGCCAATATTATATTGAATGCGTCATTAGATAGCTCGTAAAAAAATCGACACCAAATCGCCAAAAACTGATAAAAAACCGAACCGACTTTGAACTGAACCAACCAGGTTCGGGTCGGGTCGGTTTGGACAAACCGAAAACCGAGGCATGTCGGTTCGGTTTCGATTTGGGTCCAAACCGACACAAACCGAACCGCTCGCACCCTTAGCGAGTCGTGCGGCTAGGGGCGCGTGCTTGCTAACGCATGTATCTCACGGTTTGATCGGACCTATTTTGGCGGAACCCTATCAATAACGTTGCTCTTAATTAAAAGACTGTGTCAGTTAAAGGCTAACATGCAATGATACCTTCTACTTGAGCCTCACAATGGTATGGAGGTCCAAGTCACCCTGGATGATGGAAACCTCTTTATTCAAATTACAATTAAGCAATAAGAAATTAAAGTATGCATAAATGGATATATCATAGACATTCATATAGGCTCCGCTTGGCGGACAAAAATGCTACCATCATCGAATGTATGTTTGACATGACAATGATTATGACCGTCACAAAAAAAAACTAGTTTTAAGCATAAAAATGGATGAAATCCCTTAGGTGAGGTCGGGCGTTCACAAACGACGGTCCGCGTTCACGATCGCCACCATCACGCCAAACGTAGTCTTAGTAATTTGATTCACAACTCATATTATATAATTCCATCGTCTTAGGATTTACGAAGGATCTTACGAAAGTGAATCTTATAAGTGTACTCGAGTTGTTTCCTATTCTCAACAATGGTTTGTGTCGCGGACCGATGAGTGTCACGCCACTTGGTTTTATCCCCAGGGTTCTCTCACGACCTAAATCTCCGAGGAATTATTGCCAATTGAGGGTCATAGTTAGCTCCGATCAAAGTATTTGAAGCTTTTTCTCACAAAAGCAATGCACGCCGCCGGTGGATCATCGTTTTAATCTTCGTAGGCTTCATGGGACGAACAAGATGAAAACAATATACTATAACTTTATGTCTTTGTAACTTGGCATTTAGAGTTAGAAGCGTGTCACAATCTTGTTAAGTCTTGATGGAGATTTGGAAATGGAGCTTGAGCCTTAGTTCGGCGGAAAAGGCAAAAACATCCACCGAAGAGTGAGAACGCAGTTTTCACTCGAGCTCCATTTTCCATCAAAATCGCGGACATCTGCAACTCAATACTATGCCGTGATTTAAGCTTGCTCAAACGAGGCCCAAAAATGCACCAAACGTCGTCTAAAGTTGATTATATGACCGTGATTCCGATCAATGTTCTTCGTGCGGCTTACGATGGTTTGCGTTTTTCTATCTTCTTGTTGGGCATCCATCATCCTGTCATCCAAGACAATTCTATGAATGTGATCCAGTGGCTTCGGGATTCCTTGGCATCCTCGTACAGTAGGATGACCAGGTGGCAGATATTAAAAGTTGGGGTTTTGGGCTCCTCGTGTGTACAATTAATTAACATGGATATCAATGTTTGGGAGAATCCGTGAATCCTTGCGGAGACGGTTTCGCTCTAGTTGAAACATCAAGATAAGAACATGAGCGGAAGCATACCTGAATCCATGAGGTTGGATTGTCGCGGTCATGAATCTTCCAAGTCTACAAGGTTCTGACGATGAAGACGACTCCTCTTTCTCCTTAGGCTCTCTCCAGCAATGAGATGCTAGAACTGAATGTGAGTGAATGTGATACCTTGTGACCCGGGAATCATAACTTATTTATATCAAAACCCTAATGCGACCGTTTTACATTTAAATCCATCATGTAAACGTAAATGACGTCTGGTATCCGCACATAATTAAAACTGTTCATACAATATGAAACGTATTCAACTCGATTAATTAGATCACCTAAATTGGGTCGATGTTAATAATAACCCAGTAACGCGCATAATTAACATATATAACACACATAATTATTATTTCTAACAATCAAATCTTGAATTATGTTGTTGATTGTTGTGCCAATCTGGCCATTGTGCGAGGAAACTTCTCTTATTTTGCAGAGGATCTTCCCAGGGCAGCCAGAGTCTTTATGGAAGATGACCATAATTGCTGCTAGTATGAAAGAGTTCCTTAGCCTTTAGGCTTCGTTTGGTTCGGCTTATTTGCTCCGGTGAGTTTGGACAAAATCGTCATTGTCATAGAATGTATGTTTGATATGACAAATGTTACTACCATTGTCAAAAAAAAAACTAGTTATAAACATAAAATGTTTGGTATGACAATGACGTTTTTGTCCAAACTCACCGGAGCAAATAAGCCGAACCAAACGAAGCCTTAATGTGACTCACCCTCACTACCAAAAAGGTGGTTATTATGTGCAAACCACTTACGCGCGGCACCTACCCATCGTAGATCACATTGTCTCGCCTCCTCACTTAACGAGTTATGTAGAGGAGATCACTCGTCCATGATGTTATGAGGAGTCGCCGATCGCCCCGTTCGCTTAGTCCCCTCTTATCGGAGACTTGCCTTTCGCAGACGCCGATCACCACGTTCACAGTCCTACGCCGACGAATTCGGCGATCTGTTTGGAAGAGATTCGTAGAAGTTTAGAGACGCCTACTGCTCTGGCTTTTCATAGATGCAATGTGTTCAAATTTGGAAGAGATTGGTAGAAGCTTCAAATCATATCCTAGCACCAGTTTTCTACATTGCATTCAGATTGTGTCTTATTACATGTTTGCTTCTATCCCAGGCTTCGTTTGGCGTGGTGGTGGCGGCCGTGAACTCGGTGGTTATGAACCGTGGTTCGTCTCAAAATTAGTTTATTTTCTTAATAGCGGTCATAACCTTTGTCTTGCCAAACATACAACTAACACCAATTTCCTGTGGAGCGTTCTGTGAAGCTTGGCTATGATAATCAAAACATGCTATTATTTCGATTTCTTATCAAAACATAAACAGTATCATATGGTTCTTTTGGCGAACAACCTAATTTTTTTTTGGGAATTGTTAAAAGCACCGCAGTTTTGCCTATGTGCACCGCATTTTTACGCGTCTTTTGAAAATGCGCTTTGTACATGCATATTTAGGAAAAGTGTTCAACACAAAAGTTGTAGATCTCGTCGAGATCTACAACTTTCGTGTTGAACACTTTTCCTAAAAATACACGCACAAGACGTATTTCTAAAAATTCGCTATAGTTACGCCCATGTTTCAACCCGGGCGGCAATACGCTGTGTGCTTGTATAAAGCGTATTTCCAAAAGGCGCGTAATAACTCGTACAAATTGCGGTGCACATAGCCAAAACTACGGTGCTTTTAACAACTCTTTTTTTTCTGTTCTGAACTGCTCTTCAAAGAAAAATCATTCAAACACATCTATATTTACAACAACCCTCCATTCAACATCACTCATTTCACGGTGAATTGTTTTTGGCGATTGTTATCCGCACTACAGTTTTGACTATCCACACTCTTTTTGTATCAGTTCTTACATGTCTTTTGGAAATACGTCTTGCACATGCATTTTTAGGAAAAGTGATGAGATCTACAATTTTCGTGTTGAACACGTTTCCTAACAATGCACGCGCACAAGACGTATTGCCGCCCTGATTAAAACATGTGCATAACTATAACGAATTTTTGGAAATACGTCTTGTGCATTCATTTTTAGGAAAATTGTTTAACATGAAAGTTGTAGATCTCGACGAGACCTACAACTTTCGTGTTGAACATTTTTTCTAAAAATGTATGTACAAGATGCATTTCCAAAAGGTGCGTAATAACTCATACAAAAAGAATGCGGATAGCCAAAACTGTAGTGCGAATAACAATCGCCATTTTTTTTTGGTCCAGGCCCGTCTTCAGATTTTGAGATCAATTTTGTAACCATACGACAGGGCTCCTGCCGGACGTGTCCATTTTCGGTACGTATACGTACATATCCTAGGTGCGTATATATAAGCCTTTTTATCGCAGTGGACCCTTCTTTTATCGTGAAATCGAGAATAGAAAACACAGTAGGGAGAGCGGCGGAAAGCTAGGTCACCGGCTAGAATCGACGCCGTTTTTGCTTGAAAACGTTTGCTCCGCTTCTGTAATCGACAAGATTTGTTCAAAAATCAAGTGTGGTTGGCCATCGACGATAACGAGCCGCATACATTGGACATTGGCTGTCGTCGTGGAGTAAAAATCGAGGAACACTGTGTTTTTGAAGGTAATGTTTATACATTGGACGAAGAATCGATGAAAATAGCTCTGAATCAATTATGTTGAGGTGTTTTGTGTGTTCTTATACGATTTTTACATATTTAATTCAATGTATATGTTTTGAACTCCAAATACAACGTTAATACCGCAGTATTACTAAGATTTTTCAAACATTTAACCCCAAATCAACGCTGATACTGTCGTAGTGTTGTTTTATCATTATTTGTGATAAGCTTTAGTTTTGTATGTCGATCTCTATAAGCATTGCATCTACATACCTGTATTATAGTTTTTTATTTGTTGAACCCGATTCAGTACCATATTACTATTGTAATATGGGCGTATTTTATGAGTATTTTGGCATATTATTGTTTTGGCTTAGTTTGAGATAATGTTTACATTAGTTTCCCTATCTCTATTGCTTATACCTCTCCGCATTAATGTATTTTCGGTGTTGATTCCTGATCACTACCATATTATAATAGCAATACTGGCGTTTTATTTGAGCATGCTGTAATTTTGTGTTTGTAGTTGCTTACAGATTTTATGTGCTTCTATTTACTGTTTTTTAGAGTAGTGTTCAAAGGTATAATACATGTAATACGGTCTTATTCGTGCTTATATAACTCTATATTATTTAAGTCTCTGTTGAACTCCAAACATTACTGTATTACAATTGTAATACGATCGTTTAACTGATATATTTGATTAGTTGCTTATATATTTGAATTGTGATACAGACCTTTAACTGATATATTTACTGTTTTTTAGAGTAGTGTTCAAAGGTATAATACATGTAATACGGTCTTATTCGTGCTTATATAACTCTGTATTATTTAAGTCTCTGTTGAACTCCAAACATTACTGTATTACAATTGTAATACGATCGTTTAACTGATATATTTGAATTGTGATACAGACCTTTAACTTGTTGAGATTGTACCTGTTTTTTCAATGATATGGCAGATGACCCTGACCCTGTCTTATTCATGCTTATATAACTCTGTATTTTTTAAGTCTTTGTTGAACTCCAAACATTATTGTATTACAATTGTAATACGATCGTTGAACTGATATATTTGTATTGTGATACAAACATTTAACCAGTTTAGATTGTACCTGTGTTTTGAATGATATGACAGATGACGCTGTCTACGACTTTACAATGTCGGTGTGCTGTGTCTTCGTTCAAGGAAAAAGCGATACCCCTTATCAGGTCCTTGAACGAACAAACACGGTTTGATTTAGAAGAAGCTGGTATTCTGCGACTCTTCTTTATTCCTAATTTAAACCAGAATATTCCTTTAGTTGTAACTTTGATTCGGGCATACTCCAAGAAGAAGGACGCTTTCCTTCTTGGAAAAGTTTATAAAAAAATTACCGTAAATGAGGTGGCATTAATGTTGGGGCTACCCAACAAATGGTTGAAATTCATATTTAATAGAACCCCTCTTGCTATGTACGAGCAAAAGGATTTGTTGGCAGAAATGTTGCGGCTTTCGGAGGGAGATTGTAGTTTAGAGTTAGAGGGGGCAAAAGGTTGCAGCCCTAGTCAAATATGTATTGTGTAAACTTTTTTTTCCAATAAAGGTTCTAAAAATTCCAAAGTGTTTACAAATGTTTGGAGGATTGGAGGACTTCAAAAAATACAATTGACCCGAAGCGATCCACTGTTTTCTCCAATCGCAAATACATGAGTTAAGTAAAGTGGCCTCGAAAAGAAAATCAAATGAGAGTTGGGGGTACATAGAAGGATGCTCGATTCTCTTAGTGGTGAGCAATACATTTGATCATACAACTTCTTTTTTATTGTAATATATGTTTATAATGTTGAAATTTCTTCATTGCAGGGTTGGTTTTATGAGTTCACCACCTTTTTAACAGTTGATGACGACTTGGTTAGGCCAAGGCTATGTCGATGGTCTCCTAAGTTCAGCTTTTCTAATTAATTTTGTTCAGAGATCAATTCAAAATTAAGATGTCGCGGACAGGTATGTTTTTATATCATGCATCTTCTTCATAGAAATTTTAAATTGGTACTTCAAAAAAGGCTTTTGAAAGCAAGTTAATGATATTGTTAAAAGTATTAAATAGGTGAAAGAGGGTTTTGAGAATATATTACCATCCGAGGAGCTCCTATTAGGAGATGTACCAAAAGAGGATACTGATTTTGAAGATTCCAATGAGAAAAGTGAAGAGTCGGAGGAGGAAGAGGAAGATTCAGTGAAAACTGAGGAAGATACGAAGAGGTATGTGAAGAGAAAACTAGCAGAGTTTATGTCTAAAGTAGAAGAAACACATAAAAAAATAACAAAGAGTATAGAGCGAGAGAAGGACCCGGAGAAAAATGAAGTATTTGGATCAACCAAAAAAATAGAAGACATTGTGATGAAAATGACCTCAGAAATAGAGAGAAACTCGAAAATGCGCCACGATATGGTGATGCAAGAACTCCATGACTTACATGCCCATATCAACGAAAGGATTGATGATTTGAGCACACACATTCACAAATCTAATAACTCTCCAGCTTCACCGTCATTTGAAGCACCCGAGGACACACAGAATTCTATGCAGGCAACCTCCCATCACTCTTCACCTAAATCAACAGAAAAAGTTATAGAAGGTAAGCAGGTAGATGATGACATTACAAATGCTCTTGTGGTTTGTGGGCTTCCTTCATTTAACCAGAAGGGCGATAATACCACGAGCTTGATAAAGAATATTAAAGGGCGTAAAGATAGAAAATCAAAGAGTAAAATTTCATCATCCGCCATTGAGGTTACATATCCTGGACTGAAAAACCTTAGTAAATCAAAGCGTCTAATAATCGATCATATTATGGAACAATTCCCCAACAGGTGATATTATTTGAGATATAAAATTTCATATTGCATCTTATATATACTATATGTTTGCTGATTATGGAAAAATTTATGTGCAGAAATAGTATAGTGATCGAAGCGGGAAATATTACTTTGTATCGATCACACATTGATGATTTATTAGGGAATGGGTGGCTTAATGATAGCCACATAGACGCATACAGTGTATTTCTCACAGTACAAAAAAGTATTCATCCCCGGAAATTTAAGAACTTCTTATACGTCTCACCGAATCATGATGTTAGTACTCAATCTTTTTTTAGAAATTATAATTGGCAAACTAAAAATGTCGAAGAGCGTGTTATATATAACATGTTTGTTTAATGCAGAATCTGAAAAGCAACAAAAGGAGTTCTAAAGCACTTGTGAGCCACATCACGCGTGGATCAATGGAATACGCAAATTTAATACTAATTCCAGTCCACCTAACAAATCATTGGGGTTTGCTAGTCGACAATATTGAGGAAGGATGTTGGCAATTCTACGATTCGTTGTACAAGGAATCAAATTACCAGAAGATTGCTGTTGTGGTATGTTTGTTTTACATAAAAAGTAAGTGCGTGCAGAAAGATTATTTTGAAGAAGATCTCTGTACAGTGCTTCCGGAAAACATTCATGAATGGCCATTATTCTATGTTGATGACATTCCAAAACAGGATAGTAGTGACGATTGCGGGGTATTTGTCCTCCTATATATGAAGACAATCGTTGGGAAAAAACAAATAGATTGACAAATATATAAATTATGGTCTAAAGATATGTCAAAAATAAGGGCTCAAATTGCTATTGACCTCCTCACCACTTTTCCTGAGAAAGTTCAGAGTATGTATTCTTTGATAACCCTGTTTTGTTAAACATTTGTAGTACTTAATATTTACCTTACATTGAAATTTTTGCAGTTTGAAGGGGAACGTAAAATGGATGACCTCATTCTAAAATGACACGACATACTGAGGGACAATCTCGATGGGCATGCTGATGTTTTGTTAAGGTTTTCAAGGAAATATTGTGTTATATACAGTTGTTTTGTTAAGGTTTTCAAGGAAATATTGTGGACTGTGTTAAAACAATTTATGTTAGGATTTGACAGCTATTTCTGCTTACAGATATATTAATATTGTGGACTGTTGTGGACTGTATGTTGTGAACTGTATGTTGTGGACTGTATTGTGACAGACTGTAATATTGTGGACTGTTGTGGATTTGAAAGCCATTTCTGCTTACAGATATATTAATATTTCTTGTCATTTCTGCTTACAGAAATATTGTGGACTGTATGTTAATATATTAATGTGCGTGCAGATATATTAATTCACTTTTGATTGGTAAATATTTTTTATATAGTATTAGTTGTAGTGTTATTGCTAAAGTGAGTATTAAAACCATATGACGAACGAAACAAACCATATGACGAACGAAACAGTCGTAATATTTATGCGACATGGTAAACTGTGTTATAACTGGTAATATTTCACTGTCATTTATTCAAAAATTTCACTAAAAAAAGTAGTGTTAATATCACTCCAAATAGTAGTGTAATTAAAACTGAACTTTATTTCTTCAAAACCACATTTATTCTAGTAATACCGATATTATCAGTGAATACGTATCTGGAGGACAAACAAATAGGCGTATTAGTTATTTAAAAAAAGTAAGGATACATTTACAGTAGGATGAAATGCCCATACAACTGTATTACATTATACTATCGTAATACGATTGGATGAAAGACCCATACAATCGTATTACAGTTTGATTTACGCTAATGCGTAATGAACCTGATATAATTTACACAAACCGAATAACTATTATTAATTCAGATACTTTACCATTTGACTACTTCTACCATTACATTAAAAAAATAATAGTACAGAATAACTGTTATAAGTACAGATACTTTACCATTTGAATACATATTCATTACATTAATAATGTAATAACACATGAATACTGAAATCGTCATTGATCCACAAATTAAAGATGTGACAAAACAAATACTATCGTAATACGATTGGATGAAGTGACCATACTATTGTATTACAGTTATATTGACGTGACTGAGAAATGAACATGATAGTATTTCAAAAATCAGAATTCGTTTTGTTATCAGTACAAATACTTTACCATTTGAATACATCTGGGATACATGAAAAATCTAATGGCACATTAATAGAGAAATCGTCATTGATGGAGAAACCTTCGTTCAAGTCTGCATGTGCAAAAATGGGGTTTGAAATTGAATTCGAAACAAACCCCGAATTATTATCCACGAAATTATGCTGAGTTGGAGGCTCAAAAAACTTCATTGGCAGAAGGTCCCTTCCCTTTAACTACACGCGACTTCTCTGTTAACAAAAAAACAGTAGTAAGATAAATTCCAATGCATAATAGTAAAATTTAAAATGAATTTTAATCATACTTTGTTTTTGGGAGTTTTGTTCCCAATAACCCTTCAAACGTGTCTTTGGCGCACCCTTTGGACGCATGGATGGTGGATCTTTCAACACATCTTTGTCCTTCCGTATAGATGAAACAACTACTTTTTTATTTTTCTCATCATTGTCGATCATATTTTCTATAACTTGACCCACATCATTCATTACCTTAACCATGTACTTCTTTGCTATTTGACAATTTTCCATTTTTGGCAAAGGTCATATGTAGATCGCATCATATGATTTCTGAAAATCAAGTTAGACTCGTTCCGATCTATGGACATCGGCATTGTAAAATTACATCGCTTCTTAGCTTGCATTGTAAATCTTCTTAATATGTAATTTGATTGAATTTTCTGTACATTATGAATATTATAAACCTGGAGTACATGCTCGCACAATAAACCCTTCGTCTGAAAGCCTCTACAAGAACACTCTACATCATTGCTTTTTGTGTTAAATCTCACAATCCAATGCTTTTGTAGACCGGTAGGATCACAATGGCGTATGTTGTATAAAACCATATCTTGGTCATACATTGATTCCTCTGACACCATCAAACCAAGTGCCCCCTCAATCACAACATGCTCAAATATTACATAAATTTTTCTGGTGTATACCTTGGACATTTGCCTAAGAATCATGAAAGACTTTATTTTGAGAGAGTGCGTACCTTGTTTGCATTTGAAATCTTCCTCCTGTTCACTCCTTCGCCAACAATAAATTAATTTATCCATACCCAGAAAGCATTCGGTAAGTGAACTTGTAGGCTTCGAGCAACCATGAATACTATGATTTGCCGATTCACTACGTTGTGTGGATAAAATGCCAAGATCAAATACCTCTTTATTAAAAGCAGTTGACCACTTATTTTTAATGTTGTAAAGCTCATTTAACCATCAGTTCGCTTGCAAATTTCCTTTTGTGATCATATCTCTCCAATACAACTCAAACTCCACTTCACTGTCACATTTAGACATGCAAGTATAAAATAAGGATCTAATGTGCTTGTCTTGGTTGAAAGTAGGTACCTTAGACGGTGCTTTCTTTGAAATGTGTCATTGACATAGGCGATGACTGGTAGTAGGTAAAACACGCTCAATAGCAACTGCCATTGCCTGATCTTGATCTGTAAAAATTGTGATCGGTCGCTTGCCCCCAACAAACTTTAAGAAAGTCTCAAATACCCAACAGAAAGAATCAATCGTCTCATGTGCTATAAATGCACATCCAACAAAAATATTTTGCCAATGGTGATTTACTACTATAAATGGAGCGCATGCTAAATTATATTTGTTTAGCCTATAAGTGCTGTCAAAAATGATCACGTCGCCAAAACATTCGTAATCCAATTTTGCTGGGCCATCAATTCAAAAAAAACTGTGCAGTCGATTCAATTCATCTGTTTGTATATCATAAGAGAACATGCTATCGGACAATTGTCTATCCTTAAAAAGTTCTAATAATTTAGCTGCATCTCCAATTTCGATGAGCACTCTTCTTTCCCGATGTACGAAGTTATATGCATCTGATTTATTGAAACCTACATTTTCAGCTCCGCCAACTTCTTCAGCCATAAGGTTGAACGTGTCAATAGTTCGTATACCAACTCCTGTCATATTCCGAATCAAGGTGGCTTGGCCATCAGCTACACGGCGATGTGATCTCAACAAATGTACGTCTTGAGATGTAACCAAAGGATGATTGTGCTCTTCAATGAATTTTAAAACCTTCCAAATTTTACCCTCTTGGTCAGTAGTAAAGTGCAAGCAAGCCAAGCAGCCCGTCCTTAAATCCACTCTACGAAATTTTTTCTTCGCATCACTACACGAGTTCTGCACTTTATAACCTGCTTTCCAACATGAAAATCTCGTCCCCTGATGATCCGTGTATGAGTCCAATAAAATACATGTTGTTTCGCACACTAAAGCCACACTGACGAGCATATGCAGAGTACATTTTGAAAGCTTCATCATCAGAATGAACCACGGGAAACACTACATCTTCCTTGTGCACCTTCTGTACCTGCGAAAATGCAGATACAGTGTAAGATGCTAGGTAGAGATTCAAATATACGATCGTAATACATTTGTAATATATTCGCACATTATTTTCTATACAGCTGTAATAAAACGTAATCTTACACCAGCTATAACCTCATTAGAAGGTGCATGACTCTTGTCAACTTCCTGGGACTTCTCAGATGATTGATGGTTGTCCTCCATGGAGAATTAGGAGGAAGTAAAATGCTGGGCTCCTCGACTTTTGGCAAACAAAAAAGACCACCGGAGAAGCAGAAATGACAAGAAATGTTTCCTGTGGAACCCTACTCGTAACCGTACATTCGAATCCTCTGTGTGCTCCAGTCGTCTTCTCCCGCCACCACCGAAACAAACGAAGGAGATCGAAGACGATGAAGATGACGACGTAAAACCTGATCCCGCTAGAAAGGATTTATCGTCCCGCCCTAAACCCCGAAAAGAGCCTCTCAAATTTTTGAGAGGAAAAGACGAGTGAAGGGCGAAAAATAAAGTATTTATATACGCACGTAAGCATACACACGCATACGTACAGAAAAATTTTCGCCTGCCGGACCCACAATTTTTTCCTTTCACAACACCCACCGTTCTCCCAAAACAACCCAAATGCGGAAAAAGGCGATTCACAAATAACCTACCCGGCTACCTCTCAAGTCTCATCTCGCATCTCTCCGGCGTCCCTGACCCGGCTACTTCTTTGTTAAGCGCTTTTAACTTTGCCAGGTTCCTTTGGAAAGAATCAGGCAACGTTCGATAGTCTTCTCTTCTTCCTCCTCCTCTCTCTCTCCCAGCTACTCCTTTGCTCTCTTGGAGCTCGTCTGCGGTGGAGCAGAGTGTTTCCTTGAAAGCCCTAGCGATGCCTCGGTAGTTAATTTTTTTTAATGCAACTTCTCTCCAGATGATTGTGTTTTCTTCACAATGGCTCAGCCTCTTCTTTACGCAGATACTACTGTGACTACTGCGACACTTACCTGACGCACGATTCAGTGAGTTCTATACCGTTTTTCTTTTTGTGTGGCCTATTGAATGCATATTCTGGTTATTTTATACTTTCTTTTTCCGATATGCTCTTGAACTAGTTTTTTTTTTAAATTCTGGTCATGCCTGTGAAGGCGATGGATACGCGCACTTATAATGATTATGATTTCATTTGGATCGCTTGCTAATTCCTATTATGATGTTAGTGCCTTCATTGTACACAGTTTCGTTAGTTTATGGCAAAAGCCATTGCTGCACTGCATTTAATTGTGATTGATGTTTCCCACCTTCAATTTGAGGTAATATTATACCACCATTCCGCAAGAGGCAGCCGTTGACACCATTTTTTGGGCCGCCCAAATGCCATGCATCTTATGTAGCTCTCAAACTAATGATTTACTATCTCAGTCTACTATCATATTGAGGGTGATAAGCCGTGGAGGTATTCAGCCGAACATTTTTGATGTTGAAAAAACTATCGCCAAAATTCAGTCATAAAAATCAAATTATCATCACTCGCGATAATTGATGACATTCCAAGTTGTAAATGGTATCACAAAACACTTGAGCTACTGTGAAAACTGTAAAGATGTTGTAGTGCAAGAAAACATGTATATCTGCTTAATCCATCAACTACAACAAAGTTTACTTCCTTTCCATTTGATCCCGATGACCCTTCAATTAAGTATATTGAAATTTCATTTCAAATTTGACCAGAAATTGGAAGCGACTATGAATTCCTATTGGTTTTCTATTAATAAGGTTTACATTGCTGACATATTCTGCACTTACTATCGTAATCGTGGATGGTTGGTTTCATTTTCTTTCACTAGATAAATTATTGTAACCTTCTGAAGGTTGCTTGAATACCTAAATGCTCTCCTTGTGCATCTTCATGATATAATTTGAGGATTGTTTGCCTACCAGCTTAATTTCCCTCCACAACTAATCGTCTTATCCTTTTCAAACTGTTGTTATTCCAAGTATAGTTTGGCCTGCTTGCTGAATCCAACTCCTTGGCTTTGATGATTACCTAAATATGAGCATACTGAGTCCACGAGGTTTGATTTGTTCAAGCAAATCTAAAGTGAAAGTTGCCATTACTACTTGCCCCCTTGGCTTTTCCATTAGTGCTACTTTCTTACCTATTATTTCTGCTACTGCATCGACTTCTACTAATTTCTTAGTCTTGATAAAGAATTTGCACATACATTGTTCATACTTTTTTGAATGTAATAGAGTAATCAAAACCCATCAATTTGATGATATATGCTTTCATCTAGGAGTTGGGGTGCCCTTGTTCCATCTAAAATTCAAACTCTAATGATCAGTACAATTTTTTTTCAATTAAATAATGTCACATTTTTCGCACCACAAGGTTTAGCGCCAAAAGCTCTTTCTCATATACAGATAAGCCAGTGTTCCTAGGACCGAGTTCTTTACTAATAAATGCAATTGAGCGCCCATTTGAAGGATTAGTACTATTACATTGTTTGATGCATCTGTATCAAGCGGAAATACCTTGGAGAAGTTGGAAAGAGCCAATCTAGGACGTGTCCTATGCTACTTCCACTTTCAAGCCTTCAAAAACTTGAGTTGGTGTCTAGCTCCATTGAAAGTGGTCCTTTTTAACACCTCTGTAAGTGCCTTAGCAATATTCCCACAACCTTTGATAAACCTCCTATAATATCCCATGAGCCCCAAAAAACCTCACAATTTTTTGGAGATGTTGGAAGTGGCCATTTCACTATATTCTCGAACTTTCCTAGCTCCGTCAAAACACTTCCTATTGAAATCAAGAGCCCCAAGCATTCAATTATTTGCCACCAAAACTACGCTTCTCCCCTTTTAAGAACATTCTTTCTTGTCTTAATATTTAGAATGCGATTCTTAAGTCACTTGAATTTTCATCCCAACTCTTACTAAAGATTAATTTGCCATCAAAGAATGAAAGAGTACTTAGTCGTTCTTAGTTAGTGGTAGCCGGATATCAAATCCAAATTTTAAATAGTTTGGCTCCATGTAATTCATTTAACAAATCTTCAGCTATATGTATTGGAAACTTATCTTTATTTGTGTTCTTGTTCAATGCCCTGTAATCAATGCATAGTTCTCACCATTCATTCTTTTTATTCACTAAAACTATGTGCAGAGTGTAGGATCTTACTAGGCCGAATGAAATCTACTTCCAACATTCTCTCGAGCAATTGTTCAATTTCATTCTTTTGTAGAGCTAAATATCTATACGGCCTAACATTAACAGTTTGAGTTGGATCCTTCAATATAATATGATGATCCCGTGCCTTTATTGGAGGCAATTATGTAAGAACTAAGAAGAACACATAAATCTTGATATTCTTCCAACTGAGCTAAGAGCTCAACATTCAGTGTTCATTTTACTTGGTAACACTGGAGTTCGAGTCTACAAAGAACATACACTAGAAGCGGAACCACTACACTTTGTCACTGTACAAAAGCTGATCATTGGAAATTGGGCAGGTTTCTGTATTATTTTGTGCATTTTTTAGCCTGTCACCATTTCACTGAACATTGATGTACTCCCTCTAAGTGAATTTTTTATATTTAATATTTTCTGTTTTATCCTTTCATCTGAAGCAAAAAATTTCAACTTTTATCTTGAATATCTTTTGTTTAATTTTAACCAATGAATTTAATTACTTGTCTTCAACATATGTTAGCTATCCTACTACTATGTTTCTTTAGGCAGTCCATTTATTTTGTTCTGTATTGATTCTTGTTGCTTGCTGACACTTGTGCCTTTGCAGCCTTCTGTTAGAAAGCAACACAATGCTGGCTACAAGCACAAGGTTCTGTATTAATAGTTGATTTAAGTCTTTTGTCTTCTCCCTTCTCACCCCAATTCTTGCCAAAGATTCTGATGAATATGCTTGCATTTTCAGGCAAATGTACGTTCTTATTATCAGCAATTTGAGGAGCAACAGACTCAAAGCTTAATAGATCAAAGAATCAAGGAGCATCTTGGCCAGGCTGCAGCTTTCCAACAACAAGTTGGTGCAACATTTAACCAACACCTAATGTCCCTCCAAGCTAACCCTCAAAGACCTCGTCTTCCTATTCTTCCACCCCAAATGTTGCCAATTGGAGCACCTCAGGGACTTATGGCTCCACCAATGGTTCCCGGACTTAGACCCCCAATTCTGCCTAGGCCAATGGCAGGTGCTCCAGGTAGATTGATACATCAGAAGATTCACTTTAACTGATTATAATATAATTATCAGGGGCATTTACCGGGACCTCCCCTCTAAGTTTGGAAAATTACATATTGCACCCCTCTTATTATTGAAATTACGAAAACCTCCCCTCAATGTTACAAAACATTACATTTACCTCCCCTGAAGTTCACATTTCATAACATTCATGCACAAAAATACCCCCCTTGGAGTACATTTTCAGGGGGGGTGGGTATTTTGTGCATGGATGTTAACTTCAGGGAAGGTAAATGTTATGTTTTGTAACATTGAGGGGAGGTTTGTGTAATTTCAATAATAAGAGGGGTGCAATCTGTATTTATGCTATCTTCTAGGGGAGGTTTTGATAATTATTCGTAATTATTAAACACTTCTTTTCTGTTAGTTCATGTCATATTGAGCTGTTCAGCTATATTTCTTGAAGCAAAATTAGGTTGTATATAATCTGGTACTTGGTGAGCAGCATCCAGAGTAATGTTATTTATGTTATCAATGATGACTAGCCTTCACTGTATGTTACCTTTTTTATACAACTTGGGACCAACATCCATTAATGTTTAAAAATTCTACGATGCACATGTGAATTATATAGTCTTGATATGTGAGAGTCACCTAAACTTCTATATTAAGTATTATTTGGAGACCCAGGATGTGTATAAGCCATTGAACTTGGTGTTGATAGACGTTTTTTATAATCGAACATATAGTGGACTCTTTAAAAGTGAAGCTTGTATATTGTTTTTCTAGTTTCTAGAAATATGATAATTTTCAGCATTTTGGAGCTTGTTTGAATATATGGATTTTTTTTGCATATGAAGTGGTAAAGATGTGATTTTATGATCACGGATTGAAAGGATGATTTACCTGTCTCTTTTTCTATCTAAGATTTACTTGGGAATTAATGATTTTTAGTTAGGGATTGGGGATTGGCATGGACAAATGAGCTCATATTAAATTTTGAAGCCTTGGGCTGGTAGTCTAATGTCGATTATTCTTCTTGCTGAAGCTCCATTCTTCTTCTTTTTTTCCCTTGGATTTCATCTTGAGATTTAGGGTTAGATCCAGGGATTAGATTGTGGCTAAAGTAGAAGATCAAGCCATACACCAGTCTGATCTGAAGATGAAGATAACCAATTGGGGTGATTTGTAGATCATACCATTATAATTGAAATGGAAATCATTAGATCGATTGGAGAAGATGGACCATCCATCTAACATGGGCATCTGGATAGTTCAACCAATGAGGAATTATGTAACGGATGTTACGGACTCATGCTGTGCAACGCCCCAAATTTATAAAATTAAATGCGGTATGCGTATATCGACTGTTGGTGTGCGGATAGAAGTTGTTGGGGTGCGGATAGCGAGTTTCATTAGGTTATAAAATAGCAAAACCTAAACCTAAAGCCCTCATACCCGATCCCTCTCCTCATTTCCTTCAGCCGCAAAGGTAGGGCTCGCTCCCTTCTCCCGATCCAATCTCCGCTTCGCGCGTCCAGGAGGCCGACGCCGTCGATCCGCCGTCGATCGTGAGGGAGACCGAGACTCCCTGCTGCAAGCTTCGTCCAACCAAAACCTTGAAGCTCTGTTCTTACCGTTCGAGCCCTCTCCCGATCTCTCCCCGCTCGCAACCATCGACGAAGCCGCCGCCCTCTTTTCGTCCAAGACTTTCTGCCGACCTTGTCGCCGTCGAGATCTTGTTAGGGTTCCCTAACTGCGTCGTCGATTGAAGGAGGGAGCGCCTCTTGCAACCTGTGCGTCGCGGAGAGAGGAAGGGGGAGGTCTGCCATTGTTGAGATCTTTGGGCTGTTGTCGTGAAGGGTTGAAGAGGGAAATCTTGGCGGAGCCCTCTCTTGCCGAAGAAGTCGAAACCACGGAGGGCGTTCTTTACCGGGAAAGCTTTCACCTAAAGCTTTTCATTGCCGATCAAGGAAGGGGGAAGAGGAAGAAACATGTTGCCACCGAAGGTGGAGAGCTCCAACAAACATGTCGTCGCCGCCAACGCAAGGAAACCGCACCGCGATTACTCTTCACCCAAATCCTTGAGGCTTCTATGGCCGAGAAGGATTGGACGCAGGTAACGATCTCTTTCTTCCCGGGTTTAGGCTTCGATTGTGCATGTATGTTATGATGTGATTGTGTGGCACCCGGTTTCTCTAATTATAGAACCTGAGGCGACCACGGTTCCTAGTGAACCTCCGGGTCGATTGTGTCCGTCCCCGACATATTTTGCATTAGAAATATTCGATGAACGATTGCGGATTAGGCATGCTGTGTGAAGCCTATCCGCGGCGATAAGCCCGGATCGGTGATGTTGATTGCATATTTTATACCGGATAATTATCCGTGTTTCTTTTGTCGTGTTCACTTACGGGATGAGAATCGACGTTGGTTGAGGCCTTGAGAATCTGTGTATGACCTAGGTTGATAGTGAGACCGCGTCGATTTGTGATTTGTACCTGTAGAGGAACGTGAGTGACGATGAAAAAATTGGAATATAAATAAAAAATGAGGCTTAGTGGATTTTAGATGTTTTGTCTCGCGAATCATTGCCATAATTATCGGCGTTGGGTGAAAAGCTCCAAGTTTGGGATCAATACTGTATAGAGCGATAATGTTTTATAGAGTACGTGGTGGTAAACTCTTATGCATAATATTGATCGTAATATTAATGAAATTATCGCAAGTGACATTGGAGGATTAATTGGTCAATCCCTCTTAATCGGGTTTTGAGCGGAGGTTGTTATGTGAGCACTTTTTATGGAATTATCCGTATGATATCGTGCCTGAACTCGTAGGTGTTCGATGCCATCTAGTGGCTTAATAGTGTTGAATGATCTCTTGTATGATCTTGTGTGAGTTGATTAGATCTTCACCCAGAATATGTGGTAGATGTGATAACACTTGTAACATGTTTTGCTTCTGTTTTGATTATGTGATGTTTGCTTCTGATTAAGTGAACGGGACGAGGTAAGTCGAACCTGCATCGTGTTGGTGAAACGATGATCTGAGCAACGTGAACAGACTTAACTGAACCCGCACCATGGATGTGGCAGCATGTGGTAGATCCATTTTATATGCTGTACCATGGGAGAGACCGTGAGTCTGGCGATAGTCCGGACAGGTGAACTGCTCAGGGGTCTTGGAGTTGTGTGCTCCTAGTCTTTGTTGGAGTGCCTTGAGTGCACTACTTGTGTTTGGGCCTTTGATGGGCCTTTGTACTGTAGTTCCTTCTTTGAGGACATATGTCAAGTAGGCCCCCTTTCACGTTTGCTCTGATGGTTGTAGACCCGACCCTCCTGTCGCTACGTTTGAGAGCGTGGGACAAACTAGACTTCTGTTGCTTCTGATAAAATAGTTGTGTAGCTCGGCATAAAAAGGGCGTGTGAGTATGACGTGTCTTGTACATAGCGAGAGAGCGTCATCGTGCGTTATGTTGTGGTTTCGGGTTTCATAATATAGGATCTACTAGTGCGACCCTTGATGCCTAGTTGTTTATCGCCTTGAATGTGGAGTTTGGATGTTTGCTTGTTATGGTTTCAGTAGCCTAGGACATGCTAGTCCGCTACTAGGAATAGAGTGCACGAGTAAAGCATTTAGTCTTTAGCCCTGGTATGCATATAGACCCCCTTTACTTTCATGCTCAACTTAGAAACATGTTTGATGATTGTGCCATATACTTGCCTGTTTGCTGTTGTGTTTTATTTGCATGTTGTGACGCGCTGATCTGTAGGACTCCTGCTCCCCGGGATTGGCTAGGATGCCCGGGGAGAGGGAGATTGTTACACAGTGATTGGTCAGCTTCTGCTGACCCTCGTTTTCCGCTCGTTTGCACTTGGTTGCAGGAACGTGCGCGCGCTGGAAGTGCTTGCTGCCAAATAAGAAATGAGCGTAGTAGTTTAGCTTGCTGCTTGGTTTTCAAGTATTTATATGCATAACTAGCTTTGGGACCTGCGAGTCTCTTTTGGGAGGTTGTTCCCATTTCTTTTATTTCATTCCTTTTTCTTATTACGGTGTAAATTTATTAATGGACTGTATATTGTAGTGAACATTCATTTCTAGGGTTTGGTTTAGTTTAGCTTTCGTTTTTTTAATACTTCTGTTTGTATGAGTTGTAGCGTGTCGGGCCCGACCGGACCCATAACATACGACGAATTACAAGTAGTGTGTTACACGCTGGGGGATCACGTACAAGCGCCATAACTCGGCACACACCGCTTAGGATTTATCCTCAATGTCCTCTTGTATCTTTTATTTTCAGCATTTTTCTACCTAATGTTGTGTTGGACTTTGGGTTCGGTTGGGTCTCCAACCCATATGGGTGGGAGCATGGTTGCTTGAGATTATTATGAAAAACATTTACCAAACTTCTCTCTCTCTAATTCCTCTCTCTCCACCTTCACGGAAAACAACCCGAAAACCCTAGTGCATGCCTCCCGTCCCATCCTCCGCACGCGACTCGTTCCGGGCTACCCCTCCTTGTTCGCCTCCATCGATCGACTGCCCTCAACCAGTCGTCCCACCTTTGTCCGTCCCTTCAGGAGAAATAGGTTCTAACAAGGGCCACGCCGATCAACTCCAGAATTTCCCTCCTTTCCCGCCTCGAACGAGGGCACAATCGAAGGCCCTTAACATCTTGGTATCAGAGCTCTCCTCCTCCGCCACCCCTCCTCATTCCTCTCCTCCGTCGGCTCCAGCGGGGTTCGCCGCCGACGCTCCGCTGATCCACCGCCCTGTAGCTTCCACACCCGGATCAGGCCACCCGCCGCATCGTGAGCAGTCCCCGGTCCTCTTAGGGACCTCAACCACCGGCCTTCCGCTGCTATCAGAGAGCACATGCATTTTTCTCCCTCCCCCCTCTTCCGCTTATTCCGCTCGGACAACACCCATGGACGAGGGAAACCCTGGCGGCCTGACCTTGGCTCAGATATTGGAATCATTTCAACATATGATGGTGGCCAATAATAAGTCCCTCATCGTAGCTCTTCGACCGGACGCCTTACCGCCGACTCCGTGTGCTGCCTCGGCCTCCTTGCAGTGTGTTCACGAACTAACTATGCAACGAACCGATAGGAACAACTTTCCCCTCTTTGTAAAGATGGATTTTCCGCTCTTTGACGGTCGGGAGGACCCTCTTACGTGGCTCACACGCTTCGAACAATTCTTCGAAACCCAACGCACTCCGAAAGAATTGGATCGGTATAACTTCTTTTCATCTCATGGGTTCCGCCCAGCTCTGGTTCTCACAGCTCCGTTGTGAGCGTCCGCACTTGATATGGAGGATTTTAAATCGCAGTGCATCCTCCGTTTCGGCCCTCCCCCTCACGAGAATCCTATTGGCGATCTCATTTCCCACCGGCAAACGGGCTCTATTGATTGAGCGACAGTGCACCGCTATGCTATAGCAGGGCATCATTCGCCACAACGTGTCCCCATTCTCCTCTCCAATGTTGTTGGTCAATAAGAAGGATGACACATGACGCTTTGCGTCGATTACCGCGAGCTGAACGCGAGGACTGTGAAAGACAAGTTCCCCATTCCAGTCGTTGAGGAGTTACTGGACGAGCTGCACGACGCCCGCTTCTTTTCGAAGCTGGGCCTTTGCTCCGGGTACCATCAAGTGCGCATGACCCTCGAGGATGTGGAGAAGACCGCTTTCCGCACCCACCATGGCCACTTCGAGTTCCTCGTGATGCCCTTTGGGCTCACCAACGCCCCCTCCACCTTTCAGGCCCTCATGTACGAGGTATTTCGCGACCTCTTATGTCGTTGTGTGATTGTTTTCTCTGACGACATTTTGGTCTACAACGCGACATGGGAGTCCCATCTGGGCCACCTCCGAGCAGTTTTTCAGTTAGTCCGAACTCACAGATTATTTTTGAAGCGCGCTAAGTGTTCATTTGGGACGGACCGGGTCTCCTACTTGGGTCACATGGTCGACAGTACCGGGGTGTTCGCTGACCCCCTCAATATCATCGCCGCACCATTGTTTGCCCAAGTCCCGACGGGAACTCCGGGCTTAGTCGGCTACTATCGGCGATTTATCGAGGGGTACAACATCATTGCCACACCATTGTTGCCCTTTTGAAGAGACAGTACTTTGCTTGGGAGGACTCGGCGACGATGACTTTTCGCGCACTTCAGCTGGCCTTCGTCTCAGCTCCAGTATTGCGCCTACCAGACTTCGACCAGAAGTTGCAGGTGGAATGCAATGCCTCCAGCCAGGGGTGCGGTGCTGTGCTCCAACAAGAGCGCCACCCGATCACATATTTCACTTGTCGGACTGCCCTCACCATCAGAAGCTTCAGGCTTACGAGCAGGAGCTGATTGTACTTGCCAAAGCCATCCAACATTGGCGACCGTACTTGTAGGGACGCCCCTTTCTGATCCACACCGATTATTTCAGTCTTAAGTATCTCTTGGAGCAGCGCCTCTCCACGGCCCTACAACAGCGTTGGATCAACAAACTTTTGGGTTTTGACTTTCGTGTGGAGTACAAGGCAAGGGCCTTGAACCGAGCCGCCGACGCTCTTTCTCGCATCGATCACGACGAAGGGTCCTTATTGGCCATCTCTTACCCGACTTCGCCTCTTCACCACCGCCTGCGAACGGAGATTCAGGACACACTGATTCTTCAGGAGCTCCTTCTCCGCATTGACGAGGGAAGTTTGCCCTCACATTGGACAGTTCGGGACGGGCTCATCCCATATAAGGATCGACTCTATCTTTCAGACACTTCCCCCTTGATTCCGGAGATCCTGGCAGGGATCCACGACGCCACACATGAAAGGGGTTCATAAGACCCTTCACGGATTCGTGTGGAGTTCTTTTGGAAGGGCCTCAAAAAGCGGGTCCAGGACTTCATCGCCCTCTGCCCCACCTGCCAGCGTAGCAAGGCCGACCAACTCTTACCAGCCGGGCTGCTTCAGCCCCTTCCCATCCCTACACAGATATGGACGGATCTTTCTATGCACTTCATTGAGGACTTATCGACTTCGAAGGGCCGTTCCATCATCCTCGTGGTGGTCGATCACTTGTCCAAGGGCGCACACTTCATGGCGATAAGTCGCCCTATTGTAGGGGATGTGGTAGCACGCATCTTCTTCGACTAGGTGTTCTGATTACATGACATTCCAGAGAGTATAGTGTCCGACAGAGACAAGGTTTTCACCCCCCTCTTTTGGCAGGAGTTATTCGGCTTATGCGGCACGAAATTGACACTTTTGTCGGCGTGCCACCCGCAATCCGACAGGCAGACGAAAGTGGTTAACTGGACACTGGAGATGTACCTACGCTGTGTTACAGGGGGGACCCGCAATCCGACAGGCAGACGAAAGTGGTTAATTGGACACTGGAGATGTACCTACGCTGTGTTACAGGGGACCGCCCCAAAGATTGGGCATGATGGTTTCCTTGGGTGGAGTACAGCTACAACACTTCCTACCATCCATCTTTGCAGACCACTCCCTTCCGGCTAGTATATGGTCGTGATCCACCCCGCCTACTCACTGACGTCAGCGCTTTCGCCCGCTCAACCGCTGTTGACACTGAGCTGTCCACTCGGGATCAGATCCTCGCCTTAGCTCGTGAGAGACTTCTCCAGGCTCAGGCCCACATGGAGACGGCTTACAACCAGAGGCACCACGAGCTGTTCTTCGCCCCTGGGGATTGGGTGTGGCTTAAACGCCACCCTTATCGTCCGTCTACCATCGTTCCGAGCTCATACAACAAGCTGGGGCCCAAGTTCTATGGGTCATTCCTGATCTCAGAGCGTTTCGGCGAGGTGGCATATCGTCTCCAGCTTTCGGCCGATGCCCGGATCCACGACGTGTTCCACATTTCGCAACTCAAGCCGTTCGTGGGAGTACCGCCTTCAGAGCCCGTGGTCCACTTGCCTTCACTGTTGCAGGACAAGCTTGATGACAACGCTGGCGGAGATGTTACGGATGTTACGGACCCTCGTCGGGGAATCACGCACAAGCGCCGCAACTCGGCACACACCGCTTAGGATTTATCCTCAATGTCCTCTTGTATCTTTTATTTTCAGCATTTTGTATTTTACGTTGTGTTAGACTTTGGGTTCGGTTGGGTCTCCAACCCATATGGGTGGGAGCATGCTTGCTTGAGATTATTATGAAAAACATTTCCAAACTTTTCTCTCTCTCTAATTCCTCTCTCTCTCTATCTTCACGAAAAACAACCCGAAAACCCTAGCGTGCGCCTCCCGTCCCATCCACCGCACGCTACTCGTTCCGCGCTCCCCCTCCTCGCTCGTCTCCGTCGATCGACTGCCCTCAACCAGCCGTCCCACCTTCGCACGTCCCTTCAGGCGAAATTGGTTCTAGCAAGGGCCACGCCGATCAACTCCGGGATTTCCCTCCTCTCCCGCGTCGAACGAGGGCACAATCGAAGGCCCTTAACAAATTACGAAGCTTTATTTATTTATTTATTAAGAAATTTGGCCTGGTATTGCATTTAGCTTTTATGTGTTGTTTAATCTACACCAAGGGAGTTTATTAGATTGTTTTAGGGCTGCCTACCTATTTAAAGGCTTGTGATATAATTAGAATTATTCATTCCTCTCCAAGGGTACTAAAAAATATGTTCTTTTCTCTCTCACTAGCCGACGACCAAGGGTTCTTCTTGCAAGCATTGACCCCTTCTCAATAGCTGCAGCTCGATCTCCTCAACACTAGTTACTTGCTGCCTTCAACCTTAGGCCATCTATTGCCACCAACCTTTTCTACATTAGTCGCCTACAGTAGCCCTAATTGGCGCCACTACACTGGTTGTACTCTTTTAGCCGAGTTTTGGAGCTAACCATATATCTTGAAGGAGTGAAAATAGAGGTATGTTTACCTCTGTGAGAATTACTATGATTCATCAAGAAGACCAAGAATCTTGGTATTGGAAAAGCAATCCTGTGGTACATAGTACATAATCAATAATCCTGTCACATCCGATCTATTGTTATGAGGTTTTATCGTGTCGATAAATGGTTAGAATTGGATAAAGTTGGTATTAGAGGACCATTCTTTGGTACATGATCGAATAAACAAATAATATCAAGATTCGGAATAGATCTTTCTTGTCTTAGATTTCCAAAGAATACTAGAAAAGAAATAAAATGAGGAATCAATGAATCAACTCCTGATTTTGACGAGCTTTATAGGCTTTGTTGAGATCCTACTTCAATCGAGCTCTTTAGGCTTAGTCAAGGCTACATTGATCTTTGTCGGGCTTCATCGAACTCCGTAGGATTTGAGGGCTTCAACCATCGCAACATCTAGTGTTTCTGTAATTGTTGCTTCAGACCATAGCATCACAGCTTGTGACCTCCCTTGGTGCTTTGTTGTCACATCATCCATGTTGTCGGCGCCTCCCATCGTTGTGTCCAGTGCTGCCGTCGCCTCTTGGTGCAGCGTTTTGTGCCTTCATCGCCTTATTCTACAGTGTTCAGTGCCATAACAAATCAACCTCTTGTTGCTGCAAACCCGCTAACGCAACAACCTTCTACTGCTTTTCCTCCTAAAGCCACTCCCTCTTTCCACTGCACTCTCCTGCCGCTACGTCTTCCTACTGTAATGATTTCTTACCATAAAAAACTCTTTCCTCCACATCCTCTTATGTCTGCAGCCTTCTGCTTTTGCATCCTCCTGGCTCCACAACCTCTTTTTGCTGCAGCTTTCTGCTGCGACTTCGTTAACCACCGTAGCTTTCTGCCGATTCTCACTTGTTGAGATTCTACTTTTCCGATTGTTTAGCTACACCGATTTAACTCTTTTTTGCTCGGGTTTTCAACAATATTATTCTTTTTCTTTATGCATAACTTGAGTGATGCTCGCAATTGCATTATTGTTTCTTGAGCTTCACTCGTGTGTTCTTGTGCCGATTCTCACTTGTTTTGATGATTGTTTCTGCAGAGTATCCATCAAGGGACATCTGAGTGTCGTGACAATTTACCCTCCTCTATTGATGTTAAGGACCCTTTTTTCGGGTACTCCTTACACAACAACCAATTTAGGTACCTTTTTTGCCCTAATGAAAAGTATATCTCGTCTCTCTCATAGGAGCTCTTGGATATAAGATTGTGATGCTACTGTTCATATGTCGCCTTATCCATCTTTATATTATACAAATTCTACAATTCCAAGATATTTTATTAGTGCGAATAAAGCCACCACCCCAGTTACTAGATCAACATAGTGCCTCTTACCCCTACTTTTTAGCTCTGCTCAATTTTCCATATTCTTAGTTCTCACTTCAATTTACTTTCAGTAAGTCTTTCTACTCTTCTTACTCATAACCATAATTATCAATAATCATTCCGCCTTCCTATTTTATGATACAAGATATTCTGACTCAGAGCATCATTGGTAGGGGGTGACTTGCAACATCTTGTGATTCGATGTCATATGCAACCATTAGATTTAAAATTTCATTGATTAATGAAAATACATAATAAAATAATAAGTTTATTTACATAGAAGCCAATTCAGGAGGAGGGGTGCGAAATTATCTGCCTCCGAGCGATTTCTTTGTTAGAGAGAGGGCACATTTTCGTTCCCAGAGAAACGTTGCTGTCGTCGGTCGAACCTCCGAGCCTCGCCGGCTGCTTATTGACCCGATTAGATCTACCTATACTTCTAAGACATCATTGAAGCTTGCGAGTGGTGAGCAGAGAGCTACTCATGCTATTAGCTAGTTGGAATTATGAATAGTTGTTGCCTCCATTGACAAACCACCATTGTATATGCCGTTGAAGCAATGGTTTCTCTCGATAAAGGTAAGTGTCTTTGTTTTTGTAAGTCGCCGAGCACCACCACATTGACGGTTCAACCGCCGGCACCGCTGTTAGTTGCCGAAGAGTTTGTCGGGTTCTAGTTGCTAAGATTCCAGTCTTTAATACTTGAGAATACTTAAGTCATAATTTTTATGAGACTTGTACCTATCTGGGCATTATCCATCAATGCTCTTATACACCGCAACAAAATGGTGTTTCAAAGAGGTAGAACTGTCACCTCTCGTGGTAGCTCATTTTCTTATGTTAAAAATGGATGGTCGTATCATTTATTGACATTTTGCTATTATGATCATCTACTACCTTATCAATTATTTGCCTTCCTCCGTTCTTCACTATATCTCTCATTTTTTCATTCCTTCTCTATGTACACCTCCCTTTCTCATTACTTCTCGTGTGTTTGGCTGCATGTGCTATATCCATATTTTGGGATCCCACGCATAAATTGTCACCATGTGCGACCAAAAATGTTTATGTTGGGTATTCTAGAACTCATAGTCTATGTGTTATTCCATATTGCCTGGAAGATTGTGACATCGCTGACGTCACCTTCTTTGGGGATCCATTCTTTCATACTTCCCTCATGTATTCTTTTCTTAAACCTTAATAATGCTCATCATATACCTCCAATCGTTGATCCCCCCTTTCCTTTAGCTACTCAAGCTCCACCACCACCTTTAGCTCCCCAACTCCACTAGCTCCACTGCCACCATCTACTGTGCTACCAACTCGGATGCCCCTGAAGTATTTTGTCCATCGTAAACTTCACCATCCTGGCCCGCCTCGCAGTAATGATACTCTTGTGTTGTAAGATCTTTCCATTACACTTTACAAATGTAAGTGATCATTTACTACTCATTCTTTGCCATACTTTTTTCTTTTCATCGATTGACTCCCATCTTTTACAAATTCACTTTTTCTTTATCTTCAATTACCACTCAGTCTATTCATGAGGCATTACAACATCTGAGTTGGCGGGTTGTGATGGATGAGGATATGTAGGCTTTATGGGCCAATCATATGTTGGATCTATAGTCCATTTACCTCCATGAC
Organism: Dactylorhiza incarnata; assembly: GCA_033032865.1. NCBI lineage: Eukaryota > Viridiplantae > Streptophyta > Magnoliopsida > Asparagales > Orchidaceae > Dactylorhiza > Dactylorhiza incarnata. The sequence continues at coordinate 2,118,819 of JAWHQI010000192.1, read as the reverse complement.
AACCTCATGTTGGTTACTGATTGGTATTCACTATGAAATAAAGTTGTTTAGTTATGTCGATCGTCGAAAAGCGTTCCTTATTAGTAAAGGCTCAAGGTGCACTAAGGTGCAAATTGGTCTTAGAGCCTAGGCGCAAGGCTCAAGGCGCAGACGTGCGCCTGATGAGTGCTAGACACAACCACATTCATTTTAAATAATCGACATCAAACATCAGTTTATCTTCTTGATTAGATTCTTCATCTATTCTGTTCATTAATTATTCATTACTATCATTTGTATCTTTTAAAAAGTAGAATTAATGTGGTCACTTGCATCATATTTAAGTCTCATCGCCCGATTATGTTTCACAAACACTAAATCATGCAAATATTATTGAGTTCTTACATTATTAATTTTTCTTTATTTTGAAAAAAAAAATTTACAACAAAAAATCTCACTCAGACACGTCTTTTATGCTTCAAAGGCGCACGAAGGCGCAAACCTCTGAGTCTGGTGAGCCTTGAGCCTTAGGCGCGCCTTTAACAAAATAACTCATCGTCATCAGAAAGGCATTGATGCACCGTGATTCTGCTTGTCTGTGACAATGTAGTAGAGTATCCAATGTTGAGCATCGCCTAACCAGGTATTTCTAGACAAAGGATCTAGGCCTCCATTTCTTTTTTGGGGGTTGATTTGATTCCCATTGTGACTCTCATTCTCTCTCAGATGAACTACTGCACAAACCTTCTATATGATGCCCGTTATTTGTATTTTAACCACATCATATGCCTGCATACGCCAATGTGAAGCTTTCTTCCATTGCCTTCACCTCTCACCCATTGTTGCCCAAGCTAGAGTGTTGTCATCCAAGGTTGCATACAATATATGTTAGGTTCATGTTGGTTTGAGTTGAAATGCCGAATATCAGATTGTAGGGATTTATTTAGGATATTTAACTAACTTATATATATATAAATATAAAATTTAACTTTAACTCCTAAATGTTCCAATATAGTAAACCTCAAAGTATCAAGTTCTATCCAAACCAATTGACAAATCAAAATATTCTCAATGATAACAATTAATAAAATCAAACTTTCTTATATATATTATTATTAACACACACACACACACATATATTTATAAGTATTAACTTATAAACATTCCTAAGGCATACATTACTTTTTATCTATATATTTTTACCAAGTTTAACGTCCTTGGACGGTCTTATAATCATCGAAATGATATTTTCTTCATACATGGCGTTTCATGGCATTCCTTTCCTAAAATGACATATCGCCAGACATGACACGTGACTTCTACAATAGTGCGATCATTGCTTGGTTTGAAAATGACATCTGACGACAAACAATCACATGTTCATAACTTTCTTTTGTTATGAGTGTTGTGAGTCAGTTCGTGCATCTTCGTCGTATCTCCCATATGTAGGCAGTTGAGTGCATTCTTTTGTATCTGAAGCACATTCTTGGTTAGAGATTGATTTGCCGACCCTCTTCTACTCTCTCCCTTGCAGCCTATTCTAACGCCAACTATGCACGTTTTATTAATGCTCATCGTTGCATTAATTGTTTATGTACTTTGGCGGCAATTTGGTCACTTGGAATCAAGTGCCAACATTCCTGAGGCTCTGTACTTTCGCGATACTCTTTATTCTGATGCCAACATTCCTAAGGCTCTCAGTCGATCTCGGTGTGTCATTATCTTCACAAACAATTCTCTCCTCTGAAATCAGCTACCATTCATATCACCGATAACCCTATTTTTTGAGTGCACTAAGCATATCGAGGTCAGTTGTTAATTCATCAACACAAGGTTAAGCTACATGAAGACCAATTACATCATGGTTCTTCTGCTTCATTCGTTGTAAATATTCTCATAAAAGTTTTATCTCTTTCATTGTGTTTTTGCTTTCTCTCCAAGCTTAACTATTATGTCATGTATGCTCCAACTTGCAAGGGAGTGTGGAGAGTTGTGTATTTATTTTATTATCTTGTCTCTATTTGGTCTTTCATCTCATGCATAAAATAGATGCCAGAACCTCTTTGTATAAATATAGGTCTATTCTTGACCTCTTGTTAGTATCAAGATTATGAATTTCAATGTTTTTACCTCTGCCTAGTCTAACTGTGTTAGTGGCTATGTTGATGGAGCAAACGATCACTATGATAGAGTTGATGAAGATGCCTATTCAAACAACACACTTGAATTAGGTAACCTTAATTGACAATCTCCTACCATGAATGCACCAATAAATGCTTAACAAATAAATATTGGTAATATGAGAAGAGACGAGGAGGATAAGGACATGGTTGGGAATGAAGATAGATCTAGAATTTTTCAGGTTAAAACCACAATCTATATTCCCAATTTTGATGGGATAATACACGTAGAGAAATTAGATGCTTGGATTGACCAATTGGAGACATATTTCACCTTGTACACGCATGACACTAAGGATAAAGTAGTCGTTGCTCAATTGAAATTAAGCCACGACACTTTAGTTGGTGGAATGCACGCTTAAGCAGTATAGGTCAGGAAGATGTAACCTGAGTTTGTTGAAGGTGATCATAGGACAAAGGAGACATCTTCGACCGCTTCTTCTGAGTCTAGACTCTACCCATTGTTATTAATTCCTGTCATTGCAGATTTGCAGATCAAAAACCTATAAGTTGGATAAACAAATGTTTCTTCCATTTGTCCTCATCCATACTATTAGTCATTCGAGGAAGAATTAAGATAAATACAACATGAGTGAAGCAAGGAGTACGGTATTTGTTATCTTAAATTACTCAATTGTTATGGCCTTCTTGGTTAATTGCACGGAGGTTTATATCAATCAAACATATTTATTCATATGCATTGTCAATGCCATGTGTTGTTGTTAAGTAAAACTATTCGGCTCATGAGAATGTTGTTATGGGCCTTGGTCGGGAGTGGCCAGAGATGGAGAGGATAGCGCCAGATGGAAGGATGCTAGATGGATTCGGTCTGCTGCCGGAGTTTGTTGGTGGCCGAAGAATTGCTCACATTTGGTGAGCCAACACAAGGGATCACTTTTCCCGTCATAGGTGGGAAATTCTAATCTGGTGTAGCGTAGTTCAATCGCAACAACTGGGTGCGCGGGAAATGACAGCGGTGGCTCGTGGGCGGTCAGTGGCGGGGCTTGGCGGAGAAGTGGCGGTGCCTGACTGCTGCTTGTACGATCGTGTGCGGGGGAGGTAGCAAGATCATCAAGGCGCTTTGAGAGCGTAGTAATGACCTCCTGTTGGCGTTCCGTGACTGCAGTTTGCGCGGCCTGTTGTGCCATGACGGCCTACAACATGATCATAATCTGACTTAGTTGGTCAGATGAGTCACCCATAGTGCGAGAAGAGGAGCGAGAAGAAGAGCGGGTGACAGGGCGTTGGAATTGCGCCGAGTCGGATGATTGGGAGTGGCCACGGGTGCCGCGGTTGCGCCCAATATTTTCAAATAATAATGCGCCGGTGAATAGTTGAATAGAAAAGGGTTAGTTGGGTGTGCGGCTAGAGGTAATTAATGAAGCGGCTTAGGTATTTAAATGAGAAGTAATAATAATAATGGAGAGGAATGAGAGTGATGGTGGGGTCCACGAAAATTAAAACAAGGAAATTAAGAGGGTGGCAGGCGGTTTGTTTGGAAAACGCAGGAGGGAATGATAAATAATAATGGTGGGGTCCACGAAAAGTTTGAGGAATAAGATAATAATAATAATAACTAGGTAGGAGGTGGGCTGTCCGAGGAAATGATGGGGCAGATGACGTGGACGGACAGGGCTGATGCACGCGTCGAGGGCTAGAAGGGTTGCTGCACGCGTCGATTAGAGCGTGGAGGATAGGGCTGCTGCACGCGTCGATGAGAGTGTGGAGGACAGGGCTGCTGCACGCGTCGATGAGAGCGTGGAGGAGGCCTGCTGCACGCGGCGAGGGCTAGAAGAAAAAAAGGCGCAAGGGATGGAAGAGGGGTGTGCGGGTGGGTGACAGAAGCGGAGGAGACGAGCTGGTGGTCGATGGCTATGTGCGTCGATCTGCGTCTATCTGGTCGGCGACTGGTCACGGAGGCTCCCGTGCGCCTAGGGCGTGGACGACCGAAAGAAGAAATGACGATGGATGGATGGAGCGTCGTCGTCTTCGAAGAGCAGAGAAGCTGCACGACGGAAGAGGAACGCGATTGTGGTGTCGTTGTGGAAGGACCACGGGATTTGATGAGGTGTCTGGACGGAGGAAAAAAAGGGAAGGCTCGGGTTGCTGGACTGAAGAAAATTGAGCGATGACGTGCTGGAGAGGACCGAGAGCTCTGATACCAAGTTTGTTATGGGCCTTGGTCGGGAGTGGCCGGAGATGGAGAGGATTGTGGTGGAGATACTACGGAGCCTTGACCGCGGCTGCCTAAGCGGGGCTTGCTCGTTGGAGGAGAGAGCTACCAAGACCTCACACTCAAGACGGGAATTAGAATTCTTTTTTCTTCCTTCATACAACACCTCTAATGCCTTTATATAGGCTACAACATATAATAAGACATAATGATAATGATGACGCCTAATAGTAGACCCGGAGCTCGAGGCCCCCTACATAAAAGATGACAACTAGACACTTAAATAAAAGCAATAATACTGCGTGGTACAATCATAATACGCGATCCGTAACAAATGTCTTTTAAGTATTTGAAATCAAGAACAAATTTGATGAGACGTGACGTGGCACCTGGGCATTATAGGAGTACTATAGCTCACTAAAAACATTATGGCAAGCATACAATATTTTATGTTAGGCAGATTCACGGGACATGGGGAACCTTGAAGTTTAAACAACATCTTAAGAAAGAACATTTATATGGCCTCAACAAAGTATTAGATGAGGTGAGGGGCAAATTATGAAATGAAAACACTGCCCATATCAATGAAGCTTTTCTAGAGGTATTGACGAAGGACGAATGTTAATTGTTCTCTAAGGAAAATCTAATGAATGTGTGTAGTGTTGTGGATACACTTAAAATGATGCGATATCATGCGATTGTGGAACGTTTAAGTGCAATAAATTTTGAAATTAATATTAAAAATCGCAAACATTCACGTTAGAGATTGTGTTAGAAACATAAGCAAGATAGAGATGAAGTTAAGTAGAGAGAGTGCTTCAATCAAATATTCGGCGAACAAATCTTTCAATTAGAATTAAAACCAGGCAAACTTGTACAAACTAAGATCCCAAATAATGTGTTTCACCAAATAATCAATACAAAGTAATATTGACTTCAAAGTATAATTTACCAAAGTAATTGGCACCCGTTGAATGGCTGCTGAATTCAGAAACTAAAGAACAATTATATATTGCTGGGTGCAGAGTGCGTGGGTTTGCTGGAAGGTTTGTGTTGGGTTGCTTGGGAGGTGAAATTCCGCAGTAGAAGGGGAACAGGCTGTAGAAGCTTGGATGGAAGCAAATTTGTAGTTAGAGGAGTGGACGGCAGTGAATGGAGAACCAGGACAGTGGTAATTGCCTCTGGATGGTGGCTGATGTGGGTTTGGAGGGTGGAAGGCAGTGGTTAAGGATTAGGAGCAGTGGTTATGACTTTGAAGAGGTTGACTAATGGATGTGGACTATGGAATGAGGCGATTACAACAATGGGGAAGGAGGGGAAGCTGTTAGAAGTGGTTTCGGGCAATTAATTGACAGTTATTGAGGGGTGGGGTGGGTGGTTATTGTTAGTGGGGTGAGTGGGGGAGGGTAGTTACTGGGTAGTTATGAGGAATTGTTATTGGAAGGGGGGGAATGGACAATTACTGCAATAAATGACAGTAAGTGGTGGCGGCTGAGGATAATTTTTGGGGAGGTTATCAATGATAAAGTAGTTATGTGTAGTGGGAATATAATTACCTTGACATCAACACCAAGGATCCATAGAATCGATACTATGGGGCGATCATGGGTACCCAAAAATTCTATCAAAATTTTAAGTGTGACCATAATGCCCTTTACCCCACCAAGGTTTTATTTGACCTTGTCTTGACTTTTCACACTTCCCCACACCTTGTCAGAGGTTAACCATGGATTATTTAGATGTCAAACCAAGCTTCTCTAGCTCCCTAAGCTATGCGAGAGTAAACCAAGACCCCACATTGATTTGTGTGCACCTATAGCATCAATTCCACCTCCCTAGGCATTCTCAAGTCAACCATGGGTTAAGGGTTGACCAAAATTGGTCAAACCCAATCAATAATTGGTTTGGCCGATCCATTAAGTCTCTGTTTGAGTAAGGAGGAGTGGTGTAGCCATTTTAAACCAAGGAGGTGGCTACACCATGATAAATTTTGCCATAGAGAGGAGTTATCACTCATTAAGAGAGTGGGTGGTTATTTCCACTCTCTTAGGCCGCTAACTTGAAGTTAAGCCCACTATCCTGATATTAACTCTCTTCCACAAAATTAGAGAGCATACTACCTCATTTCGAATAAAAAATGAGAGGGAGAAGTACAAGGAGTAGAAAATGAGAGGGAGAAGTACAAGGAGGCTTGCCGGAGAGATAGAAGAAGGAAGAGGATTTTGTCCACCACCACCTCCACCATGCCTCCTCGGCTTCGTTCAAGTCGTGCAAATCCATCTCAGGCGACCCCTCTACCCTCCCCTCCAATTCTATGACTTAAACACAACAAGAAATCACAATTAAAACGATCCAAAACAACTCCGTAACTCCATCAAAGTGAAACCGAGAAATGAGAGAGAAGAGAGTATTTTTCGGCGACCACTGACGGTGGTTGGTCATCGGACCACCCCTGGGGTGTTCGCCGACCTCAGATGAGCAGGTCGGTGCAGAGCTCCGACTAGAGGTGGCCGGAGGGCGGCAACGGAAGTCCTTGAAGCTCCCGCGTATCGGGTTCGTCGTTTCCTGCATGCAACCGTCGATCCAGATCTGGATCGTCCAAAACCTTAAACAATGATTTGCAATCATTGGAAGGAAGGATAATTGCTAGTATGGCCCAATGTGGGCCGTCCAATGCACGCCCAATCTGCAAGTAAAAAATGAGAGAATTTATTTAAATGTAAGAAATCCTAGGCTTAGGATTTGAAGACAACTTTTAAACTCAAATTTAGTGACCTTCTGGGCATTTCCAGAGATAGTCATCAACATGAAAGTTGTAGACAATTGTCCGAGCTTTCCAAAATGGGGTGACACATTTTATGGTGATGCTTGTAGCGCCCACAATGTAATTTCAAAGTTGACTGAATTAAATTGGGTTTAAAATCTTTGAAAATTCATATCTTAGAAAATAATAACCCATGAACTAAAATTTCATATGAGAGTCCTAAATATCAATATTTAGCCTCATAAAAAGTTTCATGATTTTTGGAGACACTTTGTCCCATAGTTTTGGAAATAATTTACAGATTATATCATGTTGCCTATTTAATTGATTTTGATGGCCCATTTGAATGTTTTAACAAGAGAATTTTTGGTTGTGGCTTATATTTGATATGAACTTGCACTGATTAAATGTTGAGATCATTTGGAAGTCTTTTCATCAAGTTATGCAAATAATTAATTTTGTGTTCATTTTGTCACACCTTAATTTAAGGGATTTAAATAATGTGAATGTTTCTCAAACTAGGAAGAATTATCCAGTGAAATTTTAATATGATGTTCTCTATAGTCTTGGGAGTCGCCTCACCAAATTTGAGAGTTTTTGGAAGTGATTTGCTCTATGCATTTAATTTAATTAGATTCTTGACTAACCATCGTATTTGTTGAATTTATTGCAAATCTTAATTCCAATTGATGTAAAATTTTGGGAGTTGTTTAATTATCATGAAACCTTACTGTATGCAAAATTTGAGGCTATTTGGATGTCATTTGATCATGTTTCTAACTTGTACATTTTCATACTTGATCTGAAAATCTGAACTACTACTACGAAGAGATTCGAGGTTCTCTCTTCTCGTTTTTACTTTGATGTAGTTACACGACTGTTTTGAATTTTTTTAATTGCGATTTCTTGCTGTGTTTAAGTCATAGAATTGGAGGGGAGGGTAGAGTACATGAGAGGGATTTGCACGATTTGAACGGAGTCGAGGAGGCATGGTAGAGGTGGTGGTGGCCGAAATCCGGTTCCTTCTTCTCTCTCTCCGGCAAGCCTCCTTGTACTTTGCCCTCTCGTTTCCTCTTCGAAATGAGGTAGTATGCTCTCTAATTTCGTGGAAGAGAGTTAATGTGAGAATAGTGAGGCTTAACTTCCAAGTTAGTGGCCTAAGAGAGTGGAAATAAACACCCACTCTCTTAATGTGTGATAACTTCTCTCTATGGTAGAATTTATCATGATGTAGCCTCCTCCATGGTTTAAAATGGCTACACGGTACCACTCCTTAAATAGAGACTTAATGGGTCGGCCAAACCCATTATTGATTGGGTTTGACCAATTATGGTCAACCTTTGACCCATAGTTGACTTGAGTTTGGTCAACCTTTGACCCATAATTGATTTGAGAATGTCTAGGGAGGTGGAATAGATGCTATAGGTGCACTCGAATCAATGTTGCGCCTTGGTTTACTCTCACATAGCCTAGGGAGCTAGAGAAGCTTGGTTTACCTCTAAATAATCCATGGTTGACCTCTGACTGAGGTGACACTCCAAATGGAGGTGTGAGGAAGTGTGACAAGCCAAGGTCAAATTAGACTTTGGTGGGGTAAAGGGCACTATGGTCGCACTTAAAATCAGGATTTAGGTCAAGGTTGACTAAGTCAACCCTCAGGGTTGACTCTGACTACCCTATCCTAGTGGCGTTGGGGTCCTAAAAGTTAAGGTGGGTGAATCTCAAGTCGTGACATGACTTGAATCACCTATTGGGTCCTCAGGGTACTCCTAGGCTCAAGGTTGAGCTAGAGTTGACTAAGTCAACTTTAGGGTTGACTTGCCCAGTCACTATGGTGAGGTGACCCTCTTTAGGGTCCTATAGGGTCCATCATGATCCTACAAGAGTTGGTTTGCCTCCCTAGGAAGATTTATGTCTATTAGGATAACCTTGAACTAGTTGAGTCCCTATGAAGTGTGGAGTTCACTTCATCTAGGCTAGGTCAGAAGAGCTTCAAGTGATGCGATTCAAGTGATTAAAGTCACACTAAAGCTCTCTGACATCCTAGGGTTCTTTAACCCACAATCATGGGGTCCCCTCCCCTGAGCCCTATAAGCTCCCTAACTAAGGAAACTTCTAGGGTACCTAAAAATTATGGGATGTTACAAATCCAATAAGACAAAAAGAAATTTCGTCCCCAAAGATGAGGTAGATCTAGGGGAGAACTGAACGTATAAATATGAAGGCTAGATTAAAATTTATCTCCAGGGAATAATCCTGGGTGCTTTTGTTGCATAAGGTCTCTAGGCTCCCAAGTGTACTCGTCCCACCCGTGATTGGATCAGAACATTTTAACCAAAGGACCTTCTTGCTACCAAGGTTTTAAATGTCGGCCGACATGTCCGACATGTCGGCCGACATGTCCTGTTTGGTAAGAAAACGACTTGCATAATCAAAATATATAGGTTATGGCGTTTTCGAAAATGTCGGCCGACTTTTTGTATAAAACCCGACATTTCGGCCGACACGCAATAATCATTATAGCCCGACATTTTGAAATGTCGCCTAAATTGAATTAAATTAAAGTGAACCGCTGTTTAGCGTTGTCCATCGTTGTTTAGGGTTTTTCTATACTTCTTCTAAGTTCTGATGAAATGTTATTTCAGAAGTTATAGCTGTGTGAAAATAAAATTTTGAGCTGGTGTTATATCTTTGTAGATTTCATTTCTTATTTCTACTTTGCAGCTCAATGTTTAGCCATAAAGAAGACTCCTTTTCAGGTTCCCATAATAAAGTTTTACTTAACTAGAGTAAAATGCTCAGTATAGATAAGGATTATGGTGATAAATTTGGGTGGTCGATAGAAATATAAATATTTTTTAGAAATCCGACATATTAAAATGTCCCCGACATGTCTCTGACATCCGACATCTAAAAACCCAATCCGACATGTCTCCGACATCCGACATTTAAAACATTGCTTGCTACGCAACTGCCTGATCTCCTCGTCTACGATACAAACGGGCTCCAAATGAATAGATCTATCGGGTACTACTGGGCTTGATGGGACATGAATGTGTTAATCTTGTCTGAGTAGTGTTTGTCGCAGTGATGGTATATGAAATACGTTATGGAGATTACCCAACATCGGTGGCAACTCCAAACAGTAAGTAACAGGTCCAATGCGATCGGTGTCGGTATAAGGCCGAGCTTCCGTCGACCTCGTACTCGGGAAACACCATGCATATGCCTAACCTTCAGGAATACCTGGTCTCCGACAGAGAACTCCACCATACTGTGCTTCACATCAAAGTACTTGGCTCTGAGCTTCAAGCATCCTCTCCCCGATCAGCCTGATCCTGACATCAATGTCATCTATGTACTGCACTCCCAGTACGTCTGAATCTTCATCCTGTACCCAAGATAGATGTGTCCTACACCTGCCATATAAAGCCGCATAAGGTGTCATGCCAATGCTGACTTAACGACTGTTATTGTATGAGAACTCTACGAGTCACAATAGTCTCTCGCATGGCTCGTTGAAGTAAAAAATGCACAGATGAAGCAAATCCTCCATCGTCCGATTGGTTCGCTTCGTCTGACTATCTGTCTGAGGATGGAAAGTTGTGCTAAAAGAAAGTCTGGTACCCAAATAAGCTTGTACCTTCCTCCACTCCCGAGATGTGATACATCCGTCTCGATCTGACACAATCGTCTTCGGCACGCCATGGTACCCGAACTATCTGCTCCACAAATAATCTGACTAAGATGACCGCATGATCTCCTTGCTGGTTCGGTATCAACCGAGCAACCTTAGTCAGTTTGTAGACGATCACCCAGACTGAATCACTTCCCGAACGGGAGCGAGGTAACCCATGAACAAAGTCCATGGACATGTCTTCAAACTTCCACTCTGGCACTGACAATGGCTGCAACATCCCTCCGGGCTTCTTACACTCTGCCTTAACCATTTGACAGGCCTCACAATGCTTCACATAGCGTGTGATATCCTTCTTCATACTCGACCAGTAAAAAGTCTTCTTCAAATCTGCATACATTTTCGTGGTGCTCGGGTGTACCTAATACTTTGTGTTGTTGGCCTCCCACAGTATATCCTCTCGAATTCCTCCAACCGCCGAAATGTGCAATTTGTAGCGGAAATGAAGTAATCCGTCCTGGTGCCTATAGTCGTCTTGCTGCCCACTTTGCAATGCTAAAATAAGTGCCGTTGTAGATGGGTCCTCTCTCTGCGCAGTCCATATTCTCTCCCTAATATTGCACCGAATCTCCGTCCAGGCTAAGAATTCCTGGTAACTCTCCAGGGATGACTTGAAAACTGGAGTGATCTCCATCTCCTCCAATGTGCGTAATAACTCCATAGTCACACGCCTTATCCCACTGCTAGATGCGGTTTTCCTCCTGCTCAGGGCATCAACTACGGTATTTGCCTTGCTAGGATGGTATTGAAAGGTGAAGTCGTAATCGCACAGAAACTTGAGCCATCGTCTTTGCCTCAGGTTAAGGTCTTTCTGTGAGTACACATATTTGAGGCTCTTGTGATCCGAGAAGATCTCACAATGAACCCCATAAAGATAGCGCCTCAAAGTCTTCAAAGAGAAGACCACCGCGCCCAGCTCCAAATCATGCGCGGGATAATTCTGCTCGTGCTTCTTCAACTGCCTCGAAGCGTAAACAACTACATGACCATGCTGCATCAATACTGCTCCCATCCCTCGAAGTGAAGCGTCTATATATATCTGGAATCCTTCCTTCCCTGAAGGAATAGTCAGAATGGGTGCAACCGTCAGTCGGTCCTTAAGCTCCGTAAAGGTTGCTTCGCACTCCGACGTCTAAACAAAAGGGGCATCCTTCTTCGTCAACGATGTCAATGGTAAGACAATCTTTGAGAAGCCCTCTATAAACTTGCGCTAATAGCCTGCTAGTTCGAGAAAGCTCTTGATATCTGTTGTTGTCTTCATGGCTGGCCAATCTCGTACTGCCTGAATCATGGCGGGATTCACCGCCACTAATGCTCCACTGATGAGATGACCCGGGAAGTTGACTTGAGCCAAAACTCGCATTTGCTGAATTTGGCGTAGAGCTGGTGCCCTCGCAGCTTCTATAGAGCCAATCGAAGGTGGCCAACATGTGCCTCCTCAGATTTGGAGTACACAAGTATGTCGTCAATAAATACTATGATGAATACATTGAGGTAGGATTCAAACACCTTGTTCATGAGGCTCATGAATGCCGAAGGTGCATTGGTGAGGCTGAAAGACATCACCGTGAACTCATAATGTCCATAACAGGAACTGAAAGTGGGCTTCAGAATGTCCTCATCTCGGATCTTCAACGGATAATACCCGAATCGAAGTTCCAACTTGGAAAATACATGAGCTCCCTTCAACTGGTCGAAGAGCTCGTTTATACGCGGTAGCAGATAAGTGTTCCGCACTATTAATCGGTTGAGCTCCCGATAATCAATACACAAACGGAGAGTCTCATCCTTCTTTTTGACAAAAAGGACGGGGGCTCCCCATGGAGATGAGCTGGGGCGGACGAACCCAGCATCAACTAACTCCTGCAGTTGGATACGGAACTCCGCCAACTCCTTTGGTGCCATGCGGTAAGGTGTTCGGGAAACCGGTCGAGCTCCTGGTACTAGCTCGATCTGAAAATTGACATCCCATTGCGGTGGCAATCCTGGTAGCTTTGTTGGAAGAGATCAGGATAGTCTCTGACCACTGTCACATCTGCCAACTCTAATTGACTTTTTGCTAGCCCGAAATAAATCGCATGGACTTCTTTTCTTTGAGTATATGTGATGCAACCTGAGTCACATCTTTTTATTATTTTATTGTACCTGTCTTTTCATTTTTGCAGCGCCTACTTTCACGCATTTTTGTTTCGTATGTGTTGAGTTGTATCGCACATGTTATGAGCGCCTTAGTGTTATTTTGTATCGTGCATGTTATTCGCGCAGGTTATTTTGGCTTGTTTGCGTGACCGACCAACGAGACCATAAATGCATAGGTCCGTTAATTTAGGAGATAGGTTAGTTAAGGCAAGCTTTTAAAAGATTAGCTATTTTTATTTTATTTTCTTAAATCTTAAAATTAAAACCCTCGCAAATTTTGCTATAAAGGCCCCCTCCCATATCTCCTAGAGGCGGCTGGAAAAAAAAGAAACGACGGAGAATACTTTACTTCTCTGCGTCGTTTCTCCAGCGCAGCAGCCGTACCCGCTTCCCTCTTCCAGCCATTCGACGACATCCTCCCAGCTCTGGCGCCGCCGCCTGAAGGCACTCCCAAGGTGCGGCGACCCCTCCTCTGGCTGTTTTCAAGGTGCACGACGTCGCCCTGCGGTGCTCCGACGCTCCAGTCGGCTTGCTCCGCCCAACCCGATTTCGCCTCTGTCTCCCATAGAGATCCTGATCCCAAGCCTCGTCTGCCGCCAACGCTAACGTCGGAGCTTCCCTAGGGCTTCGACGACCTCTCCGGTACCTTCCTCCGGTAGATCCAGCGAGCCTCTTGCAGATCCAGCGAACCTCCGACGATCTCCCTTCCTCCAGTCTGCCCTGTTTCTTGCTCCAGAAGCTGCTGCTACCGCCCGAGTCGAACCAGCTTCTACTCCAGCCGCCAGAGGTGTCTCCGGCCTCCCCGCCACCGGCTGTCCTTCGGTGCCGCAACCACAGTCCCGGAAGACATTTTAGTTATTGCCACTCGTCCCATGGTATACCTCTTAATTTCCTCGCCCACGAACATTAGTAATTTTTTGTGCTTAAAGTACAAATGAATAGTTAATTATTAAGAGCTTGCCTAGATTAATTTCATCTCCGGGTTATCGTCAATTACAAACACGTGAATGCCACCACCTGATTTCTCTGCTTGTGAGATTGTGAATCATGACGATGTTACGCTCGTGCGGTAGCCTTACGTCCGTTTGCAACGCCTAGGTCGTTTTATTCGTTTAAAATAATTCGTGAAGTTCTTCGCGCCATAATTAATTTAAGAGATCACAAATTTTATCGGTTAAAACTACAACCCTAGTTCCGGTCTACATCAGTTTGGTGTGACTGATGGGATATCTCACTCCGATTGTGGGATAGCCGAGCGGCAACCGCTTTCGAATTTTTTAAAGTTTGAAGAATTTCAAAATTTAATCAATGGAGGCGAGAGTCAAACACCTCGATGGGGTTTTTGATCACATAGGTTGGCGTATGGAAGAACTTTTGACCGCTGTCACCGCACTCACCGTCTCCATGAGGGATACGAACCAAGTCATGTTAGGGATGCGCACTTCTGTCAATAACCTAGAAGCCCAATTTCACTTAGAGGGTCTCCCCGCACAACACCCTACACCTCCACCACCTGAACCCCAACCTGAACCCCAACCTGAACCCCAACCTGAACCCCAACCATTGTATCAAGAGAATAGAAATCTACCTAGGTGGGACACTAGTATAAAATTAGATGTTGGGGATTTTGAGTCCCATACCCCCAATGATTGGGGACTATATGGGTTCTGTTGTTGTTGTTGGGGATTTTGAGTGCACACTTGAGCCCGAGATATGTCTAGATTGATGTGACCGATTAGAGCGGTTTCTCAGCTGGAAGTGCACACCTGCCCACCATCAGGTGGAATATGCTACCTTAAAGCTGAAGGGACCCACACTTACATGGTGGGGACAGGTCGAGCGGATGCGTTACACGATGAAACAACCACCTATTACTACTTGGGTTGAGTTTAAAACTCAACTCAAGAGGAGGTATGTTCCCGCCGATTTTATGCAGACTTTATATCGCATGCATCACAACCTACGACATGAAAACAGACCATCGACGAGTACACAAACGAATTTCTTGTACTCCAGTCGCGTTTAGATCTGAGGGAGGACCACATGGTCGTGACCCGTTATCTTAATGGGCTACGATATGCGATACGAGACCAGTTAGAGCTTCATGACTTCCGGAACTTGGGAGAGGTCTCCAGTCGGGCACGCCGAGTGGAAGCCCTCCAGAAGAGGACATCTGGCCAGAGGTCTACTGATAGACCTACCTCGAGCACCACCACCACTGTACCCACCTATAGTAGTTCTGATCGCCTTCCCCCTCATGTCACTGCTGGGGTCCCGACTCCTCACCCTGGCCCCTCCCGGGGTAAGGAGCCCATGGGATCCAAGCTCAACACTGGAGTATTCCGATGCTTCAAGTGTATGGAGCCTAGACACAAATCTTCTGAGTTCCCGCGACGCCACTTCGTCGCAATTACTGATTCCACCAATGGACATGAACCTGAGTATGGAGTCTTCCTCAGTGACTCCCAACCTGGGCCCCAACCCGAGTATGATAGTGTTATTGAGGTCGAAGGAGAGCAAACAGAGCACTTAGTTTGTGTCCTTCGCTATAGCCTGGTTTCCCCTAGCGAGACCATTGAGCATGATGTTCCGAGAAATAAAATTTTCCGCACTACTGCGCACATACATGGACATTTTTGTTCCAGTATTATTGATAGCGGTAGTATGGAGAACTTCGTTTCTCAACGTATGGTAGAGACGTTAGGACTCGAGATACACCCTTTGGAGCAGCCCTACCACTTATCTGGGGTTAGTAGTCCTTTGACTATGCCCATTACTCATCATTGTCTTGTGGAGTTCTCTATCAGGAACGTGTATCAGGATTCCGTGTTATGTAATATCGCCCCCATCGATGTCTGCCACATTTTACTAGGATGACCATGGCAGTTTGACCGTCGTGTCATGCATGATGGTGCGAGGAACTCCCATTCCTTCGATCACCATGGGCGCAAGATTGTTCTTCTTCCCCAGGAGAATGGTCTTGTTCCTAGAGCACCGGGGAGGACCTCGCCATCATCTGTTTCTCCTTCCTTAGTTACCCCTACACCACTCCTACTCAGTGCTACACTTCGGCCTGGACCCTCGCTCCAGGAAGAAGCACCTGACTCTGGAGAGCCATTCATCTTGGATGTTTTGGAAGCACCATCTCGTATTAATTTTATATTCGGCGATCATGCGTTCAGTTCACATCACTTTCCTTTGGTTATTGGCGCGCACATTGAACCTTTTCGTCATTATCGTTTGATTTCTGTTTTTTTTAGCCGTATTAGGAGAGGCGAACGATCCTTAGATTTTTTACTCCTCATAGGGACACCTGTTTCAAAGGTTTCTTATGGAAGATTTTAAACGATAGACATGGAGTCTTTTTAAAATTCTGTGACACGAGTGAGACTTCAACGGGTGAAATCATAACGGTAGTCGATCCTGGTCTAGCCGACGTTCATAAGTGTCTATCGAGCGAGCGTATGATGCATAATGAATTAATAATTCCACAGGTTATTCACACTTGCATCCTGCTTCTTTTCCTACTTTATGTCCGCTCCCCCACAACATCTCTGCCATCTTTTTCAAGCTCTAATGATTACTGACCATTTGAATGTTTGGCATAAAATTTCCACTAATGGATTGCGAGCTTATTTGGAATCTTATAATCTCATGGTTGGTTTCATCAACGGAGATTATAATTTTCCAAAGGAGATTTGTTTCCTGTCTCTTTCAGAGAAGAAAGGTTACCTTCAGGTTCCGAGTCGCAGCGACGGCATCCGCAGGGTAGTTATGCAGCATTTCTCTGATCGACGTCTTGGACATTATATTGACTGGTTGCACAGTATTCTCGACGGGGTCGAGTCCTTTCAACCCCGGGGGAATTGATGCAACCTGAGTCACATCTTTTTATTATTTTATTGTACCTGTCTTTTCATTTTTTGTAGCTTCTGCTTTCGCGCCTTTTTGTTTCTTATGTGTTGAGTTGTATCGCGCATGTTATGAGCGCCTTGGTGTTATTTTGTATCGTGCATGTTATTCGCGCAGGTTATTTTGGCTTGTTGTCGTGACCGACCAACGGGACCCTAAATGCATAGGTCCGTTAATTTAGGTGATAGGTTAGTTAGGGCAAGCTTTTAAAAGAATTAACTATTTTTATTCTATTTTCTTAAATCCTAAAATTAAAACCCTAGCAAATTTTGCTATAAAGACCCCCTCCCATATCTCCTAGAGGCGGCTGGAAAAAAAAGAAACGACAGAGAAGACTTTACTTCTCTGCGTCGTTTCTCCAGCGCAGCAGCCGTACCCGCTTCCCTCTTCCCTCCTCCAGCCATTCGACGACATCCTCTCAGCTCTGTCGCCGTCGCCGAAGGTACTCCCAAGTTCCGGCGACCTCTCCTCTGGCCATTTCCAAGGTGTACGACGTTGCCCCGCGGTGCTCCGACGCTCCAGTCGACTTGTTCCGCCCAGCCTGATCTCGCCTTTGTTTCCCATGGAGATCCTGATCCCAAGCCTCGTTTGCCGCCAACGCTAACGTCGGAGCTTCCCTAAGGCTCCGACGACCTCTCCGGTACCGTCCTCCGGTAGATCCAGCGAGCCTCTGACAGATCCAGCGAACCTCCGACGATCTCCCTTCCTCTAGTCGGCCCTGTCTCCTGCTCCAGAAGCTGCTGCTACTGCCCGAGCCCAACCAGCTTGGCAGCTTCTACTCTAGCCGCCAGGGGTGACTTCGGCCTCCCCGCCACCGGTTGTCCTTCGGTGCCACAACCACAGTCCTGGAAGACATTTCAGTTGTTGCCACTCGTCCCATGGTATACCTCTTGATTTCCTCGCTCGCGAACATTAGTAATTTTTGTGCTTAAAGTACAAATGAATAGTTAATTATTAAGAGCTTGCCTAGATTAATTTCATCTCCGGGTTATCGTCAATTTCAAACACGTGAATGCCACCACCTGATTTCTCTGCCTGTGGGATTGTGAATCATGACGATGTTACGCTCGTGCGGTAGCCTTACGTCCGTTTGCAACGCCTAGGTCGTTTTATTCGTTTAAAATAATTCGTGAAGTTCTTCGCGCCATAATTAATTTAAGAGATCGCAAATTTTATCGGTTAAAACTACAGCCCTAGTTCCGGTCTACATCAATATGCCTTAACAACTTGAATATAAGATAATAAAATCCGGGAAGCGGTGCATATACCTCTGAAAGTGACATCTCGCTCCGCCTGTGATCTCAGTGTGGCCTCCTTGGTCACGCAGTCAATCTGATCTTCGTACTTCTCTAGCCAGTCCATGCCCAAAATAAGATCAAAGTCCGAAATCTCTAACATCGTAGCGGTGACTTCAAATAACTTGTCCTTCAAGCACACCGGGAAGGTGCATTTGGCTGACGATAACATTTCCGACCCATCCGGTAGTTGCACCCCCATGGTCAATCCGGGGAAATGAGTGACTCCTTCAATGCCCATGATGAAATTCTGAGACTCAAATGAATGTGTGGCTCCGGTATCGAACCGGGTCTGAGCTTGTTTCTCATTAACAGTGAGAAATTTTGCGGGTTTAATAAAAAGGTGATTGGTTGTTCTTTCAAGTTGTCTTTGCATATCATAAAGATGTCAAATTTAAATGTCTCTAGCTATGAATAAGTAAAACACAACATTAAAAGGTACTTGTCACAATGTCCTGAGGTTCGTGACCCTATGCCAAATCCAGAGCGTAAGTCTACTGAGGTGCTTGACGATTCCTCTGCTCTGGTCTTCCAAATTTGCCGCCACCATGGCCTCGTCCTCTACCTTGCTGAGTTGCTGGGGCCTCCTGGCGGAAGTTGCGCTGTGGGCACTGGGACCTCTTTCCCTTCTGGTGGCCGAGATAACAATTGACCTGGAAGGGTGTCATGCCCTGCTGATAAGGGACCTGAGGGGATGTTGTGGTGCCACTGGTCGTGGCCTTTGCTCCTGCCTTGACTGCGACCGAGCTTGACCAAAATTTCTCCTGCCTTGGAATCTGCCTCATCCCTGAGGTGTCCTCCTATGATCGGTCTGATGCTCCATATGCTGTTGAGGTTGAGCCTCAGTGGTCTTCCTCACATTTTGGACCATTAGTTGGTCCGCTTCTAAGGTCTTCGCCATGTCAACAATGTGAGTGAAGTTGGAGCGAGTCACCATGATGAGCGGCCGACGGAGAGTCTCGTAACCCCCGGAAGAAGTGATTCACCGTCTCACAATCATTCAACACATTGTTGCTCGCAAAGCGAGCCAGATGACATAATTCCCTCTGATAATCCAGAACATTACGACTCCCTTGTTTGAACTGAAGAAAGCGCTCATGCAACTCCTCTCTATTTGGACGGGAAATGAAGTGCTCCAAGTATGTGTCCGAAAACTCGTCCTAGTCAATCTCTGAAAGTTGTGGTCCCTCAAAAGTAGAAGTCGTTGCAGATATCCACCGCTGTCGAGCATAGTCCTCCAGTAATGTGGCAGTCAAGGTGACTGTTACGATCTACAGGGAAGAAGAGAGAAAGAGAGCTATGACTACAAGAAATTAGGGTTAGGGAGAAGATGAACCTGAATAATACTTCCTTGATGCCTTCTCCAAAGAGGGTCCGATATTACATAGCACCCGGACCCATGGGGGCCGGCCGGCCCCCATAGGGGCTGAACCGGTGCGGTTCAGCCCCACTGCTCCTTATTTAATATTGGCGGGTTGAACCAGATGGTTCAGCCCGGTCTTCCTCCGCCTTCTCCTTTGGTCGACGTGCACAGTAATCTTTGGAGAATCGGGTAATGACGCCAGGCGTAACATTCCCTCCCCCATCAAGAGCCAGCTTGTCCTCAAGCTGGAGGCGGAGAGCGTGCTGCTCTTGGAACAAGTCGGCTCTGACTTGCATTTGAGACAAGACCTCTGTTGGAGCCGTAGGCTCTGCTCTACTCGCCGTAACGATGGTCATCGTACTATCCGGTGCCCCTAGTTGTTCCACGCTGCGGAGTGAGATCTCCTTTACCTGAGACGACTTGAGGCCTTCCAAGCAATACCTCTTCCCGTGCTGGCTGAACTCCATAGCCATCTGGTCCCAATCGAAAGTCACCCGCCGAAGTCGCCGCAGCCACGGTACGCCCAACACCATGTCAGAACCCCGGATTGGCAATAAGTAAACATCAATATGTCCAGTGTAACCCTGTATCCGGAGCTCCACCCCCTTCATCACTCCCTCACACTGCAGTGAACGTCCATCTGCTACCCTGACGTGGAAAGCTGCGCCGCGATCTATGTCACACCCCGTCTTCTGGGCCACAGTGGGATGGATGAAGTTGTGAGTGCTCCCGCTGTCCATCAAGATCGTCACCGTCTCCCTGCCGACCCTCCCGGCTAGGCGTAAGGTCGGAGATGGGGTACCCCCCTCCAGGGCCTTGATGGATACTCCAAAGTCTTCAATAACCAACTCTCCCTCCTCTTCAGTGCGAGGAACATCTTCCGCCTCCTCCTGCAGCATGAATACCTGTACCTTCTGGCATGCGTGCCCTCGGGTGTACTTCTCATCACAGTTGAAGCATAACCCCCTCTCCTTCCTGCTCTGAAGTTCCTGCCACGTCAGTTTTGTCACTGTCGGCCGGCCCTCGGCCGGGGGAGCCCCCTGAGGAGGGTGTACAACCGTAGGAGCTCTCACCGCTGTACGGGTTCTCTGCCGGTTGAATATCTCCTCCTGTATCCTTGCCAAACTGATGTCATGGCTCAGACTTCGTGGCATATAGGCGTGGACCTCATCCCGCAACTCATCCCGCAACCCTGATATGAAGCAACTGAGGAGGGTCTTTTCCTCCCAACTGACCCGATTGACCAGCTTCTCGAACTCTGTACGGTACTCCATCACGGTGCCTTTCTGACGGAGTTTTTGTAACGTCGCCTCCACATCCTCGTACTCCAAGGGTCCAAAACGGGCCGAGAATCCCTCCACAAAATATGCCCATGGAGCATATCCATATTCCCGTATGAACCACTGTGTCCACTGGTATGCGTCGTCTTCCAGATGGAAGGCTGCGAGTTGTACCCACTGATCTTCGGGAATGTCTTGATAAGTAAAAAACAGTTCCGCCTTTTGCACCCATTCCAGTGCGTCTCCGCCCGAAATTTAGGAAAATTCATGCGGGTGCGTTTGGGTTGTATGTAAGGCCGCTGGTTTACCATCCCGTAACCTCCTTGCCCATGACCAACTGGCCACCGTTGCTCTCTCGGATGGTTGGGTGGCCCGGGTGGGGCTGCTACGTACCCCGCCGCCTGCCCCGTTTGATGAAGTCGTCCTCGTTCCGGTCCGTTGCCCAATTGCTGTCCGCCGCCCCATGGATTGGCCATGAGAGGTCTTTCTTGCCACGGGTTGCCGTTCTCGTACCCTGTAGGCGGATCCAAGGTTGGTGGGGGCGGAAAAATTCCGGCCATGCCTCCCATCGGCACGCCCTGTGCTCCCGTAGGTCGAAGGGGACCTGTGCCTTGACCCGACGGCCGCCAATCGTGCCCCGGCTGCTGTCCGGCTCCACTCCAGGCCGACTGGTAGCATCCGAGACCCGCTGGCCCAGACGCCGTATCTGCCGATCTCCAGACTCCCGATCGGCTGCTGCCGCCCTCCATGCGTCCTCCTGGAAGAGCTCCAGGCTCTGCGTGATATGCCGGAAGTCCCTCTGCCGAACGGCCCTGAAGGTCGACGACCCTGGACGGGTCGGAATCGCATCCCGCGTTCGTCGACGACATCGATCCGTTGATTTACCTGCGCGGGCGAAGTCCAGACGTGTGTCTGCCGCAAGTTTTCGGCCATTCTGCCTCCGATGTGTGGTGCGGGCGGTTGATAGGACGCTTCGGCCTCCGATCCTTCAGCAACAACGGCTTTCCCTTTCAGATTCTGCACTAGGAGGGCTTTGATCTCCTCCATACGCGTATCCAAGCGTTCCTCCAGATTTTTTTGGGACGTTTTCACTTGTTCTTCGATCGCTGCCACCGAATCCGCCAACCCTACATAATTTTCTTCAATGGTGGCCAAGCGCGCATTCTCGGCTTCGGTGCGTGTTACCATGGTTGGAGGAAAGATCCTCTGATACCAAATGTTACGATCTACGGGGAAGAAGAGAGAAAGAGAGCTATGACTACAAGAAATTAGGGTTAGGGAGAAGATGAACCTGAATAATACTTCCTTGATGCCTTCTCCAAAGAGGGTCCGGTATTATATAGCACCCGGACCCATGGGGGCCGGCCGGCCCCCATAGTGGCTGAACCGGTGCGGTTCAGCCCCACTGCTCCTTATTTAATATTGGCGGGCTGAACCAGATGGTTCAGCCTGGTCTTCCTCCGCCTTCTCCTTTGGTCGACGTGCACAGTAATCTTCGGAGAATCTGGTAATGACGCCAGGCGTAACAGTGACGACCATGTTCTTTGGGCACTTCATGCCGAAGAGCAGCTCCTGAATTTTGTCCAACCACTCCTCAGTCTGAATGACACACTCTGTGCCTCATAATGTAGGAGGAGATAAGCCCCTGAAAATGCTCAACCAGTCCGAATGGGGTGCTGCTGGTTGAGTCGACTACTGGTTCAGGGAAGCTCAGAAAGTATCCAAAATAGCCGTCAAGGTTTCGTGTAGCTCCGTCTGGCGGAATGGGACAACATGCTCTGTAGGTAAGGGAGTTTGGGGCACTCCAATTGAAAAGGGGGAGGAATGTGGTTTCTCCTCCCAACATCCTCTGGAATCTGAGAGAAATAAGGGAGTCAGAATCTGGATAACCAGGTTGAATAGGGAAAGATGCAAAATTTAAGGTTGAAATTGCATGTGTTTCGTTTGATTCACACATAGGCTCGACAACTTCCGCTGTACGGATTCGTCCTCAATTCGGCAGGGCACACTAAGAGAACCTAGTGCGATGTTAGTAACTTCCATATACACGGATTGTTCAGCTCTGATACCAATTGCAAACTCCCTCCTTTCGGAAAGTAGGCACGGCTGAGGGAAGTCTTATGCCCAGGGTAACTAACCTGCGGTAGTGGTAGCACACATGCTAACACCTACTACATGACGCTTACTCTGTCAAGCAAAACATTGTCACATCACATACTATATATATATATAATATTATAAAGAAATATGGGTTTTGTAATGACAAGATAATTAGACTAGCAAAGTGAGACATTAGGAAAATCTCCACCATTGGATCTAATAAAAATGGCCTGCAAATAGCCATTTAATAAAAACTCTTTTTCCTCTCCCCCCAAAATCCCGAGACTCCCCATGACAAAACCGAAGAGAGAGAGAGAGAGAGAGAGAGAGAGAGAGAGAGAGAGAGAGAGAGAGAAAGAGAGGGGGAGAGAGTGTAGGGGAGAGGGAGAGAGGGGGGAGAGAGAAAAAAATCTTTTTAAGTATTTACGTATATTTTCTTACAAAATAAATATTGTAATATTGATGTATATTTTTTTACGGTCATTTCGAGTACTCATATGTATATGTTGCAGGCGCAGCCCGCAAACGCATCGAGCACGGGCGAAGCCCGTGCGGAAGCAGGCGAAGCTTGCCTGGATGCGGCCGAAGGCTGTCTGACAATATTGCGTCGGGGACGGGCGAAGCCCGCCGTCGCCGGCCGGGTACTATCGCGCTTAGCCGTGGGGGCGGAGCCCCGTGTCGAGCACTCGTATGTATATATATATAGTGGAAGTAAAAACACTTGGAAAGTACTAACATTGACAACCACCAGAAAGTCTCGGACAACAAAGAGTAAAATAAATGCGGAAGGAAGAACAATGACACGACCAAACAACATGTCCATTAACTAAAGAAGCCTCAACATAGATTCTCACATCACTCACGTCAAACTCTGGAGTGGTAGATGTTGTTGTGATGTGAGGTGGTGCAGGAGTTGTCCTCACTGCAAATCTCCTACCCCTGTAGGGGTGGTGACGCTGCGGCTCTGTCTGCCGATGCTCTAACTGCTGCAGGTGCCGCCGGTCCTGTGACTGCTCCTGAATGGTTACTTGTGAAACCATTAGTCCAAGAGACTAAGCAACTCCCACAACCTCTTCCCCCTCACTAAGCCTAAACACCAAGAGAGATAAGGGGGTCTCAGCTGCATAACATGTTAGCATAATATAATAAAAAAAGTATATGGCTAAGCAGTGTATATAATACAGTAAGTTATCATATAAGAAAGCCCATACTGACTTATATGATAAGGCTCCAGTTATAATGACAGTAAGAACTTATCTTATATGAGTACCCATATAAACTTGTAAAATAAGGATCTATGATAAAAGTAAAATTATGCAATGCAATGCAGTAAGCTAATGATTTATAATTACAATTCACACACACTTTATGTCGACAATTGATTCTTAGTTCACCACTTTTTGTGGGTTGCTACCCTCACAGGCCCCACTTGCCGTGGTCAGACGGTGGCAATGGAGCGGTGCATCTCCACTTCTAGGAAAGTGACACAGCACTAGTTCTAGGTCTTTGTGTATGGCCCATGCCGGTACTCTTGTGGAACCTCCGCTCCTCCAACAAAGTTATCTACTCAATTATGCTAAAGGGTGGAGTCTACCAAGGAACTAACACTAGAACGACAATCTATGTTATCCTGCAAGACACACATCACCCTAAGCCAAGAGTCTTGCTTTCTACTCTCCGTCAGTGTCCTTTGTTCGGAAGAGTGGGAAGACCCGCCACATAAACACACCAACACTCAAATCATAATTATGATAGTGATAAAACATCCACAAGCTCATAGTGGTATAATCTGGTGTAACCGTTCATACTTAAATTATGTATTTTATAGAAATAAGTCTCAGTTCGTATAGGACTTCACACCACCACTACCCTCTCACCTACACCTAGTATTCAATCAATTATTGAGGAGAGCAACCCTAGGTGTAGTAGAGACTAACAGTATCAGGAGCCACTATTGTGATTCTCAACAAAGCTAATAACCTAGCCTTACATGTTCAAAAGTGTTCATAGGTACTAACACCATCTTAAACGAGCCTTACATGTGCTTGATCCGAAAATCTAAACCATTACTACGAAGAGATTCAAGACTTACACGTGAAATCAAAGTTTTAGAGCTCTTATGTTTACAATGCATGCCACAAAATACATGTGGTGAAAAGTATTCTTGACAACTTTACAACAACACTCGAGCCTTTATCCCACCATAGTGGTGTCGGCTATATGGATCCTTTGTCGCCATTGCGCCCTATCTTTATTCATAGCCTCACTAATGCCTAAGTACATCATATATTTCCTTATAGTTTCATTCCAAGTCTTTTTTGGTCTACCCCTCCCCCGTTTAACATGTCTAGTGACTAAACTATCACAATGCCTAACAGGCGCCTCTAATGGTCTCCTATGTACATGTCTGAACCATCTTAAACGAGCTTCTCTACAATTGGCGCCACTCCTGTCTTATCCCTGATACATTCATTCCTAATTTTATCCAGTCTCGTGTCACCACACATCCACCTAAGCATTCTCATCTCCGCAACTCCCATTTTTTGCTCATGTACGTCATTCACTGCCCAACACTCAGAACTGTAGAGCATTGCTGGCCTAATTGCAGTACGGTAAAACTTGCCTTTAAGTTTTAATAAATGTATTTAATAAATGTTGGGAGTCTTAAGGTTCCTTCGAGTAATAAACGTTTTGACGGTCTTCTTGAATGAGTTCTACTCCAGTTGCATAATCAAAAAACGGCCAACTTCCACTTCAAAAGGTTTTTGTAGATTCCGCCAACTCTAAGATGTGCTTTATTGGTTTTCTTCTTCAACTAGTGGAATTCTTCTTCTTAGTGCTCTCCAACATGAACTTTGGGCTTGCTCTAGGCAAAGAATGCAGATCTGAAGAAGCTTCAAATGAACCTTTTCATATATTGACATCTTCCTATAAAACTGTTGACTTTAATCAAGTTAATCTTGCGTGGCATATCTCCAATGTCTGACCTTATTAACATTGATCTTGAAGTCATCATTGATCACTTTAAACTCCAGATAGAGAAGGTTTTCTTTTTGCCTCAAATCACATTTCTTGAGATTGATGTGAAATGATTTCTGTAGTGGACAATACTCTTCACTCGTGGCTGAAGTGCTTGTTCTGTGTCCAGAATGTTATCCAGGTAGAAACACAAATCGGCCAAGAAAGCTCTCAAAATATCTTTCACAAGTCACATTAATGTTGTTAGCACGTTTCAAACACCGAATGCCATCATTATCCATTCTTACTATTTACTGGAGTTTTAAAGATCATCTTTTATATGCCCTCTTCTTGAATACACACTTTGTTAGGGTTCTACGAGAAGAGAGGAGAACTAAAGAGAGAGAGAGAGAGAGAGAGAGAGAGAGAGAGAGAGAGAGAGAGAATTAGGGTTAGGAGGAGACTAGAAGAATACCTGGAGATACTTTGCTTGCCCCCAATATAGAGCCTCCCGGGTATAAATATACCCGGGCCAAGGAGGGGCCGGCCGGCCCCTCCCAAATGGGGCTGAACCGGTTGGTTCAGCCCCCGGCCGGCCGGTACTAGTGAACGGGGGCTGAACCAGTTGGTTCAGCCCCGTGGTTGCTTGTCGTCTCCTTTCGCCTGCCAGCGTACTGATGCCCCGAGAAGCGTGTCGATATTGGGGGCGTAACATTCCCCTCTCCATCAAGAATCAACTTCTCCTCAAGGTGGTAGTCCGGGTACAATTCCTTGAACTCCAGCAGATCCACCCAAGAGTTGTGCGCTTTCGATAAGTTCTTCCATTTGACCAAGAGTTCGGGGCGGTATTCAGCGCCCCTCTGTTTCCATTTGAGCAGTAGAATATCCTCAGGCAGCGGGCGGAGTTCGCCCGTTACGGTAGCTTCTGGTAGAAAAGGGCTGGGCTGAACATTGTTACCAATCTTCCGTTTGAGCAAGGACACATGAATGGTAGGATGAATGCGCGAGCCCGCAGGAAGCGCCAATGTGTATGCTACTGGCCCCACCCGGCTGAGTATACGAAAGGGGCCATAATAACGGGGGGCCAATTTCTGATTCATGCGTCGAGCTACTGACAGTTGTCTGTAGGGTTGGAGCTTGAGGAACACATCATCACCCACGGCAAATTCCCTCTCTTTGCGATGCTTGTCCGCTTGGACCTTCATGCGATCTTGTGCGAGGCGGAGGTTCGCCCGCAAGGTCACTAAGGTGCGATTCCGGTCACGGAGAGCCCGATCAACCGCCGGTAAGGCCGTGCTGCCCGGCTCATAACTGCTTAAAGGAGGAGGACGGCCGTAAACGACCTCAAACAGGGTCATCTTGTTGGCGGAATGGTAGGTGTTGTAGCAATACTCGGCCCAGTGCAGCCAGCTGGTCCAGTTCGCGGTTCATCCATGACAAAAGCACGAAGGTATGTCTCCACGCCCCGATTGAGAACCTCTGTCTGTCCATCAGTTTGGGGGTGATTTGCTGTGCTGAAGCGTAAGCAAGTCCCCTGTAAGCGGAAGAGCTCCCGCCAGAAATTGCTCACAAAGGTGGGGTCTCTGTCAGAAATGATGGCACGTGGAAGGCCGTGCATGCGGACAATTTCGCGAGCAAAGAGGTCGGCAACTGACTCGCCAGTGTATTGGTGGCTCAGAGCTAGAAAGTGACCATACTTGGAGAGTTTGTCAACCACGACCAAGATAACGGATTTGCCCTGAGACTTGGGCAACCCATCAATGAAATCCATCGAGACCGTGTCCCAAATGTGCTGCGGAATCTCCAGAGGGGTGAGCAGCCCAGCAGGTGTGGTCGTCTCATACTTCTGTCGCTGGCACATCTCGCACTGTCGTACAAACTGCTGTATGTCGCGACGTAAGCTGTGCCAAAAAACATTTGCTCTCGCCCGTTGAAGGGTGCAGAGCACCCCTGCATGGCCGCCCGTTGGTGATGGATGGAACTCATGCATCATTACTGTCTTCCACGCTGAAGCCCGCTGTAGGGCTTCCACTATGGTCTGTAGTGAGGGATCCCGCAATACCTCCTCCTGTATATCATCCAGGGAGTCAACTAGGGGACCGGATATTTGTGCAAAGATGCCCTCGAGTAAGCGAGATAGGGCGTCAGCCACCATATTTTCCTTGCCCTGTCGGTAGAGAATCTCATAATCATAGCCTAACAATTTGGTGACCCACTTCTGTTGGAGGGGCGAGGAAACCCGTTGTTCCAAAAAATGCTTCAAGCTTTGGTGGTCGGTGCGAATTTTGAAGTGTCGTCCCAGCAAGTATGGCCGCCACACAGACGCGGCATGAATGATAGCTAACATTTCCTTCTCGTAGGTGGAGAGCCCCAAGGTACGCGGAGCGAGCGCCTTGCTATAGAATGCCAACGGTCGACCCTCCTGTATCAACACTGCCCCAATGTCTACACCTGACGCGTCTGTTTCGAGCACAAACTCCTTGTTGAAATCCGGTAGAGCCAGGACCGGTGTGGATGTCATAGCCTTCTTGAGGGCTTGGAATGCCACCTCGGCCTCCTCGTGCCATAAGAAGGCGTCCTTCTGCAGTAGCTGGGTCAACGGCCGGGCAATCTTCCCATAATCCTTCACAAATCGACGGTAATAATCGGTGAGTCCCAGGAAGCCCCGTAAGGCTCGGACGGTGAGTGGTCGTGGCCACGACAACATGCTCTCAATCTCCTTGTGATCGGCCGTGACTCCGTGAGCCGACACCAAATGCCCCAAGTATTCCACTTCCTCCTGACC
Organism: Dactylorhiza incarnata; assembly: GCA_033032865.1. NCBI lineage: Eukaryota > Viridiplantae > Streptophyta > Magnoliopsida > Asparagales > Orchidaceae > Dactylorhiza > Dactylorhiza incarnata. The sequence continues at coordinate 2,090,194 of JAWHQI010000192.1, read as the reverse complement.
AAATGAACACTTGGACTGGTTGGCATAAAGCTGGTGCTGGCGAAGAATGGAGAAAACTTGCTCGACATGGGCCACGTGCTCCTCCCAACTGACACTGTAAATGAGAATGTCGTCGAAAAAGATCAGCACAGAACGACGGAGGAGGGGGCGGAAGATCTCGTTCATAACGGCTTGGAATGTAGTCGGGGCATTGGTAAGCCCGAAGGGCATCACCAGGAACTCTTAATGTCCATCGTGCGTCCGAAATGCTGTTTTGTGGATGTCCTCGGCTCGCATCCGAATCTGATGGTAGCCTGACCTCAGGTCAAGCTTGGTGAATAGACGTGTGCCATGCAGTTCGTCCAGTAGCTCTTCGATCAAAGGAATGAGAAATTTATCTTTAATGGTCGAACTGTTCAAGCCGCGGTAGTCCACACAACCGCCACGACCCGTCCTTCTTCTTGACCAAGATGATCGGGGACGAAAATGCACTAGTACTGGGACGGATAATCCCTGCGGCCAACATCTCTCGGACGCTGCGCTTGATCTCCGCCTTCTGAATGTGCGGATAACGATACGGTCGGATGTTAGTGGGTTCGGCCCCCGCCTTGAGTTGGATTTGGTGATCTCGGAATCTCGGTGGTGGGAGTGTGCGGGGCTCCTGAAATATGTCGGCATACTGTACTAGAATAGACTGCATCTGGTGAGGTACCTCCGACGGTGCAGTAACGGTAGACGTAACACCCATGAGTCCCGCCATCGTGTTTCCTTCCTCCCCAAGTCGCTGCAGGCTTCAGATAGAGATCTCCTTCACTGGGGCAGATTTAAGGCCTCCCAACAAAACTGCTTCCCCTGCTGCAGGAACTCCATCGTCATGTGATCCCAGTCAAAAGTCACCCGTCGTAGTTGTCGCATCCAGTGGACCCCAAGCACCACATCTTGAGCCTCTGATGGGTAGAAGATAGACATTAGTCCGTCCCGTGTATCCTTGTATGCTGAGTTCTACCTTCTTCATCACCCCCTCACATTGTAATTTGCTCCCATCGGCCACCATGACCTGAAAAGCAGCACCCTGATCTATCACGTGCTCCACCCGGTGAGCCACCTCGGGGTGAATGAAGTTGTGGGTGCTCTCACTATCCACCAATATCGTCACTCGTTCGCGTTGAATCCTTCCTGCCATCCGCATAGTGAGGGGGGCGTTGCAGCCCTCCATGGCCTGTATCGACACCCCGAACTCATTCGCCTCCAAACCCTCCGTGAGGTATAGTTCGGGTTCTGGGATAACCGCTTCCTCGATATCCTCGTGCAGCATGAAAACTTGGACCTTCTGACATTTGTGCCCGAGGGTAAACTTCTCATCGCAGTTGAAGCACAGACCCCTCTCTTTCCTTGCTTGAAATTCGGCCCAAGACAGCCGTGTGATAGTCGGCTTGCCCGTTACCTGCTGTTCTTTCCTCACCACCCTTGCTAGGGTAGTGGTTCACCCTGTGCTGCGGATACGTTACCTGTTGAAACGTTCTTCCTGAATGCGGGCTAAGCTGTTGGACCTGCTGTTCTTTCCTCACCACCCCTGCTAGGGTAGTGGTCCGCCCTGTGCTGCGGATACGTTGCCTGTTGAAACGTTCTTCCTTAATGCAGGCTAAGCTGATGGCATGGTTGAGACTGCGAGGCATATATGACTGAATCTCGTCCCGTAAGTAGTCCTTGAGGCCAGATACAAAACAACTAAGTAACGTTTTCTCTTCCCAATGCACTCGGTTCGCCAACTTCTCGAACTCCGTACGGTATTCCATCACCGTACCCTTCTGGCGTAACTTCTGAAGGAGGGCCTCAAAATCCTCGTACTCCAATGACCCAAAGCGAGCGGTAAAACCATCCACGAAGTCAGTCCAGGGCACATAGTCTTTGCCTCTCAGAAACCACTGCACCCACTGGAAAGCATCATCCTCCAGATGAAATGATGCCTGTTGTACCCACTGCCCTTCGGGGATCTCCTGGTAACTGAAAAAAAGTTCGGCCTTCTACAGCCATTCTAAGGCGTCACCACCGTTAAATCTGGGAAAATTCATGCGCGTCAATTTCGGCGGCATGTACGCCCTTGGCGCGGCCGTGCCACGCCATCCGGCCTTCGGTCCATACCACGTTGGCCTCCTTTGTTCCACCGGCTCGAAAGGAATGCCTGGAAATTCCTGACGGGGCAGTCCCGCCTTCGGAGGAGGGTGGTCGCCCCATTGCATGCCGATGCCGACTCCCCTCGTCTGCCCGACGTCGATCGGGTGAGGGAGCAGGCCCTCTGTCGCCCCCATAGGAGGGAACGGCCCTCCAAACGCTTTCCCGGGCCCTACCGAACCCTCGCCGATCCGCCTCCACGGTCGCTGCATGACCCCCGACTCGCCGCTGCCGTCTGCGCCAAAGCGGGTTCGTTGTCGCCGCGCCTATTCCGTTGTACGCTGCCCACGCCCGACCCGATGCCGCCGTCCCTGCTTCAGCGCCCCCACGACTTCCCGATCCGACGACTCCTGGAGGATCGGCCGGGAGATTCGAAGTTCCACCCGTTTCCTCATTCAGAATCGCCTTGCCCTTCAGGTTTTGTGCCAGCAACGCCTTGAGTTCTTCCATGCGGATGTCAATCCGCTCCTCTAACCTTTGTGTGAACGCCAACATTTTTTCCTCGATGGCGGCCACGGAATCCGTCAATCCAACATAGTTTTCTTCTAGGGTTTCCAACCGATTGATTTCTTCTTGCGTGCGTGTGGTGACCATGTCGGAGGAGCTAGGCTCTGATACCAATTGTTAGGGTTCTACGAGAAGAGAGGAGAACTAAAGAGAGAGAGAGAGAGAAAATTAGGGTTAGGAGGAGAATAGAAGAATACCTGGAGATACTTTGCTTGCCCCCAACATAGAGCCTCCTGGGTATAAATGTACCTGGGCCAAGGAGGGGCCGGCCGGACCCTCCCAAATGGGGCTGAACCGGTTGGTTCAGCCCCCGACCGGCCGGTACTAGTGAACGGGGGCTGAACCAGTTGGTTCAGCCCCGTGGTTGGTTGTTGTATCCTTTCGCCTGCGAGCGTACTGACGCCCCGAGAAGCGTGTCGATATTGGGGGCGTAACACACTTGATGATAACTCAAAATTAGATTGAGTTTGGTGAAGTTTGTGGCGTGCTTCAACCGATCCAACAAGTCGTCAATTTGTCGAAGAAGACACTTGTTGAACACCATGTAATCAACGAATTCGCTAGCTTTTATCTTGCTACGAAACATTCATAATCAGAGTCACGTGGTTAATTACTCAGTTGTCCTCCTTGCTGATATGCTTTTTACTCCTTGAAGAGCGAGTTGTACTTGTCCCTAGTTGTAGCAGTTTCTTCTCATCCTCTATTACAGAGCTGGAACTCGATACTAGAGAGATGGTTACAAGAACTTGGATGGTTTACACACGACATGTGACTAGGAAGGATCCAACGATGACGGGTGCGACCTGCAGCTAACAGAGCCATATATAATATAGTTTCACACTAATTATTTCATGATTTTCAAAAAAGTTAGGATACTTATTGGGAACACTGCCCACAATGTTTCAGATTTGGAGAAGTCCCTAAGTCAATGATAAGTATAATTTGTATTTGATGTTCATCTGATGTGACATGAACAGGTTAGGACATCATACATTATAAGTATAATGTATCAAGATGAAGCAAAAATGACTAAGACATACATCGTCGTGTGAACAAGGTACACACGACGATATCGTTGAGATCACTTGCAGAAGACAGCAGAAGAAATTAGTCAAGAATCGTCGCGATAATAAGAAGAACACGACGATATCGTTGTGTCAACAAAGTATACACGTCGATATCGTTGTGAAAACAAGAAGAAACAACTAAGTCAAGATATCATCATAACAACAAGTATAACACGACAATATCGTTGTAACAACAAGTATCACACGACGATATCGTTGAGAATACTCAAGAAGGGCTAGCTAAGTCAAATATCATCGTGAAGGAGTTGTGTCGACCTGAAGGTTGTTAGATATCGTGGAGACAGGGGATGCAGTTGAGAAGTTCCATAACGTCGAGACGTTCACGACGATATCGATGAGAAGACCTTATTTCGTCGTAACTAAACAAGTCGCTGAGACGGGAAGTTCTATCGTCGAGATAGTTTTCATATCGTCGAGATATCTATTTGAGGGGAATATCTCAGAAGACTTGAAGAGTTGTACAAGCTGGATCGCTGAGACGACAAGTTCTGTCGTCGAGACGGTGTTCATATCATCGAGACAGACCAAGATTTTTCGAAACGCGCTGTCTGCATTTAATGTCGCCGTCTAAGGGTCCAATCAGCGGATGCTATTTAGGAATGGGCTTTTGACATTAATGAGACCTCGGAATAGACCGTTAGACATTCTTGTCATATATAAGGATAACTTGTTTGCCCTATGGAAAAGAGAATATCATCGAGACAGACCAAGATTTTTCGAAACGCGCTGTCTGCATTTAATGCCGCCGTCTAAGGGTCCAATCAGCGGATGCCGTTTAGGAATGGGCTTTTGACATTAATGAAACCTCAGAATAGATCGTTAGACATTCCTGTCATATAAAAGGATAACTTGTTTGCCCTACGGAAAAAAGAATATAAAGCAGAAAGAGAAAGAATCAATCGAACAATATAACGGCTTTCAGAAGAAGGAACATTCTCGAGAACATTTTCTCAGTTCTCCAAGGCTCAGTCAGGCATCATCGACTGATAAGCTTGTTCCAGATTGAAGAAGAGGATCAAAGAGAACTTTATGTGCTGCAGTGAATAGATCTTCAAGGTTTTCTCTTCAGATCCAGAGGCCGTCTGCTTCAGGCCTAGGAAGACTCTTCGGGATATTTCTTTTCCCTATTCTGTGAAGTGTTCTTCGATTTTGTAAACATAATACTTTTTCTGTAGGACTCTTTGAGTTTTAGTCTCTAGGGTTCTGCGAGAACCTTAGGTAGGATCTATTGTAGATTTGAGTTTGTAAGGCCTGATGTGCCTGAGCTGTAGGGTTCCTGGAACCCGAGGTAGGATCCTGACTGGATCTGAGTTGTAGGGCCTGGAGTGCCTGAGTTGTAGGGCCTGAGGTGTAGGATCTGTGAAAGAGATCTGAGATTTGGTGGAGTTGGTCGAGTCTAGCATACTGCTAGATAGGTAAAGAGGGACAATGGATTACCCACACTGGGGAACCACTATAAATATTGGTATGCTTCCTGTGATGTGATTTCTTGTTGTGTTCTCTCAAGCTGATCTAGCCTTAAACTCTAAAAGACCAAAACTATTTAAAAAACACCTATTCACCCCCCTCCAGATAATTAGACTACACCCTAAACTAACAATACTAGATACAATTATGAACTTTTGAAGTATTTAAAAATATAAACAAATTAATATAAAGGAATATGTGACATTCCCCATCTTCCATTTTTTTAATCATTATATCTCACATATCATATATTAAATAAAGATAAAGTGTGTCACAATATCACATCATATTGTAAATTGGATCCTTGAATGAAAGTGTGTAATCAATTGATTCTCACAACTTATCATCCAACACTTCCTCTTTCACATTTTTTCTTCATATCATCATCGCAATATGCACAATGTTCGAGTGTTTTTGAGCATACTCGAGCACATTCGATAATATCCGGGAGTATCCAAGACTTATTTTATTTACAATTAAAAGAAAAGTTTCAAAAAGTTTTGGGATGAGTTTTCAAGGGTTTCATGCATTAAATAAGTAAGGGCCTTGCAAGTTTTGGGATGAGTTACAATCTTCTGATGTTTGAGCTTAAGCACTCTTGTGTCTCTTTGAAAGTTTCATGCTTCGTAATGCTATTTGAACTAAGAGGGCAGAAAAAGTCCTGGTCTAGATGCTCGGTCCGGGTTTGCTCGATAAAAAACCCGGGAAGGGTTGGGCCGGCCCTAGGCGGACTCACCAAGCACCTATTTTTTATTACTGCCCATCCTGGTGCCCGTAGGACCACTACTGGTCTTGGCTACTGGGCCGTCTGTTCAATTATAAAGCTTGGAAGACAACCTACATTAAACGTCGGGCACCACCTGTTCATCTATAAAGCTAGGAAGACAACCTACATTAAATGTTGGGCACCATCCCAGCGTTAAAGTTGGGGGGGCCCCCAATGTTAATGATGGCCAGGCCCAAGTAGTGGTGTGCAAGGCCTGAAAAGCCCTCCTGGGCCTGGCAAAAGCCTGCTTAGGCCTAGGCCCGAGCAGTCCAGGCATTGGACAGGCCTAGGGGGCCAAGAAGGCCCCCATTTTACACCAAGTCTGGCCTGGTGACCGGGCTAGGCCCAGGCACCAGGCCTGGGCCTGGGGAAAGCCTGGCCCGAGCCCGGCGCTAGGCCAGAGATTGATCGGGATTAACATGGAAATTCCGCTAGGCTGGCAGGATTTACCTGTAAGTAAATCCCGTCAGTCTGTAGTTAATCCCGCCAAACTGGCGGGATTTACTATTAGTAAGTAAATCCCGCTCAGGCGTGAGGGGGATTTACGAAATGTAAATCCCACCTACGCGAGATTTACAATTCGTAAATCCCACAGTGGGCGGGATTTTGTTATTAACTTTTGTTTTATAATTTTTTTTTACTTGATCATTATTTAATATAAAAATAAATTTTTAATCAGGCATGGGCCCGACAAAAGCCTGGCCATCAGGCCCTCCCAGCCCCCCCCCCCCCCCCCCCCCCCCCCCCCCCTAAGAAGGGAGGCCTGGGCCCGGCCTGGATTTGGCAAAAGCCAGGCCTAGCCCTGGACACCTAAAAGCCCAGGCCTTTTGTGCACGCCTAGGCCCAGGCTAGGCTCGACCAAGAAGGCCCTTCTGCCCCCCCCCCCACCCCCCCCCCCCCCTTTCAAAGGGGGGCCTGTGTCTGGGCCCGCCTTTTAGAATGCCCGGGTCTGCAGACCTTTTCTCCATGCCTATTTGAGCCTAGGGCTGACCAACATATTACCTTGGATTTTTCTCTATTTCTCCCTATCTTTTCCCACTTCTCCCCTCTTGCCATTGCTGGCTACCTATTAGATACCCCCATAAATCGAAGAGGCACAATTACATCTGACTTCTCGGATTTGACAAATAAGAGTATTCTTTGACGTTGTTAGCAACTTTTTTACCCACCTGACAATTATTAAGACGATGTTTATGTAGTTTCCATTATTTATGATGTTGAAGTGCCTTGATCCTAAGGATATGAGATGGCACCTTGATCCTAAGGATATGAGATGGCACCTTGATCCTAAGGATATGAGATGCCAAAGATAATTTGGCAGAATTTGAGAGGAAGCACTTAGTGTAAAACTTCTGACACGAGTCAGTGCAAAACTTAACACGGGTCAAGTTCAAAACATAGTCAGCATCATCATTCTATCTTTATCTTGATAGTCTTATAGGTAAGAACTTAGGTGTAGGGGTGCACACAGTGTGGTTTGACCCCAAACCGAACCGCATCGCAGGGGTGCGGTTTTACCGCACCGTACCGCACCGAAACCGTGAGGTGTGGTTTGAATTTGGTGTGATTTTTGTCGGTTTTTGCGCTGCGGTTTCAGTATTTTGGCAGATTTTTGACTGTTCTTTGAAAACCCATGAAATTTTTCTCTAACACTGATTATAATATAGATGAAGTAGATAGAAATAACAAACCAAACCATGAAATCATTCGTAATAAAGGAAAGAAGTAGCTACCATATACATCTTATTGCACAGAAATAGCGACCAGATACAATCCTAGTTACTTGAAAAGTTTGGTATTTTTGGGTACTTCAAGCACGGAGAGATGAATCAATTGCACCTGAAACAAACACATTATCAACATCTCATCGGTCCTTCACAATATTTGAAGCTTGGACCCCAAATATACCACACACTTCTTCTCTCACCAAAGTGGGTGAATTCCAAAGAACCAGGAACCTTGAAGGACATCAAAAAAACTTGGCGTAGGGATAAATGGTTCATCCGAGAATCCAGAACAACATCAAAACTAGAGCCTGTACGATGATAGGATCAAAGTTAACTTCCTCTGTTTGATGAAAATTTCACCTTGCATGAAAGTATTAGAAGCATTTATCAGTCACCAGTAGGGAATGCAAGAAAGTTGACGAGTTTTGTTTCTCAAGCACATGAGAAGGTACATATAACTTTGTCAATGCAAATACTAAAATAAATGATTATGAAGCTCCATAGTTGAAGAACACTCGCTACATATCTAGTGCTGGAAGAGTACTTGAAACCATTTCTAAGATTTTGACTTTTATTTGGAGATAGTAAAAAAGACATGCTTTCCTTCTTTCATAGCACAAGAGCATGTGAATCATAATACATGAAACATTCACCACGGCAAGCGCATACATTAAAAACTTTGGAAAAACTGTAGTATAGATGAACATCCCCAAATAGTAGCTATAGTTTGAATGTGATTCCTACTAAGGCTCTGTTTAGCGCGGTTTTTTTACCCCGGTGAGTTTGGACCAAAACGCCACCACCATAGAATGTATGCTTGGCATGACAACGGTTATGACCGCCATCAAAAAAGAAAACTAGCTGTGAACATAAAAATAGATGAAGTTCCTTAGGTGAGGTCAGACGTTCACAAACGATGGTTCATAACCACCGTGTTCATGACCGTCATCGCCGTTCCAAACGGAGACCAACGCCTGTTCACGAACGATGGTTCATAACCACCGTGTTCATGACCGTCATCGCCGTGTCATACGGAGACTAAAGCATCCCATACCGTACTTCTATATGATCTACTATATAGTCTATATTTAAAACACCATATGGTTATATGAAAGGTGTGAAGCCACACATTTGGAAAAGAACAGAATGTGGTGCTGCAGGTTTCCACTTCTCCTTCAACCCCAGCAGTACAAGCACCTCCTCAAGAGCAGTTTAGGAGCTTAGTAAAATGAAAATAGATATTTATAGTTTTGTTTGCATGATAAAAACTCACTACTTGACTCCAAATGGTCACACTCAAAGTACCCCAATGCTCTTAGAACTTCCGACACAAGCTGAAATGAAATTGAACTTTTTTATTAGCCAAGCTGCTATATTCGGTGCATACGTTTATACGTATTTACGGATGTTCTAATAGGATGGTATTATGTACATCCGTATGTATTCACATGCATCCATAGGTGTACAAATCAGTAATATGAGTAGTGTCTCACGATCATTTGAGTCTGACTTTCAATATTTGGATCATAACATCCTCATTTCTTATCTAAATTACGTGCTTTTGTTCATTTCTTAGCTCGATTCCCCATAACTTTTACGTTCAACACTTGGGGGCCCGGCCTTTCCGGTCATGAATTCGGTGGTTATGAACCGTCGTTCTTGAACGCCCGACCTCAACTAAGGAATTTCATCCAGTTTTATGTTCAAAACTAAGTTTTTTATTAGGCGCTCATAACAGTTGTCATGCCAAACACATATCCTATGACGGTGGTGTTTTTCTCCAAACTCACCGGAGTAAAAACGCCCCGCCAAACGGAGCTTTAATCTGATCCACTTAACTATTGATGAAGATTAGAGTTGGTGCAAAATCAACAATCCTCATGCTTTGAATCTTCAAATATGTTTATGATTGTCTATCTATAACATAAATATCACCTGTCTCATCCATGCTGGAATCCACGACGTCCAGTTTCGTACCTCGAATGCGAATATTTTGGTTTAACATAAAATTCAAAACAGCGAAGCCATTCACTTCGTAGCATCCTTACCGCCCACTTCAAATTAGAATGAAATCTCTTGCATCATTATGCTCCTCTTCTGTTTCAAATGTTTTTTTTAATGATTTTTTGTGTAATTATCATTTGGGGTCGTTTACCGGGACCTACCCTCGAAGTTTGCAATATTATAGTTTGCGCCCATCTATCTTTTGAAATTACAAAAAACACCCATGTAAGTTTACATTTCATAGCATGCAATGCACTAAAACCCCCCTGAAGGAAAGCGCCAAGGGGGAAATTGTAACTTCGGAGGTTTTTGCAATTTCAAAAGATAAGAGGGGTGCAACCTGTAATTATGCTGTCTCCTAGGGGAGGTTTGGGTAATTTATGGTATCATTTATTTCCATGCTGTTGGTTCTTATTAATGACTGTATGGACGCAGGTTATCCGGCTCTGCAGTCTATGGCACCTCCGGGCTCAATTTCCATGTCAATGCAGATGGGCAATCTACCCGGGCCACCGAATATGAATCCTCCAGCTACTGCCCCGGGTGCGAACGGTCCTCCGACGATGTATCAATCAGATCCATCTATGAATTTGGGTCAAGCCGGTGCAGGTGCACCTCCTCCGCACGAGTATTCGTATGCGCAGCCTGCCGAGACGAGCCACTAGTTACGTCCATCAGTTCGGCGGGATGGTATTTGTATATCCCCGCCTCCAACATAAAAAATTTATTACTGGGCATATGTATTTTCGGAAGTTTGATAATTGCAGTGCGCGCGGCCCTTTGTAGTGTTCGGAGTATCTTTGGCTACATAAACACTGATTTTATTTTCCTACTGCAGGTCTAGGACTCGTCTCGTGTATCTTATCTCGACATTGTTGCTCGGGAGTAATACCAAATACTCGTCGGACTGTATTTTAATGTTGGCGTCGGTCATATTTCATGTATTTTGAGAACTTCATCTCTCCGAACTGCCCTTGTAGCCCGAAAATTTGGTCTGATCTTGAATCAATCCCGCCTAATGAACTTAGGCAAGGACCATTTTTTGTTTTATTTTTGGTTTGCGTGAATAACGGGTGAATAACGGGCGGTGACATTCCCGCGTCTTTGATTGATGCGCAGCGCAAGTCGAAATGAGAATCAATTGTGTTTTGTTGGATTTCTTGGATAAGTTGACTGTTAATTACCCAACCTCCCCTGGGAGTAAGGATAATTGTATGTTGTACCGCTCCCTCTTTTCAAATTATGCAAATTTACAAGGGTTGTCCGGGCAAATGACCCTAAATTGGTATTATTAGAGCTGATTGAATAGAGCTGTTATAAAAGTAGCGATGAATAAAGTGCAGTCTGTTTGTACAGTTTGTGCATACGTGCTGATCGAGAAGTTTTTTTATTTATATTTTTGGTATTTAGATGCATATAATGTATTTTTCTACGTATTATTATAATCAAATTGACAAAATTATATTTTTAAATTGTTGTAATTATTATATATTATCTAATCGTGATTATCAAATCAAATAAATAAATGTGATTTTAAAAAGAGATAAGAGAGAGGAGAGAGGGGGTGTCACATGTGAGGCTTGAAGTCGCGAGAGTCTTGTTGCACCTTAACAATTGTCGCGGTTGCACATGATTGACTGCAAAGATTAGATCGTGAAAAATTAAGTACACAACCAACGTCTCGATCTGATCTCTCTCAAAAGAATAAGATGTGATGTTGAGTAGAAGAATCAATGCGCTAATATATTGCGCAGTTATTGACATGGACGGCCCACGTGCACCGACTACTTTGCCTACAAATCCTCAGAAAGTCACTGCAAATTTTCTTCCTTTAAGAGATAACCGTTCATAGGAAGTCATAAGCTCGACCCAGACGGCTGATGAAAAAACAGCGCATCAGCAATTTTAAAATAAGTGGTTTTCTAACAGCTGCACAAACAAATAGCTGTAAAACTGTGTCTGCGTCTTGAATAGAAATTATCCATCAGCATAAGCTGTCCTAAACAGAGCGCTTTAGAGATTTTGATGATCTGTGCCGACTGTTCTTGACGTGAATGTCAAATCAATCGAGTCCTGTAGAGTTTGTTCATATGCTCTCATCATCTGTGGATCGCCAGTAGAAGTGTCAAACAGTTTATCTCATTACTACTCTTTGAGGAACAACTATAGATTTCTGGAAGAATAGTTTCCCGTAGCTGGCCGGGCCTGTTCCTCCCCGCTGTTTATTCCGAACCGTTTTAATTATTTAGAGAATATTCTCTTCTCGTGTCATCATATTCTACTGGAAGTTTTTTTCTTGGTTCGCATGCGCCGGAACGCGAATATTATCTCTTTACTTCCAGCATTTTGTCCGCTACGTTTGAGGGAGCTGTGACGTTTGGGGGTGGCGGGAGCGCACTAGTGTTTGGAGTGCTTCGACCGTGTTTTGTTCTCGGAATAACAGACATTGATGATCCCGATCACTCGAAAGATAGATGCGCGTTTTCTCTATTTGCGGCCGCCGCGGCGGTCTACGTTTGAAACGGATCCTTATTTAGCTATTGCTTCTGTGATTTTGATAGGTGGTTGAAGCTTTTGGGATCCTACACTACTTTAAAAAAGGGGGTACTTAAGTCTTTCTTGGGCAGAGTAAGCTTTTAGATTGTTCACAAGCGATTGGCATTGCTTATGAGTTACGGCTCTTACTTTTTAATGCATGCATCTGCGTTGCAAGACTGGATTTTTCATGGAGTAATAAATCTGAAGGGTACATTTGTAATATGATTCTTCTGAGGTCTACTATGTTGCTGTGTTAGAGCTTAGACTTTGATATATTTGGTTGGATCGAGCCGAACGGCCAGTTTGGAGCTTGTTGTTTTGAACCCGTTCGATCTTATTGAACGACCCCCATCCCCTTCTTTCTCTCTCTATATAGGGTAAATTATCGGGACCTCCCCTGGGAGTTTGGATAATTACAGGTTTGCACCCCTCTAATTTTTAAAATTATATTCAGCTCCTCTCTAAGTTTTTCCAGTTTACAAAAATGCCCCTTCCGTTAAAAATATGGATGGAAAATGTTAAAATCAGCTAAATTATTTTATGATATTGCAATTTTATTCATTACAAAAGGTAAAATATATCACACTCTTTCAATGTATAGTTATCACAAAAGGATAAAATTGTAAAATAATTTGACATATTTGATAACTTTCCATCTATATTTCTAAAGGAAAACTTCAACCTTTCATTGTAGAGCCGTTACAAAGGTAAAAATGTTTATTATTTTTCATCCATATTTCTGACGGAATGGACAATTTTGTAAATCGGGGAAACTTAGAGGGGGAGGTAAATGTAATTTCGAAAGATAGAGGTGTGCAACCTGTAATTAAGCAAACTCAAAGGGGAAACTTAGAGGGATGTATCTTCTTAATGGTATAATGGTGTAAATGTATCCTCTTAACGGTATAATGGTGTAATGACGAGACCCAACAAATGAATCACAACAGTATAATGGTCGAATGGTGAGACCTTCCATAACGGTATAATAGTGAGACCCATCAAGTGAATCATAACCATTATTCAAAATAAAATAAAAAAACCTCCCATAAAAAAAATCCTCCCCAGCCTGCAACCTACTTGTGACTTGTGAGTTGTGATCCCCCTTCGACCCGACCCCATCTCCGGTGGTGAGCCGATATCCCATTCATGATCCACTCTTCCTGATCCACCGCACGCTCGGCCACTGTCGTCCCCCGAGTGCAGTCGTACCGGGATGGGATGTGAGTGGCGGAAGTGTCGTCACATCGGGGTACTGTCGCGGCCGGGGTACTGTTATTGGCCGCACGGAGGTGCTCTCATGCATTGTTACTCATATATGAATTTTCATGTTAAACTTTTGGGGTCTTCACCCTTATAGTTATTTTTCCTACTCGTAGCTTTGTGTTTTCTAGTTTTTTCAATCATCACAAATCACACGTCCGAGAATCACAACCCCAACAATACATTAATGTTATGCTTGAAAGAGAGGTGGGTTGTGACCGCAACGGTGAGAAGCGCGTGTCATGCTAAAATAACTAGTTGGCACCAAAAACAAAGCTTGGACCCGAAACACCGCTCCGATTGCCCCCCAAATCTTCCTACACCGCCCACTTCTTTTTTTGCCGTAGTTTCACACCATCATCACTTGTACAACCCCATATTTTCCAAGTGGGCCCCTAGGCACAAAATAGTGAGACCCCACTCGCAAAGCACCCGCGTGAAGGCGAAGAGGGTCGGCGAATGGTGTCCTCACCAGGCCACTCGCCCAAGGCTCAGGGATTCGCGGCGAGCGCTTGACAACGTTCGGTGAGCGCGAAGGGGTCGAGCATCTCCCGCGAGGGGTCCCGCTCGGCCGGACGCAGCGAGAAGAGAGGCTGACGAGTGGTGCCCTCACCGACCACTCGCCCCCAGAGGTCTCGAGGAGGAAATGACCTGGATACCCCCTATGGGCTGCCAATAGCCCCTCAGAACAGCGGAGTTTGACTATTAGCAGACCAATTTGGGGTGCGGTTAATGATATCAAAAGGCGGATTCATGCTATTTGCAGACCAGATTGGTGAAATCTATAAATAGACCCTTAAGGGCACCTTGAGAGGGGGGCTTGGTTCTTTTTGAGAGAATCCTCTCCTTCAGGCTAGTCTTGGTCGGCTGCTAGTGCCCTCCAAGGTGCCCGGTTGAGCTTTGGTTTGGGAGGGGAAGCTCTCCGAGATCGTCCGGGTGTGTGGCGGGACCTCCTCGCTACAGCTTTGGGTCTGTTCCAGATTTACCATCCACCAATCAGAGGGTCTAGTGAGAGAGAAGTAAGCATCAGCTACACCCCCTTGTGGGTCCGAACTCAAGAGACCGGTTGCCGGTTTCAACATTTTTGGTGCGGTGAGCGTGGACCGTAGCTGGTGAAGGAAAATCTCAAACTGGACTTGATGACAGGAGATGGGGGAAATGGTTCTGACTCAGGCCACTCGCAGCCGCCAGCGACAATGGAATGGATGGAGATGTTCGAGAAGTTCAAGCGAGAAGTCCTGCAGACGGTTCTCGTCGGGAGGAGCGAGTGCGAGACCCCAGTAGTTCCCGTGGTCCCGCCCCCGCAGATAGGCGAGAACGCTCCAGGGCAGCGGCACGGAAGGAGGTGCCAGCGGAGGCGAGTGCGCAAGATCTCCCCGGGAGACAGCTCTTCAACAACCCGGCGAGTGCGGAAGTGTGCGAGTTGGCCCCGCGCGAGAGGACCACTCGCCGAACAAGGGAAGGGAGCCCTTTTAGCGAGTTGATCCTCTCGGCCCCAGTGCCGGAGGGGTTCCGGGGGCCCTAGATGTCCTACTACACTGGCAAAGATGATCCAGTCGTGCACCTGCAATGGTTTGAAGACATGGTCTCAATTCTCCCCATGTCGGACGCCTTTCAGTGCCGACTCTTCGCGACCACCCTAAAGGTGAAGGCCCGGGACTGGTTCCACCAGCTTCCCGAAGGTTCTATCTACGCCTTCGACGATCTACGCAGGAGCTTCCGGCTGCGCTTCTCGACGTCGAAAAAGAGGAAGAAGGGCGCGGAGGCGCTCTTCAAGATCAAGCATGGGCAAGGAGAATCACTGGCCCATTATATGGACAAGTTCCAGGAGGAGGTCCACCTCGTGCAGGAGGTGCCGGGGTTCACCCTCCAGATGGCATTCATCGTAGGGTTGCGAGATGGGTTCTTCAAAATGGACCTGAAGAGAAGACCTCCTCTCTCTTTTGAGGAGTTAATGGAGCGTGCGGCAGAGAAGATAGAAGGGGAGGCAGCCAATCCGGAGTTTTACAGAAGGCTGGCGAAGATGAACGAGCCCGAGACGAGGCAACATGAAGGAAGAAGAAGGGAGGAACCTAGGGGCCAGGGGTTCGAAAGGCAGCAGCGGGATTGGAGACGTCAGGAACCCAATAACCGGCTGACCTGGAGGCGTCAGGAAGGACCGGCGAGAGGTCAGGAAGGGGGATACCGAGGAAGGGAGCAGGAGGGGGTCAACCAAGAGTGGAGGCAAGGCCCCAGGCCCCCTCACCCTCCCCGGGATCAAGCTATGGCTGTAGGCCGAGGAAGAGGAGGAAGAAGAGGAAGAGGTGGAAGAGGGGGCAGGGTGGCATTGCCTTACTGTGACTTCCATCAGGAGGAAGGTCATGCAACGGCCACCTGCCCGGAATTCTTGGAAATGAGAGGGAGAGGTCAGCCATGGCGGTAACAGGCCAGGATCGATGAAGTGCTCCCAGAGGCGGAAGAGGACATGTGCGAAGACAGGGCAGACGTAGGAGCCAGGGGAGGGATCGGGGTGATCCACGGAGGGGTTGGAATCGAGGCAACTCGCAAGAGGAGCTTCCAGGCGATGTACAAGAGAGACGTCGCATCGGCTTCCCAGACCCCACCCCCCCTTAGAGAAGCTCACCTTCTCATCAGAGGACATGCCCGACTATGAGGACCCGTTCTGTGACGCCTTGGTGATCCAGACGGCGATAGAAAACTTCACGGTCTCCCGGATCCTGGTGTATAACAGGAGCTCGGTGAATGTTATCTTCAAGAAGGCTTTTGACGCATTGGAGGTGGAAAAGAAAAGGGTGCAGGCCTCCGATGGGCCGTTGTTCGGTTTTTCGGGGGAGAGGAAAGAGGTTGAGGGAGGAGTTGGCCTCCAGGTGTCGTTAGGAGGAGTCCCGAGGAATTGTCGATTCGTCATTATGGACGCCCCGAGCAGCTACAATGCAATATTCGGACGTCCACTCATCAGCACCTTCCGATGCGTGCCCTCATCTTATCACCAGTGCTTGAAATTCCACGACGGCGGGGTCCAGGTCCGGATCCGGGGGGATGCAAAGGTGGCAAGGCAGTGTTATGTTACTGTCGTCAACACCATCTCCTGGATGGAAGAAGCTGAGAAGATGGATGAGGAGATGGAGGGGCAGGGGGGCCGGAAGAAGAGAGGATGGAGGGGAGAGTTGAGAAAGAAAGCAGGATCCGAGGAGAAGGGATGGAGATGGCTCAGGAGGAGCGAGTCGAGCCCATGGATGAGGAAGCTAGAGCGGGAGAGGAGACCCCGGTTGAAGGGAGAAGTACTGGGGGCGAGTGGGAAGGGCTGGCCCGGCTTGAAGCGGCGGAAGAAGTGGTCGAGATGGAGGTCACCACCCAAGGAGGAAGGGTGGAGAAGGTGCGGATCAGCGGGGGCCTCGGCCCAGAAGACCAAAGAAGGATGTTGGAGTGCATCCAAGGAAGCGTGGACATCTTCGCATGGAGCGCAGCGGACATGCCGGGCATCGATGCGGACGTGGCTTGCCACCGGCTCAACCTCGAGCTAGGAACCCGTCCCATCCGACAGAAGAGAAGGACCATAGCCGACAAGCTCGAAGGACCAATCCACGAGGAGGTGGCAAAACTCCTCGAAGCAGGTTTTGTAACGGAGATCTAGTACCCAGGCTGGGTCTCCAACGTCGTCATGGTAAAGAAGGGCGATGGCCGCTGGCGTATGTGTATTGACTTTTCTTTGTTAAACAAAGCCTGCCCTAAGGATTGCTATCCCCTGCCTCGAATCGACGCGCTGGTTGACTCAGCCGTCGGATTTTCTGTGATGAGTTTTTTGGATGCTTTTTCAGGTTATCACCAGATCAGGATGCACCCCCCGGATGTCAAAGATGTCTCGTTCATCACCAGGGAGGGGTGTCACTGCTATAAGATGATGCCCTTTGGGCTCAAAAATGCAGGAGCAACCTACCAGAGAATGATGGACCGGGTTTTCAAGGAGCAAAGAGGAAGAAATTTGGAAGTCTACGTGGACAACCCCCTGAAGTGCGTATTCGGGGCCAGCAAGGGAAAGTTCCTAGGTCACCTTCTCACCCCCTCCGGGGTAGAACCCAACCCGGACAAGGTAAAGAGGCCATAATGGAGCTAGGATCTCCGTGAAACGCTAAGGAGGTCCAACGACTGACCGGGAAGCTCGCAGGGCTGAGTAGGTTTCTTTCTCGGGCGGGGGAGAAATGCTCCCCCTTCTTCAAAGTGTTGCGAGGCAATCGGAAGTTCGAATGGACGGAGGAATGCGAAGGGGCCTTCCAGGCCTTGAAGATCCAACTCACCAAGGCTCCTCTACTCCAAGGTCCCAAGGAGGGAGAGGACCTGTCCTTGTACCTCAGGGTCGGGGCTGAAGCCGTAAGCTCCGTCCTGGTCCGGGAAGAGGGTAAAAGGCAGCTACCCGTATACTACGTGAGCAGGGTTCTGAAGAAGGCAGAGCTCCGATACCCGATCCTGGAAAAACTAGCCTTCGCCTTGGTCATCTCGGCAAGAAAGCTTAGACCCTACTTTCAGGCTCACTCGGTGACAGGTTCCGTGTTTCAAAAGTTGGCCCCGAGCAGACCCGCTGACCAGGCTCTCATCTAGCTGGCAGGGCCGAAGGCTCACTCGGTGGCAGGTCCCAAAAGCAGTTGGCCCCGAGCAGACACGCTGACCAGGCTCTCACATAGCTGGCAGGGCCGAAGGCTCACTCGTTGGCAGGTTCCAAAAGTAGTTGGCCCCGAGCAGACCCGCTGACCAGGCTCTCATCTAGCTGGCAGGGCCGAAGGCTCACTCGGTGGCAGGTCCCAAAAGCAGTTGGCCCCGAGCAGACCCGCTGACCAGGCTCACACCTAGCTGGCAGGGCCGAAGGCTCACTCGGTGGCAGGTTCCAAAAGCAGTTGGCCCCGAGCAGACCCGCTGACCAGACTCTCATCTAGCTGGTAGGGCCGAAGGCTCACTCGGTGGCAGGTCCCAAAAGCAGTTGGCCCCGAGCAGACCCGCTGACCAGGCTATCACCTAGCTGGCAGGACCGAAGGCTCACTCGGTGGCAGGTCCCAAAAGCAGTTGGCCCCGAGCAGACCCGCTGACCAGGCTCACACCTAGCTGGCAGGGCCGAAGGCTCACTCGGTGGCAGGTCCCAAAAGCAGTTGGCCCCGAGCAGACCCGCTGACCAGGCTCACACCTAGCTGGCAGGGCCGAAGGCTCACTCGGTGGCAGGTCCCAAAAGCAGTTGGCCCCGAGCAGACCCGCTGACCAGGCTCTCACCTAGCTGGCAGGGCCGAAGGCTCACTCGGTGGCAGGTTCCAAAAGCAGTTGGCCCCGAGCAGACCCGCTGACCAAACTCACACCTAGCTGGCAGGGCCGAAGGCTCACTCGGTGGCAGGTCCCAAAAGCAGTTGGCCCCGAGCAGACCCGCTGACCAGGCTCACACCTAGCTGGCAGGGCCAAAGGCTCACTCGGTGGCAGGTCCCAAAAGCAGTTGGCCCCGAGCAGACCCGCTGACCAGGCTCTCACCTAGCTGGCAGGGCCGAAGGCTCACTCGGTGGCAGGTCCCAAAAGCAGTTGGCCCCGAGCAGACCCGCTGACCAGGCTCACACCTAGCTGGCAGGGCCGAAGACTCACTCGGTAGCAGGTCCCAAAAGCAGTTGGCCCCGAGCAGACCCGTTGACCAGGCTCTCACCTAGCTGGCAGGGCCGAAGGCTCACTCGGTGGCAGGTTCCAAAAGCAGTTGGCCCCGAGCAGACCCGCTGTCCAGGCTCTCACCTAGCTGGCAGGGCCGAAGGCTCACTCAGTGGCAGGTTCCAAAAGCAGTTGGCCCCGAGCAGACCCGCTGTCCAGGCTCTCATCTAGCTGGCAGGGCCGAAGGCTCACTCGGTGGCAGGTTCTATGTCCCAGAAGTTAGGCCCCGAGCAGACCCGCTGTCCAGGCTCTCTCACCTAGCCGACAGGGCCGAAGGCACGCTCGGAGGCAGGCCCAAAGGCTCATGGGGAAGGCAAGGTAGGGGAAATCCTGCGAGGAGAACTAATCCAGGACAGCCCACTGGGGAAGGGGCGAATGGTGCCCATCAGAGGAACACTCGCCCGCGAAACTCACCATCCAAATAGGGCGCTCGCCAAATCGGGTGCGCGGCGCAGAGGTAATCGACCCTGAGAGGGGAACGCAAGCACAAACGGCGCGAAGAAGGATCTCGGCGAGACCGTGTTTTCGGCAAGAGCGGCCGAGAACCCGGAGACCCACAAATAGGGGTACGAACGCGCGAAGGTTGAGCACGGGGACGCGAGAACAGGTGAACCTTATGAACGCGAGATCTATCAGGTGATAATAATTAGAGACGCGAGAGGGAGAGTCAAGAATCACGTACGAGAGAACGAAACTTTCTCATCACAGTAGAATGATTACAAAAGCGAAGTTCAACTGCTCGCATTACAAAAAGAGATGAAAATAAATAAAGAAAAGAATAAGTCGTCAAGTGTGATCATCGCTCTCGTCTGAATATCCACTGCTCTCGTCCGACTGACGGCCTCCTAGCTCCAACCTGAGGTCAGCGATATCTCCGAGACCCTCTATTGGCTGGTAAAGCCACGGGAGCACATGGGGGGCAAAAATCCTCTCGCCCTCCTCCTTCAGAAGATCGGCTCGCCGCAGCAACTCCAGCGCATGCTCCACCGCTGTCTGGCCCGTCTTCTGCATCATTCCTTCAAACTTAGCATGAGAGTAAAAGTGTCGAGTGTCCCTCTCCGCGGGAGGGGGCCGCGCGGCGACATCTCGCAGCCTCTTGTTCTTGGCCTCCAGCTCCTTATTCCGCTCCTCAAGGACGCGGGACCTAACGAGCAAGGTATCATAATTCGTTATGTCCTGAGAAGAAAGAGAAGGTTAGATATGCGGGAAATAGGAAGATGAGCGTTGCGAAAGCTCTGGGGACACTGGAAGGGGGGGTCACCTCTCGGTCCGGGCGGCTGGCGAGGAGAGCTTCGGCCGCAGCCAGTTTTTGCTTAGCGGTTACAACCTCGACAGCAACAACGGAGCGTGTTTTCTCGACCTCGACGATGTTTCGCGCGAGGGTCATGCTCCGGCGGGATGACATATGAGTCAACTCGTGGGCCCGCATCATGGCCCTCGCAGCCTCGTCAGCGAGATACTGGGTGGAGGCGATGTCGTATTCAGCGGCGCTCTCGCGGCTGTAGAGCGCGTAAGAGAGGCCATAGGCATGGCCGTCGACGACTTCCTTTTCTGTCCAAGGGGGGCCGAGAGAAGAGAGGGAGATTTGGTTGGCCTCCCGGTTCCAGCGAATGAGAGGCTCGCCGACCAAGTCGGTATACCTCTCGCCGAGGGAAAAGTTCCGGTGCCCTCTCGGCGCCGGTCCTGAAGCAGACGCCCCCGTCGCAACGGCAGGGGTGACGGCTATGCCCTCCGTCGCAGGGGCCGCTGAGAGGGAAGCGCCCTTCACCATAGTTTTCCCTTTCTCGGCAGCCGAGGGGTGCGATCGCTTGGCCGAAGGAATCGCGGCCGGGTCGCGCTTCCGCTTCAGCTTCACCTTTTGGCCGCTGGATTTGGCAGGAGGCGGATCCTCGCGGCAGGCCGCAGCGGCAGACTGCGCACGCGCGAGAGCGGGATCGACGACGACCTCCCCACTCGCATTCGGCGGATGGAGGGGAAGACTCCAAACCCCTGATCCAGAAGGGCGAGTTAAAAGGAGCACGAACGAACGCTAGGGAAAAGGGGGGGGGGGGGGTCTCGGGCAAGGGAGATCTCGTTTACCTTCTCCCGGCGGGATCACGGGCAGCGCATCGACATGCCTCCGTAGATAGACGACGTCCATGTCGTACTTTAAAAGGAAGGCATGAAGCTTGGTCTCATCGCCTCCCAGCGTCGGCGGTCAGAAGGTCGATTCGTCCTCCTGCACCGGCGCGAGTGGCACGTTGCCGAACTTCCCGGTGACGAACACGAACCAACGAACCCAATCGTGGTTTTTGTTGGCGGTACCGATTACGTTGAGGGGAGACTGCCCCGTGAAGAATGCGACCCCGCGGGTGGCTCTGAAAGTGAACAACTTGCGGAACACGGGGAGCGAGAACTCAATCCCCTCCTCTCGCATGTAGCAGGCGAATGCCACCAGCATTGCGATGGAATTAGGATTGAGTTGTGCGGGAACCACCCCGAAGTAGCGCAAGGTCAAGCGCACTTCAGGCCATAGCGGGAGGCGGAGACCCACCCCGAAGTGCTCGAGGGGAATGGCCAGGGTGTCGGGCGAGAACTGATTGATTTGGTCTCGCCCCCCCGGGTGGCGTGCGGTAAAACTCGGCGGGATATAGTCGGCAACAGTCTGGTGAAAGTCTACCTCCGTGAGATCGCAGGACTCAAACTCGCGCTTCGCGAATGCCAGGGCGCAGTTGGCTCTACCGTCCGCGTCCTTCGGCATCACTGATTGAGGGAGTGTTCTCGCAGAAGTTCTAGAGAGAGGGGCGAGTGGTCGAGCGAATGCAAGGAGGAGAGAGAGATGAAAGCGCAATAATGACGGCGGTTGGGCTAACTATTTATAGAAAAAAGGGGAGAAGGCGGTTGAAGCCGTCCGCGCGCGAGGCGCGGATAGCGGCCGAGACATCCCCGCGCCTCGGGATCTGACCCACTTGTCTGATCCATCCGCTCACCAGGGGCGAGAATCCCGTGGGAGACCCCTCTGGCGAAAGCGAATCGCATATCACAGATTGGAGCGAGAATACTTGCGAGACAGTACTCATAAACATCAAAAGCAGAATAAAACAACACATCGTGGAGGTAGTTCGCAAAATAAAAGAGGTCACGACCATAATCCGGCACAGGATACAACAATAATAAAGAAAGGGGCAGGGGTGCGGGAGGACACGGGGAGAGAGATCCGGTAGGTTTAACCCTGATCCCATCGCCATCGACCCTTACCTCGCCTCCCAGTCCTCGGAGGCACTCGCGGGTAATGGAACGCGCTAACCGCCGTCAGCTCCTGACAGACCAAGCGCAGTTGATCCCTAGCCCGCGAGATATGCCTCCCAGGCGAGGTCTCCTCACACCCAAATCCCTGACGGTCCATCTCTCCAATCAGGTGCCCGTAATCTCGCTCGAGAACGCTGATCCGGCGCTCAAAAGACGCCTGGAGCTCCTGCGTCAGACTGGATTGTTCGCGTAACATCAGGATCAGCTTGCCAAAGAGTTCAGTCGTCCGTTCCTTCATGATCCTAGGGTCCCCGTGGTCGCCAAGAAAGTCCGAAATCTCGCAGGGAGAGGGGGTGGCGAGATCAACTCCTCCTCTTCAAGAGGTTCGGTGGGCGACACCTCGCGATAGCCTGCGCGATCATAGATTAGTCCCGTCCGGGCAAGAAGGGCTGGGTTGGCAAAGGGAGGGAGACTTACCGGGTACAGGTTCCCCGGAGGGGAATCAGCGAGATGTGCTGGTCTGCCCTGCGAAGTGCTGACCGAGGGGGGGGGGGAGAGATTTCCCCTTTCCGGGACGATGAACCTGGTCGGCGACACCCGGCGCGATGGCGGGGTCCGGGATCGCGGATTGGTCCAGGAGACCCTCGTCGGCCGGATGCTCCCGCTCAGAGTGGGCGGAACGGCCAATGATCCCGCGGACGGGAAGATCGCCCGGGGGAGGAGGTAAGCCAGTGGTCCCAAAGGTAGGGGCTGTGAAATCCGGGGACAAGTTAACAAGAGAGGCGGAAGTAAAAAGAAGACGGGAAGGTCATAGGATGCTCACCAGGCTCCAGCGAGGTCTCACTAGGAGCAGACAGGAGGAGGGGCCCGCGGATCTGTGGAGCATCCCCAGGAGCAGGCGGAAGAAGATCGGCACTCGCTTGGTTGGTCTCAGGGGGAACGCCGGCCTCCAGTGGTCTCTGCGAATGGTCAAAAGGATCAGGTTGTCATACCACCAGGATTAACCGAGTAAGGCAGGAAGGGCTACACTACCTCGCTGGTATTGACAGGGGGGATGTTAGGGAGAGGAGAGGTCTCGGATGCGGACTCTTTCTCGCCTTGGTCTCGCCGGACCGACTTAGCCTTCCTAAGCCGGTAGGGCTTGGACGGATCTCTCGGCGGCAAAAGCCAAGGTGCATACCAAGAAGCCTTAGGAGTGGCCCCATCCTGCGCCGCGGCGAGACGCGCCATCATCCCCTCAGAAAGCGGTCGCAGCACCGGCTTCATGAAAGAGTCACAGTGAGTGCCCCCGGAAAAGTATGAGGAACAAGTGACCGAAGGATGAGGATGTATTTATAGCAAAATGGTGGGCACCACCGAAAAAGATTCCTTCCAGGTCAGCAAAGCGCTCGTCAAATATTGGGGGTTGGACTTTTTCTTTCCGAGCGTAGAACTCGCTCGCAAAGAGCGGGGATTATGTACAACCCCATATTTTCCGAGTGGGCCCCTAGGCCCAAAATAGTGAGACCCCACTCGCAAAACACCCGCGTGAAGGCGAAGAGGGTCGGTGAATGGTGTCCCCACCAGGCCACTCGCCCAAGGCTCAGGGATTCGCGGCGATCACTTGACAACGTTCGGTGAGCGCGAAGGGGTCGAGCATCTCGCGCGAGGGGTCCCGCTCGGCCGGACGCAGCGAGAAGAGAGGCTGGCGAGTGGTGCCCTCACCGACCACTCGCCCCCAGAGGTCTTGAGGAGGAAATGACCTGGATACCCCCTATGGGCTGCCAATAGCCCCTCAGAACAGCGGAGTTGGGCTATTAGCAGACCAATTTGGGGTGCGGTTAATGATATCAAAAGGCGGATTCATGCTATTTGCAGACCAGATTGGTGAAATCTATAAATAGACCCTTAAGGGCACCTTGAGAGGGGGGCTTGGTTCTTTTTGAGAGAATCCTCTCCTTCAGGCTAGTCTTGGTCGGCTGCTAGTGCCCTCCAAGGTGCCCGGTTAAGCTTTGGTTTGGGAGGGGAAGCTCTCCGAGATCTTCCGGGTGTGTGGCGGGACCTCCTCGCTACAGCTTTGGGTCTGTTCCAGATTTACCATCCACCAATCAGAGGGTCTAGTGAGGGAGAAGTAAGCATCAGCTACACCCCCTTGTGGATCCGAACTCAAGAGACCGATTACCGGTTTCAACATCACTCAAACCCAACCAACTCTCGCTAACCGAACCTAACTGCATTCTGGTCATAAATCTTCACAACATTGGGGGAGCTCAATAACTAGGTAACAACAACCCATAAGCTAAATCGATTGAGTGAATAATATATAAATAGGGTTATTTATCGGGATCTCTCCTCAAAATTTGTGTAATTACAGCTTGCATCTCTTTAACTTCAAAATTACAACATTTATGCACAAAGAGACACGCTGAAGATTGAGGAGTACTTTTGTGCATAAATGTTATGAAATGTAAACATTGAAGGGGGTAAATATAATTTTGAAAGTTAGGGAAGTGCAAGTTGTAATTAACCAAACTTCGAGCGGAGGTCCCCTATGTATGTATGTATGTATGTATGTATGTATGTATATAACTAGGCTCTTGATTCATCTTCAGCATCGCATTATTTCTCCTCCCCTGTTTTTCTCAACCTCGTTCTCACACGAGATCTCTCCATATTTCCCATCCTTTTCTCCCCCACAATACAGAAATTGTATGCGATCAAACCTCTTCCAATGATTCATGTGTTGAGATTCGTGCTCTCAAGTGGATGAAACCTCGTCCAAATAAACTTACAGAGATCTCAAGACAGAGAGGGGGGAGGGAGACGACGAAGTTGAATAATTACATGAATTTGTATCAGGAACTCTACGTAGGACCATTGCTCCTAGAAACAGGCATGGAGACCATCTAATAATGGCCCTATTTGACGATACATGAGCCCTACACAAACCTTATAACTTGCCTGCGCGGGTAAGTTTCCATGGCCATGAAACTTCAGAACCAACTTTCTGCCGGGCAAAAAGGATGGAAGCATGAAAGAAGCAGCTGAAGTGTAAAGCATTGATTTTTGACTGCGAAATCTTTCAGTAATAATCCGCCATGATTTCTATGCTTAGCAGAACAAAGCATGAGATGGGAGTGAGCTACTCACCTCATGCTATATGCAGGGGACGCCAACTTTTTACCACGATTTGATGTAATTTACTCATCCCACTCGATTAAATTTTCAATTTTTTGCGCAAAAATTCTCAAGTATATTTAAAAAACCAGATTTTTTTTAAAAAAAGAGAGAAATTTCCTGGATTCGCAGTGGAATTGAACCTGACTCGCCATTAAGAGTTCGTTTGGCGCAGTGTAATGTTGGGCACTACAACGGCCGTGACCGACGCTACAGAAAAACCCTACATTGAACTTAAATGCGTGGGCGGTTCGACCGATTGGGTTGGGCATTCACGAACTATAGCTGATAAACGTTGCGTTCACGACAGCCACATCGTTTATCAAAAGGACTAAAGATCTCTTTTTTTTTGCAGTTTTAGAGAGTTGATATTAGCAGTCCGAAATTGGCTATTCGCAATCAATCGCTACTCTTAGTCCATAATTTTTATTGTAGTCTAAAATTATATTTGCACCCCACTCCCATCCTGAATAAGCGAAACACTTTGCTGATTTATTAAGTAATAGAAGCCTAGAGAAACTTCTTAAAGACTCTAAAACAATTTAAATACTTAGCAGGAAAACGAGTTAAATGACATGCACAGAGAAATTAACTCTAAAACAAGTTAATGACATGCAAACCTTCCTCTAACTAGAAATTTGACTACTTTTTGGGGTTTTCACTGGATAATTTTCTTCTTTTTTGAAGAAGGTGAATCTAAGAGGGGGAAAGACGACGCGGCCAATAGAACTACGCCTGAGGTTTAGGCAGCGGGAGGAGAAAGATGAAGAGGAGGTTATTCGATGGGGTACGATTATCGAGAATTGACTGCGAATATAATTAGAATTTTTACAATTTTTTGGGGTGGGAATAGTGAGAATTGGACTGCTAATATTAACTCTATCTTTTATACCCCCACACTTTTAGCTATTCTCCCATATAGTTCTTGTACTATAATTTGTCTGATTCTTGTTCTTTATACCTCACACTTTTAGCTCTAAATTAAGAGTTCGTTTAGCGCGGCATTCTTGCTATAATGCATTTAGACAAAAATATCACCGTCATAAAAGACATGTACGACACTACAACGGATGTAACCGACGCTACAGAAAAACCCTACATTGAACTTAAATGCAGGCACGGTTCGAGGGATTGGGTCGGGCATTCACGACCTATAGCTAGCTGATAACCGTTGCGTTCACGACAGCCACATTGTTTATCAAACGGACTAAAGATCTCTTTTTTTGCGGTATCTTTTATACCCCCACACTTTTTGTTGTGAAATCGGATCGAGTTAAGCCGCGGTAGCGCAACGGAATTTCACGAATGAGCAAGAACCAGTATCGCGCAAAATAAAACAGAACGAGATTCTAGCATACACAGACGACACAAAAGATTACGTGGTTCGGAGTATGGGACTCCTACTCCACGGGGAGAGCGCGCCGGACAAAATCCACTATAAATCAGGAGTTACAAGAGTACAAATTGAAATAATTCAAAAACAAACCAAGAACAAAACTTCTTCTGGAGCTATCGCCGAGGCTGTCGCCGGAGATATCGCCATATCTCCCTGGCACTAACCGAACTGCTGCCGCCTGCAACCGCTGCTGCCACCGCCGCCTTGCCGCTCTGGATGACCCCACCACGTCGCCTCCGCTGGACGACCGTCGTGCGTTGCCGCTCTGCCACCGGGACCAAGTCCCGCCGCCGCCGCACGCCGGGATCAACCTTCTGCCGCCGCCGCCTGGATCACCTCCGCCTGGACAGTCGTCCGCCTGGACAGTCGTCCGCCTGGATCGCCTCCGCCTGGAAACAACACCGCCGCCGCTGAACGCCCCTCTGACGAATGGAGGTATTTCCTCCTTGGAGGAATGTATTCAGCCAAGGCTAGATCCCCCCATATAAATAGCAACAGACAAAAAACATCAAATTTAGGACATAACTCCTAATTAAGTAATAGGATAACCGGCCACAATTAATACCCAAATAAATGGGTGGCCAACATGAATTTCCCGGAAATAGCATTTCAAAAAATATGAAATCACCATCATTAGGGGATTTCATAATCAATTCTCCTTCTCAAAAAGAAAATAATATCCGGTCCAATTAATAGGGAGAATAACTACCCAAATCTTATTCCTAAACTGGACAAACCACAAAATAGGAATGAACACCTCCCATGGATCGTAGACGTGGCGCGATCCTAACGCCCCGAGCGCGTTGAGGTGTCAAAATCCTAACAATCTCCACCTTGACGCCTAACGCGAACAAAACTCCACCTTGACGAACGTAACTCCACCTTCTGCTTAAATCTCCACTACCGGCGACTACGAGCCCCCTCTCCCTGGGGCCTGACCGCGATCAACGCGCATCAGAATGAGTCAAGTCAAGACCGCTCTTGAACTTGACTCCAGTCGATGGACTTCCTCGCAAGTCCGTACTAATATCCCTCCAGGATATCTCCCGCAACTTCCTGCCTCCACCTCTACCGAACTCCCTCGACTCCCGGTGCCCTGACGTGCTTCGCCCTTGCCCGATAGACCGAGTCTTTTGCAAGACGACTCGCACTCAACCTCTCACTGTGCGACTCCACCTTCTCCTGAGTGACCATGAGTTCCCTGGTGGGACCCTTGAGCCGGATGACTCCCTTTGCGGTGTCTGGGCTCTCCTGAGATGACTCTCCGCCCACGGATGCGAAAACTTTATCTCCGCCAAGGTCCTCCCTCTGCGCACCTCCCCTGGCAGTTGTGGTGCCAATCAGTCTATAGAGCGACCCGAAACGCTCTCCTCTCAAGACTGTCTGCGCGCCTCTCCTGACCTCCAAATATCCGCCGTTACTGGTAAAAGAATACCCTGCGGCCTCCAAAGTGCCTAACGAAATCAAACTCTTCCTCAAATCGGGCACATACCGAACGTCAGTGAGGGTCCTAACCACTCCGTCAAACATCCTGATTCTGATGTTACCGACTCCCGATATCTCGCACTCTAAAACATTCCCCATCCGAACTCGACCACCCTCACATTGCCTAAAGCTGGAGAACCACCTTCTGTTCGGGCACATGTGGAACGTGCATCCTGTATCCAAGATCCAGGAGCCTGTGGTCTCACTGCTGGGTGCAGCATGAAGGGCGTCGGCGTCGCACTCATCCTCAGATGCCACCGCAGCCAAATCTGGCGCATGCGCCTGCTCCTTGAGCTTCAACTTCGGACACTTGTCCTTCCAGTGCCCTTCCTCTTTGCAGTAGTGACACGTGTTCCGGCCTACGGACTTTACCCTAGGTCGGTCTTCCCACTTGCCTTTCCCTCTCAATCTACCACTCAATGTGTCCTTGCTCTTCACGAATAAGCCCTCGTCGGCCCTAGGGCCCGACTTGCTCCTCGTTTCGTTAGAGAGCAGCGTCGTCATCACTTCTTCCATCTTCAGGGTGTCCTTCCCATACAGAATCGTGGTGACCAGATAATCGAAGGACTTCGGCAATGAAGACAACAGGAGCAGAGCCTGGTCTTCCTCCTCGACCTTAACGTCCATGCTACGCAACTGGGAGATAAGTCTGTTGAACACGTTCATGTGCTCCAGTAACTGATTGCTCTCGGACATCCTCAAGCTGTACAACTGTCTCTTCACGTAGAGCTTATTCGTGAGAGACTTCGACATGTACAGCTCCTCCAGTTTCTTCCACAGATCCTCCGTCGTCTCAGCATCCACCACGTTGTACATCACCTCATCGGCCAACACAGCTGAATCGTGCTGATGGCCTTCAGATCGAGCTCCTCCCATTCGTCGTCCTTCTTCCCGGACTTCTCCTTGCCGAGGAGAGCCTTGTGAAGACCTTGCTGGACGAGAACGGCCTTTATGCGCTTCTGCCAAAGGCCAAAATCAATCTTGCCGTCGTACCTAGAAATCTCGAATTTTGCCGACATTGTCTTGCTCGCAAAGCTACTGGGCGATCAAGATGATATTCGCGGAACCGATCTGGGAAGATAGGGAGCGGACCAATGTCGTCACCCACCGTTGACCCAAATCAGAAAACCGGAACGTCCAGACGATCACCCCCGCGGAACCTGACTCTGATACCAATTGTTGTGAAATCGGATCGAGTTAAGCCGCGGTAGCGCAACGGAATTTCACGAATGAGCAAGAACCAGTATCGCGCAAAATAAAACAGAACGAGATTCTAGCATACACAGACGACACAAAAGATTACGTGGTTCGGAGTATGGGACTCCTACTCCACGGGGAGAGCGCGCCGGACAAAATCCACTATAAATCAGGAGTTACAAGAGTACAAATTGAAATAATTCAAAAACAAACCAAGAACAAAACTTCTTCTGGAGCTATTGCCGAGGCTGTCGCCGGAGATATCGCCGGGCGATATCTCCCTGGCACTAACCGAACTGCTGCCGCCTGCAACCGCTGCTGCCACCGCCGCCTTGCCGCTCTGGATGACCCCACCACGTCGCCTCCGCTGGACGACCGTCGTGCGTTGCCGCTCTGCCACCGGGACCAAGTCCCGCCGCCGCCGCACGCCAGGATCAACCTTCTGCCGCCGCCGCCTGGATCACCTCCGCCTGGACAGTCGTCCGCCTGGATCACCTCCGCCTGGACAGTCGTCCGCCTGGATCACCTCCGCCTGGACAGTCGTCCGCCTGGATCGCCTCCGCCTGGAAACAACACCGCCGCCGCCGAACGCCCCTCTGACGAATGGAGGTATTTCCTCCTTGGAGAAATGTATTCAGCCAAGGCTAGATCCCCCCATATAAATAGCAACAGACAAAAACATCAAATTTAGGACATAACTCCTAATTAAGTAATAGGATAACCGGCCACAATTAATACCCAAATAAATAGGTGGCCAACATGAATTTCCCGGAAATAGCATTTCAAAAAATATGAAATCACCATCATTAGGGGATTTCATAATCAATTCTCCTTCTAAAAAAGAAAATAATATCTGGTCCAAGTAATAGGGAGAATAACTACCCAAATCTTATTTCTAAACTGGACAAGCCACAAAATAGGAATGAACACCTCCCATGGATCGTAGACGTGGCGCGATCCTAACGCCCCGAGCGCGTTGAGGTGTCAAAATCCTAACAACTTTTGGCTATTCTCCCATATAGTTCTTGTACAATAATTTGTCTGACTCTAGTTCTTTATACCCCTCACACTTTTAGCTCTCCATTAAGAGTTCGTTTAGCACATCATTTTTGCTATGGTGCGTTCGGTTAAAAATGTCACCGCCATACAAGTTCTGTTCAGCACTACAACGTCCGTGATCGCCAAAGACTAAAGTTCTTTGGCGATCACAAAGACGTTCGGTTAAAAATGTCACATCGTTTATCACAAAGACTAAAGTTCTTTTTTTTAACAGTTTCCTTTATACCCAACACTTTTAGCTCCTCACATATAGTTCTTGTTGTCTAATTCTCGTTCGTCGAGAATCCGCTCGCAAAGAGAAGCGCGTGGAATACACGAGAGAATTAGCGAGGGGAACGAGGGTGATGGCCA
This sequence comes from Dactylorhiza incarnata, assembly GCA_033032865.1. Lineage (NCBI taxonomy): Eukaryota > Viridiplantae > Streptophyta > Magnoliopsida > Asparagales > Orchidaceae > Dactylorhiza > Dactylorhiza incarnata. The sequence goes on along the minus strand of JAWHQI010000192.1, from coordinate 2,059,144 downwards.
GCTCTGATGCAGCTCCAAATGAAAATCAATTGAGCAATAATAATAATAAAGGGAAAATACTCAAAATAATATAAATTTTAGGGTGTGGGACTAAATATTTTAACAAGTATTATTCAAATAGAGTAAAAGCTGATATGTTATAGAGTGGGCCAAGCATCGTTTAAAGTTGGACCGCTGAGAAGAATGGCCGGCCCAGCGGTTCACCCAGTTGTTCACGATGGCGACACCTGTCTGCGTTGCGTTGGATTTGAAGCCATCTTATCCGTGAAATAAATCTGCTGGACAGTGATTCCTTCCGTCCACAGGAATTTTATTATTATTATTATTATTATTATTATTATTATTATTATGCATGATTAAAACAAGAAATCAACATATAAAACATACAAGATTTATGTGGTTCGGCAATTTTGCCTATGTTCATGACCGCACTAGGGTTTATGTGACGGTTGCTCGAAGCATCCTGAGTGGTGGTCAAAATGGAACCCCCTCCCCGTTGCCCCTAGCTTCCCTAGGGTTGGAACGGTAACGAATATCCCAGTATTCGTACAAGACTCGTTAAGCCCATGAACCTGTTATTTATCCAAATATACACTTATAGTTTCATCACAGTATTTTTTTAGTTAAAAAAGTGTGATACAAGGCAGTCGTGAACACGGTGGTTATAAATTGTTTTTCATGAACGTCCGAACAAACCTAAGGAACTCCATTCTTGCATGTTCAATTTTTTTTTTCAAAAATGTCCGACAAACAGAAACCCAAGGAATTTCGCCAATTTAATGTTGATTTTTTTTTGTGGCGGTCATATAATCGTTGTCATGCCAAACACATTTTATGGCAGTGCCGTTTTTCTCCAAACTCATCGGAGAAAAAATGTCGCCCCAAACGGACCCTAGGTATATACATATAAACATGAGTTGAAATATTGATGGCGCACCGTGATTCCCGGAGGTCGTAATTTTTGATCCGTTCTTTAAGCTGAGTTTTAACCGCCAATATATGACTTTAGGATCAGCTCGAAATCATTTGATCTGTTCTCGAGTCGAGAGTCGCGTTTGTTTGTTTATATGTTGGCTCTTGATGACATCACTATTCGTCGCCTTTTTGAACGAAAATAACGACAAAAATAAACTTCGATACGCTTGATGTTTGTTATGGTAATAACGAGTTCCTCCACCGGACCAGCCGGGGGCGGAAATGAGAAGCAAGGAGATGATGACTAAAGAGAGCACCTGCCTAGCTCTAATCCATATTGCATGCACAACAAGTTAACATGATTCCTCTGCTGCCTTGTGATGGCTAGCTCTGCTTTCTGTGTGGGGACAAAAGTTCTTCAACTATATATCAAACAACTTGTAATTATACGATGCACAATCCGTCGTATCGGTGTCCAGGATGGGGGCTAGTTCACTCGTGCTCGATCGCTTCGTCGAGCAGCTCGTGAACGGTTCATTCGTAATGAAGCCCCCGCAATATTGCACGGGTCTTGTAGCGAGTAATGAGATCAAACGGCAGGACGATGCTCTGTTGATCGAGTAGGGTTGATGAAGGCGCAGAGGGGATTCATCCCTGATAGTATGTCCTCCCATGTCATTCGTGTGCTCTTACCACGATGAAAACTTAAATGCAATTGCGCAAAAGTCTGGCATTGCTAGTGTTCTCAAGAAGAACAATGACCATATTTCATTCTTTAGTATTGAAAGCTTAAGGCTTCATTTGGCGCGGCATTCGGCGGGTGGAGAGGGAGGATTGGAACTAGAGGGGGGAGGCGGGGCTGGAAAAGCTGTTTTGCGGGGCTTTTTCGCTGTCCTCCAGGAGCAAGCGCCGCTGGCGCCCGTTTGTTGACTCCCTGTCCGGCGACGTTTGCTCCAAACTTGTATGTTGTGGTTAAGACCTCAAGCCAGCATAATCATTATTTTTTATTTAGACGTACATGATTAACTATGATCTTAAAGCTTGTTGAAATCAAGAAAATCATGATTCATTGTGTTCGGACCAAGGGGTGATCAAAGACTATTGGTCTAGCAGTCGACCCGAGCAAATCAAAACTAGTTGAAATCAGAGAACTGAGAGAGTTCCCTGGGCGGCCTACAAATAGGACCCGTGTGCTGCAACCGGTAGGTCTTGTCATACACCCAAAAATTTATATGAATTTTTCCTCCTAAAGCCAATGTTGAGCTCGGCACAAAGAAGGAACTGACTCGTCAAATGAGAACGGGGAGGCGGGGAGGGGGAGGGACCGTTGTTACATTTGATGCGGACTTTGCAGTCAACTGTCATTGGGGAACACTTTTTAGTTCAAATCGGATTTTTTTCTGCGGAGGCGAACGCAGCCGAATGGACGGCCGTGATCTTCTAACACCATGCTAAACGGACTATTGACGTCTAATCCCAACTTCAACGACCCACTCGAAATCACCAAAATTTCCAACTCAAAGACGCGGACTTGAAGGAGAAGTTTTGAAGCTCCGTAGAAAATGGTGGCGATTGCAGCCGCCCCAAGATCACCGGCGCAGTAAAACCCACACTACCCGAATCTCAACCCTTCACTGCAGCAGAGTAATTGAGAATTGAAAACTATCACCATGTCTTGATCTTCACAGCGCTGATTCACATTTGGCTTAAGTTTCTTCCATAATTAGACATGGCCGGCCGACGCTGCTGCATCACTCTTATTAATGAACAGCTCCGCATCTTCTCCCCCGGAAAAGAGATCCACATTTCGGCCGACAGGGTCCAATCGGTCAAACTCCACACACTATAGCAGACCATTTACAGCATAACAGAGCAAATTAAACCACCAGACAACCACCGGAATGCATCCAAATGAACCATACACGTAAAGGATGCCAGAAAGAGACCGAAACAAGACGGAGAATTTACTGCTGTGCCCACCAAACCGAGCTCCCAGCCTTCAATTCCATGAAGGTGATGTGTCGTCAATGGGTGGCCAAAGCCTGCCGCCTTGACAGCCTGGTCAGTGGCTTTCAGCTTAGATGTTTCCATCACCGCCGCAAACCACCCCAAATCTGTATGGACCACCAAATCACTGCCAAAGAAGTAATCTTCCGCAATCAATGGCGATCATTAGCGCGCTTAAAGTTAAAAAAAAAAAAGATTTGTTTTTTTATTAACCAATAGTTTCTTAGTTGAAATTAAAGGGATCGGAGGCTGTATAATTTGGTTTTTAGCACTATAAGATGCTGAATGTTGGAACGAATCTATCGATCCACCCTGTACACCAGTATCACTGTATAAATTTATAATTTTTTTGACTTGGGGTGAACTGTAAAGGGGGAAGAAGAAGAAGGAGAAGGACTTTTCTGTGGTGGAATGGCCATGGCGATGAAATTCAAACCTGCCAACCTGGGTGATCTTGATGCTCTTCCTATCACAACTAACTGTTTCCTCAGCATACCAACAATGGAGTACAGCTCTTTATTGTGTGCCGGAGGAAGAAATGCTGGTGGTTTAATTTAAAGCTGTGTTCTTTTATTCTACAGTCCGGAGTTGGCTACAGCTCGATTCCAGAAATAAATGCTGAAATTAATTTCATGGGAAGCTTCCATGACCACGAATTTCAACTCTGTACATCAGAAATCTCATAAATGTTCATAATCAAATCGAAAATTATGCTTTCTAGAATTGATAATAGTAAGAAAGCAAATCAATATCACCATGGCATCGAATTTCTAAACGCCTTCTCGAATGGCTCTCACCATAAAATGTTAAGAAACCTTAAATTCGACGTCAACCAAATTATTATTCTACTCCTGGTAGTACTCCAGGTTTTGATTAGTCCTGAAGCTTCGTTTCTCTGAGACGCAGCCGCGGTATATACAGAGATATCTTGCAAATTTATTAACCATGGCCGTCATAGCTCAACCTTCATGTGATTAGTGGGCGCAGGGCCTGCGACCAAATACAAAAAGATGATTAATTTTGGAATTTATCAGTAAATTCTGAACTATGCGAGCAGAGGAATTGACAAAAGTTTGGTCTTTAGTTCTTATCAACCTTCAACAATGGTTTTAGTGGAGAATAGAAGCTCCTGATTATGGCTGAAGCCCATCTGAACTACATTCTGGAGATCATCATCCCATAATTTTTCAAGCTGAACATATTAGAAGAGAAGGAATTTGAATATCAAGAGATGAACGGCGAGAACAGAGAATTTCACGGCGAACCTCTACCTGATACGAGGTGTCGGGAAAGCCGTCGAGAGAAGTCGACTGCATGCTAAGCTGGTTTCTGCTGAGATTAGAATGACCTAAGGAGATTACTTGGTTCTCCAGCTCCAGGCCATTAATGTCCATTAATGGGGTTCTCTCGGTCATAGTGGCAAAGGAGAATGTGCTTGAGATGGCCTCCAATGGATATAATGAATGTGGCGGCAGAAGCCCAGAGTTTTGCTGAATCTCTATCTGCAAGGAGAAAGCATGTCAGATCAGGGGAGAAAGGAAGTGAAATGAAGGGGATCATACAGCTTACGTTTTTATTGACAAAATTTTCCATGTTGAAGTCTAGCTGAGGATTTACTGTGGCAAGCTTCATAGAAAGGAACTGAAATGAAAGCGAGTTAGCTGTTCTGCTGCCATTAATGTCAAATTTTGAGCTAAAAGAGTGCCAGATAAGTACCTCGACTTGGCGTTGTAATGACTGGACGTAGTTAATGATTTCATCAAGCATTACTGCCTTTCCAGTGACCTACAACAATGTATGAAATATATTCTCGGTTTAAACTTAAAGAGAAGAGGATAAAAATGTAGCCGTTGCTGCTCTTTACAACAATTAAGCATCGACAGAAAGAATACCTTATTGCAACCAGGCACAAGATCTTGTAACAGTTTCATCCTCTCGCTAATTTTCTCTCTTCTAACCTGGTACAAATTGAGGTTAGAAATAGATGAAGAATGGAGAGAGAGAGAGAGAGAGAGAGAGAGAGAGAGAGAGAGAGAGAGAGAGAGAGAGAGAGAGAGAGAGAGAGAGAGAGCGAGAGAGAGAGAGGGAGAGAGAGAGAGGCAATTGCCGCAGTTTACCCTCTCGGCGAGACTGTGGCTATCAGTGGCTTGGCCTCTTCTTGCTCGGACATGAATGTAGTCCTTGGAAAGTTCAGGTGCTTTGGTGCCCTTCTCCTCCTCCATCTTCATGGTAGCCGCGTCGCCGTGCTGTTCAGCAGAATCCTTTTCTTCAAGAACTTCTTCTAATGGCTTGTTTCTCTTCCCATTAGAGCCCTCCACCCCCGCCATCTGCAATCGAAGGAGGTTTTGCGAAATTGAGTTGAGTTTTAAATATAAAACGTATAGAGTGTGGATAACTCGGAGCAAACCTTGGGGGGATTGGCGGCGGTGGTTATTGAGGAGGATAAAGAAGCTTCCTTTCCTTTTCCCTTGGGCGTCGCCTTCCTTTTCTTTGTATTACATGAACCGGACGTTTCTTCCAGGGCATTACCCAGTTTTCCGGCCTCCGGGAGCATGAACTGTCCGCCGCCATGACTAGTCCCGACACTGCAACTGAAGGTCGAACACCTCGCGGCTCTTTCGGCGAAACCAGGATCGGCCGGGAAGGGCAGATGGACCGGATTTGGAACGAAGGAGAGGTTGAGTTTAGGAGGAGAATTCATGGGAGTACTATAGCAAGAGTTGTTGGCGCTTTGGTAGTGGGAGGATGTTTGAGAGATCTCATCGGAGTTGCAGATGGTGCCCAGCCGGCCAATGAGCTCCCGGATGACCACACTATCGCCTCCGCCCCCGCTGCCGGCCGGAGGGTTAGAGGACGGGGAGGAAACATGGGAGCTGAGAGCAGAGTCAAACACAGCAGTTTGATCTATTGTTTGGTCCCAAATGAGGTTGAGATGGCCGGAGCTCAGATTGTGAAGCGCGCCGGCATCAGAGGATTGCATTTGCCAGTTGATTACGTCTGAATTGCCGAAAAATGCCTTCTTTTCCATTGGCAAACCGAGAAAGGAGTGAAAGACGAAGAACTGGGCCTGAAATTCGAGAAAAGGGTAGCTTTTTTTGTAGAGTTTGGGAGAAAGTAAAACAAAGGGAAATGGGGGAAAGAGTAAGAGGAAAGGAAGAAGAGAAAGGTGGAAGAAGAGAAAGAGGAGCGGTTGACCTTTATGTGTGTATATATATATTATACCCAATGCATTGTATGTACATATATATATATATATATATATATATATATATATATTTCTCTCTCTATATATCTATATATATATATAAGATTGAAGGCAAGCTGATTTGGGAATGGTGTCGCCGAGTCGGCGGTGAGAGATGCCGGGCCTTGAACGTTAAACAGAGCCGCGCCTTCGTAGCTGTATTTTCCCCCTTTTTAAGGGATTTGTTAACTTCTGTAATAGCGGAGAAGTAGAAGAAAGGTGGGAAAGGAGAGGCGGTGGGAGTGAGAGGACGGTGAAGAACAGGAAGATGGAGAAACGTAGAGAAAGCAGGGGAGTTTGAAAAGTTTATAAAGAGGGATTTCCGGGAAACGGAAGAAAAATAAAATAAAAGATTGATGTTTGACAGCTCAGGATTAACTGCGAACCAGCAAAATATAACTAAGATTACATTATTAAAAACAACTTAAATAGCATAAATTAAGTTCTTAAAGACAACAAATTAAGTACATATATGCTGTAAATATTACAAAAACACATGATATTCAATGATGGCTGAGACGCATTGGGCGGAAACGGGCAAAGATGGGGCTGAATTGATGATTCGGGAGCGAAAATGAGGCGTAGAAGTTCGGCGTTGGCTTGTCAGAAGAGGGGGCTGGAGACGCCGGGAGTGAGGACGTTGTAACCACGGGGAGTGAGATTGTTGGATATGAACCACAGGAGAGCAACGACGGGGCGGGTTGGCGGACTCAGGCGGGGGTAGCGAGCGGGGCACTGAGGTTGGGAACATCGTTTGTTTCGGGCTGTCGTTTTTCATGCGTCACCAATGGGGCGAAACACAAAAAAATGTCTTTCTTTTTTTCGAAAACTTGGTCTGTCAATATCTATAATCAATCTGCCTTTAGCTAACATCAGTTTATTTATAATTCCCCCAAATTCTCTTCCTTAATTTTTCATGCATCTCCGATTATAAGAAATTAGCGTCAAAAAATCTTTACTTTATGTATATTAAACAATATATAAAATAGTTTCATAGATTGATGGAAATTATTATAATTTTTCATTATCTCCATAGACTTCAGAATATGTTGATTATTGTGGGGAATTGTTATAAGCAAAGTGAAATTGTTTATCCTCGTATTTTTACTCTATGCAGCTCTATAGAGAACAAAAAATATTATTCACATATTAATGCACAAGTTAAAAAAAAACATTCGTATTCCAGCAATTACAAGTGGCATTTCGGCGCATAACAATTTCCTTACGGTCCGTTCGGCGCGCAGATATTGGCTTTCTGGAATTGGCTTTGGGTTCCAGAAAGCCAATATTCTTGTTCGGCGTGCTAGAATTGGAATGATATTGGCTTTGACAATCAAAACCACGGGTATTCACTTATACCTAAAATTCACGGACCGAAAACTTACCTCTCCACTCGGGTTTTCGCCTGTTTTCCGCCTCCCGTGTTTTCGCCTGTTTTCCGCCTCCCGTGTTTTCGCGATCGAGAGCAGCGACGCCGACCGCTTCTTCACGCGTCATCTTCCTCCTCGGCTCCAGGTATCATCTTCTTCTTCTTCTTCTTCCTCTTCTTCCTCTTCTTCCTCTTCCTCCTCTAGGTCATCTGCGATTTATTTCTAGGTTATCTGCGATTTTGGGTTTTTTCCTGTAGATCTGTTATCTGCGATTTAGGTTATCTGCGATTTAGGTTATCTGCGATTTCTTCTTCCTCCTCCTCCTCTTCTTCTTCCCCCTCCTCCTCCTCCTCTTCCTCTTATCTTTTTTATGCTTTTATCTGTTATCTGCGATTTAGATGTAAATCTTCCTCCTCCTCCTCCTCCTCTTCTTCCCCGTCCTCCTCCTCCTCCTCTGCGATTTATCTGTTACTAGAATTTAGAAGCATGCTTGATTTAGTTTTCTAGATCATTCTCATCAAACTAGCTATATTACATGATGAATCCACGGTTCTTGTATATAAAAATCTATTTTGTGCTACTTGAAATTCACATATTTGCTGGATATACTAACCTCACCAGATGTAATATGCTGGAGACTATCCATAGATCTGTTGTTCACCTATTTTGTGTTCTTCATCAAAGATTTGTTGATTTTTCTTTATACTAAGTCTATGCATGCTTAATTAATTAATTGTTGTTTTATATACATTCATTTCAACTTTAGGGGCAATGGAAAATAATGAGTTGCGCAAGAAACTTAGGAGAGATATTATCATATCGTCATCAGTCGCAGCGACTCTAGGGGCAGCTGTAGTTGTATTGAATTCCATTCCCAGACAACCTACATATGTTGCTGACAAAGATGCCCTCCGTAATATTTTACTAACACGCTTATTTGCTGGACAAGAGGTAGATTGCTTCAACCAACTACGTATGGGTAAAGCACCATTTAATGAGCTGTGTAATATTCTATGTTCAAAAGGCTATGTCTGTGAAACCCAATCTGTCTCGACCAGGGAATCAATTGCATTATTTTTATACGTACTAGGACATAACAAAAAATTTCGAGATGTGGGACATACATATATGCGCTCGATTGATACTGTTAGCAGACACTTCAATATTGTTCTTCGAGGAATTTTAAAACTTTCAAAGGACTATATTAAATTGCCTGAATCTAGAGTAGAACCAATGTCGAGATGGTTTGTGGACTGTGTTGGTGCATTAGATGGAACACATGTTGAAGTGACTGTTCCGATTGAAGATCAAGGTAGATATCGCAACAGGAAACAAGCTATCACAACAAACGTACTCGGTGTTTGTGACAGCGACATGAAATTTCTATATGTATTACCTGGCTGGGAAGGTTCAACATCTGATTCAAGAGTATTACGAGATGCTTTGGAGCGAGACGATCGGTTCGAAGTTCCAAATGGTAAAACAAGTCAATTTATCCATTTAATCATAAGTAATACATACATGTATATTAATTTAATTTTTTCACTACTTAGGAAAGTACTACCTTGTAGATGCCGGTTATACGAATGGTCCAGGGTTTCTTGCCCCGTATCGATCAACGCGTTATCACCTGAAGGAGTGGTCACATCAGGGTAATAACCCAACGAACTACAAAGAATTATTTAATCTACGACATGCTAAAGAAAGAAATGTCATAGAGAGAACATTTGGGTTGTTGAAGAAACGATGGGCTATTCTACGACAACCATCATTCTTCAATATTAAAGTTCAGGTACTCGGCGTAACATTATTTTTAACTTACTTTATACGACACTCTATCTAAATATACTTTTAAATGCAGGTGCAGATTATAAACGCATGCTGCATCTTACACAATTTTCTAGTGGAGAAGAGATTAGAATGTGATGCGCAAATGTTGGACGAGGTGGACTCAGAAATACTAGAGCAAAACCCAGGAGAAGAGTTCTATGATTACGTAGATGTTGTTAGTCCAATCCAAGCGACGCAAGATTGGACAAACTTTAGGGACACTCTAGCTATAAATATGTTCAATGAATATCAAAGTCGTCTTTGAACTCTAGTTTATGTCGTCTTTGAACTCTAGTATATGTTTATCTGTTTATGATTATCAGAGATGTCTTTGAACTCTAGTTTATGCCGTCTTTGAACTCTAGCTCTAATATGCTCATACCTGCTTTATGTTAAGTTTTGTATTGTTATTAATGATATATGTTCCCGTCTATTTCATGTTAATATATGTTCATGATAATTTTTCATTAGTTCATAGATTATGGAGAAGAGCTCAACAAAGGTTGGCGGTAGGACCGAGCGGTCGTACATGCATTGGACATCTGAAATGGACATTACTCTTTCGAATGCATTATTGGAACAACATAGTTTGGGCCATAAAACTCCGAACGGTTGGAAGAGCGTGGCGTTGACTGCTGTTATTACTGCGCTTAAAGATATTTGCGGCGTTGAAACAAGCAAGGAGAAGTTAACAGCTCGTCTCAAAACTTGGAACAAGTACTACGTTGAGGTCAGCGCGATGCTGGACACGTCAGGGTTTGGATGGGATTGGGAGAGGAACATGGTGAAGGTGGACAGTGAGGAAGTATGGGCAAATTATGTGAAGGTAAATTATTTTAATTGATATATTTACAAATTCAGTGTTTAGTGATATTTTTGATTGGTATTAATATTGCAGGCTCATCCTTCTGTGAAGCATTATAAGGATAAAGTTATTGTGAATTGGTCAGATTTAGCTGTGTTATGCGGGACTGATAGAGCAACTGGTAGTCATGCTGCGACCGCAACAGAGGCGACAAAGGAGATAGACGCGGAGTCTATGGCAGAGAAAACTACAAATACACAAGAGCAGACTAGAGTGGAAGGAGAAGGAAGCAGTAGAAGGAGGAGAAAGCGAGTAGTAGGAAATGACGCAGTGGCAGTGGCCATAGAAAAATTGGCTGACTCCGTGCAAGGTGCAGTGGGGACTATGACTACTACCGATGTTGATGACATATATGTTGCACTTACTCAGATGACTGATTTAGAAGATCATGATTTACTCAGAGCAATGGATATACTGTGTCATGATAGCATCAAGCGTGACATATTCAAGAGACTGCCTGACAAATTGAAGGGGACATGGCTCCGAATGCAGTTTGATGGCTAGTTTCATGTTTTTATTTATGGGCGATAGACTTTTTATCTGATCATTTGCTATTTCTGTACTTTTATTTCTGAACAATGCATATGGATTTGATTGTTTGCAATGTGAACTTCAATTATTATTAGTACTTTGATTTATGGTTAAATTTTAAAAATTATAAAGTCTAAAAATTTTGAATTCCAGAAAGCCAATTCCTTTGCGCAGCCGAACAGCTTTTAGATATTAATACCAATTCTGTTCACTGAATATCATCCTGCAGCCGAACAGCAGAATTGGTTTTCTGCAAAAAACCAATTCCAGCAGATATTGGTTTTCTGATCAAAGCCAATTCCAGAAAGCCAAAACCTGCGCGCCGAACGGACCCTTAGGGTCCGTTCGTTTAGACGGAATTGACTTTCTGGAATTGGCATTGGCGATTAGAAATTCAATTCTAGTGTTCGGCGCAACGAAATTTACGAGAATATTGGCTTTTATATGAAAACCCATGGCTTTGACTTTGAACTAAAAAATCAAATCGTCAATTCTTACCTCCACCACGAGTTTTCCGGATAATCGAGGGGTTTTGCCAGAGTTTTTCGACCTACGCGCATGTTTTCCTGCCGGGAGTGGGTTTTTCCGCGGGGCGCGTGTTTTTCGGTCGGCGTGATTTTTTCGGTCGGGCATTCATTTTTTGCCCAGGATGGCGTTTTTCGCCCGGGCGCGCGTTTTTCGGTCGGACGGACGGGCAATTTTCACCCGGGCGCGCGTTTGTTTTGCTCGGGCATGCTTTTTTCGCGGGCAAAAAAAACGCGCCTGAGCGAAAAAAACGCGACCGGGCGATAAAAAAGCACCAGGGCGAAAAAAACGGTCGGGCGAAAAAAAACGCGCCCGAGCGAAAAAACAGCGCCCGGGCGAAAAAATCGCGCCCGGGCGAAAAAATCGCGCCCGGGCGAAAAAATCGAGCCCGGGCAAAAAAATCGCGCCCCGGGCGAAAAAAACGCGCCCCGGCGAAAAAAACGCGCTCCGGCGAAAAAACGCGACCGGGCGTAAAAAGTGCGACCGGGTGAAAAAAATGCGACCGGGCGAAAAAAACGCGTCCGGGCGAAAAAATTGCGCCCGGGCGAAATCAACGCGGTCGGACGAAAAAATTGAGCCCGTGCGAAATAATCGCGCCCGGGCGCGGGTTTTTCACCCGGGCGCGGGTTTTTCACCCGGGCGCGCATTTTTCTCCCGGGCGCGCATTTTTCACCAGTAAAAAAGTGCGCACCTGGGCGACAAAATTGCGCTTGGGCGAAAAACGCGCGTCGTTAAACATATTATGCAATTTAATTCGTTCAGCTCTAACACATTTTGAGTTTTATAAAATTATTGTATAATGTCAATTCCAATACCAATTTCATTATTCAGCCGAACAACTTTTGTGCCTCAATTCCAATTCTGTTGACTGAATTCAATCTTAGAGTCGAACATCAAAATTGGAATTTTGTACGAAGCCAATTCATGTAGATATTGGTTTTCGTCGAAAAGCCAATTCCAGAAAGTCAATTCCGTTCAAACGAACAGACCCTTAGGGTTCGTTCCTTTGTACGGAATTGGCTTTCTCAAATTAACTTTTCGATGAAACCCAATGTCTGCGGGAATTGACTTTGTCCAAAATTTCAATTTTGTTGTTCGGCTGCATGATTGAATTCAGTCAACTGAATTGAAATCGATGCACAAAAGATGTTTACCTGAACGATGAAATTGGTATTTAAATTGATATTATACAATAATTTTATAAAATCCAAAACGTGTGTTAACGCCGAACGCATTAAATTGCATAAGATGTTTTAAGATGCTCGTTTTTTGCCCAAGCGCGCTTTTTTCTCCCGGGGGTGCGTGTTTTTGCCCGGGCACAATTGTTGTTCTCCTGGGCGAAAAACGTGCGCTTGGGAGAAAAACGCGCGGCCGGACAAAAAATGCCCACCCGGGCGAAAAACAAGAGCTAGCCCTACTGAAAAACGCGAGTCAGGTCGAAAAACACGAGCACAAGCCAAAAAACGCCCGCCGGGACAAAATTGTGGCGCCGGAGTGAAAACGCGTGTCCGGGCAAAAAAAGTGCGACATGGAGAAAAAATGTGCGCCCGACAGAAAAACGCACGTCCGAACAAAAAACGTGCGTTCGGGAAAAAAAAGCGCGCCTAGTTCAAAAAACGCGCGCACCGTTGAAAACTCTCGTCCAGACGAGAAACGCCCGCCCGGGCCATAAAAAATGCTTCCGGGTTAAAAACTCGCGCCCACGCGAAATACGCGTGCATGCACGAAATATGCCCTGTCGAGCGAAATACGCCTTACCGCACGAAATTCGCCCGTCCAACCGAAAGATGTCCGCCCTGGCCTAAAAATGGGCACCCGGGCGAAAAATGCGTTCCTAGGCCAAAAAATGGACACCCGGGCGAAAAATGCGCTCCCAAGCGAAAAAATGCGCGCCCGAGCGAAAAAAATCTTATTGTGGAGAAAAACGTCAGCTCGGGCGAAAAAATGCACGTCTGGTAGAAAAATGCACGCTCGTACGAAAAAATCGCACCCGGGCTAAAAACGCGTTCCCGGGCGAAAACCGTTGATTACGTTGAAAACCATTGGGCGAAGGTAAGAATTGACGATTTTTTTTAAATTCAAAGTCAAAGTAATGGGTTTTTACATAAAAGCAAATATTCGCCTAAATTTCGTCGTGCCGAACGTTAAAATTGAATTTCGAATCAAAATGGTTCGTTCGTTAGGTCAGAATTGGAGCGGTGGAATTGGAATTCAATTAACAATTTCAATTCCAGCGTTCGGCGGCCATAAAGTCATCTCGGAATTGGAATTCAATTCTCATAGGAATTGATTATAGAGTAGACACACCCTAACCAGTGCGCCCCCGACTCTCTTAAAAAGACCTCGACGTCAACTATGTGTTTGCCCAAAAGCGCATTTTTCGCCGGGGTGCGAACTTTTCGTCCTGGCGCGAATTTTTCGTCGGGGCGCATTTTCCCTTGGCGCGTATTTTCGTCGGGGAGCCAATTTTTTGCCCGGGCACGAATATTTCGCTCGAGCGTGCATTTTTCGGCCGGACGCGCATTTTCAACCCGAGCACACATTTTTAGTCCAGACGCGCATTTTCAGCCCAAGAGTGCATATTTCGCCCGGGCGCGTATTTTTCGTCTGAGCGTGCATTTTTTCGGCCGGGCGCGCATTTTCTCACGTGCGCGCATTCTTCGCCCATGCGCGTATTTTTCGCCTGGGTTAGCATTTTTTCCCGGGCGCAAATTTTCAGCATGATCGCGCATTTTCAGCCCAGGCACGCATTTTCCGCTCGGGCCCATATTTTTTTTGTGACTGGGCGCGCATTTTTCGCTCGGGCCTGTATTTTTCGCCCGGGCGCCCATTTTCTTCCAGTGCGCACTTTTTTTCCTCAGTCGCCCATTTTTCGCCTGACTTCAAATTTTCCGCCTATCCGCGCTTTTTTTGCCTGGGCGCATTTTTTGCCCGTGCGCACATTTTTCGCTCAAGCGCACATTTTTCTCACAAGCGTGCATTCTTTATACCCGAGAGCGCATTTTTCGCATAGTCGCGCATTTTTTTGCCACGACGCACATTTTTCGCCCGAGCGCATATTTTCAGCCCTGTCACGCTTTTTTGTGCGGGCCTGCATTATTGTGACTGGGCGTGCATTTTACGCCCGAGCCTACAATTTTTGCCCGGACGCGCTTTTTTTCGCTGGTCGCGCATTTTTCCTCCGGCCGCAAATTTTCTCCAGGGCGCGTATTTTTTTGCCCGGGCTTACATTTTTCGCCCGGGCGCGCATTTTTTGCCTGGGCGTACATTTTCTCGCTCGCTCACGTCCAGGTAAAAAATGCGCGCCCGAGCGAAAAATGGGCACCATTGAGAAAATGTGCGCCCATGCGCAAACAATGTGCGCTCGAGAAGAAAATGCGCGTCATGGCGAAAAATGAGTGTCAGGCGGAAAAATGCGATCCCTGGCAGAAATTACGCTCCACGGTGAAAAATACGCGTCGAACATAGATTTGTTCATTTCTGATGACCTTGAAGAAAACTATGTTTTAGTGTGTGTGTAATATCAATTCCATCGGCTGAATTCCATTATGCAGTCGAACAGTAGAATTACTAATTCCAATTCCTGTGATAAAATTCTTGCATTCAGCCGAACAACAAAATTGAAATTGACTACAATTTTAATTCCTACGGGAATCAGAATTGTGTTAATCCATGTCAAACGAGCGGAGCCTAATATTAATCCTTGTTATATTTTGAGAAAATTTATTTCAAAGTAAATATAAACTGAGCTGCATATTAAACATTTAATTTAACCTGATTTTTCAATTTCAGTCTTGAGTTATATATATTCGATGATAAGACATTCCATCTAACTTAGGGTATATGATTTGTGTACCGCTAAAAAGTCGGTCAATCATATGTTTTGATTTCTAATATGTTCCCATTTAGCCTTCGTTTGTTGCAGTGGTGGCGGTCGTGAACGTTGATCATGAACTATCGTTCGTGAACACTCGACCTCACCTAAAAAAATTCATGCATTTTATGTTCAAAACTAGTTTATTTTCTTTATAGCGGTACGTCATAACCTTTGTCTTGCCAAACATACACTCTATGATAATGACGTTTTTGACCAAACTCATCATATCAAATAAGCCGCGCCAAACGAAGCCTTAGTCATCTGCCATTTAATTTATGCCTATGTTTGGCCTGACAGTGGCGGTTATGAACGCAGCGGTTATGAATCTTCGTTTGTGATCGCGTGACATCACCTGAGGAACTTTAACCACTTTTATGTTCAAAAATTTTTAACCCTCAGGCATCAACAATTTTTTGAGTATACGAAAACAGTGTGAATCATCAAAGTGGCTTAATATTATGCAAAGAATGAAAGAAAAAATGTGCAGGACCGATCGAGCACGAATCGAAACTAATTGGTCCAGCCCGATCAAACCCGATAATCAACCATGACGGGTTAGCCTAGCTAGCCTAACGGGGGGATACAATGCCCTAGGTACTTCTCGTGATTAATAGGAGGGAGGTGGCCGCGCGCCTCCTACATTTGAACTGATGTAAATTAGTTGATTATTGCCCACAAGGATGTCGAAGTCCTAATCATCCACCGATGAGCCTCCACCTTTCTTATTCACCCTCAACGACTCAGAAAATCTCTGAGAAACGCATAAATTCACGATCGATTTGCAAAAAAAAAAATTCTCAGATGTTGGTTCAATTCCAAGATATATTAATTGATTGATTCAACGAAGATAGCATGAATATCCAAAGTCAAAATCTCAAGAATTTAATAATTGATGATTATTTACCGCTCACATGTATATATTTGGCACGACAAATCTAAAGTCACAGAATCTATACCAATTCTATAAAATACGACCTCCACTCCTTATTCAATAAATTGGTCATAATTTTTGTCCTTCTTCGTGTAACAATATTCGTATTGAATTAAGTATAGACTTAGTTGTTGGATTGTGGAGTCTGACTGTGTTGGTAGTACTTGACACCCACCGCGATTTATGTATAGACTCAGGGGCATTTATGTAATTTTGTTTGTAACTATGTATGTTTAAAATACCTTGTTTTTCGGCCTAGGGTTATGGTTGGTTGGAAAAACTGAAGGCGGAGCGGCGGAAGAAGAGAGGTGTAATTTCTTCTTTGATCCTTTCATAGTGGATTTTCTGGGTGCAGGTGGTTGTGGTTTTTTCTCCGAATTTGGGGTTTTTCCACGTTAAAATCCTTGAGTTTTTTGTCTGAGTATTTTTTGCGATTCATATAGTTTCCGTAGGCGTCGTTTTTCTTAACATTAGTATATTAGCATATGGCGTCTAAATATGTAGACTAATTAATAGAATCATCGGAAGAAAATAACAAATTTTCCAGCTGAAGAGTGCTCTGATCGGAGAGAAACTAAGAATATATAATCAAAGAAATTAATATCAGGCTATATATATATATATACTAAAAAAATATAATCAAAGAAATTAATATCATGCTATATATAGTTATATATATATATAATCCCAATTGCATGATGATTTAGTATATGATCAGTGTCTCGGGATTGCTGTTAACAGTCACATGGCAGTGGGTACTTAAAGCAATATATCATAATATATTCCTTTAAAAAATATATATAAATATTTAGTTTAGAGGCGGGCTCCACCAACCTCCTCTGGCTTTTAATAAAACTAATTATCATAATTGACCATTCTCTTTTGTTTTGTCTAAGGATTATTTAAATATTATCATTTAAAAAAAAAGTTATTAGCCCATTTATTTATGTTTTCTCTCTCTTCCAATGATTACAGTCAAAGAAAATCGATGGCCGGTGGAGGGTTAAAAATTGAAATTCCAGCAATTTACAATTAGATGATCAGAGCTCTGAATCTTTGTATTTGAAAATTAGGGAAATTACTTATATATATATGTACACACACACGAGTGACAGGCACGGGGGGCGAACCCACACTCAGAAACACCCGGGCACGTGCCCGGGTGTGTTTTCGCGAGTCCGCCTAATAACCTCTCTCTCCCGCCCCGCACATCTCCCGCCCAGCGCAGCAGCTTGCGTGACCTAATTTATTAGGCTTTGGTTCTCCTTTGACTTCAGCGAGCGCGAAGGCTGGGCGACGACGACTGTGTGATAGCGACGGTGCAGGTCTGTGAAGCCCTCTACGGCTCTACCGTGAGGTGTGATTGTGTGAATCAGGGTGTTCCCTGCAGGCGGTGGCGCGGCGCAGTTATCCTCTCTAATCTTCCCCGCACAGTTGCCTCCAAGAAGCCGGATTAATACTTCCAGATCTCCGGCGGTTTCAGTCTTCCAGATCTCCAGACTCCAGCGGTTTTAGGGTTCATTTGGCGCGGCGTTTTGGCGCGGCGTTTGGGGCAAACGTCGCCGGACGGCGGGTAAACAAATGCCCTCCGGCGGCGTTTGCTCCGGTTGGACCCGCCGCGCCCTTCAAAACGGGGCAAAAAGCCCCGTTTCGATCCCCTCCTCCTCCCCTCCGTTCCCAATCCTCCGTCTTCACCCGCCCATTCCTCCCGCCACCGCCGCGCCAAATAAAGCCTTAGTCTTCCAGATCTCCTGCGGTTTCGGTCTTCTAGATCTCCGGCATCCCCAACACAAACGAGCTTCTCCAAATCAACGGCATTTCCCGTTTTCCAAATGAGCTTCTCCAATAGTTTCAGTTTTTCAAATGAGCTTCTCCAATGGTTTCCCGTTTTCCAAATGAGCTTCTCCAATGGTTTCAGTTTTTCAAGGGCATTTCCCGTTTTCCAAACAAGCTTCTCCAAATCAAGGGCATTTCCAGTTCTCCGGCGCCGATCACCTTAAGCATGAAATTGAGGCGAAAGTGGTATGAATTGTTAACTTTTTTTTGTCCGCGTTGTTAAATTGTGTGGTCTTCTCTTAATAAATTAATTAAAAATTTTAATTTTGCACCATGTCGAATAGAGATTAACAGCGTTTGATTAAGAAGATCATGTGATTGCGTAGCTATCCTTAATTTTTTGATAACACAAAATTCGTAATGATACTAAATTTTTGATTAACATTCTTATTTCACAGGTTGGAGACTCAATCTTTTTTATCCCATATACCTTTCTTAATGAACTTTTTTTTATTTATAATTAATTTTATTAATGGGATAAAGGCTTCAGTCTTGTAATTAATTTTTATTAGTGTCCGGGTCATGCAAAAATCCTGGGTCCGCCACTGGGCACGGGGCTTCTCCCCTACTGCCAAGCGCGACAGTACCCGGCCGGCGACGGCGGGCTTCGCCCGCCCCCGGCGGAAGATATACATATGAGTACTCGAAATGACCACACAAAAATTTTAATTAATATTTTATAATTGTTTTCTTCAAAAATATTTATATTTTAATAAAAATTTATTTTAAAGTGGTTTAGGAAGTCTAATAATAACCTACCATAGTAGGTGTACGAGGTCTACTAAAAACTTTTGAATTTTATGATTTCCATCATTATTTTTATTATAGTGATATAATGTAATTACACAAATAACCATTATGAATTTCCATTTTTTCATAATATATGTTTAAGTCATCGGAATAAAAGAATGAGGTTATATTTGGAAATTTTGAATGTTGCACCAAAGTCCTTCTTTTATATGGTAGTTAAAGATATATATATGAGTGACAGGCACGGGGCTCCGCCCCTATACAATTTGACATTTATCGTGGGGGTGATATTTGTTGTGGGGCCGACATTTGTCATAGGGGAGATATTTGTCGTGGGCGGCGATATTTGTGCCGACGGTTGCGACGACGGTACTGTCGCGACAGGTGCAACGGCCGGCAGGCCGTGCCGTTCGGCAGGCTTCGCCCGCCCATACGGCGATATGCTTTGGAATATATATACACCGGTGACTAAACTATTGATGTCTCGATATGCTTTGAAATATATAAACATATTACACACTTATATATATAATATAAATAATAATGACATTTATTTTAATAATGTTAAGAAACAAAAAATTATAAATATTATTTTTATATCAAATATTAAATACTATGTTTATTTTTTCGGATAGGATTAACTAAAAAATAGAGCACAAAATTTCATCAAGTTGTATTGGTTCATTTGGTTGCGTCACTTGTCATTATGATAACTTACCTGAGTTCAAAACTCAACGCCTCTATATTTTGCCTATTAAACTGACCGGCCGATTCAGCTCTTTTAGATCACTCCCTAATAGATTTAAGAGACCTTTTTTAGGTCGCCCCCTAGTAGGTTTAGGAGACCTACAAAAAAGTGGAGACGGAGGGAGTGGATTGATCCGACGGCTAATGAAATATCATGCCAGATTCGACGACCATGATCTTTCTAATGTCTTATTTACCTAGGCAATCTCTTAGCCTTCTATATTGCTTTATATATGGTATATATGGAATATATCTATACTATATTATAAAGAAATATCATTTTTGTGTCCATGACAAGGTAAATAGGAACTCCATGGCAAAGAAATTGAGACAAAATCAGATCACAGCCATTGGATCTTAAATCAAATCAGAAAAAAAGCCTGCGAATAGCCAATTTTCCAAAAACCCAATCCCTCCAACCCAGCGAAATCTCGTGCCCCCTCCCTCCCGTCCTTCCCGCCCCCTTTTGGTCTGCCGCCGGCTGGCCGGCGTGAGGCCACCGGCAGGTTCGCCGGTCTCCGGCGAACTTGCCGGTGGTACTTCGGCGGGGCTCCGGCAGGGCCAACGACGGCGGTGGCGCCGCCGTTCGTCGAACACAGAGTTCCGTCGTTCGTCGAACGCAGGTTCGTCGTTCGACGAACGGCGACACTCCTGCGTTCGACAAACGGTGGCCATGACCTTTCGTCGAACGCAGGAGCGCCTGCGTTCGTCGAACGCAGGAGCGCCGGAGTTTGTCGAACGCAGGAGTGTCCCCGTCCGTCGAACGCAGGAGTGTCCCCGTTCGTCGAACGCAGGAGTGTCCCCGTTCGTCGAACGCAGGAGTGTCCCCGTTCGTCGAACGCAGGAGTTCGTCGAACGCAGGAGCGTCTGCGTTCATCGAACGCAGGAGTTCCGCTGTTCATCGAACAGCGGACCTGCGTTCGACGAAGGGCGGTACTCCTTCGTTCCACGAACGCAGACGCCACCTGCGTTCGACGAACGGCGAACCTGCCGCCGTTCGTCAAGCACAGGAGTGTCGCCGTTCGTCGAACGTAGGTTCGTCGTTCGACGAACGACGACACTCCTGCGTTCGACGAACGGTCAGGGCCACCGTTCGACGAAGGGAGGCACTCCTTCGTTCCACGAACACAGACGCCACCTGCGTTCGACGAACAGCGAACCTGCCGCCGTTCGTCGAGCACAGGAGTGTCGCCGTTCGTCGAACGCAGGTTCGCCGTTCGACGAACGACGACACTCTTGCGTTCGACGAACGGTCAGGGCCACCGTTCGACGAACGCATTATTGATTACTCCGGGCCGCGGGGAAGGGTTATGGATATATATATACTTAAATAAAAATTAAACAAGCGGCTGAGGGGCGGGCTTAGCCCGCCGAAGTGGGCGGGCGAAGCCCACCGGGGGGGGGAGGGGGGGCGAAGCCCGCCGATTGTCCTCACATAGGGCCGGAGGCCCGTGCCTGTCACTCGTGTGTGTGTATATATATATATATATATATAAATATAAGTGAATATATATATATATATATATATATATATTTCTTAATATACGGTATATATATAACTTTATTATACAAGTGAATATAGCATTTTCCATGCTCTTATCGTGCTTTCATTTTTCACCGTTGGATCTTTCAAATGTTTTATCCGAATTTATTTAATAAAAAATAAATAATAAACTTCACGAGAGAAATAAAGAGTGAGAAGTGTGTACAACCCTGAATTTGCCGAGCGAACCCCCGGGACCCAAGAGGTCTTTTAGACCTGTTTTTCCCACAAAGGCCGAGGACAAGAATAGGGGGGAGCTCCTCTCGCCCCCGTCCCCTCCAGGGGGGCGAGCTCCTCTCGCCCCCGCGCCCCCAGCAGCAGGGGGGCGAGACCCCAGGGGGGGCGAGACCCCAGAGGGGGCGAGACCCCAGGGGGGGCGAGCTCCTCTTGCCCCTCCCCAAGGCAAGGGGGGCGAGCTCCTCTCGCCCCCGTCCCCTCCAGGGGGGGCGAGCTCCTCTCGCCCCCGCGCCCCCAGCAGTAGGGTGGCGAGACCCCAGGGGGGCAAGCTCCTCTCGCCCCGCCCCAAGGCAAGGGGGCGAGCTCCTCTCGCCCCCGTCCCCTCCAGGGGGCGAGCTCCTCTCGCCCCCGTCCCCTCCAGGGGGGCGAGCTCCTCTCGCCCCCGCGCCCCCAGCAGCAGGGGGGCGAGACCCCTTGGGGGGTGAGCTCCTCTCGCCCCGCCCCAAGGCAAGGGGGGCGAGCTCTTCTCGCCCCCGTCCCCTCCAGGGGGGCGATCTCCTCTCGCCCCCGCGCCCCCAGCAGCAGGGGGGCGAGACCCCAGGGGGGGCGAGCTCCTCTCGCCCCACCCCAAGGCAAGGGGGGCGAGCTCTTCTCGCCCCCGTCCCCTCCAGGGGGGGCGAGATCCTCTCTCCCCCGCGCCCCCAGCAGCAGTGGGGCGAGACCCCAGGGGGGGGCGAGCTCCTCTCGCCCCTCCCCAAGGCAAGGGGGGGGGGGGGGGGGGGCGAGCTCCTCTCGCCCCCGTCCCCTCCAGGGGGCGAGCTCCTCTCGCCTCCGCGCCCCAGCAGCAGGGGGGCGAGACCCCAGGGGGGGAGAGCTCCTCTCGCCCCGCCCCAAGGCAAGGGGGGCGAGCTCCTCTCGCCCCCGTCCCCTCCAGGGGGCCGAGCTCCTCTCGCCCCCGCGCCCCCAGCAGCAGGGGGGCGAGACCCCAGGGGGGCGAGCTCCTCTCGCCCTGCCCCAAGGCAATGGGGGCGAGCTCCTCTCGCCCCCGTCCCCTCCAGGGGTCGAGCTCCTCTCGCCCCCACTCCCCCCAGCAGTGGGGCGAGACCAGCAGGGGGGCCGCCCCTAGCTGGGTCTCGCCCATCCCCAGCATTGGGGCGAGACCAGCAGGGGGGCCGCCCCTAGCTGGGTCTCGCCCAGCCCCAACAGTGGGGCGAGACCAGCAGGGGGGCCGCCCCTAGCTGGGTCTCGCCCAGCCCCAGCAAAGGGGCGAGACCAGCATGGGGGCCGCCCCTAGCTGGGTCTCGCCCAGCCCCAGCAGAGGGGCGAGACCAGCAGGGGAGTCGACCCCCGGGTCTCGCCCCACCCCAGTTAGGGGGCTCGCCGAGCCCCGCGAGGTACCCTCTCTCGCCCAGTTCCTGTGGAAGGGTTTGGTCTACGTTTAGCGCCTCAGAACAGCGGGATTTGGCTGTTCGCAGGCCAAATCCGAGGGTATCTTGGTAATCTCGTAGGCCAGATTGTGGTTATTTGCAGACCAAGTTCAAAATCCTATAAATAGGACCAAGGGGCACCATTTGGAGGGAAGCTTGTTCTTGGCTAGTTAGCTCTCTCTCCCTCTCCCTCCCCAAGTCTCTCTAGTGGGGTGAGGAGAGCCTCCAGTGGTGCCCAAGCCCGGCATTGGCTTGGGAGGGGAAGCGCTCTAATGATCTTCCGGGTATGTGGTGGGACCTCCTCGTCGAGCCCTTGGTCCAGTCCATAGTTCCTCAACCTTCAACCTAGAGCTCTCCCTTGGGGGAGTAAGGGTTGGTCGCCCCTCAGCTTGCTGAGGGCCCCAAACTCCACAGAGACCGAGAAATCGGTTTCAACATTTATGGTGCGGTGAGCGTGGAGTGTGACCGATTCAAGAAACTCTCAAGATGAGTTCCAAGGACGGAGGTAGAGGAAGTTCCGACCCAAGTCACTCCCAGCCCTCGGTGGCTGGGGTGACGTTGGAGATGTTCAAAAATTTCAAGCAAGGGGTCTTACAGACCGTCCAAGTTGCTTTCGTCATGATAGTCAGAGGCAGAAGAGATGGTCCGGAGATCCCGCCCCAGCAGGTGGACGAGGGAACACTCGGCCAGCGGTCCAGGAAAGAGGTACCAGTGGGGGGGGGGAGGTGGGGAGATGCCATACCCCCACTCGCCCGTCCCCAAGGGGGCGAGCTCAGAAGGGAGGCGCCCTCCCAGCTCGCCCCGCCCCTTCAAGGGTGCGAGCTCAGGAGGGAGGCGCCCTCCCAGCTCTCCCCGCCCCTTCAAGGGGGCGAGCTCAGGAGGGAGGCGCCCTCCCAGCTCACCCCGCCACGCCCCGGAAGGAGTCAAGTGAAGGTTGGTGGGCGAAGCCACCCTGAGTGGCGGTTACCCAATAGCCCGGCGAGCGCAGAGGCCAGCAAGGTGACTTCGCGAGAGCAAGGAGGGGGGATCTTCAAGAGGAAAAGATCCAACATCCCAAGGTGGAGGCAGGGACCAAGGGCACCCCCTCCACCGCCTCCGCAAACTATGGCGATCGGCGGGGGAAGAAGGAGGAGAGCCAGGAAAGCAGAAAGAAGAGGAAAAAGAAGGGATATGATTTACCTTACTGTGACTTCCACGATGAGGAGGCTTTCCCCCACTCGCCAGACTCCAAAGAGATGAGTGAGGAGGAGGCTTTCCCCCACTCCCCGGTCTCCAAGAAGTTGGGGGGTTTGTTTCCAAACTTAGTTTTTTCTTACATACAATATTATGACTAACAAGGTGACAAGTTCTTTATGCCGGATTGCCCCGGACGATCCCGCTGCTGGGCTCTCACTAGCCGGTGGGTCAGGTGGATCTCGCGGAGAGGCTGGCAATGTGACAAGTTCTTTATGCCGGATTGCCCCGGACGATCCCGCTACTGGGCTCTCACTAGCCGGTGGGTCAGGTTGATCTCGCGAAGAGGCTGGCAAGGTGACAAATTCTTTATGCTGGATTGCCCCGGACGATCCCGCTACCGGGCTCTCACTAGCCGGTGGGTCAGGTTGATCTCGCGGAGAGGCTGGCAAGGTGACAAATTTTTTATGTTGGATTGCCCCGGACGATCCCGCAACCGGGCTCTCACTAGCCGGTGGGTCAGGTTGATCTCGCGGAGAGGCTGGCAATGTGACAAGTTCTTTATGTCGGATTGCCCCGGACGATCCCGCTACCGGGCTCTCACTAGCCGGTGGGTCAGGTTGATCTCGCGGAGAGGCTGGCAAGGTGACAAATTCTTTATGCTGGATTGCCCCAGACGATCCCGCTACCGGGCTCTCACTAGCCGGTGGGTCAGGTTGATCTCGCGGAGAGGCTGGCAATGTGACAAGTTCTTTATGCCAGATTGCCCCGAACGACCCCGCTGCTGGGCTCTCAGTAGCCGGCAGGGCAGGTTGACCTCCCAGGGAGGCTAAGTTCTTTTCCCCTCGGATGGTTCCGCTGACCGGGCTCTCACTAGCCGGCAGGGCAGATTGACCTCCCAGGGAGGCTAAGTTCTTTTCCCCTCAGATGGTTCCGCTGACCAGGCTCTCACCTGGCTGGCAGGGCCGGGAACCGTTCGGGGCAGGAAAAAAAATATATCCACCTCAACTTGAGCCGGGCTCCTAGATTGTGTCGACTCTTCTCTACCTCTAGTTGAGCCGGGCTCCTAGATTGTGTCGACTCTTCTCCACCTCTAGTTGAGCTCGGCTCCAAGAGTGTGTCGACTTTAGCCCCGAGCAGAGACCGCTAACCGGGCTCGTTGATGCCGGCATGGCTAGAGACTCACTCGGCGGGGCAGGTGATTCATGTTGGTTAAGGTCCCGAGGTGGCTCCACTAACCGGGCTCTCCCTAGCCGGCAGGGATGGAGGACACCTCGAGGAGGCTTTATGTTTTCTCTCAAAGAAGCTCCATTAGCCGGATTCCCAGCGACGCTCGTCGAATATACAGGGTTGGACATTTCTTTCCGAGCGCGTACCTCGCTCGAAAAGAGCGGGGATTGTGTACAACCCTGAATTCGCCGAGCGAACCCCCGGGACCCAAGAGGTCTTTTAGACCTATTTTTCCCACAAAGGCCGAGGACAAGAATAGGGGGGAGCTCCTCTCGCCCCGCCCCAAGGAAAGGGGGGCGAGCTCCTCTCGCCCCCGTCCCCTCCAGGGGGGGCGAGCTCCTCTCGCCCCCGCGCCCCCAGCAGCAGGGGGCGAGACCCCAGGGGGGGCGAGCTACTCTCGCCCCGCCCCAAGGTAAGGGGGGCGAGCTCCTCTCGCCCCCGTCCCCTCCAGGGGGCGAGTTCCTCTCGCCCCCGCGCCCCCAGCAGCAGGGGGGCGAGACCCCAGGGGGGCGAGATCCTCTCGCCCCGCCCCAAGGCAAGGGGGGAAAGCTCCTCTCGCCCCCGCGCCCCCAGCAGCAGGGGGCGAGACCCCACGGGGGGCGAGCTCCTCTCGCCCCGCCCCAAGGCAAGGGGGGCGAGCTCTTCTCTCCCTCGTCCCCTCCAGGGGGACGAGTTCCTCTCGCCCACGCGCCCCCAGCAGCAGGGGGGCGAGCTCCTCTCGCCCCGCCCCAAGGAAAGGGTGGCGAGCTCTTCTCGCCCCCGTCCCCTCCAGTGGGGCGAGCTCCTCTCGCCCCCGCGCCCCCAGCAGCAGGGGGGCGAGACCCCAGGGGGGCGAGCTCCTCTTGCCCCGCCCCAAGGCAAGGGGGGCGAGCTCCTCTCGCCCCCGTCCCCTCCAGGGGGGCGAGCTCCTCTCGCCCACGCGCCCCCAGCAGCAGGGGGGCGAGACCCTAGGGGGGGCGAGCTCCTCTCTCCCCGCCCCAAGGCAAGGGGGGCGAGCTCCTCTCGCCCATGTCCCCTCCAGGGGAGCGAGCTCCTCTCGCCCCCGCACCCCCAGCAGCAAGGGGGCGAGACCCCAGGGGGGCGAGCTCCTCTCGCCCCGCCCCAAGGCAAGGGGAGCGAGCTCCTCTCGCCCCCGTCCCCTCCAGGGGGCGATCTCCTCTCGCCCCCGCGCACCCCAGCAGTGGGGCGAGACCAGCAGGGGGGCCGCCCCTAGCTGGGTCTCGCCCAGCCCCAGCAGTGGGGCGAGACCAGCAGGGGGGCCGCCCCTAGCTGGGTCTCGCCCATCCCCAGCAAAGGGGCGAGACTAGCATGGGGGGGCCGCCCCTAGCTGGGTCTCGCCCAGCCCCAGCAGAGGGGCGAGACCAACAGGGGAGTCGACCCCCGGGTCTCGCCCCACCCTAGTTAGGGGGCTCGCCGAGCCCCGCGAGGTACCCTCTCTCGCGCAGTTCCTGGGGAAGGGTTTGGTCTACGTTTAGCGCCTCAGAACAGCGGGATTTGGATGTTCGCAGGCCAAATCCGAGGGTATTTTGGTAATCTCGTAGGCCAGATTGTGGTTATTTGCAGACCAAGTTCAAAATCCTATAAATAGGACCAAGGGGCACCATTTGGAGGGAAGCTTGTTCTTGGCTAGTTAGCTCTCTCTCCCTCTCCCTCCCCAAGTCTCTCTAGTGGGGTGAGGAGAGCCTCCAGTGGTGCCCAAGCCCGGCATTGGCTTGGGAGGGGAAGCGCTCTAAAGATCTTCCGGGTATGTGGTGGAACCTCCTCGTCGAGCCCTTGGTCCAGTCCATAGTTCCTCAACCTTCAACCTAGAGCTCTCCCTTGGGGGGAGTAAGGGTTGATCGCCCCTCAGCTTGCTGAGGGCCCCGAACTCCACAGAGATCGAGAAATCGGTTTCAACAAGGAGAGAGAGAGAGGGAAAAATAATATTTTTAAGTATATACGTATTTGTTTTTACAAAATAAATATTGTAATATTAATGTATGTTTTTTACTTTTTTATAGTCATTTCGAGTACTCATATGTATATGTTGCGGGCACAGCCCGCAGACGCATCAAGCACGGGCGAAGCCCGCCTGGATGTGGCCGAAGGCCGCCCGACAACATCGAGCCGAGGTTGGGCGAAGCCCGCCGTCGCCGACTGGGTACTGTCACGTTTGGCCGTAGGGGCGAAGCCCCGTGTCAGGCACTCGTATATATATCTTTATTATATAAAACAATATAAGCGTATCTTGAGGCACACCATTGATTGAATCTGGACCGTTAGATGGGGCTGCTTCAAGTAATGGTCATAGATTAAAGAGATCGGGTCTGCCATTAGCCAAACCTCCAAAAAAACAAATCCTCTAACTCCCAAAATCCCGACTTCATCTTCCGCCAGAAATTCGCCCACATGCGCCTTCACTGCTTCACCACGCTGCCGCCGGCGGAGCCACTGGCGGCCTGACCGGACCCCATCGGTGGGTTCGCCGGCCACCGGCGAACTCACCGCCGGTTGTTCGACGGCGAATGGGCAGGGCCGCCGCCGGCGGCGGCCCTGCTCGTAAGCTCCAGTTTTGGGGCTCACGGGCAGGGCCACCGCTGGCCGTGGCCCTGCCCGCTCGCCGCCGGACAACCCCCGACGTGCTCGTCGGTGGCCGGCGAACTAGCCTGTGGGGTCCGGTCAGGCCGCCGACAAGGGCAAACGTGACTAGGCGGCGGAAGCGGAAGGGAAGGGATTTTTACGGTTTAGTTATATTTCGTTTCTTTATTTTGTACTTTATTATATCGTTTCTTTTTTTATATAAATTAAATAATATCAATTTATTTCGTATCTTTGTTTTATTTTACAATTTATAATTAAATCAATTATATTCTAATAAGTTATAACTAAATAATTAAATCAATTCTAATAAATAATTAAATCAATTAATTCTAATAAATAATTAAATCTATTATTATTTTATAATTTATAATTTAAAAATTCTAATAAATAAAATTTTAAATACTTTTGAATTTTCAAATTTTAAATATCAGTGGGGGGCGAGGCCTGCCGGGAGAGGGCGAAGCCCGCTTGACTGCGGGCGAAGCCCGCAGCGATGCATCGAGAACAGGCGAAGCCCGTTTGAAGATGCTAGTATATATATATATATGTGTGTGTGTGTGTGTGTGTGTGTGTGTACGCTCGTGTGTGTGTGTTTGCATATAGAAGAGTTGCATTGCTACCTATGTTTAGTTAGATTGGTCAAGCTCAAGATCTTATACAAACTTGGACATGAGTAAAAATGTTCGATGTGATCAAGAATTTTGAAAAATGGTTAGTAGATTTACATTTTTTTTCGTAAAGGCAATGAATTTTAACTACTTATATGTCAAAAGCGGTAGCCGGAAGAGGGAGATACAAATCAAAAAAGATTGAGGTGTTAACAAAAATTGGCTGGAGGAAGATGTCCCCCCCCCCCCCCCCCTGTGTTGAAATTCTTGAATCAGCTCTTATATAAATCCGGTTGTACGTAGCAGTCGCTCTTGTATATGACCAACGTCATCCACACGACTCTCGTCACATACATTTCCTCTAAAACATAAGGTCCAACCGCCTCTTAAAGAGAATTTCACTTCGCTATCATCACAAAATTCATACAACGGTACGATCATCTTTCTTCAGACTGATCAAAATCATAAATATATTGCACGACTCTTGCCACACATGCACACATCTCCTCTAAAATGTGTTACAATTGTCTCTTATGAGTTATGAAAATTTCACACAAATGTCACCCAAAAATCTATTCATATAATGATATAATCGTCGATCCTTTCATTAAATTTGCATAGTAAATCTTCTACATGACTTGCACCATAACCATCAAAATGCATGACTCGGATCAGGGTGTCTTCTCATGTAGGCTCTGTTAGGGACGGTGTGGTGGCAGCGAGAAAATTTTTATTTTCACTGTCACCGCAATTTTATTGGTGTTTGTTTGTGCAGCAGTGACAAAAGAGCTTCTAACTGAAAAAAGGAGTTTTCAAGATTTTTTTTAAAAAGCTTGGGGTTCCTACATTTCATAAAGAACTTTTTAAAAAACAGCATTTTGGACAAAACCATGGGTTGAATGTTTAGGTCTCGTCTTCGATTTTCAGATTAAGCATTCTAAAACTGCAAACATTTTCGCTCGAGCACATTTCCGACAAGGCGCGGGTTTTCGCCCGGGCAAACATTTTTGCACGGACGCATATTTTTTCGCCAGTATCGTGCATTTTCGCCCGGGCGCACATTTTCCCTCTAAGCGCGCATTTATCGTCTGAGTTCGTATTTTCTTTCTGAGCGCCCATATATATATTTCGCCTGACGCGCATTTTCTGCCAGAGCGCGCATTTTCCGCCAGGGCGCGCATTTTTCGCCAGGGCGTGCATTTTTCACCTGGACGCGCATTTTTCACTCAGACGCGCATTTTTCGCCCGGACACCCATTTCCTTGCCATGTTGCGCACTTTTCGCCCGGGCGCGCATTTTTGAGTCAGGGCGAGCATTTTTCCCCCGAGCTCGCATTTTTCCGCCAGGGCGCGTATTTTCCCGCGGGCGTGAATTTCCAGCCGACACTCATTTCTCTCTCAGGCGAGCATTTTTTCACTCGGGCGCACATTTTTCTCCCAAGCATATTTTTTCCCCGGGCATGAATTTGTGGCTACTTTCCAATATCAATTCTCTCTCATGCATGCTAAAGAAGTCAGGAAAGTATTACTAAAAAGTTGTTATTCCAAATAGAAATTGAAAATAGCTTTTTCAAAATAGCTTTTTCAAAATGCAACTCTAATTAATGCCATCAGTTCCCACCACTATTTTTTCTACCGCCCCCACCTTCCCAAACAGAGTCCTAGTCTGGTAAACTTTTTTACTGAATAAAAATCTCTTTTTTTTTTTATTCCAGAAGAAAACACAAATATTATGCCATTACAGAATGACTATTTTTTTCCAGGAGTAGCGAGTAATTAAACATTTGGAGTAACTGAGGGTAACCGGCACGTGCAGGCGTATGATAGAGTAGCTGAGCATAATATTGTCGCCATCTACTAATACCGTACACCAATCTACAAACAACACACACCGTGTCGCCACTCTAATCAGATCTTAATTACGATTACAAAATCTAATCACCATCACCAGCATCTTCACTACCCTCCACCTTCGATCGCCGCACTCATCATCCCTTCGCCGTCGCGTCTCTCCTAAATCTTTTCAAACATTTTCTGAAATCGCAATCGCATGAACAACGAAGAAATTGTCTAAAATAAAATTTGTGTACGACATCATAACCTTATTAAATTAGTCGTCAATACTTTACAAAATACAACATTCGTTCTTAATTTTAATGTAAAGGAGACATTTTTTTATTTGCGAATTGGTCTGCGGATAGACATTTATAAACTTAAATATAATGAAAAAAAGTTAATCTGCGGATAAACATTTATGGTTTGCGAATAACCTGAAACATGTTTAGACCTTCACCTAGGGCTGCTATGCTGATTCAAAGATTTAAAAAAGCCGCTCAAAAAGGAGAGTTTATAAGAAGCATATTATTCGAAACTCAGAAATCACTCGAAAATTGCTTGAATATTGAACCGAATCGGAATCGCTTACAATTGATTCGACTCAATTTGAGTCGATTTACTTTTGACTCGAATCTGATTTCGAGTCAGTCCTGAATCGCACAAAATATAATTTGAATTAGCTTGAATTAATTAAAAATATTATGTATTTAATAATATATTATTATTCAAAATTAAAAACACTAAAATTTAAACATAAATATAAATATTGAAGGCTTTAAGTGTTTCATTTGCTAGATTTAAATGTTTCCCAATTTAACTTCGAGCCAACTTGAAATATGGAGAAAAATTGATCAATTTTGAGTCAGCTTGATTTGATTTCAAGCCAGCTCGATTCAATTTTGAGCCAGCTAAATTCAATTTTGTGTCAGCTCGATTCCGAGCCATTTCGAGTCGAGCCGAGTTCGACTCAAAATCGATTTCGATTTCGAGTCGAGTTCGGCTTGAAAATTTTGATTTCGAGCCGAGCCCAAATCGCTCGAACTCGACTCGATATATCAGACTTCGGGGTTGATCAAACATGTGGATAACTAAAACATCTCAAATAATAAATTTGATTAGTCACGGGTTTTGTCTATTCGCAGCTCTAAAGAAAGCCAAATTTATTATTTGCAGATATTTTTTTTGTATTTCAAGCAGACCATGGATATGATCAAACATGCTCCAAATCGTCTCGTGATTAAAATAAATATTGTTGGGTCCAGCGTTCCTTCACTTGACCCGTAGCTTCTTTCCGTTGATATAAAGATCAAGTTGCGCCTTCACCAACAGTCCGGGCTTTTGGTGCAGTTGGTTGCGCTGGGTCCTCTCAATTGGTATCAAAGCAGGTTGCGGGTTCGAGACCAGAGGGCGCTGATAATTCCTGAAATTCTCTCTACCTGTGTGGGTCCTGGCGGGTCAGGCGGCCGGAGCCATGTGTCAAGCCACCTCTGAGCTTGCGGGCCATGTGGAGCACCTCTGAGCTTGCGGGTCGTGCTGGACGCTGGGGGGGGGGGGATTGTTGGGTCCAGCGTTCCTTCACTTGACCCGTAGCGCCTTTCCGTTGATATAAAGATCAAGTTGCGCCTTCACCAACAGTCCGGCTTTTGGTGCAGTTGGTTGCGCTGAGCCCTCTCAAATATATAGGGCCATTTACCGGGACCTCCCCTCTAACTTTGCTAAATTACTGAGAGCACCCCTCTTAGTTTCGAAATTACAAAACCTCCCCTTAAGTTTTCATTTCATTGCAAAACCTCCCCTGAAGTTTTCATTTCATAACATCCATGCACAAAAATATCCCCCTCGGTGAACAGTGTCCAGGGGGTATTTTTATTTATGGATGCAATGCAATGAAAACTTAAGTGGAGGGTTTTGTAATGCTATGAAAACTTAAGGGGAGGTTTTTGTAATTTCGAAACTAAGAGGAGTGCACTCAGTAATTATGCTAACTTACATGGGAGATTTGAGTAATTATTTCTAAGTATATATATTAAACATAGTGATCCTTAACATTGGCATTGAGTACACAGTGTAAATTAAGTAGTTCCTAAATTGGTCTGAAATCAATGCAAAAGCGGCGAGCCTCAACTTTGTGCCACAGTGTTTGCTTTTGCGGTTTTGCCTCTATTTTCTCATTTGTGTTTTCTCGCTTTCCATTCCTCTAGCACCTCATCTCAGAGCAATTTCGTGCACGTCAGTTCAAAATTCGCTTGAAATCTGCAAAGATATAAATTGGCTCTAACCCATTTGAGCTAGATCCGATCTAGAGCTGTCTCCACCTTATTCAAGAGATCTATATATGAGCCGAGTTATATCAATTCGATGCAGATCAATACATAATTACCCGACCTTTATTTCGAATCGGCCATGCTCGATTGTCCATAGATTTTCAATTTAAGTTCAAACATAGCCCAAATCCTATAAACTCTTAAAAGTGCTATTATCTTTCTGTCACCTAACAGTAATTGGATGCTGGATATTGTAGGTGAAGACTTAGTCCAAATCCCATAAAGTGATATTTTCGCTCCCGGGTTGTAACCCGGAAAGATGAGGACGGTATATTTGTAAGTTTATTATCGCCCCATAAATCTCATACAATCATCTAAAATTCGCTTTACACGTGACGAGCTGTAATTGATTCTGATTTTCTTTCTCCTTCGGACCCAAAAATTTCCCAAGCTCCGACCTCCTCCGAGCAAACAAAATGATTATGAACTCCATTTATATTAGAAAGAAATGCACAAGAAAAATTAACACTATAAACTTCCACATTAAATAGAGGTTTTTCACGTATCTCAAAGCCTTGTGATCCTTTTGGGGCTAGCTCGGGCCGTTTGGGCATTTATTATAATAAGATTTGTGCATGAAAATTACTATACTAATGTGACAAGTTAAATGACAACCATTTGATTTTCTATGACCATTATTTATAGAATTTTGTGATGTCGTCTTAACTCCATTAGATTTTTCTTGTGAATGTTTTTGAGCCATATGAGCTTTGAACAAATTATAATGCATTAGATTTTCTTGTGAATGTTTTTGAGCCATATAAGCTTTGAACAAATTATAATGAATTTTAGAAGTTTAATTTGTGTCTGAAATTTTATTATAAAACATTTATTTTATAATGTTTTAATTGAGTCTTGTATGATGTATAATGTTCGGACTCCATATTATGATGAAAAAACTCAAAACAAAATGGAAGAAATTAAACTCCATATATATATATTGTGGAGGAAAAACTTTTCATGTAAATAATGAAAGACTTAATTAGTCACACCTTGTCTGCATCTATTAAAGTCTTGAGTATATAAAGATTTTCACTTCCTCTCATTTATTTAAAGGAACATAAGGAGAAAGTATGAACAACATGCACGTATGCACGCACCGCCTCAGATCCGGATTTGGGGATCCGAATTTGTTGTTTGGGGTTTGATATTTGGGGAGTAATTTAATTATATTTTCTGTACAAAATGGTTTCTGACTTGTGTCAGCGCACATAAGAGTTTTCGGGATTTAGTCGGGTGTTGTACCTTGGAGGATTGACCATCGGTTGAAAGCCTTGTCGAAAGGTGCTGCAACTTCTTTAGAACAGTAATCACACGTCTTACCCAAACTCGATTCTAAACTATATAATATTCTGATTTCCTTTATTTTTCATCCCTCCGTTTTACAAGTTATTATAATCTTGTTATTCAAGATCCGATGTTGTTATTATTAATTATCTACTGCTCTTTTCAAAAACGAAAAAATATATATTATTTCTAAATATAAATAAAATATCCCAACAATTTCATTTGTCGCATCGTGTAATATGGAGCATGGAGTCACGGTAATTAATCATTAATTTTACGGCGAACATGAGTGTCAAAATACCGAAACTACTGCAATGCCTCATTCGGGGAGCAAGTTAGTACAAATAAGAGCATCAAATATATATAGGGTAAAAGGAGTAAAGAGAAGAAGCTCACATTTTGGGTTTATGCTAGCCATTTGATATGATCATGAATTTACATCCCAGCCATTCATTATTGTAACCCAATTTTAAATCCTAGCCAGTTGTATAACAATCCTAGCCATTCATTTCATCCCAATTTTAAATCCTAGCCCGTTGTATAATTATCCTAGCCATTCATTTCAACCCAATTTTAAATCCTAGCCGCTGTATGCTTAGACGAGGTGGCACTACTCCGGCCGTTCAAGTAAAATCCAACTCAATTTAGGCCAAACATTTGGTGCATAACTCATTATTGTATGAACGAGATCTAGCTTATAGAAAATTAAAACATTAATTATAGCTAAAAAACAGTAAATATTTATAGTTTTCGGCACATGACAAGCCAATCATGCTAGCTCCTCATTATATAAAGCTGATAACTTACCACTAAATGTGTGTATATTTTAATATGCTACAATCTTAATTTGCAGCATTATGATCATTTCGCATATAGATCATTTCATATATATGTATTAAAATTGACCGGCGACAGCGCATGTGATCCCCCATTTGCAGTTTGTCGAAGCGACTATTACTAATTTCCACTCGAAACTCTCCGTGAAAAATAAATTTGTGCGCACTCCGGCCTTGCGGTGGCCATAGAGAGACGACTAAGGCTCTGTTTGGGGCGGTTATGGTGGTGGGAAAAGCTCTATTCCGACCGACATCGCTCTTTTTAGGTTGTTTGGATGAAAGACTTTTTCAAAAGAGTTTTTTTAAGAAATTAAGGTGTTTTGGCATCTATTTGAGCAGTCGAACCAACATGGCTTTTTAAAAACTACTTTATCTGTTTTTGGTTTTTCCTCTTTTATTCGAGAGTTTACGAAAGTCACGCCCTGGACATTCGTAATTTGCCTTCGTTCCTTCTCGCCGCTACAAATGTTTCTTTTTCCATTCACTATGTTTCACTGACTTTTTGTTACATGCTTGTAAGATTTTAATAATATTTACATATCGATGCGATAAATGATTAACATATATAAAATGCCATTTTGCTATTAAAAAACAAAACTGCTATTAAGATTTTTTTAAACAGCTTTCTGGACAACTCTAATGACACCACTGATTTCCAACCCCGACTTTTTCCACCGCCGCCGCCACCCCTAATTAACAGAGCCTTAATACAATCATCGTCGAACATTGCGCATGTGAGATCGATCTCATGCACAACCGCATGTTTTTCCTTTTTTTTGTTCTATGTAATATATTTTTCTTTTTCTTCAGCATTTTCTTAAAGCACGAAGGCCGTCTCTGGCATAATTATGAAAATGATCAATTGTAAAAAAAAACATACCAAACAGTTTTATTCCTTTAATATATACTATATATAATAATTTATTTATTTAATTAATTTAATTTTGTAAAGATATATAAATTTATTAAGTAAAATGGAAATTTAAATTTGATAAATATATATAAATTTATTAAGTTACATTTAAATATTAAATTACACGACAAAATTTAAGAAATATGTGTAATATATACATATATATATATATATAGCCTTCAAACATATATTTAAATTATAAATAAACATATCTTATTTTATATAACTATTCGATTATTTAAAAGTTATTTTCTCCAATAAAATGCCTATCTACATATATATGGTATTTCAATATAAATTTTTAAGAAAATTATCAAATATTATTGAATCTTCTATAAGAATTACTGCAATAAGCATGCTATGTTATATATATCATATTTATTTGTATGTATATTATAATTATATTATTTAGTTGTATTTGAGCTCAATTTGATATTTACATAACATGTAATATATTATGAACTTATGACTCATGATATGTAATATGTTATTAACTATCATCACGGTTCAACCCGGTCCGACCAATCCAACCGATTGGACCGTGAACCTTTGATCCCAGTGATTCGTTCTCTGGTCTGACTCTTAAAATCTGTATGAATACTTTATGTAGTACTTGCGTGAATCATTGTACCCAAGCAATTAAGCAAGCAGAAAACTAATATGCATATAATATGTGTGCATATAATATGAAATTTTCTATGGATATATATTGGGATGGATGCAAAGTATTAAATTTGATTACTGGTTTTGGAAAGAAGCATATTTACTAATATGACCATAGGCTTAATTAGGTCCAAATATTTAAATGAAAACCATATATATATGATTTGGTGAAGCAAATGTTCCAGGCCTTAAAGACACCTCAAGCCTGCCTAAGAATATCAAATTAAACAAAAGGCATCACATCCGGTCAAGATCTAACAACCACACTTACCCCCTCTTCTCATTCCCCCCTCTTAATTAGCTTCCATCTCTGACCAGTCAAACCACACACACACACACACACATATATATATATATATATATATATATATATATATATATATACACACACACACGAGTGACAGTGCACGGGGGGCCCCCCGTGTCCCGCACGACAGTACCCGGCTCGCGGAGGCGGGCTTCGCCCTCCCCTGGCGCGTTGCTGTCAGACGGTCTTCGGCCGCATCTAGGCTTTTATAACATGAGTCTTGTTTTTTATGATTTTGAGCTCGATTTGTATCTTATTTAAAAAGGTGATGAACATAAAAGTTGTAGATCTCATCGAGAAGAATAACTTTCATGTTGATCACTCTTTATTTGAAGATGTTTAGGGCCCCGAGATTTAAGCCTAAAAAAAGGTCACACCGAATTGGGCACCTAAACGACTTCAAATTAAAAACTGATCAACATGAAAGTTATTCGTCTCAATGAGATCTACAACTTTCATGTTGATCAATTTTTCAAATAAAATAAAAATTAAGGAGAAATAAAAAAAAACATCACCAATCTGATTGGTGGCATCCCATTACACCATTAAGGGGATTTCCTTATATATAGTATAGATATAATAAACATATGTACTTAACATCATGCATGGGTAAAAATTTGTTTAGGTGTGGCACAATGTAATTAATATAATGTTTACAACGGTACTTTTGAAGGAGAACCATGATTTTAACACTTAGGCTTCTTTTGGTGGGGGTATTTTTGCTCCGATGAGTTTAGACAAAAACTCCACCATCATAGAATGGATGTTTGGCAAGACAGCGGTAAGAAAACTAGTTTTGAACATAAAGGTCAATGGAGTTCTTCAGGTGATCAGGTCGGGTGTTCGTGAACGACGGTTTATAACCACCGGGTTCATGTACGACGACTGCTACTGTCGTGCCAAATGGTTGTTTTTGCTCTGATGAGTTTTGATAAAATATCATCATCATAGAATATATGTTTGGCATGACAGTGGTTATGAGTGCTATATATGAAGAAAAAAAAAACTAGTTTTGAAAATAAATGTGAATGAAGTTCTTTAGGGCTCTGTTTGGCACGGTGGCGGCGGTCATGAACGCGGTGGTTATGAACTGTCGTTCGTGAACGGCTAACCTCACCTAAGGAACTTCATCCATTTTATGTTCAAAACTAGTTTTCTTTTCTTGGTGGCGGTCATAACTATTGTCTTGCATGCCAAACATGCATTCTATGATGATGGTGTTTTTATCCAAACTCACGGGAGAAAGAAAGCCGCGCCAAACAGGGCCTAGGTGAGATCGGGTGTTCTTGAAATACGGTGCGCATAACTACATTGTTCGCGACCGCTATCGCTGTGCCAAACAGAGCCTTAATTTTAATTTTGTTTAATAAAAATCCTTCTAAAGTAGGAAGTTATGTGTTTTAATTTATTGTTTGTACTATATTGTGGCATAATAATATTAATTAAGAAAATTATCTAAGTTATTCACCAAATGCACATGAGGGTTGTTAGATGTTGTATGCACAAATATTATTAATCTGAAATCTAAAAATAATTAGCTATATCTATTGTAGCATTTTTCTTGAGTGGTGTAGGCCAAGCTTAGCATGGTCAAAACCTAACACAAAAATGGAGGGGTAAGTTGAGAATATATTTAAAGTTCATTCATTTAAGGATATTTAGGGTTCAATGCTGATTATATATACTTGTTAATGAGATAATTAATAATCATATTCACATTATTATATTCTAAAGTTATAATGAATTACCAACAATCATCATTAATTATTATAATTTAATTATCGTTTATATTATCTACGATGTACAACCTAACATCAAAATCAGTGACGGATATACATAGGGTCAACATTGTCTTTATTCTCCAGCAACAAAAAAGTAAATGCCTTCAGTCTATCGGAGCCATTTTTCACTCATCCGGCAGTCGTTTTTGATGTATAATTAAGTAAACAAAATTCATTGTTTCAACGAGAATAATTCAAATCCACTATTCATTTTGCAAAAAAATTCTAGGCCAGGACCCAGCCCGCCCGCCTTAAATCCGCCCCTGATCAAACACATCAACATATTACTTAAAATTTATTAATTATTTTCTTAAAGATGCTACCAACGTTATATTAATTAAATGACATATATAAGAAAACTAAACAACCCCATAAAAATTTAAATAACTAGCTAGGCACAGCAACCTAACTTGTTCGATTGGACATCACATTTTTAAGGTGTCTTATCGTTGACATTTTGACTTTACTGTGTTTGACAATTAGCATACAATAATTTTCCCTTTGAGTTCAAAATCAGTAATTCGTTGCTCTGTTTGGCGCAGCTTTTTGGCTCGCAGCTTTTACGCTCTTAGTTTGGACAAAAATGTCATCATCACAGAACTTAAACGCAGGTTTGGCAAGCCAATGGATATGATCGCCGTCAAGAAAAGAAACCAGTTTTGAGCATAAAAGTGGATGAAGTACGTTTCATTGGTGAGGCCGGACGTTCACGAACGACAGTTCATAATCACCGCATTCATGACCACCGCCGCCGCGCTATGCGAAGCCCAAGGAACATGCGTAATAATATAAAATCAAAAATTATACATGGTAGACAAATATTAGCGGTTAAATACTTATCTAACAATTCTAAAAATATATCTTGAGCTAATTAAGTTTAATCAATACCATCATTTAAAATATTAATATGTATAAAGACTAATTAAGTAAATGATGAGCATATCTATACGGCCCCGTCTCCAGATTTGGAGACGGGGCCGACACGATTGCGACACGTGGTGGATCTCCTAGCGAAAATGGAGTGATGTATAGGGAAACAGTACCCGCGTGGTTCCATTTTAATAAATATCGCGTGCCCTACTTCCGCCGGCCCTAGATCAATTGAAAATGCATTTTCCTTACTTCCACGTCTAGCAATCGCGAAGGCCCCATCTCCAAATCCAAAGACGGGTCTGTATAGAATTTTTTTGCTAATTAAATCTGATTGTATTAAAGTTGTGATACAAAGTTAGGTGATGTACGCTCGATGTAATAAACTGTCGTACACGGGTCGCATACTTTACAACATGGCCATCAATCATACAGGTAACAATTTACTCGGCCATGTGTGCTTGTCATTTGGAGCCCTATAATAAGCCAATATCTCTTGTTATTATGTTTTATATAAATATATGTAATCTAGAGAGAGAGTGGGAGAGAGAGAGAGAGGAGAGAGAGAGAACAAAAGAGGAACTATTGGCACAAGCGTGATGAAGCATCTCTCTCTCTCTCTGTGCTTACCTCATGTAATTAGGGCTCCGTTTGGGGAACTTATTTTCACCGGTCAAGCGGTTACGACTGCATGAACCGGACCATGCGGTCGTAACCGCTTGACCGGTGAAAATAAGTCCCCCCAAACAGAGCCTAAGTATATTTGCAATCTACAGATCTCTCTCTCTCGCTCTCTATATATATATTAAAAGAGATAAACTTTTGGATTTTACTCATCTTTGTTATCAAATTTTTAATTTATTTAATTTATGTTTTTTTAAAATTTAAGAAATGTGCTTTCATATAAGCAAAGTCTCTTACAATAATAAAATGTGCACTTCCCGCCTCTCGCAAATCTCCCGTGCACATGAAAAAATGAGCAATGACCGAAGCTCGAGGGTTTGCGTGCAGCAGGAGCGCTATCGTGCCGGAGCAATATCGTGATCGGAATACTACCGCGAGAGGCACTTGGGTCCCCGTACACTCATAATTATAATTAGCCGCATGCAGACTTTATATATATATATAGAGAGAGAGAGAGAGAAAACAAGACAGAAACTGTTGGCTCAATCAAACGTGATGAAGCAGCTCTCTCCTCTCACTGACTTATCATATGTAATTAAGTATATAGATATAATATTGTGCAGAGAGAGAGAGAGAGAGAAACAAGAGAGAAACTGTTGGCTTAAGGGGCCAAGGGCGACGAAGAAGCTCTCTCTCTCTCTCTCTCTCTCTCTCTCCTCCATTAAAGAAAAAGATGAAAAAACGAAAGCGCAGCGGTGCACTGAAAGCAAAGGGGGAGGAAGAGTCCAACAAGAAGGGGGTGTGCATGGAGAATCGCGCATGTCAGGGATTATAATGATTAGGAGCTAGCTAGCTAAAGAGGGAGGAGATCAGGGATGGATCGGACGGCTGAAATGGACCCGTACATAAATATATATTTCTCCTCATGGATGGATATATGATCATATATGGATGGATGCAGCTTCCGGCGTCTGCTTCTTCAAGCAAGCAAGCAATCAAGCTGCGCGGGTGCGGGCCGGGCCGGGCCGGGGTTGGTTATTATTACTTTCTGAACTTTAATGGCGATTTTCTGTGCATGATGAGCTTTCGCTATCTCTGCTGTTTCTCAGTGCCGCAGCGTCTCAGACTGACTGACTGACTGACGCGAGATTGGGCGTCTCGGTTGCTGCGTACGCTTTTCTTCCTGGGGGGAGGACTTGAGGAGGAGGAAGGGTTTTGCAGAAAAGATGCTATAAAGGCGACACCCGATACCTACACTCTGGACATCATCGGATTCGGGTCGCGTGGATTGGCACGTGATGATCGCACGCGACCCTCCCAACTCAAATATATTATTATTTATCTTATATATTATTTTTATAATTATTCCTATATGTTTATATCTTTACTATATCTACAAACATGTATGGAAGTCTTTTTTGAAGTATCACCTGAGATTCATCAGGCGAATTTGAACCGTCCGATTAAATTCCAAACAATCATATTCATTCGCATACGGTCTGCGAATAGCCTTTTAGTTTTGCGTTGGTTGCCTACTCGCAGACCACCATAGTCTGCGAATAGTCAAACAATTTTGCATCGGTTGGCTATTCGCAGACCACCTGCCTAGAGTTTTTCTTTTAATTTTGAAAAATTATAATAAAATACTGTGTAAATAATTTTAAAAAATGGAAAAAAATATATATTAAAAAATAAATGCAAAAATGAAACAATTAAAAATAACTTAATATTAAACAAAATATTAAACAAAAAAATTTAAAATAAGTCTGCCGGTCGGGGGTGCGCGAAATAAGCCAATCAGGAGCGGGCGAAACACGCCGCCGCGGGGCGTGTACTGCACTGGGGGCCTCCCGTGCACTGTCGTATATATAAAGCGTTTTTTTTTTTGGGGGCCATAGAACTTCAAGCCCATGGTTGGTGATGTAATTATTATCTTCTATTATAAACCCTAATTTTCAAGATGGGGGAACTCACAGCGAGCGCTTCTCAATATTCTATTCAAAGGGACTTTGCTTCGTGCAGAGATAGATCGTTCTAGGTGTGATGCAGGCCCGCCTCCTACACATCATGCTCGTGGTGCCACTCCGACTGCTCGTGCTGATGTGACGGCACCTCCACCTATTGAAGACGTTACCGAGGAAGTCGCCACCGCCGAAAAGGACTTGAGGCGCAACAACAAAGGGGATCATGCTCGCAACGCTCGCCGCCGCTACGACTTGCGGCCTCGCACTTAGCTAATATTTAATATGAGTAAAAAACATATTAAATATTAGTCTTTATTTCTCCGTGACCGTTACTTTTATTTCTAAAGTTTTAATTTCAGCATGTATGTTAATGTGGACTGCGGTTAGCCGGATCTGGACTGCACTTAGCATAATTAGTGGCTAGGATCTAATTCCTTTTATGAATGGTTGTGATGTATTGAGACTCCACTATATATAAGTGGGTCTCCCTTTTAATGAAATTAATTAACAAATTTTGAGAATCAAAAGGAGCAGCAGCCCCCGTATCCCATTTCCCGCGAACCCCCTTAGGGTTCGGCCTTCCCCCTCGTGGCGTGCAGCGCGACGCCACCTCCCTTGTCGCCCGGCGTGTGACTTGCCGTCGGCCACCCCCTCCTCCCTGCCGTGCGAAGCAGCGGGACGCCGTCCCCCTCCCTCCTCCAGCCCCTCGTGAAGTGCGTCCGACCCTGGTGCAGCCTTTCTTCTCTCGGCGAGAGATCTCCTTCGGAGCGGCTCCGTTGACGGCAAACGGTACATCTCCTCCGGTGCGACTCCGGCGGGTCCTTGGCGTGAGACTCGCCTAGCTATCTTCTCGGTTGGGTAACGAATCTCCTCCACTCGGTGTGTTCTCTTTCCGTTTGTGGTGGCTAGTTTGCGTGTGACTTCGGAAGCCTTGAAAAGTTTTAATTCGCTGCGTTTTGCTTGATTTGGCCGTAATAATTTTCCGATTACTTGAAACCTTGAAGGATTGGAAAGATCTAGTTCAAATCCGCAAGGCGATGCGATATCCCTTCCCGATTTGGTGGATTGCGGCAATCCGGAGACCAACCCTTTTGGGAGTTCTTCCGATTACTTTTCGATCGCTGTTTTAGTCGGATCGTCTTTGTACTGACGTTAGGTTTGTGATTGCATGACATCGGGTTAGGTGGTTAGATTTCTACCCA
Source organism: Dactylorhiza incarnata (assembly GCA_033032865.1). Taxonomy (NCBI): domain Eukaryota; kingdom Viridiplantae; phylum Streptophyta; class Magnoliopsida; order Asparagales; family Orchidaceae; genus Dactylorhiza; species Dactylorhiza incarnata. The sequence continues at coordinate 2,016,372 of JAWHQI010000192.1, read as the reverse complement.
AGTACGTTTGGAGAGCGGGATATTGTGAGAGAGCGTCCCTTAGCCGTTCACTAGATTTCTACCCAAGTACGTTTGGAGAGCGGGATATCTTTTGTATAAGTCCATTTTATGGTCAAAATCATTAATTAGGTCACGTACTACTGATTTACTTACTGTGACAAGTGTAATATTTGTCCCTAAATTAAATAGGCTCGATTGATAAATATAGTCACTAAATATCTCTCTCTTTTTTTACAAAATATTTCGTTTTTAAATGTAAATTTTCTATAAACTAATCCATGCTCAGGTTAGTGCCAATAATTTTTTTCATTTTAGCACAAAAATATTAATTAAAAACAAGAATTTTCCTTCTTAATTCCAATATATAGTATCATCGCAATAAGAGTAAGGCCCCGTTTTGCACGGCGGTGGTACGTGGTCACGAACGCGATTGTTATGAACCGTCGTTAGTGAACGCTGGACCTCACATAAGGAATTTCGTTCACTTCTATGTTCAAAGCTAGTTTTCTTTATCTTAAAAAAATAGTTTTCTTTTCTTGATGACGGTCATATCCGCTGTCATGCCAAACATACATTCCATGGCGGTGACATTTTTGTCTAAACTCACCCGAGCAAAAACACCGCGCCAAACAGAGCCTAATTAAGTGCCTGTTTGGTTGGGCGTTTTCCCTCCGTTGCGGCTGGACCAGAATGGAGTTTGCATCATACGTAGCGTTTGGCACGGCGTATACTTGGAAACGCCGGTTAATTAAAACCGGTGTTTCCTTATATCCCGCAGACGAACGCCTCTACCCCAGTTCAGCCGCGCGGTTGGGATCATCTTCGCATGGCATCCTATTCACGCGACATCCTTCCGAGTGTGAAACCTTCATCATCCTCTTCTTTCCTCAACAACATCATGCTGAACATTTTGATATATCCTCTTCCTTCTTCACGTGATAGGGATGGCCGAAGATTTTTCGATTGCCTCCTCTTTGTTCGCCCTCGACGCCAGCCACCGCCCTCAGTCACAGATTTTCCGATGTCAGCCGCCGCTCCCTCCACCGGAGTCTACGCCCTAGCCACGGGATTCGCCGCCTTCCGCCGCCATATATAGTCGTTGCCCGATTCCCGCTTCCATTCAGATTTTAGCCCTGATTTCATTCATATATTAGCGCCGATTTCATTCATATTTTAGTCGTGCTTCCATTCAGAAATTTGCTTGATTTCAGCCCTGATTTTCATTCAGATTTACATCTATATTTATTTATATAGCTAGGTTTCATTCAGATTAATTGAGATTTTAATCAAATTTTAGCCCTGATTTCATTCAAAATTATAATGAGTAATATCTTTTTTAACTATAATGAGTATTTAATTATAGTTTTTAATATTTCGAAAAAAAATTCTCAAAACTCCATTTTACTACCAATCTCCATAAACTCTGTAAACTCCATTTCACCCAACAGTTTTTTTAAACAAAATTAAATTCCGTTTTTCAGAAACAACAGTTATTGAAAACTTCATTTCAGATCAGCAATTTTCCATCAGCAACAGCCCAACCAAACGCACCCTAATTAAGCACTATTAAATGTTGGCCTAATGAGTTGGATTAATGGGTCCCCTCCTAATTAGTAATTAGCATCCATTGTCATTAGTAACATTAATTCACTTAATTAACCAACCTATGCTTAATTAAGAACACATTTATCAGATCTACAAAATGTATGTAGCTATGGGGGCACATTTATCAAATATACCAAATGTATGCAACGCACAGTGATATACCGTGCAAGATTAAGTTCAGGCGTAAGATTTGCGATCCGACGGTGCACATTCTGCCCGAAAATACGGGCGGATAAAATCCGATCCGGCGGTATTTGGAATTCAAAAATCTGGCGCCCATATTTTTGCGCGGAATCTGCACCGCAGAATCGCTAATCTTACGACTGAACTTAACCCCACATGATATATCACGGTGTGTTACACGTACCAATAATTTTCTCGTAGCCCCACATATTCGTAGTCCATAAACGGCTGTTCCGTACACGAAGCTCAGCCCTACATCACACATGCAGCTATTTTCATGTTTCTAAGTATAGGTGGGCTCCCCATGCCACACCAAATGCGATCAAATTATTGGTCCAACTAGCTAGCTAATGTCTAAACATAGGATCACAAAGAGCCCAACATTTCTATTTCTCTTTACAAATTGTTTAATTTTTATGATATTTTTTTTATCATATATAGCTAGCCTAGAACTAGTACTTAAGATTGTGTTTTTGCAAAAATATTTAAATCAATCCCTTAACTTTAGGACCACTTTGAAATAAGTCCCTAAACTTTAATTTATTTGAAATAGGTCTCTCAACTTTATGCATTTGATTGAAAAAAGTCCTTAAAATAAATTTTTTTATTGTAGTTATTTTATTTCATTATAATTTAAAGTATTTCCAATTTAATAATAATTTTTGTAAAATTGTATGTTCCTTTAAAGACTTATTTCAATCAAAGCATAAAATTGATGTAAGTATTTAAAAAAAAAACAAATTTTATGGGCTTGTTTCAAATTGATCCCAAAATTAAGGGACTATTTAGATATTTTACAATTTATGTTGTATTTTTGATGTCATGCAATTGCCATCTTTCAATGAAATATATCATATATGTTCTAATTTAAATATTGCTCTAATGTGCCTCAACAATTTCTCTCGTACGAACAATTTTTCCGTACGCCAAGCGCATATCAGCTATATACGCGTGGTTCTTACAAAAATGAATTTTTCGCTTATCTATTGCAGTATTTCACGTAAGAAAATATAGATTCTTAATTAACATATTTTTATAAACAATTTATGTTCTTATTTGTCTAAAAAATATGATTTTTTTTCAAAATCATCCGGTCGGGCGTTTTGTTTTGGGTAATTATATTTGCAGGCCCTAAAGAGATATTTGCAACCCAATTTCTACGAGTTATTACGCGCCTTTTGAAAATACTCTTTGCCCATGCATTTTTAGGAAACGTGTTCAACATGAAAGTTGTAGATCTCGACTAGATCTACAACTTTTGTGTTGAACACTTTTCCTGAAAATGGACGCACAAGACGTACTTCCAAAACTTCGCTATAATTACGCCCATGTTTCAATCAAGGAGGCAAATACGTCTTGTGCATGCATTTTTAGGAAAAGTGTTCAACATAAAAGTTGTAGATCTCGTCGAAATCTACAACTTTCATGTTGAACACGTTTCCTAAAAATGCATGAACAAAGAGTATTTTCAAAAGACGCGTAATAACTCGTAAAAATTGGGTTGCAACTATCTCTTTAGGGCCTGCAAATATAATTTCTAAGAAATTCAGCCGTCTGATAACCAATATGGCCGCCCAAAATCCACCCGCACCGATAAAATATACGCTTTGCCTACCCAAGAAAAATTCCTTGAAAATTGCTTAATCATTGTGCGTCAACCTATAAGAGAGCCAGCTATGATAAAATCTTAGGTGTTTTATATATGAAGAGCCTTCTCAACCGAGCACTAGCTTAAATGATTATACTTCATCTTTCCCTCACATTTAGGCTCTGTTTGGCGCGGTGGCGACGGTCATGAACATTAGTCAAACATGGTGCATGATTAGGGGCGGAAGTATTTAACGGGCACACCCGGGCACGTGCCCGGGTTCAATTTTCGCCGAAAAAAGCATAGGTTCTTTGGCTCATATGAATTATACAACTTTAAAAGCCAGTTTCTCTTCAACCACTCAACTAAATTCGATCAAATTTGAAAGTTGCGTTGAACTTCTCTCAAGAAAACACATAAAATAAAGTCCTTAATCTAAGGTTTTCATGAAGTTTTGATTGTGCTTCATTTTTGTTCAAATCAACCTTCATCGTGAGATGATTTCTCGAGTTCCGATTATCAGATCCAAGAATCATCACCACCATTGGACATGTGAAGACTATTCAAAGAATTCCTTAAAAAAATTGGCTGATCGGAAATCTTTTATTTTTTTGATCAACCGTCACTACTATCATTTTCTCACGTCATTGTCTCTGCTTAGTAGAAATTATTTTTCTTTATAATGATCTATGTAATAAAATTTAAATAATCTTTTTATCATCATCATTATTATCATTAATTATACAATATTTTCATATCATCCCTCACTTGCATTCAAGTATACCTCGACAAGTCCTAGCATATAAAACTCAAGATTCTACAAAATTGAGATATGTGGAGAATTTCATATAACGTTTTACAATTTAACTTTTGACTTGATAAAAAAGTTCAATAGATGAATTCTATCGCCCGGTATTGAACTTGACAGAAATTTCTAATGTCACGAAGAAGCCTGTAATTTGTCCTAAATTTGGCAAAAAAAATTCAACATAACAAAGTCTATTGCTCAACCCCTAATTTTGTAGAATTTTTCGGTACGACGAAGCCTGCTGCGTGACCATTTTTTTCATTATACCGACTCATGAGAATCTTACTCAAAATGCATCGTTTTAAATGTTAGTTTGTGCTCGAACTGAGTTAAAATCCCAATTCCACGCGCTGTAGCATGGTTATGAACCATCGTTTGTGAACGCGCGGTATCACCTACGTACGGAACTTCATTCACTTATGTTCAAAACTACTTTTCTTTTTTGACGACATATATATATAACCTTTGTCATGCCAAACATAGATTCTATGTGGGCGGCGTTTTTGCCACGCCGAAGGGAGCCTTAAAATCAAAAACCCGGCCCATACATGATGTAGGGCTAACCCAAAACTTCATTCACACATATTTTAGTGCATGCATGCTAAAATTAATTTTACACAAATTGTAGTCAAATTTTTGTAGCACCCTAAATCTATCCATTAATTATTTGTATGCATATCTCCCCTTTTATGTTCATAAAATATTTGAGCCTACTCCTAGCATTAAAAATAACAACAAACATGGAAAGTAAAGGTGTGTAGATGCTAACCACACAATGAGAGGTATATGTAGGGTGGTCCTAAACCTACAAAGATGTGCCACCAGTGTCTTAAAAACAGCACCATGCCAATCTCTCTCCACACTATACTAGTACAACTAGCCTATGGGTAAGTGCTCAAGATTAAAGGTGCCCCTCCAAGCTAGGGCAATTTCTCTCAAATTATATTTATCACATGCATGCAAGTATTGTTTTTATTGTGAAATAATTGGCATATTTAATTATTATTTTTGTATATTTATGCGATGATTAGGGATTTGGAGGGTAAGAATTAAACCTACTAATAAACAAATCTTTTAAGTACAAAGTTTCTTCAAATTTTCACTTGCAGACAACTCCCCCTTGTATTGTAGTATTGCACATTAATTATTATTGAATATTTGAAATGAGTGGCCTTCATCCAGCCACATGCCCTTCACTATATGGAGCTCTCTCTCTCTCTCTCTCTCTCTCTCTCTCTCTCTCTCTCTCTCCTCTCTCTCTCTCTCTCTCTCTCTCTCTCTCCTCTCTCTCTCTCTCTCTCTCTCTCTCTCTTTATATATATATATAAGGTTGTTTACTACCTCTCTAACTTTAGAAATTACATTTACCTTCTTTAATATTTACATTTCATAATATTCATGCACAAAAAACCTCCCTATATGAATGTTATGAAATGCAAACATTGAGGAGTTGTTTTTTGAAGAAGTATAAAATACCAAATTTATAATTATTAGAATTAGAATATATAGTTGTTTAGTCTTTTACTACTTAATTATCTTATCTTATATAAGAGAGAGTGAGGGTCATGTATTACCGGCCCTAAGAGATTTTAATATCTCCTTGATTTCGAAAGAGAAAAGGGATTTTTCCTCTCTCAATTTCTGTTGCTCGTTTCTTCTCCGCTCCATCTTAGCATTTTTGTAATTTCGAATGTTAGAGAGGTGCAAGCTGTAATTATGCAAACTTCAAGGGGAGGTCCCGGTAAATATATATATATATATATATGGTTCATATATGTACACGTACATATGAGTAGAGATCTAAAATCAGTATACAAATGTAATGTATGTACTATTTTTTTTTGCTTTGATGTATTTCACTAATCGCTCTTTTTTCACAAATTGCGCTAGTTTTTGTTCAAATTAAATAGCATAAATCTTAAAGTAATGACGTGTTACATTACAATTGATTATTTTTTTTACATTTTAAATTTTAGTAGGGTATCATTTATTACTTGAAACATTAGGTTGTTATATAGTATTGTGTAATATGCTTGAGTGATTTTTCAAAATAAGTCATTATTCTTTAATCTAGGTTTTAGTCCCACATTCGCGATTACAATTTTTTTACCGTATTTCTATAGTTTTGTGCACGATGATGAAAAAACAGAGGCTAGACCACACAATATGCTATGCATTTTCCGTATTTCTATAGTATTGTCAAATTGAATAAAATCATACATACATGCACTAAGTACACCGACACCTAAAGGAGAAAATTTTCGGTCCGCGACCAACTACACCACACAAAATGCTATGCACTTTTTGCGGTGGGCCACCAATTTTGGCAAAGGAAGTTTTGGAGTAGCTGTTTGGAACAGCGTTTGCGGTTCCAATGCAACTTTCTCATCCGCAAATGCTGCTCCAAACAGAGTCAATTAAGTGAAGTATAAAATGTATTTTGTAGTACTATTAAACTTTAGCTTGCAGCTTGTTGGCGCGGCCGACGATAAATCTTCAACGACTGATTTTTCACATTTTGTCGGAAAATATTGTATTTTACTTTAAATATTTGTAAAATATTTACTTTTTAAGTCTTCAACCCCCTCCGCAGGTGATCGGACCCGGCCTCGCTCGGCGTCCTCTCATGCGGAAAAAGGCATGGATCGAGGAAGGCGAGAGAGGATGTGGTCCGATCGTCACCTCACATTGCAGGCGAAAGAAGCTGAACGTCGAAAGTATTGTAGTGCGGATCTAGGAGGTCAGTTGGTGGTAAAGGCCGGCGCTAAGTCCCTTTATCTAGGAGGTCGCGGGTTCAAATTCCCACCTCAACAACCCGATGCATATGGACCACGCTCTGTGTGCGGAGATGGGTTGGGGTGTACGACCTGCATGCCTGTTCAAAAATAGAACTCTGCGAGGACCGTAACATGTATATTAGAACTAAAAATATAATGACCATATTTCAAATTTAAGAATTTAAAAAAATTAATTACTAAAATAAAATTAATTACATTACCTATTTCTGTACTGTTCGTTTCAACAGATTCACTGGTGAATAAAATATTAATGAATTATAATTAATTTTCTAGGGATTAAATCGAAAAGTATTATCCAATTCTCCCATTATAAATAGTATAAGGCAGAGCTTCGAAAATACTCAAAATACGCAAGGGCAAAAATGAAATTATTTTTTACGTGATGGAAGGTCGACAAAAGTTACTATATATTCACCAGGATTAGATATAAACCCGGTCGGACCGCCGCCCGGTCCCCCGGACGGTCCAGTCAAGGTTTTTAAACCTAGGCCATGTTACGAAGTGGCTAAGAACTCAATGTATTGTAATCTTTTGTAGGATATACTTTAAAAAAGTTAAGATATAGTAGACTTCTGGGTAGAGGAAGAGCCGACTCTAGAGCTTAATTATAATGATTCGGAAAGTGATATATATGAGAAATACGTTATGCCAATTAGTAGAAAAATAATAGTAAATTTTTATTGTGGTAAACTAAAGTGTATATTGTTATTATTATATTTGTTTGTTTGTATGTGTAAATTTGATTTATTTTAAATTTGATTATCCACGATAAATGTGTTGATAATATTCTTGAACATGTCGATTTTGAAGCATTTGGAGCTGAATCATTTGATATTTTTTGTTGTTGATTTAGGTTTTGAAACAAGTATTATATATGCTTTGAGACATTGAGTTTTGTAAGACTGTTAATTATTTCATGGCTTTGCGAGTGCTACCGTTGAATTTTTGTACGAAGGTATAACATTGGATGATGCATGTTTGTAAGTATATATGTTATGTATGATATGATTAACTAGTGTGACATTGTGGAGATAAATATTCATTTTTACTTGGTGCTAGAGTCGGATTAAATATTTATTTCCGCCATTAGTCATCAAGGTTCAACCTCTCCTTCATCCGGTTTTATGTCCCGTCCAATTTTCAATACCTTGGTAACAAACATATGAATACTGGACATTAATAGTTTTCGTTTTTGATATTAATTAAAAACATAATCTTTTTTTCAAAAAAATAAATCGTTATGCTGGCAGAGATATTTAATAAAAAACGACGAGTACATATATAGTGGCGGATACAGGAGTTGTACTCGATGTGGGCGAATCACAAAATTAGAACAACAACAATATAATAACAACACTCAAGCTAGTCTTTATCCCACCATAGTGGGGTCGGCTATATATATGGATCATTTGTATGTCATCATTGCGCCTTATCTTTAATCATAGTCTCATCAATACCTAAGTACATCATATCTTTCCTTATAGTTTCATTCCAAGTCCTTTTTGGTCTACCCCACCTCGTTTAACATGTCTAGTGACTAAAATCTCACAACGGCTAACATACGCCTCTAATGATCTCCTATGTACATGTCTGAACCATCTTAAACGAGCTTCTCGCATCTTCTCTACAATTGGCGCCACTCCTGTCTTATCCCTGATACATTCATTCATAATTTTATCCAGTCTCGTGTGACCACACATCCACCTAAGCATTCTCATCTCCGCAACTCCCATTTTTTGCTCATGTAGTACACCATTCACTGCCCAATACTCAGAACCATAGAGCATTGCTGGCCTAATTGCAGTACGGTAAAACTTGCCTTTAAGTTTTAATGGTACTTTACAATCACATAAGATCCCAGGCGCGCCTCTCCCCTTCAACCAACCTGCTTGGATTCTATGTATCACATCTTTATCTACACCTCCATCTTTTGAATTATCGATCCTAAATATTTAAAGCACTCACTGCGGGAAATATCTTGGTCACCCAATTTAATGACGGAGTCATCCGATCTTTTTGCACTACTAAATTTAAGCTTTATATGCTTCGTCTGTGTCCTGCTCAGCCTAAAACCCTTCTTTTCCAAAGTGTCTCGCCAAGATTCAAGTTTCGCGTTTGCACCCTCGCGCGTCTCATCGACCAAAATAATATCTTCTGCAAATATTAAACACCAAGGTAGTGCTTAATTGTTGGATATGTCCGGTGAGCTCATCTAAGATAGGGGTAAAGAGATAAGGACTTAAAGCTGACCCTTGATGTAAGCCAAAGGCGATAAGAAATTCCTGTATTAATCCTCCAGATGTCCTCACACTGGTCACTGAATTTATAAACATATTTTTGATTACGTCAATGCATGTATGATACATTTACCCATTTCTTTTCTAAGACTCTCCACAAGACCTCTCTTGGAACCCTATCATAAGCCTTCTCCAGATCAATAAACAACATATGCAATTTTTTTGTCTTTCCCGATAGTTGTCAATGAGTCCCCTCAAGCTAGAGATGTATTGCTTCCATGGTTGACCTCCCTGACATGAATCCAAATTGATTCTCAGAGATGCTAGTCTCTCGTCTAACTGTTCTCTCTATTACGCGTTCTCATAGTTTCATAGTATGAATCATTAATTTAATTCTCCTGTAATTGACATAATTTTGTATATCTCCTTTATTCTTATATAAAGGCATCAAAATACTTTCTCTCCATTAATTGGTCTGACCTTCTCTTTGTCTCCAACATCTTATTGAAGAAACTTATAAGTGATAAAATTTCTCCACTCCCTAAGCATTTCCATACTACAATAGGTATATCGTCTGGCTCAACCGTCTTTCCATTTTTCATCTTCTTCAGAGCGTCATCTATCTCTGATGCTTGAATTTTACGATAAAAGGTTATGTTTCTACACACCTCCGATTTACTTAACTCTTCCAAGTTCAGTTCATTGACTTTTCCTTCATTATATAGTTGATAAAAGTATCTTTTCCATCACTCTGAATAGTCACATCATCCGTCAAAACCGCATCTGATTCATCTTTTATGAATTTAACTTGACTTAAATCTCTTGTCTTCCTCTCTCTAGCTCAAGCAATGTTAACTTGGCGAATCACAAAATTATTCAAAAAAAATTGACAAATTATTCAAAATCTACACTACTTATTTATATAAAAAAAATCTATACAACAACATAAAAATGAACTCATTTATTAAAAAAAATTTAATGAGCAACATACTAATTAACTTGTTTATAAAAAGTAAACTTTAAACAAGAATATAAACAAAGACATAATAATGAGTTTGTTTATAAAAATAATTAAACTTTAAATATAACATTCTTTAGGATTAGAACCCAAAATCACATGGATAAAAGAAAAGCACTCCACCAGGTAAGCTACAAAGATAATTTTATTTGTAATATTTTTAATATTATATATTCGATGATTTCTTATTTAATTTATCATGTCAAATAACTTATTTTCTATTATTAAAAAAATAATTTTTTTCAATCCAATGTGAGCGGCTGCACGCCTGCACTCGATCTTATGTAGGTCCGCCCATATATATATATATATATATATATATATATCTCGATAAATGCATGATTGTGATTTGTTATCAATAATTTTGTTGAAGAGGATGTGTTCTCCATAATTTTGATGGATGCTTTGATCTTTTCATAATAAGTAAATGAATGTAATGATTATATAATGAAAGATTGCGACACTCTTCAATATTCAAACCAGTCTATTGAAGGATGAGACCAATCATTTTAAACAAGTTGTTGGATATTTCTATGCTTATAAATGTTTAGGATCAAGGAAAATTTATTGCGTTCGGAGTGTCTAAACTTTCTCAGGCTCCGTTTGTTTCGGTGGTGACATTTTAGAGCGTTGGGATGAAGGGAGGGGCATCTTTGACGTCGAAGGCCAAAAATGGCATTTTGGAGCTGTGGGAATGGAGAAAGGAGTTTTTCCCCACCGTCAATGAAGAAAAAATTAAACACCGAAACAAACGGAGCCTTAATTAGAACGATCAAATGAGACTCATTTTTTGCGCCTCGAGTCGGGCCGGTTACACGGCGGACGCTATTTGTGGTGATGGTCAGGGGCTTCGATCTCACGAAATAGGAGAGGTTGCTCCGGCTTGCTTCGCATCTAGGTCGGAGCTCCTCTGCTGCATTATAATAGGTGATTATTTATTATACATAGTGTTCAAAGTTTACAAAAAAAGCGAAAATATGATCCTGAAAATCAAATTGGCATGATACTGCTACTCTAAAAAAAAGTGAAACTTTATGAAAAGTTAAAGTCATCACCTCATAAGTTTCTATAATGTGAGGAGTTTATTCTTTCTATTAAAATAAGCTCTTGGTTTTCGAAGTAAATCAATATTGGCTAGTGAGAGAATAAAGAAGGGAGTAGAGATAGAGAGAGAGAGGGAGGGACAGAGAGAAAGAGAGATCTAGAGAGAGAGAACGGTACCATGCATCTCTCTCTCTCTCTCTCTCTCTCTCTCTCTCTCTCTAGATAAATAGATAGAGATAGCTGTGGCTGGTTGGCTCTCATAGCTAGTCTTATGCTTGCTACAAATCCTATTATTCCTGCTAATACTAAAAACACCGAACAAGGATGAAGAAAATTAATATAGTACAGGCAGTCCTATCTCATCAAACACAACTTTATGCCCATTTGGGTTTAAGGAATTTAGATTAAATTTTATTAATTAAATTAAAACCTCCACGTCATCCCATGGGGGGCCCACTCCCAATGCAAAATATACATTTCTTTTAGGCGATTCTTATCCGCACTACAGTTTTGGATATCCGCACTCTTTTTGTATGAGTTATTTCGCGCCTTTTGGAAATACGTCTTGGTCGTGCAGTTTTAGAAAAAAGTGATCAACACGAAAGTTGTAGATCTCAGAGATCTAAAACTTTTGTGTTGAACACTTTTCCTAAAAATGCACGCGCAAGACGTATTGCCACCCTGATTGAAACATGTGCTTAACTATAACGAATTTTTTGGAAATACGCCTTGTACATGCATTTTTAGTAAAAGTGTTCAACACGAAAGTTGTAGATGTCGACGAGATCTATAACTTTCGTGTTGAACACTTTTCCTAAAAATGCACGTACAAAGCGTATTTTCAAAAGACGCGTAATAACTCGTACAAAAAGAGTGTGGATGGCTAAAACTGTAGTGCGGATAACAATCTCCTTCTTTTAAACTCATTTCTACTTTTAGCAAACAAGAAAAAACGGGTTCAATAAATTTTGGCATTTTTTTCTCTTCCTCAAAAAATACTACTAGCTAGCACACCAATCTTGTCCCTTCCGCTTGATTGCGATATTTACTCCGCAGCCCTTCCGTCCTTTTGTTTACTTGCTCGGCGGCAGCACTTCCCGCTCGCCGATCCATCGGAGAAGGAGTTCCATCGTCGTGTGATCTGCCGGAGAATTAAGGAGATCCATCCACTAGAAGTGTTGCTAGCCCGTGACTCGACTCGCAGATCTGCCGGAGAAGGAGATCCCTCGACGAGAAGCGCTGGTAGCCGAAGATCTCTCTTCGCTGGACAAACACCAGATCGTGCGACTTTGCTCGCCAATCGAAGAAGAGTTTGAGATTTTCTTAATCGGAGCAGAAGGTTGTAGGTTTAATCTGAGTAGAGATGAAAATTAATTAAGCATTCTTCTTTAGTTCTTCTCTCTTACTTACTTGGGGAATATGAGAGGTGATTTTGAAATTGTAGTCATCTTCATCGTCTTCTTCTACTCAGCTTTTTAATGTCATGTTTAACTGGAAAAAGTTTTTAGTAGAACTTCTATACCTACTGTGATAGACTATCATTAGACATGTCAACTTTATTAAAGTTTATTTGAAAAGTAATGATGAAAATAATAATAAAATTTATAAAAGTAACGATGAAAAATTAATAATATATGAATAATGATGATTCTTTTAACAACAATTAGAAATGGTGTACAAGTATTTTTCGTATTAATTAATAATGTGTTTATTTTAAACAACATTAATTAATTGATAGGGACGGAGCCCCGTTTCTATCGAGATCGGGATACTGTCATGATTGGCCGTAGGGGCGGAGTCCGGTGTCTATCGTTCGCATGTGTGTGAATATATAGGAAAAAAGTATTCTTTTATATATGCATGTGAGAAAGAGGGTGGGCATCATATTTGGAGGTCTATTATATTTAAATAATAATAATAATAATTATTATTATTATTATTATTTCATGCAAAAGCTTTGGGACAAACAAGAGAACCAGTTGGAAGAAAGATTATTTGATGATTATAAACTAGGGCGTTTATATTAGCATACTATATTTCGATATTTGCACCCCCTACGACAATTTGTTGAAAGAAAAGTGAGGATTGTAAAATTATCTCATGATGCCCAATCCATTATTTTGTGCATAATTACAAGTTGCACCACTCTATCTTTCAAAATTATCTTTACCTCCCCCTCTAAGTTTCTCAAGTTTACAAAAATGTCCCTTCCATTATTAGAAATATGAATGAAAAATAAGAAAATCAGTAACAATATTTTATACTTTATAATGATTCTAGATTCATTATAAAGGGTAAAATGCAACACACTCTTTTCAAAGTAGAGTTATTATAATGGATAAAATTAGAATATCATAAAATAATTTTTCATATTTGATCACTTTACATTTATGTTTCTGAAGGAAAAAAAGGTCATACATTTCAATGTAGAGTCATTTTTCATCCATATTTCTAACGAAAGACATTTTTGTAAGCCGAGAAAACTTAGAGAGGAGGTAAATATAATTTTGAAAGATAGTGGGGTGCAATCTGTAATTATGCAAACTCCCAGGGGAGGTCCGGATAATTAACCCTATATATGAAAATTCAAAAAGTTGATTCATATAGGGCGTTCATATCAACCGTAGATTTAATGTCATTCACTTGGACTATTACTTCAATTCATATTAACCCTATAATTATCAATTCTACTTCAATTCATATGAATGAGGTTAGTATATATATATATAACTATAACCTATTACTTCAATTCATATCACTTTAGGTTGATTATTCCCATACCACCCTAAAAACCCTATATACTATAAGTTAGTTGGGTAAAAGTAGGACCCTCTTATTGTCACCAATCATATATATATCATAGCCCCTATATATGTTTCTAATTGATGCCTATGAATACAATTTTCAATGTTTTGTTTGTGTGCTAGGGACACTATTCATCTTGTTTCCTAGTGAAATCTTTTTGAGCCATCAAATTCTTGATTCGTGTACTTCATGTCATCACACTTTAAGATTATGCCATCATACCAAATTTTGGGGAAATCGGACTCTTGATGTAGAAGAAACCTCTACAAAGAATAAATATGATGAACCTGCAGATTATGCACACCCACAAAAAGTTGGGGATCGAATATATGTAATTTATCAAAATAAAGAGCTCGTGTCATGGGAGAAGAGGATAGATACGCTATTAAGAAACCGCACAAGTGTAACATATAGGAACGTGGAGCGAGTGTTTTTTTCTAACTTCAAACTACACTATTCTCACAAAGACAGACCTCAAATTCCTCAATCCGGATAAACTTACATCATTTTTTTTCGCATACATTATAAAAATAGAAGTAAAAGATAGTAAACAAACATTACTACAAAAATGACCTTTGCATTACTTCAATGCGCTCAAGTATAAACTAAATTTAACATCAAAAAATGAAAGAAAAATTTGTAGACTATACAAGTAAAAGTTAAAACTCAAATATATGATGCATCTTTGAAGTAAGTGCTTTCATGTATCCTGTCCTGAACTAAATTAACAACACCCAATTCAAAGCACTATCGAATGAATAACTTACTGAGAAATTCTAGCAAATCACCGTAATATATATATTATATTAGCATCTTTGCATGGGCTTTGTCCGTGCTCGATACATCGCTGCAGGCTTTGCACGCATTTAGGTGTGTTGCACCCGCATATTTGCAGCGTGCGTTAATATTTTGATCTTGATTTTAATATTATTTATTGAAGTGAGTCACACCCCTCTCTCTATTCTCTCCCACCAATTCTTCTGCAACCCTCTCCCCCTCTCACTCCTCTCTCTTTCTCTCTCTACTCTCTCAAAACTATATATATCTTTAACTACTATAAGGAAGTAGTTTGAAGGGGTACGAAAAATCTTAGTCATTCAAAATGAGACAAGCTTTTGATCTCATCCTTACATTGAAGAGAGAGAAAGAAAGAAAGAAGAGAGAGGAGGAGAGAGGGAATATTTATAGCCCTCCTATACCTACATGAGAGAGGGATAGGAATAGAGATAGGGAGAGAGAGAGGCAGAGAGAAATTGAATTTTTAGGTAAAAATATAAATTTTGTTACAAAATAAAAATAGGAATATTGATTCATATTTTTTTACGGTTATTTCAAGTACTCATATGCATATATTTTGAATAAAAATCAGTGCTCATATGCGGGCGCAGTCCGCTCATATGCGGGCGCAACCCGCTCATATGCGGGCGCATCCCGCTCATATGAGTGCGCAGCCCGCTCGAATGCGGGCAAAGCCCGCTAAGAGTCGGCGAGCACAACAAATGTCACTGCCCCCGTTAACTACTATAAGGAAGTCGTTTGAACGGGTACGAAAAATCTTAGCCATTCAAAATAAGACAAGTTTTTGATCTCATCCTTACAATGAAGAGAGAGAAAGAAAGAAAGAAGAGAGAGGAGGAGAGAAGGAGAGGGAATATTTATAGCCCTCTTATACCTACACGAGAGAGGGATAGGAATAGAGATAGGGAGAGAGAGAGAGGTAGAGAGAAATTGAATTTTTAGGTAAAAATATAAATTTTGTTACAAAATAAAAATAGGAATATTGATTCATATTTTTTTACGGTTATTTCAAGTACTCATATGCATATATTTTGAATAAAAATCAGTGCTCATATGCGGGCGCAGTCCGCTCATATGCGGGCGCAACCCGCTCATATGCGGGCGCATCCCGCTCATATGAGTGCGCAGCCCGCTCGAATGCGGGCAAAGCCCGCTAAGAGTCGGCGAGCACAACAAATGTCACTGCCCCCGTTAACTACTATAAGGAAGTCGTTTGAACGGGTACGAAAAATCTTAGCCATTCAAAATAAGACAAGTTTTTGATCTCATCCTTACAATGAAGAGAGAGAAAGAAAGAAAGAAGAGAGAGGAGGAGAGAAGGAGAGGGAATATTTATAGCCCTCTTATACCTACACGAGAGAGGGATAGGAATAGAGATAGGGAGAGAGAGAGGTAGAGAGAAATTGAATTTTTAGTTAAAAATATAAATTTTGTTACAAAATAAAAATAGGAATATTGATTCATATTTTTTTACGGTTATTTCAAGTACTCATATGCATATATTTTGAATAAAAATCAGTGCTCATATGCGGGCGCAGTCCGCTCATATGCGGGCGCAACCCGCTCATATGCGGGCGCATCCCGCTCATATGAGTGCGCAGCCCGCTCGAATGCGGGCAAAGCCCGCTAAGAAACTAGTAACATTATATAATATGTTTCTTTTTTTTGAGTTTGGACAAAATCGTCATTGTCATAGAAATTATTATATTATAAACATATTTATTTTTTCTATATTTACTAATTAAAATGTTCAAATAAATTAGTAGTCCGTCCACACAGAAAATTTATCCTGCATCCGCCACTACTTGTGTTTATTATATAATGACATTTTGATAATTCCTATCATATGAGTGTCTCCTCCAAGCAAAACAATGTAGAAAGAGCGTCAAACCGCTTAAAACATTGGGACCAAAGCTCTCTTTGGGGTAGCAAAAAAAATTACATTCTAGCCGTCACCGCTGTTTTAGAGATATTTGATTTCCCAAGTAAATTGCTTGTGCCAAAACATTGTTTTCATAACTTTTTGAAAAATAGTAAATCCTACCATTTTCATAAAAACTAAGGCTTTGTTTGGTTCTGCGTTTTGCTCAGGCGGCGGGAGGAGAAGCCGGCTGTTGGAACCGGAGGGGGGAGGCTGCGGTTGGAGTAGCTCCGTTTTCCTCCATTTCTCATGGCTCAGAGGTTGCAAACGGAGCAAACGCCGCCGCCGGCCATTTGGTTACCCGCCGTGCGGCGGCGTTTGCCCCAAACGGAGTCCGCCAAACGCTCCGCCAAACAAAGCTTAAAAGTAATTTTCAACATTTTCATTATTCTACTATCATAGGTCAGCATTCATTATTCTCCTACTGCTTTTGTAAAAGCTCCTCTATAATCACATCAATGATTTCCCACCACAATTTTTTCTACCGCCACAACTATCCCAAACAAAGCTCCAATTTCTACAATTTTTGTTCTCGGCCTATTATTCTTTCAAATAAAGCATTCCAATCCTAGGGCCCACACAAGCATCTCAATATTATAATAGTAAATATTATAGTCCTGCTAGGCATATCGGATGGAAATTTCCATCACATACGATCTCTGAGGATACGAACCAACAGCTTCCACACCATTGGATTAAAATGTCCGTGCGCCCATGATTCCGCTGAATTTCCGACGGATTGCCGCAGCAGGAGGCCGAGCGCTGTCATAGCGGAGCATTCTGTGTAGTTCGGTGGAGAACACGAACGTAGACATAAGCAGTCAATTTCAACTGTTGGATTAAACTCCGCTTTTTGAGCTTAATCGTTAGCCTCTGTTAAGTTGGGCAAAATTTAAGCTTTGGAATTGCAATTAGAGGTTAAATTCAATTGAAAATGACCTAGAATCCTATTTCCAGGTCTCCAATTCCGTCCAAACGGACGGACCCTTGAGTTTTTCATGACAGCACTGCAAACATTCAGCTACATCATAAAAGCAGCTATTTCTGAACAGGGCCACCATTTAAAATTTTAAATTATGCGCCGACCAAGCATCGAACCCGAATCGTTCTCATTGAAGCGCCCTTAAAAGCGAAATAACTCTCTACGGCTTCTCTCCTAAACTGCTGACGGGGAAATCATTCTCTTGCTGCCTGCGCCACAAGTAATTCGCCGCTTCGATCCACCGGGGATTAACCAGGAACTTACCGTTCTTCAAGGCCCAGCGAGACTTAAGCGTTCCCGCATCCAAAGACACTATGTGCGTGACGGACGCATCGACTTCTCTCAAGCAAGTCGCTCCCAACTGCTCCGCCATCTTCCAGATCACCTCCTTCTCCGGATGGGCCGTCGACGAAAACAGCCTGGAGAAAACAATAACACATCCCTGAAGGATTTCCTGCCGGATCTCTTTGAGAACCTATAGAAATTAAAATTTAATTTTAACCGGAAGAATGATGATAAATTTAGGTAAATTTAACCTAATCTATGGAAATTTATGTAGGAAGAATGATGATAAATTACGCGACGCGGTGAATCTACACCTGTCGGACGTCTCTGGAGGAGAGATCGGTGCCAAGGACCTGAGAAGACCAACAGGCACAATGTTGGGAGGAGAGTGAAACATTAAATTCATGATAAAAAGATAGTATTAAAATAACAAAACTATGCATTTATACAACTAACCGGATCGAAAAACATCCTGTATGCGCGCTTGAGGACATGAAGAATATTGGCGAGCGCGCCGTCGGACTCACTTTCATCTTGCTTTGACTCGGATAAAGATTTGTTGCCGAAACCAAACTGGCGGCAGCTGGAAGCGAAAAAATGGTACCTTTCCATCAAAATCAAGTTTTCCTTGTGCTTATGCCACACCTGACTCAATCACATAACCAGTATATTGTTAGTCATGATTGACAGGCATGCATATAAAAAATGTCTGATTACTTGGTGGATCTGGGTAATACTAAAGCTGGGTTGTGCATTTGGATTTTACCAGCCCCTAAGCCTCTAGGCCAAGCCAAACTGTCGCGCGCACACGTATTATTATTATTATTGTATTTTCTATTTTTAAATTGTATGATTTAAGTAAATGATGTGAGTCCCCCACCCCTATATAAGGAGGTGGCTTGGGAGTTAGGTTTATCTTTTTCATCTATTAGGTTTAAGATCTCTCATTTGAAGAGGAGCTTCTAGGAGGAACCAGACTCCTGAAGTTGGCACGAGCATACCTCGTGATTGTATCCCCGTTCTTTCAATCAGTGCAAGTCTTTTCTCCCACAGGTAACTGTTACGGGCCTACTCGGAGCGGTGGACGGAGTAGTGGTCGGAGTCGAAGATGACGGTGGTGGAAGATACTACGGAGCCCTTGACCGCGGATGCCTATGCGGAGTTGCTCATTAGATGAGAGAGCCACCAAATATCTCACACAATAGAAAGGAATTAGATTTCTTTTTCTTGTTCCATACACCCATACATATGCCTTTATATAGGCTTACAACACATAAAAAATAAACAACGATAATGATACCTAATACTAGATAGCAATGATGAACTAGGCTCGGGGCTCAAGGCCTATAGCTCCTATTAACTAGATAAAGAAGTAATGATGACACCCCCTGTTACGCGCACGCGCCTTTTAAATGTTTTTGCTTTTCTTTAAATGTTTTAGTTTGATGTGAGCCCCCCCCCCCCCCCCCCCCCCCCCCCTCCCTATATAAGGAGGTGGTTTTGGGGAGTTAGGGCACCTTTGGAACTATTGTCTTTTGGCTCTCATTTGAGAGAAGGCTCTTTGGAGGAACCAGCCTCCAAGAGTTGGCCGGAGCTTGCTCCGGATTGTATCTGTTTCCGTTAATCCATGCAATTTCCCTTGTTCGTAATATTTGGTCCGACCTGCCGCTCCGCCCGCTCTGCGTCCCGTCACGATCGACGTTCCCTGCCAGCGATCGACGTCCCTCCTACGATCGGCGTCGCCCGCTCTGCGCTCCGCCAGCGCGCTGCCTGCCGCCGCGATCGGCATTCCCGTCGTTCCGCGTTCTGCGTCTTGCGATCTGCCGCCATCGATCGATCCAGCGCCTGCTCCCTTAGCCGACGATCCAACGCCGATCGATCCAGCTCCTGCATCGTCCGATCCCTACGCCGATCCAGTTAAGCCTCCAGTTAAGCCTCCACCGTCCAGGGACCGCCGATCCAGTTACTCGATCCAACGTCGATCCAGTACGCCTCCATCGGCCGCCGATCCCTGCGCCTGCTACTCCAGCGGCTGTTCCGCCCTAAATCGACCCTGATCGGCGCCATTTGCTCCGTCTCCGGGCCGTCGCCGCTACGCCCAGCCTGCTTCCTGCTTCCCACTTCCCGCCGCCAGCTCGCACCCATCCGCTCTCTCCGACACGCTCCGGCGACATCTATCCCATGTGCACCCTCATATGCCAAAGGGGAAGATGGAATCCCGTGTGGAAGCCCTCAAACACTCCCTCGCCACCATCAACTCTCGTCTTGAGGCACAGACCGAGCAGTTCGCCTCGATTCTGACCATGCTCCAGAAATTGCAGCCCACCGAGCACTCCGGGCCCTCTACAACCTCTGTTATGGGATCCCCCAGCACCGTGCTTCCTGATGCTTCCGCAGCGGTGGACGTGCCTACTCCACCGTACCGTGGACCTGACATGCCTACCTTCAACGGGTCTGACCCCCTCGGGTGGATTGCCCGCGCCGAGCAGTTCTTCGACATTCACCAGACCGCGCCGACACAACGGGTCTCCACCGCAATCATCGGCATGGAAGGGTCGGCCCTCCATTGGGTCCGTTGGCTCCGTCAGACCTCTCCCGACCTCACCTGTCCAGCTCTCTCTGCGGCCCTCATTCAGCGGTATGACGCCCGCTACTCCGGCCCCGTGATCGAGCGACTTTGCGGGGTCCGTCACACCGGCTCCATTGACGCGTACATTGATGCCTTCGTGGAATTAGTCACCCATGTCCCCGGCCTTCCCCCAGACCATTACTTGGGGTTCTTCATGAACGGTTTGCAACCTCACTTCCGCTCCCGTCTCCGCACTCTCCAACCGTTAACGGTTCACCACGCCATTGACCTTGCCCCCCTGGTGGAGGCAGAATTTCTCGCGACGTCCGGCGACATTCCTTCCCCATCACCTCCCTCTCGGCATCCTTCCTACACATATTTCTCGACCCATCCGAAACCTACACCTCCCCACCTCCTCTTCCCCGGCCACCAATGATGGGTCCTCGCAACAACCGGCCTGTCCCTACCCACCGCCTCTCCAACCAGGAGTACAACGACTTACGGAGCAAAGGCCTGTGCTTCCGCTGCAAGCACCCCTACTCTCCTGGTCATGAGTGCTCTGTGAAGGAGTGTCGAGTCCTCATCGGCGACAACGTGGCCGCGCTCTCCGCCGCCGACTTTGACGCCCTGCTGCTCTCGGACGGACTACCGGACGACGCCCCGGGCACCTCGACGGCATCCCACTACTGACCGGCGGGCGGCGCTCCGACCTTGGGGTCAAGGTCGCTTTTCTGACGGGATGTATTGTTACGCGCACGCGCCTTTTAAATGTTTTTGCTTTTCTTTAAATGTTTTAGTTTGATGTGAGCCCCCCCCCCCCCCCCCCCTATATAAGGAGGTGATTTTGGGGAGTTAGGGCACCTTTGGAACTATTGTCTTTTGGCTCTCATTTGAGAGAAGGCTCTTTGGAGGAACCAGCCTCCAAGAGTTGGCCGGAGCTTGCTCCGGATTGTATCCGTTTCCGTTAATCCATGCAATTTCCCTTGTTCGTAATACCCCCTAACATATAATGAGGATATCCCATAACATCACACCCGGTCTTGAAAACGAGGTTGACCTCAAGCTCGAGGGATGCCCATGATGGTGTACAGTTCATCTGATGCCTTCCTCATCAGAATCCTCGACGTGCAGGTAGAAAAGCTTTTTGCACCTGCGTCTGCGATTGTACTGCTCGTCGCAGTTATAACATAATCCATGAGCGCGGCGTTCCAACATCTAGGCCCGAGATAATCGGTGCACCGGTGGGGCTGGAGGACCCTCGAGACGGCCCTGCTGATATTGTTGTTGGGGAGCAGGTATGCTTCTTGTGTCAGCTGGAGGCAACGGTCGCAGAGCCTGGCCAGACTCATAACAGTCACTAAATCTGGAGGGGCCTTAAATTCGACATCCAGTCGTAGGCGGTCGCGGTGTCCAGCGGTGAAAATGGTGATTTGCATTTCTGGGGTATGGGTAACATGCGTCAAAAGAAGCTGAAATTGTTCCAGGTACTTGTCCACGGATCCCGTTTGTCGTAAAGACGTGAGTTCGTCGAGGGGGTTGCTGTGGATAGGAGGACCGAAACCAAGTTGCAGTACAGTTTGAAGTCCTCCCACATCAGGTTCGGCTGGTCTGTGAGGAGACGAGAAGCCCGCAATAGAGGTGAGTCAAGCATGTGGAAGGATGCTAGGTGAAGGCGTTCTGCTGCCGAAGTTTGTTTGTGGCCGAAAAATTGCTCGCATCTAGTGAGCCAACCCAAGCGATCACTTTTGTCATCGTATGTTGGAAATTCCAACCTGGAGTAGCATGGAAGAAGAGCAGCGTCGGGGCGGACGAGGACCGGAGGTGGCGGCTTGTGGAGGATTAGTGGAGGCGGCGCGTGGCGGATAAGTGGTGGTGCCTGACTACTGCTTGCTTGATCATGTGCGGGGGCGGTAGAGAGATTATCGATGCGTTTGGAGAGCGCAGTAATGGCCTCTTGATGACGCTCCGCGATGGTATTTTGTTGTGCTATGAAAGTTTCTACCATGGTCATAAGTTGGTTGAGTTGAGCTGTCGTCTCGTCCATGTTGTGTTGGGCGGAGGATAATGAGCGAGTGACGGGACGATTTAATTGCACCGACGAGGTCGATTGGGAATGACCACGAGAGCCACGTTTGCGCCCAATAGTGACCCAATTAAGATTTATTGATTATCTGAGGGAGTAAGCCTGCACGTTGATGTGCAGGGGATGGGCTCGAGACGGACAAAAGTCGCGGGCTGCTCTGCGTGGGGCTTTAAAAATAAAATAAAGTTTCTGATGTGGGGAGGGGCTCGATGAAAAAAAAAGAAATTAGGCGGCAGACTACTCTAGAGAAATGGAGGGCACGGAAGGCGCGAACAATACTATGGCGTGAATGGCTCTGGATTCTACTGTCGTTGGGGCCAGAGAGGTGCGTGAGAGTCTTCGTCGTCCCGGAAGCCGAGCAAGAAGCTGGGTTGTGATGCCTGCAGAAGAAGAGGAAGGAGACCTCTGAGCTGTGATGCTTGAAGTGAGCGAGAAGGACGGCGTCCGGTCGAGGAAGAAGAGCAACTCTTACTCGGAGGCTGTTGCTGGGAATCCCTATCGCGAGGGAGGACGAAACAATGTGCTTGAGTTGTCGATATAGGGGCTTGAGGTGGGAAGGATGCGGCTTTTGTGAGATCGCTGGAGGTACAGATAGATGCGGCTGGCCGTTGCAGAGGACTCATCGACTGCTGAGAAACTGTTACGGGCTGAGGAGACCTCTCCGGATGCGCGTGAATGAGTGCGGAAGCGGAAGAAGCAGCGGTTATTGGTGCCGAAGGAACAGATGTGGAAGGACGGAAACTCTGATACCAAGTTGTTACGTCCTACGGGCCTACTCGGAGCGGTGGCCGGAGTAGTGGTCGGAGTCGGAGATGACGGTGGTGGGGGATACTACGGAGCCCTTGATCACGGTTGCCTATGCGGAGTTACTCATTAGATGAGAGAGCAACCAAATATCTCACACAAAAGAAAGGAATTAGATTTCTTCTTCTTGTTCCATACACTCATATGCCTTTATATAGGCTTACAACACATAAAAGACAAACAACGATAATGATACCTAATACTAGATAACAATGATGAACTAGGCCCGGGGCTCGAGGCCTATAGCTCCTATTAACTAGATAAAGGAGTAATGATGACACCCCCTAACAGATAATGATGACATCCCATAACAGTAACACAAACACTCACGGTCGGAGTGATGATGTATGATGAAAAGAAGCAACAAGATATCCTCCGGGGAGTAAGAGATTTGCAAAATGTGTTCTTCGCTTTCAACAACATTTCGTTCTTGTTTTGCTCTTTCTAATGATGGCAGCAATGTGAATGTGTGGGGGCAGAGCATGTTCTATCTTTCGAGGATCGCTCGAGGAACTTTTATTTGCTTTTTCTTTATCCACGTGCTTTGTGAATGTGCGAGGGACAAGCGGAACATGCATAAATTGTGTACCGACAAAACTTTCGAATGATGAAATAACCAAAAGTTTGAGGTAAAATGCAAAAAAAAAAAACAGGACATGACCACTTACAAATTCAGTGTCATCAAGAATGACCACAAGGCTCTCTGCTCCCAGTACAACGTCAAGTCCTTTTTGATGCCTTTGCGTTGAATCAGATTGTGATATAACTTTGGAATTGAAGTACACTCTCCTGGGATCAAGATGCTTCACAATTTCGAGTGCATAAGAACGCTCCCCCATTGTATACACGTACATCTCAAACATTGTGCTCGCCTCTTTCAAGAAGGTATGGACAAAAGGCCTCAACTTGGTTAGCATGTGCATGCCATCCAGCTTCAACAAGCTTCTCTCGGGATCATCTGCAACGATTCCGCCAAGAAAACAATTAACCCGCTAGAAATTGAGCTATTATTAACTCAAATAATGAGACCAGAACGTACCCTGCGACGATTCTGCTTGTCTCACTAAGTGCCACTCCTCATCAGAGACATCGAGAAGTCTTGTTGAATTGAGAAGTGTATGGTCCAAATCTAAGATTAGCACTAATTTTTTCTCCCGTAACAGGTTCTTCAGATCTGCTCCACGGAGCCTATCAATTTCCCTACTACCTAGCCTTAAATCCTGCAATATGGTACATTTAGGGTGATAACAGTCGACAGTGTAATTAGCTTTCAAGAGAAAAAATATCATAAAATATATATATCAGATAGCTAGAATCAAAAGGTACAATTTATTCTCAGTTTGACAAGACGGTGGCGGTCACGAACACGGTGGTTATGAGTTCATGAACGCATGACCTCACCTAAGGAACTTCATTCACTTTTATTTCAAAACTAGTTTTCTTTTTTGACAGCAGTCATAATCGTTGTCATGCCAAACATACATTCTAGTCCCACATTGAGAAACTCGTTATATTCCACCTATAACCAATTGAGTTTTCGCAAGCCATAACCTCCCTCTGATACCAAGATGTTACGAGTCTTGTAATGTTGCCGGAGGAGAGGCCGGAGGTGGAGAAGATGGCGGTGGTGGAGGATACCGTGGAGCCGGAACCGCGGCTGCCTAAGCGGGGTTGCTCGTTAGAGGAGAGAGCCACCAAGATCTCGCATTCAAAAAATGGGAACTAGAAATCTTTCTTGCTTAATTCATACAACACATTCAATGCCTTTATATACGCTACAACATATAAAAAAGACAAAACAATAATAATGACACCTAATATTAGACACGGAGATCGAGGCCCCTACATAAAGATAACAACTAGACACCTAGATAATTACAATAATACGCGGCCCATAACAACATCCTCATCTGTTAAACATAGCATGAACTGTAACTGAATTGTTCTAGCTCAAGCTATCATGAAATTGTTAGTCTCACCCTAGCAAACATCTTAACCGTGCTGAAAAGACGAAACAATGGAATTTCAAACAGGGGATCTAAATATGTGCCTGCATAGCGATATATACAAAAACACACATTGAAAAAAGACACTGGGGATGCGAAAAATTATTAATTCCAAGAACGGCTTCTCATATCGAACTCAAAGAAACAAGTTGTGGAGAAAAAACAGGCCATAATGAACATACTGTTAGCGAGTATTATCCTTTTTCAAAATGTGTTTAGCTATGCAAACCAACCTCCAACATCAAGGATCCATTTGGCACGGCGGTGGCGGTCATGAACGTCGTTAGTGAACGCCCGACCTCACTTAAGGAACTCCAACCACTTTTATGTTCAAATTAGTTCTTTTTCTTGGTGGTGATCATAACCGTTGTCATATCAAACACATTTTTTTATGAAAGTGGCATTTTTGTCCAAACTCACCAGAGCAAAAACGCCGCACCAAATGAACCCCTAATCACTACGGTACCACGAGAGGCTTCTGATCTTAACTTCATGTTATGAGAAGTGGAACATGGTATGATGGAACATGGCATAAAGGCATAGCATGTTAAATACGAAGTGTAGCATGTTATATATGAAGTGGAGCGTGTAGCATGTGATCCTAAAAGGAATAATATCACTTATTGAAAGGTTTCATCTCCGTGGATACAAATAGAAGAGAATGCACTTAGGAAAGCACCAAAACATTTATGGAAGAGAAATCTAAAGAAAGAAAAATGTTTTTCAGGCCCAATTTTATCTACACCTACAAAAATGGTAATATAGTACATTATTAAGTAATTCCAATTGTTTATTTTGCCATAACAAATCATAAATGGGCCGATTTAGGACAAGTGTGCTTGAAAAGTGCTGCTTAGTTTGCAAATTCATATATTTAGCACCAGATTCACCAATAGATTTATAGTGAGTTATTTTGAAATATTCCTTAACATGCAGCAAAAAGAATAAATTGAGGACAAGGGAATCAAAAGATTGATCCTAAATAGCTGGGAAAGGCGTAGATCTCCGAACGCACTTCATGCACCGCTCTCCAGAGCGCGCCCATGCACGCCGCTCTCCAAAACACGCCCCCGCGTGCAACTCTCCAGAACGCGCCCCCGCGCGCAACTCTCTAGAACGCGTTATCGAGCACCGCTCTCCAGAAGGCGCCCCCACGCGCAACTCTCCAGAACGCATTATCGAGGACCGCTCTCCAGAACGCCCCACGCGCGTAGCTCCCCAGAGTGTCCCCTATGTGCATGATGACTACAATACCCTTGCTAACAACGTAAAACGAGCAGTGGTCTTTCACCCTCGCTAAAACAGTTGTGTACTCCAAAAATATTGCTAATGGATTTTCCTAAACACGAATAATCTAAAATCCTTCTCTTTTAAATTTGACTGTGCACATCTTCAATTGACTCTCGAGCTAAGCCGAACCCAACCTACCGAATCCAGAGAGTGTTGATCGACCCGCAACAAGAATAGTCTAAAATCCTTCTATTTTAAATTTTATAATTTTCCATAAAACTTGCATCTTCACTTTTCTACCATTCAACATTCAAATGAAGAATACAAATTTTGCACTGGTTTTATGGAGCTTCAGGTCTGTACAAGAATAGAAATGGGTAAGTTAGCTGAAAACTCTGAACCTGTACCATTTCAGCACACACAGAGATACATTAAAGAGCCTCATAAAAATCTCCATTTAACAGTAAAAGGAAAGAAAATATTGCTAGTTGATAACAAATTGTTATCAAAACACAAGCCCACGTGCGTGTCGCACATACTTATATATATATATATACACATACACACACACGAGTGCCTGACTCAGGCACCGCCCCTACGGCCAAGCGCGACAGTACCTGGCCGGCGACGGCAGGCTTCGCCCGCCCCCGGCGCGATGCTGTCGGGCGGCCTTTGGCCGCATCCAGGCGGGCTTCGCACGCCTCCGAACGGGCTTTGCCCGTGCTCGATGCGTCTGCGGGCTGTGCCCGCAACATATACATATGAGTACTCGAAATGACCGTAAAAAATATACATCAATATTACAATATTTATTTTGTAAAAAAATATACGTATATACTTAAAAAAATTATTTTTTTCTCTCTCCCACTCCGCCACACTCTTTCTCTCTCTATCTCTCTCCTCTCTATCTCTATCTCTCTCTCTCTTCGGTTTTAGCCGTGGGGGGCTCGGGAATTCAGCGTGAGGAAGGGAGAGGGATTTGCTTCGAATTGCTATTTGCAGTACATGATAGGAATAGATCTTGTGATCGAATGAACATAATTTGATTGATGGTTTTAAAAAGCATGGAATTAAAAAAGTCATTTCATATTTCTTTATAGATAGTATATATATTGTTGGGACTTTAATATATGTATGGTGTGCGGTTAGATATGTATGGTGTGCGGTTAGCATAGTTAGAGTCCTTTGGGTATATATATAGGTTGTTATATTTGTAAAGAGATATGAGAATAACCTAATTCGTTTTTGACAACATGGTATCCGAGCCATGGAGGCTGGGACGGGTTTGGAGGCTAGTTTGTCGTGCGCCACTGCTGGGGGTTGCCTGAGAGAGGCTGGCTCGTCGGCGTAGAAGGTCGCTAGGCACCGTCGATCGGCGCGAGTGCTGGCAGTGCGGCATCAGCGAGGAAGCGGCTGTCGGCGACGGAACCTGCTGTGGGACTGGCAGGAGATCCTGTGTTCGTGTTCGTCCAGAGGAGGAGCTGAAGGTGGAGGTGGAGGAGGGCGGCGTGCTCCAGATCAGCGGCACGCACGTCTTCAAGGCCGATCTCCCTGGGTTGAAGAAGGAGGATCTAGACAAGTATCGACGAAGGAGGACGTTCCCGTGTTCGTCCAAAGGAGGAGGCTCCCGTATCGACGATTTCGTCGATTGATGCCAGACGCGGTTTTGGCGATTTCGGCGATAGGCTCCCATACCCAATCGACGATTTCGGCGATAGGTCTTGTTAAGTAACAGCGAAGCCGTGCAGTCTCGTTCCCATACAGATGGAAGACATCCTAAACAAACTGGATGCCTCCAAGGTGGCCACCCTACTGAAGCTAGTTGGTTCCATGGGGTCTGCCCCGCGTGCTGTGAAGTTAGATCTCCCTCCAGTTGACCTAAAGCTAGAGGGACCAGCCACTTACCTGAGCTGGTCTCGTCGGATTCAAAAAACCCTCACGGCACAGAAGGTTGGGGGGTTTCTGACGGGGGAACTGAAGAAGTCGAATGACCAGACTGCAGGGGATGAGTGGGAATCTACCCACATGGTGGTTTTCATGTGGCTTCTTCATTCGGTGGTCCCAACCATTGTTGCCACTGTTGACGGACTGGAGACTGTCAAGGAAGTCTGGGACAAGTTGAAGAACACGTATGATGGAGTAGGTAATTCTCTGCGAGTTTTTCAGGTGAAAGGGGAGATTGATGACACGGTACAAGGAGAGAAGATCGTGCAGGAGTATGCCTCCGAGTTGGATCGCCTATAGATGGACTATGACCATGCGTCTGGGGGAATGAGTTGCAAGGACCCAGAATGTCGAGCCTCCAAGATCGTCATGGAAGAACAAACTATGAAACTTCTCAAGGGGTTGGATGAGAAGTTTAACCAGAGAAGAGCTCTTCTTCTCTCAAGTTCGGGGATATCGTCTCTCACCGAGGCTATATCAGCAATGTTCCAGGAGGAGACTCGCATCAAACTTCAAGAAGGGGCTGGGGGGTCCGCTGCTGTGAAGTCGGCTCTTATGACTGTCAGTGCCCGCACCCCGAGGTCGTCAGGGGACACCCGACAGTGCTTTAACTGTGGGGAAACAGGTCATTTGAGATTTGCCTGCTCTAAACCACCCAGGGAGAGAGGATGGGGTGGTGGTCGTGGGAGCACTCGTGGACGTGGCCGGGGTAGAGGTGGTAGAGGTAGCTATCGGGCTAACCTTGGAGTATGTGGAGGAGAAGAGAATACTGGAGTCATCTATACTGAGGAGGAGCAAACCTTTCTGAGTCTGATGAGCAAGATGGAGGGTCTCAAGAGGAGGCAAACTGGGGAAGCCATTGAGGGGCCATCTCATGCCATGTATGCTCATCCTTCCGAAACGTCGGAGTGGATTGTTGACTCTGGTGCATCCTGACATGTGACTGGGGACTCAGGGAAGTTCACTTCCTACATACGTCTTGCGTCTCCAGATGGCATCCAGACAGCGGACGGGACTTTTCAGTCAGTGGTCGGTAAGGGTACGGTCGATTGCAAAGGTTCGGTAAAACTATCCAATGTCTTGCATGCTCCCTCATTTCCCGTCAGCCTCTTGTCTATTAGCTCTATTATACTCCAACTAAAATGTACTGTTTCCTTTGACATTCCAAAGGTGACATTCCAGGAGAAAGGGACGAGGCGGATACTTGGGACTGAGACCTGCGTGATGGGTTGTGGTACCTGGATCAGCAAGGATTGGACGTTGCTCTTGTATCTGTGACGGAGGAGACAAAGAAAGGGAACCTAGAGACAAATATAGAGGAGACATTACTGCTCCACCGTCGACGATTAGGTCATTCATCCTTTGGTATTTTAGCACGGTTGTTTCCATCGCTATCTGAAAAAACATGTAAAAGTAAACTTTTGTGTGACGCTTGCGACTTAGGCAAGCTCATAAGAAACTCTTATGTTAGTTTTGATCACAGAAGCTCTTTTGTTTTTGATACTGTGCATTCAGATGTTTGGAGGTCGTGTGCTGTTAATTTTTCTAA
This sequence comes from Dactylorhiza incarnata, assembly GCA_033032865.1. Classification (NCBI taxonomy): domain Eukaryota; kingdom Viridiplantae; phylum Streptophyta; class Magnoliopsida; order Asparagales; family Orchidaceae; genus Dactylorhiza; species Dactylorhiza incarnata. The sequence goes on along the minus strand of JAWHQI010000192.1, from coordinate 1,986,115 downwards.
TGGTTATAGATATTTTGTGACCTTCTGATACCGCTGGGGTATCGCGTAGGCGATAGGGGAGGCGTTAGCGGACTGGGTTCCGCTGGGCTGACGGCGGGCGGTAGTGGCGGCGGTAGTAGGCGGGCTGGCGGAAGAAATAGAGAGGGAGAGAGATAGAGAAGAAGAGAAAGAGAAAAGGGGAGCAACCCCTCCTTAGTTGATTGATCCAAAGATAACTTCCAAACCCTAAGGTGATCCCTTATATAGGGGGAACCCACCTCAAACTAAAAGTTCACAAAACAAATACAACATAATATATTTAATTAAAAACTGCATAAGAGATAACTTGGGCCGGTCGGCCACTTCAGACGGCCTCCGCCGAACCGCCCGCTTCGGTGTTGTCACTTGGTCTCGCGCGAGCCCTTCTCGAATACACCTGCCATTCCGGCTCCTCTGACTGGATGTCGGTAACACCTTCATTGACTGTACTTCACGTGTCACGTGGGTTTACTTGATGAAAGCTAAGAACGAGGTCTCTACTTGCTTCCAGAACTTTCACAAGCATGTCCAAACTCAATACGGTGCAATACTCAAGGTACTTAGGTCAGATAATGGGACAGAATATATCAATAAGACCCTTGATGAGTACTTGTCATCTCACGGGATACTACACCAGACCACTTGTGCATACACTCCCGAACAGAATGGTGTCGCTGAGAGGAAGAACGGACATTTGATGGAAGTGGCAAGAAGCATGATGCTACACATGAAGGTTCCCCAAAGCCTGTGGGGGTATGCGGTGTTAATGGCGGCACAATTAATTAATAGAATGTCATCGAAGACCTTGGGGTGGAGATCCCCGTGTCAGGAGCTGCAAAGGCATAACGGAGGTATGCTCCCACTAAAGGTCTTTGGGTGTGTTTGCTTTGTGAAGGATAACAGGACAAGCGTGGGGAAACTCGATGCCAGGACAATTAAATGTATCTTTGTGGGGGTATTCTGGTACCCAAAAGGGATACGTATGTTGGAGTCCAGTCGAAAAAAAGGTGTTTCGTAAGCATGGATGTCCACTTCCGAGAACACGAACGGTACTACCCTCAGGAGGAGACCTTACCCATACCTGAAAGGTCCAACTTTAGAGATGGTGATCGAGAATGGGAGAATCTGGTGACAGATTTAAATCAAGTTTGTGGAATGCCCGTTGAGGAACGAGAGACGAATCAAGAACAGGAGGAGGTGAGAAATGTGATACCTACAAATTCAAGGGAGCCTATCGCATATCAGAGGAGAGAAAAGCGTATCCCTGTCCTAGTACCTGCACCCACAGCGACAGTGCCTAGTCCCTCGTCTATGCCCGTCTCAATCCCGGATGCACCTCTAGTTGAACCTCTGCCACCTCCCTGTGAGTCTATTCCTACCTCTGCCACGTCTTTCCCGAATACTTCTGTCAGAAGGAGCACTCGCAGCAATGCGGGTAATCCTCTTGATCGGTATGGTTGGGATCTTGCTTCATTTGTCTCCAATGACGCTCTCTCTTCTTCTCACGGAGCATTCATTGCATCATTGGATAGTATTATTGTACCTAACAATTGGCAGGTAGCTAAAGCCGACCACAACTGGCAAGCTGCGATGAAGGAGGAGATGCGGGCTCTGGAGAAGAATAAAACGTGGGAACTAGCACAGCTTCCGGAAGAGAAGAGGGTTGTTGGATGCAAGTGGATCTTCACTGTGAAGCAGAACCCGGATGGAAAAATCGAGCGTTACAAGGCTCGATTGGTTGCGAAAGGGTACAACCAAACGTACGACATCGACTATGATGAGACATTCGCACCAGTGGCAAAGATGAGTACTGTTAGAACTCTGATCAGCTTAGCGACAAATGGTCGGTGGAAGTTACACCAACTGGATGTGAAAAATGCTTTCCTTCATGATGACTTGGCGGAGGAAGTATACATGGAGGTCCCACCGGGATTTGGTACAGCCATGACGCAAGGAAAAGTGTGTAAGTTGAAAAAGGTGTTGTATGGTCTGAAGCAGTCCCCTCGTGCGTGGTTTGACCGCTTTAGGAAGACCATGGTTGGAATGGGGTACCAGCAAACCAACGCGGACCACACGGTGTTCTTTAGACATAATGCAAAACATCACGTCACCATCCTTGCTGTGTATGTGGATGACATGATCGTCACAGGGGATAACGAGGAGGAAATTACGTGTCTTAAGCGTGATTTGGGGAAGACATTTGAGGTGAAGGACTTAGGCCTGCTTAAGTATTTCCTTGGAATTGAGATCGCCTATGGGGAAAAGGCATCGTTCTGTCTCAACGAAAGTATGCCCTGGATCTCCTCACCGAGACAGGGATGCTGGGATCTAAGCCAGCGGCAACGCCGATCGACACAAGAGAGAAGGTGAGCGCTGAAGCAGGGGAACCAATTGATCGAGAAAGATATCAGAGACTTGTCGGGCGATTGATTTATCTGAGCCACACCCGTCCGGACATCTCCTTTGAAGTGAGCGTGGTGAGTCGTTATATGCACGATCCCAGGAAGGGTCATATGGATGTCGTGTACCGAATACTCCGGTACTTGAAGTCTGCTCCAGGAAAAGGGCTTCTCTTTAGACGGAATGGGCACGTGAAGATTGAAGGATACTACGATTCAGATTGGGCGAGCTGTGCCGACGATAGGAGATCTACCTCAGGCTATTGTGTGTTTGTGGGAGGCAACCTGGTCTCGGGGAGAAGTAAAAAACAGTCAGTTGTAGCACGATCAACAGCGGAAGCAGAGTATAGAGCTATGGCTCTAGGGGTTGCTGAACTCCTCTGGCTGAAAGGGATGCTGATGGAGCTAAAGTTGAACCAAGGAGACAGAATGAAATTGTGGTGTGACAGCCAAACAGCAATCAGCATTGCCAACAATCCAGTTCACCATGACAGGACCAAGCATATTGAGATTGATAGATTTTTTATAAAGGAAAAACTGGATAGTGGACTCTTGGAGCTCTGTTATGTCACTACCAAAGATCAGGCTGACGAAGGGGCTCAGCTCAAATGATATGATAAGGAATTGTGACAAGATGGGCTTAGTCAACATCTTCCGCCCACCTTGAGGAGGAGTGTTGGGACTTTAATATATGTATGGTGTGCGGTTAGATATGTATGGTGTGCGGTTAGCATAGTTAGAGTCCTTTGGGTATATATATAGGTTGTTATATTTGTAAAGAGATATGAGAATAACCTAATTCATTTTTGACAACATATATATATATATCCACATATATTCATTTATTATGACATATGTTATAACATTATAGATATCTATTAATTACCCAAACTTTCCCTGGGAGTTAACATAATTAAATGCTGCACCCCTCAATCTTTTGAAATTACAAAAACCTCCCATGTAAGTTTACATTTCATAACATGCAAACACAAAATTCCTGGGAGCATAATTTTGCAAACTTAGAAGGGAGGTCTCGGTAAACAACCCTTATAGATATAGTATAAGATCAGCATGCATCTACATATCAAATATGTCATATTCATGGCTTCATGCCTATTTTTACTTTGATGTCTTGGTTTATTCATTGACTTTCGATTGAAATAAACCATTATATACTAACATAACTGTGGGAAAATATAAAAAGAAAAGCAATGAATTAGTGCAATAGTTTATTCTTTTTATTCCTTAATATGTGTCATCTACAAATACTATAACGTATATATATTTACATTAGAGGCATGTTTAAATCTAGTTTCATTGATAGTATCACCATGTACTATGTCGATTAATGATGTGTTCACTTAGTATGCATGATCAATGTATAAGTTGATTAAAGGAATGAAGAACTAATAAAAGCCATATAATTATATAAATTCTGAAGAATACATGCAATTCATATCGTGAACTAATTGTTCTAATTAAAATAAATAAGTTCCAAATTCGTTTATGTAGGAAATCGCAAAAGCTTGTATATTTCTTGTATATGTATACAAAAAGGAGAGTACATATTTATAGGAGAGAGAAGAGAGAGAGAAAACATATACACAATGTGGGACTAAAAAATAAGAGAAGTAAATGGGCCACTAAATGGGCCCAACCTTATGGGCTATTTCAACACTCCCCCGCAAGCTGGAGCGTACAGATCGTATGCACCAAGCTTGGATAAGCATTGATAGAAGAGGGTACTTGACAGTGCCTTTGTGAGGACATCCGCAACTTGTTCAGTACCAGGGACTTGTTTTAGCTCGATCTTCTTCATTTGTACTTTCTCCCGGATAAAGTGGCAATCGACCTCGATATGCTTGGTTCTTTCGTGGAAGACCGGGTTCTTGGCAATATGTATAGCAGCCTGACTGTCGCAGAGTAGAAGAGCAGGAGCAGGAAGTTTTACCCCAAGATCCGTGAGAAGACTTTCAAGCCAGGTAAGTTCAGAGACCACAGATGCCATTGCCCAGTATTCTACTTCTGTTGAGGAGCGCGCAACCACTGCTTGTTTCTTGCTACGCCAGGTGATCAAATGTCCTCCGAAGTACGTACAGAAGCCACTGGTTGACCGACGATCATCCAGAGATCCGGCATAGCCAGCATCAGAGTATGCCACCAGTGTTGGAGTTGAGGATGAGGTCTTGTATACCAAGCCTTGACCAGGAGCAGCTTTCAGATATCGGAGAATCCGTTCCACAGCCTGAAGATGAGAAGAACGAGGGGCGTGCATGTAACGACTGACAATACCGACAGCGAATGAGATATCTGGTCTTGTAACAGTCAGATAGATCAATTTTCCTACCAGACGGCGATAGTACTCCGGGTTCTGGAGCAAGAGATCAGAGTCAGAGGACTGAGCACAAATCTTGTGATTTGCGTCCATTGGAGTGTTGATGGGTTTGCAGCCGGAGTAGCCTGCATCATGAAGAAGATCGAGGCAATACTTTCTCTGAGATAGAACAAGGCCATCTGGTCGCCTGGCTACCTCCAGGCCCAGGAAGTAATGAAGATTCCCCAGATCTTTTGTTTGGAACACGGAGCTGAGTTGTTGCTTGATTGCCTGAATTCCTTTTGAGTCGTTGCCTGTGATAATGATATCATCAACATAGACTAGAAGGAGAACAGTGCCTGTTGCCTGGTGGCGAGTAAACAGGGAGAAGTCAGCCGAGCTCCGAGTAAATCCTGTTTCACGAAGGACCTTGCTGAGCTTGTCGAACCATGCTCGAGGAGACTGTTTGAGACCATAGAGAGACCGCAAAAGATGACAGACTTTCGGGGTCCGAGACTCCCCCGTGGTCTCAAACCCGGGCGGCTGCTGCATGTACACCGTTTCAGTAAGATCGCCGTTTAAGAAGGCATTCTTAATATCCTGTTGATGTAAGGGCCATTGGCGGTGCACAACGACGGAGAGAAGAACCCGTACGGTGTTCAGTTTGGCGACGGGAGAGAAGGTTTCGTCGTAGTCCAAACCTTGTTGTTGGGTGTAGCCGCGAGCCACCAGGCGAGCTTTTAAACGGTCAATGGTCCCATCCGCAGCGTGCTTGATGACAAAGACCCATTTGCAACCAACAATTTTCTGGCCAGGGGGGAGATCCACCAGTTGCCAGGTCTGGTTTGCCCACAACGCGGCCATTTCTTCTTCCATGGCGGCACGCCAGCCAGGATGTTGAAGAGCCTCCTGCACAGAGTTAGGAACTGCAACCGACGATAAAGAAGTGGCCAGAGTATGAAGTGGAGGGGAGAGACGATGCAGTGATACGTAGCTCGCAATTGGATGAGCGGTGGACTCTGTTACCGGATCAACAGGACTTGGAGCACCAGAGGACGAGGACGACTGCGCAGGGGCAACGGGGCGGGAGTTGCGACGGGAATAGACCTGGATAAGGGGTGGCCGGCCGGGAGGCGGAGTAGGGATTGGTTCAGGGAGAGGTGTTGGAGGGGGGTGTGTTAACCGGGAGGATGGGTTGCATGACAGGTTGTGGGAGAGTAGGTGATGTAGAATGTGTTGTTGGAGTGGGAAAGAATGGCAGGTTTTCCCGGAAGGTTACGTCAGCGGATACCGAAATTTTCCGAGTGAGAGGGGAATAGCAGACGTAGCCTTTCTGAGTATGGGAATAGCCAACAAACATTTGCTTAGTCGCTCTGGGATCGAGTTTGTCCGTAGATGGTCCCATGGAGTGAACGTAACACGTACACCCGAAGATTCGAGGTGTGAGAGGGAAGGCAGGAGTAGAGGGAAAGAGAAGACTGAACGGATTGGCATTGTTGAGTACGGAGGAGGGAAGGCGGTTGATAATGAAGCAGGCGGTAGAGATCGCAAAGTTCCAATAGATCTTCGGAACGTTCATGTGAATCATGATCGAGCGGGCCATATCAAGGAGATGTCGGTTCTTTCGTTCGGCCACACCGTTTTGTTGAGGGGTGTAGGCACATGAGGTTTGATGAAGAATCCCGAATTCAGAGCATAAGCTCGAAAACTCATTTCCGGTGTATTCGCGAGCATTATCGGTGCGTAGCGTTTTGACGGTGGTGGAGAAGTGAGTGCGTGTTTCAAGGATAAATGCCTTAAACACACGAGGTAGTTCCGAGCGTTCGCGAAGTAAGTATAGCCATGTTGTGCGGGAGTAATCATCAATAAAGGTAATGAAATAACGGAATCCAGAGATACTACAAATTTTATAGGGTCCCCAGATATCTGAATGAATCAGATCAAAAGGAACGGAGCTCCGAGTACAATTTGCAGGAAAAGATGAACGCGGTTGTTTGCCGAAAATACATGATTCACATTGAAATGCAGGAAAAGATACATCGGATAGTGCCTTCTTGAGGATGGGGAGGGGAGCATGGCCGAGACGCTGATGCCAGTCAGCAGAGGAGACAGAGGCGAGGATGGTGGGAGAATCGTCGAGAAGGTAGAGCCCGTTGCGCAGCTGCCCTTTACCAATGGTAGTCCCCGTCCGTCGATCCTGTATCAGAAAAGAAGAACGTGAAAAAATGACAGAGCAATCCAAATCAGTAGTTAGACGGCTAACAGAGAGTAAGTTAAACGGGGAGCCCGGAACATGGAGTGCCGAGCGGAGAGAGATGGATGGGCTGACAGATAGGTCAGCTGAGCCGGACACAGAGACAGTTGCTCCGTTGGCCACAGTGATATACTTTGGATGGGGAGCACCCGAATATGTTGGAGGCGGAAGAGAGGTGATATGATGAGTGGCACCCGAATCCACGATCCAGCGAGGACTAGTGGAGAGACAAACGATACCTGGGCTGGATACGGAGGCGACTGAGGCAGGTGGAGTCATCATCCCTTGGAGTTGCTGGAACTGTAGGCGGAGTGCCTCAAGATCGGCGCGAGAGACCGAGGAGCTCTCTTCAACGACTGCTGCAGTCGGTCGTGGAGGAGGATTGCCCGTCTTCCGAAAGCAGGTGGACTCATAATGGCCATCACGACCACAGAAGGAGCACTTCGGCCGTCCTCATCCACCACGGCCCCTTCCACGGTAGGCAGACCGACCTCCTCGACTAGAAGGAGGAGGAAACGAAGGAGCAGGGACATTTTGGAGAAGAGCCGGTGAGGGAGGAGCAAGAGCCTCCGGAGGTTGTGATACTTTGAGTAGCATGGAGCAGACAGCCGATAAGGATGGAGTGGGAGTCGAGGCCAGGACTTGTGCCCGAATACTCAGAAGATGTGGAGGAACACGGGCCATTAGCAGAGCAATGCAGACGGCCTCTCTTTGCGCGCGTTGAGTGGCTAGATCAGAGGTGGGCGGCCGGTGTTGAAGCCAAGCTTCGGAGAGTGACTTGACCCGAGCGACAACAGAGGTAATGTTTGGTCCACTGGTGTCCAGAGCCTGAAGATCAGAGATAATGTCGAAGAGACTTTGAAGACTGTCCTTGCCGGAGTATAAAGAGTGGAGCTCGTCCCACATCCCTTTGGCCGTGGGCAGGTACATGACCATTTCATATGGTTCGCCCTCCAAAGAGTTAAGGATCCAGGTCTGGACCCGCCCATCAGTTTTGAGCCACTCAGGAGGTGTAGTCGCCGGGGGATCATCGGTAAGATGAGCGAGAAGACCCTTGGCCTGGAGGACCCGACGGATTGAGTGACCCCAAGGAATGAAGTTTTTCTTCCCGGAGAGGGAGATCGTAGTAATTCGCAGCTCATCACGGAGCTCACTAGGCGAGGAGTTCGCAGATGAGCCCATTAGAGAGAGCGGCGGTCTGAAGAGAAGAGAGCAAGCCGGCCGGAGATCGCTAGAGGGAGATCGCTGGTAGAGGCAGCGGCAGGGAGAAGATCGCTGCCGAGAGAGCGGGCTGCTGGAGACCGTAGAGGAGATCGAGGAAGAGAGACCGCTGGAGATCGCTGTGGAGGATTCCAAGGGATCGCTGCTGCTTGCTGCGGAGAGACCGGTGCGGGAGATCGCTGCCGCTGGCGAGATGAGCTCGCAGAAGAATTACTGCCGGTTTGCTGGTAGGAGATCGCGTGAGATGAGGTCGGCAGATCGCAAAACAGGCCGTGGATGCTGCGGTCTGCTGCTGAGGAGGAGATCGCGCGAGCGGCGAGACTGGAGAAGCGGCAAACTGGCGGCCTGCGGGATGAGACCGGCAGCCTGAGAACTGCTGCTTGGAGGTCGCTGTCGACAGAGAGCTGCGGCTAGAGATCGGCAGATGCGGCTGCTGAGAGATGAGACCGCAGAGGCGTGATCGGCAGAGACGAGACGAGATCGGCGGAGGAGTAATGTTCTTGCACGAGACCGCTGCGATATTGAGATGGGGCTTGAGATGAGCGCGTAGAGGAGACGCGCTGAGGAAGATCGCGGAAGACGCGGGCGGTGTGAGAGAGACCGCTGGAGAGGCGAATGGTCTGGCGAGCTCGCTGGACTGCAGAGGAAGATGCGGGACCCACGCGGCAGAAGGAGAAGCTATAAAAGCCCAGCAGAGGGGAAGCGTGGGAGGCGGGGAAGTAGCGGGAAGCAGTGGCAATAAGAGCGGTCTCATTTCAGAAGGTGTTTTCGGGAGGGTGGGCGGTCAAAAGATGAGAGACCGGAAAAATTGGGAACCTAGCTCTGATACCATGTAGGAAATCGCAAAAGCTTGTATATTTCTTGTATATGTATACAAAAAGGAGAGTACATATTTATAGGAGAGAGAAGAGAGAGAGAAATCCTATACACAATGTGGGACTAAAAAATAAGAGAAGTAAATGGGCCACTAAATGGGCCCAACCTTATGGGCTATTTCAACAGTTTAGTTTATGGCTACAAAACAAAGAATAAAAAAATCACGGTCTGTCCAGGGAGCAGAAGTACATTTTTATATTAGTAGTTTGGTACCTTATGGATATAACCAAATGCAACAGCTGACCCATCTTCCTCCAATTGTCCACATCTCATGCACAGTCCTTTAAAAAACCCTGGATGTGGTGGGCATATGTCCTGATCTTGAATATTTGAAGGTGAAGCTACAAATAAATATACATCTTAGAGTTGGATGAGTGTGCCCTTTATACATGGACAATCAAAATATTTGCATGGTTATTTATTAGTCAGTACTCAACATTATCATAGGATATTAATAGAAAAATGAGTCATCTGCAAGTTAGAAAGGGTCAGGTTTACGTAATATGAATGCCAATTAACCTGAAGTAGATTAGTTCTTCATAACAGTTTTGCAAATATAACTTCATGAGTAAAGAAAACAACAATAAACAAGTAAAAGAGGTTAGATATGAAGTTCTGTGAAGCAAAACAACAATAAATACTTTTAGCTAGACGTTGAAATTAATAAATTTAAAAAATATAACCTGGAAAACCACAGATTACAGAAAAGCTGTGTTAGATAATACTTTTAGCTAGACGTTAAATAATACTTTTAGCTAGACGTTAAATAATACTTTTAGCTAGCTTGTATGTATATTTCTTATCATCAAATACAAAGAGTAAGTACATATATATAGGAGAGAGGAGGAGAGAAAAATTCCTATACAAGATGTGGGACTAAAGAGGGGAAGAATACATGGGCCCAAATATGGGCCCTCTATATGGGCTATTCCAACACTCCCCCACAAGATGGACCGTACAAGTCGTAGGATCCAAGCTTGGACAGGCATTGATAGAAGAGAGTACTGGATATGGCCTTTGTGAGGACATCCGCCACTTGTTCTGTACCCGGAACATGCTTTAACTCTAGCTTCTTCATTTGAACTTTCTCCCGGATAAAATGGCAATCAACTTCAATGTGCTTTGTTCTTTCGTGGAAGACTGGGTTCTTGGCAATGTGTATAGCAGCTTGACTATCACACAAGAGGAAAGCTGGTGAAGGAAGTTTTACACCAAGGTCAGTCAGGAGGTTATCAAGCCATGTGAGTTCAGAGACCACAGATGCCATTGCCCGGTATTCTGCTTCGGCTGAGGATCTCGCAACAACAACTTGCTTCTTACTTCGCTAGGTAATCAGATGTCCTCCAAAGTATGTGCAGAAACCACTTGTTGACCGTCGATCGTCCAGGGACCCAGCATAGTCAGCATCAGAGTATGCCACCAATCTTGGAGTTGACGATGATGTTTTATAAACCAGTCCCTGACCAGAAGCTGTTTTGAGATACCTAAGAATCCTTTCGACGGCCTAAATGTGAGATTTTCGAGGGGAGTGCATGTATCTGCTGACCATACCCACGGCAAAGGATATATCAGGTCTTGTCCGTTAGGTAGATTAATTTTCCAACAAGACAACGATAGTATTTTGGGTTCTGTAGTTGCAGGTCTGAGTCGGAAGCTTGAGCACACAGTTTGTGATTGACATCCATTGAAGTGTTCGTCGGTTTGCAGCCTGAGTATCCTGCATCATGAAGGAGATCGAGACAGTACTTTCTCTGAGAGAGGACAAGGCCATCTGGTCTTCTGGTGACCTCCAGACCCATGAAGTAGTGAAGGTGGCCCAGATCTTTTGTCTGAAATACAGAGCTAAGATGTTGTTTGACCGCATGTATTCCTTTGGCGTCATCTCTAGTAATTATGATGTCATCCACATAAACCAGAAGAATAACTGTTCCCGTTATCTGTTGGCGAGTGAACAAGGAGAAGTCTGTCGAGCTTCGAGTAAAGCCAATCTCCTGAAGAGCCTTGCTGAACTTATCGAACCAGTTGCGAGGTGATTGTTTGAGACCATAAAGAGACTGCAATAGACGACAGACCAGAGAGGACTCCCTCGTGGTCTCAAATCCGGGAGGTTGCTCCATGAAAACAGTTTCATGGAGATCGTCGTTAAGGAACACATTCTTAATATCCAGCTGAAATAATGGCCACCGTCGATGTACGGCGACAGAGATAAGCACACGAACAGTGTTGAGTTTAGCCACTGGAGAGAATGTCTCTTCATAGTCGATACCTTATTGTTGAGTGTAGCCACGAGCAACCAAGCGAGCTTTCAGCCGGTCAATGGTTCCATCAGGAGCATGCTTGATAACAAAAACCCATTCACACCCAACGGGTTTCGGTCCAGTAGGACGGGGTACCAGAGTCCATGTTTTGTTAGCCCAAAGAGCAGTCATTTCTTCCTCCATGGCAGCGCGCCACCCAGGATGTTGTTGTTGGAGTTTCTGAGGTGATCTCAAAGCAATCAATAGTTAGTCTTGCTGCCAACGCAATATGAGCCTATAGGGTCGCACATAAAAGCGTTTGGAGAAATTGGAGAAAGGATTGTGTTGGCCTTACTCATATTGGATATGAGTGGAGGACCAACCCTGTGACTGCTTGGAATTAAGTTGAGAATGTCTCAACGGAAAATCGTTTAAAGGGTTTAAACGAACGGATTTTACACTAGATAATTCGGCTAAAGGCATTAACCGAATTCGACTAAAGGGTTTAGACGAATTCGGCTAATGGCAAATTCGACTAAAGGGTTTCGCCGAATTTATATAGCCGAATTTATATATAGTCGAATTCGTCGAAATGTTTCGCCGAATTCGGTTATAGTGAATAGCCGAATTTAGATATAGTCGAATTCGTCGGAATGGTTTCGCCGAATTCGGTTATAGTGATTAGTCGAATTCGGTTAATGTGATTAGTCGAATTCGGCGAATGTAAATCTGGACAGATTTTCTATTTTTTCCCTCTGGTCTGCGGATAGCCGATTTTATGCCTTGCTTATAAAAGGAACGTGTTTAGGGCTTCGATTGAGACGGTTTTTAGATCGAGCCTTTTCGCGAGAGAGAAACGACGGAAGTGTTCCGATCATTCTCGTTCCGCCCGCCGATCGTCTTTCCGCCGCCGCTTGTCGCCGCCGTCAGTCGTCGCCTCCCCTGGATCGGATCTAGCAGTCCGTGGGGACGTTGAGAGCTTCCTTCTCCGACCTAGTTCTTGTACGATAAGAAGCTAGGGTTCTTCATCGCTTGTGTGGACTTCTGTAGAGGGATAGATCTATTTCGATCCTTGAAGAACTCAAAGCAGATTTTGGATTTCTCTTGGAGCACCTTGGTTGAGTGTTGACTCAATCCCGCAAAGGTACCTTGTATTTCAATTTGCTTATTCTCTTGAATCATGAAAAACCGCAAGATCCGTTGATCTCTTTTTGGGTTGTTCTTGTCATTTCCGCTGCGCATATTCGATATGTCATCCCTTATGAAGGGGTATAGAAAACCCAACAGTGGTATCAGAGGTAGGTTGCGTTGCGCATGTGATTGCGTTGCGTTTTCATGTTTCAGAGGTTGTTTCTCCTCTGCAGTAACCGTCCCTCAAAATGGTTTGTGAAACCAAATGTTTAGATTATTGAATCTGACATGAGAGACGAGCTCGTCTACTGCACTTGTGGAGTTGCTGTTCACATGTCCAATGCATGTAAATCTGGAGATTTAGAAGTGTTCTAAATGCTCAGATTTAGCCCTGGTTTGTTAAAGTGTTGATAGACTGTTTTTGTGCACATCTGAGATGTATCTGGAATGTGAATGTTGTAATTTTATTTTCTGCTTGTGCACTGTGATTAAATGTTAATCATGATTAAATGTTAATCATGATTAAATGTTAATCACTTGAAATAAAAATCCCTTATCTAATATTAAGTGTTCGGATGCCTTCCGATGGATGACACTCTTCCTGCCTCGATCGATGAAGTGTGGGCTTGCCAAAGCAAGGTGCATTAATCTATCTTGGTAAGGGTGCGAGCGGATAATTGTGATATCCCACTGTCGACATCGGGTCAAACTTAACTAGGTGACCTCAAAGGTTGAGTGCCTAGAGGCATAGGGTTGGCATGCTCCATATGATGGATGCGAATAAAGAGTTATTCACCAACCATACAAGAGCTGCATAGTGATGCAATTGACAAATGTTGTCTACCTAAATAACCGCATTATGAGAGGAACGCCAAAGCGGACTCGTGGTGTTGGTGAAATACGGATCTTATCCACTAAGAGAGTAGCTCGCATAAACTCTCCGAATCGATATAAAGGGTTATTGATTTGATTAAAATAGTGGGAGTCCTTTAATAAAAGTCCTTATTAAAATATATAAAATGTATTTTGAAATATAATACTAAAATTTTACTTTGCGAAATTCCTTGTAGAATATCCATGGCAAGTGGATCTCACTCCGCCTTGTCCCTGAGAGCGATCCTTGAGAAGGATAAGCTAAATGAGACAAATTTCCTTGACTGGTATAGAAACCTGAGAATTGTTCTCAAGCAAGAGCGCAAGCTCTATGTCTTGGAAGAAGATCCCCCTGAAGAGCCAGCCTCTAATGCACCACGTGCAGATAAAGATACTTATAAGAAGTATGGAGATGACTTCATGGATGTTGAATGCCTTATGCTCGCGACTATGAACTCTGAGCTTCAGAAGCAACATGAGAACATGAGTTGTTATGAGATGGTTGAGCACCTGAAGAAAATGTTTCAAGGGCAAGCTCGCCAAGAGAGATTCGATATATCCAGGGCATTATTTCAGTGTAAGATGGGAGCTCGAGACCCAGTAGGAACTCACGTACTCAAGATGATTGGGTATATAGAGAGCCTTGAAAGACTGGGGTTTCCTTTGAGCCAAGAGTTGGCCACTGATCTGATCCTGCAATCGTTGCCGGACAGTTACGAGCAGTTTGTCTTAAATTACAATATGAATGAAATTGACAAGACACTGCCCGAGCTCCTAGGCATGTTAAGAACTGCCGAGATCAACATGAAGAAGACCAAGTCTGCTAGCCCCATACTGATGGTGCATAAAGGCAAGGGCAAGGTCAAGGGAACCAAGAAGACTAAGGTAGGACCTAAGTCACATCTTGATCCCAAGTCTTCAGCACTGAAAAAGAAAGGATTGGCTAAGGAAGGGAAGTGCCACCATTGTGGTAAGGCAGGGCACTGGAGGAGGAACTGTCCTCAGTATCTAGAAGATCTGCAGAAGAAGAAGGGAAGTATGACTTCCACTTCAGGTATTTTCGTTATAGAAATAAACATTTCTGCTCCTTCATCCTGGGTATTGGATACCGGATGTGGTTCTCACATTTGTATAAATGTGCAGGAACTGAGAAGGAGAAGAATGCTGGGTAAAGGGGAGGTAGACCTGCGCGTCGGGAATGGAGCAAGAGTTGCTGTCGTCGCCGTTGGTGTTTACTGTCTTTCTTTGCCCACAGGGCTTGTAATAGAACTTGATAATTGTTATTATGTTCCGGCCATAACTAGAAACATTATTTCTATTTCATGTTTGGACATGATTGGTTTTTCTTTCGTAATTAAGAACAATTGTTGTTCTATTTATAAGAATGATGTTTGTTATGGCGTTGCCCAAATGTTTAATGGTTTATATGTTTTGAACTTAGACCATCCGATCTATAACATAGAAAATACTAAAAGACTAAAAACAAATGACTTGAATCATACGTACCTTTGGCATTGTCGTTTAGGCCATATAAACGAGAAACGCATATCCAAGCTCCATAAAGATGGACTACTGGACTCATTTGATTATGAATCATTTGAGAGATGCGAGTCATGTTTATTAGGCAAGATGACGAAAGCTCCTTTCACTAGTTGTAATGAGAGGGCTGATGATCTCTTGGGTATAATACAGAGTGATGTATGCGGACCCATGAGTTCTATGGCTAGAGGTGGGTTCTACTACTTCGTTACATTTACTGATGATTTCAATAGATACGGATACGTGTTTCTTATGAAGAACAAATCCGAGACCTTTGAAAAGTTCAAAGTGTTTAAAAATGAAGTAGAGAACCAACTGGGAAAAAAGATAAAAGCACTCCGATCTGATCGAGGTGGCGAATATTTGAGTCATGAGTTTCGTGATCATCTGAAAGAGTGTGGTATTGTATCACAGCTCACTCCGCCCGGAACACCTCAACATAATGGTGTTTCTGAAAGGAGGAATCGTACCTTGTTAGACATGGTGAGATCGATGATGAGTCATGCAGATTTGCCCGTTTCCTTTTGGGGTTTTGCTTTAGAGACTGCTGCTTTCACACTAAATCGAGTTCCAACGAAAACGGTTCTAAAGACACCATATGAGATATGGAATGGGAAGCGTCCTACTATGTCGTTCATCAAGATTTGGGACTGTGAGGCATACGTGCGACGTCAAATGCCTGACAAACTGGAACCCAAATCAGATAAATGTTATCTCGTGGGGTATCCTAAGGAAACCAAAGGATACTACTTCTACTTACCGTCTGAGGGCAAAGTGTTTGTCGCAAGGACTGGTGTCTTTTTGGAGAAAGAGTTCTTATCCAGAAAGACTGCAAAGGTAGAACTTGAAGAAGTTCAAGAGCCACAAACAATGAACGAACCAGAATTGAAACCTGAGCAAGGACTACAAGATGTTGTAGCTGGAGAACCTGCTCAAGAAACACAAGTCCTGCGTAGATCTGGTAGACCAAGATTTGAGCCTGAGAGATATGGATTTCTCATGACTCAAATAGGTAATGTGTTGTTTATGGATCATGATGATGAGCCTGCAACCTACCAAGAGGCTATGAATGGACCAGACTCCGAGAAGTGGCTTGAAGCCATGAAATCTGAAATGGACTCCATGTACACAAACCAAGTTTGGACCTTGGTGGAACCACCTGAAGGGGTACGACCCATAGGGTGCAAGTGGGTCTTCAAGAAGAAGACCGACATGGATGGGAATGTACAGACATTCAAAGGCCGGCTGGTGGCTAAAGGTTTCAGGCAAATTCATGGTGTTGACTATGATGAAACCTTTTCCCCTGTAGCTATGGTCAAGTCCATCAGAACTCTACTTGCTATTGTTGCGTATTATGACTACGAGATCTGGCAAATGGATGTCAAAACGGCTTTCCTTAATGGAAACCTCCTTGAGGAAGTGTATATGACACAACCCGAGGGTTTTGTATCTCCAGATGAAGCCACTAAAATATACAAGTTGAATCGATCCATTTATGGATTGAAACAAGCTTCTCGAAGTTGGAATCTGCGTTTTGATGAGAAGATCAAAGAGTTTGGTTTCATCAAGAACGAAGATGAGCCTTGTGTTTACAAGAAGATTAGTGGGAGCATTGTTGTCTTCCTGATATTGTATGTAGATGACATACTGCTGATCGGGAATGACATTCCGACCCTGCAAGTTGTTAAGAACAACCTAGGGAAGTGCTTTTCTATGAAAGACTTGGGTGAAGCGACTTACATACTTGGTATTAAGATCTATAGAGATAGATCGAAGAAGTTGCTGGGTTTGACCCAGAGTACATACATTGACAAGGTGTTGAAACGGTTCAACATGCTTGAGTCCAAGAAAGGATTCTTACCCATGTCACATGGTGTGAATCTATCTAAGGACCAGTGTCCAAAATCTTTGGAAGATAAGGACCGCATGAAGTTGATTACATATGCTTCGGCAATTGGCTCAATCATGTATGCAATGTTATGTACTCGACCCGATGTCTCATTTGCTTTAAGCATGACTAGCATGTACCAGTCTGATCCGGGTGATGGTCACTGGATCGCAGTCAAGAATATCCTGAAGTACTTGAGAAGGACTAAGGATACATTCTTGGTGTTTGGTGGAGAGGAAGAGCTCGTTGTAAAGGGTTACACGGATGCAAGCTTCCAGACTGATAGAGATGACTCAAAGTCACAGTCAGGTTTTGTGTTTTGCCTTAATGGAGGAGCTGTAAAATGGAAGAGTTCCAAGCAGGAGACAGTTGCAGATTCTACGACTGAGGCCGAGTATATCGCTGCAGCAAATGCGGCGAAGGAGGCTGTGTGGATTAGGAAATTCATCAGCGAGCTTGATGTAGTTCCTAGCATTGTTGATCCCGTAGTTCTCTACTGTGACAACAACGGTGCAATTGCACAAGCTAAGAAACCTAGATCTCATCAGCGCTCCAAGCACATACTTCGGCGTTTCCATCTTATTCGAGAGATTGTCGATCGAGGAGATGTGAGCATATGCAGAGTACCGACTGAAGAAAATATAGCGGATCCACTGACAAAGCCTCTTGCGCAAAAGAAGCATGATGGTCATGTTAAATCAATGGGTATTAGATACCTGAATGATTATCTTTAGTGGGAGCCTTGTGGATTGCATATTTGTTGGTTGTTTGTTCATTGGATGAATTGTAAAATGTACTATGTATTTTATTTTATATTTATGGCAAGTTCTTTTATTATGTCATTTATATCTGTCTGATAAGATTAATTTGCATAATAAATGCCCTTAGAGTGTTTGCTGCCATAGGAATTCAAGTACGTGACTTGAATGTGAGGATCTATGTTTAAATGAAGCTTCATTCTTAAATGGCCCCTGGTCGAAGCATCATCCTAGAAATTTAGGGCGAGGATGAGACCATAAGACCAGCATGTGCGTTGACTGATGACCGGTTCTCACAGGTCATGATATTGTGATATCAAGTCATCACATGGGTACTTGTTAAGAACAAGTTGTACTGGACAGACCCCCCGTGAGACTACTTTGTGGATTGTTATATGAACGTGTCACAAGTAGGTCTCAAGTGACAATAGTGTTTGTGGTCCTTTGACCTGAAGTCATAGCATTCATCAGGTGAGGAAGAGCGTACTTTGATGTCATCTAAAGTCTTCTCTTGAGAAAGGTTGACGATAAGGGTGGTTGTTGGGTATGTTACGAATCATTTGGATGTTTGTGTATGAGCAGAAATAGGATTTGTCCTCCTGTATGACAGGAGTTACATCCATGGGCCCCTTGATGGAATGAGACTGAGAAATGCATGGCCATGCTTGGTAGAGTCAATATGTGATATTGAGCTCACCAATTTTCAGACAGTCTATTCTGGATCAAGAAACTAGGATTGAACGATTATGAGGGTGACACGGTCCATGCCTCTAGTTCTATCCAGATGTAAAGGACAAATGGACATGACAACACTGATACATTGGTCATGACAGACTTATATGAGTTATGAACTCTTATTGCTTGGGTAGCAATGACGTATTGCTAGATGCCGCTCATTGTTTGTGAGACTTTTATTGATACTTTGTGATCAAGTGGGAGACTGTTGGAGTTTCTGAGGTGATCTCAAAACAATCAATAGTTAGTCTTGCTGCCAACACAATATGAGCATATAGGGTCGCACATAAAAGCGTTTGGAGAAATTGGAGAAAGGATTGTGTTGGCCTTACTCATATTGGATATGAGTGGAGGACTAACCCTGTGACTGCTTGGAATTAAGTTGAGAATGTCTCAACGGGAAATCGTTTAAAGGGTTTAAACGAACGGATTTTACACTAGATAATTCGGCTAAAGGCATTAACCGAATTCGACTAAAGGGTTTAGACGAATTCGGCTAATGGCAAATTCGACTAAAGGGTTTCGCCGAATTTATATAGCCGAATTTATATATAGTCGAATTCGTCGAAATGTTTCGCCGAATTTGGTTATAGTGAATAGCCGAATTTAGATATAGTCGAATTCGTCGGAATGGTTTCGCCGAATTCGGTTATAGTGATTAGTCGAATTCGGTTAATGTGATTAGTCGAATTCGGCGAATGTAAATCTGGACAGATTTTCTGTTTTTTCCCTCTGGTCTGCGGATAGCCGATTTTATGTCTTGCTTATAAAAGGAACGTGTTTAGGGCTTCGATTGAGACGGTTTTTAGATCGAGCCTTCTCGCGAGAGAGAAACGACGGAAGTGTTCCGATCATTCTCGTTCCGCACGCCGATCGTCTTTCCGCCGCCGCTTGTCGCCGCCGTCAGTCGCCGCCTCCCCTAAATCGGATCTAGCAGTCCGTGGGGACGTTGAGAGCTTCCTTCTCCGACCTAGTTCTTGTACGACAAGAAGTTAGGGTTCTTCATCGCTTGTGTGGACTTATGTAGAGGGATCGATCTATTTCGATCCTTGAAGAACTCAAAGCAGATTTCGGATTTCTCTTGGAGCACCTTGGTTGAGTGTTGACTCAATCCCGCAAAGGTACCTTGTATTTCAATTTGCTTATTCTCTTGAATCATGAAAAACCGCAAGATCCGTTGATCTCTTTTTGGGTTATTCTTGTCATTTCCGCTGCGCATATTCGATATGTCATCCCTTATGAAGGGGTATAGAAAACCCAACAGTTGTAGAGCCTCCTGCACAGAGTTAGGAATAGCAATTGTGGACAACGAGGTAGCAAGTGTCTGGATTTGGGGAGAGAGACGATGTAGGGAAACATAGTTCGCCATCGGATGAGCGGTTGATTCTGTTACCGGATCAGCCAGACGTTGAGTGCTCGAGGTTGAGGCCGACTACGTAGGGGCAACGGGAGGGAGAGTGCGACGAGAGTAGACACGGATGAGAGGTGGCTTGGAGGGGGCAGGAGCAGAAATCGGGGAAGGAGGAGCCGGTGTGTGAACGGGAATGATAGGTCGGAGGACAGGCAGTGTGGTAGGTATTGGCGTAGGCGTGGATACTGGAGCAGAGAAGAATGGCTGGTCCTCTCCTCCCGGAAGGTAACATCCGGCGATACAGAGACTTTGCGAGTAGTAGGAGAATAACAGACGTAGCCCTTCTGTGTACGTGAGTAGCCAACGAAAACTTGCTTGGCCGCCCTGGGATCCAGCTTGTCCGTAGACGGTCCCAGGATATGAACGTAGCACGTACACCCGAAGATTCGAGGTGTGAGGGGAAAGGTTGGAGTAGAAGGAAAGAGGAGGCTGAAAGGAGTGGCATTGTTGAGGACAGAGGATGGAAGACGGTTAATAAGAAAGCAGGCTGTGGAGACCGCAAAGTTCCAATAGGCTTTGGGAACGTTCATGTGAAGCATGAGAGAGTGGGCAACATTAAGTAAGTGTCGGTTCTTCCGTTCAGCCACACCATTTTGCTGTGGGGTGTAGGGACATGAAGTCTGGTGGATAATCCCGAATTCAGAGCATAAATTTGCAAACTCGTTGCCTGTGTATTCACGAGCATTATCGGTTCGTAGAGTTTTGATGGTGGTGGAGAATTGTGTGTGAGTTTCAAGGATAAACGCCCGAAAGACGCGAGGGAGCTCCGAGCGATCGCGAAGTAAGTATAACCAGGTAACTCGTGAATAGTCATCAATAAACGTAAGAAAATATCGAAACCCAGATATACTAGTAATTTTATAGGGTCTCCATATATCAAAATGTAATAGATCAAAAGGAGCAGAGCTCCGAGTACAATGTGCGGGAAAAGAAGAACGCGGCTGTTTGCCCAAAATACAAGAATCACATTTAAAAGCTGGAAAAGATACATCGGGAAGTGCCTTCTGGAGAACTGGGAGGGGAGCATGTCCAAGACGCTGATGCCACTCAGCAGAGGAGACCGATGAGAGGATAGTGGGAGAGTCGTCGAGAAGGTAGAGCCCGTTACGCAGTCGCCCCTTACCAATGGTAGTCCGCGTCCGCCAATCATGTATCAGAAAAGAAGAGGATGTAAATGTCAGGGAGCAATCCAGGTCCGAAGTAAGACGGCTAACAGAAAGTAAATTGAACGGGGATCCTGGAACATGAAGAGCCGAGCGGAGAGAGATGGAGGGGCTAAGAGAGAGGTCAGCCGAGCCAGAGACTGCAACCGTCTCCCCATTGGCCACGGTGATACACTTCAGGTGAGGAGCATTCAAATACGTTGGCGGCTGTAGCGAGGTGATATGATGAGTAGCACCAGAGTCCACTATCCAGCGTGGACTCGTTGAGAGACAGGTTATACCTGAATTGGAGACGGAGGCGACTGAGGCAGGTGGGGACATCATCCCTTGAAGCTGTTGGAACTGTAGGCGGAGAGCGTCAAGATCGGCGCGGGAGACCGAGGGGTTGTCATCAACAACAACAGCGACAGTTGGACGAGGAGGATTCCCAGGCTTCCGATAGCAGGTCGTCTCAAAGTGGCCATCTCGCCCACAGAATGAACATTTTGGTCGAGAACGACCACCACGTCCCCTTCCCCGAGAGGCAAAATGTCCACCACGAGCTGAAGGAGGCGCGGGGAGTAAGGGAGCAGGAGTGTGCTGAAGAAGGGCCGGTGAGGGAAGAGTAGGAGCCGCCATAGGTGCTGAGGTCTTGAGGAGCATGGAGCACACATCTGAGAGGGAAGGAGTGATGGCCGAGGCCAGAACCTGATTTTGGATGCTTTGCAAGTGTGGTGGAACACGAGCCATGATCATAGCAATGATGACAGCTTCCTTCTGAGCTCGTTAAGCAGCGTGATCATTGGTGGACGGTTGATGCTGGATCCATGCCTCGGCCAGAGTCTTGGTGCGAGCAACGAAGGAGATCATGTTATCAGCCCCAGCCGTATCTAAAGCCTGGAGATCTGTGATGATGTCGTAGAGATGTTGAAGGTTGTCCTTGCCCGAGTATAGAGAGTGGAGCTCATCCCACATTGCTTTAGCAGTCTCGTGATACATTACCATCTGGTATGACTCTCCATCCATCGAGTTGAGGAGTCAAGTCTGAACGCGGCCGTCATTACGAAGCCAAGTCTTCGTAGCAGGGAATGGAGGCCCTTGGGTGAGATGACCCAGAAGTCCCTTGGACTGAAGAACTCGCCGGACCGAGTGAACCCATTGTATGAAGTTTCCTTTTTCGGAGAGGGAGATTGTGGTGATTCGCAGCTCATCACGAAGTTCGGGAGGCTGACCCAGGTTGTCAGGCTGAGGCGGAGCAGGCACCGTGGTGGAGTCAACGGAGGATCCCATTAAAGATAAAATCGGGGCTGGCGGGCTGCTGGGAGGAGACCGGCAGGGAGAGGCCGGGCGAGCTGCTGTGAGGAGATCGGCAGGGAGAGGCCGGGCAAGCTGTTGTGAGGAGACCGGCAGAGAGAGGCCGGGCGAGCTGCTGACTAGGGAAGGTCGGGCGAGCTGCTGACTAGGGAAGGTCGGGCGAGCTGCTATGAGGAGACCGGCAGGGAGGCCGCTGGGAGGAGAACAGGAGATCGATTAGGAGACCGCTGCAAGGAGCTGCCGCTGCGAGGAGCTTGGGAGACCGCTGTGAGGAGAACAGGAGATCGATTAGGAGACCGCTGCGAGGAGCTTGGGAGACCGTTGCGAGGAGCTTGGGAGACCGCTGCGAGGAGAACGAACGCTGAGGGGCGAGCAGAGTAGCGAGCAGGATAGACGGGAGTGGGGCCCACGTGCCAGAGGGAGGAGTATAAAACTGACAGGAGGAGGAGGAGGCGGGCGCGAAAAGGGGGGGTGCTACTCCTGAGATCGCAAGGAGCGGTTAGAAAAACAGGAGACCGCAGGATGCGGGTTTAGATCAGGAGACCGTAGGAGGTTGCGGAAAAAAAGGGAACCTCCTCTGATACCATGTAGAAGATGAGCAAAAGCTTGTATGTATATTTCTTATCATCAAATACAAAGAGTAAGTACATATATATAGGAGAGAGGAGGAGAGAAAAATTCATATACAAGATGTGAGACTAAAGAGGGGAAGAATACATGGGCCCTCTATATGGGCTATTCCAACAGAAATGAATATGCCTTTATGAAGAAACCAAGATCGGCTTTTTAGTTAGTTCACAACAAACAGAACTTGTATGAAGAATCAAGTATGGATCATAAAGCTATACATCAAGTCATTTGTACGAAGCTCAGTGCGATAGATAATTGGATCCCCGTCCCCAATTGAGGACAATCCACATTTAATTTTTTATTCATTTAAACTATTAAAAAAGCAGCCTAACAGCAGCTTTTGTTTGAAGGTTTTTTTTAGGGATATTAGATGCACAACTAAAATCGCTATATGCCCACGAAAATCAAAAAACATAAATTCTCACCCCCTATTCCATCAATCGGCAGCCCCCCCCCCCCCAGCGACCCCATCTGTGCATGGATATTTGATACATGTTGTTATGCCCCCGGACGATCTACGGTTCCGAGGGTTCAAATACGCCAAGAGACCAAAAGGAGCGCCGGGAAAAGACCGGGCTGAACCATCCGGTTCAGCCCGCAACTAATAAATAAGAGGAAGGGAGCTGAAACACACGGGTTCAGCCCCAATGGGGGCCGGACGGCTCCTAGGGGGTTTGGGTGAATATAAATACCCAAACCCCACTCTTTTGGAGGCATGCAAAACTATTTACAGGTATTCCTTTTCTTTTCTAAAACCCTAGCCATCTTCTTCTTCTTTCCTTCTTTTTTCCTAGATCTTCGAGTAGATTCACAACATTTGGTATCAGAACTTCCTTCCTGCGACCATGGTGACACGTACGGAGGCGGAGATGGCGCGCTTGGCCGCCATCGAGGAGAACTACGTCGCCTTGACGGATTCGGTAGTGGCGTTCGAGGAAAGCGTGAAGAACTCCCAAAAAATCTGAAAAACTCCCACAAAAATTTAGAAGATCGCTTTGAGGCAAGGATGGAAGAGTTAAAATCCCTTCTTATGCAAAATCTGAAAGGGAAGGCGTCCATGGGCGATGGTTCCGACGTTGAGGCATCAAACACCCCTCACGGAGGGGGTCTCGGAGCGGGAAATGGCGTGGGAGAGGATCCGGAGGTAGCGAGAGGGTCGGGAACCCTAAACAGGGGAGGCGGCTTCACCGCCGGCATGCCTGAAGGCTGGGGGACCGCCAGCTGGTTCCCAGGACACCGGGAGGCGCCGGAGGTGTATCGTGCGGGACCCAGCAGGACGGCGGAGAGCGGATCGGGGTTCCAAGTGCCGCTCGGCACGCTGCAGCCCACAGGCGGGCCCCGGCTTGGGGCCGGCTGTTTCCTGGGGGGCCGACCATCTTCTGTAGGGTCCGGGAGGGCTTCTGCGGCCTGGGTTGGGAGCCGGGCAAGGGGTGGCTGTTCAGTTCGGGTCCAGACAGCAATCGGGGCAACCGTGGAGACCGCAACACCAAGGATTTGGGCTGTTTCGCCCAACCGGAGCAAATGCTGTCCCACTCGGGGGCGCGGTGGGAGTTTTTCCTCCACCAAACGGGAACGCAGCGGGACTTTTTCCTCCTCCACCAGCGGTCGCTCCTAACTTGGGGCATGGGAATGCAAATATGGGGCCAGTGAGGCCTCCGGGCTGGAATCATGGAGGGCAACAAGGAGGCCACGAGCAACTGTGGCCGATGGGCCAAGAGGGAGGCGGCGTTGGCGGGGCACATCAGCGTCCGTGCATGCAGCCCAAGCTGACCCGAATGAATTTTCCGAAGTTCAGAGGAGGCGACGCGCTCAAGTGGATCCAAAAGGCTGAGCTGTTCTTCAAGTACCAGGAGATCCCCGAGGCTCAGTGGGTGCAGTTGGCGGCCTTCCATTTGGAGGAGGAAGCGTACCAGTGGACGAAATGGTTTCTGAGGGGGGCGCACCTATGCTCCTTGGACCGAGTTCATAGAGGCTTTTTCTGCTAGATTTGGGCCCTTGGAGTACGAGGACGTGGAGGCCACTCTTCAAAAACTGCGTCAAAGGGGCACAGTCACGGAGTATAGGATGGAGTTTGAAAGGCTGGCAAACCGTGTCTCGTGGGGAGAGCAGACTATGATGAGATGTTTCATCTCAGGGCTGAAGGAC
The DNA here is from genome assembly GCA_033032865.1 of Dactylorhiza incarnata. NCBI lineage: Eukaryota > Viridiplantae > Streptophyta > Magnoliopsida > Asparagales > Orchidaceae > Dactylorhiza > Dactylorhiza incarnata. Next base: position 1,961,230 of record JAWHQI010000192.1, on the reverse strand, counting down.
CACCTGCGTGACGAGGTCCATGCTTACTTACCGCGCAGTCTGAGTCATGCCATTAGCATCGCTCGGATACAGGAGGAGCGCTTCAACAGGCAGCGGAGTCGGACGACGACAAAGCCACCCGCGGCTCCAACAGCGGGACGGAGAGATCCACCTCCCACCATACGTCCCACAGTGACCAAGCTGACATGGCCAGAGATGCAGGCCCGGAAGGAGAAGGGCTTGTGTTTTAATTGTGATGAGAAATACGCACGTCGGCATACTTGCCAGAAAGTCCAGGTGTTTATACTGAGGGAGGCGGACGAGGAGGAGGACCCTCTGGAGAGTGTCGACACAGAGGATCTCGATCTGGCGGAGTTTGGGGTCTCCTTGCAGGCCATGGAGGGGTGTACGGCCCCGGTGACACTGCGCTTCACGGGACTGGTAGGCAAGGAGCGGATGACCATACTTATTGACAGTGGGAGTACCCACAACTTTATCAATCCGGCAGTAGCTCTGAAGGTGGGACAGACGATTGATAGGGAGGCAGCGTTCCAGGTCATGGTAGCAGATGAGAGCAAGTTGAAGTGTGAAGGGGTTATGAAGGGGGTGGAAATCCGTATGCAGAGTTATGTGTGCCACACCGATATGTACTTACTTCCTATCAGAGGATCGGACATGGTGTTGGGGGTCCAGTGGTTGCAACAGTTACAGCGGGTTACCACCGACTGGGTACGACTGACTATGGAGTTCACCCAGCAGGGGAAGGGCTACTGCCTACAGGGTATCCGGTCTTCTCCTATAAAGGAAAACCCTTTGCGGAGCTTGCAGCGGTTGGAGGAACAGGGCTCTCTGATGGCCATGGTGGTGGGGGTGGAGACGTTGGTCTACGATCCTCCAATCATACCAAAGCAGATTCAAGCACTTCTGTCCAGTACGGCCGAGTACCAGTGCTTTCAGTTGAAAGAGGGGGCCCCACCCCCAAACGTCAGGCCCTATCGTTACCCGTACATCCAGAAGGCGGAGATTGAGAAGAGCGTGCGGGAGATGCTGGCGACTGGCATCATACGGCCGAGTACCAGTGCTTTCTCCTCACCTATTATCTTGGTAAAGAAGAAAGACGGGTCGTGGCATTTCTGCGTGGACTACCGCAACCTGAATGACTCGGCGATCAAGGACAAGTTCCCGATTCCTATGATCGAGGAGCTGTTGGACGAGCTCCACGGGGCGAGCTTATTCACCAAGCTGGACCTACGGTCCGGCTACCACCAGATCCGGATGAAGACTGAAGACATCCACAAGACGGCGTTTCGCACGCATGATGGGCATTATGAGTTCTTGGTGATGCCCTTTGGGCTCTCCAATGCTCCCTCGACCTTCCAGGCAGTGATGAATGAGACATTTCAGCCTCTCCTGCGGCGATCGGTACTCATTTTCTTTGATGACATCCTGATATACAGCCGCAGTTGGGCGGAGCACATCGAGCACGTGGCACAGGTCCTCACCATCCTTCATCAGCATCAGTTCTACGCTAAGTTGTCGAAATGTTCGTTTGGGCAGCCAGAGGTGGAGTACTTGGGCCATCTGGTATCGGCTCGGGGGGTCAGGGCGGATCCGAAGAAGATAGAGAGCATGGTTTCGTGGCCGCGACCAACTTCGGTGCGGGCACTGCGTGGCTTCCTGGGTCTTACTGGGTACTATCGCAGATTCGTGAAGGACTATGGTAAACTGGCACGACCGCTTACTCAGCTCCTCCACAAGGAGTCCTTCACTTGGCATGATGAAGCAGAGCAGGCCTTCTCAGCTCTCAAGGAGGCTATGACGACTACACCGGTGCTTGCCCTACCGGATTTCAGCAAGGAGTTCGTGTTAGAGACAGATGCCTCAGGAGTTGGCATTGGTGCGGTGTTGATGCAGGAGGGGCGGCCGTTGGCTTACTTCAACAAGGCCTTGGCTCCTCGAACCTTGGGCCTTTCCACGTATGAGAAGGAGATGTTGGCGATCTTGCATGCGGTGACTCTTTGGCGACCGTACCTGTTGGGACATCACTTTAAGGTTCGCACCGATCACCAAAGCCTGAAGCACTTCTTGGATCAGCGTCTGGCATCCCCGCTCCAACAGAAGTGGCTGACCAAGCTGTTGGGGTACGATTACGAAATTGTGTACAAACAGGGCAAGGAGAATTTGGTTGCAGATGCCTTGTCCCGCCTTCCTGAGAGCACCCTCCACCACATCTCTGGGCCACTGATTGAGTCCCTAGATGATATTCAGAAGGACGTCGCCTCGGACCCGGAGCTCCAGCACATTGTTGAGGGCCTGTTGCAAGGCCAACCTACTCTTCCGGGCTATCAGCTGATTTGGGGTCATCTGTACTACCAAGGGAGGGTGGTCATTCCCGCATCTTCCACTTGGAAGGACGTCATGTTACACGAGTTCCACTCGTCTCCGTCCGGAGGCCATGCCGGCGTGCTTCGTACTCTTCAACAGCTCAGGGCCAACGTCTTTTGGAAAGGATTGTGCAAGGACGTTCAGCGCTTCGTGCAACAGTGCGAGGTCTGCCAGCGTCAGAAGTATGAGACGGCCTCACCAGCGGGGCTGCTCACGCCCTTAGAGATTCCTCAGCATGTATGGGAGACAGTTTCGATGGATTTCATTGATGGCTTGCCCCGGTCGCAAGGCAAGTCGGTGATCTTGGTCATCGTTGACAAGTTGTTCAAGTATGGCCATTTCCTAGCTCTCAGCCATCCCTACTCCGCGGAGACAGTTGCCGAGCTCTTTGCCCGTGAGGTGGTTCGCCTCCACGGCCTCCCTCGTTTGATTATCTCCGACCGTGATCCGGTTTTCATCAGCAACTTTTGGCAGGAACTTTTCCGGTTGCAAGGCACCCGGTTACGCATGAGCACCGCGAACCATCCGCAGACCGATGGCCAGACGGAGGTCCTGAATAGGGGGGTGGAGACATACTTTCGCTGCTTTGTTATGGATGAGCCCCGTTCCTGAACACGGTGGCTACATTGGGCGGAGTATTGCTACAATACCTCGTATCACACAGCCAGTAAGATCACACCTTTTGAAATTGTCTACGGACGGCCGCCGCCATCTCTGTGTTCCTACGAGCCGGGCAGCACAGCTCTTCCTGCAGTGGATCGGGCATTACGGGACCGGGATCAAACCTTGGCTCTCCTTCGGGATAATCTTCGTACCGCCCAAGATCGGATGAAGATACAGGCCGACAAGCACAGGGCAGAGCGGGAATTTCAGGTGGGGGATGAGGTCTTTCTCTGTCTCCAACCGTACAGGCAGCTTTCCGTTGCCCGTCGGGCCAATCAGAAATTAGCTCCCCGATATTATGGGTCATTTCGCATCACTCACGGGGTGGGACCAGTCGCTTATACTCTTGCTCTTCCCGAGGGGTCCCATATTCACCCAACTTTTCATGTCTCCTTGCTGAAGAAGAAGCTGGGGGCGGCAGTCACGATTACTCCTTTCCTCCCCGCGGTCATTACGACCGGCGAGCTACGCCCCAGTCCCGAGGTTATTTTGTTGTCCCGATGGAAGAAACGCAGCACGGAATACCGTCCAGAGGTTCTGGTCAAATGGAAGGATCTCTCAGAGGCCCACAACACATGGGTGGACTTACTGGAGTTCCGGGAGCTCTTCTCCGACTTTCAGCTTGAGGACAAGCTGCCTCTTGATGGGGAGGGGAATGTTATGCCCCCGGACGATCTACGGTTCCGAGGGTTCAAATACGCCAGGAGACCAAAAGAAGCGCCGGGAAAAGACCGGGCTGAACCATCCGGTTCAGCCCGCAACTAATAAATAAGAGGAAGGGGGTTGAACCACACGGGTTCAGCCCCAATGGGGGCCGGCCGGCCCCTAGGGGGTTTGGGAAAATATAAATACCCAAACCCCCCTCTTTTGGAGGCATGCAAAACTATTTACAGGTATTCCTTTTCTTTTCTAAAACCCTAGCCGTCTTCTTCTTCTTCTTTCCTTATTTTTTCCTAGATCTTCGAGTAGATTCACAACACATGATGATCCCGTAATTTTCTTGATTGTTGCATTTTATTTGTGCTTATCTTAACTATATAGGGAAGCATTTTTTGAAGCTGTAATATTAGAGCTTATTAAAACTTTTTTATCTAATTTTTTTTTTAACTTGGAGATACTTAGAGAGTGAGAGTGAGCTTGGGCAAACAGTGGGCCAATTTCAATGTGCAATCATGTTGGTGGTTATGCAAGTCAATATTGAGCTTTTGGAAAATTTGGTTTAATCTGCATTCAACATTTTTTGGTGTGCACTATAAAAATTAGCCTGCAAAATAAATTTTTGGTGTGCACGTTGTTGAAACCGGAGAACCGATTTCGACGTTCGCAACGGGTATGCAACTGACCCTTACTTCACCTGAGCAAGAACACGTGACCGATCGCTAAGATCCGAAGGGCCTCGCACCTACGAAGACCCGAAGACCAAAACAGACCCTTTGAGCTGTAGCGAGGAGGTCCCACCACAAACCCGAAAGATCAAAGAGAGCTTCCCCTCCTAAGCCAATGCTAAGCCTGGGCACCCTGGAGAGCACTGAACACCTCACCGTCAACCTTAGCTGACAGAGGGCTGGAGTGCTTGCTCACAAGTCACACGCGAGGGAGAAAAGAAGAAGAGATGTCCCTCCCAAGGAGCTCATGGGGTCTATTTATAGACTTCTTGAAATTGGGATGTGGATAGCCACTTGAAAACACTACTCGCACCCCTCGAAACCTTTGATAGGGGGTGAGTGGGGTGCTACCTCCACTCACCCGTAAGAGGAGGGAGGGGGCGAGTGGGGGGCTTCCCTCACTTGTCAGCGAGAGGGGCGAGTGAGGGGCGCTTCCCCCACTTGCCCGCAAGGAGGGGCGAGTGGGGGAGCTGCCCCCACTCGCCTGCAAAGAGGGGCGAGTGTGGGAGCTGCCCCCACTTGCCCGCAAGGAGGGGCGAGTGTGGGAGCTGCCCCCACTCGCCCGCAAGGAGGGGTGAGTGGGGGAGCTGCCCCCACTCGCCCGCAAGGAGGGGAGAGTGAGGGAGCTGCCCCCACTCGCCCGCAAGGAGGGGAGAGTGAAGGAGCTGCCCCCACTCGCCCGCAAGGAGGGGCGAGTGGGGGCGCTGCCCCCACTCACCAGCAAGGAGGGGGTGAGTGGGGGAGCATCCCCCACTCGCCCTACTACTCCTTTGTTTCCTCCCCCGGGCCCTCCTTTTGCCTTGGGTGGCTTCAGACGCCTCCAATAGGTCGATTCGTCAGTCACGGCCATCTTCGTTATTGCAATCTCATCTGCGTCGAATCACACCAGTTCGGAAAATATGAGGGTTGTACACAATCCCCGCTCTTTTCGAGCTCGTCTCGAGCTCGGAAAGAAAGTCCAACCCACCTATTTGACGGGCAGGTGGAACTTCCCAAGAATCTATGGAGGGTCCCGCCAATTGGCTAGAAAAGCCCCAGAGGGAGAGGTGAGGGGGGCACCATCCTAGAGAGCTCTCCTCACTCCACACCCCTAAGCAGGATGGACCCTCAAGATTTTAAAGCTCGTTTCAAGGCTCTCTCCGGGGAGAGTCAAAGCGACCTGGCAGAACTCAGGGCTATGGTCCAGGGACCTTCACTCTCTTCCCCCATGCTGGTCGGAGAGACGGGCGAGAACACGATGGTCGAACTATTTAAAAAATGGTTCAATCCGAACTAAGCGCAAGAACGACAAATCTTTCTCCACTTAACAACACTCCCGTGAACCGAGCTCAACTGGAGGTGGAGAAAGCTCAACACCTCTAGTCGAGCAGAACTCAACTTGAGGTGGGGGAAACTCAACACCTCTAGTCGAGCCAAGCTCAACTTGAGGTGGAAAGCGAACTTTTCTCCACTTAACAACCATCCCGTGAACCGAGCTCAACTGGAGGTGGGAAAAACTCAACACCTCTAGTCGAGCCGAGCTCAACTTGAGGTGGAAGGCGAACCTTTCTTGATGCATCCTGAAGTGCATCGTTATTTTTCTTTATCGTATTTTATTTAAATATTTTGTAGCGCAAGTCGTCACGCAAGTATGTCTTTTATTTCCTGGGTATTTGTGTTGTGCCGCATTTGTGCAATCGTTCGTGCGACTTATTGGTGTGACCGGCCAATAAGATCTTAAATAAATTGGTCCGTCAAATTAGGAGTAGGATTAATTTGGGCAAGCAAGGAATGAAATTTTTAAATATTATTAAATCTGAAATTAATATTTTAAAGTAAATTAATTTTTGAACTATAATTTCAGATTTAATATCAAGACATTTAGGTTCCAAATCACATTCAAGTATGCATTTGAAACCCCCTGCTATTAAGTCTTTTGAAACCCCCCTGCCATTAAGCCATCCATTTGAAATTCTGCCATTAAAATCTTTTAAAAATCTAAATTAATGGCTAATTGAAACCCCCCTGCCATCCATTTGAAATTCTGCCATTAAAATCCTAAATTAATGGCTAATTGTAACCCCCCCCCCCCCCCCCCTCCATGTTATCTTTAAAAGTCCTGCTGCGGGTTCAGGAGAGGCGTAGACGGGAAAAGAATCGAGCAGAGAACTGTTTCTCTCTGCTCGGTATTGCCCGCACACCTCGCCATCTCCTCTCCCGACACCCGACGCCAGTTCCACTCGCACCATCGTCGCCTCAGGAGGCCTCCGGCGTTCTCGGCGACCACTACTGGGTCTGCCGCTTGACTCGCCGACGAGGCCAGTTCCGCCTCCCTGCTGTTTTCCGACGCCAGCAGCGGAAATTTCGTGCCCTGTTTGCTGCCACTGCAAGCCCCACTTCAGGAACCCTCCCCTCCTGATTTTCTCGGTCTGGGTACACCAACAGCCCGCCAACATCCGGCCCTTCACGACCTTGGTATGCCTTTCACCTCATTTCACCACTCGAACACACTTAGTCCATTTTCATGAATGCATGTGATCGTTTAGCAATTTCAGAGCTTGTTTTCCCAACTTAACCTTACCTCTATTTTGTCGTTAACTTGTTTTCATTTACTGTCGTTATCTCTCTCATTGTGACGCCTATGGATGAATTGATTTTATTGTTGAAAGCGGACAAGTGTTAGTCGCTTTACGCGGGTTTACAAACTTTTGATTAAATTAACTCATGACATTACTCTTGAAATTCCGCTAGCGCTACATAGTTTTAAAACTAAAAACAAGTTTTATCTTTTAAAATCAAATCTCAGATTTTAGTTTACATCAGTTTGGTATAATTGATGCATCCTGAAGTGCATCGTTATTTTTCTTTATCGTATTTTATTTAAATATTTTGTAGCGCAAGTCGTCGCGCAAGTATGTCTTTTATTTCCTGTGTATTTGTGTGTTGTGCCGCGTTTGTGCAATCGTTCGTGCGACTTATTGGTGTGACCGGCCAATAAGATCTTAAATAAATTGGTCCGTCAAATTAGGAGTATGATTAATTTGGGCAAGCAAGGAATGAAATTTTTAAATATTATTAAATCTGAAATTAATATTTTAAAGTAAATTAATTTTTGAACTATAATTTCAGATTTAATATCAAGACATTTAGGTTCCAAATCACATTCAAGTATGCATTTGAAACCCCCTGCTATTAAGTCTTTTGAAACCCCCCTGCCATTAAGCCATCCATTTGAAATTCTGCCATTAAAATCTTTTAAAAATCTAAATTAATGGCTAATTGAAACCCCCCTGCCATCCATTTGAAATTCTGCGATTAAAATCCTAAATTAATGGCTAATTGTAACCCCCCCCCCCTCCAAGTTATCTTTAAAAGTCCTGCTACGGGTTCAGGGGAGGCGTAGACGGGAAAAGAATCGAGCAAAGAACTGTTTCTCTCTGCTCGGTATTGCCCGCACACCTCGCCATCTCCTCTCCCGACGCCCGACGCCAGTTCCACTAGCACCATCGTCGCCTCAGGAGGCCTCCGGCGTTCTCGGCGACCACTACTGGGTCTGCCGCTTGACTCGCCGACGAGGCCAGTTCCGCCTCCCTGCTGTTTTCCGACGCCAGCAGCGGAAATTTCGTGCCCTGTTTGCTGCCACCGCAAGCCCCACTTCAGGAACCCTCCCCTCATGATTTTCTCGGTCTGGGTACACCAACAGCCCGCCAACATCCGGCCCTTCACGACCTTGGTATGCCTTTCACCTCATTTCACCGCTCGAACACACTTAAGTCCATTTTCATGAATGCATGTGATCGTTTAGCAATTTCAGAGCTTGTTTGCCCAACTTAACCTTACCTCTATTTTGTCGTTAACTTGTTTTCATTTACTGTCGTTACCTCTCTCATTGTGACGCCTGTGGATGAATTGATTTTATTGTTGAAAGCGGACAAGTGTTAGTCGCTTTACGCGGGTTTACAAACTTTTGATTAAATTAACTCATGACATTACTCTTGAAATTCCGCTAGCGCTACATAGTTTTAAAACTGAAAACAAGTTTTATCTTTTAAAATCAAATCTCATATTTTAGTTTACATCATTTCTCCACTTAACAACCCTCCCGTGAACCGAGCTCAACTAGAGGTGGAGAAAGCTCGACACCTCTAGTCGAGCGGAGCTCAACTTGAGGTGGAGGAAACTCAACACCTCTAGTCGAGCCGAACTCGATGGAGGGAACTCACACCTCTAGTCAAGCCGAACTCAACCTGAGATGGAGGGAACTCAACACCTCTAGTCGAGCTGAACTCAACCTGAGATGGAGGGAACTCAACATCTCTAGTCGAGCCGAACTCAACCTGAGATGGAGGGAACTCAACATCTCTAGTCGAGCCGAACTCATCCTGAGATGGAGGGAACTCAACAGCTCTAGTCGAACCGAACTCAACCTGAGATGGAGGGAACTCAACACCTCTAGTCGAGCCGAACTCAACCTGAGATGGAGGGAACTCAACACCTCTAGTCGAGCCGAACTCAACCTGAGATGGAGGGAACTCAACACCTCTAGTCGAGCCGAACTCAACCTGAGATGGAGGGAACTCAACACCTCTAGTCGAGCCGAACGCAACCTGAGATGGAGGGAACTCAACACCTCTAGTCGAGCCAAACTCAACCTGAGATGGAGAGAACTCAACACCTCTAGTCGAGCCGAACTCAACCTGAGATGGAGGGAACTCAACACCTCTAATCGAGCCGAACTCAACCTGAGGTGGAGGGAACTCAACACCTCTAATTGAGACGAACTTAACCTGAGATGGAGGGAACTCAACACCTCTAGTCGAGTCGAACTCAACCTGAGATGGAGGGAACTCAGCACCTCTAGTCGAGCTGAACTCAACCTGAGATGGAGGGAACTCAACACCTCTAGTCGAGCCGAACTCAACCTGAGATGGAGGGAACTCAACACCTCTAGTCGAGCCGAACTCAACCTGAGATGGAGGGAACTCAACACCTCTAGTCGAGCCAAACTCAACCTAAAATGAAGGGAACTCAACACCTCTAGTCGAGCCGAACTCAACCTGAGATGAAGGGAACTCAACACCTCTAGTCGAGCTGAACTCAACCTGAGATAGAGGAAATTCAACACATCTAGTTGAGCCGAACTCAACCTGAGATGGAGGGAACTCAACATCTCTAGTCGAGCCGAACTCAACCTGAGATAGAGGGAACTCAACATCTCTAATCAAGCCGAACTCAGCCTGAGATAGAGGGAACTCAACACTTCTAGTCGAGCCGAACTCAACCTGAGATGGAGGGAACTTCGCATCTCTAGTCGAGCCGAACTCAACCTGAGATGGAGGAAACTCAACATCTCTAGTCGAGTCGAACTCGACCTGAGATGGAGGGAACTCAACATCTCTAGTCGAGCCGAACTCAACCTGAGATGGAGGGAACTCAACATCTCTAGTCGAACCGAACTCAACCTGAGATGGAGGGAACTCAACATTGCCTGAGACTAACTGGAGGTGGAGAACTTCAACACTTCCTAAAAGCTTAGCTCACCTAGAGGCGGAGGAACTCAACACATCCCCAGACTAACTGGAGGTGGAGAACTTCAACACTTCTTGGGAGCTTAGCTCACCTAGAGGCGGAGGAACTAAACACATCCTCAGACCAACTAGAGGTGGAGAACTTCAACACTTCCTGGGAGCTCAGCTTACCAGAGGCGGAGGAACTCAACACATCCCCAGACCAACTGGAGGTGGAGAACTTCAACACTTACTGGGAGCTCAGCTCACCTGGAGGTGGAGGAACTCAACACATCCCCAAACCAACTAGAGGTGGAGAACTTCAAAACTTCCTGGGAGCTCAGCTTACCAAGAGGCGGAGGACTCAACACATCCCCAGACCAACTGGAGGTGGAGAACTTCAACACTTCCTGAGAGCTCAGCTTACCAGGAGGCGGAGGAACTCAACACATCCCCAGACCGATTTCCCCTCTCGAAGCCTTGACCGCGACGAGCCGACCCGATGAGCCTCCCAGCTTCAGGCATCACTAAGCCCGGTCAGCGGTCTCTAGTCGGGGTCTTACCTAAGGTGCTGACTCTAAACCCTTTTCATCCATCATAGGTAGGTTACATATCTATTACAACGCGCTTTCTTGCGCCTACTCGGCCACATGCATCTCGACCATCTCTTTCATCACCTTCTCCACTTTCTCTGCCTTCTTATTCCTTCTCTTTCTCCTGATCCCTCCTGCTTCTCTGGTCAACATGGAGGTGGAGGACTTGTTCCTGAAATCGATCCGCGTAGCCTCCCAGCGTCTCCCCCAGCTTCTGTCGAATCAAGAACAGGGTCTCCGTCCCCTTCCTCCTCTTCTTCGAGGTGGAGAACCTCAGCAAGAAGCTCCGGCGCAGGTCCTTGAAGCTGTAGATGGTACCTGATGGGAGCTGGCGGAACCAATCTCTTGCCTCTCCCTTGAAAGTGATAGCGAAGAGTCTGCACTTGGAGGCGTCCGTCATCTGTCTGATCGAGATCATGTATTCAAACCACTGGAGATGCTGGAGAGGGTCATCCTTGCCAGTGTAGTAAGACATGGAAGGTTCACTGAACCCGTCTGGAACAGGAGCTGAGGTAATCAGCTCGCAGAAGAGACTCCCCCACCCTCCCTGGTGAGACAGAGGCATTCTCCCTACCTCCTCACTGGGGCAGCTGGTCCCAGGCGAGCTGTTGAAGAGCACTCGCTCTTGGAGGCTCAAGCCTTCCTCCGAGGTTGGCCCCTTCCCTTGCCAACGTGCTTGCTCTGTCTCCACCAGAGACGGCGAGGCGAGTACGGGTGTTGGTGGTGTCGAGCACTCGCCCGGAAGGGGAGTGTGACCCGCAAGAGTTCCAGGATCGACTTCCTGAACTCTTCGAAGTCACTTTTCTTCGCGTACTCGTTGGTAGGGGGAGAGTTCCCCAGCTCATCGCTTCCAGTCATGGAACTTGCTCAGATTTTTCCGAACTAGCTGCTTCCACGCTCACCGCACCAGAATGTTGAAACCGGAGAACCGACTTCGACGTTTGCAACGGGTATGCAGCTGACCCATACTTCACCTGAGCCAGAACACGTGACCGATCGCTAAGAGCCGAAGGACCTTGCACCTACGAAGACCCGAAGACCTGAAGACCAAAACAGACCCCTTGAGCTGTAGCGATGAGGTCCCACCACAAACCCGGAAGATCAAAGAGAGTTTCTCCTCCCAAGCCAATGCTAAGTCTGGGCACCCTGGAGAGAACTAAGGAACACCTCACCATCAACATTAGCTGACAGAGGGCTGGAGTGCTTGCTCACAAGTCACACGCGAGGGAGAGAAGAAGAAGAGGTGTCCCTCCCAAGGTGCACATGAGGGTCTATTTATAGACTTCTTGAAATTAGGCTGCGGATAGCCACTTGAAAACACTACCCGCACCACTCGAAACCAGAGATAGGGGTGAGTGGGGATGCTACCTCCACTCACCCGTAAGAGGAGGGAGGGGCGAGTGGGGGGCTTCCCTCACTTGTCAGCGAGAGGGGCGAGTGAGGGGCGCTTCCCCCACTAGCCCGCCAGGAAGGGCGAGTGGGGGGTGTTGCCCCCGCTCGCCCGCAAGCAGGGGTGAGTGGGGGGCGCTGCCCCCGCTCGCCCGCCAGGAGGGGCGAGTGGGGGAGGTGCCCCCACTCGCCCGCAAGGAGGGGCGAGTGGGGGAGTTGCCCCCACTCGCCCAGGCGAGTGGGGGAGCTGCCCCCACTCGCCCGCAAGGAGGTGCAAGTGGGGGAGCTGCCCCCACTCGCCCGCAAGGAGGGCGAGTGGGGGAGCTGCCCCCACTCGCCCGCAAGAAGGGGCGAGTGGGGGCGCTGCCCCCACTCTCCAGCAAGGAGGGGATGAGTGGGGGAACTTCCCCCACTCGCCCTACTACTCCTTTCTTTCCTCCCTCAGGCCCTCCTTTTGCCTGGGGTGGCTTCGCACGCCTCCAATAGGTCGATTTGTCAGTCACAGCCATCTTCGCTATTGCGATCTCATCTGCGTCGAATCACACCAGCTCGGCAAATATGAGGGTTGTACACACGTGGTCATTTTAGATGTGTACATAATATTGCTCTATCTTCAAAGCTGCGCACCAAAATCAAATTGTATTAGAAGAAACCTTTGATAGAAGGCTAACTTGGCCCATCAATCCATAGAAATCTTCAGTTACACACTTACGATTTTAATTCCTTGGTTTCCACCATTTAGTTCATTGACTAGATAGTTATAATTAATTTATTAAAAAAATCAGACCTTAAATGTTCCGAATAAAGATTTCTGCTATGGTACCTGTATTTTCACAGGAAGTCGTACATATTATGGTGTCCTCAATCTCCACAGTAAACTCTGAATCCAATTTTTGCCTTTTATTCCTGTAAAATAAAAACTATTTCAGTTAAATGAATTCAATTACGCAAGTGGAACAGTTGAGAGGAAATAGAAAATATTATTATAATCTCTACAAATATTATTACAATGCTTCATTGCTTCTCTATATATGCACAAAGGAGGGAACCTCAAAAATGAGTTTAGAGGTGTGGGACTAAATTCAAGGAGAAAATTGGGCCTTATAGGTGGGCCTTAACAATGGAGCTATTTATACTATATAAATGCTCTATAATTCAACTCTCCCCCTCAAGATGGGAGTAAATGTCGATCATTCCACTCTTTGAGATGTTATCAGTGAAGGTGTCACAACTCAAGCCTTTGGCAAAGATGTTTGTCAGCTGGTCTTGGGATTGAACAAAGGTTGTGCAGATGTTGCTTTTCTCCAGGTGATCTTTGATGAAGCGTCTATCGATCTCAACATGTTTTGTTCGATCATGCTAAACGGGATTATGAGCGATGTTGATAGCAGCTTTATTGTCTCAGTATAGATGCATGGGCTTCCTATTTTGCAGGCCTAAATCATGCATCAGAGATTTGAGCCAGAGCCCTTTGCATACCCCTTGTGACATTACTCTGTATTCCTAGGCCACTTCAGCACTGGTCTTGCAACAACATTTTGTTTCTTACTTCGCCAGGCCACAACCACAAGGTTTCCTCCAAAAAGAAGCAATATTCGGTGGTAGACTTGCGGTCGTCATGGCTTCCAGCCCAATCAGCGTCTGTATAGATTTCAACGTCCAAATTCCGGTTCCGAGAGAATAGGAGTCCTCGACCAGGAGATTTCTTTAGGTACCGTAGCACTCTCATAGTTGCTTCGTTATGTCTTACTCTGGGAGAATGCCGGCATCTACTAAGGATTCCAACAACACGTGAAATATCGGGACGAGTGTGAGTGAGGTAGATTAACCTTCCCACCAGTCTTTGATAGCTAGAGGAGTTCACATTCTCACCATCTTTATCTTCATCAATTTTACAATTTGCATCAATGGGGGTATCATCCGGAGCACAACCAAGCATCATTGTTTCTTCTAGTAGGTCTAGGACATATTTTCTTTGTCAAATGAAGATTCCACGGACAGATCGTGCAACTTCAATTCCTAAGAAATATTTTAATTACCGAACGGAAATGAAGGGTTCCTGCAGGAGAAATGAGAGGGAGTGAAGAGAGAAAGAAGAGGAGAAATTAACCCCCAGGGTTCCACCTTTTACATTAGACTCCAAAGATAAAGATAATACACGCCTCCTGGGCTTATATAATTCCCAGTCCAAATACAACATAGAAAAATAAAGATACAAGTCATTTCCCAACCCTTCGGGTCACTTAAGAGTTAAGAACCTTCCGCCAACGTGTCGCTCGCGGGTTGCTCGTGACGTCGGTAAACCCGCCACATCGGTAGACGTCCTTCTCCCTCCTCCGCATAAGTAACAATATAGCTCCTCCCCCCTTTGAATTTTTTATCAGTAAGTTCGGTAAGCATCACATTAATAATGTTTGAAATCACAGTAGGATTTGATCCTACTATCTTCTGATTCGCACTCAAGCTGATGGAAAAGAAAAATCACCCCAAAAAAAGAAAGAAGACAATGGAGGAATCAGGAAACAGTCGTCCTCCTACAACCGACTCTGGACACCGCAAAACCACAGTTATTGATCAATCCTTGGTCGACGACCCTCCCCTATGATGTTCGTAATCTCCCACAATAAAATATGAGTTGCTTCATAAGTCATCCTGTGTGCTCATGAAATCTCGTAAGGAAGTACATGTGCAACTAGCTCTAAAAAGCTTAAGCACAAAAGCAATAAAATACTAAATTTTAACCTGGACAAATTTAAGGAGCTCTTTTCAAAAGTCATCTAGGATAATCGACTCCCGTTGGAAGATTTAAGGGTACGCCGCATCAGCAGGCATCATGAAAAATGCTCACTTGCTGTAACTAAGGTAACATTAAACATTGCATGCTGTCAACATCACGCATACAATGAGTAATTTCAAAACAAAAAACAAAAATGTATTCCCAGGAGAGATCCAGTCCTAAAATATTTACTTAAAAAGGCACATTTGCAAAATATATCCCATAAACCTATCAAACCGTGGTACCAAATCTTCCGGTAATGCAGATTAATAAGTACCAATTCCAAGCCAACTAAAGATGCAAATCATTTATTCAATTTCTGTCTACTAACTTAGGCACTTACCATATTTTTTCAGTTGTTCTAACTTTTCAGCTATTACAGCAAAGGTCTCCCCATTAAAACATGTCCCAGTAAATCGCCTGCACTAATAGTTGCACGGGTGATCCCCTCCTGCTCCCTCTCCCTTTCTCTCTTCCTTACTCTCAATATCTAGGTGTAAAAGAAGATCAGATTATGGAGTAAAATAAGAAGCCTCAATGTTATATGAAAGAGAGGGCTTCCATATTATATAGTAATACATAATAGATGATAGAGGAACATCTCACCAATGGTCATGTAAAGCAAGTTTAATCTCACTAGAAAATGAAGAATGGAGACTTTAGTGTTATAGGCAAGCAGAAAGAAAGGAATGAAAAGATCAGACAATAAAGAGGAAAGATGTACTGCACAAGGTAAGAGTGAATTTGCAGATTAAGGGGAGGAGTCTGTTAACAGCAGCAGTAAAGGAAGAGGAGAAATAATAGGACAACATAAAAGAAAAACTAAGGAGAACATGCTTGTGGTGATGATGATGCTTATGACGTTGACAATGATGATAATGACAACATGAGGCTTTAGAAAAATGATCAATTACACCAAAGAAAAAGTTCCAAATGTGAAAGTCATTATATGATTTTCGTAACATAATGACAAATTGGTTTGAAATATAGTCAAAGAATGATTATGTAGAACGTAGAACTGCAGTAGCAATTAAAAATGTTGATTGTATACCTTGGCTCTTCTATACCATTTCTGTTGTCATTTTCAGGTCCACCATCCTCAGAAGAAAGATTTGAAGAAGCCAATTCCAACTCAGTGTCAAGAAACGAAGCAAAATCATCACTACTACTTGAGGATTGTAAAGAAGATTCTGCCGTCAAACTCATGATTGTGAATACAACATGTACTGCAAAAGTCACATATTTTAGTAGAAAAAATTTATTAAAAAAATCATTTTAAGCAACTGACAAACAAGTTTCATTCAGAGTAAAGGTCTCCACTGGAGTTTTAATCTACAAGCTTCATAATAAAGTATATAAATAACTCGTATGGAGCAGCCGAACAATATGCAAAGAAAAAATATGTAAAATTGAAATGAATGAAAAAATGTCGCACAATCAACTAATAGGCAAAAAATTATGAACCAAGCACCTATTTATGTTCATGTTTAAACACGCATTAGCTGCCATGTTTAGAAACCATATATCCTAGTTTCATATATTGCATATTTAGACCTTCAAGCATGCTATTATATTGTTGTTTTAGTGTTACCGGGAGGAAATTTTTCTTTCTTGCCAGTGGGTTGATCCCATTATTGGACTTCTTTTTCAGGTAACACAGGTCGGGAGATTTGCTTAGAATGAACTTCCGAGTGATTTTATGCAGTTTTTAGTTTGCCTTTTTCCTTTAGGCTCCGTTCGTTTCGCAGGAATTGATATGTAGGAATTGGTATTGACTTCAATTCAAATTCCCATAGGAATTGGAATTGAAGTCAATTCCAATTCTGTCGTTCGCCTAAATTCAGGAATTATGACACGGGAATTAGAATTAGTAATTTCACTGTTTGGCTTCATATTAAAAAAAATTCGTCTGAACGAGAATTTTTCGCCCGAACTTGAATATTTCGTCTGAACGCGAATTTTTCGCCCGAACGCGACTTTTTCGCCCGATAACGAATTTTTTCGCCCGAACGCGAAATTTTCGCCCGAACGCGAATTTTTCGCCCGAACGCGACTTTTTCGCCCGAACGTGAATTTTTTCGCCCGAACACGAATTTTTCGCCTGATCGAGAATTTTTTCGCCCGAACGCGAATTTTTTGCCCGAACGCGAATTTTTCGCCCGAACACGAATTTTTCGTGCGAAAAAATCGGGTTCGGGCGAAAAAATCGCGTTCGGGCGAAAAAATTCGCGTTCGGGCGAAAAATTCGAGTTCGGGCGAAAAATTCGCGTTCGGGCGAAAAATTCGCGTTCGGGCTAAAAAATTCGCGTTCAGGCGAAAAAGTCGCGTTCGGGCGAAAAATTCGCGTTCGGGCGAAAATTTCGCGTTCGGGCGGAAAAATTCACGATCGGGCGAAAAAGTCGCGATCGGGCAAAAAAATTCGCGTTCGGGCGTAAAATTCGCGTTCGGGCGTAAAATTCGCGTTCGGGCGTAAAATTCGCGTTCGGGCGTAAAATTCGCGTTCGGGCGAAAAATTCGCGTTCGGGCGAAAAATTCGCGTTCGGGCGAAAAATTCCCGTTCGGACGAAAAATTCGCGTTCGGGCGAAAAATTCGCGTTCGGGCGAAAAATTCGCGTTCGGGCGAAAAAATTCGCGTTCGGGGGAAAATTTCGCGTTCGGTGGAAAATTTCGCGTTCGGTGGAAAAATTCGCGTTCGGGCGAAAATTTCGCGTTCGGGCGAAAATTCGCGTTCGGGCGAAAAATTCGCGTTCGGGCGAAAAAATTCGCGTTCGGGCGTAAAAATCGCGTTCGGGCGAAAATTTCGCGTTCGGGCGAAAAAATTGCGTTCGGGCGAAAATTCGCATTCGGGCGAAAAATTCGCGTTCGGGCGAAAAAATTCGCGTTCGAACGAAAAATGCGCGCACGAACGAAAAAATCGTCCGTGGGAATTACGAATGAAGACCTCGTGAGGTAAGAATTGAAGTGGTCGTTTTTCTTCTATAATCAATTCCCACGGGAATTGAAATGAATTCCAATTCCATGATAATTCTATGGCCGCCGAACAGTCACAATCGGAATTGACAATTGAATGTCAATTCTAAAGCCCCAATTCCAACGAAACGAACGGAGCCTTAGAGCATTGCTCTTTTGGGGTTTGATTATTTATAAGGTATGGACTCAGTATATCAGACTTTTTCTTGTTTTCAGTATTCAGATTCAATCACATTTACTTTTCTAGTTGGCTTTGTGATTCAAACATTGAGGTATTTCTCTAACCCTAACTCCAATCTATTGTTTCTGCATTATAATTTAGTCATTTTTAGTATGGTACTAATTATATTATTGTTGTTTAGTTTTCTTCACATCATGAGTGTCGGTCGGGCTTTTGAAATTGTGTTGAACTAGGTAGAGGTGTTACAAATCAGGTGGAGAGGCCCAGGATCTATATTAAGTCACGAGATATTATTGGTTTCCTGATGTGAGATTATTCTCAACATGCCCCTCACGTGTAGGGTTTTTGGCCTCTATCAAGTAGATTAATTTTGTTTTCATGACATGGAGTGGGGCTTGTGCCTAGCCTACTATGATACCATGTTAGAACTCAAGCATTCCAACCTAAAATCAATTGGTTGGAGGTGCAAAGGCCAAGAATCTATATTAAGTGCACAAGACATTGTTAGTTTCCTGATTTGGGATTATTCTCAGCAAATACCTCAATAGGAATACTCGATGTTGTTGTCTCAGCCCTAGTGCCCATGTTTTATGATACCTGACATGAACAACCATTGCAATTTGATCGTCAGAAATCTAATGCAAAATATAAAACCAGTTATAGCATTAAAATTCTCCTTAAATCAAAGAACAAACCTTGCAAAATAAAAGTGATACATTGTCAAATAACAGTGTGAATTTTTACCGGAGGGCATGGCGTTGATAGTTGAAAATTTAGTGACTTGTAGTGGTGAGAACTTTGAGAAACTGGCATTGGCTAGTACCTCGAAGAGTAAAAGAAGTAGATTAGTAGGTGTATGAACAACTTAGGAGAGAATTTTTTTAACGAAAATCAATTTAATCGCCGTAATATCATTGAAATCGAGCATAGAAGAAATGATTAAACATAAGATGATGTGATCTCTGGTTCTCCTTTTCGGACATAACAACATAACTGAAAAAATACAGAAGCATATTGAAGATTTCCGAATGAAAGACATCAGTAAAACCCTAGAGAGCGACCAAGTTCGATAGGCGGGAATTGAGATTGATGAACGCCGGCTATACAAATGCAGAAACAAAAAATAAAAACCTAGAGGTCGAGCAAGATCGATGGGATGGGAGGTTTAGATCGATGAACACCGGCTGGTGGAGGTTGAAACTGAGGCCGTGACGTGTGTCGTCGAGCAACAAGGCGTCGGAGAGAGGGTGCAACGGATAAAGGTGCGGCGAACCTTGCTGCGACGCTGAGAATGGGCTCGGCGGCGAGAGTGAAGCGGGAACCGGCCGAGAGAGGACTGGGATGTCGAGGGTGTCTCCGCAGTGTCGAAGTAGAGAATTCAGTGTAGAAGTAGAGCAAAGGCTGCGAGTACTAGTTTTGAGCAATGTTACTGCACGGCAAGTTTGGCTATCTGCACACACAATAACATATATTATTTATTTTATTGTTTTCTCCAATAAGTGGTGTGCTAACACGTGGTGAAATCTCGTGAGTAACCGCGCGGCAAAAAAAAAACTAAATTGCGGCTCTGTTATACTTCGTCATTTCCTTCTCTCCTCTCATGCTTCATTTATTCCGGAAGCAGCTGACCTCTCATACTCGACAACTTCTCAATTTTCTACCTATTTGAAGAGCTACTGAATGAAAGATCGGATACTGTCTGTGAATTTATCAATATTTTTTTTGTTATTGTTGTTTAAGCATTTGAATTCCCAAACTTCACTTGCTCTGATAGAAATCAACCTCTCCTATTTTATAGTTCATTTACAGTCTTTGCAGAAGACGAATGTCATATAAATCAAACTCACTCTCCATAGAGATTTGTAAGCTCTATGGAACTCAAATTTGATTCTCACGAAGATCAAATTTGATTTTCATGGAGATCAAATTTAATTTTCATGTAATATCATATTATATCTTCTTCTTTTTTGGTAGGGTGCAAGCAAAACAAACGGTTATGTATTTACAGTAGCCGATAGTGAAGTTGAAGCATATGAGATGTATTGTATGTATGCAAGTAAAGTTGATTTTAGTCTGTAAAGAGCACGAAATATGTTGGTATGACACAAAAACTCTTAAGAGAGTTTTGAGTAAGAGCCGACACTTTTCTCCTAAGATGGTGCGATCGTGCAAAACATAATAAACATTGGACCGTGGAGTTGCACATCAGTGCATACGACATACATTGTTCATGTTATATGTTCCATACTAATGAGATTTTATGTAGCCATGCACTTAAATTGTATAATCACGAGAATGTCACTTGTATCCTTGATAAATATATCTTGAAACGGTGGACAATAAATGCAAAGAAAGACATTTACTAGAACATGGGTACATCCGTGCATGTACGATATCGACTCTTGTGGCAGCACGAGTGATTTATCAGAATGAAGAAGAGATTGTTAGAAGTTTTTCCGTGAGGTGGACTAGGTTCGCCGAGACGTCCTGATGAAGTCGTGCGCAGAAATTAGAGCCTATTTAGACTCCCACGAACGCGCGTTAATTCAGTCGCGCGATCGATCGAAGCCTGTGATAAGTGGGCGAGATCGTCTCATAATTTTGGGCGCAAAGTCGGTCTCATCCTAGGCATAATCTGATGGATATAAAAATTCATTTAATTTTGGAAGTTACATTTTGGTTTGAGGAATTAAATATTTTTAATTCCTCATTTGGTAACTCCTTTTGGGTTTTGTTTTGGCTTTTCCTATTAAAGGCCAAGCAAGAATTTTTAATCTACCTTTAATTGGTGAACTAGGGTGAAAGCCCGATATTTTTCTCTCTGCCTCCCTGGTGAAACCGCCCCTCCCTCTTCTTTCTCCCGTTTTTCTTGCATACAGCGTGGTTAGGGCGAGGATCAGATCTGGGAAAAGGGAAAGAGGCCGTTGAGGATAGATCTCCTTCATCCGTTCACAAAGGCAGGACGGATTTTTCCTGTTACTCCGCCGCCGGTAAGGTTCACTACCTCCTCTTCCATCCGGATCTGGGAATAGGATCGGCCGGCGACACTCGGAGACCGGCAACAGTTCAGAACTCGGTGGAAAATATTAGTGGTCGGGCTATCTACAGTGGTTGTGAAAGATATTAGAGCCCGACTGAAGGATCTCTGATCTTCATCATCAGATTACATTTTGATATCAGGTATATGATAATATTTTATCAGATTACATTTTAATATCAGGTATATCAGATTCATGCTAGATCTGAAGTTATTTTCTCCTGTTATTAAATTCTGTTTAAGTGTTGAATATTATCAGGCTCTGTTCTCTGAAAATTATCAGATTGTTAATATCCTCATATCTTTTGATCTAACAATCATCAGGATCTCAAATTAAAAGTGCCTATATCATTTACGGTCCATGATTATGGTCTATGGGAGATAATTATTTCACTATATATATATATGTATTGTACTAACTCTCAAATTTGTAGAGATCAGAGTTGAATACATTTGTAGGCTTGAAAGATCTACGAACACGGTGTGTACAACCCCTATTCGGTAGACAAGAGCCAAGGGTGCCCGGCGAGTAGGCTGGCATCCCCTGGCGAGAAGAGCCAAGGGTGCCCGGCGAGTAGGCTGGCATCCTCTGGCGAGTAGAGCCAAGGGTTTCCGGCGAGTAGGCTGGCACCCCCTGGCGAGTAGAGCCATGGGTGTCCGGCGAGTAGGCTGGCACCCCCTGGCGAGTAGATCCGAGGGCGTCCGGCGAGTAGGCCGACACCTCCAGGAGAGTGGACCCGTTTTCAGGCGAGACCAGATCGGGAGAATTCGCCCAGGAAGATCTTTTGAGATAAAGTCCCCTGGATGTCCTTAGTGGTCTGCCCATAGCTTCTCAGAACAGCGGAACCCGGCTATCGGCAGACCAACTTGGGGTGCGTTTAGCGGAAACGTAAAGCGGAACTACGCTATTCGCAGGCCATCCGGACCATTTTACCCTTATAAGAGTTTGCCTATAAATAGGACCCATTATGTCTCAGATCAGCACGGATCCACCCCCCTTGAGAGAGCCTGTGCTTTCTTCCTTGTGCTGTCTGAGACAGGCTCAGCTTCTGGTTTTCGGGAGGGGAAATCAAGTTAGATTTCCGGGTTAGTGGCGGGACCTCCTCGCTGCAGCCAGTGGGTCATTCTTAGGGAGCTACCTACCAACCGGTGAGGGTCAGTTCTTAGCTCGGAACACTTAGTTCTAGGGATCCGACGAAGAGAGAAGTAACTCAAGCTACTCCCCAAGTCTCGAACAAGTTGGACCGGTATCCGGGTTCCTTTTTGGTGCGGTGAGCGTGGACTGTAGCAAGAGAAGAAAATCTCATCTGACGATCCCATGACTGAACGCGACGAGCTGGGAACCGACCAGGGGAACTCGCCGCCTTCAGGCGAGTTCGTGACCAAGAGTGTCTTCGAGCAGGGGATGAAGGCGATGGAGGATACCATCCGGAGGTTACTCACACCTCGCGCCGAGGTGGAAGTATCCCCCTCGGTCGCAGTCGCCTCGCCCGCGGAGGCGGGTCCAAGTCAGCGCCTCGGCAAGGAAGCGCTCCTAGGGGAGGAAGACCAGCCGCTCCGCGCGCGAGTGCTCTTCGCCAGCCCGACGGAGACTCGCCAGTCAGAGGGCGAGCACGACCAAGTCCGCCCTCTCCGCCAGCTCGCCCCACGCAGTCCGTTCTGCGAGTTGGTGCTGTCCGCCCCCATTCCTGCAGGGTTCGTAGATCCCGCCATGAGTTTCTACTCCGGAAAAGAAGATCCCGTCAAGCATCTGCAATGGTTTGAAGATATGGTCTCCATCAAGCCGATGACGGATCCCTTCAAATGTCGGTTGTTCGCCATAACCTTCCAGGAAAAGCCAGAGATTGGTTCCACCAGTTACCCGCGGGAAGCGTCTACGGGTTCGATGACCTGCGCAAAAGTTATTTGCTCTGCTTCTCTTCTTCCAAGAAGAGGAGGAAGGGTTCAGAAGATCTTTTTCTTATCAAGCAAAGGCCCCAGGAGATGCTCGGGTCGTATCTAGCTCGCTTTCAGGAGGAGATCCTCCTGGTTCAAGAGGTCCCTGGACACACCCTGATCTTGGCCTTCAAGCTGGAGTTGCAGCCAGGGTTTTTCAAGATGGAGATCACTCACAATCCCCCCTATCGTTCGAGGAGTTAGTCGATTAGGCCGGAAGGCAGATCGAAGGGGAGGCTACCAGCTTGGAGTTCGTGGCCAAGTTAGCAAGGTTGGAGGGGGGAGAGAAGGAAGGAGATGGAAGCGGCCGGCGCGAGTCCAAGAGGAGGAGTGAGCCGAGAAGGCGAGAAGAGGGAGGGTCCCGGGAGAACAGGGATCAGCGAGATTAGGAGAGGAGGTTCCAGGCCCCGCCTCGCCGGCCGGCCTGGAGACCTGCTGGAGGAGGCTACCAAGGGAGACCGGGAGGGCGGTATTCCCCGGAGCGACGAGACCGTTGTCACTCCCCCGAGCGAAGGCAAGGTCAATGGAGGCAAAACCAAACACCGCCCAGAGAAGCTAATGTGATCAGGAGAGGACGAGGACGAGGAAGAGGAGGAAGGCCGCAACAGCCTCGATGTGGAGAAGAGCGTCGGGCGATGCCCTACTGCGACTTCCATCAGTTGGAGGGTCACGCGACGGCCACGTGCCCTGAGTTCTTGGAGTTAAGGAGGGGAGCTGGAGGAGCCCAGGAAGGGCATGAGAGGCGAGAAGGAGACATATTGAGGATCGAAGGGGGAGGAGCCCCCGCCCCAAGGAGGTGTGAGGATAGGGGGGATCTGGGAGCCCATGGGGGGATAGGGGTCATCCACGGGGGAGCAGGGTTGGAGGCGACCCGGAAGGGGAGCCTCAACGTCGTGTATCGGAAGAGCGTGGCCTCTACCTCCCAGATTCCGCCACCGTCAGGAGAGATCACTTTCTCGGAGGAAGACATGTTGGGGAACTAAAACCCTTTCTGCGACGCTGTGGTGATCAAGGCCGCGATAGAAAACTATACGGTCTCTCGCATCCTGGTGGATAACGGGAGCTCCGTCAATGTCGTGTTCAAGAAAGCGTTTAATGCCATGAAGGTGGAAGAGAAGAGGGTTACCTCGACGGAAGGGCCGCTCCTTGGATTTGCGGGAGAAAGAAAGGAAGTAGAGGGAGGTGTGGAGTTGGTGGTGACGCTGGGAGGAACCACCAAGTGCTACAGGTTCGTCATCGTGGACGCCCCCAGCAGTTACAATGCCATCTTCGGCAGGCCGCTCATCAGCGCCTACAAGTGTGTGCCCTCCTCCTAGCACCAGCGTCTTAAGTATAACCAAGGAGGTGTGCAGATCCGGATCCGAAGCGATCCCAAGGTGGCAAGGCAGTGTTATCTTAACGCTGTCAACATGATCAGCTGGAAGGAGGAGGCAGAGGCGGTGGACCTGGTGATGGAGGAGATGGCGAGGCAGGAAGCGGCCGAAGAAGCAGAGGAGGCGGCAAGGCTGGAGGCAGCCGAAGAAGTGGATGAGAAGGAGATCCTAGCTGAAAGCGGGAGGCCGGGAAAGGTGAAGATCAGCAGGGAGCTGGAAGAGGAGGAAAAGGAGAAGATCATGTCCTGCATCCAGAGGAATGCGGACATCTTTGCGTGGAGCGCAGCCGATATGCCAGGCGTCGACGCGAACGTCGCCTGCCATCATCTCAACTTGGATAAAGGAGTCCACCCCATCCAACAGAAGAAGAGAGCAACCGCCACCACCCTAGCCGAGCCCATCAAGGAGGAGGTCAAGAAGCTGCTGGAAGCAGGGTTTGTGTCGGAGATCCAGTACCCAGGCTGTGTCTCCAATGTTGTAATGGTGAGGAAGGGAGAGGGGAAGTGGCGCATGTGTATCGACTTTTCTATCCTTAATAAAGCTTGCCCCAAGGATTGTTACCCTTTGCCTAGAATCGACGAGCTAGTAGACTCGGCTGTCGGATTCCCTGTCATGGGTTTTTTAGATGCTTTTTCTGGTTACCATCAAATCCGCATGCATCCACCCGACGTGAAGCACGTATCTTTCATTACCAACGACGGATGCTATTGTTATAAAATGATGCCATTCGGGCTTAAAAACGCAGGAGCAACCTATCAGCGCATGATGGACAGGGTGTTCAAAGAGCAGAAGGGACGAGACTTGGAAGTATACGTCGACGATCTCATGGTGAAAAGCAAGAGCGTCGGGGAGCACCTCCATGACTTGGAGGAGACCTTCGCCACGCTGCGGAAGTATAAGATGAGACTAAATCCGGCCAAGTGCGTGTTTGGGGCTGGAAAGGGGATGTTCTTGGGACACCTCTTGACTCCGGCTGGAGTAGAACCGAACCCGGACAAGGTGAATGCGATCATGGAGATGGAAGCACCCAGGAACGTCAAGGAAGTTCAGCGCCTGACAGGTCGCCTAGCCGGGCTGAGCAGGTTCCTCTCCAGGGCAGGAGAGAAATGCTCACCTTTCTTCAAAACCCTCCGAGACAATAAAAAGTTTGAGTGGTCGGCAGAGTGTCAGGGAGCCTTCGAAAGCCTAAAACTCCAGTTGGCCCAGGTACCCCAGTTACAAGGGCCTAGAGAGGGAGAAGACCTCTTCCTATATATAGGGGTGGGGTCAGAAGCGGTAAGCTCGGTCCTGGTCCGCGAGGAGGGGAAGCGCCAACTCCCCATTTACTACGTAAGTCGGGTCCTGCGGAAGGCAGAACTGCGGTACCCCATCCTGGAAAAATTGGTGTTTGCCTTGATTGTATCGGTGCGGAGACTCCGACCTTACTTCCAGGCCCACCTGATCAAGGCAGTGACCGACCACCCTCTCCGCAATGTCCTAGAAGGAGTAGAGCATTCTGGCAGGATGGTGAAGTGGACAGTAGAACTTAGCGAGTTCGACGTCACCTACGTGCCCCTACTAGCCATGAAGGCCCAAGCGGTGACAGACTTCCTAGTCGACTATACCATAGAAGTAGGCAAGGAGGAGATACCCCAGCAGGTGGCGTGGGAAGTGTTCGTGGATGGAGCGTCGGGGAAGAACTCATGTGGAGGAGGCATCATCTTGATCAGCCCACAGGGCACCAGAATTGAGCAGGCCATCAGCATTCGCTTCCCCGTTACCAACAATCAGGCAGAATATGAGGCCGTAATCGCGGGGCTACGCCTAGCCCAGGAGTTGGGAATCCATGACATCAAGGTCCACTCCGACTCACTGGTGGTCACCTCCCAGATCCGAGGAGATTTTGAAGCAAAAGAGCCGGTACTGCAACGCTACCTGGTAAAAGTCAAAGACTTGGTGGGCGTCTTCAAGTCATTCTCCATACAACACGTGCCAAGGGAGGAGAACGCCCGAGCGGACCGGCTGGCCAAATACGGCCCCTGGTCGGGGAAGCAATCACCGAGTTGTTTTGGCCTTCGATCGAGGAGGGAGAGGTGATGGACATCGACCGACCCGCTTCGTGGATGGATCCCCTGGTCACCTTCTTGACCACAGGATGCTTGCCCGCGGAGGTTCAAGATAAGAGACGGTTCAGGTACAAGTCCGCTTATTATTTACTAACTGACGGGGTTCTCTACAGGAAGACTCTATCCGGTCCCCTAGCCAGGTGCCTGTCCGAAGAGGAGGCCTCCCGGGTCTTGGAGGAGGTTCACGCAGGCGAGTGCGACAGTCATTCGGGAAGCCGAACCCTGGAGAAGAGGGTACTCCGAGCGGGATACTTTTTGCCCACCATCCGGAAAGACGCCGAAGAGTTCGCAAAGAGATGCTCAAATTGCCAACTCTACGCCCCGCTCCAGTTACAGCCAGCCCAACGTCTCCGGTCAATCACCACCCCCTGGCCCTTCGCCATTTGAGGGATGGATCTGGTAGGACCATTCCCCCCGGCAAGCGGGCAAAGGAGATACCTCCTGGTGATGATCGATTATTTCTCCAAGTGGATGGAGGTGAAGGCCCTGGCAAAAACAACCTCCCTGGTAGTGAAGAACTTAATTTGGGGGGAGATCGTGTATAGACATGGCCTACCCCTCGCCATCGTCACCGATAACGACCCGCAATTCGCAAGCCTTGAGCTCACCGATTTCTGTAGTCAACTTGGCATCGATCTCCGCTTCGCTTCAGTTCATCACCCGCGAAGCAACGGCCAGGTTGAAGCAGCCAACAAAGTCATCCTCAACCTGCTCAAGAAGAAGGTAGAAAACCTGAAGGGAAATTGGGTGGAGCAGCTCCCCTCGGTCCTCTGGGCCATGAGGACCACCCCCACCACGACAACCGGCGAAACACCATTCAAGCTATCGCACGGCTCGGAGTCTCTCATCCCGATAGAGTTCGAAGTCCGGAGTCCCAGGGTGGTAGCGGCAGAAGACGGGGATGAAGGGTGTGTTGGATCGTATGACGCCCTTAGAGGGGGGGGGGGTGAATAAGGGTGTGTTTAAAATATAAGTTTTACTTAATAATATTTTTTTTAAACAGATTTTACTTAAAAAAAAACTTACTTATAAACACTTTCAAACCAATGCAATTTTTGTATTAAACCAAACACAAATTTCTAAGATATGGATTATGCCACCAAATATGTAATTAAAGAAAAAGACATAATTATATTAATCATGAAATTTGCATACAATAAAAATGATCTTAACAATGCTTAAGATCAAGGCACAATTATGTTAATAAAAAATTCAACAATTTTGGTTTACCAATCCTTCTCCCAAGGATCGGAAGGCTATCACTTGTCTCTCCCAAGACCAAGCCCAAGCCTATCTTCTAGATCTTCCCAAGATCTAGACGTAGCACACAAGGCCACGATTTCCCACCAAGCTACGCAAGGACTTGGACGCTCCACACAAGGAAGCGATTTTTCCCTAAGCCACGCAAGGACTTAGACGCCGCACGCAAGACGACGATTTCTCTACCAATCCAAAATGAAATGTGTGTAAATGAAAATACAATATGAAAAGAACAACTCCCTAGAATTTCAGATCTCTGAAAGGATGGTTGAAGCCTCGAGATGATCGTTGATGTAGAAGCGCGCCCGATCTCGTCTTCAATCTTCAATCCTTCTTTGCACAAATGGGAGTTGAAGAGGTTCTGGAGCTCTCTGGTTCGTATGCACTCAGGAAGGGACTTGGAATTCTCAATTCTTGGAATGCACGAACACAAGGAGTCAATTTATAGAAATTCGTTGTCGCCTGGGCGACATCGACTGTCGGAATTTCCGACAGCGCTAAACTGCCGCCGTAGTGCTGTCGTGCGTGCAGTTGCTGTAACCTCCGAGCTGTCGCCTGAGCGACATCGATGTCGGATTTTCCGACAGCGCAAAACTGGCGGTCGTGGTGCTGTCGTGGGCAGTTGTTGTAACCTCCGAGCTGTCGCCTGGGCGACATCGCTGTCGGATTTCCGACAGCTCAAAACTGTCTTTCGTCGTGCTGCCGTGGGGGGAAGTAGTTGTAATTTCTCTGCTGTCGCCTGGGCGACATCAGCTGTCGGAATTTTCCGACAGTGAAATTTTCCTACACTCAAATTGAGCTCCAGCAGAAATGTGAACATCTCATACCTGTTACCTGTACACCATTAATAAAAATAGAATCAAATATAAACGGGACTTTGTTATTATCAAACCGGAGGAGTGCGAAACGCATGCTCCAACAATCTCCCCCTTTTGATAATAACAAATCCGTATAAAAAGAAATCATGTCTATTTAGGTTGTTGATTTTCAACATATGGTGTGTGCATATGATATATTCCTCTTAAAATGAATAATCTCCCCCTAGATGAATGCTCCACCTAAATGAATGCCCTCCCTAAATTAATGCTCCCCCTAAATGTTAAAGTAAGTTGAAATAATGTATTGTCTAGGTGGAATATTTAGGTGTAATAGTTTTTTGATTTCTTGAATATACTTATAATTCTCCCCCTTTTGGTATTAGCAAAAGATAATATGAGACAAATGAGTAGCTCGTAAGGGAAGAAATAGGATGTAGAAAATAAGAGTAAGCGGAAGCACTTGCTGGGAAAATGATTGAAGGTCTCGAATTAATAGTAATATGCCATAATATTGAATAAACTCATGAAGAGATGGTATAGCCATATGAAGTAATAAAATAAAATAACTTATACATGATTAAGGTCATTTGAAAGTATCATAGAAAGACACAATAGTGTATAGAAATTTGGAATATCTTCGGTCCAATTCTCATGAGATTAATGTTTATATAACATAATGATGTGTACATGTGATACTTAGATCAAACATATGAAGTTATTTAATGTACTTGATCATCGAAATGGAGAACATAATATAAGCATATAAAGACAACTTTGACCTTGAAGATATAGCATAATAAGAATAGAATACCATTTTTCTTTTGCACAAGACACTTTATAATTTTTTCCAAGGTGCTTAACCTCACAATGCTCATTAAGACTTATCAGGAGGGTAAGTAGTGCTTGGTAGAGTATCCTTGTATTTATTTTAAATATTTTGATCACATATGTTGTGATATCTTAATTTTGAGATATTTATAATTTTTTAATTGACCAAGGATCTCCGAATTCACTTGAATCGCAAAAGATGGTGTATATTTTGATGTGCTAACAAATCAAGGTTGAAAGTAGTATTTATTAAGTGTTTTTGTATTATGTTAAAGCAAATATGATTCATGTATATATTAAATAGAAAGACATACGTATTGATCAAAAGAAGTGAACGTTAAAGTTCATTATGATATATAAACAATTTCTCATACTTAGAGGCATGCGAAAACAATTTCCAATGGTCTAATTAACTAAGTAGGAGTGTCAACACGATGATAGCTTGGAAATGAAATCATATAATCATGTAAGAGCCCTTTTTTTTAAAATAAAAAGCACATGGTTTGTCATCAAGTCATGAGTTGAAGCATTAATAATGACATATAACTATTTGTAATATTAATGATGTGTGAATCTTTGTTAAGTCATTTCAAATTCTATGGTTTGATTTAATATTTTAGTTTTTCTTTTTAAAATGTATAAGTTTTGTGATGATTTTTTTTTAAATTTATATGTTTTGAAGTAGTGATATATTCATTGTGAAATGTCTAGGATTCCCAATTCTAGCCTAAGCATAGAAAAACGGGAATCCGGTAACGGTTTAGTGAATATATCCGCTAGTTGTGAATCCGTTCCTATGAAATTGATTTTTATATTTCCCTTCTTAATATGATCCCTTATAAAATGATGTCGGACATCTATATGCTTAGATCTAGAATGTAATACGGGATTGTTAGTTAAGTCTATAGCACTTTTATTATCACACTTTAATTCTACACTACTTTGTTGTATGCCAAAATCTTCTAACGTTTGTGACATCCAAAGAGCTTGGGCACAATAACTACCTAGTGCAATATATTCGTCCTCGGTAGTTGAGAGGGCAACAGAATTCTGTTTCCTACTCGACCATGAAATAAGTGAAGGGCCGATAAAATGACAAGTGGCACTTGTGCTTTTCCTATCTAAAGAACATCCCGCATAATCTGAATCCGAAAAACCATGCAAAATAAAGGAATCATTATGAGGATACCATAATCCTAATTTAGATGTTCCTATAAGATATCTAAAGATGCGTTTCACCGCTTTTAAATGTGACTCTTTAGGATTAACTTGAAATCTAGCACATAAACAAACGGCAAACATAATGTCAGGTCTAGATGCGGTTAAATACAATAAAGATCCTATCATACTTCTATAAAGGGTTTGTTCAATTGAAACACCACTTTCATCTTTTCCTAATTTTAGGGAAGTACTCATAGGAGTGTTTGCATGTTTTAGATTTTCAAATCCAAATCTTTTTAACATATCATGAATATATTTGGTTTGACATATAAAAATACCATCATGTTTTTGTGTAATTTGAAAACCTAGAAAATATGAAAGTTCTCCAACCATGCTCATTTCAAATTCATTTTTCATAATTTGAACTATTTCATTACATAACTCTTCATTAGTGGCTCCAAAAATAATATCATCAACATAAATTTGCAAAATAACTAAATCATGATCAAATTGCTTAATGAAGAGTGTAGAATCCGCACTTCCTATTTTATAATCGTGCTTTAATAAATATTGAGTTAATCGATCATACCAAGCACGAGGCGCTTGTTTTAATCCATAAAGCGCTTTATCTAATTTATAAACATAATTTGGATATTTCTCATTTACAAAGCCAGGGGGTTGTTCTACATAAACCTCTTCTTTTATATACCCGTTTAAAAATGCGGTTTTGACATCCATTTGATATAATTTAAATCTTTTAAAACAAGCAAATGCAAGAAATATCCTAACCGCTTCTAATCTTGCTATGGGTGCAAAAGTTTCATCAAAATCTACCCCTTCAATTTGTGCATAACCTTTTGCAACTAATCTGGCTTTATTTCTAATAATTCTAGATTCACTATCCAATTTATTTTTGAAAATCCACTTAACTCCAACGACAGGATGATTTTTGGGTCGTTCTACAAGATTCCAAATCTTATTACGTTCAAATTGATTAAGTTCTTCATTCATAGCTAAAAACCAAAATTCATCATTTAAAGCGGTGGAAACATCTTTTGGTTCTATTTCAGAGACAAAACAAAGATTTGATAATAAAACATGTAACGTTGAACGAGTACTAACCCCTTTTTGCGGATCTCCAATGATAAGCTCCTTTGGATGATCCTTTGAAAATTTCAATTCACTTGGAGGCACATAATCTTCTCTTTCTTCTTCTTCTCTATCTTCTTCTTCTCTTTCTTCTTCTCTTTCTTCTTCTTTTTCTTCTTCATTTTCTCCAAGTTCTTCATCATCATTCTCCACCGAAGGAAGGGGTTCATCTTCTTTTCCTGTAATTTTCTTTTCTACACATGAAGCAAACTCATCAAACCTAACATGAATAGATTCTTCAACTATTTTTGTTCTTTTATTAAAAATCCTATAAGCTTTACTAGTTGAAGAATAGCCAATAAAAATACCTTCATCACATTTTTCATCAAATTTTCCTAAGGAATCTTTAGAATTCAAAATAAAACATTTACAACCAAAAACTTTGAAATAAGAAACATTTGGTTGTTTATTAAAAATTAATTCATAAGGAGTTAATTTTAAAATAGGGCGAAGCATTACTCTATTAATTACATAACATGTCGTACTAACCGCTTCAGCCCAAAAAGATTTTGGTAATTTAAATTCAGATAGTATCGTACGGGCTAACTCTTGAAGAGTTCTATTTTTCCTCTCCACTACACCATTTTGCTGTGGTGTGCGTGGAGCGGAAAATTCATGTTTAATTCCTAACTCCGTACAAAAAGAAATAAACTTTTCATTTTCAAATTCTCCTCCATGATCTGATCGTATGCGTTTAATTTTTAACTCAAATTCATTTTGAATACGCAAACATAATTTTGAGAATTCTGAAAATGCATCGGATTTGGAGGTTAGAAATAAAGTCCAACAAAAACGAGAATAATCATCAATCAATACAAATGTGTATTTTCTACCTCCTAAGCTAGAAATTCCAATTGGCCCAAATAAATCCATATGTATTAATTGAAGTGGCCTAGTGGTAGAAATAATGTTTTTACTTTTGAAAGATGATTTTGAAAATTTTCCTTTTTGGCAAGGCACACATAGTAAAGAAGATAAATTTCCATTTAACAATGGTAAACCTTTAATTAATTTATCTTTTGAAAGTTTTATAATTAACTTGGCACTAGTATGTCCAAGTCGCCTATGCCATAAATCTAATTCATCATTTTTTGATAAAAAACATTTTAAGGTAGAATTTGAAAAATCAAGAAATTTAATCATATATACATTATGACATCTAGGTGCGGTAAAAACAATTTCATTTGGTTTGGAATTAATAATTTTGCACAAATTTGTAGAAGATTCAAATAAAACATTTAAACCCTTATCACATAATTGACTAATAAAAATCAAATTATGCTTTAATCCTTCTACAAATAGAACATTTGAAATTGAAAAATTTTCGTTACCCACAACTCCGATGTCGATGATTTTTCCTTTTCCATTGTCTCCGAATGTAACAACTCCTCCTTTCTTCATCTCCAGGCTAAGGAACTTCTCTTTATTGCCCGTCATGTGTTTTGAACAACCCGAGTCCAAACACCACACGTCTTCTTTGTCCTTAGCCTGCCAACACACCTAGAAAGAAGAGGTGAGTAAAGATCTGGTTACCCAAGTGGTTCCACCCATAGTATAGGTAGAAGCCTTAGGCACACATATTTGTTTAATTTTACTTTTTCCTTTCTTCCAGCAAGAGTCCGTAGTGTGGCCAAATCTATTGCATTTGGCACATGTAATGTATTTAGAAGAGTATAACTTTTCTGGACTTTTACTGGATGAGGATGCAGTATTTGACAATTCATTAACTTTAGAATTTTTTAAAGTAGATTTTCTGGACTTTTCACTGTCGCCGGCGACAGTGGTTGTCGTCGGGCGACAGCTTCCTGACGTGTATCCGAGTCCAAACCTTCCAGATCTATGGCGTTGGTATCCTAAGATCATATCCAGTGATCTTTGGCCCATTCCAAATTTTTTCATGGCTAGTGTTAAGTCATGAATCTGGTTTCTCATTTTTGTATTTTCGGATACCGGATTTACACATCTACGTTCAAAAGATTTCTTTCCCTCATGGATTTTGGAAATTGAAGATTTCAGATCTCTCTCTAAAATCTCATTCTTTTTAGTAAGAATTTTTATTGTAGAATGAGATTTAGAAAGAGATTCTTCAAGTTCTTTAATTCTTCCCAAAAAGTGATCACACTCTTGGCAAGAAATATCTCTTTTTCCAATAGTCTTAATTTCCTTTAACAATTTTTTGTTTTCTTTAAGTAAAATTTCATTTTCAAATTTAAGAAGATCATTATCTTTTAAAAAATTTTCAAAAAATTTGCAAGTCTTTAAAAATTCAGAAAATAATTCATCATAGGTTGGAGGAGTTACCTCAGTGTCGCTTTGGACACTGCATTCGTCATCAGATATGACGCTCTTTCCCATTAAGCACATGTTGGCCTCCTCTTCTTTACTTGAGTCTGAACTGCTTGCATCCTCAGAAGTAGTATCATCCCATGTTTCCGCCTTCAACACCTTCTTTGACCCTTTGTGCTTCTTTTCTTTAAGTTCTTTCAAGTACTTTGGACACTTGCTTCAGATGTGTCCTAACTTCTTGCAGTGATAGCACTCCGGTGGCGGTCTCTCTTCCTCCTCATCGCCTTCCTTTCCTTTTTTCTTCCTAAACGTCTCCTTCTTAAAATACTTCTTAAACGAATTCCTCCTCTCTGGATTTTTCATAAATTTTCTAAATTTTCTAACAAATAAACTTTCCTCATCTTCTTCTTCCTCCTCAGAATCACTAGTTTCTTCCTTCTTAGATCTTAGAGCCAATCCCTTCTTCCTTGGCTCCATATACTCTTGTTGTTGAATTTTCAATTCAACTTCATGAGTTTTCAAGTTCCCAATGAGGCTCTCCAATTGTAAGGTCTTAAGATCATGTGACTCGGAAATTGCAGTCACTTTAGGATTGAACTTCGGGGGAAGTGATCTTAAGATTTTCCTTACTAAGTCTCCATTTGAGAACACCTTTCCTAGCACCTTTGAGTCGTTCACGATTTTTGTGAATCGTGTGTACATCGTATCAATCTCTTCATCTACCTCCATTTTGAACCTTTCAAATTCAGATTCCAGTTGAAATAGCTTTGAGTCCTTTACCTGCGAAGTACCTTCATGAGTGATTTCTAACAGATTCCAAATTTCAAATGCAGTATTACAAGCACAAACTCTATTAAACTCAGTGCGATCTAGTGCGCAAAATAAAGCATTCATGGCTTTTACATTGTTCTTACATTTTAATTTATCATTGTCATCCCATTTGTCTTTGGGCTTATCCATAGTTACATCTCCTACAACAAATGTTGGAGAAGTGTAGCTAGATTCTACCATATTCCAGACTTCCATATCTAGCGCAATTAGAAAACAACGCATACGTGTTTTCC
Source organism: Dactylorhiza incarnata (assembly GCA_033032865.1). NCBI lineage: Eukaryota > Viridiplantae > Streptophyta > Magnoliopsida > Asparagales > Orchidaceae > Dactylorhiza > Dactylorhiza incarnata. Next base: position 1,926,407 of record JAWHQI010000192.1, on the reverse strand, counting down.
AATAATTATAGTCTGTGCCCGTGAATAAAGGTGGTCTACTTATGCCTTGCCCCTCAACGAACGCATGATCATTGTGCGCCATTACTCCTGGTGGTAAAACCGTTTTGGAGTAACCTCCCTCTGATACCACTTGTTGGATCGTATGACGCCCTTAGAGGGGGGGGGGGGGGTGAATAAGGGTGTGTTTAAAATATAAGTTTTACTTAATAATATTTGTTTTAGACAGATTTTACTTTAAAAAAAATTACTTATAAACACTTTCAAACCAATGCAATTTTTGTATTAAACCAAACACAAATTTCTAAGATAAGGATTATGCCACCAAATATGTAATTAAAGAAAAAGACATAATTATATTAATCCTGAAATTTGCATACAATAAAAATGATCTTAACAATGCTTAAGATCAATGCACAATTATGTTAATAAAAAATTCAACAATTTTGGTTTACCAATCCTTCTCCCAAGGATCGGAAGGCTATCACTTGTCTCTCCCAAGACCAAGCCTATCCTCTAGATCTTCCCAAGATCTAGACGTAGCACACAAGGCCACGATTTCCCACCAAGCCACGCAAGGACTTGGACGCTCAACACAAGGAAGCGATTTTCCCCTAAGCCACACAAGGACTTAGACGCCGCACGCAAGACGACGATTTCTCTACCAATCCAAAATGAAATGTGTGTAAATGAAAATACAATATGAAAAGAACAACTCCCTAGAATTTCAGATCTCTGAAAGGATGGTTGAAGCCTCGAGATGATCGTTGATGTAGAAGCGCGCCCGATCTCGTCTTCAATCTTCAATCCTTCTTTGCACAAATGGGAGTTGAAGAGGTTCTGGAGCTCTCTGGTTCGTATGCACTCAAGAAGGGACTTGGAATTCTCAATTCTTGGAATGCACGAACACAAGGAGTCAATTTATAGAAATTCGTTGTCGCCTGGGCGACATCGACTGTCGGAATTTCCGACAGCGCTAAACTGCCGCCGTAGTGCTGTCGTGCGTGCAGTTGTTGTAACCTCCGAGCTGTCGCCTGGGCGACATCGATGTCGGATTTTCCGACAGCGCAAAACTGTCGGTCGTGGTGCTGTCGTGGGCAGTTGTTGTAACCTCCGAGCTGTCGCCTGGGCGACATCGCTGTCGGATTTCCGACAGCTCAAAACTGCCTTTCGTCGTGCTGCCGTGGGGGGAAGTAGTTGTAACTTCTCAGCTGTCGCCTGTGCGACATCAGCTGTCGGAATTTTCCGACAGTGAAATTTTCCTACACTCAAATTGAGCTCCAGCAGAAATATGAACATCTCATACCTGTTACCTGTACACCATTAATAAAAATAGAATCAAATACAAATGGGACTTTGTTATTATCAAACCGGAGGAGTGCGAAACGCATGCTCCAACAGGGTGGAGACTCGAGAACGAAGGGGTGCAGCGACTCGCCTTGGATTTCGTGGAGGAACTTCACGACCAGGCCACGATCCGACAAGAAGAGATCAAGCGAAGGATGGAAAAGCACTTTGACAAGTAGGTCCGAGTCAAGCAGTTCACCAAGGGAGACCTGGTTCTCAAGAAGGTGGACGCCGCAGGAAGATCCGCCGTGGTGGGCAAACTTCATCCCAATTGGGAAGGCCCCTACATTATGTTCGAGGTGTTGAGAACCGGCGGGTACCGCCTGCAGAACGTTGAGGGATAACTCTTAGGAAACACTTGGAGTGGAGACGACTTGAAGCGTTTCTACTCCTAGCATTAATGTAATACTTAGTCGATCCTTGTTATGCTTAAAAATAATAACGCTTTCCATGGCAAACTTATAACCTCTCACCACCTAGGAGACAGACATCGAGCAGTGAATTCTAAGTCCTCGAGATGTGTTGTTGCCGTTGACCAGGCCGTAGCACTGGGCTCCCCCCTGTAGGCTGACTACTTGCCCCCTCGAGTGAGTTATAAGTCCTCGAGATGTGTTGTTGCCGTAGACCAGGCCGTAGCACTGGGCTCCTCCCCTGCAGGCTAGCTACTTGCCCCCTCGAGTGAGTTCTAAGTCCTCGAGATGTGTTGTTGCCGTAGACCAGGCCGTAGCACTGGGCTCCTCCCCTGCAGGCTGGCTACTTACCCCCTCGAGTGAGTTCTAAGTCCTCGAGATGTGTTGTTTTCGTAGACCAGGCCATAGCACTGGGCTCCTCCCCTGCATGCTGGCTACTTGCCCCCTCGAGTGAGTTCTTAGTCCTCGAGATGTGTTGTTTCCGTAGACCAGGCCGTAGCACTGGGCTCCTCCCCTACAGGCTGGCTACTTGCCCCCTCGAGTGAGTTCTAAGTCCTCGAGATGTGTTGTTGCCGTAGACCAGGCCATAGCACTGGGCTCCTCCCCTGCAGGCTGGCTACTTGCCCCCTCGAGTGAGTTCTAAGTCCTCGAGATGTGTTGTTGTCGTAGACCAGGCCGTAGCACTGGGCTCCTCCCCTGCAGGCTGGCTACTTGCCCCCTCGAGTGAGCTCTAAGTCCTCGAGATATGTTGTTGCCGTAGACCAGACCGTAGCACTGGGCTCCTCCCCTGCAGGCTGGCTACTTGCCCCCTCGTGTGAGTTCTAACTCCTCGAGATGTGTTGTTGCCGTAGACCAGACCGTAGCACTGGGCTCCTCCCCTGCAGGCTGTCTACTTGCCCCCTCGAGTGAGTTCTAAGTCCTCGAGATGTGTTGTTGCTGTAGACCAGGCCGTAGCACTGGGCTCCTCCCCTGCAGGCTGGCTACTTGCCCCCTCGAGTGAGTTCTAAGTCCTCGAGATGTGTTGTTGCCGTAGACCAGACCATAGCACTGGGCTCCTCCCCTACAGGCTGGCTACTTGCCCCCTCGAGTGAGTTCTAAGTCGTCGAGGTGTGTTGTCGCCGTAGACCAAGCCGTAGCACTAGGCTCCTCCCCTACAGGATGACTACTTGCCCCCTCGAGTGAGGGTTGTGCCCTATAGTATACTGGAACCTTGTTACCACCTCAGGGGAGGATGAACAGGTGGGCGAGGCGAGTGGTATCAACATCCCTCCGAGGCGAGCTCGACACCGCCGCCATCTTACCGCCTCGCAGGAAGTCCCAGTGCGAGCGCGTGAGCAACCAGCGCGGCGAGTCTTCCGCCAGCCTCCTCGCGTTGGTGGCCAGGGAAGGGGGGCCTGGGCGCCGGATCTACAAAAGAACCCTCCTATGCGAGTCACAGCCACGCGCGAGTACAACCTAAGGGCGAGTAGAAAATGCGTATGCGTAAAAATTGATCCTAAGCATGAGCGACATAACCGCAGAATAAAATAAAGCAAAACGCATCAAGGCAAATACGAGGAGAAGGGCGAGTACACCCAAAATAAACACGCCAAGATAAGTTTATTGTTACAAAGCCAAAAGGGTTAGACGTCCGGACCCTCTTCTTCTGACCCGCTAGAGGAGTCCTCATCTTGGGCCTCGATGGGAGCAGGATTCACCGCCTCGCGGTATAACTCTGGAAGAAGGGTGGTGAGATCAACCTGGGGCCCATCAGCAGTAAGCATGAAGCGGCGCCGAAGGCGCTCCCGCACGAACACCGCGGTCGCGATCGCCAGCTTCCGGCGCGTCTCGGCGATTTGAGCAGGGGTAAATTGGAGGAGGGTTGGCGCGTTAGACGACTCCCCCCGGCTGGGGTGGCGAAGTTCCTCTATTTCAGACTCGGCTTCGGCGAGGAGATTACCGAGATAATCGACCTGACGCTGCGAGGCGATGAGTTGCTCCTCCAGTTCGGATATCCGCGTCACTAGCGCCACCGCGGCCTCCTGAGAAACGAAACATTAGCTAACCCCAAGTTAAGCAAGTAGGACGGAGGCGAGGCGGGTTAAATACCTCGGGAGGGGGAACCTCCTTGGCCTGGAGCTCGGCTATCTCCCTATCCCTCTCAATCATCTTCTTCTCCAACTTCGCGTGGGCGGTGCCCAGGTCGCGGAGCCGCCTGTTCGACTGAATCCCCCGCCGCGCTGTCTGGTGAATCAGCTCGGCTGTCCGGAGGGCGGAGCGGCAACTCAGGTTGGCCAACTCGCGGATAGGAACCTCCGCGAGTACCTCGGCGTCATCTCGCCCGTACAACCCAAAGATCAGATTGAACGCCTGATCGCCGACCTCCTCGAAATCCTCCCAAGAGGGGAGGAGCAAACTCACGGAAACCCGGTTCGCCTCGTGATCCCATATCATGAGGGGGTCACCCCGGGAGTCCTTACTCCGCATCCCCAGCCCGTAATGCGGGTGAGTGGAAGGGTCGGGAGGGGGACTTGCCGGAAGGCGGGAGGAAGAACCCCATGTCTTCTGCTTTTTTGTCCTCGGCTCGCTCGCCGAGGCGATTTCGGGATCCACCTGCCCCTTGCCCTTGTCCACCGGCGAGGCCGGCCCACTGTCCACCGTGACCACCACCCCTGCGAGGGACCCCTCCCTGGAAGGCTCACTGGACCGTTGCCGAGAAGCATCATAAGGGGGTAAGAGGGGGACGGTGCGCTCTCCTGCATTTAAACACGAGGCAGTTAGTAACCACCCCCACCAGGAACAGATAACCAACACCGCGAGGCGAGTAAGATTTACCCGCTCCCGGATTAACGAAGGCGAGTTGATCCACGCCCTGCCGCAGGAAAACGACATCCAAGACCTTGTCCTTCAGGAAACGATAGAGTTCGAGCGCGTCCCCCCTCAGGCGAGGCGGTCGGTACTCTGCCTCTGTCTTCTGGATGGGGGCGAAGGGAATGTTGCCGTAGTCGCCTCGCACCAGGACGAATTTGTCTGTCCAATGGTGGACCTTATTGAAGGTCTCGGCAACCTTGACGCACACGCTGGTGAAAAATAAGGTGCCGTCGCTGGTCGCCTTTAGGGTCATCACTTTGCGGAAGGTGGAGAGGTTGAACTCTATCTTCTCTCCGCGGAGGTAGCAGGCATAAGCGACCAGGACGCTGATCGCGTTAGGGTTGACCTGCGCGGGGATCATCCCGAAATACCGGAAGACTTGACGAACCTCAGGCCACAGGGGCAGCCTCAACCCTACCTGGAAGTGGGCCAAGGGAATGGTGAGCTCTCCACTATACAGCGAGTTGAGAAACTCGCCCGGCCCTGGCCGCCTCGCGGTGTAGCCTAGAGGCAGGTAACGCTTCTCGACATCCGCCAACTCCTCGCCGAGGGTCTGCGAGCTGGGAAAGTTGTGCGCCCTGAAATTGCGGACGCAGAAGGCGCGCCCCTCCTCGGATGGTTCTTTCCCCATAGCGGGCCGCGAGTAGGAGCTAGGGAATTCGGTGGGGGAGGTTCAGAGATAGGATGCCTGGGAGGGGTAGGGAAGCGTACCTTCCAGCGCAAGAGGATCCTCTATTTATAGACCCTGCCCCCAAACCTAACCGCGCGCGAGCAGATCACCTAGCGTGGCGAGTAGGCCCTAAGCAGCGAATAGATATAGAAGGAATGCATGCCCATCGGAAAAAGGAAAAATAACGAACGAAGGAAGCACACCATACAAGCACAAAAAGAACACATATAAATATATGATAAACATTCTGGGGGCGCCCAACGCGAGTACAAGTAAAGAGACATAAAAGGACGCCTGAAAGAAAGAACAGGGACTATCCCTGAAGATCTCAACCATGATGCACCGGGCCGCGACCCCGACGACGAGGACGTTTGGGGTGGCGAGCTCTCCAGGTGATGCCTTGGGCCGCACGCAAGTCTTCGCGAGCCCTCTACAGGATCCCTTCGCTCTGGCGGATATGTTCCTCGCCTCGCCTAATGTGCTCCTCCAAAAGGGAGGCCTCCCCCACGGTGCCCGCCACCTGAGCAAAGCGATGAAGATTGTCATCGGTAGCCTTCTGGCGAGTCTCCACCTCATATAACCTCGCCTCCGCATCATCCATCCGGCCAAGTAGGCCGTCTTCACCCTGCAGGTTGTCGTGAAGTCCCTCCACTTCGGCGAGGCGATCACCAAGGTTGACCAATTGGGCCTTCACCTCAGCCGGCGGCATAGTCATCAAGAAGGAATCATGGGCCCGAAGGACAGCCATCAGGCGAGTCCATGACTCCTCGTTGAAGGCAGGGGGTCCGCGAGAAACTCCCTCAAGGGAGTGGACGCCGCTGGCGGCGACGAGCCCGGAATCGAGTCAGAAGACGGTAGACGACTAGACGGGAGGGACCCGTGGCTGCCTGAAGATGAGAAGTCAGGCGAGAAGGGTAAGATGGAAAGAAGAATAGAGACGAGGTAAGCGAGGCGAGTACTGTAAGACCCCTTTTTTTTTGCAAAAACCACCGGGTATTAGGCCCAGAACCGCCGTTTTGCGGTGACACCTTCACTCGGGAAGGTCGCCACCACAAAACGCCGATTCTGCCGGCCAAATCGATCGCAAAGAAAAGTTCATAAAAGAGAAGACAAGTCCACAGAATGAACATGAAATATAAATGTCCACATATACTAACTGAATAAAAGATAACAAGGGTTACAATAATAAAAGGGCTCTTGCCCTGTACATCATTTCCTCACTACAAGATCACTCGCGGAAGCTGACTCCTAGGTAAAACTAAAGCTAACCGTCACCGACACTGAAACCGGAGTACCCAGACTAGTCGGACCCATCCCTGCAGACTATGTGCTCCATTGGTGCTGCAACACTGGATGCTTCTTCTCTTTTGGCCTGCGGTCGCTGCCTGGTGGGGTTCCACCCATCATGGGGCATCTGACTCGAGTGTGTCCCGGTTGGTGACAATGGTAGCATGGCCGTGGGGCCCATCCTGTCGGATTCTGCTGCACCCGTTTCTCTGATGTTGCTGTGTCTCTTCGAAACCCTAAAATGACATGGTCCACCGACCGTCAGTCAAACATGACTCAGCCAATTCCCCACCCCTCCCCCAATGGCTCCTAGGCACCGTATGAGGAGGAGGAAGCGGAGGACATCCAAGGGGTAAAAACAAAAGCAGGTGGCGGCGGATCTACAACTACACAAGTGTATATATATAAGAAGCAGTAAGTAAGCATAGTAAAGTGCGTGTAAAGAATAGTAAAGCAGTATGTATACTGACAAGTAAAGTAATCTCAAAGTAACCATTGATTTATAGGAATGCCTATACAAACCTATAGACCAAGGGGTCGTTTAGCAGGGCCTATCGTATACAAAGTCCCATACCAATTTATACGATAGGTGTCAGGGGTTGAATGCAATGTTTATGCTATGACATGCAAAGTATGTTGTTATGCTATGTTCATACAGGTGCGACTCACTCATCACGACTCTATGCGCATAGACCTTTAGTTCCCCCTTTTTGGAGTTAGCTAGACTCCAGGATACTCCCGTAGTGGCAAACAGAAGCGGTGGGTTGGGCCTCGCCCACCTCTAGGTTGGTATTCACACCACCTAACCTAGACCTATCGTACGCCTCCACAAAACCCGCGGAGCGTCTGCGTACTCTTGCTGACTGGACCGCCAGAATTTCAAGGCTAAGTGTAAATACCACACTTGCCGAGTCAACGTATTGACGTCAGTGTGAATGATTGTCCAATACCGAAGACCCACCACCTTCAATGCACATACAACATGTTCTACTTCCTACCTCCGAGCCATAAGCTCCACAGGCTAACCAGCCCGCCATCAAACACCACTGAGTCACAAGCTCACCTGTCTTAGCAATCCGCTCTTACAACCACCGAGCCTACTGCTCGTAGCAAGAATCCGACTAAACTCCCGAAACTACGGGGTGTAGGTGAGAGTGTTATTAGTTAATCTTGTACAACGTCCTACTCCCACAATTTAGGGTTAGTCTTGGACTTCCCGAGGGTTACCCTGTGAGGGGCTCGCTACGGTACTAGGAACTACAATGGGATGACACCCCAAAGCTCCCATTCCCAAGACACTTAATATTATTGGTGTCTACCCATAAGAAAACCCCTTAATACTTTTACCTGAATTAAACCTAAGGGTTTTAAGACACTAGAGGGAAAAGACGATCTTTCGTCAATCCCAAGATGACCTACCCCAAGGGTGGCACCCCACCACCCTAGGACTCATCAAAACCCTAATTATCTCCAAGGGGGTCCTCACATAGCCATAAGATCACCATTAAACTCTCACATCTCCAATCAATGTACCCCAATTTGGCCTATAACTCCAAAAACTTCCAATTTGCTAAACGCAGATCATCCTTAAAGTTTTGATACTCATGAAGGGAGGTACATTAACTAATCAACTCCATGACCCAATATTTTTACTGGGGGTCCATGTCACTTGTTTAAGATCAATTCCAGGGTTTCATAATTTTTCCAATATTATTAATATATAAAACCATTTTTCCAAAATACGACTTCCTAAGGTTTGAACTACAAGTGCACTTTTCTGACTTCCACTGCCTATACAACTTTTTACATAAATTAAAGGTACCTAATAATCAGTAGATATGAAATTGTAGGAAATTCCAGCAAGGTTTACTATATTTAAAAATTCCAAAACTCATTTATTTCCAATAAATTCCAAAGGAGGTACCCTCATATGAACTCCAAACCTTATGAAAATTTATACAGTGGTGACTCATACTAAAATATTCATCCCTACAACATTTGACCATATTCTATAGAGGTTACCTTTGTAATTTATACAAAGGATATATTTGCAATTAATTCCAAATTGAACTAGAGGTACCAAAAATATCAATCCATAAATTATGCGAAAAAATATCGTGGGTACATATTGGTATGAAATGACATCCAGCAAAGTTTCATGCAATTACAGAAAACTATCACCCTAAAATTAATCATCCCAAAAATTGCCAACAATATGATTAATTACAATTTGGACCTCCAAAAGTCTTCTAATGGTTCTAATGGAATCTCCAGGGATTTATAACATCAAAAATAAGTTGGTGACAGAAGATGGTTAATCACTAAGTACTATTTCTTCCTAAATCCCCAAAACCTAAATATTTACAAATCTACCCAAGGATTTATTACCTAGGGTTGGCAACTCCAAACCTCTTCAATTTCACAGGGGAGACTCCTCTGGTTACTATGACCCACTTTCCAAAATCTTAGGTCAATCCATTAAGGTTTGACCCCTCTTCCTTCATTGACCTCTAATTGCACCCCCTTAGGGTTTACCCTAGGGTTAGGGTCAAAACTTCTTCAAATCCACCCAAACTTCTAGTGAGGGTGTTACAACACTTATAGAAATCAGAGGAGTCCAATACACCCCTCTCCAAGGACAAACTCTCCTATGTCCTTCACAACCCCAAATTCCACTCCATAGGGATCAACCCTATGGCCTTGAGCAAAACAATCTCCAATGCTCACCAATCTTCCTCATGGGGTCTCAAAATGATCACACTGACCTTTCCAAGAAGACTCAAGTCTCTATGGGCCCATTTGGCCAATGGTTCTCTTCTTGGCTAAATGCACCCCAAGGTGCTCCAACCCCATGTCCTAGGGCAAACCAACTCCCCATGACCCCAAAACTCTCTTGGAGGTGATTTGGGTGATATTAGGGCAGCGGCCAAAGTTCCACTCCAATTGGAGGTGGTTGATCATGGAAAACCCTAAATGTCCCCTAAACACAATTTCCCCCTTAATGGATAAATTTTTGGCCTAAAGATTACCATATCAAATGAACTCCAAATGAGTTGAGATTTTAACCAGGGGCTTAACATGACCCTAATAACACCCCACCAAATTTTGGTGGAGATTAGATGTCATTTGACCCTCCAAATAAATTATGCAATGATTATTAAATGTTTACAAAAACTTTAGGAAAAATTTCTCCAAAATTCTCATTTTTGGATATGCTATAGTCCTAGGCATGACTCACTCCTAGTCCAAATTTCAAGTCATTTGGACTAGTGGTTTGGTGTGGGCACCCATTCAAAGTTCAGTCAAACTTTGCACTAGAATGAGTGCTGAGGTCAAACCAGGACTCCTAATTGGGTGAGGTCAATTTTGTATGATTATAGGGGTCAAGGCCTACAACTTTCATGTTGGGCACTTTTTCTGTAGAGAGCATCTAGTATTTTTAGTATTTAAAATACTCCTGCAGTTATACTTAAACCATTTAACTAATTAATAATGAAATCTAATTCCTTATTAATCAGCCAGCGCGGATCTTGAAGCAGGATTCAACGACATCCATGCGTCTTCCTCGATAGCCTACGGCTGCGATTCCGCGCGCCTGGGCGATTTTTCGGGCCCGATTCCGGCGAGACGGCGCCACCCTCCGGCGAATCACCGCCGCCAAAAGCACCACCCGACATCCAGCTTTCGATTGCCGGTGTCGGTGTGGCCGGGGGTGGCCGGAGTTGGCCCCCCGGAGGTTGCATTTTTTCGGTTAGAACAAAATAAAAAAAACGATTGGAGGAGCCCCCAATCCAAGTTGATTTTGAAAAAGGACTAGAGAGGATCTATCCATTGATGGAGGGATGAAGAAGTGGACCTTCTTGGAGCCTTGAAGCCTTGCCGTTTGGAGAATTGCCATGGCCGACTTCCATCTTTTCCGAGTTCTGCAACCACCACATAGAAGAGCCCGACCTCCTCTGAGAACATGGGGGTTTCACTCCTCTTTAACCCCTGAAGGAGTGAAGTAGGCCAATTGGGAAGAGGAATGGGTGTAACCCCCTTTGGCCATTAATGGCCTCTTCACCTCTCTCCATGGCCGGCCACATTACATCCCCCCTGCCTTAATCACCCTTGGAAACTGCTGGAAACTCCTCTAAATCGCCAGAGGAGATGAATGGGGGTGTTAATGGGGGAGGTCAAGGGGTGTAGCTCCTTAATGGCCATGAATGGCCTCTTTTTCTCTTCCCAAAATTGGGGAAAACCCCCATTTTCTCTCTCCTACTCACCATGGCCGATTTTCTACCCCCTCTGAGTTTAAGGCTAGTCTACTTAGGCTGGTTGACCACCCAATTGAGTTAGCCCAAAGGGATTGGGCTAGGTTTGAGAGATTTGACCTAATTTTGGCAATTTTGACTTTTGGTCAAATTGAGCAATTGGGTAACCCTAGGATGGGGCTTTTGGGTCCAATGGATTCCAAAATAGGTTTAGAAACTACTGGTGGGGTCAATTTGGTCACATGAGCCTTAGTTGACCCAATTTAAGTTGATTTGACCAAAATAGGCTAAATTGACTTTGGTCAAATTGAGCCCTAGGGTTGACCCAGTCATGGGGCTTTTTGGTCCACTGGGTCCCCTATGACATGATAACACTATGGGTAGGGTCAATTTAATATGGTGATGGTCAATTAGGGCACTTTGTGAAGAATTGCCATTTTGACCTAAAAAGGGCATTTTGGTCAATTTGCACCCCTGGGGGTCCCATGATGGGGCTTTTAGGTCTACTAGGCCTCTTATGGTATTCTAGACCTAGATGAGTGGTCAATTTGGCATGGTGAAGGTTAATTGGCTCTAAATAGGCTACTTTGTCCAATTTGGGGTTTAGGTTGACTTTGGTCAATTTGGCCTCTTTGGTTGACCCCAATGGGCCCTTGGTGCCCTAAGGGGACCCCTAAAGGGTTAGGGATACTATGGTGGGGTCAAATGGTCAATGTGAGACCATAAAGTTCAACCCTAAGCTTGGTCACTGGAAATTGCTATTTGCAGCCCAAGGCACTTTCAACCCTAATCTTGCCTAAGCTAAAGGGATTTCTACACTACCAAGGCCTTGACATGACTTTGTCAAGACATATTCACCTGGGGGGGGGTCTAGCTGTCTGGGGGATGTTACAAATCCCAATAAACAAAAAAAAAAATTTGTCCTCGAAATTCAGGTTGGGCTTGCGGGGTTTTCACCGAGAGTGACTGAACGTAACATCCCCTAAGAATCGAAGTTATTCCTGGCTCGAAGAGCACCGACTATCTATGCCACACCGGCTCTAGTGGATCCTAGGTATGTTCCTCCTGACCCTAATTTTGCCATATGTCTTAACCTCTGGAATCTTCTTGCGCCGCAAGACTCGCACCGTCGTATCATCTATCCTGACTGGGGTGACCTAGCTACTTTGGTCAATCTATCCTCGAACTTCCATTCTAACCTGGGCATACTCTTATGCCTCTAAAGTTTTCTTCTCACGTTCAAGTTCTTACTCCTTCGGGTACAACCGAGTAACCAATCATCTCCAATCTACGACTTTTCCAGTTCTTACTATTGATGGAACTAATCAAATCGTCTAGCGTGCCAATCATCCTTAAATTTAAACGGGGGTGCACTTGTGAACTTTTATGAGTATATGTTAACCAATCATAATGATAAGATGACTCCCGATCATTTTCTTCGTGAGCAAAATTTTGATACCCTAGGGTTTTTCACGATTCGATTCATCAAGAAAATATCATCATGTTTATTTCTCCGAAACCCTGTCACATCCACTTATGCTAGTCTTGATCACTCTCAAATGAACTTAGATTATTCTCATCATGGTGAACTCAAACACTATATTCTAAATCCAATAAGTCATCGACTAAGATCTCGGGTTATTTATCATCAAAGCTCCCAATGTATAAAGCTATTATTGTATGCAGAATTTTCAACCATGACAGGGCATGAATTTTTTTTAACAAGTCATGAGTTAATCACTTCCGAATGCCCGAAGTCACAAGAACTTCAAATATAACTACAACTTGTACAACCTAGTTTTTGTCCATAACTTCTATACTAGGACATTGACATCCTTAAATGATTAATCCTGGCGGCTTTACATTTCCAATGATTCAATCTAAGGGCAAGTTGTTGTCCGACCCAAATAATGTCTATCCATTGCCCTGGTACTACCACCGATCATCATTCCAAACATACTGTTTCACCGTCTCATCTTCTTCCAAGTAACATTGAGTAAGATAGACTTCAAAATCATTATGTTCACGACACAAAATTTTCTAACTTAGGTCTAAGGGAAATCTAAGTCCGTCGATAATTTGCCCAATAAACAAAAGGTACGCCCCAATAAACAAAAGACAAGCCCCCAATAAACAAAAGATAAGCCACTATCTATTTTGGACTGAGTATCTTCAATATCACCAAGGTATATTCGTCCCAAGTATGCAAACAATTCTTAGGGCATACAACCTTAGACTTGGGGTTCTATCTTGGGGCTCATTGGTATGCTCCACACCTTAGACTCTTCTAGGTACCTTTTATGACAACCTTATCAGGGTCAACATGTCACCCAATCCCAAACGGGTCTCTTTTGAACTTCAAATCTTATCCGACCCTTGGTGTTTGTCGTGGTGGTTGTCTTAATGAAATCACGTTACGGATATGAGGATTGAATCTGTGAGTCCCCTACCATTCTGCTTATGTGTCAATCTCTCTTTCTCTAGCCTCTTTGGGGTATCCTTGTACCTTTACCAAAAGCTATACCTACGATCTATTTCAGACTAGGTCATGGTATAAATTGTCCTAGTAAGTCACGTGTCCTAGTGGGGTTGAGTCTAACTCATTAACAAAAGGACTATCTAAAGAGTTCTTTGCAGCCGGAGGTATTCCCTGCTGGGGGCAGGGTTCGCCACAGGCTACAAAAGAAAACTTGACACTCGTAGGGAAAACTAACTAAGAAGATTCAGCTAAAAGTGGACTTTTTCAATGTGATTCCCATACGGGCACACCACTACTTCCGCTGCTAGTTTGTCCTCAAACTAAGCTCGCGCGGGGTGGCCCAGTGTTTGTGGACTTCTTTTCTTCGGATCGAGGTTTCCTCTGATACCACTTGTAAGACCCCATTTTTTTTTGCAAAAACCACCGGGTATTAGGCCCAGAACCGCCGTTTTGCGGTGACACCTTCACTCGGGAAGGTCGCCACCACAAAACGCCAATTCTGCCGGCCAAATCGATCGCAAAGAAAAGTTCATAAAAGAGAAGACAAGTCCACAAAATCAACATGAAATATAAATGTCCACATATACTAACTGAATAAAAGATAACAAGGGTTACAATAATAAAAGGGCTCTTGCCGAGTACATCATTTCCTCACTACAAAATCACTCGCGGAAGCTGACTCCTAGGTAAAACTAAAGCTAACCGTCACCGACACTGAAACCGGAGTACCCAGACTAGTCGGACCCATACCTGCAGACTCTGTGCTCCATTGGTGCTGCAACACTGGATGCTTCTTCTCTTTTTGCCTGCGGTCGCTGCCTGGTGGGGTTCCACCCATCATGGGGCATCTGACTCGAGTGTGTCCCGGTTGGTGACAATGGTAGCATGGCCGTGGGGCCCATCCTGTCGGATCCTGCTGCACCTGTTTCTCTGATGTTGCTGCATCTCTTCGAAACCCTAAAATGATATGGTCCACCGACCGTCAGTCAAACATGACTCAGCCAATTCCCCACCCCTCCCCCAATGGCTCCTAGGCACCGTATGAGGAGGAGGAAGCGGAGGACATCCAAGGGGTAAAAACAAAAGCAGGTGGCGGCGGATCTACAACTACACAGGTGTATATATATAAAGCAGTAAGTAAGCATAGTAAAGTGCGTGTAAAGAATAGTAAAGCAGTATGTATACTGACAAGTAAAGTAATCTCAAAGTAACCATTGATTTATAGGAATGCCCATACAAACCTATAGACCAAGGGGTCGTTTAGCAGGGCCTATCGTATAAAAAGTCCCAAACCAATTTATACGATAGGTGTCAGGGGTTGAATGCAATGTTTATGCTATGACATGCAAAGTATGCTGTTATGCTATGTTCATACAGGTGCGACTCACTCACCACGACTCTATGCGCATAGACCTTTAGTTCCCCCTTTTTGGAGTTAGCTAGACTCCCAGGATACTCCCGTAGTGGCAAACGGAAGCGGTGGGTTGGGCCTCGCCCACCTCTAGGTTGGTATTCACACCACCTAAAATAGACCTATCGTACGCCTCCACAAAACCCGCGGAGCGTCTGCGTACTCTTGCTGACTGGACCGCCAGACTTTCAAGGCTATGTGTAAATACCACACTTGCCGAGTCAACATATTGACGTCGGTGTGAACGATCGTCCAATACCGAAGACCCACCACCTTCAATGCACATGCAACATGTTCTACTTCCTACTTCCGAGCCATAAGCTCCCCGGGCTAACCTGCCCGCCATCAAACACCACTGAGTCACAAGCTCACCTGTCTTAGCAATCCGCTCTTACAACCACCGAGCCTACTGCTCGTAGCAAGAATCCGACTAAACTCCCGAAACCACGGGGTGTAGGTGAGAGTGTTATTAGTTAATCTTGTACAACGTCCTACTCCCACAATTTAGGGTTAGTCTTGGACTTCCCGAGGGTTACCCTGTGAGGGGCTCGCTACGGTACTAGGAACTACAATGGGATGACACCCCAAAGCTCCCATTCCCAAGACACTTAATATTATTGGTGTCTACCCATAAGAAAACCCCCTTAATACTTTTACCTGAATTAAACCTAAGGGTTTTAAGACACTAGAGGGAAAAGACGATCTTTCGTCAATCCCAAGATGACCTACCCCATGGGTGGCACCCCACCACCCTAGGACTCATCAAAACCCTAATTATCTCCAAGGGGTCCTCACATAGCCATAAGATCACCATTAAACTCTCACATCTCCAATCAATGTACCCCAATTTGGCCTATAACTCCAAAAACTTCTAATTTGCTAAACGCAGACCATCCTCAAAGTTTTGATACTCATGAAGGGAGGTACATTAACTAATCAACTCCATGACCCAATATTTTTACTGGGGGTCCATGTCACTTGTTTAAGATCAATTCCATGGTTTCATAATTTTTCCAATATTATTAATATTTAAAACCATTTTTCCAAAATACGACTTCCTAAGGTTTGAACTACAAGTGCACTTTTCTGACTTCCACTGCCTATACAACTTTTTACATAAATCAATGGTACCTAATAATCAGTAGATATGAAATTGTAGGAAATTCCAACAAGGTTTACTATATTTAAACATTCTAAAACCCATTTATTTCCAATATATTCCAAAGGAGGTACCCTCATATGAACTTCAAACCTTATGCAAATTTATACAGTGGCGACTCATACTAAAATATTCAGCCCTACAACATTTGACCATATTCCATAGAGGTTACCTTTGTAATTTCTACAAAGGACATATTTGCAATTAATTCCAAATTGAACTAGAAGTACCAAAAATATCAATCCATAAATTATGAGAAACATACTGTGGGTACATATTGGTATGAAATGACATCCAGCAAAGTTTCATGCAATTACAGAAAACTATCACCCTAAAATTAATCATCCCAAAAATTGCCAACAATATGATTAATTACAATTTGGACCTCCAAAAGTCTTCCAATGGTTCTAATAAAATCTCCAGGGATTTATAACATCAAAACTAAGTTGGTGACAGAAGATGGTTAATCACTAAGTATTATTTCTTCCTAAATCCCAAAAACCTAAATATTTACAAATCTACCCAAGGATTTATTACCTAGGGTTTGTAACTCCAAACCTCTTCAATTGCACAGGGGAGACTCCTCTGGTCACTATGACCTACTCTCCAAAATCTTAGGTCAAACCATTAAGGTTTGACCCCTCTTCCTTCATTGACCTCTAATTGCACCCCCTTAGGGTTTACCCTAGGGTTAGGGTCAAAACTTATCCAAATCCACCCAAACTTCTAGTGAGGGTGTTACAACACTTATAGAAATCAGGGGAGTCCAATACACCCCTCTCCAAGGACAAACTCTCCTATGTCCTTCACAACCCCAAATTCCACTCCATAGGGATCAACCCTATGGCCTTGAGCAAAACAATCTCCAATGCTCACCAATCTTCCTCATGGGGTCTCAAAATGATCCCACTGACCTTTCCAAGAAGACTCAAGTCTCTATGGGCCCATTTGGCCAATGGTTCTCTTCTTGGCTAAATGCACCCCAAGGTGCTCCAACCCCATGTCCTAGGGCAAACCAACTCCCCATGACCCCAAAACTCTCTTGGAGGTGATTTGGGTGATATTAGGGCAGTGGCCAAAGTTCCACTCCAATTGGAGGTGGTTGATCATGGAAAACCCTAAATGTCCCCTAAACACAATTTTCCCCTTAATGGACAAATTTTTGGCCTAAAGATTACCTAATCAAATGAACTCCAAAGGAGTTGAGATTTTAACCAGGGGCTTAACATGACCCTAATAACACCCCACCAAAATTTGGTGGAGATTGGAGGTCATTTGACCCTCCAAATAAATTATGCAAAGATTATTAAATGTTTACAAAAACTTTAGGAAAAATTTCTCCAAAAATTATCATTTTTGGATATGCTATAGTCCTAGGCATGACTCACTCCTAGTCCAAATTTCAAGTCATTTGGACTAGTGGTTTGGTGTGGGCACCCTTTCAAAGTTCAGTCAAACTTTGCACTAGAATGGGTGCTGAGGTCAAACCAAGACTCCTAATTGGGTGAGGTCAATTTTGTATGATCCTAGGGGTCAAGGCCTACAACTTTCATGTTGGGCACTTTTTCTGTAGAGGGCATCTAGTATTTTTAGTATTTAAAATACTCCTGCAGTTATACTTAAACCATTTATCTAATTAATAAATGAAATCTAATTCCTTATTAATCAGCCAGCGCGGATCTTGAAGCAGGATTCAACGGCATCCATGCGTCTTCCCCGATAGCCTATGACTGCGATTCCGCGCGCCTGGGCGATTTTTCGGGCCCGATTCCGGCGAGACGGCGCCACCTCCGGCGAATCGCCGCCGCCAAAAGCACCACCCGACATCCAGCTTTCGATTGCCGGTGTCGGTGTGGCCGGGGGTGGCCGGAGTTGGTCCCCCGGAGGTTGCGTTTTTTTGGTTAGAACAAAATAAAAAAAACGATTGGAGGAGCCCCCAATCCTAGTTGATTTTGAAAAAGGAATAGAGAGGATCTATCCATTGATGGAGGGATGAAGAAGTGGACCTTCTTGGAGCCTTGAAGCCTTGCCGTTTGGAGAATTGCCATGGCCGAATTCCATCTTTTCCGAGTTCTGCAACCACCACATAGAAGAGCCCGACCTCCTCTGAGAACATGGGGGTTTCACTCCTCTTTAACCCCTGAAGGAGTGAAGTAGGCCAATTGGGAAGAGGAATGGGTGTAACCCCCTTTGGCCATTAATGGCCTCTTCACCTCTCTCCATGGCCAGCCACATTACATCCCCCCTGCCTTAATCACCCTTGGAAACTGCTAGAAACTCCTCTAAATCGCCAGAGGAGATGAATGGGGGTGTTAATGGGGGAGGTCAAGGGGTGTAGCTCCTTAATGGCCATGAATGGCCTCTTTTTCTCTTCCGAAAATTGGGGAAAACCCCCATTTTCTCTCTCCTACTCACCATGGCCGATTTTCTACCCCCCTCTGAGTTTAATGCTAGTCTACTTAGGCTGGTTGACCACCCAATTGAGTTAGCCCAAAGGGATTGGGCTAGGTTTGAGAGATTTGACCTAATTTGGGCAATTTTGACTTTTGGTCAAATTGAGCAATTGGGTGACCCTAGGATGGGGCTTTTGGGTCCAATGGATTCCAAAATAGGTTTAGAAACTACTGGTGGGGTCAATTTGGTCACATGAGCCTTAGTTGACCCAATTTAAGTTGATTTGACCAAAATAGGCTAAATTGACTTTGGTCAAATTGAGCCCTAGGGTTGACCCAGTCATGGGGCTTTTTGGTCCACTGGGTCCCCTATGACATGATAACACTATGGGTAGGGTCAATTTAATATGGTGATGGTCAATTAGGGCACTTTGTGAAGAATTGCCATTTTGACCTAAAAATGGCATTTTGGTCAATTTGCACCCCCGGGGGTCCCATGATGGGGCTTTTAGGTCTACTAGGCCTCTTATGGTATTCTAGACCTAGATGAGTGGTCAATTTGGCATGGTGAAGGTTAATTGGCTCTAAATAGGCTACTTTGACCAATTTGGGGTTTAGGTTGACTTTGGTCAATTTGGCCTCTGGTTGACCCCAATGGGCCCTTGGTGCCCTAAGGGGACCCCTAAAGGGTTAGGGATACTATGGTGGGGTCAAATGGTCAAGGTGAGACCATAAAGTTCAACCCTAAGCTTGGTCACTGGAAATTGCTATTTGCAGCCCAAGGCACTTTCAACCCTAATCTTGCCTAAGCTAAAGGGATTTCTACACTACCAAGGCCTTGACATGACTTTGTCAAGACAGATTCACCTGGGGGTTCTAGCTGTCTGGGGGATGTTACAAGTACCCTCCAACGCGTTGTCCTCTCCCTGAAGCCGAGGTGGATCTGTCCGCAACCCCCCCGGTGGAGGTGGATAGGCGAAGAACCACACCAGTCCTCCCCGACAAGGGGCCCACCATCAGCGACTTCCCTCCAGAGGTCGGGCGGGCGGGCTGACCTATCCCAGACTGAGACAGGGGCTGTTGCAAGGGAGGAGCCGGAGTTGAACCAACCCGACCCAAAATTGAAGACGACGCGGTTGCTAAATCCGTTGAGGGCGCCGCAACAGGTTGCCCTTGTGAAGGAGGGCGAGTAGAGAGCGCTGCACGGAGCATGAAGTCAAGACCTGGTAGATATAATCGGAAGAAAACCATAGCCTTACCCAACGTCAGGACGGTAGGAGCAGGAGGGAGCAGCAGGCCGGTCGTAAGGACTGGAGGCGCTCTCGCGTCCTCAGTCCCACCGGTGGTGACTTCAACCCCGCCCTCACTCTCTCGGCGAGGAACGTCAGTGTGGGGCTCTTCAGGGATCGGCGAAGCGGTAGGCCTCTTAAGTGGGGGATCGCACCGGGCCGTAGAGTCGGGATCGGTATAGGACTTCTCACACAGCTCGGGTTCCGCCCTCTTTCTCTTATGCTTCTTTTTTCTCGCGGAACCCGGGAGGCAAGGCGTCGAAAACTCGCCAAGGATGTCTAGGACCCCGGCCGCCTCGGGTTCGTCGTCCGCGAGAACCCGGTTATCAGCCCGAGAAGAACCCGCCCCAGAAGACATCTTGGAATGAGGGGATCATGGTACACCCTCACCCTATTTATAGAAGAAGGCCCTGTCAACGCGCAGCACCGCCGAATAGGAGGTTGGACTCTTCTTTCCGACCTCTAACGAGCTCGCAAAGAGCGGGGATTGTGTACAACCCCTATTCGGCAGACAAGAGCCAAGGGTGCCCGACGAGTAGGCTGGCATCCCCTGGCGAGAAGAGCCAAGGGTGCCCGGCGAGTAGGCTGGCATCCCCTGGCGAGTAGAGCCAAGGGTGTCCGACGAGTAGGCTGGCACCCCCTGGCGAGTAGAGCCATGGGTGTCCGGCGAGTAGGCTGGCACCCCCTGGCGAGTAGATCCGAGGGCGTCCGACGAGTAGGCCGACACCTCCAGGCGAGTGGACCCGTTTTCAGGCGAGACCAGGTCGGGAGAATTCGCCCAGGAAGATCTTTTGAGATAAAGTCCCCTGGATGTCCTTAGTGGTCTGCACATAGCTTCTCAGAACAGCGGAACCCGGCTATCAGCAGACCAACTTGGGGTGCGTTTAGCGGAAACGTAAAGCGGAACTACGCTATCCGCAGGCCATCCAGACCATTTTACCCTTATAAGAGTTTGCCTATAAATATGACCCATTATGTCTCAGATCAGCACGGATCCACCCCCCTTGAGAGAGCCTGTGCTTTCTTCCTTGTGCTGTCTGAGACAGGCTCAGCTTCTGGTTTTCGGGAGGGGAAATCAAGTAAGATTTCCGGGTTAGTGGCGGGACCTCCTCGCTGCAGCCAGTGGGTCATTCTTAGGGAGCTACCTACCAACCGGTGTGTTGAAACCGATTTCTTAGTCTCTCGTAGAGCTCGGGGCCCTCACCGAAATGAGGGGCGGCTAGCCCTTAATGATCCCTCGAGGAGGGTGGACGGAAGATTAGGAAATTGACTAAGACCTTAGTCACAGCGAGGAGGTCCCTCCACTAACCCGGAAGATCGTTGAGCGCTTCCCCTCCCAAGCCAAAGCTGTGACTTGGGCACCTTGGAGAGCTCTGGAAATGCTAACCAAAGAAAGCCTAAGGAGAGGGAAGCTGAAGTGACCTCTCTCCAAAGGTGCCCTTAAGGTCCTATTTATAGATTTTCTGGTCTGGTCTGCAAATAACAGGATTCCGCCTTTTGATTTTACTATCCGCACCCCAAATGGGTCTGCTAACAGCCAAGCTCCGTTGTTTGGAGAGGCTAAGGGCAGACCACCAAGGGTAAAAGGGTAAGTTGACCCTAATGATTTATGGATAAAGGATTGCGAGAACCTTACTGTCGGAGCTCTCGCATGTCTTCTCGCGGATCCTGCCCGTGGCGCCTCTTTCAGAGGGTCGCCTTGCGAGAACCCTGCTGACGGAGCTCTCGTGGGTCTTCTCGCAAATACTGCTCGCGGCGCCTCTTTTAGGGGGTCGCCTTGCGAGGACTTCGCTGGCCCATTTTGGTGGTCTGTCGAGGTCTCATCGGTTGGGGGCAAATATCGGCGAGGTCTGGATCTCGCAACTCCTGTCTCGCTCGGTTTCCTCGCCTGGCGAATATCGGGGTTGTACACAATCCCCGCTCTTCGCGAGGACAAATGCCCTCGCGAAGAATCATCCAACCCCTGATATTCGCCCGCTCCCGGATGACCTGTCAGGAATCTTTGGTGGGACCCACCCTGTGGGCTATAAATATCGTCCCGAACCCCCCATTGGCGCGCGCCGTTACTTTTCTTCCTTCTCTTACTTTAGTTGCCTGGAGATGCCGATTTCCGAAGAAGCAGAGGCTCGCCTGAGGGCGATGAGAGCTGGCGGGCTACCTTCCACGACCAAGGTCCCCGCCTGGATGAACCGGCCGTCCCCCGCCCAGTCGCCGAAAGTCAAGAAGGCGAAGGCGGCTCGTCGCACCGGAGACGACTCTGTGATGCTGGACTCCTCCCCGGACGATCGTCGCCCCGAGAAGGTATGAGCTACTCGAACTTACGTTAATAAATTGCCCCTCATTCGTTTCTACTCGCAGGATACTTTGCCGAGCGAGATCGTTGGAGAACTTGCTGAGGGGTCTCGGAAAAGCCCGCAGGTGGATACGAACCTCGCTGGGAAAAACACCACCGGTACGATCTGGATCTCGCATACCATAATATTTCTGTCAACCATATATGACCTCCGTTACTCTTCTCTTACAGTCTCGCCCCTGAAGTCTCCGGTCCGCCAGTCGTCGCGACCTCCGTCTCCGCTTCCGCCTCCTGACAAAATCATAGACAAGCCTGGATTCCAGCTCTTGACGAGCGAGGAGACCGGGGGTTCTGCGCCGCCGAAGATCCCTCTTACCAACAGTGCAGCCTACCCTGCCGGCTTGGGCAAATCTCTCTATCCTCACTACGGCAACGTGTTCCAGGGTCGTCCCTCGACCTCTCGCCTCCCGCTTGGTAAGTATTCTGACCTCGCCGGAACCCTGCGCGAGCTCACGCGCGCCATCTAACCTCTTCATAATATCTTGCATACAATGCCAAAAATCCGCCTACCGATTCCGAGCTGGGCGACGACGAGATGTCCCCCCTTCCGGACCAGGTGGAGGACTTCTTAGGGGATCCGTGAGACCCCGAGAAGTTGAAGCAGCGAACCGCGGAGTTGCTGAGGAAACACGGGAGGATGCTGATGGATCTCAACATGCAGGCGAGGCGGGACCGAGAAGCCGCCGAGGACAGGCACGCGGTTTTAATGGAAGAATGTGCGAGGCTCCGACAGGCGAGACAGCGTGACCAGGATGAGGGCGCCACGACGCCGGAGGTTCATATAGCTAGGATGAGAGACTACGCCTTCCTCACGGACAGGGAGGGTCGTTTGGCGGAGGACTATTATAATTCTAGGGTACCGCCGAGGTCTGGGTCGCGTGGTGGGGGCCGGTGGAAATGGCTACCCCATGATTCTCGCTAACTGCTATGTTATGGAATTATTTGTAATAGGTGTCGCTGTTTTTTGAACGATCTCGCTATGTTTCGTGGCTCGCGTAATTGCCACTGATGCTGGCTTGTCTGACAATCACCATTATTTTGTATGGTTTCTCGCTCGCTGTCTATAGATCTATTTTAATTGTTATATTGTGCTCGCGAAGACCCTTTATTCTCGCTAGACGTATCCCGCAAGAAATGTTTATACTAACCTTGCAGGTCCACCTCGCCCATGGCCATGATGTGATGTTTTTACTGCTACCCGCGCTCGCCGGCGCTTGGACTTCTTCCCGCCCTTTTGCTTGGGCTATAAATAGGCGGTTTTAACTAAGTCAACCACCGCATTTACTCTCGACCTTCTTCTTCCTCTGCTTCAGAGCTCTCGCTTCTTCTCGTTTTCGCATTTCATCCTTTCTCGCAGGTTGCTAAGACGGGCGGTGACGCGGAGTCGGAGGGTCGGCGAAGGGTCGCGAAGGCCTTCGCCGAGCATAGCTTCTTTACTTGTAACTTGACCGATGAGGAGTACTTCAGCGCGGTCGCTGACTATGTCACCCCCCCCCCCCCCCCCCCCCCCGTTTGAGGCACGCCGCCCTAGCGAGGATGACGTGATCAACGACCCGTTGGTCGACGAGTTGGCCATTCCTACCGCCCATTTCGCGGTCGGTCTGCGCCTTCCCTTGTGGCCAGAAGTCCGCCAGGTAATAATCGCTCTCGCTTATTTACCTTTTTTTTGCAACTTGAGTTTCGCTCGCCGTGCAGACTAATCATGTTCTCGCTGCTCATTAGGTGCTCAAACACTATGGGGTGGTTCCCGGCCAGCTCACTCCTAATGCCAAGGCGGTGGTCACCGCCTTCGCCTGCTACCTTCGCGAGGAGCGCATCGAGTTCAGCCTCCCGGTCTTCCGGAAGCTGTTCTCGTTCCGCGCCTACAAAGATGGGACAACCTACTTCGTGGGCACGGGTCCGAAGGTGGTCGAGACCGTCAACAAGGCCCACTTCTGGGCCCAGAAGTTCGTCGTCGTCAAGGGGAACTTTGGCAACATTCCCCTCTCGCCAGTTCAACATAGCGAGACCACCTACCGGCCAACCGCCCTCGGCGGCCATGACGCCCTCCTCCATCAGTTCTTCTGCAAGAAGAACTTCGAAGTTGTCTACCTCCGCCGCAACCTAGATTCGCTACCTCCGGTTCTCGCCGGAGAAGGTAAAGATCTCGCCCAACACCCTTGTCTTTATTCGTTACCATATCGTACTTATTCGAACTATTGTTTGTTTCTAGGCGAGCGAGATCTGCCCCTTCATCCCCCTTACGCGAGCACCCGGAAAACCGACGCTACCATGGCTCTCGCTACCATGGGGGCGGAAGCTTGCCGAGGCGTCGTCACTCCGGCCGAGCCCTCTTCTCGCAAGAGATCGGGGGCTTCTGGTAATGCTGCCCCTTCGAAATCTCCGCCCAAGAAGAAGAGCAAGAAGAGCACGGTCTCGCTCGCTCCTTCGAAGGGTAAGGAACCTCGCGAGGCCGCCTTCGACGAGTTTGACCTTACCGGCCTCTCGGGGGGCAAGGATGAAGAGACCTGCCAGGAGGCGGTTAGGACCTCCGTCCTCCCCATCCCGGTGAACCACTACAACTTCGGCCTCGGCCAGAGGCGCCGGGACGAGACTGGTGAGCCCCTTGTCACTTGGAAGCCGGAGACCAACAGGGTGGATATCTCCTCCATCCTCCCCTCTTGGGTGGAGAAGGAGACCGTCAGCGGTCATGCCTTTGACCTCGCGTTCGCTCTTTATGGTCGCGAGGATGCGGGGTCTTATAAGGATGAGACCGTGAGGACCCTTGCTTACGAGAGTGCGAGGTCCCAGCTGCGCTCTGCCGAGCTCGCCCACATGACGGGGAGGCGTTGCTTACAGCTGGAGCTTCAGAATGTGGAGCTCGCGAGGGCCTACCAGGGGGTTCTTGCCGAGATCACGCAGCTGAAGGAGAAGCTGCTCGTCGCGGAGGGCAGTGTGGTGAGTCATCTAGACCTCCATCTTCCTTTCCCCTGGCCGTTTCGCCTCTCTAATTGAACTTATTTGCAGGATGTCGAGGCCGCCGGGAGAGCCAACGCTCGCATCGAGGATTTGGAGGGCGAGGTGGCTGGGCTGAAGGCCCTGAACTGCGACCTCACTCGCGTCGTTGTTCCCCCCTCGCCTCGCCGTTTAAAAGAAGACCGGTGAGCGCGAGACGAAGAAATCCGCGTGGGATCCATAGAGTCAGCTCACTACATCTTTTCGGTGGTGAAGGAGATCGGCCTCCTGGCTGATGATGTGGTCGACATGACTCTGGAAGACGTCGTCCCGGAGCTCTTCCTCCCTCTTCCGCCGTGAAGGACAGTGATGACGAAGAAGGATCTGCGGGTGGTTCCTGAAGCTCGCTGCTATTCTTTTCTTTTGCGCTGTAATTTTGATCGGCGAGATCGCCGAAGATTGTAACCGAACTATGAAATGTAGAATACCAATTTTGCTTTGCTCATTGTGCCTTCCTTTTCCTCTTGCAATTTTCATGCGTTGAATGTCTCGCCCTCGCTTATCTCCATATCCGCCTTCACGGAGGCTATTCTCGCGATGATTGTTCTCGCGCCACGCGTTATTGAACAGATCGGTATAGGCTACTTTGGTTGCTCGGACCTTTCGCCATTTGCCTTGGGATTACTACCCTTTTACTTATGCGTATTTTCTCTAGGTTTCGCAAGACATTTTTCCTCTTGGCGAGAGCTCGCCTCTTACCCGGTGCCGGCAACCTTTCTGCCGAGGACCGGTTGTTCGGGATCGCATAAGATTGATTCTCGCCACTCGCATGGTGTGCGAAATTTCTCTTTGCCGAGCGGGCCTGTCCGCCGAGCGAGACGGAACCTTCCAGTATAAAGACCTATCATTCCTGCCAGCCTCTCCAGAGATCAACCAGAACCCCTCGTCTAGGTAAGAGCCCGGGAGCGGAATCGATCTGGAGCATTCCGGCACCAACATATCCAACCTCGCCAGCCTCTCCAGAGATCAACCTGAACCCCCCGTCTAGGTGAGAGTCCGGGAGCAGAATCGATCTGGGGCATTCCGGCACCAACATATCCAACCTCGCCAGCCTCTCCAGAGATCAACCTGAACCCCCCGTCTAGGTGATAGCCCGGGAGCGGAATCGATCTGGGGCATTCCGGCACCAACATATCCAACCTCGCCAGCCTCTCCAGAGATCAACCTGAACCCCCCCGTCTAGGTGAGAGCCCGGGAGCGGAATCGATCTGGGGCATTCCGGCACCAACATATCCAACCTCGCCAGCCTCTCCAGAGATCAACCTGAACCCCCCCCCCCCCCCCCCCCCCCCCCCCCCCCCGTCTAGGTGAGAGCCCGAGAGCGGAATCGATCTGGGGCATTCCGGCACCAACATATCCAACCTCGCCAGCCTCTCCAGAGATCAACTTGAACCCCCCGTCTAGGTGAGAGCCCGGGAGCGGAATCGATATGGGGCATTCCGGCACCAACATATCCAACCTCGCCAGCCTCTCCAGAGATCAACCTGAACCCCCCGTCTAGGTGAGAGCCCGGGAGCGGAATCGATCTGGGGCATTCCGGCGCCAACATATCCAACCTCGCCAGCCTCTCCAGAGATCAACCTGAACCCCCCGTCTAGATGAGAGCCCGGGAGCGGAATCGATCTGGGGCATTCCAGCACCAACATATATCACACCTTGCCAGCCTCTCCAGAGATCAACCTAAGGTGAGGGTCAGTTCTTAGTTCGGAACACTTAGTTCTAGGGATCCGACGAAGAGAGAAGTAACTCAAGCTACTCCCCAAGTCTCGAACAAGTTGGACCGGTATCCGGGTTCCAACACGGTGACTTCATACGGAAGAATACATCACAGCTATTGTGCATTTCTGCAATCATGAAACATGAGCAGGAATCCAAGAACGGTATAAAATAATTCCGCACTTCATTTGATTTATCGTTCTATTTAGTTTTACAATATTTGTGTGTTTCTCAACTTGCGTTCTCAATTAGATAATATAGTCTGCGTTTAAAATTTCACTTGAGACAAATAATATTTGGATAAGAACGATCCTTGTGCGTTATGTTGTCGCTGCATTCAGTAAATTAACTATCCTTAATTCTTCGATAATACAATTTTGTAGCACCTTTAGTTTTTATCAACAGTTGGTATCAGAGCGAGGTCTTATTTCAAAGTTATTTGTCTCCTTAATTATTTTTAATTTTAAATTTTTCTAATTGAATTAAGTGAGAACACCAAATATTAAACCCTATTCATTTTGAGGGAAATAAAATACGGAACTGTTTTTAAAAGTGTTTTTATCGAAACAGTCTAAGGCAGTCGTCGTGTCTTCTTGAGGCGATTAAGTGCCCACACATCATTCATAAGAAAACATGACATTAAGTTTAGAGCAATATTCAGATATCCTGGTGTGAAAGGGTCTCGTGGATTGATAAGAACTGTAGCCGCCAACGTGGCCTTTTCGAGTCGATTTGTGAGATTACGGTTTCACATGTGTTAGGGAGTTCTCTGAGACTAGTGCGCAATCATTCTCCCAAAGGAGGTGCTTGCGCAATAGGTTCAGAGGGATACACTCGAACATTTGGACGGTAGCACGGGCTCTAGTAATCTATTCACCCCAAAGGTGGTAGATTTATGAAAAGCTTAAGTGTAACTGTTGCTAGTTCGTGTGTGAAGAATTACTAATTGCGTGGCGCGTAGTCTGCCCAAATGTGTTGCCTGCTGATGCGTCTGGATTCTTCGCCTAGTGTGCTATTTAGGGTTTTTAGCCACTTTTGCTCTATTAGTCTGATCCGTTTTATTTTCTCTTTACTTTCAGTCACCTTTACAGTCCATAATAACATGGCGACTATTGAGAAGCTCACTGGGTCGAACTTCAAGAGATGGAAGTCTGACATAATGTTTGCTCTTCAGATGGCTGATATTGAGATGGCCATGAGTACCGACCAGCCTGCAGAGCTCACAGCGACCAGCACTGCAGCTGATAAAGACCTTTATGCTGCCTGGAACAAGTCTAACAAAATATGTTTGTTGACTATGAAGCGTTTCATCCCGGAGCACTTGTTGAGTGGTTTGCCTGACACGATCGTCGCTAGGGATTTCCTGACTGCCGTTGGGCAGAGATATAAGGTGTCTTTGAATGCTGAGATCGGGACGCTGATACAGGACCTCTTCTCCATGAGGTATTCGGGAGGAGGAGGTGTCTGTGATTATATTCTGAAGATGGTCTACTTTCAGACCAAGTTGCAGGAGATGGAGATCAGTCTCCCTGAAGCGTTGATAGTGCATCAAGCGCTCAACACCCTCTCTGCAGAATTCAGCATACTAAAGACCACTACAATTCCCAGGATGAGGCGTGGAAGATAAACGACTTAATCACTCGCTGTGTCGCTGAAGAGGAAAAGCTCAAGAATGAAAAGACTCATACTGCTCTTCTTGTCTCCAAGCCCGCATTTAAGAAAACCAAGAAGAAGAAGTCCAAAGCTCCCGTTAAAGCTCATGATACGCCCACTTCCTCCAGCAAGGGCGCTGATGGAAAGAAGTCTCTGAGTTGTTTCTTCTGCAGGAAGAAGGGACACATGAAGAACGAGTGCCTGAAATTCAAATCTTGGATGAAGAAATGCGGTTTTGCACATTCAGGTAATCCTTCAGCCTATGTCCTTTGTGAATCCAATTTGATTGAAGCCCCGTCAAGTTCCTGGTGGCTCGATAGTGGAGCAACTAATCATGTTGCCTACACATTACAGGGGTTCATCAAAAGGAGGAGGCCAAGCAGGGGTGAGCGCAGACTGACAGTTGGCAATAACGCTGAGGTGGAGGTGGAGTTCATAGGAGATGTTCGTTTAGTTCTTTCTTCTGGATTTAAATTTTTATTAAAAGACATTTTCTATATTCCTTCATTTAGAAGGAACTTGATTTCTGTATCTGCTTTAGATAAACTTCATTTTGGCTTTAACATTAATGATGGTTCTATTGATATTTCATTTGAATCGCGAGTTATAGGTCAATGTTTATTATCTGGTGGATTATATAGTTTATGTCTATCTCCTATGAACATTTGTGCTACTTCCTATAATGTAGAAAATATTGTCAGTAAAAGACCTCTAATTAAGGAACAGTCTTTCATGTTATGGCATAAAATATTAGGTCATATCTCTAGGGAAAGAGTAGAGAGACTAATTAAAGAAAATATTCTCCCTACCCTTGACTTCAGTGATCTAGAGGCATGTATTGACTGTTGTAGGGGGGAGATGGCCAAGATTAAAAAGAAAGGCTCAACTCGTAGTTCAGGTTTATTGGAGGTTATTCATACAGACATTAGCGGCCCGTATTCTTCCACTCTCTGTAAGAACGTCTACTTCATTACTTTCATTGATGACTACTCCCGTTTTGGATATTTGTACTTAATTAAAGAAAAATCTGAATCTCTTGACAAGTTCAAAATTTTCAAAACTGAAGTTGAAAAGCAAATAGGGAAAGTCATCAAGATTGTTAGGTCTGACAGAGGTGGCGAGTACTTTGGTAGACATGATGCCTCCGGGCAACATAAAGGTCTGTTTGCCAGATACTTGGAGAGCTGCGACATTGTTGCCCAGTACTCCATGTCGGGTAGTCTTGAGCAAAATGGTGTGGCCGAAAGGCGCAATCGCACCCTTAAGGAAATGATGAAGAGCATGATGAGTAGGACGAATCTTCCTGAGTTTTTGTGGGGTGAGGCACTTAAGACTGCAGTGTATATCCTCAATAAAGTACCTTCAAAGTCAGTACCCAAAACACCATTCGAGTTGTGGACTGGTAGGCGACCCAGCCTTAATCATTTACGAGTCTGGGGTTGTCCTACAGAAGTTCGTCTTTATAATCCATCGGAGAGTAAAATTGCCCCCAGGTCTTGTCGTTGCTACTTCATAGGCTACCCAGATCATTCGAAGGGATTTAGGTTTTATTCCCCTCTAGGAGGATCCAGAATAGTAGAGTCACAAACAGCCAAATTCTTGGAATTAGATGTTGCTGATGAGCCAAGTTGTTCTCACCCAGTTAGTGAAGTCGAGGAAATCGTGCTCATTAATCTATCTGTGCCTTTATTGGAGAACCTGGTGGTGCCTGAACCTAGGATAGAACCTGTAGAGGAAGTGGAGCCGGTTTTACCACCGATTCCAATTGAGATTCATCCACAGATTCAGGAGGAACATCCGCCTGCTAGGAGATCCATTAGACAAAGAAGGCCAGCGATTTCCTCTGACTATGAAGTTTACTTGGGTGAGAGTGATTTTGACATTGGTCATGTGGTTGGCCCAGTGACATTTAATGAGGCTGTCTCTGGACCTCAAACTGACTTGTGGTGGGAAGCAATGAAAGACGAGATGGAGTCTATGAAGCTGAATAAAGTTTGGGAGTTAGTTGAGCTGCCTAAAGGTTGCAAACCCGTTGGTTATAAATGGGCATTTAAGACCAAAAAGGACTCTAAAGGGAATATCGAGTGGTTTAAGGCCAGACTGGTTGCCAATGGATTTATACAGAGAGAAGGTATCGATTACAATGAGACCTTTTCTCATGTTTCCTCTAAAGACTCTTTCAGAGTGATAATGGCGCTTGTAGCTCATTATGATTTGGAGCTACACCAGATGGATGTTAAGACCGCATTCTTGAATGGCGATCTTGCCGAAGAAGTTTATATGGTGCAGCCCGAGGGATTCAAGTTCGGTCATAGTGACCAACTTGTATAAGCATAACAAGTCCCTATATAGTCTGAAGCAGGCTTCTAGACAGTGGTATTTGAAATTCGATGAGGTAGTCACTTCATTTGGGTTTGAAGTGAACAAGGTAAACCGTTGTATATATCACAAGATCAGTGGGAGTAAATTCATCTTCTTAATTTTATATGTAGATGACATTTTACTTGCGAGCAGTGATTTGGCATTGTTGCATGAATCTAAGCAATTTTTGTCAAAGCACTTTGATATGAAGGATCTTGGTGAAGCATCTTTCGTCCTAGGGATTGAGATCATTAGGGATCGATCTCACCATACATTAGCACTCTCTCAGAGAGCCTATATAGAGCGTGTACTTGAGAGATTTAGCATGCTCGATTGTAAGCCTGGTGGCGTGCCTATGATTAAGGGTGATAAACTTAGCTTGTCACAATGCCCCATGAACGACACTGAGAGAGAGTCTATGAAGACATTCCTTATGCTAGTGCGGTAGGCAGTTTGATGTATGCCCAGGTCTGTACCAGACCGGACATTGCCTTCGCAGTAGGACTTCTAGGCAGATATCAGTCGAACCCAGGACCTTGTCATTGGGTGGCTGCCAAGAAGGTTCTAAGGTATCTGAAGGGGACGAAAGATTTTAAGTTGGTCTACCATAAGGTTGAGAATCTCGAATTGGTAGGGTATACAGATTCAGATTTTGCTGGGTGTGAGGATGATAGGAAGTCTACCTCGGGCTATATCTTTAAGTTTGCTGGCGGAGCCGTTTCATGGAAGAGTGTCAAACAGACACTCATTACATCATCCACCATGCACACAGAGTTTGTCGCTCTTTTTGGAGCTTCTACTCATGTTGTGTGGCTCAAGCACGTCATTACTGAGCTAAGGGTCGTCGATTCTGTAGCTGGACCCATCCGGTTGCACTGTGATAACATTTCTGCAGTTTTGTTCTTGATGAACAATAAAAGTATCACAGAGTCTAAACATATGGAAATTAAGTTTCTGACCGTTAAAGAAATGGTTAAGAAAGGTGACATTACGGTGGAGCATATAGGAACAGATGACATGGTAGTCGATCCACTTACTAAGGGACTTCGCCCTAACGTGTTTAAAAAACATGTCTGCAGTATGGGGCTTAAGGAATCAATTGATATGCTGGATTAGTGGGAGGCTACGTGAAGCTCCAATTCAAACATTTGTTACTTAATTAAGCACTTTAATGGTTTGTTATCAAACATTAAGAGAATATTCATGTTGAGTACCATTAAGTAGCGATACTCATGACGCGTTGTGATATATCACACTTCATTCAAAGGACTCGGACGAGTGTCAGTCTGAGCATAAGGCTTATGGGCACTTCATTTATTTTCATTAAGTCTTTGTATGTCCATTATGACACATTAAGTGAATTCTTAAGAAAGTGACATACGTGTTCTTTTGAGCACATAAAGAATTTCTCAAAGCATAGTTTAGTGCATTCATTCGAGAAATTGGTTGACCACCAAACTGAGATAACAATTATGTGTGCACATATTCTACATAATGTTATCCTAAATCCTAACCGTGTTTTGTCCATGTCAGTTGAATCTGGAAGCTACTGTGACCATGGAAGGTCCCGTGTCGCTCAATGATGCGGTTGCCGCCATGATTCAGAGTGAAGGATTTGGTTGGACCGGATTGACGTGAGAGTAGGCTCTTAATGTCACGTTCGCTAGTGGTACCCTTAAGTCTAGTGAAGATTTCATATGGAACGTCATGAGGTACGGTGAATCCAAGTCCAAGTGGGAGAATGTTAGAAGTTTTTCCGTGAGGTGGACTAGGTTCGCCGAGACGTCCCGATGAAGTCGTCCGCGGAAATTAGAGCCTATTAGACTCCCACGAACGCGCGTTAATTCAGTCGCGCGATCGATCGAAGTCTGTGATAGGTGGGCGAGATCGTCTCGTAATTTTGGGCGCAAAGTCGGTCTCATCCTAGGCATAATCTGATGGATATAAAAATTCATTTAATTTTGGAAGTTATATTTTGGTTTGAGGAATTAAATATTTTTAATTCCTCATTTGGTAACTCCTTTTGGGTTTTGTTTTGGCTTTTCCTATTAAAGGCCAAGCAAGAATTTTTAATCTATCTTTAATTGGTGAACTAGGGTGAAAGCCCGATATTTTTCTCTCTGCCTCCCTGGTGAAACCGCCCCTCCCTCTCCTTTCTCTCGTTCTTCTTGCATACAGTGTGGTTAGGGCGAGGATCAAATTTGGGAAAAGGGAAAGAGGCCGCTGAGGATAGATCTCCTTCATCCGTTCACAAAGGCAGACCGAATTTTTCCTGTTACTCCGCCGTCGGTAAGGTTCACTACCTCCTCTTCCATCCGGATCTGGGAATAGGATCGGCCGGCGACACTCGGAGACCGGCAACAGTTCAGAACTCGGTGAAAAATATTAGTGGCCGGGCTATCTACAGTGGCTGTGAAAGATATTAGAGCCCGACTGAAGGATCTCTGATCTTCATCATCAGATTACATTTTGATATCAGGTATATGATAATATTTTATCAGATTACATTTTAATATCAGGTATATCAGATTCATGCTAGATCTGAAGTTATTTTCTCCTGTTATTGAATTCTGTTTAAGTGTTGAATATTATCAAGCTCTGTTCTCTGAATATTATCAGATTGTTAATATCCTCATATCTTTTGATCTAACAATCATCAGGATCTCAAATTAAAATTGCCTATATCATTTACGGTCCATGATTATGGTCTATGGGAGATAATTATTTCACTATATATATATGTATTGTGATAACTCTCAAATTTGTAGAGATCAGAGTTGAATACATTTGTATGCTTGAAAGATCTACGAACACGGTGGACTTCATACGAAAGAATACATCACAGCTATTGTGCATTTCTGCAATCATGAAACATGAGCAGGAATCCAAGAACGGTACAAAATAATTCCGCACTTCATTTGATTTAACGTTCTATTTAGTTTTACAATATTTGTGTGTTTCTCAACTTGCGTTCTCAATTAGATAATATAGTCTGCGTTTAAAATTGCACTTGAGACAAATAATATTTGGATAGGAACGATCCTTGTGCATTCTGTTGTCGCAGCATTCAGTAAATTAACTATCCTTAATTCTTTGATAATACAATTTTGTAGCGACGCGCACCTTTAGTTTTTATCAACAGAGATATATTATTCGCTATAATCTTCATATTGCTTAACAAAAGGCCACGAACAGCCTTGGGCCAATTGCAAAGAAGGGCATCTACTATAACACGGGTACATCCCATAAGTTTGCAGTTTTATAAGACACCCCCTACTCAGTTACAAGACACCCCCTACTTAGTTAACATGCATTACGAATGCACCCCTCCGAGAGGGGAGGTTTATTGTACTTAATGTTAGAAATGTAAACTTGGAGGGGAGGTTTTGATATTTTTAAAAAGTAGAGAAGTCATTATTATTATGCAAAATGTCAAAGGAGGTCTGAGTTATTAACACTTATTTAAAATGAACAAGGTTAGCCTAGTGTTTATGTACTCAATTTTGTTTATTTTATTTTTTCAATCTTGGGTGATTGTGTCAATATAATCAAATAAAGTCATCGTAGAGCTTTCATCAAACATGATAACAGCAGTTGAGATGACTATTACTTCATAATAACCTTATGTACTCAATTTTGTTGATAACCTTAATTATGCCTAACAAACTCAGTTGACTCACATAATTAAACAAGTACTTATGGAATTCGATCACCACTAGATGAGAAAAAATTGCATAAAAGATGTAAATTCAAAGCATTCACTTTCATATCTGCTGTTTTGCTAGTCATATGATCCAATTTACTTTTTAAATCAGTTTAATGAATTTTGCATATGGTTTGCTGCGAACTGGTCATATTCACCCGAATTGGGCATACCAAGTATCCTTGTTATTTCATTGATAGAAAAACATAACTCTTTGGAGCAAAAAAAAACATTCCTCATAACAACAAAACATGACATCAGAACATATAGTAGAGGTATGTTTTGCGGAAGTCGGAGACTTCTAAGATTTGTAAAACTCCGACTTCATGTAATATTAACTTCTTTTGTTCATCCAAAATGCATATTACATTACATGTTTATACACAAACATTTGACAAGTAACATCTTGAACTAAGAGTGTGTGGTTTGGAGGTATACATTTTCTTCTCCATGACCCTATAACAAAGCTGTTAAACAACATACATTATATTCTGCTAGAAGTATGTTTTGATATGCATGATATTATGTTTGATCTACGTAATATTATGTTTTGATCTCTATGGAGACTGATTTTGATCTATACAGAGATTGAATTCGATCTCCATGGCGATCAAGTAATGCCACCTGTCACAATCATGTAACTCCCGAACGAAAATCTCACTCTGGGGCACAGATCCAAAAATTTTGTCATCCTTTGGCGAAGAAATCCTCTGAAGCGTGTATCCAGTCTCCTTCGGTATGCTTCTCGTCGTCCTCCTCGCCTCCGCACTCTCCTCCCATGCCACCTCCTTTATCTCTCCCGCACTCTTTTTAGAGAGACAAGGATTCTATGCGGAAGGAAGCGAGTATAAATACATCAATTTGTAAAAGAGAGTACGAGGAGGTGACCCAGCGATACCTTCTCCCTTTTCACTGACCTTCTCAGCGACCCAATTTGCTGCATCCGCCACCCCCCCCCCCCCCCCCCCCCCCCCTCCTTCCTCATGCTTATTCACTTTTTCCTCCAAAAATCCATATTTTGTACATGAAAACAAGTTTTCATTGATGTTCACACAACATCAGGTCGTAGAGACAGCCGGGCCGCAGAGAGAAATTCATACATAAACCCTATATTTGTTCTTACAAATTCCAGTATGAAACAGAGTTGTTTAAAAAACTCTAAAGAAGAAAGCTAGAAGACTGGAGGAGTCAGCAAGCAGAAGACACTGGTGGAAGCCATCTATAGCCAGTTGCGTGAACAATAACGAAAAGCTTTATTGCAGCCAGTTGTATGATCTGAAGGAGAAGGGATCCGGCGATCTGCATGCATGAACAACAACAAAGAGATGGGGAGACATCAGGTCACACTGAGAGTAAATCCGAGAAGGAGAAGAGGAGAGCAATCAGACACCCAAATCTTTTTGATTAAGATGAATGTTTGTGCGCCCATATATTTTTTGTTAGAAATTTTATTTATAAACATTCATTTCATAAATGTTTATTGGAGCCTTGTACGGTGTTTGGTGTTTGGCTCCTCATTATAGATGAAAAGCTCCAAAACCAAATTGGAGGGAATCCAAATTATTTGGAGGGAAACCTTTCATGAATGAAAGGATGAACCTTTAGTCCCACCTTGCATATTAGCTCTCTAGCCAAAGAGTTTATATATGTTTTCACACCTTCTTATTTGTTCAAAAGAACATAAGGAGAAACTATGAACCACGCGCGCGCGCACGCACCGCACCGGACCGGATCCGGATGTCAGATTTGGGATTTGGGGAATAATTGAATTGAATTTTTTGTTCAAAATAGTTTCAGAGTCTTACTCGGAGTTGCGTCGATTAGAATACGGAGCTGAATAGATTTCGACGTACCGTCGTCAAGCCGCTGAAATTGGCGTGACGTCGAATGGAATTCGACGCATGCGTCGATAGAACTCGACGCTTGCGTCGATAAGCCTTGCGTCGTTAGGTCCTGTGTCGATAGAGCTTGACGTACCGTCGATATGATGTCGACGCACGTCGATTTGCTTTCACGCGTTCCGCCGTTTTACGCGTTTTCTTAACCGCTCTTTTTATGCGTGTTTTCCGCCATTATTTACGTTGGAAATATTCAACGTAAATCTTCCCGATTATGTGCCTTCCTTTTGTAACCGTTAATCTTTACATGCTCTAAAATATTGCCGTTTTCAAGATCCTTTTTCTCCGGCTATTTTCTGTCTATATATATTCTCGTTCTTCTCAGAAAGAATACACTATTACACGCTCTTCTGCTCTCTCTGTTTTGACGATCTTCTACGAGATTCCTTTTCTTTACATTTGCTTCATCAAGTGATTGTTCGGGTGCTCTGTGCTTCTTCGGTGTCCGCGCACATCGGAGTTTCGGGATCTAGCCGGGTATTGTACCTTGGAGGAGTGAGCATCGGTTGAAAGCCCTGCCGGAGGGTGGTGCAACTTCTTTAGGGCAGTGATCACACGCCTTACCCAGGCTCGATTCTAAACTATAAATTATTCTCTTTTATTTCTCACCTCGTTCATGAAATATTATTGATATTACTGTTTATATATTTTTATATATCTTCTGCTGTTTCTGTAAAAGATTTAAAAACGAAAATATATGTTATTTTTATATTAATATAAGAATATAAAAGAAAATATTCCATCATTTTTGGCTGCAAATAAAATTTTTTTGTGTGCATATGACGTTTTGGTGCACATATTCAAACTTTGTGTGCACGTAACATTGCTCTTAGTTTTCTTCACCGTAAGAGCGTTATATTGGTCGGACTTATATTTGGTGCGGAAAACATGATTAAATAAATAATTGTTTAATTTTTGAAGATGAATCGACCCATAATGTATGTGTGTATCATGTCTTAAAATTAGGGTGTGAAAAAAATAATTGAAGTACCGAGAACCGGAATCGAACCGAACGGTTCGGGTCGGATTTGGTTCCCATAATGCCAAAGCCAACAATTCGGTTCGGTTCACGATTCCACGGGAAGGATACCCAGAACCGACACGTGGACCAAAAACAATGCTAAAGATTTTTCTTGAGATGTTTATAGTCGTATGACTTAATACGTGAAAATGATTGAGAATATAATCGAATGACTAAAGGAAATAATTTTTGAGCTCAGGTAATTGTATGACTTCAATGTTATATAGAATCATGATTCAATTATTTTGAGACAATGATAGTTTGTATGACAAAAAATCACGAGTTAGAAGAGTAACTTTATTATTATTATTTTTTTTTTTTTGAGACATGGGTATATTCGAGAATCGAACCGAAGTGAGCGGTTCGGATCTGGTTTTATACTTTAGGACCGTGGGTCAAATCTGATTCCAAAATTTTGAAAATGAAGCTATATGAGTCGGTTCTTGGTTTTGGGTGGAGCCAAACCAAACAGAGTTGCACCCCTACCTAAAATAGAGTAATTTTAAGTGCAAACCAATTTTTGGTTACGTGCAAACCACAAAATTTTACGTGCAAATCAACCTGTTAAGTGCAAACCAACTGAAAAAACACCTACCTCTTCGACTACCCCACGTTGAGTCTCAACACCACCTGAATCAATTCCCAGGCCCAAGCGCGCGACGCGGCTACTTACAGCGATGGCTCCAAATTGCACATCCTCCTCCTCCGAGGCGCCGACGACCCTTGTTTCGCCTCCGGCTTCATCTGCCCCGCTCCATGCAAAGACAGGTACCTCTTCTCCATCTTAGCCGTCAACACCAGCCTGGATTCCGAGCTCATGGACTCATCCATGTCCCCGCCGGCAATGCTCTGGTCCGCCAACCGCCACTGCCTCGTCACCAAGAACGCCACCCTCCACTCCGCATAAGACGATGACTTGATCCTCCGCGATGCTGACGGCAGACTCATCTGGTCAATCAACACATCAAACCTGTCCGTTTACGCCATGACCCTTACTTACTCTGACAACCTCATCCTCCTCAACGATAACAACTCCGTTTGGTCCTCCTTCGATAAC
This sequence comes from Dactylorhiza incarnata, assembly GCA_033032865.1. NCBI lineage: Eukaryota > Viridiplantae > Streptophyta > Magnoliopsida > Asparagales > Orchidaceae > Dactylorhiza > Dactylorhiza incarnata. The sequence goes on along the minus strand of JAWHQI010000192.1, from coordinate 1,888,106 downwards.
CCAACGGACACGTTTTTAAGCGGACAGACGCTGAAGCAGGGGAGGAGCCTCACTTCCAATTTCTCCGCTACTAACGTCGGTCGTGGATGGTTTTATCTCTCACTTCAAACCCAAGGTTTATATGCCTTCGTCGATTCACACCCTCCCCAACTTTACGCTAAGCTAATCCAATTGCAAGATTTAGCCCTGTGAAACGGACATTCCAGTTGCCCTGTGAAAGGATGTCGGCTTTGTAGTGCCAAGGACTCGCCGACTGCCGACGGAATGCAACTGGAGGATTCGCCAGCCGTCGAGGGGTCTTCTACTACCGACCGCCATCGGAGATGCGTTCTTCTGCTCGCAGAAACGAGAAGAGAGGATGCAGGCTCGCAATCTTTCCTGGAGTGGACGAACCGGATGAAAAAACCATATGGTTTGCACCTAGCCATAAGAGTGTTTTGATTATTTTAATCATATTTATTATTGAGTTTTTTTGGGCGGTTTGCATCTAGCCATAATAGGTATGCACATGACAGGACTCTTAAAATAAATGCGTTTATATAAGCAGCCCATGTTTGGCTGTTGGCAAACCGAAGATAATAGCAACCAAACAAAGCATTATTCGTTGCCCAATCGCCAATATAGGTATTGGCAGCCCAAAATAAAAAAAATGCATTAAACCATGTTTTTTTTTTTAAACCATGTTTACTTAATAAAATCTACCAAAACAATGAAAGTAAATAAATTGTCTCGCATAATGAATAGTCTATTGTTCTTATACAAACACTCAAAATGAGAATATAATAAAGATTAATATATAATGAAGCATAACAAATTTGCAATCTCTTCAGTCCCACAAAATGAACCCCCTTGCACAATGAAAGTAAACACATTATTGTAAATATTAATTTCTAAAAAATCTAAAATGGATTAATAAATAAGTGTTGTTAAAGAACTCATCATATTGCACACACTTGTAACAATGCTCATGTAGCTTCAAATGTCATAAAATTTCAATATGTACATGTAGAATAATTTATAATTATGATGCAACAAAATTTGTAACAAATCAATATTTAAAAAATAAGCATGCATATCATATTAATCTTACAGACGCCGACATCGACTGATGTTTCTTCGGAATAATCTCCATAGGTCAACAATTTCATAGATACCTCGGAACTCATTTCAATCTAAATCCAAAAAAAAATTTACAACCTAAGCCAAAAAAACATAGATATTGTTTACGAAAACTACAAAAAACTAGAAAAGGTTCCCTAAGCGTCCCCGTTCATTTTGACAGAATTGGGGGATTGGAATTAGACCCACAATTCCAATTTCGTCGTTCGTTTAACAAATTAAATGCATGGAATTAGAATTAAATCCAATTCCACCGTAATCTCATATACCCTAATTCCAGTCCACGCCAATTCTTACCTCGCGACAAGGGTTTTCGCAATTCCGCAGCCCTCCTGTTCCACCTTTTCCTCTCCCGCGATGTGAAGGATCCCAACCTCCAGAAATAGTGTGTACCCCTCTTCTTCGCCGGCGACAAGCCCTTCATCTCCGACGACAAGCCCATAGCAACCTCCAGTCGGTCTTCTCCAGCGACGATGTGCATATTCGGCCCCAGTTTCTCACATTCGGCGACGGCGTACACCTCTAGTCGATCGGTGAAAAAGACATGTGCCCCTCTTCTTCTCATGCGCTCCCCTTCTTTCCGGCTCCAGTAGATCTTCTCCAGCGACTGTAAATCACTTCATAGCCATTTTTTGTTCTTCTCCGGGACATTCTTCTTCTCCGACTCAGTTTTTTATCGTTTTTTTTTTTCAGTTGCACATTTACAACCCTTCATGTGAAATTTTCTCCTGTGATATTCATCTTCTTCAGGACAACATTTTGATTCCACGACATTTTTTTTCCAACCGCCTTCCTTAGGTGAGATTCACTTATTTTGAATTTATTTATTACACAACATTTAAATAACAATGTATATGTGATTAATATTCTGAAAATTTTTTGTTGGTGGACTATCCTTCGTGAATATGTTTGTTTGTGTATGTGAATGTATGTGAATGTGTGTGAATGCGTATGTGAATGTTTGTGGGGATGTGTGTGTTGGTGTCACTTAAAGGTGTGCATGTATATGAAGGTGTAAGTGTGTGTTGGTGCTGGCTATCTTGCGCCTTATAGGTCCACCAGATATCACCTTAAAGAGTGGTTCGTACAGGGCAATAATCCCTCAAACTACAAAGAGTTATTTAATCTACGTCATTCAAAGGCAAGAAATGTGATTGAGAGAACATTTGGCCTACTTAAAAAACGATGAACTATCTTGCGTGGACCATCCTTCTTCGATATCAATGTGCAGGTTCAAATCCAATCGTTGAAGACACACCCAACTGTAAAGCATTACATGAGTAAGGTGATCGTCAATTGGGGCAACATAGACATGTTGTGCGGGGTGGATAGAGCTACTGGAGCTCAAGTTGCGACTGCAACAGAGGCTATGAATGAGGTTAACATAGAAGCACTTGTGGATGAAAACATCGTTGAAGAGGTCGAACCAAGACCAAAGAAGAAGAAGAAAAAGGTTGCAGCTGATATTATTGCAGATGTGATTACATCAATTGCAAGGAACATGGAGCAGGAGACCAATGTACCAGTTCAGCCGAGATAGCTATCGAGAGCCGATAGGATATATGCGGCACTTGCAGATATTATTGATTTGATTGAGCAGGAGATCATCAAGGCTATCGATATGTTGAACATTGATGTAGCAAAGAGTGACGTGTTTATGGCTCTACCAGTATCTATCAGGAGGACATGGCTACACATGCATCTTGATGATTGAATGTGTGCGACCGGAGACATTATCAGTTTTTTGTTGAACCTTGTTTTGAGAGATGGACTTTAGAATTATTATTCTATGTATTATGTGAACTTAGTTTATCTTGGTAGAAATTTTGATAGTTTAGTATTTCTCTACAATTTTGTCAGTTTTTTATAAATTGAATTTAAATTCTATCAATTAATTCTAACATGCAATCGAACAACGAAAATGTTAATTCCAATTTCACTACCAAAATTCTTGCATTCAGCCAAACAACAAAATTAGAATTTAGTTCAATTCTTATTCCTGCAAAATTAGAATTGGTCCAATTCCAATTCCATTCCCCCAATTCCATCCATATGGTCCGTTCGGCGCGCAGGTATTGGCTTTGATCAGAAAATCAATATCTGCAGGAATTGATTTTTTGCAGAAAGCCAATTATGTTTTTTGGCTGCAGGATGATATTCGGTGAACAGAATTGGAATTGATATCAAAAAGTTGTTCAACTGCGCAAAGGCATTAGCTTTCTGGAATTGAAATTCTTTAGAATTTATATTTTTTAAAATTTAACCATTAAATCAAAGTAATAATAAATAAACATTGCAAACGATCAAATCCATAAGCATTGTCCATAAATAAATGTATAGAAATAACAAATGATCTAGATAAAAAGTCCATCGTCCATAAGTTAAAACATCAAACTATCGATCAAACTGCATTCAGAGTCATGTGCCCTTCGACTTGTCAGACAGTCTCTTGAATATGTCACTAGGTTTGGAGAAACACTAGGTTTGGAGAAACACAAAAGTTAAAAAATTCATCCATTTTCCCTCTAAATGATAAAGAAGATGAAAAATATTATTTAGGAGGTAAAAAAAATCAAAAGGAGGTGATATAATGCCATATTTTGGAATTTCTTGAGGAGAATGGCCAAATACAAAATGGGGAAGGACAGACCTTCCGGAGGAGTTCGCCGGCGTCCAAGGCTTCTTCTCCGGCGGTTTTCAGCGGCCGGCGGCGGGGAATCGAGGGTTCGCGGTTGAGAGGGTGAGGGTATCACGAGACGGCGAGGGTTTCGCGAGCGAGCGAGGGTTTCAGGAGAAAACACGGGGATAAGACCATCTTTACTTGGGTTGCTATTAGAGAAGAGTAAAATCAAATTTTAAGGCTTCGTTTGGCTAGGCTTATTTGCTCCGGTGACTTTGGACAAAAAAGTCATTGTCATAGAATGTATGTTTGGTATGACAAATGTTACTACCGTTACCAAGAAAAGAAACTAGTTTTGAGCCTAAAATATTTGATATGACAATGACGTTTGTCCAAACTCACCAGACCAAATAAGCCTGCCAAACGAAACCTAAGTGTTTTTTTATGTTCATTGGGGCTACCAACAGCTAGCCAATAAGGGTTGCTTATATAAACACCCTAAAATAATTAAGAAAATTAGCTATTTCAGTACTTTGAATTTTACCTTATAATCGCCATCTTTTAAACTCATCTAAAATAAAATAAAAATACGTAATATTTAAATATTTCAACATTAAAATTTCTCCTCCAGACCAGTTTTATAAAGTGTGTTTATATTGGTATCCCTCAAATGGCTATTGGCAGCCCCAATAAACTAAAACAACACATGAAATTTAATTTGACTCTTCTCTAATACCAACTCCACTTAAAGACTCTTTATTTCCGCCCGTTTTCCCGTTCTTGTCGAAATGCCTTGAAAACTTCTGATTTCTAGCCGTCAGTCGCCCACAATCGTCGGAGAAAAACTCTTCGACACCGTCAAACTCCTCTGGATATTTTTTGGCAACACCGATGAACCCTTCGAAAATCTCGAATATTTATCGCTTATTTTTCTCCTACTTTTAATTTTTTTTGTACCTCCTAAATAATATTATTCATTTACTTTACCATTTAGTGAAGGGACACCCTTCAGAGAGCTGTGTGCGGGGGCGCGTCCTGATGGTCGGACCGCAACGATGTGTTCTAGAGTGTGGCACAAGGGTCATCCTGGAGAACAAAGCGTCTTCTGGAGAACGGAGTTCAGGGAGCGTACTGGAGAGCAGAGCGCCTTCTGGAGAGTGGAGATCCTTATAGAGAGTGAAGCGCCTTCTGGAGAGTGGAGATCCTTTTAGAGAGCGAAGCGCCTTCTGCAGAGCGGAGCACCTTCTGGAGAGCCGAGTGTGGGGCGCGAGCCATAGACTGGAACACCTTCTTGAGGGTGGAAGACCTTTTGGAGAGCGGAGCGCCTTTTGGCGGGCGCATTACCTTCTGGAGAGCGGAGCGTCTTCTTGAGAGCGGAGGACGTTCTGGAGAGCGGATCGCCGTTTGGAGGGCGAAGATCGTCGTTTGGAGGGCGAAGATCGCCTTTTAGAGGGCGAAGATCCTTCTAGAGAGCGGAGCTCCTTCTGGAGAGAGGAACACCTTCTGGAGCGGAGTGTGGGGGCGCGCACTGGAGCTGTATGAGCATCTTCAAAAAATTGGAGCACGGAGGAGTGCGCTGAAGCCGGGTGATCACTATGGTTGCGTGTTCACGGGAGTGCTCGCCGAAACATCATATTCAATTAGGGGTGCAAGCGATTCGGTTTGGGTCGAATAGGACCCAAACCGAAACCAAACCGAAACCAAACCGGAAAGTGTCGGTTATTTATTTTCCCAAACCAAACCTAAACCGATCGGTGCGGTTCACTAATTAGTCCGGTTTGGGGTGATTTTTCGGAGCGATTTTTGGTTTTATTAGAACATTTTTTAAAACACAAAATTGATATTATTATTTTTATATTATATGATGTATAAATACACTTGAAAATCATGATCAACTAATCTTCATTTTAAATTTACTATATCTAAGTTTGTTTCAATCAACTTGTGAGTCAAAATAATTATGTTTATAAAATTTCTAAGAGAAAAAAATCATACCATAAGTAAGAAAATATTATGAAATTTGAATATTTAAAAAAAATGTGAAACTATAGAATATATTTACGACAAATATTGATATTAATTCTGAATAGCCATGAAAATAAAATTCAAAAATTTATGATATCTACATTGCTTCTCAATCATCATTCTACAGCTTACCATGCACCAAATAAACATATAAATTCAATACGACAAATTTACTAAGATGCACATGTAACAATCTGTCATTGGTTATGATCAATATTTAGAGCCATCAAAGCAATCGTAGCCATCCATCTATTGACCGTTATAAGAAATTAAAGAATAAGCGAGAAGGCCAAACTAACAAAAACATGAATATTAACCATCCCATTTTAATCTTCCCAATCTAATGAAACTAGTGATTTTTCTAATTATATATATACAAGTGGGGCACGGGACCCCTACAACTCCGTCTCTATGGTCAACCGCGACAGTACCCCAACCGCAATAGGCTCGAGACTCCGTTCCTATCAATTATTTAATGCAACTTAAAATAAACAGAATATCAAAAAATAATTATACATTACTTTTTAATTTTTGAGCTCTACGAAAATCTTTTTGAATTTTATGAATTTCTATCATTACATTTAATAGTTTAATTAAAATTTTCATTTTGCACCCTAATTAACTTAAAACTTAATTTTTACGATGATTTAAGATGATTATGGTGAAAAAGTAAAATTAATGAGGGTTATCCACCTATTTCTAAAGTCTAAGGTTATTGACATAAATGTATAACTTAAGGTGGGTTATCAACAATTTAGCCAGGGTAGTTTACCAAGTACTCCCCTCTAAGTTTGCTAAATTACAAGTTACACCATCTATCTTTTGAAATTACAAAAATCTCCATTGTAAGTACATTTCATAACATGCATGCACACAAATACCGCCTTGGAAGTTTTTGTGCATTCATGTTATGAAATGTAAATTTACAAGGAAGGTGTTTATAATTTAGTTCTAAGCTATGAGAAGGAAATATACAAACCATAAGCCCTAAAGAAATTAAATCATGGTTGGTTGGTGCTGTCAAGAACGCGGTGGTCATGAACCGTCGTTCGTGAACACCCGACCTCACCTAAAGAGCTTCATTCACTTTTATCTTAAAAACTAGTTTTCTTCTCTTGGTGGACGTCATAACCATTGTCATGCCAAACATACATTCTATGACGGCGGCGTCTTTGTCCAAACTTGCCGGAGCAAAAATGCCGCGCCAAACGGATCCAATAACTGCCTTGAAAAAAACATAATTTTTCACTAAATTGTCAGAAAGGTAAAGAAGGAATGCATTTATTAAATAATTAAAAAAACATAAAAAAACTCCTAAAATGGAAAATGAACCCAACATAATACATGGTTCATCGTTTTTACAAGAAGACAACAACGGAGGGAAAGAAGGATCACATAACAGTTATATATAATAATCCCTGTAACATACTTACACAGTAACCACAACTCCTGCAGCTTCAGCGCCCATCAAGGCCTGCCCAAAAATAAAAGAACACTAATTGCTGCAACCCTGATTCTGTATTCCCCCCAAAAAAAAAGAATCAATGCACATTTTTTCTGGATTTATTCTTAAAGAAAGTATGGAAGTGGGAGATAAACCACAAATAAAAACTCGAGCCTGTCGAGAGAAGGTCGGGTTCGATTCATGACTGCACGGCAAGCCTCTGGAGATGCTCGCAGAACACTTGAAGGCTGACATCGTCCGTAAAGATTATATCCGAGCCGGGGGCGACCTCGTGTGCGGAGTTATATGTGGCTGATGGGTTCAGCTTGGCTAAGAGAAATCTTGCCTGCAGAATAAATTGAAGATCAAGCATCCAAAAGAAACTTCATACGAAAGATAAAATACTCTGATATTTTTCATAACATCCTAAATTCTCCAACCAGCACTCTGTCAATTATTGGACCAAGTGGACTTGCGGCTCAGAGGTGCTAGTGTCACTATTTATGGTGAAGTTGAAATAGAATGCATAGCAATTCTGAGTTAACTTTAATTGAAAATTTTGTCTACGGAGAACCCGCGAAGGAGATGATCAGGATTTGTTTTTCTAAACTTAAAGCCTCAATGGGCATTATTTTGTTGGGCTTTTGGATGACCGGAACGTATCGACCCAACCCACAACCCACAATATCTGAGGTGTTGTCAGCCAAGATTGACTCAGAGGAAAAGCACAAGAAAAGAGACATGATCTTGGTCTAGGCCTAAGAAAACTGGAATCCAAGAGAGAGAGAACCCTAGTAATTTTGTTCTAATAAGAAACTAGTGTACTCTCAAACAACTTAGCAATTTCATATAAAATTACGGTTGAGAATGCAAAGAGATACTACTAACTAGTAAGGCTTCGTTTGTCGCGGCGGTGGCGGTCGTAAACGCGGTGGTTATGAACCGTCTTTCATGAACGCTCGACCTCACCTAAGAACTTCATCCACTTTAATTCTCAAAACTAGTTTTATTTCTTGGTGACGGTCATAACCGTTGTCAAGCCAAACATACATTCTATGACTGGTAGTGTTTTTGTACAAACTCACCGGAGCAAAAAAGTCACGCCAAACAGAGCCCAAGTCAACCAGGACGTGTCAAACATGTCATGTGATAACTACGGTAGTGATTGTCGACCTCTTTGTAACGGCCCGGTCAGGCATTTGCCAACCTCTTTGCACTTTGTGATGACATGGCCAACATAGCAAAGCATCTTTTGGGTATATGCTAATATTTACTTCCATAGACACATTTTAGCCGTTCATTCTTGATTCTAATTTCCATAAATTGCAATTTAGGGTTGTATTCCGCGTTATCATTTTCTTAGAATGAATTATAAAGATAAAAAAGTATCTCTACTGTTGTCCAATGAACTTTTCACATGCATTTAACCGTTTTTTTAATTACAGCATATGATCAGCAACGGTAGCAGCACAAATCACATTATTCCACTCAGTTTTGCAAGTTTTACACTTGATTTTTTTCTTAAATTGCAGCATATCATCAACATCATACACACCAGTCACCTTAATTTAATGATTCTTGTTTGCTTTTTTTATTATCATTTGATATAGTTTTATATTAACTTCATTTGGTGTTCAATCTGATTTGTGGCTAAATCTTTTAAACCGCCGAACATTTTTAGAAAACAAAACTAGTATAAACAAAGCTAATAAATTTAATAGGCTGCCCAGTTTGTCATACATTTACGTTAACAGCATTTGGTGTTCATTCTGATTCATAGAGGCCAGCTAATGAAAATGCCTTGTTAATTAAAAGCTATAATATAGCTTATAACTATGTTTATAACATAGAAACTGTGCAAATCACATACAGCGTGGTTATAAATTCATGGAACAGATTAGCTGCTCTGCTGGGGAAGGAAAAAAATCCCACAAAAAGGTACCTGGGAGCCATGCTGGTCACAAATAACTAATCTTGGGACAGGAAATCTATCTCTGATTATGATCTGAGCATCATCATTTGGAGCTTGTAAAAGAAGACTGAAAACCTGAAAAAAGAACCATATAAAGGCTCTAATACGTAAGAGAGATAAATAAATGTATATATATATATAAGTGAGAGGAAAGAAGAAAAGAGAAAAATTAAAGAAAACACAGAATATGGTGCTTTTCTCTTCAAAAATCCGGCTCTAAAGTATTTCATTTGAAGAACTATGTTGCCCACCAGGGGAAAATGCTTAGTGTGCAATTTGTTCATTTGTATCAAAAATATGAAAATAAGTTCACATTAACGAGTTACAAGGAAGCCTCACTTTAAATATCAAACATGTCTTCCCACAAGTGACTTGCTAAGCATATTCCTTTATTTTTTTCCATATACTATTCAAAAAGTCAGTTACTTCAGATTCCACTGCCCATCCGTCTCAACCAACAAAACAAACTAGACTAGAAATTTCAAGGGGGAGAGAAAACAGAGATATTTTCATGAATAATAATATATTAAAAAATTGTTATATGCAGAGCGAAATCGTCTATCCACAAATTTTTACTATTTGCAGCTCTAAAAAGAACAAAAATTGTTATCCACAATTTTTTTTGTTATTCCCAGATCAGTGCAGAAAATAAAAATAAAAACAGAAGGCATTCTATCCATATGCAACTACAAGTACTCTATTTTAGAAAAAAAAATTGGATTTTCTTAATCCAATTAGTGAGTGTATACATTTACTTAGAAGTCTCCGGCATAAAAGACTAACTATTATACGGGCACATGAAATCTTGAATAATAGAGTGATTTCAATAAGAACTCTCTGTAAGTTCGTGGAGAAACTATAATAAAGCAAAATTACAACAGAAAAAGAAATTGAAAGCTCGCATAACTTTTTATTCCTCAAATTATTGATTAGAAATTTGGTTTGTGGATAGAGGATATTTAATTCAAATAAATGGTTAGATATTTAATTTGCGGATAGACAATTTGCTCGTATAACAATTCCCTAAAAGAAACACCCCTAAAATGAACAAAAACCATCAAACAAACATATAGTTAATTTCTAGGTAAAAGAGAGATATTTCATATTTGGTTATTAGAAAGCAAAAAAACAAATTGTGACTTGCCTAAACATTAGAAACACGGCTTTATTTTCTTTAAATCAAATTCTACATGACCACCAACTAATCAAAGCATATCATTCAATAATTAAACGAAATCTAGCAGAAAAAATGGATAATACAGAGATAAAAATGTCAGGCAAAAGCCTGATAGTGCGTATAATGGATTTCAGAGGTCATGTCCTTTTTTTAGTGCTGCTACAAGATAAAATTTGTCCACTAGGTAAAATATAAACCAGAATGCCAGCTTAAGAATGAAGATCTTGCCTTAAGCAGTCCGCTATAACATCTCTCATTGATATAACCAAAGAAAAAGTACAATCTGTGGTGATGATAATAATACTTCCTTTTCAACCAAATAGATTAATCAAAAAAGGTACTAAAGAAACTTTGTTATGCTCACGAAATTATTAGGTACCAATAGTGATATGAAGTAAACAAATTAGTAATGATCCTATATGCATCCGGCACTTTCAGAATGGAATGGCTGGAATCTACATCAAATCAGGGTTTCTTAGAAGAAAGAAAATGTAAGATAAGAACACACCTTTCACAAAAACTCAGGATCCATGCCTCGCACTTTTCAAAGTGAAGAATGAAGATTTGACCTTATTGATGTAGGACGGGTAAAACAAAGTAAAGGTTGACTCCAAAAGTGACTAAATAAATGATAAACTAATCTGATGGCTAAACTTGCAATAATAAACGTCATAAATAATATGACACAATAATCGTGATAAGATTGATCGTCTAGTAAGATAACAAATAATATAGTACATGTACATGAAAGTAAATGTAAAAACAAGCAAGACTCACTAAGTCATAGGATACCTTGGTACAAGGATTACAGTACAATATTCTGATATGCTAGAGTCGTATTGAGATCAATTGGATGAAATTTGCATTGCATTAAACAAGCATAAGGATACAATCGAGAGACAAGCTCTCGCCAAGCATCTGGAGGCTGGGTCCTCCTTGACACTCCACTCTCCAAGAGAGCCAAAACCTAAGACTCAAAAGGATGCTAATCTAAAGACACTACCACTCATATATATAGGTGAGTGGGGAAATACAAAGTGCAATAATGCTCATGGGCTACATAGACTAATAATGTGGCGGCCCGCATCACATCAACACGCCCCGCCCAAAAAACGACCTTGTCCTTAAGGTCGAGGGTCGAAGGGGTCATCAGAAAGCGTCAGTGGATCCAAATCCCCGAAGTCCGGATCATCATCTTCGGATCAACGCAACACAAATAGATTTCTGAGAGGGCAGGCGTGGGAGGGCGAGAAAAGTTGCTCGCATGGAAAACGGAGGCCCTTGCGACGAACCTCGATTTGTTGTTGGTAAGACAAATGATGGGGCCATCGGGGTGCATGTGGAAGCGAAGCTGGAGGTTGCGGAGACGGGATCAGTAGCTGGGGACCAGGTGGGGGCAGAGGGTCCAAGCGCGGAAGAGGTGTCGGTAATGGCCGCGGCTGTTGGGGCAGCTGGGTCGAGGAGGATGGTGGAGTTGGGTAGAGTTTCTCGTTGAGATACCTAGCCTACTCGATTGCGCGGGAAAGAGTAGACGGGTTGTGGACCCGAAGGCGCGCACAGAGGTGGGGGTGGAGACCCACCAGGAAATAGCCCAAGTAGTGATCGGGGGCTAAGTCGGGAATGTGCGTAGCGACCACGATGAATTCGTCGATGTAGGTGGCCACAGAGTCAGACTGGCGGACGGAGCTAAGGTGCTCAAAGGCATTACCCGCCTGGCGGTTGTCGTAGTGTCGGAGGATTCCTCCTTCAATGTGGACCAGAGGAGGTCTGGTACCTGCTGGCCGGGAACGGTTTGAATTGGTGGCAGTGGAGGAGGGGCCAAAGGGCGATTAACTGTCGTGGTCGTAAGTCCTCGAAGGAGGATAGTGAGATCCGCCAGCTGGGCTTCGATGTGATCCATGCGCTGGGAGTCCAAGATGGCAGTGGTGGTGTTCTCGTCGGCGTGGAAGGCCAATGACGAGTCGTGGGCATGAAACAGCGGCTAGGTGTAACGGCGAGGAGCGACGGAAGGCTGCAATAGCTGTAGGAGGGCGGCCCGACACGGCGGAAGGCGGCGAGGAGGAGCGGTCGCTGGAAGGCCACAAAAGCCACAGGAGGGCCTCCGACATGCGGGGGAAAGAACTAGAGAAGGCGTTGGTGGAGGTGGGCGGCTCTGTACTCAGCGGAATCGCCGTTGGAAGGATGAGGTGGAGCTGGACAGGCCGGAGCAGCCGCTGGAAGGGGCAGAATGCGGCGAAGGCGTAGAAAAAGCGTTGGCGCAGTCGCTGGAGGAGTCGGGCGAGAGTGGCGAGGCGGTCGTCGCTGGTAGCGGGCGCGGGATCGCGATGATGGTCGGTTGGATCGTGGAGGAAGACGCGCGACAACAGAATTTCGCGGAATCGGAAAAAACATATTAGCGGGGCGGAAAGCCGCACTCGTGGAATTGGAACGAGACGAGGCGATGTAATTAGGGTTCGGTGGAACCCTAAACGAGGGCAGGTCGGACCAGTTGATACGCTAGAGTTGTATCGAGATCAATAGGATGAAATTTGTATTGCATTAAACAAACATAAGGATACAATTGAGAGACAAGCTCTCGCCAAGCATCCGGAGGCTGGATCCTCCTTGACACTCCACTCTCCAAGAGAGTCAAAACCTAAGACTCCAAAAGGATGCTCATCTAAAGACACTACCACTCATATAAATAGGCAAGTGGGTAAATACAAAGTGCAATAATGCACATGGGCTACATAGACTAATATTGGCGTGTGGCGGCCCACATCGTATCATATTCCAACAAACTGAGAATGATCACAACATTCAACACGAAAATCACAACCATATAATAACTCACAATAATCATGGGGTGGAAGGCTCGGTAGATGTCCAGTGAGATGTCGGTGGCCAGAGGGGCGACGGAAGGCTGAAACTGGAGAGTCGGAGGAAATCAAATTGCTGGATGGGACTGTAGGCCTGCCGATTGACGGTTAAGAGTACTGGATGCTAACCAGATGGGCTGGGAGATGGTGGGAAGTTATTGCAAATGAATGGGTGGACTGGCTATGGGGTAGATGAGACTGAGTTGCAGGAATCTAGAATTTCAGGATGCTGGAGACTGTTCCAGGGCCTGGAACAGTATTCTGGACGTTCAGACAGCTCAAGCGCATGGGAATGGCTGCCGGCAGTATGGAGGTGTTTTGGGGGACTAGGAGGAGTCGACTTGGGGAAATAAGGGAAGGGATCGAGGGGGATTGGATTTGGGAATAGGAGTCTCGGTATGGGAGAGATCATGGTGGGAGGCGGTTATTGGAAAACTGGATGGTGTGGGTGGGGAAAAGGAGTGGAACTGCCGGCTGTTATAGTGGATTAGTAATAAATTGAATTAGGGAAGTTGGGAGGGGCTGGAGGTTAATTAGTCATTTGGGAGGTTTGGTGTGGTTATATGATGACTATAGGTAGTTATGCAGATAATTGGGGTAGTAATTGGGGGAGTCATGGAGATGTAGAGTTAGGGAGGTGGTGGGGGTATGGTGGTCAGCCAATGGGTGGGGGCTGGAAATGCTGGTGATAGGTGGGGGTGGAAACTGGTAAGGGGTGGAGGAGAAATGAAGGACCGGCCAAGGGAGAAGAACGTGGAGGGTTTCCACGTTTCACACTTGGATTCTAACTTCAATACCGGGAGATCAAAAAGAAGGAATTTTCCACTCAACTTTCAATCCCTTCAAAATGAGCTCTCTATCCTTATTTATAGACTTAGGATCCTTCATGGACAATCATGATTCTCCAATCATGCAGCCTCCAAAAAATATTAAAGAAAAATCAGTGTTGTAGATATCAATTGACATGACCGATATGTCGGCCATCATAAAGGTTTTATAGACAAAACAACATATTTCTGATATTTCTTTCGAAATTTATCCTTTTGGAATATATCGGCCGATATATCAACTATCAGTCGATATATTGGCCAATATATCTACCAATACATCCTGACGGTATATTGGTTGACTTTTCAAAATTTAATTTATTTTGCGTATATGGTTTAATAGATAACAAAACAAAATCGTTTCGTTGTCTGAGTTATTTTGTGTTATAGCTCCCAACTCTCTTCTTGCCCCAAATGGCTTTCTTCTTTGCGCCCGTCAATCGTCGATGTCGAATCTACTTGACCTTTGGATTTTGGACTGAGGGTTCCTTATCTTCCATTATCATCGACGACTTCCTGGCTTGTTCCTTCCTCTGACTTTCTTCCTTGTGTTATACCACTATTGTTGTGTACCATAAAATGTTTATACTAGTTTGGCAGAGCTAGAAGTTCAATAAATGTTAAATTATTAATATAAATATATATAAATAAAAAAGTGATTATATTTATAAAAAACCAATTGCTCAATAGAAAAAAGGCAACACATACGAAACTTGAGCTTCACTTTTTTTCTTGTTAGGTGAGTAGAATTTGTTCAAAGGAAACAGATTGGGATAGATGCCGGCTTGAAATAATTAAGATGTTCATGAATCTAAGATTCCATTTCTTAAATGTACGAGCAGAAGGAAATTTATGGATATTCCTGATACTGCAATAAGTGAGGCAATGTTGCCACAACTAAACTTGTAGTTCGGCCAGAAAATCTAAAAAGACTAATCATGCTAAAAAAACTAAGGGAGTTTAAAATGGGCATGGGATGCATTCCCAACAACAAGAAGCTGAAAAAGGTCACACTGATAGTTCTTTGTCCAAGATTGGATACTTGTAAAGTTAACTGCCTATCATAAAAACTCCACGAGTACCCTTCTATTAAATAAAACAGTTAGTAATTAATATAAATCATTCTTGATCGTCAATAAAATGGGATCGCATGGCTTACAAATTTGAAGTATTCCATATTTTCTTGTTGCATACATCAGCAATCCATCAGCCAGTACTCATTGTTTCTCTTACCTACGGAATGGAACCCTGAGGTCAAGATTTTTTCCCCCGAGGGGAAGATTGCGCATTCCAGGCCATACCGCCACTAACCCTGGAAAGTTATCATATCAACGGCGAGTTCATGAAATAAACAACTCGTATCTAACAAAGAGGACGACGGTCGAGCATGGGCATAGTCGATAGAATTAAAAAGAAGCCAATTAAATTAAAGGTTTTCCTGCTATATAACTTTCTTTCAGTTAATTTCTTTTCATTTACTTATTTCGGGTGTTAGTTTCATTTATAACTATTGTAACATGATACGATGCGGGACGCCACACGCCGATATTAGTCTATGTAGCCCATGGATATTATTGCACTTTGTATTTCCCCACTCGCCTATATATAGGAGTGGTAGTGTCTTTAGATGAGCATCCTTTTAGAGTCTTAGGTTTTGGCTTTCTTGGAGAGTGGAGTGTCAAGGAGGACAAAGCCTCCGGATGCTTGGCGAGAGCTTGTCTCTCGATTGTATTCTTATGTTTGTTTAATGCAATGCAAATTTCATCCTATTGATCTCGATAAGACTCTAGCGTATCATAACATTTCTCATAGAAAGCAAAAAATTCTTCTTGCTTAATTATCTCTATACATCTTCTCACCTTCCCACTGTAGGAAGGTTCTCCCACCATACAATCAGAAATATTCCGAACAGAACACCAATTAAACGCCAACAAGAATTCATTACTCAATAAAAAAGTGAAATCAATTAAGAACATATGAAGAATTGATGTAAACCAAGATTCAAAGGTTTGCATATTAAATTATAAATAAATATAGTTGAGATTAAATTAAATTGAGAGTGCGTGTCTGATTCAATGAGCAAAAAAACAAAGTAATTAAACTAGGCTTAACATAATGCTCTCAAATAGACAATGTTCGAACGACGGATAACATGAAATTATAATCTATGGGCAAGAAAATGACAGAATGCAATATTACTAATTAACAACAAAGAGACATAGTGATAATTTAGGACAAGCTCTGAAATTTTAGCGATCAAATAAACAAAGCATAATATTATTCTAACACGGTACGAGCAAGAGAACGGTGAAAGGCATACCTATGGGTCGCGGGTGAGGCATCAGAATCAATCCGGACTTGGGATGGAGGTATGGCTGAATGGACTTTGGCCAGCCCGGAGACTGCCCATGGAGGGCCCTGGTGATTGGAGACTGGCTGTGGAGGAGACCCGATGGTTGGAGGCGGTCAAGTGGAGGCTGACTAGGGGAGGAGGAAGGCTTGCAGGAGAGGGAGGAGCTGGAGGTCGTCGGGATTTACTGGCTAGGACAACAGATGGCCGACTGGAGGAGGAAGGTCAGACAAAGGGGGAGGAAGGAGCTGGAGGTCGACAATGTTTCTATGGATAGGGAAACAAATCCGACGACAAAGTCGTCAAATCCGTCGGGAGATAGAGGGCAGGACACCGGAGGCCTGGGGTGTCGAGAGAGGCGACGACGGGACCAGGCGACATGTGTCGGGCGTCTGGGAGCGGGAACGAGGGCTGTCGCGTGAGGGGATGGAGGATGGGCTGGACTTCTGAAAAAGAGTTTCTCTGTTTCAATTTTTGTCCCAACTGCCAAAACAAGGGGTTATTTTAAATAGGGCTTTATGGATGGGATCAACAAATTGATTTCTTACCTAGAAATAAAATGAATCACTCATTGTAGAGATACTAGTTATTCTCCTCATTAATTATTTCTTAAAATTAAAGAGATGATATTCTATTTTTATTTCTTTAATTTTAGGATGGTGCAAAGCAAATATGGATGCATGAGCGCGAATAGTAAATATGAAATGCGCAAAGACATGCGCTGCATAAAATATAAAGTGCATAAAATAAAGTAAATATGCGTCTTGATTTGCATCAAGAATGAATCGCATAATCAAATTATAGCTAAAGGAAAAATACCTGATGCTCTGGCTGGTTTTGATAGCCCATATTGCGCCACTGAGCAATTGTCGTACCATGAAAAATAACTACGCTGAAATATGCATCTAGTAATAATATTCTATCTGCAGCTATAGATGCAACATCCAACAAAGCAGGCGAAGGAGGTGAGTTGAAAGAGTAAGATATCAGGGAAGGCTGAATCATAACAACGGAATTTGTGATGCTTTCTCTGTTCAACAAAATCCTGAAATATGCAGTCTCATCAGGACTATTATTGAAAACCTGCAACATACCGGGGACACATTTAATATGGGAAGCTGCGGTTGTGAATTTAAAAATTCAAATATCTCACCTGTATGAACTGCGATCGCCTAAAATTAAACATGAACTGTGGAAATATTGAAAAATTCGGATTTATAATAAATGAACTGGGATCATCTTTCCGATAGTCTCCAAACCGTGAGCAAAGGCGGATGAGTGATCTATCCAGCCATCGTATTGGGTCAAATTCATCCTGAAACAGAAAAGAGAAATATATTGCCACAATAAGACAATGCAATGTTGCCGGTCAAATCATTACCAAGATCTTTATGCCAAAGACTATAAACGAAAATAAACTGAACTGAATTAAATTTTCAAGAGAACAATAAAAAAAAGATTGGGAACAGAGTAAAGTGCAGGAAAATTTTTATATTGATTGTTCAGTAAAATGAACCTTTGTATTTCTACTATGTCATTAGATCGCCATCAACAATATTAGAATTATCACAAGACTTTGGGTTAGCATATGAATCTTCACCATTCATATGACATAGAAAATTACTTTAAGTCAATCTTTAATGCAAAATTCTAGCCAGATCAGTATACATAACAGGAAACGTAGATTTAATCATGCACAGTAAAGAACTGACCTCCATCTCCATCTTAAATGATACATATCTAGCCACCACGACAGCAGCAGTTTCCTGGTCAAACCCATCAACCAGTTCCTGGAGGGCCAGTGATATATATCAGCCAACTAACCAAATATTGCAAGACATTTTTTGATAAAATGACAAACCCAACAAATTTCTACATTAGAATATGTACAGACCTCAATTAGCCATTATAGCAGTAAATAATAGTGCATTTGTTATATATATGCTTATAGAATCAATTAACCTTGGGAACTTCCATATGGAAAAGAAGTATGCCTGAAGATGTATAAACTAACAAAACAACAGGATTTCTGAAGATGTAACATACAACATTGTCAAATAGGAAATGAAACTAGATCTCAAGTTGTCAAGTAATCAAACTCAAGCCACCAATTCTAAAGAACACTGAATAATACAAACCTACAAGAAATTAATAGTACATTTTGTAATATCAACCTACATGGAGTCATGGAAGACTAAGATTGAAGGATTAAATAATGCGGCTCAATCTTTCATAACCATAATTGCCGATTTCCTGTTATTGAAATTAAAAGGGTTTGAATTATATTACAAAGAACCAGAAAACCTGTCCACTAACGTTAAAAAGACATTTATAAATTTCAAGCATTTTTTAAGTATAAATTTGAGTATATTCAAGAACACTGAATAATAAATAATATGCACTGAAAATTTTATTGCATTGAGAGTAAGTGAAATTACTGCAAATTGAAACTAGTCATCATGAGGATCAAAAATGTTGGTACTGGCCTTAATAGCAACTTAAATGCCCAGAGAAAATGGCTATCATTTTTAAGAAAATAAAATTGCAGGACCAGTGGAGAAAAATGATACATATCATTATGAGTCAAGTACTAAAACATGTTTCCAATAATCTAAGGAAATTAGTGATGGTGGCCATCAACTCTAACATTGCAAAAACCTCGTTAATATAGTTGTCATAACTGCTT
This sequence comes from Dactylorhiza incarnata, assembly GCA_033032865.1. Lineage (NCBI taxonomy): Eukaryota > Viridiplantae > Streptophyta > Magnoliopsida > Asparagales > Orchidaceae > Dactylorhiza > Dactylorhiza incarnata. Next base: position 1,869,028 of record JAWHQI010000192.1, on the reverse strand, counting down.
TGCTATTAGATGACATATTTTTATTAGTTTTTACTTCTTTTGCTTCTATTTCGAAGCAGTTGGTCAAAGCTTATTTATTTAATGAGCCTTAGTAGGTTTGATAATACTTGTGACATAAAATAAAGACTTGACATGATATTAATAAAATGCATAATTAATGTCATAATAGGGTGAGTAGACTATACCCATAATATGTTCTTTCATGGATTGGAGTTATGGATTCGCTACCACATAGATTTTAGATCCATCAATGGTGGTTTCCTCCCCACAATGACATGAAACTGGTCTGTGTAGCATCATTGTGTCTCACCTAGTAGCCCAGATGTTATCAAGCGCAAATCCCCCCATCCATCTATGAAAATCATCATATAATAAATAAGAATTGTGGTTTCATCCTCGGAGGCTCAGATAACCTTCATTTCATACTCTGAAAATTCAGTCTACTGCTTTGATTAAAAGTTTAAATGTTGAAAACTTTCATTGTGATGTGTGAGAGCAGGCTAAACACAAATGTGTAGCCTTTCAGCATGTAAGCAGTAAAGAAATTATGTTCATTTCCATTTAATCTAGAGCGATATTTGGGGTCCTTCCAATGTTCGTAATGTTTATAAAGCAGGGAAGTTTCTATCCTTTATTAATGTACGCAATATAGTCTCTTGGTTTTTTTTATTCAAACACAAATCTAATTTGAGGCTAGTTCTTCCAAATCTTCATGATATATTACAAAAGAAAGTGTTAAAATCAAAAGGCTTATGTCTTGACAATTCTAAGGATTGTTTCAAGCCTGTTATAACTTCCTATTTCCAAAAGGACATGATAACCCATGAATCATCTTGTGACACTCAACATAATGGAGTTGCTGAAAGGAAAATTGTCACTTGCTACTACCAAAGGTCTTCTTTTTCAAAAAATGTGCATAGGATGCAGAAATCCTACGGACATATTTCCAGGATCTTATCAAAACTAAATAGCAATAAATCATCTCACTTTCGAAGTATTTGGTAGTATGTCGCGTGTCCATGTGCAGAGTCAAAAAAGACGTAAACTACACCCTAAAGCAATCAATTGTGTATTTGTGTAATATTCCTCAACTCAAAAGGATAATGTGTGATCATCCATTGTCCAACTTATATTTCACCGTCGATGACAATTTTAACGAGCATACCAAATCTGCATCTAGGCAAGAGTTCAAGTCATGGAAGAGTCAATTTGTTTCCCCTCATCGCATGTAACCAAATTGATTTGAGTCCATATCATTGTCTTTGTAACTTTCTTGGGTACAAAATAGAGTTAGATTAGGAAGAATAAAATCAAGCATGGTATTCATCCTCTAATGGGGATATATATAGCGTTACAAAAGAGACTTAAATAATATATAGCGATACACCGACTTGAATAATATATTTCAACTCTCCCCCTCAAGTCGGATGGTAGATATCCGTCATTCCCAGTTTTCTGATGTCATCCGTGAAAATGTCACTTCCCAAGCTTTTAGTGAACATATCGGCCAGTTGATCTCTTGAACTGATGAATGGAGTAACCACGTTTCTTTTGTTCAAGTGATCCTTGATGAAGTGACGGTCCACCTCAACATGCTTGGTCCTGTCATGTTGAACCGGATTGTGGGCTATACTGATAGCAGCCTTGTTGTCGCAGAACAAGGAGAAAGGAGAAGTTCTGGGAAGACCCAAGTCTTGAATGACAGTACATAGCCAAAGTCCCTCACACACTCCAAGTGACATTGCACGGTACTCAGCTTCGGCACTAGATCTGGCCACAACGTGCTGCTTCTTGCTCCTCCATGTCACGAGATTTCCTCCAACGAACGAACAATAACCAGTAGTGGATTTTCGATCGTCACGGCAGCCGGCCCAATCGGCATCCGTGTAAACCTCTATTTTCAAGTGGTCATTTTTTGAGAACAGAAGTCCCCGTCCTGGGGCCTTCTTAAGGTATCGTAGGACGCGATACACTGCCTGCTGATGTCTGACCCGAGGAGCGTGCATATACCTACTCAAAATACCCACAGCATATGTGATATCAGGACGGGTATGAGATAGATAAATCAGTTTCCCAACTAATCTCTGATAGCGGGTGGCCTCAACGCTGTCACTGTCACTGTCGTCACAGATCCCATGATTCTCCTCCATAGGGGTGTTCGCAGGAACACACCCAAGCATCCCGGTCTCTTGAAGCAAGTCCAGGACATACTTCCGCTGAGATATGAAGATGCCCTGATCAGATCTAGTAACCTCTATTCCCAGAAAGTATCGTAACTTTCCCAAGTCTTTCACCTCAAATTCCTTGGCCAAGAGGGACTTGAGATTGGCAATCTCATTCGCATTATTACCGGTGATAACAATATCGTCCACATAGACAATGAGAACCACAATACTCTGATCACGTCTCTGAATGAACATGGTGTGGTCTGACTGTGCCTGTTTATACCCAAACTTGAGCATAGCCTTGAGAAATCTGCCAAACCACGCTCTGGGTGACTGCTTTAATCCATATAAGGATTTCAGTAACTTGCAAACAAGGGGCTTCCCTCCATCTCTCACAAAACCAGGAGGAAATGTCATATACACCTCTTCTTCAAGATCGTCATGGAGAAAAGCGTTCTTGACATCTAACTGGTGGAGGTCCCATCCCAAGATAGCGGCGACAGACAGAAGGACCCGAATAGAATCCATCTTAGCCACTGGAGCAAAAGTCTCCTGGTAATCAACTCCCTGAGTCTGAGTGTACCCACGGGCGACCAACCGAGCCTTATACCGTTCAACTTTCCCGTCTTCATTTTGCTTGACGGAAAAGACCCATCTTGAGCCAACGGCTTTCTTACCATGTGGAAGAGGAGTGACATCCCAAGTGTGATTCTTGTCCAAGGCAGCCATCTCTTCTTTCATAGCCTGAGCCCAAACCGGAATGCCCAGAGCTTCCTGCCAAGTCTTAGGAATAACGACAGATGAAAGAGAAGCGATAAAAAACTGGTGGCCAGGAGAAAGATGATGATATGTAACATGGTTAGAAATAGGGTGTTTAGTAGAAGCAAACTTATCTCGTAACTGAGCCAGCGGAACATCCAAATCCGCATCATCAGAATCTGAGGCCGAAGCAGGCACGGGTGGAAGCAGGGACGTAGGAGCCTGTATACGTGAGGAGCGTCGGTGATACACATGAGGGAAAGGAGATAGGGGAACATCCGGAGAAGGAATAGGAATAGGAATAGGGGTTCCTTGCTCAGGTAGTGGAAGCGATGGTGGAAGCTGAGGTAGAGAGGGAACCGGGTGAACAGGAAGGGGAAGATCAGGAAGGGAAAGATCTACAAAACTCTCCCCCTGACGAACAGAGGGAGTCGAGGACAGAAAATAGGATTCCCCTTCGCGAAAGGAGACATCCATAGTGCAGTAGAGACGACCGGAAGGCGGGTGGAAGCATCGATACCCCTTCGTAGTGGAGGAGTATCCGACGAACACACAACGAATGGCACGAGGATCCAGTTTGTCACGGTGGGGTACATGAACGTGGACGAAGCACACACAACCAAAAACTCGGGGGGACAGATGCGAAGTATAGACCGTAGCCATGGTGGACAGACGAGCGAGGGGGGTAGCATAATCTAAGATACGTGAAGGAAGCCGATTGATAAGGTGAGTAGCGGTAAGAATCGCATCTGCCCAAAAAAATTTGGGGAGATGCATAGTACCCAGGAGGCAACGGGCCATATCCAGGAGGTGCCGGTTTTTTCGTTCGGCAACCCCATTTTGAGTTGAGGTGTGAACACACGTCGTTTGGTGGATAATACCGTGATCTTTGAGATATGTGCCAAACGCACCGCGATCATCATATTCACCCCCATTATCACTACGCAAAACACGGACAACCCCGTGAAATTGGGTCTGAATCATTTTATGGAAGAGTTGAAAACAGGAAAAAACTTCACTTTTTTTCTTCAAGAGATAAACCCAACATGTGCGGGAAAAACCATCAATAAAGGTGACAAACCATCGAAAACCAAAAATAGATGAAACTGGGGACGGACCCCAAACGTCAGAATGAATAACATCAAACGGAGTAGTACAAGGAGAAGATAAATGCGATGAACTATGGCGCACATGCTTAGACTCATCACAAACATTACAAACAAAGGTATCTAAAACATGAGAGAAAGCGGGAAATAGTTTCTGAAGATAAAGGGGTGAGGGATGTCCAAGCCGGAGGTGCCAGCGACGAACATCCTCAGAAGTAACAGCAGAACTCGAGAGGGCCTGGGAGGAGGTCACATCCAAGTAATACAGGCCACCGCGTTCCCTACCACTGCCAATGCTCCGCTTCGTACCCAGTTCCTGAAAAACACAGGAGTCAGGAAAAAAGGTTACAGAACAATTGAGAGAGCGGGTAATATTACTAATGGAGAGTAAATTGCGAGGAAATGAAGGAACATGAAGAACAGAAGGTAAGGAAATAGTAGGAGAACAAAGGATCTGGCCTTTGCCAGCAATAGGGGTCAGCAGGCCATTTGCAGACATAACTTTGTCCTTACCAGACAAAGGAGAGTAAGAGTGAAAACCTGAGGAAGAGCCGGTCATGTGATGGGTGGCACCGGAATCCAGAACCCACTCAGACGAGGAAGCAGTAGCAGTAGGAGCACTCGGCATGGCAATAGAGGCAATAGAAGCAGAGGCCGCCTGGGACGGATCGGACTGAGAATGAAGCAGGCGGCGGAAGGCATCCAACTCCTGAGAAGTAAGCTGGCCGGAAGCAGTAGAGAGACCCTCATCATACACATCCGTAGAGAAAGCAGCATCCTGAGGACGAGTCCCGGTCTGACGGTAGCCTCCACGACCGTGACCACGATCGCCACGGCCACGACCACGACCAGAAGGAGCAAGATGAGGATGCAGCTTGAAGCATGCATCCCGAGCATGTCCCCGACGACCACAGTAATCACACGTGGGGATCGTGCTGGTATTGGTGGAACCTCCTCGACTAACACCACCAACACTAGTAAAGGCAGACCGATCCACTGCAGGAGCAGGCGTGCTGAGGGATCGGCGGCGATCGTCATCACCAAGGACCATGCTGAACGCTTCCCGTAGGGACGGAAGGGGTGAACGATGAAAGACGTGCGTCCGGACAGTATCAGATTCCATGTTAAGCCCCATCAGAAAGACATGCAAGCGGTAACGGTTCTCCTTCTCCTGAAGCTTCACGGCGTCGGCCGTGCAGGAAGCCGTGAAATGCTCAAAGAAGTCCAGCTCCTGGTAGAGGCGTTCAAACTCCGAGAAGTAGGCAGACACAGTCAGAGATCCCTGTCTAAGCTCCAGAATGCGACGGGTAAGTTCATAGATCTGAGTGGAACTCCCAATCTGCGAGTACGTGTCTTTTGCCCGGGTCCAGATATCATATGCCGAGTCCAGAAGCATGTAACTCCGATATACCTTGGGGGACATGGAATGAAGGAGCCATGAAACAACAAGGGAATTTTCAGAGTCCCAGCGTCGCCACGTAGGGTCAGTCTTGGCGGGCTCCCGAATAGAGCCATCAATATAGCCAAACATCTGATGGCTGCGGATCACATGTTGAGCAGCACGAGACCATTCCAGATAGTTCGTTCCATCCAAGGGAACGGTGGTGATCTTCAAAGAGCCCGAGTGGCCATGGGTCCGCTGCGGGTCACCCATCGCTGGCATAATCTCACTCACAGGCGGCGAAGAACCCGTAGAATCCCCCATAAGAGCAAGAGGAGGGCTACCAAGAGGAGGGCTACCAATAAACAGAGAAACGCCACGCAAGGATCAAGACAGCGGCAAGACGGCGGCAAGACGCTAGGACATAGCAGCGTAGAGTCGTCAGGATTGCTGCGAGGGCAGCAGTTGCCGGAGAATCAGCGGCAGGAAGAGGCTGCGGCAGGAGGAGGCTGCGGCAAGAAGCAGCACCCGATAAGGATAATCAGCGGCAGGAGGAGGCTGCGGCAGGAGGCATCAGTGCCGACCCTGGCATCGACGGCAGTAGCCTAGGGCGGCATGAAACGGACGGAGAAGAAGGAAGAGGACCGGTCGACTCTCAAACGGTCGGAGAAGAAGACGTCCGGAGCAGGGAAGACCGACGGGCTGCGCTCGGGGGCGGAAACGCGAGCGAGGAGCGGGCTGCGCTCGGGGGCGGAAGCGGAAGCGAGAGCGAGAGCGAGACGGCTCGTGCGGCGGAAGCGAGAGCAAGAGCGAGACGGCTAGGGCACGCGAGATTCCTCTGATACCAAGTTAGATTAGGAAGAATAAAATCAAGCATGGTATTCATCCTCTAATGGGGATATATATAGCGTTACAAAAGAGACTTAAATAATATATAGCGATACACCGACTTGAATAATATATTTCAACTAATAGTGTTCATGTGGTTGCTCTTGATGGTAAGAGGGGTGGTCAAGTATGCTCAATGAGGAAAGCTTGAATTCCTAAACTTGTGCGAGTCCAAAAATTTGGTGCAAACCCTTAAAACGTGGGAACAATTCTTAAATCTCCTTCACAAACTGAGCTGAATTTCATCTTCATATAGATTTTAGGAATGGAAATAGAGATGAACCAAATGACAATTATAATCCATTATATCATATTGCGCCATTTGAGTAGTTCTCAACAAGAGTTTTCTTAATAAACGTAAGTAGTATTCCCATGCCTACCTAATTCAGATCATTATCTAATGGAAATTAAAAACAAACTATGAATCAAAAACTAGAGGCTCTAGAGAAAAATAATATATGGCAATTGGTCGAATTACTTATGGGATATAAGTGCGGACACTCAAACTTATAGAGTAGATTATCAAATACTTGTGCTCCTGCTGCCAAAATGACCACTATCAGAGCTTTGGTGTCAATAAACTATATACGAGATTGGAAATTGTGTAGTGTTTAAAATGCCTCTTTACATAGAAATATTAAAGAAAAATCTATATGGAAATCCCAACTGGATTCGAAAGTAGACTAGCCACTGATATGGTGTATAAGCTTAAGAGTTTTCATATATAAATTTAAACAATCTCCAAGAGTTCAGTTTAGAAGATCTGTCAAGGTGATGATAGATATAGGATATACCAAAGCCAAGAAGTTCATTCTTTTCTTGTTTACATTCAAATTATTATTTTTATTATTGAAGGGGAGGGGGTGTTAATATCCTTTTGGTACATGTGTGTGACATCATCATGACTAGGAATGATAAAAAAGAGAGGTAATCATACAATGTCCACCAATAATTTAAAAATTCAAAATTGGGAATATTGAAGCTTCCTAGAAATTGAAGTTGCACAGCCCAGGAGAGGGGAATTTATCTTTCAACAAAAGTATATCACAATTCTTTTCAAAGAAACAAGGGAATTGAAAAGCAAGTATAAAACATTCTTGTAGATCAAGAGATGCATTTAGTTCATAATAGCCTTGATATAGATTCTATAATTTGAGTGATTAGCTAGTTTATGCACAGTTCAAAGGAAGCTCAGCCAAATGCGGTAAACTGGGAGTTGCTAGGGAATTTGGTAAAGAAATTTTGCTTAGAAAGATCATAAGTTTTGTTCTTGAGGTGTATACAAATGCTTACAATCATTATTCATTAATCAATAATTAAAAAAAGATCAATGCTTGGGCATTGTACCTTCCATGGAGTAAATATTATGACACGGAGAAGCAAAAACAAAATGTGGTAGCAAAGTCCACTGTTGAGGCAAAATTTCAAACAATGGTTAAAAGGAATATGTGAATGATTATGGATGCAGGCCGTTTTAAAAGACCTAAAGATTCAATGGGATGGGCTAATGATACTATATTGTGACGACAAATATGCAATCAGCATCACACATAAACATGCACAAAATGATCAAGTAAAACACGGAAGTTGACAGACATTTCATTAAAGAGACGTTGAATTGCGATTTATCTGCACACAACCACACATTATGTGACTACTGGTTGTGAGGTCGCATATGTGCTTACTAAAGGACTAATTGTATAGGCCAAGGCTTGTAGCATTTCAAACAATTGTATCTCTGAATGGAGAACATGTAAATTCACTGTCTCATATTTATTTTATTTTTAACTACGCCCTAAAAAAGAATAACAAATGTTCCATTGTTATAGCAGAGCGAGGAAGAGAAGGGAAAAATCGATAGGCACAAAAACTTGGATCAATGCACAGGTTAATAATTTTCCTACTGAAAATAATATATATTTAACTTTGTATCAAAGATTTATTTTTTCTATATATTAAGGCGCATTTGCCACTTCCTATGAATATACCTTTTAATGGGGTCATGACAAGCCGTGTATTGTGATGTGCATATTCTAGCGCCAATTCATGTATCACAAAGAGCAAAATAGATTATCTTAGAGAGTTCATATTAGCAGTCCGGAACTGGCTATTCGCAGTCCATCGCTATTCGTAGTCCATAAATTTTATTTGTAGTCCAAAATTATATTTGCACCCCACCCCCAACCCAAATAAGCGAAACACTTTGCTGATTTATTAAGTACTAGAAGCCTAGAAAAACATCTTAAAGACAAACAATTTAAAAACCTAGCAGGTAAACAAGTTAAATGGCATGCATAGAGGAATTAACTCTAAATCAAGTTAAATGGCATGCAAACCTTCCTCTAACCAGAAAACTGACTACTTTTTTGAGATTTTCGCTAGATAATTTCCTTCTTTTTTGAAGGTGAATCTAAGAGGGGGAAAAACGAAGTGACTGATAGAACTACGACTAGGGTTTAGGCAACGAGAGAGAGATGGAGAGGAGGTTATTTGATGGGGGTGCGATTAGCGAGAATTGGACTACGAATATAATTAGGATTTTTACAATTTTTGGGGTGCGAATAGCGAGAATTGGACTGCTAATATCAACTCTCTTATCTTATCATGGGATTCAACAACAACAACAACAACAACAACAACAACAGAACCCATATAGTCCCCAATCATTGGGGGTATGGGCGGGGGAAGATTGGAAACAGACCTAACCTTTGGCACTATGCACAAAGTGGCTTCTCTCAGAGGAGAAAGACCTAACCTTTGACAATAAATGCACAAAGTGGCTGCTCACAGAGTACCACTGAAATAGTGGCCCCCTATACCATCGCGTTTGCTGCGGAATCATGCCCTCAAATCAAAGCCAAAGACATCAGAGAGGGCAGACCCAAGAATCCATTTTGATTTATGTGCACATAACCATGCTTCCTTCATTCAGCATCTAGAGCATTGGTGAAGCACAATATCTTATCATGGGATTCATCAAAAAAAAAATCTTGACTGTTGCCTTGAATGCCAGTAAAGATATCATTTTAGTTGCCTTGGATGCCATTTTAGTTGCCTTGGATATCATCCTCAAGCTTATAAAGCAAAGCGCCATTACAATAACATAATCAGTGCTTAAAGATCAGACAACATAAACAACGATGTATCTGTTTTAAACATCAATAAGAAAATGATCAGATTATTTGTTTATATAATCTACCCTGAATCTATGCCAGCTATCCTTCCTCTATTCCATCACTAGGTAACTTTTATTTCGTACTCTTACCCTACTATTTTCTGACTCAAATCATGCTTCACCCAACAATTCTCTCTCCTTCAACACACCTTCTATATGCAGCTATCATATTGACTTGCCTCCTGTCCTCTCTCTCCGCCATCTCTTTCTCTCCGATATAAATTTTTTGTCTCCTCTAACTTTGTTCCATCGCTCGTCCTTCTCTCTCAAACAAAGCCCTTCCCTCTAAAACAAAGCCCATCTCTTATTATTTCTCTCCACTTGCTTCTCATTCGACTCAACCACCCCAACACCCAAAAAAACCAATTCTCTCTATTCAGTGTTTTCTCTTCATGTTTTATCTCTCTCATTGCATCTTCTCTCTACTTTTGCAAAACGTCATGTCGCATCTTAGAGAATCTCTGGGTTACATCAGATTTCCTGAACTTTGCACATTAATGCCTCCCTCAATTCTGTTTCCCATTTAGACTTTGATCCGTAGCTATCTTGTCAAAGGAGTGACATCAAACGATAATATTTCTGACTATGTCGCTTTCAAATGCATAATAATTAAAAGGAAGTTAGAATAGAGAGATCCCCACGTAGGATGGTCCTAATAGGGGCTAATGGGTAAACTCTAATAATTAATAGGAAGTTAGAATAGAGAGATCCTCACATAGGACGGTCCTAATAGGGGCTAATGGGTGAACTCTAAATGCAACAATATGAATCCGACAAATTTTAACTTGCAATAAATTTTTTTTATAAATCAAAATATAGGATATGCCACAGTAGATAAATCATACAAGCAAGGAAACACGATAGGTTGTATAAATGAAAGAGAGTTCGAAATCAAATAACTAAGTAAATGAGAATGCACATCTCAAAACTTGGAAACAACAATTACAAACAAGTATTCCTCTAGTAGAAAATAAACACGCAATTCAACACAATAATTGACTTCAAACTAAAACTTACACAAACCAGAAATAGGGGAGGGCTGGATAGGTGGTGGAGGGCTGAATGAGGGACTCCAGGGAGGCCTGATGTGCCAGAGCTGAACTGCTTCAAGGCTGGATGTCCTGGACAGCAGTGGGTTGGACGGATGGGGGTTGTTTCAGGAGGCTGGGTGGCTGGACAGCAACTGAATGGGTGCCGTTTTCACTTCCAGGGGCTGATCCCGGATGAATTTCTAGAGGGCAAAGAGTGTGGGGAAGCAGCTTTCCAGTGCATGGAATGAAGTTCCAGCAGCTGGGCTTGCTTGGGAAAGGGTTCTGGACAGTACCAGGACAGCTGGGTTTAATCTCCAGGAGCAGGCAGGGAATCCCCGAGTGGTTGGAGTTGGGATGAGGTGGATCTGGGCGGTGGAAGGGAAGTTGGGATGAGGTGGATCTGGGCGGTGAAAGGGAAGTTGGGAGGCTGCAAGGGAGCTGTCGGCTGCTTTGGGAGAGAAGGGGAGGGCTTGGGTTTGGCTGAAGTGAGTGGCTGGGTGTGGGGAAAATGGGGGCCGACAGCTGAGGCTGAGTTGGGTGATTGGGGAAGGGGTTCCATGTGGGGTTGTGGGAACAATGGGGCTCGGCTGACGGCTGGAATGTGTCTCCTAATGGGATTAATCGGGGAATTTGGGGGGGTGGGAGGGAAGGGAATTTAGGAGGTTAGTGACCTGAATTTAGGGGGGGGGGGGGGGGGGGGGGGGGGGGGGTAGTTATTGTGGTTATGGGGTGGTGGGGTCGATGGTTGGCCGGAGGTGATCACCGGAGATGGCCGGTGGTGGTTTCCGGTGATCGTCAAAATCTGAAAATGAAGAAATTTGGGGAAGGGGATGATGGCGGATTTTGGAGGGGATGGGGGGTTTTGGAAGGGACGTCTAATGGTTTGTGGTGATGATTGGGGCTGCCGGATGTTGGATATGGGAAGGAGAAAAGTGTGGCTGCCAGCTGTTAGAGGTGGGGCTAGAATGGGGGAGGTCGGCTGGGGGATTTTGAGGGGAGAAGAGAGTGGTGGATAACAGCAAGCTGGAGCGTACAAGTAGTAGGATCCAAGCTTGGACAGGCATTGATAGAAGAGAGTGGTGGATAAGGCCTTTGTGAGGGAGGACATCCGCCACTTGTTCTGTACCCGGAACATGCTTTAAATCTAGCTTCTTCATTTGAACTTTCTCCCGGATGAAATGGCAATCTACTTCAATGTGCTTTGTTCGTGGAAGACTGGGTTCTTGACAATGTGTATAGCAGTTTGACTATCACACAAGAGGAGAGCTGGTGAAGGAAGTTTTACACCAAGGTCGGTCAGGAGGCTCTCAAGCCATGTGAGTTCAGAGACCACAGATGTCATTGCCCGGTATTCTGCTTCAGCTGATGATCTTGCAACAACAGCTTGCTTCTTACTTCGCCAGGTAATCAGGTGTCCTCCAAAGTATGTGCAGAACCCACTTGTTGACCGTCGATCGTCCAGGGACCCAGCATAGTCAGCATCAGAGTATGCCACCAATCTTGGAGTTGACGATGATGTTTTATAAACCAGTCCCTGACCAGGAGCTGTTTTGAGATACTGAAGAATCCTTTCGACGGCCTGAAGGTGAGATCTCCGAGGGGCATGCATATACCGACTGACAATACCAACAGCGAAGGAGATGTCTGGTCTTGTTACCGTTAGGTAGATTAATTTTCCAACCAGGCGGCGATAGTATTCCGGATTTGGTAACAGGAGATCGGAGTCAGAGGACTGAGCACAGATTTTGTGATTTACATCCATTGGAGTGTTAATTGGTTTGCAGCCGGAGTAGCCCGCATCTTGAAGAAGATCGAGGCAGTATTTGCGCTGAGAAAGGACAAGTCCATCCGGTCGTCTGCAATCTCCAGTCCTAGGAAGTAGTGAAGGTGCCCCAGATCTTTTGTTTGAAATACAGAGCTAAGATGTTGTTTGACCGCCTGTATTCCTTTTGAGTCATCTCCAGTGATTATGATGTCGTCCACGTAAACCAGCAGAAGAACAGTTCCCGTGGACCGATGACGAGTGAACAGCGAGAAGTCTGCCGAGCTCCGAATAAAGTCAATTTCTTGAAGAGCCTTGCTGAACTTGTCAAACCAATTCCGAGGGGACTGTTTGAGACCATACAATGATTTTACAAGATGACAGACCATAGACTCCCCCGTGGTCTCAAACCCGGGAGATTGCTCCATGTAAACAGTTTCGTTGAGATCGCCGTTCAGAAAGGCGTTTTTCACATCCAGTTGTAGTAAGGGCCATTGACGGTGTACAGCTACAGAGATAAGCACATGAACCGTGTTTAGTTTGGCCACGGGAGAAAAAGTCTCTTCATAGTCAATGCCTTGTTGTTGGGTGTAGCCACGAGCGACCAATCGAGCTTTTAGCCAGTCAATCGTTCCATCAGGAGCATGTTTGATGACATAGACCCATTTGCACCCAACCGGTTTCTGACCCGGAGGGCGGGGTACCAGAGTCCATGTCTGGTTGGCCCAGAGAGCGGTCATTTCCTCCTCCATAGCGGCACGCCAGCCAGGATGTTGCAGAGCCTCCTGCACAGAGTTAGGAATAGAAACGGAGGATAATGAAGCAGCAAGAGTTTTAAGAGGAGGAGAGAGACGATGTAGGGAGACATAGTTCGCCATAGGATGAGCGGTGGAATCTATTACTGGATTTGCCGGGTGCGGAGTACCCGAGGTAGAGGCCGACTGCGTAGGGGCAACGGGAGTTTGAGTGCGACGAGAGTAGACATGGATGAGAGGTGGCTTGGTGGGGGCATGAGCAGAACTTGGGGAGGGAGGAGCCGGTGTGTGAACAGGAATGATAGGGCGGAGGACAGGCAGTGGGGTAGGTATTGGCGTAGGTGTGGGAACTGGAGCAGAGAAGAATGGTTGATCCTCCCGGAAGGTAACATCCGGCGACACAAAGACTTTGCGAGTAGTAAGAGAATAACAGACGTAGCCCTTCTGTGTACGTGAGTAGCCAACGAAAATTTGCTTGGCCGCCCTGGGATCCAGCTTGTCCTTAGACGGTCCCAGAATACGAACGTAGCACGTACACCCGAAGATTTGAGGTGTGAGGGGAAAGGCCGGAGTAGAAGGAAAGAGGAGACTGAAAGGAGTGGCATTGTTGAGAACAGAGGATGGAAGATGGTTAATAAGAAAGCAGGCTGTGGAGACCACAAAATTCCAATAGGCTTTGGGAACGTTCATGTGAAACATGAGAGAGCGGGCAACATCAAGTAAGTGTCGGTTCTTCCGTTCAGCCACACCATTTTGTTGTGGGGTGTAGGGACATGAAGTCTGATGGATAATTCCGAATTCAGAGCATAAATTTGCAAACTCGTTGCCTGTGTATTCACGAGCACTATCGGTTCGTAGAGTTTTGATGGTGATGGAGAATTGTGTGCGAGTTTCAAGGATAAACGCCTGAAAGACACGAGGGAGCTCCGAGCGATCGCGAAGTATAACCAAGTAACTCGTGAATAGTCATCAATAAACGTAAGAAAATATCGAAACCCAGAAATATTAGGAATTTTATAGGGTCCTCATATATCAGAATGTAATAGATCAAAAGGAGCAGAGCTCCGAGTACAATGTGCGGGAAACGAAGAGCGCGGCTGTTTGCCCAAAATACAAGAGTCACATTTAAAAGCAGGAAGAGAGATATCTGGAAGAGCCTTCTGAAGAACGGGAAGAGCTGCATGCCCAAGACGTTGATGCCATTCAACGGAGGAGACTGAAGACAGGATAGTGGGAGAAACATCAATAAGGTAGAGCCCGTTTTGCAGTCGTCCTTTACCAATTATACTCTGCGTCCGTCGATTCTGTATCAGAAAAGAAGAAGGGGTGAATGTTACTAAGCAGTCTAAATCGGCAGTGAGGCGACTGACGGAAAGTAAATTAAACGGGGAGCCCGGGACATGAAGAGCCGAGCGGAGAGGGAGGGAGGAATTGAGGAGGATATCAGCAGAACCGGAGACAGGAACGGTGTCGCCATTGGCTACTGTGATATACTTAGGATGCAGAGAATCCAAGTATTGATGTGGTTTTAGCGAGGTGATATGGTGAGTAGCACCTAAATCCACTATCCAGCGTGGACTAGTGGAGAGACATACAATATCTTCATTGGAGATGGAGGCAGCGGAGGCAACGGAGGCAGGTGGGCGGTTGAGCGTGTCGACATCAATAGAATCAAGCGGACGGGAAGGCAGACCATGTTTGCGATAGCAAGTCGTCGCAAGGTGTCCATCCCTACGACAGAAGGAACATTTAGGACGTGGCCGGCCACCGCGACCCATTCCCGGAGGCCCTGAATGTTCTCCACGAGCAGGAGCCATGCGGACTGCTGCAGAAGACAGGTCACTGGAGAGGAAGCCGCTGGATAGGAACTCGGCAGAGAGCCGCTGGGAGGCCGCTGGCAGACCGCTGGAGGCCGCACGATCTGCGTGCAGGAGCAGACCGCAAAGGGAGCGGCGAGCAGGAGAGCTCGCTTGATAGAGGGGAGACCGGCTGAAGGCGAGTAGGAGATAGCTCGGCAGAGAGCGCGGACCGCAGAGGGAGCAAGAGGAGACTGGCAGGGAGAGGCCGCTGGGAGGGGCCGCAGGATCTGTCGGCTGCAAGAAAGCTGCTTGAGAGCTCGCACGAGAACACCGCTTGAGAGCTCGCACGAGAACGCGGAAGGAGGCCGCTGAAGGGAGCTCGCGTGAGATCGCAGGAGGAGGTCGCTGGTGCAGGAGGTTGTTGGTCTTGAGAGACAGACCGCAAGCAGGGAGAAGGAGATCGCTGCAATCGCTGCGAGGTCGGCAAGGCGGGTAGAGGGACACGATCGCTGCTAGAGGTACGGCAGAGGGAGCTTGCAGAGGGAGCTCGCTGGACTGAAGACAGAGCTCGCTGGGCTGTAGAGACCGAGGAGATGAGCTGCGAGAAGGAGATGGGCTGGACTGGAGGCAGAGCTCGCTGGGTTGAGATCGCAGGAGGTCGTTGTTGTGAAGTGATCGCTGCGAGCAGAGGGAGGAGGAGACCGCTGCTGAGAGAGGTGATCGCAGCTGTGAGATCGGCGGAGGAGCTCGCTGCGGAGGAGAGACCGATCGGAGGAGGGGCCCACTTGACAGGTTTGAGAAGCCTATAAAAGCGATGAGGGGGAGCAAAAAAACGGAGAGAGCACGCAGGAGGGCGGGCGGCGGTCTGAAAAAGAGGAGACCGCACGGAAGGCGGGGAGGTCTGCGGTCAGAGACAGGCGAGATCGTTTCGCACGGATACCATGTAGATAAGAGCAAAAGCTTGTATGTATTATCTTATTTTCAAAATATAGAGAGTGAGTACAAATATATAGGAGAGAAGAGGAGAGAGATATTCCTATACAAGATGTGGGACTAAAGAGGGGAAGAATACATGGGCCCAAATACGGGCCCTCTATATGGGCTATTCCAACAGTATGGAAGGTGGAGGCGAGGAGATAACTACGAAGCTTCGACACTTGGATTTCGGCTTCGACGGTTGTGATTCTCATATCATGACGGTCCTCAAATACATCAAAATAAAAATAAATAAATAAACACAAAATAACTAAAATTCACGGATCATCCACAAAATAGATATCTCCGATCGTCGTGTATGCATGTGTCATGATCCCCATCAGATCCACTCTACAAGCAATTTATATTGAAAATCTCGCATGCTATACCTACTTAAATTGAAAAACAAATTATTTGACTAAACGTTATTGGCTATCATTTGCATCCTATCAAATGATCTAAAGATCATAAAAAGAAAATTCATTTCTATTCATTTGAAGAGAGGTGACTAGAAATAAATTCAGTTGAACAATAGAACATCATAATCACTTGGCTTGTTTATTAACTAACCGCTGTATTTGAAGATCCTTCTACCCATCTTCTAGTTACAGTTGTAACCCGCAGCCTACTTTGACCTTCAGAATTTTGATAGCTGTGGATGAAAATGGAGAAAGAAGTTTTAAAAAGCTATCTGGCGTGGCAAGCAGAGGTTAAAATGATGCATTAAAACAATGACAGTGAATGCATTCCATACCTCGTTAAAAACTGTAAATACAATTGTGGATTTGGGGTTCCTGATTGACTTGAACGCTCACTTGGTGATATGTCAAAGAAGGCAGTCAAACAGGTACTGCTGTCAAGACCACATATTTTCCATGCAGTTGTATTTCCCTGACCCACCACCACATCCGAACATAAAACTCCTTTCTGCAAAGGATACAGCAGAAAGTATAAAATAAATTCAGTAGGTTTGTTATTCAATACGTCAGCATATTATTTCTTGCATTTTGCTAATATGATTAATAAACTATATATACTACATTACTACCTTTTCCAAAGATGTGCAAGGTCCAATGATCCCCTGAATTTTGATATCTTTTGAACAATTCATCTCAAGTGTCCCACTGAAATGGAAAAGCACGGGAGGGAATTACAACATATTTGTTACGTCATGTATACAATCCAACTTAGCAAGTATAAACTGCAAGTAGAAATGATCATTTTAAATGTAGTATGAATATATAAATACCAATAACATAACTAAAATTTACACAATTACACTACAGTTTGGTATCATGATGTGGAGGAAGAATGGAGCTAATGTCCCTTTCTACAATGCCATTTTGGACCCTACAATTTATGTAGCTTTAAAGACGTTGGGTTAAGGCACTAAAGCTGTGAAACAGGAGTTCACTGGATTTGAAGTGAATCTGTGAGTGAAGAAAGCTGTGCACACCCTAGTGTGGTGCTCTTCTTTTTAACTAAAGATTTAAATGACAAATCTGAAAGAAAATGGCCTGAGCACCCACACCATCCAGAAGATATGGCCAATGTCCTCAAAACACTAGAACCAGTTGACAACTTCAGAATGAAAGCTCATCCTCAAAGTAGAATATAATCATAAGTGGAGACAAATTTCATTATTAAATAGATTTAAGCATCCCTTTTACTGATCAAGGGCACAAAGACAAGGCTAGTGTTCTTCACTTTGCGCCAGGTGCTCAAAATTAATGTAAGTTCAAAACCTGACTTCACAATCTATTTAAGAATCTACATATTGAAGAGTCAATATGCACTAATATATGAACTCAATGATATCTTCAAACCTCACTAACTTCAGTAGGTTTATCCTTGAGAATGCTGCAATCAGAGTTTAGGTAAAAGTAACTGGCTGCAAGGTTAAGGAATGTAGCAGTTAGCAGTGAGTTTAACAGAAAATACAGTACAGAGCAAAAAAAGAGAGAAGCATGGTATATCAAGCAATGTGCAGTAACAGTGTTACCCCCTTGGGATTCGGACGGCCAGTAGGATGATGAGGATGAGGAGAGAAGTGGTGGAGGAGACGAGAAAACACCAAGGGGGAACCTTGAAAGCTAGCCCTAGACACTTAGATTCAATTTACCAAGCATAAAGAGTTCCACACACATGCGTTCCCTACTTAAGCCCAAACATCCAGAAGCATAGTAGTAAATACTGAAATAGAATAAAATAACACTTGCAAAAAATACACTAAACACAGGAAATAACATAAGACGTCTGGAACTATTCAATGCAGTCCTCTGTGGTAATTGAGGCCACCTCGCCGCTCCAATCCGGGAAGATTAAGAGAAAAGAAGAGAGGAATACCAAGAGGGACTATTAGCCATCCCTGGGCTCCAATACTTTTCATTCCAAATGATCCAAAGATACAAACTATAAGAGCCTGGGCAAAAACGTAAATAAGCAGAAATCCAAAATACAATTTAAATAAAAAATAAAACACTCCGCCTGGGGCATTAGCAATCATGTTGGTGTCTCCATCGTGGCCCTCTTCCTCCTGGAGTAAACAAGCCACATTGTCGACGTCTCATCGAGCTTCGTGCCAACGTCCGCATCTGTAACAATACCCCCATCTGGAAAATTTGTCTTGTCCTCAAGACAACACAGGAAAATGGCTGCGGAAATCGTCGCGATCCAACCAAGTCGTGTCGGAAGGAGGGTGTTGTCGCAATGCCACCAACAACCGCCCTCGAACACAGTCGCCCTCTGCGGCGGTTTTGCGGTCCAAAATGGCTTCGGGAAGGTAGACGGTGGATCCGTCGGATGCGATGTTTGCCGGCAAGGTCTCCTCGACGGGGTGATTGCCCACCACCCGTTGGAGCTGGGAGATGTGGAAGACCGGATGAATCCAGCTATGGAGAGGAAGGCGAAGGCGGGAGGCCACTTCGCTGATGCGGGAAAGTACTGTAAAGGGGCCATAAAAGCGGGCAGACAGCTTGGGATGGAGGCGATTCGCCACCGGAGTTTGGCAGTACGACTAGAGCTTGACAAAAACCGTGTCTCCCACCTGGAACTGAACGTCACGGCGCCGTTTGTTCGCCTGGTGGAGCATCTTCTGCTGCACACTGTGAAGATGAATCTTCAAGACCCGCAATATCTCATTCATATCCAAGAGTTGTGCGCGCACCGCGCCGACATGGCATTCGCCTGGTAAATGCTGGATCACGAAGAGCGGTGGTCGCCAGTAAACGGCTTGGAATGAAGTCATTCCGACAGAGTAGTAGAAGGAAGTGTTGTAGAAGAACTCGGCTCACCCCAACCATTTGCTCCAATCACGCGAGCGATCTAAAGTAAAACATCGCAATTAAGTCTCCAACCAGCAGTCAGTACCTCGGGCTGGCCATCCGTCTGGGTATGGTAGGCGGAGCTCATCCGTAACTGTGTCCCTTGGAGTTTGAAAAACTCCTGTCAAAAGGTGCTCATAAAAACCGGGTCCGAATCGCTGACGATCGAACGAGGAAAACCGTGCAATCAGACCACGCCGGAACTGAAAACCGCGACCACCACCGGGGTCGTGAAAGGATGTCGCAAGGGAAGAAAATGGTCATATTTGGACAAACGGTCCATCACGACGAAGATGCAGTCGTATCCCGACAAGCGCGGAAGGCATGTAATGAAGTCCATCGTCAGGTCATCCCATATGAGATCAGGTAAAAGTAAGGGCTGCAGAAGACCGTCGGGAAAAGTGGTCTCATATTTCGCTCGCCGGAAGACCAGGCAGGTCGTGAGATATTCCTCCACATGTCGCACCATCCCTCGCCAATAAAGTGCAACCGCGAGGCAATGGTGTGTGGAACGCGCCCGTGTGGCCCGCGGACGGCGTAGTGTGGAACTCAACGAGGAGGCGTGGAATGGTGGTCGACGAGGAAGAGCGGACCAACCGACCCCGGTAGAACAATCGACCTCCCACAAGTGTGCGGGGCCGAATCGAAATCGTTGGTACACCATCTCGGAGCAGAATGTGGTGGTCGGTGGTGCGGGGCAATGGAAAGCCCAGAGTGCACGAACACGGACGAGTAAGTCTCCAGAAGGCGAGATAGCTAAGGCGGCGGAGGAGAATTCGGAGGCGCCGGGGCCATTTCCGTCGGTGAGGTGATCTACCATAAGAGTGCCCGAAAGTCCACGGAGTGAGTCCGTAAGACGGCACACGATGAGACGGCGACCCGCTGAAAGGAGGCATCTATCAGGATTCAGGAGTGTGCAGGGCCGATTAGCCCACTGGAAGGTCATCCACATGGAGGCACAGTTGTGGTTAACGTCGCCCAACGTATGTAACCACGTAATGCCTAGAATGACATCCATGCCGCCCAAAGGTAAGACATAAAAATAGGCAGAGGCGATGTAATCGCCCAACTGGAGCGGAAGGTCACGACGGAGGCCACTAGTCGGGGAGCGACGATCGTTACCAAGGTAAACAAAAAACTCTGTCGTCGAGTCGGTGGCCAGCTGCAAGCGCGTCACCAAGTCGTGGGAGACGAAGTAGTAGGTTGCCCCACTATCAATCATACAAAACACGAAAATCCCATGCAGAAGTCCCTGCAGTTTCATGGCGCGGGGACCCGAATTTACGTCGGTGGAAAAGTGTGAGAGATCCAAACGCTGAAAGGCACTCGCCGTCGTGTCCACCGGAGGGGCATCATCAAGGATAAGGGCATCAAAGTCAGCGGTCGTGACTTCGTCTCCATCGTCACAAATGAGAACCTGCAGCTCCTTGAGCGGGCAGTCGTGTGTCGGGGAGTAGGGTTTCCTGCAACGGTAGCACAACCCCTTATTGCGCAGGTCATTATACTCCAGTGTCGAGACGAGGTTGGGGGTCGGCGGAAGTGGGTGGTGAGGAAGAACGGACGGCTTGGGGGGGGGGGGGGGGGGGGGGGGGGGGGGGAGGATGACTGTAGTTGGAGGATCCACCGCGGGAAGTCGTGGCGGAACAGGAGGAATGAGCATGGAGTGAGTTGAAGAGTTGGGCGTGGCCGGCTTGAAACGCGGCCAGTCTACCGGCTTGACTGAGAAATCTGCCTCCACCAAGCGGGCGACCTCCATAGCGTCGGTAATATCCAGGGGATGGTGAGTACGGAGCCGCGAGCAGATGTGGGTTGATCCCTGAAGGAACAAGCCCATATAGTGATCAGGAGGAAGATCGATGGCGTTGTTGACGAGCTCGATGAATTCGTCAATATACAGATCCACCGAAGACGTGTGGCGGAGGCCACATAGGCTCTCAACGACATTACCGGAGTAGCGGCGATCGTAAAACTTGACCAAGGCCAGCTTGAGGTCGTTCTATGAGAGTAGAGAGGTGGAGTTGCAAAGCCAACTAACCCAGTGTAAGGCAGAGCCCTCCATGGCAAAGAGCATCAAGGAGACCTTCTGCGTATCGGGGTGCCCTGGATGTTAAATAATTGTTCGGCCTTAGCAACCCATCCCAGAGGATCGTTGTCATTGAAATGAGAGACTTCGAGGGCGCGCGACGCATGTGTCGCTGCAAGTACGGGGAGCGAAGGAGGCGTCGTGGGGCTGGCCGACAACACACTGAAAGAGGACGGGTCCTCCAAGGGAGGCAGAGAGGTGGAGTCTTAACGGGCCTCGAGCCTCCAGGTGTTGAAGGATGGCATGGATGGAAGCGAGGATGCTTGATTGATTGTCGAAGCGGTGTTCGACGACATCAATGTGGGCGTCTATCATGGCGCGGGTGCGCGGTCGTCTCGGCGGCGGTGCCAGGAGCAGGCAGGACTGGTGTCGGTGCGGTCGAAGGGTGCGCTGGAGGACGATCGGGAAAGAGCGTGGTTGGACGTGTCGGGAAGAAGCGCGTCGGACACGCGGAGGAGGAGGCTGGTCGCGCGGGCGAGATCGAGGA
This sequence comes from Dactylorhiza incarnata, assembly GCA_033032865.1. NCBI lineage: Eukaryota > Viridiplantae > Streptophyta > Magnoliopsida > Asparagales > Orchidaceae > Dactylorhiza > Dactylorhiza incarnata. Next base: position 1,847,339 of record JAWHQI010000192.1, on the reverse strand, counting down.
CGCTACCCCAGCGCTGGACGCGAGCGGGTCAGGAAGCTGTGTGGCGCTGGACGTGAGCGAGGGTCGTAGAATCTCGGCGGCTAAGGAAATAGCGGACGGGGTCGGCAGATCAGACCAATGTTACCCCTTAAGGTTTCACCGCTCCAATCCGGGAAGATTAAGAGAAAAGAAGAGAAGAATTCCAAGAAGGACTATTGGCCAGCACTAAGCTCCAAAACTTTTCATTCCAAATGATCCAAAGATACAAACTACAAGAGGGTTGGGATATTAGAACCCGTCCCCGGGCTAAAGAGTGTATAAACAGAAATTCAAAATACAATTTAATTAAAAGATAAAACACCTCGCCTGGGGCATTAGTAATCATGTTGGTGTCTCCGTTGTGGCCCTCTTCCTACTTGAGTAAACACGCCACGTTGTCGATGCTCCTTCGAGTTATGTGCCACTGTCCACATCTGTAACACCAAATGTAGTGTCTGACACAAGTATGCAAGTCAAGTATATGTGTTTATCGCCTAATTCGTCCGGATGTCCCCTTCTTCCGTGTCAATACTCTCAATTGGAAAATGTGTTTCTTTCCTCAAGGCAAACTCCTAGAATTGATGATGTGTCAAGATCGACCCGTGTGGCCTTTGATAGGTGGTCGTTGTAGCTAAGCCAAGAGAACGTGATTGTTGTTGTTGGCCTCATGCATCTCCGAGCGATGATCAAGAATAGATGTCGATGCATACATCAATAATGGATCGACAACCATGTCCACCAGTACAATCTTCCACATGTCAATCTCCCCCACACGTGTAGAGTTGTAACACATGAAAAATTGGGAGTATGTGGCTCTGTGGGAGAAAGCACAAGTGGTAAGCATCCTGCCCAATACAGACTACCACTATGAGTGGCCTGAGGAAACAGTCGCATATGTTTAATACCTTTGCTTACCTGCAGTTTGTGGGTGGTATATCGTGTTCATGCACAGTTGTGCCTTGTAATTTGAATAACTCTTGCCAAAAGTTGCTCACGAAGATGGTTCTCAATCGGTGACTATGGATCTTGGAAATCCTAGCATAAATGTTACCCAATAGATAAAGGTGTTGGTCATTATCAGTGCGATCAAGGATTGGCATACCGAAAGAAAATGCCCTTATTTTGATAGTGATCCACCACAACAAAATGCAATCATACTGTGTTGACTTGTCAAATTTTGTGATGAAGTTCACGGTGATGTCCTCCCATACCAGCTCGGGAGTTGAAGCAGTCTCCCAGAAACTGTCATCTCATACTTAGATTGTTGCTGGACAAGTAAGTCGTCACTAATTGTTCCATGAAGAAAAGCATGGCATGCCAATAAAGTAATGATGAAAGACGTCGATGAGTCTACAATGCCAACACATGACAGGCAGTTGAGATGTTGTGAAACTATGTCAAGAGTGGAAGAATGCACATTGAGGGCATCGACAAGACCAAACATCTTGATGGTGAAGCCACCTCCCACCCAAAAAAATCAATGTGAAAGGCAGATGAGTGGATGAAAAATCAATGTGGAAGGTGAATGAGTGGATGGATAGGTCTGCACGACGTCCATGATGGTACAAAATATCAGGTCTGCTTCGACCTCTAGATGGATGAGAATTGCACCTCCAAACCACCCAAGAGACAACCATCAGAGATGCTAACTTTGACAGCTGAAAAAGACTCACAGCCACTCGGTTAGTCTTCCATGCTTTAAACTCAACCATGAAATCATAACAAGAGTTTTGCTACCCACACTTAGCAAACCAAGGTAGAAACCTTCGGACTAAGTTGGGAGCGTAGGTTATGATGATTTGTGCATGCAGTGAAGTAGTAAACCGACAGATATGGTCGTCAGTGTTGCATGGCGAGGATGAGGACAATCAACTCAATTCCGTAGGCCGAGTACGCTTGAGCGGTTATGAATAAGCATCAAAATATGTGGTGGTCCAGGAGCCCTGCATGAGGACTATGCCAATACCCATCAAAGGCATCATACTCAATGAGGAAGGGGATAAGGGCACTCAGGTATTGGAAAGACCGCCAAGGCCTGCTGGAGTTCGGTGAAAGTAGTTGTGTCCTTAGAAGACCAATGAAACGTGTAGTCTGAACTCTTTTTAGAAAGAATGTTAGCAGTTGGGTTGCAGACAAAAATGTCAACAAAAAATACTAAAATATACATGCGTATCACTAAACGGAAAATTTTGTTCATGGTGACGGGAGCATTGGCCTAGTGGAAGGGCGTGACTGGAATATCATAATGTTTATTGTGGATTTGGAAAGCAGTTTTATGGTTGACTTCTGAGTAAACTCAAATATGATAACTGGGGATTAGGTCCAACTTAGAGAAGTAGCATTTTGGAGCTCATCTAGTAACTCATGAATCACTGAATGACGTACCTATCGATCACTTTCAACTTGTTCAATTTTCAATAGTCAACACCGGTAGTTGACATAGAACTGTCAACTACCGTCTTTCTTATGAACGAGAAGCAATGGTTGGAGAAAGAATAAGCATTCGGCGACCAACATCACTATGACTAATTGCTTGATTTCATCCTTCTGGGCATCATTGTACCGTTACGATCGAACAAAAATTGATCAGCACCCGGGCAAGAGAGGAATATTGTGGTTAGTTGAGCAATGAGGGGGAAGCTCTGTGGAGTGGGAAAAGTTGGGAGTACGAGTCAAAAATAAACTTTAGATGTAGATGTTGTAAAGTGTTTTCGTTGGCCATGATGTTAGATGGGGTACTTCCTACATATGCCATAAGAGGGCATAGAAGTCCACCAAGTCGATCTTACGAATTTCCTCAAAGGCGGTTAGGTTTGCAAGAGAGAAGTGTAACCCTGGATCGTGTTTGCCTTTGTAGCTCGAAGTACATAGTGCTCGGATGTCATCCAATATTTGCAACCAAGCGCCCCCTAAGATCGCATCGCCACTTAAGACAAAAGCATAAAAGCATGCGTTATTTGGCAAGTGCTCACTTGTATCTGAAGGTTGTGACATATCCCGCCCGTGGATTTCCAATGGCCATCTCCATGGAAAAATGTGAAGCCAGAAAATGGAACAGTGTAATCAAGTTCCAAACAGAAGTTGTGACTTACCCTGCTACCAACCATGATCAGGATTGAGTAATCGTGAAGGAGTGCCCTTGACATCATAGTGGAGGGTCCGAAGATACTGTCCACAAAAAACATGGTAGGCCAAACAGGTAGAATTGTCCCACAGACAATCGATAGGTGTGTTATCCTCCACTTCCAAGATTTCAAAGCATGCTAATGTGACTTCCGGCTCATCATCCCCCAATGATTGTCTGAAGATTCTTCAGAGGATAGTAGTGGGTGGATGAGAAGATTGCTTACAACGAAAACAAAGCTCCTTCCTTGGTAAATCATAATTACTGAAATGAGAGGTGGTAGGACAATTGAGGACAAGTAAGACGATTTAGGACTGGGTGGCTTCAGAAGTCCTGGTGTAAGGTTAAGATGGGGGTTAGTTGATAGCTTCGGCTATCATCGAACAACATATGTTAATCGATACGAACAAAGATACAAGATATCGAGACAAGTTCAATTCAATCTCTTGATGGCAAAATCCATCTAAGAATTTACTCGTCATGAGAACCAAAAACCAAAATGATCCAAGATCCCCTCAAAGACTCACTACACTCTCTTATATAAGAGGGAGTGGCATATACACAATTACCAAAATGACTCCTGAAGAGTCATCTTCATATCAACACTCCCCTCCGGAAAATAGACATTGTTCTCAAAGTCTGGATAAAGGCGAGTGATCCATGCGATAGAGAGGTGGTTGAGATTTTGACGGTGGCAACGGTTGCTGGGCTGGTCGGGTGGAAGACGTTTGTGCCGCATAAAGTTCCTCATCGAAGTAACGAATTTGCTTTGTTGGCATGTGGCGGGAGAGAGAGTAGTTTGGTAGCGTACACGAAAGCGTGCCTGTCCGTGGGGCTCCAGGCCTATGATAAAATACCTTAGATAAGGGTCAGGACCTCAGGGGATAGCCCGATGACGAGCGCGGAGACCTCGATGAATTCAGTGATGTAGGTGGAGACGTTGTCAGACTGGAGAACGGAATTGAGGCACTCATAGGCATTACCCGCTTGGCGCGTGTCATTATGGCGAAGGAGTTCCTCCTTCAAAGTGGGCCAAGAGAGATCAAGGACATGTTGGCGTGTCCATTGCACCTAGTGGAACGCAAGACCCTCCAAATAGATAGTCATCAAGGGAACCTTTTAGTTGGCGGGGTTGGACAGGAGGTTGAAAATTTGCTCGGCGAGGGAGATCCAAATGAGGGAGTTGGTGTCGTCGAACACTAGAATCTCAATCTAGCGAAGGTGGGACGGGTGGGCGTCCGCACGTGATGTAGAAACTAGAAACCTCATGTAGTCAATGGTGTGGAGGTGCCAAAGCGACGGTGGACGGTTCACGGCAATGGTCACGAGCTCCCATAGGAGGAGATTGAGATTGTTAAACTGAGCTCCGAGCCGATCTAAGTGGGTGGCATCGATGGAGTGCGGCGTGGAGGCATCCTCTTCAACGCAGAGGGTCGTGGAATGAGTCCAGGGCATGTAAGGATGAGCCGAAGAAGAATGGAGCGACAGAAACACCAGAGGAGGAAGATTGCGGTTGCCGCAGTGGAGGCAAAATGTTGTTTGTCGAACAAGAAGGGAGAGGCGTTGGACTGCACTGAGGGAAGCGTCGGAATTGGAGGGCTGGCCGCTGGAAGGGCGGGGTTAAGATGTGCAAAGGGGAAGGAAGTTGGATGGAGATTAAATATGGCGTGGAGTCGCCGACATGGCCGAGCATCGGTTGGAGTCGCTGGTGCTAGGCATGGAAACATGGAAGAGACACACACGGGCTATCGACCGCGACTGGAAGAGAGTGAAAGCGTGGCGACGCAACTGGAGGAGGTGAGGCGAGGCTCGGTGTCGAGCAACTTTGGGACCAACGGAAATGGCGACACTGAAGCGACCGGAAGCAGGAAAGTGGATGTTTCACGAACACGACTCGACCGACGGTAGAACAAGGAGATCAAGCGGGTGTGGGTTCCCGGGGACAACGAAGGAGGATCCAATTAGGGTTCATTAGGGAACCCTAAGTGAGCGGCAGATCAGACCAGTTGATAGCTTCGATTATCGTTGAACAACAAATGTTGATTAATACGAACAAAGATTAAAAAAAATATCGAGACAAGCTCGATTCAATCTCTTGAGGGCAGAATCCGTCTAAGAACCTACTCTCCAAGTGATCAATCGTTGAACAACAAATGGACGATTCCCCGTGGAGTTGTCTTCATATCATTAGTATTGTGGATGGTTGGTTTTACGGGGGATGGCAGCTAGTATAGTTGGCACAGACGCGGGTGAGGGTTTGGAGCCCTTACATAAAGAACCCAAGTTGCGGTTGATTGACAAGCTTAATAAACTCATCAATGTAGCTAATAGGACAGCCCATCGTGTGTCTTTTCGTGTATTCTTGCGATAAGTTGAATTTCAAATAATTGATCATCCTTCATGATCCATCCCATAAGGTCAAATCAATTAAAATAAAGAACTTCCAAGCAACAGAGAGTACGAGTGGTGACGTCGGAGAACGTCGAATTGCTCGAAACCGGCGGGGCGGCAAAATTTTTATGAATGACGACTCATTCGTGGACACCAGTGAGTTGAAGCGATCAATTGTTGGAGTTGCACCACCAAAGTATCAATATGTTGCAAGATGTCTTGCATCGAAGCCATTAGGTCATCATGATTCTCAAGATGTTGGGTGGGGTTTCTCAACGGCATCAACGTGTGCATCCAACATTGCGCGGGTCCAGAGCATGCACCAAACAATGCGAAAGGGTGAAGCGGCGACGAGGTAGGTTGATCAAGGTGAAACGCGTGAGATCACATCAGTAGCATGCAACCTGAGCAAAACGAGTAAGATTGCAACTACGACATGGGCCCATTTGAAGAAATCGATCGTGTTGGTTGCGTGGGATGGTTATCATGCGACAGAGCCAATCGGTTTAGAGGTAGGCGCAGACGGATAGATCGGGATGTCGACTCATTAAAACCTGATGGGGGAGAGGGGGTCCGGCCGAAGAAAGGCGGGTCGGACAAATTTTATCCCTTGGGGTGTGGCCAACAGATTAAGGGGGAAAAGGCGGAGAGAAGAAAGGGGAGATATGAGAGCAGCCCTTGGCTCGTAGATTCAAGTTACCAGGCATAAAGAGTTTCATGCATGCATTCCTTACTTATCCAAAGGCATAATAATAAATACTGATAACATAATAAAATAATGTTTACAAGAATTAAACACTAAACATCAAAAATAACATAAAGCAAGAATTTGGGAAACATCTGTCGTCGTCTTCTTTGGTCATCGTGGCCTCCCATGTTATCTTCTGATTTGATGCATGTTTCTTCCATAACAAGCGGACGTGCTTGTATACTGACATCGTCATTCAATATCTCATCGAAGTGATGGTGGCGGCGGAGATACAAGGGAAGATGAGCTCAACCCAAGGGGGAGAATGCGAGGAAAATGAAGAGGGGGGGCAGTGCTCAACCCTAACCCTAGAAAAGGGAGAGAAAGAAAACTAGAGAGAGCAAGATACTTGAACTTTCAAAATTTCTTGGATAATCCTTCGACCCAAAGGAGTCTTACATATAACATTACATAATGGCAAGGGTGTCAATAACCCCAACATAGAGAAATACTCAAAGCAATAAAAGGCATTAAGGACTCGTGCGACTCGTACATAGAGTCAATTAATACAAAACGCCTAACATAGACACATGACGATGCTAATTAACAATATTAATTAAATATGTGCAATAACTGATAATAGATAACTGGTCGTGTGGGATGATAACATGTCACCCAACCTTCAAATTAAGTTTTCCATCAAGCTCGAACGAGGCTCAGACGGTTTAATAACCGGGCTCCTTAATTTCCCTCCAGAACAGTACTTTGTAACGCGTCGTTGTAGTGGAGGCTGCATCGAACAACAAATCTTCATCGTCCTCACAGATGTCATGAAGAATGATGGGGAAGTTTCGGAAAATTGTTGCTTGCATGGAGGCAAAACCAGTGAATCCAGATGGTGGTGGCGACAAGGACTGTAGGGATTTGGCATGGTAAAGGTGCTTGTTGAGGGGAGACTATCGGGTATAATATCTGGAATCGAAGCAAGTGTGCCCGACGGTCAGTCGAGGACGGCGGAGGACCTTGCTGAATCTGAGCGGCGGCGGCACCAGCTGAGGGGTGGTCACTGGAAGAAATGACTCTAAAGGGATCGGCGAAATAATGGCTGGAGTGGAGGGCGTTGAATGGAGTCGGCAGGGACTGATGGGACAGTGTCTGTTGTGTGAACCAAATAAGGGTAACAATCGTTGGCGATAGCGGGGCCACGTGACATGAGGAGATTTATGGACCTTCTTCGGGCATTGGTTGTATCAAGGGCTGCTCCGGCAGAGTCGAGCACTTGAATTGTTCGGTCATTGTGAATCTGTCAATGTTGGCGGTGAGCCGCAAAATCACGACTTGATGTGATGTTGGCATCTCCAATAACTTTTAGAACATTAATCGAAGAATGATTTGCTCGTCGGAGTTCATCTCCATGCCAAAGTAAAGGTAATTAATTAATCAACTCTTTGTATCATGCATTGGGCTCGATGTTGGTGTGTAGGCTCGAGGAAACTTCAAAGACGTCCTGCTCCTCGTCGGGCTCGGGAAAAGGGTGCAGGGCTCGAAAAAGAGACAACCTACTACTATGGCGGATCGTGTTGGTTGGACGAATGGATTTTTTAGGTTACAGGAGCTTTTGCTATCAACTGAAGGAAGGAGGAGGTCTGGGTCGATTCAAGAAAGACGATGACAGATGGGGAGGGTATGCGCGCATTGCTGGGCTCAACGAGTCTTTCGATGTCGACGGGGGAGATTGTGCTTCGGTGCGGTGGATCGTTGGGCGAGTTGCTGAGTTTATATGGGAGGAATTGTTACAATGAAAGTTAGGAGGATGCATCAGGGATGATGGAGAAGCGAGATCTGCTGAGATGAAGAAGATGATGTTGCCACGATGGAGAGAGCGACAATGGAGAGATTCGTTTGGTCGAGCTGGAGTTACTAGTTCCTTGTTCATCGATGGATGCAGGAGTAAACCGTATAGGTAATCGTCGGCACCGGCGGAGAGAGATCTGTGGATGGAGTGACTCATTGGTAACACATACGACTGCGGAAAGGCGGGGGATAAGAGGCTCAGATACCAAGTTTGTTACGAGCCTTCGATAACGCGTCAATATCTCGTCGGAGGTATAGGTGGTGGCAAAGATACAAGGGAGCCGAGCTCAACGTAAGGAGAATACAAGGAGAAGTCATTGGGCGAGTTCTCGTGGATCGTGTCGGCGGTGGAGATGGAGTGGCTATGGTACCAAGTTGTTAAGAGTCTTCTCGTAGGGCCTCGATATCTCGTCGCGCCTCGATATTTCGTCGAGGTGATGGTGAGGAAGCCGAGTTCAACTTAAGTGACGGAATCCGAGGAAAATGAAGAAAAGAGAGTTGTGCTCAACACTAACCCAAGAAGGGGGAGAGGAAGAAAACTAGAGAAAGGAAGAGACTTGAACTTTCATAATTTCTTGGATAATCCTTCATGACCCAAGGGGTCTACATATAATATTACATAATGGCATGAGTGTATGTAATCCAAACATAAAGAGAAATGCTCAAAACAATAAAAAACACTTAAGGACTCGTACGATTCGTACATAGACTAAATTAATAAAAGACGCCTGAACAAACACAAGTCGACGCTAATTAACGACATTTATTAAATATGTACAATAATTGATAATAGATAATTGGACGTGTGAGACTATAACAAAATATTTTTTTCTTCATGTGCGTGTCACACATCTATCTCGGTCAATATTAATGACTTCATGTGCATTCATATCCATACAAAATTATTGGTATATTTGTGCTCTTAAAATCTACCGTCAAGCCTCAATGATATCATCTTATCATATATTAATCGCAAGATACTTTTTAGTTTAACCACGCATGCTTACCTTTACAGATTATACTTTAATCTCTATCCACATTCTTATGGATAATCAATCAAAGGTACTTAAATATATCATACTTTGGTCTCTCTTTATAATCAAAATAAGATAATTTGATAGTTGTTTGTCACCACCACTATATTTGCATATATGTGCTTTGTTGTATTAATTCAAAACCCTCTATCTTCAAAACATTATCTGCATTATTCTAGATTTTAACTTAATCTAGTAGAAGTTTAACCAATTAAGAGTATAACAACTTCAAAAAACATATAACAAGGAACCTCACTCTCAATATATTAGTAAGCATCTCCGTCGATAATACAGAAACATAGAGACTCGGCCTTGGTCATTGATGTAGATCTAGGCTCCGTTTTGCACGGTGGGGAAGTCATAAACATGGTGGTTATGAACCGTCGTTCGTGAACGCCCGACCTCACCTAAGGAACTTCGTCCACTTTTATGTTCAAAACTAGTTTTCTTTTCTTGGTGGTGGTCGTAACCGTTGTCATGCCAAACATACATTTTGTGACGGTGGCGTTTTTATCCTAATTCACCGGAGCGAAAACTCCGCGCCAAATGGAGTCATAATGTGATTGAAAATTCTTTAGTTACTCCACAACTACACTTGATACTAGTTAGTGATTCATCAAACATATTTTTAATAACTTCAGTATACATTTGATACATTTCTTCTTCAATACATGTCAAGTAAATCTCTTGATACACAATCATATATCTTTTCAAGATCAATCAAAATCATATTAAGATCTTTTTTTGCTCTCTATATTTTTTCTCTTAATTACCTTCACATAAAATTTTCATAGTACTTCATTCTGACATGAAACCAAATTGATTCTAAAATTAATGTAATTTTCTAAGTCAACGTGTCACAACTATATTTGATACTAGTTAGTGATTCATCAAACATATTTTTAATAACTTCACTATACATTTGACACATTTCTTCTTCAATACATGTCAAATAAATCTCTTGATACACAATCATATATCTTTTCAAGATCAATAAAAATCATATGAAGACCTTTTTTTGCTCTCTATATTTTCTCTTAATTACCATCACATAAAATTTTCATAGTAAATCTTTCTGACATGAAACCAAATTGATTATAAAATTAATGTAATTTTCTAAGTCACCGTGTCATAAATCTTTCTCATAGCTTCATTGTTTGGCTCATAAGTTTGATTCTGTCATAAGAAATACAGTCTTGAACATCTCATTTGTTCTTAAATATTGATTCCAAGATGTTTCTTCTCCAATCACTTGTAGCCCTCTTAATCTTCAAATCTCAAGGCGAACCATTGGAGTAGATAAGCTTTTCCATTGGTTGAATGCATATCCTTTGGTGTCTTTCCTCATCCCTAATACTCTGGCTCTATCCCCATGCTCCTTAGTCATCAGGACACCAACCGAAGCTAAGGCATCTTGCCATTCACGTGCAGCTATAGCGTGCTGCTATCGCTACATAAACAAATACGTAGTCACAGACTGAAGTAGGTGTCTTCCTTTATATACACCAAACATTCATAAATCTCAATCTTGGTAACGAGAGACTATTGCAATTCCCCATCAATCCAAATCTCAATAAATATTTATCCATACAAAAAGAACTATTTAAACATATTCTTCAGAAATTAGTTTCATTTCACTTTTTCGAATCAGTTTATAATATATTTTATTAGTTTGTCATTATAATCTTCAACATGTTTTTTTAAATCTCATTTAATAACGACTGAAAGTAGCATTTACATCTCTCGTTATTATCTTCATATTTAACTAAGATCCTATAATCCTCACTTTTAATATATCTAACTTGATCAAAGTTTTTAACTATCATCTCTTGTCTTAACTATTTTATATATTTCCATCTTCCTTCACAATTCTTTATATTTCATTTCCTTCTTTAGTACCAACTCTATTAAATAATCCATAAAATTTGATGATATTCAATTTTTGTCAACGTTTATAATTACATTTTCCTTAAAAACCTTTTGAACCACATTACTCTACCACAATCCACCACCAAGCCTTCTCATCAATAACATCTATTCCTAAACTCCCATTAACAATTATGTTAATTCTCTTAATAAAACTAATCATCTTATCTCACGTCAGGTTTGGTTCTACTAAAATACTCCAGTTAGCCTACTTTAACAATCAATCTTTAAAGGTTAAGAATTTTTCATCTTTAAATTTTACAACTTAATCCTAAGATAATTATTTAATTTTATTATTTTATAATCTTAAAATATATCTCCACAACTACTATTTTATGGATGGGCTCAAATTTTCTCAAAAAAAAAAGTTTATAATCTTTGGAAGAAGCTTTTTTTCCCTTCCAAGCAAAAAAAAATTTTGCAAGTTCAATGAAAGCATCAAGACAATTCATAAATACACATAAGTAGCATTCATGCTACAGCATAACATTGCATATTCTAGATAAGCATCAAAGTATGCTATTTAAAAGCATGATACTGGCTGCGTTAACCAACCTTCAGATAAATTATCACAAGAAAACAGTAAAGATTGCAGCTAATAAAATAGTAATAATGTAAAGTAACCATTCACTAAAACCATGAGAGCGCAATGATATCTAAAAGCATATTTTTGCAAGGTAGAGTAGATGGGATTATATCTTTCAGTCCAATGAAAAAGGGATTTATAATGCACATATCAATCACACTAAAACATTTGTCAATGACTATTTCAAAAGAGAAAGCTCTTCAGCTAAAGAAGATAAGAAAGATCAATACTGCAGATTTTTTTCCAATGTTCCAACATAGCATGTGAAATCAGTATTAGTTCAATTTTGGTGCACTCGCATATTATTTTTGACTTAATAAGTAGACTAAATTAAAATTGCTATTCTGCAAATGTATTAACATATTTCTAGATCCAAGTTTTAGGAAAATTCTACATATTAGTAAGGTATTGAGAATTACTTTTGTAGTGTGAATTTCTACATAAATCATCAGTAATTTTTTTAGTTTTCTTGAGATGTAAATTTTTTATGACTGAATTTTGAGGAGCAATGCTTTTTTAAATTGCAAGTAACTTGTATTGTACCTAGAATATCCTAACAGATTGCATTCATCCTGTATTCATAAATAATTTCAAATCATCCATAATGACACTAGCACAATTAAAAGCAGAGCATGAAAGTAATTAGTTTATGACATCTTAAAGGAAAAAGATTATTTAGAGCATATTATCATCATGAATGATAAAATTCACACTTGAATAGGGGACTAGGGGATGATTTTCAGGATCGCAGAAATTGGAGAGAATTTTCGGGCTCTCATGGTTGTCCCACGGTGCAGATGACGTGGATCCCTGGTGTTGAAGCCAAGGTAACTACTCCCCTCTTCCATAACTACCTCATAACCACTTCCACCACCAATAACTATCTCCCTCCACTATCAGATCACCCCATAACTACCAAAAACTTCCACTAACTGCATTCCCCGCTTTCTTTTCAGCCAATAAATGTCGCCAATTCAGCCATAACTGTAGATTCAAGGCAGCTATCACTCATTTCCTACACTATCTTTTGACACAACCAAAATCCGGTCTTCTCTTTCTCTGTCAGTGAAGAGCTAGATGTACTTCCTTTCTCTCGCATCAAAGCTTGAAATAAAACTCAATGGGAAATGTTCAAGAGTTCCACCCACTTTCCCAAGTGTTTACCACTGTTACCCTTAATCAAATGTGACAGCCATGAAATAAAACTGTTTCTAAGGATAAAGGAAAAGAAAACAGGCAATGTGTACAACTCAAAGACCATGAATTTGCAGAGGGAAAAGAATCTAGAATTTTTATGACGACGATGAAGGAATAAATTATTACTTCCACTAAGAATAATAATGCGAGTCAAAACCAATGAATTACGTGAAAATTTTATAGATTTAACCCTTGATGAATTACCTAGTTAATTAATCAAATGAGAGATATACAATATGATATTGATTTAGTACCTAGTTTGCAATTATCAAATTTAAGGTATTCTAGGATGAATCCAAACGAATAAGCATGAGTAAAAAAAGTTAATGAATTAAGAGAAAAAATGATTTATTAGATGAGGTTTTAGCCAGTGTTTTGTGATACTCTATTAAGGCCAAAAAAGGACATCTTGGAGAAGAGGTGATGGGGATCACGGATGGCGAGCAAAGGTCTACATTGCAAGAGGCAGAATTAGGATCGTTGTATGGAATATCTGAGCAATGTGGTCGTGTTCACAGTAACGACGGAATATCTCTATGTATTTCTTTTCTTTTATTTGTATTTTTTTTCATGTATTATTAGGGGACTAGGGGTTGAAGTTATGAACGATTTAGACCGTCCATAGTAGCCTCTATATCTATAAATAGAATCAATGGGCTGATTTCTAGGTATTACAGAATTTGGATAAATTTTCGGGTTCTTGCGATGCTGATTTTGTGGACTCTATGTACCGAAGTCTAGAATCCCCTTCTCCCTCCCCTTGGCCGACCACCACCTCTCCCCAACCCCACTCCGTCCGCCGGAAACCGTCATTCAGAGTGCCAGCCAGCCATCCACCACCTCCCTCCATCACCAACTTCCACATAACTACATGTAACCATTATTAACCACCACCATAACCACCTATTATATTATCATAAACACTTAAAATTACCCATTTCCCTCACTAAAACTGCTGGTAACTGCCATCTATAGGCATTTTTATGTTTGCCATCCAGTCCCCTAATAAAGAAATACACCCCTCACCTGCCATTTATCTTGTTTCCCAGTCCACGTATGTTCGGGACTGCTGTCTAAGACTCACCCAGCCTCTCCCCATTGTCAGAACGATCACAACATTGAATTCCCTTCAGAAAATCACAGGACGACTCACTGCTGAATCCCCAGGAATGCCATAAACGCCCAGAACTTCCAGCAAACCCCCTAAAACTGTAATATCCATAGCTGCCAACCAAATTCTAGCTTCCTTACATCCCAACCGACCACTCCAACTCCTCCCACAGCTTCATTGTCCTCTAATCACAACAGCAGCCCCAAATTCCTTGGATACTCCCAATTACAGCAGAAATCAGCAGCAGAACTCCGAATTAACAGCAGAAATTGAGGTTACAGAGCTGTGAGCTGTCCAGCCCTCGAATCAGCCCCCTTCCACCTCTGTGGACTCCTATTGCTTGTGTAAGTTTTTGTACGAAGTTTTTACTACTTATTGTTCAATATTGAGCCGTGGATCAGTTGGTGATGAGAGCTCTGTCGAAAGACTCTTATCAAGGAGGACGGGGGAGACGGGGATGGGTTAGGGTGTACGGTCCGCGGACCTGATAAGTCCTTTCGGGTGGACTTCCGGTGGGACCCCTGGGCTGGTGCGACGCCAGGCGCCAGGGTGGTAGGCAGGTGTGACGTTTGTCCTGCATCACTTGTTATAGGATATATCTTAAAGTGGCAATCAACTCTAAATCCGTCGTAAAAATGAATGAAAACCTCTTTCAAGACACATGTTGAACTTTACGAGTGGTCATTCTGTCGTTATTTAAAGCATTTGAAGCATTCGAGATCGTTATTGGCAAAACAAAGAAAACAAAGTGTGTTGGTTTAAAAAAGCTCACATTAATACAACCTCAAGTTATTTTCATGGTTTGTAGTTTCATCTCGAGGTTTCAAAGCACATCATAAAACAAATAAACAAAATGTCCCATTTCTGATGATCGATGTTTTCCCAATCTTACAACATTTTACGATCTATCAAAACTCTTAGTTCCATTACTGGATCGTTGAATAATAGATATATCAAAAATTAGCCCATTTCTGACGATAATTGTTTTCATGATCTTGCAACATTGTATATACCTATCAAAAATTTCAATTCCATTATTGCATCATTGACTGATATTCAAAATAAACAAAATTGGCCCATTTCTGATGATAGATGTTTTCACAATCTTGCAACATGTTCACGATCTTGCAACATTTTATAGATCTATCAAAAAATTTAGCTCCATTATTGCATCATTGACTGATATCGTAAAGCAAGACAAAATTGGCCCATTTCTGATGATAGATGTTTTCATGAGGTTTCAAAGCATATCATAAACAAATAAAATAAATAAACAAATTATGGGATTTCTAATGATAGATATTTTCGCAATCTTACAACATTTTATAGATTCAACAACACTCAAGCCTTTACCCCACTATAGTGGGGTCGGCTATATGGATCCTCTGTCGCTATTGTGCCCTATCTTTAGTCATAATCTCAGTAATGCCTAAGTACATCATGTCTTTCCTTATAGTTTCATAACATTTTATAGATCCATCAAAAAAAAATAGTTCCATTACTGCAACGTTGTCTGATATTCTAAAGCAAGAAAAAATTTAATTGGACTCATGTGCAAATAAATTAGCATTGATAAAAACAAGAATGACTACATCACCTGTACAACGTCCTGATCATTCACTTTCTGAATTTGAAATAGCTTGTAATGCATCAGTTTTAAGTATTAGAGTACTGAGACTACAGATTCAATATTAAAACAATTCGGAAAATTTTAATAAAGCAAAAAATATATTCTACATGTGATGAAAAAAAAAATTGATGTAGTGATAGTCTTGTGATAGATTAGACATTATTTGTTACACCAAGAATTTTAGTGATGGGCAGTGTCCCCTTGTGCACTGATCGACAGCGGTAGCAATATTTTTGTTCATTACTTTGTGTTCTCCGTAAAAATTATAGCAATATTTAATATATTTTCCTTTGGAAATTTATCTATAGTATTTACAAATATTAGTAATATTTTAATTCCTATACCAAATGAAAAGGTAAATCAAATAAATAGCAGTGAGCATGTATTTTGGTATTCACATATTCAAACGGTTTTAATGGTTAAAATTGATTGTTCGGTGTAAACAAAGTTGCATCACATGAATTTGACGGAACTGTGTGGGCATGTGTTCTCTCCCGGACCACCTTTCGAACAATTATAAAACTTCGCCTTAAAATAGTTACAACAACACTTGAGCCTTTATCCCACTATAGTGGGGTCGGCTATATGGATCCTTTGTCGCCATTGTGCCCTATCTTTAGTCATAATCTCACTAATGCCTAAGTACATCCACCTAAGCATTCTCATCTCCGCAACTCCCATTTTTGGCTCATGTACACAATTCACTGCCCAACACTCAAGAACCATAGAGCATCGCTGGTCTAATTGCAGAATGGTAATAGTTGCCTTAAGTTTTAATGGTACTTTACGATCACATAAGATCTTTGACGCGTCTCTCCACTTCAACCAACCTGCTTGGATTTTATGTATCACATCTTTATCAACACCTCCATCTTTTTGAACTATCGATCCAAGATATTTAAAGCATTCACTGCGGGAAATATTTTGATCACCCAACTTAATAACGAAGTCATTTGTCCTTCTTGCACAGCTAAATTTAAGCTCCATCTACTTCGTATGCGCCTTGCTTAACCTAAAACCCTTCTTTTCTAAAGTGTCTCACCAAGATTCAAGTTTCGCATTTACACCCTCGCACGTCTCATCGACCAAAACGATATCATCCGCAAACAATAAACACCAAGGGATTGCTTGTAGGATATGTCCGGTGAGCTCATTTAAGATAAGGGTAAAGAGATAAGGGCTTAAAGCTGAACCTTAATGTAAACCAACAGTGATAAGAAATTCCTGTGTTAATCCTCCAGATGTTCTCACATTCATCATTGAATTTGTAAACATATCTTTGATTATGTCAATGTATGATACATTTACACCTTTCTTTTCCAAGACTCTCCATAAGATCTATGTTGGAACTCTATCATAAGCCTTCACAAGATCGATAAACATCATATGCAAATCTTATTTTCTTTCTCGATATTTGTCAACGAGTCTCCTCAAGAGATGTATAGCTTACATGGTCGACCTCCCTGGCATGAATCCAAATTGATTCTCTGAGATGCTAGTCTCTCGTCTTACTCTTCTAACTATTACTCGTTCCCATAATTTCATGGTATAACTCACTAATTTAATTCTTCTGTAATTAACACAAATTTGTATATCATTTCTGTTCTTATACAAAGGTACAAAGATACTTTCTCTCCATTGGTCCGGCATGCTCTTTGACTTCAGTATCTTATTGAAGAAACGTGTAAGCCACAAAATTCCTTCTTTCCCTAGACATTTTCACACTTCATGCTCAACCGTCTTTCCATTTTTCATCTTCTTTAGAGCATCATTTACCTCCGATACTTGAATTTTAAGATAAAAATTGTATCATCCGTCAAAATATTTTTTCCATTGCTCTTTAATAGACATATCATCCGTCAAATTTGTATTTGTTTCATCCTTTATGCATTTAACTTAGCTTAAATCTCTCGTCTTCCTCTCTCTAGCTCGAGCAATTTTATATATATCACGCTCTCCAACTTTGGCATCTAATCGCTTATAAAAAATTTCATAAGTTTGACTTCTTGATTTACTTACTGCATGTTTAGCTTCTTTCTTGGCAACTTTATACCTTGCCAAGTTTTCATCGGATAAAATAAGAAACCCCAATATTTCACCAAAATGTCTAAGAAAACTAAATTTTCATTTGATACACCCTTTCGCGCACAAGGTCACCAAGATAATAGCTGACTACCAGTCCAAAAACAACGACTTCCAGACACCAAGCTCCTTTTTTCTCCACATTGCCTCCCCATGCGGCTAATTCTTATAAACCAATGCTTTAAAAGCTCCAACCATCAATACCGTAAAAATATCAGTTTGGTGTGCTCACATGTGATATGCTTGCTTCAAGATGTTATTGAATGAGGTAAGAGCAGTTTATTCGCATTATGCTGTGATTGCTACCACAAAAATCTAATAGTTGTGTCTGTCTTTAAGCAATAAAAAGTAAAAACTAGTGAACACCTTTTTGTTTTATGTTGGACCCACCAAAATTAAATGAGAAGCCTCCATATTTCTGTTACCAAAATGGAAATACTTGCAATAAAACTCGAAGAAATTGGATACACTCACGGGGATACTCGTGTTTGGTTCCTCCTTGAAGTTCCTCTCACAAAGGGAGATCTCAAACCCTAATCAAGAAACATACCTAAAACTTTTAAGCCTCCTTATATAGGGAGGGGGTCAGTTACACATTACCGTAATGACCTTACAAATTAAAAATACAAAATACAAAATAAAAATACATGTTGATCAAAAGTATAGAATAAGATGCTCCAAGGAATCGTCATCGCACATGCGTAACAGTTTCACCAGGGGCTTCCCTTATAATACAATATAGATTAAAAAAATGAGAATTTAATTTTTCATAATCTTCATGAAATCTAACATGATATTAAGAATTTAAATTGTTATATTCCAACAAATTATCATATTTATAGTATATTTTCTTAAAAGATTCACAATTATGTAATCCTTGAACTTCTTTATTATGTTTTTTTATTATGTATTCCTTGAACTTCTTTAACATTAGGGATACAAAGTAATTAATGAAGGATAGATTGTATTGGTCTTTATCAAGAAAGATGCATATAGAGTTACATGTCAAGGTATAATTTGGCAACTAGGAAAGCAGTTTAGAACAATGTTGGTCAATATTGTTATGCTACCGCTAGGGTTCTAGAACGAAAAGTGAAAACTAAGAATGAAGAAGACGGCTAGGGTTTCAATAAGAAGGAAAAATACCTGAATAAGATTTGCATGCCTCCAAAAGAGGGGGAGTGGGGTATTTAAGTGACCCCACTCCACAAGGGGGCCGACCGGACCCCATTGGGGCTGAACCGGTGCGGTTCAGCCTCCTCCTCTTATTTATTAGTTGCGGGCTGAACCGGATGGTTCAGCCCGGTCTTTTCCCGGTGCATCTTTAGGTCTTCTGGCATACTTATATCCACGGAACCGTAAATCGTCCGGGGGCATAACATTCCCCTCCCCATCAAGAGGCAGCTTGCCCTCAAGCTGAAAGTCAGGAAAGTGCTCCCGGAACTCCAGAAAGTCCACCCATGAGTTGTGAGCCTCTGCCAGGTCCTTCCACTTAACCAGCACCTCGGGGCGATATTCAGTGCCCCTCTTCTTCCATCTGGACAGCAATATATCCTCCGGGCTAGGACGTAACTCGCCGGTAGTAGTAGCCGCGGGAAGACAAGGAGTAACTGTAACCGCTGCCCCCAACTTCTTCTTAAGCAAGGAAACATGAAAAGTGGGGTGAATACGGGACCCCTCAGGTAGGGCAAGAGTGTAGGCAACTGGTCCCACCCGGTGAGTGATACGAAAGGGCCCATAGTACCGGGGAGCTAATTTCTGGTTGGCGCGGCGAGCGACGGACAGCTGTCTGTACGGTTGAAGACGGAGGAAAACCTCATCCCCCACCTGAAACTCCGCTCGGTTCTGTGCTTGTCGGTCTGCACCTTCATCCTGGTTTGGGCTGCAAGGAGATTATCCCGCAGGAGAGCCAAGGTCTGATCCCGATCACGTAATGCCCGATCCACTGCAGGAAGAGTTGTACTGCCCGGCTCATAAGAACGCAAAGATGGTGGCGGTCTCCCGTATACAATCTCAAAGGGAGTGATCTTGCTAGCGGTGTGGTACAAAGTGTTGTAACAATACACCGCCCAATGGAGCCATCGTGTCCAAGAGCGTGGCTCATCCGTGACAAAGCAGCGGAGGCATGTCTCCACTCCCCGATTCAAGACCTCCGTCTGACCATCAGTCTGTGGGTGATTCGCCGTGCTCATGCGAAGCCACGTGCCTTGTAACCGGAAGAGTTCCTGCCAAAAGTTGCTGATGAAGACCGGGTCGCGGTCGGAGATGATCGATCGAGGAATACCGTGCAAGCGAACTACCTCACGGGCGAAGAGCTCGGCAACTGTCTCTGCGGAGTACGGGTGGCTGAGTGCTAAGAAATGGTTGTACTTGGACAGTTTGTCCACTATCACCAAAATCACCGACTTGCCTTGCGACCGGGGCAAGCCGTCAATGAAATCCATAGACACCGTCTCCCACACCTGCTGCGGAATCTCCAAGGGGGTGAGCAGCCCCGTTGGCGACGTAGTCTCGTACTTCTGGCGCTGACAGATCTCACATTGTTGCACGAAACGATGGACGTCCTGGCGCAAACCTCTCCAAAAGACATTGGCCCGAAGGCGCTGCAGAGTGCGGAGCATGCCGGCATGACCTCCGGATGGTGATGAATGGAACTCCTGTAGCATGACGTCCTTCCAAGTGGACGACGCCGGAATAACCACGCGCCCCTGGTAGTACAAGTGTCCCCCAATCAGCTGATAACCTGGGGACGTCGGATGGCCTTGCCGTAAAACCTCTAGAATAGGCTGAAGCTCTGGGTCCGCGGCTATGTCGGTCTGAATGTCATCTAAGGACTCAATCAAGGGCCCAGAGATATGGAGAACGGTGCTCTCTGGAAGTCGGGACAAGGCGTCTGCCACCACATTCTCCTTCCCCTGCTTGTAAACAATCTCATAATCATAACCAAGCAGTCTAGTCAGCCACTTCTGTTGGAGCGGGGACGTCAGTCGTTGCTCCAGAAAGTGCTTCAGACTCTGATGATCGGTGCGAACCTTGAAATGATGGCTCAGTAAGTAAGGTCGCCATAGGGTCACCGCATGAAGGATCGCCAGCATCTCCTTCTCATAGGTAGAAAGGCCCAAAGTGCGAGGAGCCAAGGCCTTGCTACAGTATGCTAAAGGCCGCCCCTCTTGCATCAGCACTGCCCCAATGCCTACCCCCGACGCATCGGTCTCCAACACGAACTCCTTGCTGAAATCCGGTAGGGCAAGCACCGGTGTGGTCGTCATAGCCTCCTTGAGAGCGGAAAAGGCTTGCTCTGCTTCCTCGTGCCATGTGAAAGATTCCTTGTGGAGGAGCTGGGTGAGCGGACGAGCCAACTTGCCGTAGTCCTTCACAAAACGCTGATAATATCCAGTGAGGCCCAGGAAGCCCCGTAACGCCCGTACCGTGGTCGGTCGCGGCCAAGTAGCCATGCTCTCGATCTTCCTCGGATCCGCTCGGACCCCCTGAACTGAGACCAGATGGCCCAAGTACTCCACCTCGGGCTGCCCAAAAGAACACTTCGACTGTTTGGCATAGAACTGATGCTGACGAAGAATGGAGAGGACCTCCGCCACATGCTCTAGATGCTCCGCCCAACTGCGACTGTAGATCAAGATGTCATCGAAGAATACGAGAACCGATCGCCGTAAGAGCGGCCGAAAGGTCTCGTTCATCACCGCCTGAAAGGTCGAAGGGGCGTTGGAGAGCCCAAAGGGCATCACCAAGAACTCATAGTGCCCATCGTGCGTGCGAAAAGCCGTCTTGTGGATGTCCTCGGTCTTCATCCGTATCTGATGGTAGCCAGACCGCAAGTCTAGCTTGGTGAAAAGGCTGGCCCCATGTAGTTCATCCAGCAGCTCCTCGATCATAGGAATCGGAAACTTGTCCTTGATCATAGAATCATTCAAGTTTCGGTAATCCACGCAGAACCGCCATGATCCATCCTTCTTTTTCACCAATATAATAGGTGAGGAGAAAGCACTCGTACTCGGTCGTATAATGCCAGCAGCCAACATCTCCTTCACGCTCCTTTCAATCTCCGCCTTCTGAATGTAAGGGTATCGGTAGGGCCTGACATTCGGGGCGTAGCCCCCTCCTTCAACTGGATGCCATGTTCCCTGGACCTGGGCGGTGGTACGCCCCGTGGTTCCCGGAACACATCCTCAAACTGGGACAGAAGTGCCTGAATCTCCTTCGGAATGAGCGGAGGATCTGCGTCTGACGTCGCCACTCCTACCACCATAGCCATAGGAGAGCCCTCGACCTCCAACCGCTGCAGGCTCCGCAGAGATATTTCCTTCAGGGGGGAAGAACGAATACCCCGAAGGCAGTAATCCTTCCCCAACTGGGAGAACTCCATAGTAAGATGAACCCAATCTGTAGTGACTCGCTGTAGCTGAAGCAGCCACTGAACCCCCAGCACCATGTATGAACCCCTAATCGGCAGTAAATACAGGTCCGTGTGGCACACATAGCTCTGCATCCGGATTCCAGCATCATTCATCACTCCTTCGCACCTCAATTTGCTACCATCGGCCACCATGACCTGGAAAGACGCCTCTTTATCGATCGGTCGCCCCACCTTCAGAGCAACTGTCGGGTTGATAAAATTGTGGGTACTCCCACTATCTATCAGTATGGTAACCCGCTCCCCGCCGATCAGGCCTGTGAAACGGAGAGTCACCGGGGCTGATCCCCCCTGCATGGCCTGTATAGAAACCCCAAACTCCGTCAGGTCGAGTGCCTCAGTGTAGACACTCTCCAGTGGGTCCTCTTCCTCATCCTCCTCTCTCAGCATAAACACCTGAATCTTCTGGCAGTTGTGTCCCCGTGTGTACTTCTCATCACAACTAAAGCATGGGCCCTTCTCCTTCCGAACCTGCATCTCCGGCCAAGTCAACTTAGTCATCGTGGGACGAATGGGAGGTAGCTGATCTCTTCGTCCCGCTGCGGGGGCCGCGGGTGGCAGGGTCGTCGTCCGATTCCGCTGCCTGTTGTAACGCTCCTCCTGTATCCGAGCGATGCTAATAGCATGGCTCAGACTGCGCGGCAAGTACGCGTGGACCTCGTCGCGCAAGTAGTCCTTCAGGCCCGAGATGAAACAGCTCAGCATCGTCTGCTCTCCCCAAGTGACCCGGTTGGCAAGCTTCTCGAACTCCGTCCGGTACTCCGTGACTGTGCCCCGTTGGCGAAGTTTCTGAAGACTGGCCTCCACGTCCTCGTACTCCAGTGGTCCGAATCTAGCCGAGAAAGCCTCTATGAACTCGGCCCAGGGAGCGTGGGCGCGTCCCCGCAAAAACCATTGTGTCCACTGGTACGCGTCCTCCTCTAGATGGAAAGCCGTCAACTGTACCCACTGAGCCGCAGGAACCTCCTGATATCTAAAGAACAGCTCGGCTTTTTGGATCCACTCGAGCGCGTCGCCTCCCCGGAATTTCGGAAAGTTCATCCGAGTCAGCTTGGGTTGCATGTAAGTCGCTGAAATGCCCCTCCCAAGCCGCCTCCATCTTGGCCCATCGGTCCGTGTTGCTCATGATCTCCTTGAAGTCCTCCATGATTCCACCCCGGAGGCCTCCCCGACCCCATATTGGCCGGTCCATACGCCCCGTTCGGAGCGTTCACTGGTTGGGGAGGAAAAAATCCCTTTGCGCCCCCGAGAGGAACCGCATTCGCCCCGGTTGGGCGAAACAGCCCAAATCCTTGGTGTTGCGGCCTCCACGGTTGTCCTGCGTGATGTCCGGGTCCAAACGAGGCTCCCCCACCTTGTCCCGAGCCTCCTCCATGCCGCAGCAGGTCGTCGGGTCCCTGCGAGGGTTGTTCGAACCCCCAGGGAGCCGTTGTTCCTCCGCCGACCCCCCAGGAACCGCCTGCGGCTTCCGCCGCTCTGCTGGAGCCAGTCCGGGGTGGCTCCGGTACCTCCCGGCCTCCCGGCTCCCTGCCGATCAGCCCCCAGCCGTCCGGGTGCCCGCCTGGCGTTCCGCCCGTCCGATACGGGGCTCCGATCCCTCGTGCGGCCTCCTGTAGGTCTCCCGCTCCGGATCCGGAACCGGAAGCTCTAGCCGGGAGTCCCCCGCCATTTCCCGCTCCCGTGCTACCCTCTTTAGGAGTATTTGCTGCCTCGGCGTCGGATCCATCGCCGTTCACCGCCTTTCCTTTCAGATTTTGCAAGAGGAGGGATTTCAACTCCTCCATCCTCGTCTCGAAGCGTTCCTCTAGATTTTGTTGCGAGTTCTTCACGCTTGCTTCGATTGCCGCTACGGAATCCGTCAAGGTGACATAGTTCTCCTCGATGGAGGCCAAGCGCGTTGTTTCCGCCTCTGTACGTGTCACCATGGTCGCAGGAAGGAGGCACTGATACCAAATGTTATGCTACCGCTAGGGTTCTACAACGAAAAGGGAAAACTAAGAATAAAGAAGACGGCTAGGGTTTGAAGAAGAAGGAAAAATACCTGAATAAGATTTGCATGCCTCCAAAAGAGGGGGAGTGGGGTATTTAAGTGACCCCACTCCACAAGGGGGCCGGCCGGCCCCCATTGGGGCTGAACCGGTGTGGTTCAGCCCCCTCCTCTTATTTATTAGTTGCGGGCTGAACCGGATGGTTCAGCCCGGTCTTTTCCCGGCGCATCTTTAGGTCTTCTGGCGCACTTATATCCACAGAACCGTAAATCGTCTGGGGGCATAACAAATATGCACCCATGCTTGTTCAATATGAACCTTGCTTGTTCAATATGAACCTTGCTTGTTCCAAATGCACCTCGGCTAATATATTATTTTGATCCGAGTAAATGACGAATTTGAAGGAGGCAACTTGCAATTTGTATGAGAGTTCGGCTTGCCTAATAATTCATGATGGCAAAGAAAGGTTGGAGCAATGAACTGCATGTGAATGGATTGATACAATTTTCACATCTGGCGCCTCTAAGAATGGTTAATAATTGTGGAATAACACGAAAGTAGAGAGAAATTCAATATTTAATTAATTCCTCGTAAAAAGAGCATGTATGGATACAAGTATTTGTACATATATATATAATATATAATATATATATATATAGGAAGGAGTGAATTCTAAACTTCATTTTGAGTTGTGAGACTAATCCTAAGGATGTGATGGGATATGACTGGGTCAATGTATAGGTCTTTGTACAAGTTATCTTAACACTCCCCTGCAAGCTGGAGCATACAAATCATAGGAATCAAGATTGGACAAGAATTGATAATATAGTGGACGCAGTAAGACCTTGGTAAGAATATCAGCAATTTGCCCAGCAGTAGGAGCATTGTTGGCAAATTGTACCTCCAAAACTCACACTTCAAAAAGATGAGGGGAAACTGTGGAGTGTGGGTTATTTGGGCTAAAGGATGTCAGATAGCCTGCTTTGATTGATCAAAAAAGGGTTACAGGAAGGTCTAAAACAGGTCAGGGTGAGAGGTAGAAAAGAGACAAAATTTGAGACCGCTTATACAAGTCATAAGTTGGAGGCTCGAATCCAAAAGTCCATTTTCTGGTACCCCTACCCCTCTATTTATAGACGCGGGGTCTGCCCAAACGGGCAGACCCAAAAATAACAGGTTGCCCGGGGTACAGGAGAACTGGGGCGGAGAAGAGGAGATATATGGGGTGCAAATAGCAAAAGGAGAGAAATCTTCAGACCGCGCAGTCACGCGGTCTCGCTGGAAGTTGACTGTCTGTGCCTTGGAGAATTTGCCGAAGATGAGACAGGCGGTCTGGGCGGTCTCAAAAAATCGAGCCGCTAGGGCCGGAAACTCTGATCGAAAAGCTGAGGTCGCAGACTTCCGGGCAAACATGATCCCCGCACATTTTCAAGTTTCGCTGGAACTTCGGAAATGTTCGCTTTGACCGCAGAGATCGTGACCGTCATAAATACTGGAGAGTCTATAAATAGTGCTTCAAGGCTTCAGAACTCAGAACTTTCTGAAAAAAGTTGCGAGCTAATCCACTCTGCGATCACCCTTATTCAGATCGTTGTGATCCTTGAAAATGGCCACGATGATGGCCCTTGACAAGCGGGAGAAAACTCGATTTTCGCCTAGGCAAGCTTCTTCAAAAGAGAGAATTGACGGAAAAAAATCGGCGAGCTCCAAGAAGACTTTGGCGGTCAAAACTTCCAAGGCGATAGCTAAAGGAGAGGCTCTAAAAGAGATCTTCTTCTGCAAAGGAGAATCAACAAGAGATTGTGAAGGATCGCGCGGCCTTGGCGGTCTCAAACGTCATTGGCGTGACGACCACCTCTTCAAGGCCACCTGTATTGAGGCTTCCCAAGGGCACAATCACCTTTGACTGCCAGCAGTCAGTTGAAGCCCTTAACTAGACCGTCATCCAGTCCGGTGAGACTGCTTCCTCTGAGGCTATAAAAGCTGGGATGCAGAAGCAGAAGACCTCAGCTGAAAGGCTCAGGCAGCAAATAGTCGAGCAGCAGAAAGCTGCAAAAGGAAAAAGAGAAAAGAGACAGATACTTCTGTAAAAACTGTTAAAAGAAGAAAGAGTGATGAAGATGAAAAAGTGACCGCCAAGACCGCTTTGGTCAAACCAACCGTCCTGTTTGAAGAAGGCGGTCTCGGACATTCCCCTGAGGACGCATCTGCTAAGGTAAGTGATCGGGCCGATCTTTCATTTCCTCTTGCGGTCTCAATGTCTTCAAGGGGGGAAGACTCCGAGTTGATAGCTTACCTTGATGACTTTTCTTCTAACAATCTTCCATGTTCGATCTCGCAGGTAATTGATCCTTTCGAGTCTGAACGCCTTCGAGAGATCGCCGAGGAGGAGAGGAAGATCGCTGAAAAAGCGACAGCAGATGAAGAAGAAAGGCAGAGAGTGGGGGAGGAGAAGAGGAAGAAAGAGGAAGAGGAGGAGAAGGATAGAAAAGAGGCAAAAAAGAAAAAGAAAGAGAAGTAGAAAGCAGAGGAGCTGATCGCGTAAGATAAAAGAAAGAATGAGAGAGAGAGAAGAAACGGGAAGAAGAGAAGAAGGTCGCTGAAGAGAAGAAGAAGAAGAAGAAGAAGAAGAAGAAGAAAGATAAGAAGAAGGAGAGGGCTGAGACGGAGAAGAAGAAAAAGGAGACCGCTGGGAAGAAGGAGAAGAAGAAGAAAGAGAAGGAAAAAGAGGAGACCGGGAAGGAGACCGGGGGAGAAGAGAAAGAGGAAAGAGAGAAACAACAACCCAAGAAGGAGAAGGTCGCGCTGATCGAGTCGAGCTTATAATTCTTTTCTTTTGATCGCAGATACTGAAGAGATCGAATCGGTCCCTGAAGAAGGGAAAATCCCGTAGAAGCTGACGACCCCTCCGCAGTTCGCGGACATTCTCAAACCTATCTTGGAGGATGTTCGCACTATGCGGGCTCGGGAGCGGATGCTGGAGGACCAACTGCGGACTCGAGAGCGGACGTTGGAGGACCAACTCAAGACTCAGACCACTGACTTTGAGGAAAAGCTGCGCGCCAATGAAAAACGAGTTCGCGAAGAGTATGAAGTGAAGCTTGCCGAACTCAACAAAGCACTCTGGAAATCTGAGAAGGACGCTGAATACTATAAGGGGAAGGCCGCTGCCCTGACCGCTGAGGTCGGCACGCTCAGGGCCTGTCCTGCCCACATGACTCTGCGCCCGGGAACTTCTGGCGGTTTCCAAGAAGAAAGACCATCTTCTGAGATCGTGGTGGTCCTCTTGGATTAGGTGGATTGGGACGTTGCAAAGCTTCACAGAGCGGCGATGTCAGTGCATCAGGGTATGGCGGCCACGATGATCGATGTCAATGAGATGCAAGATGTCGTCGCTTTCATTGGAAGGAAACATCCAGCGAGGAGATAGGATTTTATTTTTCTTTTAAGCGGGCTCAGAAGACATTAAATTTGAACAATTTGATTCTGTCTGTAATATATATTGATGCTTTAATTCCCTTTATATGCGGTCTCTGCAATGTTTTGATGTCGATCTCTGTGGTTGTGTGCTGTCTGCCATTTTTCCTTTGCATATTCTCTGACTTGCTGCTTGAGATAGAGCAGTCTGAATTATTGTGATCGATTCTGCTGTTATTATTTCTTACCCATTGTGCTGGTCCGGCGGTCTGCGAGGTTTACTGGACGGTCTCGAATTTAGTCATCATGACGAAAATATCCTTCGAGTTCTATAAATAGCGAAGTTTAGAATTGAAGTTTCACACTTTAGTGAATGCGCCCTAAGCACCGGTCTCAGCGATCTCGCAAAATGGTGTCCGCCCGAGATGCCACTGCTGAGACTTTTGTGAACGTCGATCACAAACCATGCAGACTCTCTCAAGATGAGTATGCGTCTTTTCTGGAAAGATACATGATTCAGAATCAGATCGTCATGAGACTTCCCAAGGAAAATGAAGGGCTGAATTTTGGTGCTGAGAATAAGCTCATCATCCCAATCGATCACTTTGATTGCGGTCTGATGCTTCCCCTGCCCTGGGAATTCCTGGAGGTCATGGAATATTACGGAGTTGTATTCGGACAACTGCCGTCAAACTCCATCAGTCTCATGTCAGCTTTCATTAGCTACTTGAGATCGGCAAAGATCAAATTTACAATGGATCTGTTCCGCGCCACTTTCACAATGAAGTCGGTGAAAGAAGGGAGGAAGAAGGAAGAATTCAAAGGGTTGATGTACTTTTCATGCCAAGGCATTAAAGTTCTGAATCTCCCAAACAAGATTCTTTTCTGAACGGAAAGGTTCTTGGTGTTCGAAGACGACTTCGGCGGTCTCAAGACTTTGTCGTCTCGCCGAGGAGAAGGGGTTTTCAGAAAGCCCAAAGCGATCTCAGAAGAGGAGCTCAAAATTTTGGCCTTCCTGGCCGGCAAGCGCCTCGACCTCTTCCACTAATTGGCCCTCTGGCCTGTGGTCGCCGAAGTCACTCCTGAAGAAAGTAAGCAGCTTTCTGCGGTCTCACTACCATTTTCCTTTGCTTTTCCTAATCATTTTGTTTCCTTTCAGCGACCTTGGCGGTCCCAACAGTCGATCCCATGGCACCGGATGAAGAAGTCCTCACCTAGAGGGAGATGCGGCAAAAGCGAGACCGCGAGAAGGTGACAAATGAGACAGCTCAAGAGTCTGAGTCTGTCAGCGAGTCCTTTCCTCTGATAGGATTTGCGGAAAGATGAAAGACATCAAGGGCAAGCCCCTTCTCAAGTGGAATGAGAAGGGGAAGAGTGTGAAGGTGACCAGCGTCCTTCCTCCTTGGAGCGGGAAGTTGACTCGTCACGCCAACGCGGTCACCTCTGCGCTTTATGGCGAACGCAACGCCAAAGTGGTCTATGCCATTGACGCTGAGGTGCTCCCCGATATGGTCGCGCAAGCGGCCGCCAGGAGTGTGGTCTTGAACCACCACCATATGGGGCGGTCTCTTCGCATGGCTTTGAAAGATAGACACTTTGCAGGAAAGATTACAAGGAAATTTTACCTGCGCTCTGTAACTCCTCATCGTGACCGCGCGATTTCATATATTTTCTTTTGCAGAAAACGAATGAAGAAGCTTATCATATTGATAATCCTGCCTTCCAAAAGGCAATGATGAAGCATATGAAAGGTGCATCAGACATGACGATTTTGCGGCTTCGCGAATGCGGCGGTCTCTCAACTGAGTTTCAGGAGGTAGAATTCGTTGATCTATTTCCAGAAATGGCAAGAATGATTGATGAAGCGTCAGTCACTGTTTCTGAGACCGGCGAAGAAGGTGAAGAAGGAGAGACCGCCAAAGATGAAAATAGTGAGAGCGAGTCTACTCCTTTAAGCGGGAGCCAATACATTCCCGGTGATGAGCTGAGAGCAGCCTCAAGCTCTGGATCTAGAATTACTCGTAGAAGCTCGGAAGAATCTTCAGAGGAGACCGCATCTTCATCATCAGAGGAGCGATTTCCAAAAAGACCGAAGAGCAACCAAGAAGGTTGAAGATCATTTTGGAGATCTCCCAAAATGAAGAAGTGACCGCCAAGAACATTTTGAAGAAAGAGTGATGAAGATGAAGAAGTGACCACCAAGACCGCTTTGGTCAAGCCAACCGTCCTGTCTGAAGAAGGCGGTCTCGGACATTCCCGTGAGGATGCGGTCTCAGAAACAGGCGGTCAGCTTCCAATGAGACCGCGTGACCGCCTGTCTCATCTTCGGCAAATTCTCCAAGACACAAGCGGTCAGCTTCTAGCGAGAACGCGTGAACTGCGCGGTCTGAAGATTTCTCTCTTTTTGCTATTTGCACCCCATGTATCTCCTCTTCTCTACCCCGATTCTCCTGTACCCCGGGCAGCCCCTTAGTTTTGGACATGCACGTTTGGGCAGGCCCCCGCATTTATAAATAGAGGGGTAGGGGTACCAGAAAAGGGACTTTTGGATTCAAGCCTTCAGCTTATGACCTGTATAAGCGGTCTAGAATTTTGTCTCTTTTCTACCTCTCACTCTGACCTGTTTTAGACCTTCCTGTAGCCCTTTTTTGATCAATCAAAGCAGGCTTCTTCCTCAGCAACCTCTCTTCTGGCATCCTTTAGCCCAAGTAACCGGCACTCCACAGTTTCCAATTATCTTTTTTAAGTGTGAGTTTTGGAGGTACAATTTGTGTGCCAACAAGCATGTCTTAAGTCCAATTTCTTTAGTTGAACATTTTCCCAAATAAAGTGACAATTGACCTTGATGTGCTTGGTACGTTCATGGAACACGAGATTTTAAGAAATATGGATAGTTGCTAGACTAACGCAAAACAGAGTAGCCAAAGAGAAGAGTTTGACACTCATGTCTCTCAGAAGGCTTTCCAACCACGTAAGTTCAGAAACGACAGAGATCATTGAACGGTACTCAGCTACAGCAGATGAGTGTGCAACCATGGATTGCTTCTTACTTCGCCAGGTAACAAGATGTCCACCAAAGTATGTGCAATATCCACTTATGAAACGATGATCATCGAGAGAGTCAGCATAGTCAGCATTAAAATATGCAATGAGAGATAAGGAAGAGAATGGCTTGTATACAAGCCCTTGTCCAGGAGCGGTCTTCATATATCGGAGGATGCGCTCAACTGCCTGGAGGTGAGAGATCTGTAGAGCATGCATAAACGGACTAACAACCCCAACGACAAAAGATATATCAGGCTTTGTAACTGTGAGATAGATCGACTTCCCCACAAGAAGACGATAGTATTCTGGGTTTGGAAGGAGCAGATCAGAGTTGGAGGTACGTGTGCAGAGCTTATGATTGACATTCATAGGTGTGTCAACGGGCTTGCATCAAGAGTAGACAGTGTCATGAAGAAGATCAAGACAGTACTTTCGTTGAGATAGGACAAGACCATCGGGACGACAGACTACCTCGATACCGAGAAAGTATCGGAGATTTCCCAAATCTTTGGTTTGGAATGCGGAGATCAAGTGCTTCTTGATCATGTCTATGCCTTTGAGATCATCGCCTGTAATCAAAATATCATCAACATACACCAAAAGTATCATTGTGCCTATCGGGCGGTGACGGGTGAATAGAGGGAAGTCGGTTGAGCTTCAAGTAAACCCAACATCACGAACAACCCGACTGAACTTGTTAAACCAAGCCTGAGGAGAATGTTTGAGACCATAGAAAGATTTTTTGAGGGGCAAACAAGAGACTCCCTCGTGGTCTCAAAACCGGGAGGTTGTTGCATGTAGACAGTCTCAACGAAATTGCCATCAGAAAGGCATTTTTGACGTCCAATTGATGCAACGACCAATGACGATAAACAGCTAAAGAGATCAAGACACTGACAATATTCAACTTTGCAAAGGGTGAGAAGGTATCGTCATAGTCGAGGCTGTGTTGCTAAGTAAAACCAAGGACCACAAGACGAACTTTTAGACGTTAAACTGTCTCATCTGAACCATGCTTGATGGCAAAGACCCACTTATAACCCACACATGTCTGGCCAGGAGGAAGAGGGGCAAGATCCCAGGTGTGATTGGCCCAGAGAGCAGACAGTTCCTCATCCATAGCCGCTCTCCGCCCCGGATGTTGAAGAGCCTCCTGCAGAGAAGTAGGATGAAAATTGACGACAAAGAAGTCCCAAATTTGTGAAGCACCTGAGACAGACGATTCAATGAAACGTAGTTAGACAGGGGTGAGCGGTAGAAGCCGGTGCCAGATCAGCAGACCGCGGAGCATCATCAGTATAGCGTAACTGTCGCAGAGTATCTGAACGAGGAGGACGAGTGTACACACGAAGAGGAGGCGGGTAGGAGGGTATGGTTGTCGGTGTGGGAAGGAGAGGAGGAGAAGTATAGGTGACAAGAACGGGAGGGCGCGGTAGCGTAAGAGGTGCTGGAGAAGCTGTAGGCAAAGATTGAAAAGGCTGGTCTTCGAGGAAGGTCACATCCACAGACATAACTAACTGGTGATCGACGGGAGAATAGCAAACATAGCCTTTCTGAGTTCGGGAATATCCAACGAATATAAATTTGGTAGAACGAGGAGCAAACTTGTCTGTAGAAGAGCCAAGGCAGTGAACATAGCAGGCGCAACCAAAGATACGAGGCGTCACGGGAAAGGGCGATGTGGAGGGGAAGAGAAGTCCGGAAGGAGTCACAAAATTGAGAACAGACGAGGGCATGCAATTGATTAGATAGCAGGCGATGGAGACCGTGAAATGCCAATAAAGCATGGGAACCTATATTTGAAACATAAGTGAGCGAGCAACCTCAAGAAGGTGACAGTTCTTGGGATTAGCAACGTCATTCTGTTGGGGTGCATAAGCACAAGGCATTTGATGGATGATACCGAACTCAGTACTAAGATTTTGAAATGCATGACTCGTATACTCGCGTGCATTGTCGATCTGAAGAGCTTTAATAGAGCTGGAAAAATGTGTCTCAGCAATAAAGGCACGAAATACATGTGTTAGTTCAGAGCAATCGCGAAGTAAATACAACCAGGTCATGCGAGAGAAATCATCAATAAATGTAAGAAAATACCGATAACCAGAAACATTAGCTATTTTATAAGGTCCCCAAATATCAGAAGAACTAAAGCAAAAGAAGCACTGCTCCGAATACAATGAGAGAGAAAAGAAGAATGATGTTGATTGTCAGAGATACAAGACTCGCAGGTGAAGTCGGTGAGGCATAGATCTGGAAGTAGAGACGCGGATGTCAATTAACAGAAGTAACAAAGTAGAGAGTTGTGGGAGAAACATCCAGAGTGTAGAGCTTGTTAGACAGTCACCCTTTACCAATGATATTTTGTGTCTGTAGATCCTGCATAACAAAGGAGGAGAAATAAAAAGTTATAGAGCAATCAAGGTCTTGAGTAAGATGACTAACAAAAAGAAGATTAAATGAAAGCCCGAAACATGAAGAACAGAGCGAAGAGAGAGAGAAATGAAGTCAGAGGCACATCGCCAGAGCCGCAAACTGGGGTAGTGTCGTCATTGGCCACTGTGATGAACTTAGGACAAGCATAGTCCAAGAACTGAGGAGACTTATGTGGAGTAATATGATTTTTGTCCACGGAGCCCACAATCCAAGTTAGACTATGGGAAAAACAGGAGATACGACGTGAGCATCGGCCGCAATGGAGGCATGTTGTTGCGGAGAAACACCAAGCTTACGATAGCAAGAGGGCTCAAGATGACCATCCCGGCCACATTAAGTACACTTGGGACAATTCCGACCGTTGCGACCCCTGCCTCGAGTAGGGGTAAGCATAATAATCGAAACTCGTTAAAACTTCGAATTTTTAGTCGGGTCGAACTCAGAATAAAACATTCGAATCAAAACGAATCGAATCAAAAATGGCTCGAAATTAAATTCGAGTCGATTTCGAGCCACATGAATCGCTCGATTTATGATTCGAGCCAGCTAGATTTAATAAAATTTTAAATAAAAAAATAGCCTACGTAGAGGCTAGTTTGCAGCAGGCTGTCAGTGGCAATGGGATAGGGGAACATATCGGCTCGATTTATGATTCCAGCTGGCCTGATTTAATAAAATTAAAAATAAAAATAAAAAACAACCTACCTAGGGACTGTAAAAGCGTGCAACTGTAAAGGCGTGCAACTGTAAAGGCGTCAGCTGAGAAGCTACTCTAATACGTGCAGCGAGCCTTCTCCTCTCCATGGAGCGTGCCTTTCTTTTCCTAAGTATTGTATGGCGTGCGACCATCATTATTCATTCAAATTGATACACATTTTGATGCCCATTTTAACTTACATCTATTTAAATGAAAATTTTGCATTTTAATTTTGTTTAAAATGCCAAAATTTTGCATGTTAAATATTTTTAAGATGGTAAATAGGAAATTTAAAAACTACTGTTTAATTATAAATTTTTTAACCTTTTTATAATAAAAAATAGTTAATTTCGAGCAGGCTCAGAATCGAGCAGGCCGGCTCGACTCGAAATGGGTATCGATTTCGAGTCGTCTCCGAGTCGAAAATTTTGATTTCGAGCCAGACTTGACTCGATCGAACTCTAAGTCAATATCACCTTTAGCCTCGAGTGTCGGTGCGATCCCCACGAGACGGCAGAGGGGCAGGGTGAGCTGCAGAAGATTGTTGGAGAAGAGTCGGGGAGATAGTCCTGGGAGAACCGGGGAGCGGTGTCACCTTTAAAAGCATGGAGCACACATCCGAGAGGGAGGGAATGGTGGAGGAAGAAAAGATATTGGCACGGACATTGTGGAGATGTGGAGGGCGATGTCAACAGCTTCTTTCTGATCACGTTGGGCGGCGAGATTCAACGTGAGAGGCTGATGTTGAATTCAGGCCTCGATGAGAGTTTTGGACCTCGCAACAAAGGTGCTCAGGTCGCCATCCACCCCCGGTTCAAGAGATTAGAGGTCCGTGAAGATGTCGAACATGTGTTGCAGACTGTCCTTGCCAGAATATAGGGAGTGAAGTTCATCCTACATGACTTTGGCCGTCTCATGATACATGGTCATATGATATGGTTCACTATACATAGAATTCAAAATCCACGATTGGAGGCGTCCATCATCACGGAGCCATTCCTCGGTGTGCATGGTAGGTTGTGCCTTAGAGAGATGATGGAGCTCTTTGGTCTGGAGAACAATGCGCACCAAGCGTACCCACTCGACAAAATTCTTCTTGCTGCTAAGAGAGATAGTGGTAATTCGGAGCTCATCTCAAACTTCAGGGAGAGTAGTCGCGGCACGAGATTGAAGGGACGGGGCATCATTCAAGTCCATGACCGGCAATGAGCAGAGGAGAAACCGCGAGGACTAGAGGAAGGCAGAATGAGGGGCGAGCACTAGAAAGAGGCCGCAGATTGGAGGGGTGGTCACGACAGGAGAGAGGTCGCAACTATGGAGACCGCAACAAGAGAGGCAGCAAAGGTTGCGGACACAAGATGCGAGCAACGAGCTATGCGGGCAGAGGAGGCGCGGAGGACACAAAGGAGACGCGGTCAGAGGGAGAAGCCACCAGGAGAAGACCCTGCGCGATTACAACGGTCACTACAGGGGATCGACGGGCTCAGCGTGGAAGGAAAAGGAGGGTGCGACCTTGGCGAGCTCAGGAGATGCTGGCGGTGCGGACTCAGTTACAAACAGGCTAAGAAGCACTGGTACAAGTACGGGTACCGGGTACAAAACGTATCCGGTCATGCAGTTCGGAAAAAAAATAAAAACAAGGATCCTGGTACGGCGGGATACGTTGTCTTAAATATAATAAATATATACGTATATATCACAAATTGAAATTGTTGTGCTGTGCAAAGAGGAAATTAAAGTTGGTTTGCTATTGAAATTGTTGTGTTGTGCAAACAGAAAATTATTAAAATTGCTTTGTTGTGCTGTGCAAACAGCAAATTATTGAAACTGCATTGTTGTGTTATGCAAACAGGAAATTATTGAAATTGTTGTGCTGAGGAAACTATTGAAATTGATGTGCTGGAGAAACTATTGAAATTGCTATGCAAATACTGAAACAGAAAATTGAAATCATGAATAATCAGGAAGCTGTGAAATAATAAGGAAGTTGTCCAAGTATTGAAACAGGAAATTGAAATCAGGAAATAATAATAAGAGGCAGATAACGGGTGGCTTACGATCAAGAGAAGCAGACGAGATTAGCAATTTTAATGGACAAGCAGATGAGATTAGCGGCTTCGATCGAGAGAAGCAGACGAGAAGAAAACGAGATCGACGACTTCGATCGAGAGAAGCATATGAGAAGCAGACGAGATCAGCGGCTTCGATTGAGAGAAGCGGACGAGAGTACATAGCGGCATATGATCGAGAGAAGCAGACAGCGGCAGAAAACGTCTTACGATCGAGAGAAGTAAACGAGGTCAGTGGCTTCGAACGAGAGAGGCAGACACGAGCAGGTAGCGACTTACGGTCGAGAGAAGCAGGGGAGAGCAGATAGCGGCTTACGATCGAGATCGATATGAGGGCAGATAGCAGCGTATCGAGCCGTCCGGTACACGTACCCGTACCGAAAACGCACCTGGTACGGGTACGCATCTAAAAATGTCGTGCATGTGCTTCCTATCAAACAGGTGACCGCGAGAGGCCTGGCAATCACAAAGATGAGTTCGCGCAATGGGGAAACGGCGAGGGTGCGCCAGCAAAATATGCGAGTAGTGGCGGACAGGAGGGCGGAGGCGGTGGGTCCCAGCAAGCAGCGAGGGGCCTATAAAGGCAGCAAGAGGTGAGCGTGAGAGCCACAAAAAGGAACCCAGAGAAGAGCAACGGTTACACTAATCGAGTACGCAGGAGGTGCGGAAAGGGCGAGCAAGAGCTCAAGCCTTTACGATGGCAGTGGTTACACTATTCGAGTCCGCGGGTGGTGCGGGAAGGGAGAGCGGGAGCTCAAGCCTTTACGATAGCGCGAAGAAAAAAATGTCAGAATCTGCGTTCCTCTGATACCATGTAGAAATAACACGAAAGTAGAGAGAAAAATCAATATTTTATTAA
This sequence comes from Dactylorhiza incarnata, assembly GCA_033032865.1. Lineage (NCBI taxonomy): Eukaryota > Viridiplantae > Streptophyta > Magnoliopsida > Asparagales > Orchidaceae > Dactylorhiza > Dactylorhiza incarnata. Next base: position 1,810,755 of record JAWHQI010000192.1, on the reverse strand, counting down.
TTTCTCATAAAAAGAGCAGACATGGTTACAAGTATTTGTACATATATATAGGAAGGAGTCGAGTCTAAATTCCATTCTGAGATGTGGGACTAATCCTAAGGATGTGAAGGGGACTAATCCTAAGGATGTGATGGGCTATAGATGGGCCAATGTATGGGCCTTTGTGCAAGTTATCTGAACAATAACATTATGTCCAAAGCATTGATTATTACCTTGAAGAAATTAGACTATTAAATAGCAAACAAACAAAGATTTAATAAAACTCACTTGAAAGAGAGACCGAGTGACTGTTCACCACTTTCAAAAATTCTCTTGAAAGAGTTTTTAAAAACCGGGTGCCCAAAGCTCTCAGAAAGGACAACTAGACCACCAGTCCTCTCAACAGTAACTTTCATCTCCGCAACCCCGACCTGAATTAATTTCCAAATTAATTTAGAAATTTAGAAGCTTTTAATAAAAACAGGTAAAAGCAAGTTATCAATAGCATTAACAACTTTCTGGCTACAATCAAAAAGGGCCGGCCTAAAAAATTCCCTGCATTGTACATTTCTTCGCTATGGAGGATATCCAAGAGAAGCAGAAGAAAAGATATTATTCTGAAAATACCCTGAACTCTACTCTTAGAACACTTCTCTAGGGTAATAGAGAGCTTCTATATACAAGTTTAATTTGCATATGTAATAACAATAAATTGGCCAAAAACGATTTTTAAAAAAAAATTAGGCATCACATGTATTTCAACACAAAAATTTAAGCAATGTAATTTAAGAATGAAAAAAAAAAACCTGATCAAGCGAAGAAGCAAATAGATCCAAGACATGACCCTGATTAACAAGCTGCTTGGCTAGATTGTCGTAAAATTTAACAGCTTTATTGAAATGTGGAGTAGCATCTTTTACTAAATCTTTGTGTGATCGGATTGGCTCAGATAAATCTTTAGAGACAATCTGCAAAAGAACAGTACAAAGTATCATTAAATAACCAAATCTGCACCAAATAAAGCTCCCTATCCATATGTCTTTAGACTATGGCTCCAAAAAAGATTTGGCATAGCAAAAAGATGCAATAAAATTCCTGCCAACCTATACAAATATGCATCAAGATGCCACCAAAGATTACCACAATAAGACACAAAAAGGCATTGAACATGACAATAATTATCCATCTATATGAGCAACTGTAGAAAATTTAAGTGCATAAGATTGAGTTTTAATACAAAAGTCGCATATGCTTGGAAAGTCTGCTTCTGTTTAGAAATGATAGGGCGGCAATAACTTTCATTACAAAACAACAAATTATTTTGGTGAAAAATTAGTTATTACATATAAATAATCGTTATAAAGAATGAACTCACCTATATGCCGAATTTTTGTATGCTAGAAAATATATACATGAGAACTATTCTATTATGGTCCCACACGACCAGTTACCTACGTCGTTAATTAGTGTCCTCATGTATTCATGTTAGATGTCATTTATTAATCAAGTCGATGTACGAGTCCGTAGTTTTTATCGTTTCATGTTGTTCTCTTTATTTTCGGGTATTTACATTTGTGCCACTTGTTAGTCTTTAAATAGACCCCTCGGGTTATTGTATGTATTATGAATGGAAGTAACTAAATTTCTATTCCTCTCTAGTTCTCCCTTCTTCCTCAATTTCTAGGGTTAGTGTTGAGCACGACACTCCTTCCTCTCCCCCCTCGCATTCAACACGGGTAAAGCTCGGCTCCCCTTGTATCTCTGCCTCCACCGCCACCTCTGGCGAAGCCCCGAGGTAGGCTCGTAACATCTTGGTATCAGAGTTTTTCGATCCTCAGCACTTCCTCCTCTTTTCTGAAGCATGTTAATTGACAACCGAAGTCGTTGTCATCGACCTGCTGACCCTCGACGCTACTCGCCACGTCATCGACATTCGTCCCAACACAAGTCGACGCATATTCCTCCAGGCATTACATCCGTAGACGCCCGCTGAAGCATGCTTCCGCACGACGTAGCCTTCTTCCTTCCGCACAATGTCAATCTGCATCGTCTGGCGATCGACAACAACATTTGCATCATCCATGCCGACATTGTATCGATCCGTTGTTTTCGATTCCGCTTTTTCCGCATCTGTTGCGATCGACGAAGCCTGTTGATGGGGATCGGCGACACAGACAGTCAGTGAGCACAAGTTTTGGACCCGTTCATGGCCAATTGGCCGCTTGCCATATTTGGCGTCTCTGGATTGATGATCCGACTCTACAGATGTGTCAGTATCGACGTTTCGATGTTTTCCATGTATTTGTTTTGTTTTGTGTTTTATTTAGTGAGATCGGACAACCATCGTGTACGGCAAATCATAGAAGTCCAAGATGGTTGCTCTAAGTCATGTTTTATTATAAATAAGAGAGTAGGGGCAGTCTTCATAGGGATTGCAGATTTTGGAAAAGAACCATTCCAGGAATCCGGCGATCCTCTCACGGTGACGACTCCGTGAGGCCCTAGGTGACGACTCCCAAGTATTTTCCGCATCCCCTTTGTATCCCCCATCCATATAGCCAATGTTTTCTCCTCTCCAAAACCTCTACTAAAACCCTACAACACTGGATTTTCTGTCAGGCTGCTACAACACCCTCCTTCCTCTTTCCCTCACGGAAAAACAACTGTTGTTTTCTCCCAGGAAAGGCCCACTAACGCTGTCTCTTTTGTCCACCATCACTGCCCTTTTATCCACTGTCGCTGCCTCCTTTTCCCAGCCAGTAAAAGCCCAATTGTTGATGCCCTTTTATCCCAGGAAAAGCCCAATTGTTGCTGCCCTTTTATACCAGGAAAAGCTCAATTGTTGCTGCCCTTTTATCCCAGGAAAAGCACAATATTTGCTGCCCTTTTATCCCTGGAAAAGCACAATATTTGCTGCCCTTTTATCCCTGGAAAAGCTCAATTGTTGCTGCTCTTTTATCCCAGGAAAATTCCAATTGCAACTGCCCTTTTATCCTAGGAAAAACACATAGAAACTCTATGTTTTCTCCTCCTGGAACCCACGATCCATCCCTTCCAGCATCCTCATTCCCTGTCCTGGAATCCCCACACCCAGCCCCACTATACTAGCCCTACATCCATCCCTCCACACCTGCGGATCAAGAACCCAGCACTCGTTCCCTCCCACTACCCCTCCGGACAGACACCAACTCGCCGTGCATCACCGGACCTCCCCGCCTACGGAAGCCCCTGTATTTTGTGATTATTTATTTGTTGTATGGATTTTGTTTTCTATATTGAAATATGGTGTTGTGATTTCATGTTTGTTTGGATACATAGCATCGTGGAATTTTGTTCTAGATTCACTTGAAATTTGCAGGAAGGATTCTGTCGATGAGCGCTTTGTTTTTGGCCCTCCACGCGGAGGAAAACCTAAACCCACTTGCCTAGAGAATTGTTTTGCCTTGTTTAAAATATGTGTGATTTAATCATTTATTATTATGTCTTGAATTCGTCACCGGGTCTTGCATTTTACATATAGTAGTTTAGGGTTGTCGAGTTGTTTCCTCGACACTTCACCTAGGGTTGCATGTTAGTCGTACACCCACGTTCCTACCCTTCATTAGACAGTGTTTCGGTTCATTGCATTTGTTGCATGATTACTAGCATTACATATAGGGTTAGGGCATCGCTAATCCGACACCAGTAGATTCGTCCTGTGTTACTTGTTGTCTACACCATTGTCCCGATTTCCTGCAAGTCGACGTCTCTCGCCTCTTTCCGGTCAACCCTCCTCGCCTCCTGTTCTCCCAGCACATCGGCCACCTCGACGCTTCTTCCCGCGTGTAGGACTCTTTCCTTGAACCAACCAGACCGCGTGCAGGCCTCCGACACAGCAGGCAATTAATTGATTACTAACTTAGTTCTTCATTAGATTAATTGGTTTAATTAATTACTGCGGCTTGATGACGAGCCCCGGCGAGCCACACACCGTCCGTTCGATGCTTCAGAAGTACTTAGAGATGTCGGCGACATATGATGTCGTGTCGCACTCGCGCGACTCACCGCCAACATCGACTGACACTTCGAAGGCCCGACTCCATCGGTGTCGTCGCTGATCCCACTACCGCAGCCATCGATCCCACCCGCGCTCAAAGTAAAAGTCCTGACAGCCGCAGTTATGGTCGCTTCACCATCGCCTCTGGTTGTTCCCTCCCTGCAGTCCACACAACCCGCCTTGTCGCCGCCAAGTCATGCGGTGGTGCCACCTCATTTTGCGTCGCTAACCGTTCCCGCAGTTTCCACTTTGTATCATCCGCTCCATTCCTTCTGAGGAACTCCCCCACGTCGGTGTCGCCGCTTCTCATCGCCACAAATCACATTCAGCACAGTCCTTCGCTCCCTCGATTGTCTGCATCCATCGGGCACACTCGCCTCAACTCCAAAGCTTCTGCCTGAAGGTCTTCTTCCGCACGCGCCTCAGCCACGTCAAATCCTTGCAGTCTTCCGTGCCATCTGAGAGCGCGATGACAGCCCACCACTCGATGTAGCCGCCACCATAGCAGCGCGCTACCGGAAGTTGTTCTGGCGGAAAATTAAGGAGACAGATGGTCACGGCGTGCAAGCCTCGTTTGAGCTTGAGGACAAGCTCGATTTGAAGGGTGGGTGAGATGTTATGTTCTCACACGACCAGTTATCTACATCGTTAATTAGTGTCGTCATGTATTCATGTTAGGTGTCTTTTATTAATCGAATCGATGTACGAGTTCGTAGTATTTTATCAATTGATGTAATCTCGTATCAGAATTACTAAATAACGGTGCAAGTAATCTTGGCGCTATATAGAAATCAACAGTAGGTTCAATTACGTTGGAGAAACAACAACCCTAACGGTCTCCGAACGACAACGGGTTTGGAATATTTATCCCGTGGCGGCGGCGATACCTTTTGCAATGCGATAATTATTTCTTCCACAAGAGACACAAGCGCAAATGACAGCGATAATAAACGGATTTTGGGAAGATAACGGTGGAACGGTGGGTGGTGAGATTGATGCTACCCCTTAGTCGTATAAATTAAATTCGGACTGCATAAACCATTCATAAATAAATGTAGGAACTGGAGCTTGAGTAGAATATTTCACCTAGGGTCCGAAGAACCAACAGCGGACGAAGGAGGAAGGAGGTGGAGGGGACTGTCGGCTTCAGGCTTCAGCACAGGAGTAGAAGTCAGCGGATCCAGGCGGAATAGGGGCCGGTGTCGACGCCAGGAACGGAGGGTGAGCTGCCGGAACGGACGAACTCGAGAGGAGTCGGTGCCACGCGACCTTGGCGGAAGGGAAGGCCGCAGTCGACGCCCAAGTCGCGCGTCAGAACAGCGCTCGGGGGTGGAATCGCACGGAAGAGGAAACGCACGGGAGATGAAGATGAGACAGAGCCGTTCGAGAGAAAGGAAATTCTTTCTCTCAACCAGCGTGAGCCGACCGGACCCCCCCCCCCCCCCCTCCTTTCCTTTTATAGCCATTTTCCTCAAACCCTAGGAATCAAATTAGAGACCTTTAGATGTTTGCAGCCCAATTTAGATATTTGCAGTCCAAATAATAATAATAAGGGAATAGCGTCGCTCTCGCCTCTCACTCGTCACACCGGACCATTTATTTAAGGTCATGTGAGTTGGTCGGGCTCACATGCCGAACTAAAACCATAACATAGATGAAACATACAACATACGAGCAGTAAATAAAAAACACAACAAAGAGCGTGCGGCCCGCTAGGTGGACGCGATGCGGGTTACACCAATTCCCCCGAAGTTGAGAGAGCTCGACTCCGGCGAGATGGCGTGCATGATGGCTATGGAGAGATCCGGGCGACGACGTTGTAGCTCCTTGCCGCTGATCCATGTACTGTCCAAAATGTCACGTCCTCGCCACGTGACTAAGTACCTCTGATATGTGCCGTGACGAGTCTGGAACTCCCGAACATCAAGGACCTGCTCAATCTCCTCATCGGTGGGCGTGAAGGTGGGTTGGAACCCCGAAGCAGTATCGGGTCCCAATGGCGGAGGTGGGATGGGTAACTCTGGCGGGGAACCATAGAACGGTGATAGATCGGAGATGTTGAAGATGGGGGACGTGCCGAACTCCAATGGTAAATCCAGAAGGTAGGCATTCTCCCCCAGCCTCTTCCTCACTTGAAAAGGTCCGAAACGGCGCTGTTGGAGCTTATGATACGACCCGGTGGGAAATCTCTCCTTGCGGAAGTGAGCTAATACCCAATCTCCATCAGAAAAGTGTAGTTCGCGACGGTGCAAATCCGCCGCGACCTTATACTTTTCGGACGTCACCTGCAGTTGTTTATAAATAGATTTATGCAGCAATTTAATTTGGTCGATTAAGGTGGTAGCATCAAAAGAAGGGCGTTCATGGCAAGGAAGGGAGTGGCGGTCTAAAAAGTGCGGAATGGGGAAACCATAAACAATCTCAAACGGGGATTTTTGGGTGGAGCGGTTAACGGAGTTATTGTATGCAAACTCAGCCTGTGGAAGAAATAGGTCCCATTGCTTGGGGTGTTCACCCGCCAAACAACGAAGTAACTCGCCCAAACTCCGGTTGACCACCTCGGTTTGCCCGTCCGTTTGGGGATGGTACGCACTGCTGAATTTTAATTTCGTGCCAAGCTTGCTCCATAAAGTTTTCCAAAAACAACCCATAAAGCGAGTATCCCTATCCGAAAGAAAAGCGCGTGGGACTCCGTGCAATCTAACAATCTCTCGAAAAAAGAGTTCCGCTACATGTGCGGCATCGGAGGTCTTTCGGCAAGGTATAAAGTGGGCCATTTTGGAGAACCTATCGACTACCACGAAAATAGCATCGACCCGGCGGGAAGTGGGGGGTAAGCCACTGATGAAATCCATAGATACTTCATCCCAGGGTCGCTCAGGAATGGGTAATGGAGTATACAACCCGGTGTTATGAGATTGACCCTTGAATAATTGGCAGGTTTGACACGTTTGGACTAATCGAACGATATCTTTCCTCAGATGTGGCCAATAATATCGGGTGGTGGCAAGGTCCAACATCTTCGACTGTCCAAAATGTCCCCCCAATCCCGAGGAGTGTAACTCAGTCAGGAGCAACTCACGTAATGGACCGCGGCAGATACACAGGCGTGTTCCCCGAAACAGATATCCCTCACTCAAAATATAACGGCCAGAACTGTCCGCCCCCCTTGAGCGACATTCCTCCCAGATGGTGCTAAAGTCGGGGTCGGTGGCATAGGAGTCTCGCTGGGAATCTAGATCAGTGATCCGCGGCTGTAGGGTTACGAGAAGGTGGGCACGACGACTAAGGGCATCGGCCACTCGGTTGGCCACCCCGGGCTTGTGTCGAATATGGAACGTGTATTCCTGCAAAAACGCGGCCCACTTCGCGTGGCGTCTGACCTCCTTCTGGGAGTTCAGATGTCGCAACGCGTCATGGTCCGTGTTCAGCACGAACTCACGCTGAATAAGATAATGACGCCAATGTCGGAGGGCCTGGACGATAGCGAAAAACTCAATGTCGTAGGTCGAATATCGAGTCTTTGCATCGTCCAGCTTCTCACTATGAAACACGACAGGTCGGCCCTCTTGACTCAAGACCGCACCTATGCCAATGTGGGAGGCATCACAGTCTACCTCGAATACCTTCTCAAAGTCGGGAAGAGCTAACACGGGGGCGCTAGACATCTTCTCCTTCATGAGGAGGAAGGCTGCTTCAGCCTCGGCGGTCCATGTGAATAGGCCCTTCTTGAGGCAATCCGTGATAGGGGCGATGTGAGTGCTGAAATTACGGATAAAACGCCGATAGAATGACGCTAGTCCGTGAAATCCGCGGGCCTCCGTGAAAGTCCTGGGGGTAGGCCAAGAGATAATCGCCCTTACCTTCTCCTGATCAACTTGAATTCCCTCAGAAGAAACGATATAACCTAAGAACGTGAGGCTATCAGTCAGGAAGGTGCACTTTTTAAGGTTGATGATCAACCGGTGCTCACGTAAGATCAGAAGGACCTGTCGAAGATGACTGAGGTGCTGGTCCGCCTCCGTGCTATAGATCAAAATATCATCGAAATAAACAACCACACAGGTTCCGATCAGGGGGCGTAGAACCTGTGTCATCAGTCTCATAAAGGTGCTCGGCGCGTTGGACAATCCAAAGGGCATGACCATCCATTCGTATAGACCCTCCTTGGTCTTAAAGGCGGTCTTCCACTCGTCTCCGGGACGCATCCGAATCTGATGATAGCCACTCCTAAGGTCGATCTTGGAGAAGATCTTGGCGCCACTCAACATGTCAAGCATGTCGTCCAATCGGGGAATCGGAAAACGATACTTAACGGTGATCTTGTTAATGGCACGACTATCTACACACATTCGCCACGTTCCGTCCTTCTTGGGGACAAGCAGGGCAGGAACGGCGCATGGGCTAAGACTCTCGCGTATGAACCCCTTTTGGAGGAGCTCAGATACCTGTCTCCTAAGCTCCTCGTGCTCTCGTGGACTCATGCGGTAATGTGGTAAGTGCGGCAAACTAGCTCCAGGGACAAGGTCGATACAATGTTGTATGTCCCGTAGGGGGGGAAGCTGGTCGGGTAGCTCGTCTGGAGTGAGATCATGAAACTCTGCGACTAGTGGCTGTACTCGTGGATGTATCTCAGTGGCAGGAGTGGGGGACTCTCTACCCATCAACACGTAGACTATACCCTCGTCCTCCACCTCTCGACAGAATTGTCGGGCGGTCATGATCATCGTGATGGACGGGTAGACAGTAGCGGGAGAAGTTGTGGAGGTAATAGCGGGTGTAGGGTGGGTGAGAGCCTCGGTGTGAGCAGTAGGCGGAGGTGGAAGCCTCTGAGGGACTAGACTATTCTTCTGGGGAAGAAGAACAATTCGGCGGCCCTGATGCTCGAAGGTGTAGGTGTTCCTGCGTCCGTCATGAATAACATGTCGATCGTATTGCCACGGACGGCCCAGGAGGATGTGACATACGTCTAGAGGGGCGACATGACACCATACAGAATCTGAGTAGGTACTTCCAATGGAGAATGATACGAGGCAACGGTGCGTAATAGCTATCGTGGTACCGCTAGTGACCCAAGACAACTCGTATGCTCGCTCTAATAATTGGGTGGAAAGTTTTAATTTTTCCACCATCAGTTGGGAGACAAAATTTTCCATGCTCCCACCATCAGAAATGACGGAACAGAAGTGCTCCCTAATACGTGCAGTGGTGCGAAAGATGTTGTGGCGCAACCATGCGTCATCTGTGGTGACGCGCGGACTCAAGAGGCTATGGTGCATGACAGAGACGAGATGTGTAGGTTGCTCGCCTTCTACTTCGTACTCGATCCCCGGTGTGATTGTCACGTCAGTAGTGACGTCATCGTCCCAAATCCCATACTCGGGCTCTCGGCCATCGTCGGCCTCGACTATAGCCGTGAATCGGCGGCGCGGGCACTCAGATGACTTGTGCCCCGGCTCCATACATTTAAAACAACGAAAGACCGAGCGGGAACCCTCTGCCTCCTTCCCCTTGGCGACAACGGGTGTTGTGCCGGGGGGGGTGGGGGCTGGCAGTAGCGGCCTAGTAGGGGCTGGGGATCTCGAATAGGGTGCCGGACTAGACCGATCAGTCGAAGCCAGAGGTGATGTGTGTGAGGTTCGGTCAACTGACCTCTGTCCTCCGGTCCTCTTCTGGAGGGCCTCCACACGTCGTGTGCGACTGACAGCCGCTTCCAAGTTCTGAAAATCGTGTAGTTCTACCTGATCACGAATAGCGTATCGTAACCCGTTGAGGTAACGAGCCACCACCATGTGATCCTCCTCACGTAAGTCTAATCGAGCCTGAAGTGTAAGAAACTCGTCGGTGTACTCGTCGACCGTCATCTTATCCTGCCGCAGGTTGTGGTACCTACGATACAGGGTCTGCAAGAAATCCGCAAGGACATACCTCTTTTTGAGTTGAGCCTTGAACTCGACCCACGTGGTGATGGGAGGTAATCCCATAGTGTAGCGCATACGCTCCGTTTGTCCCCACCAAGTGATGGCGGGTCCCTTCAGTTTTAAAGATGCATACTCCACCTGTTGGTGGGCAGGAGTGCGCTTCCAGGTCATGAATCTCTCTAACCGCTCACACCAGTCGAGACACTTCTCAGGCTCCAGGGTGCCCTCAAAGTCTCCGACGTCAAGTTTGACTCCCGCATCCCACCTAGGTGTAAACCTAGGATCCTGGGGACCTACGTCAACCGGGTTTGGTTCTTGGGGAATATGGTTCGGGGGTACTCGAGGTGGTACGGCAGGCTGCGCCGGAAGACCCCCAACGTGGATGAGGCCCTCTATGTTGTTGACAGAGGTGCGCAGTCCTAACATTACCTGGTTGGTGTCGCGCATGGCTGTGGAGAGTGTTGTGATAGCGGTCATAAGATCTCCCATACGGGTGGTGAGCTCCGCTAATCCTCCCTCGACATTTGTCATTCTCGATTCCATGGGTTAAATTTAACAACAACCGATATTTAGAACTTCTGAACACCGATACGCTCGACTATCCCACGATGAAAGTGAGATATCCCAGCAGCCACACCAAATTGATGTAATCTCGTATCAGAATTACTAAATAACGGTGCAAGTAATCTTGGCGCTATATAGAAATCAACAGTAGGTTCAATTACGTTGGAGAAACAACAACCCTAACGGTCTCCGAACGACAACGGGTTTGGAATATTTATCCCGTGGCGGCGGCGATACCTTTTGCAATGCGATAATTATTTCTTCCACAAGAGACACAAGCGCAAATGACAGCGATAATAAACGGATTTTGGGAAGATAACGGTGGAACGGTGGGTGGTGAGATTGATGCTACCCCTTAGTCGTATAAATTAAATTCGGACTGCATAAACCATTCATAAATAAATGTAGGAACTGGAGCTTGAGTAGAATATTTCACCTAGGGTCCGAAGAACCAACAGCGGACGAAGGAGGAAGGAGGTGGAGGGGACTGTCGGCTTCAGGCTTCAGCACAGGAGTAGAAGTCAGCGGATCCAGGCGGAATAGGGGCCGGTGTCGACGCCAGGAACGGAGGGTGAGCTGCCGGAACGGACGAACTCGAGAGGAGTCGGTGCCACGCGACCTTGGCGGAAGGGAAGGCCGCAGTCGACGCCCAAGTCGCGCGTCAGAACAGCGCTAGGGGGTGGAATCGCACGGAAGAGGAAACGCACGGGAGATGAAGATGAGACAGAGCCGTTCGAGAGAAAGGAAATTCTTTCTCTCAACCAGCGTGAGCCGACCGGACCCCCCCCCCTCCTTTCCTTTTATAGCCATTTTCCTCAAACCCTAGGAATCAAATTAGAGACCTTTAGATGTTTGCAGCCCAATTTAGATATTTGCAGTCCAAATAATAATAATAAGGGAATAGCGTCGCTCTCGCCTCTCACTCGTCACACCGGACCATTTATTTAAGGTCATGTGAGTTGGTCGGGCTCACATGCCGAACTAAAACCATAACATAGATGAAACATACAACATACGAGCAGTAAATAAAAAACACAACAAAGAGCGTGCGGCCCGCTAGGTGGACGCGATGCGGGTTACACCATCAATTCGTGTTTTTCTCTTTATTTTCAGGTATTTACATGTGTCACTTGTAAGTCTTTAAATAGACAACTTGGGTCATTGTAAGAATTATGAATGAAAGTAACTAAATTTCTATTCCACTTTCTAGTTCTCCCTTCTTCCTCAATTTCTAGGGTTAGGGTTGAGCATGGCTCCCCTTATTCCTCTCCCCCCTCACATTCTTTGCAGGTAGAGCTCGTCTCCCCTTGTATCTCCGCCTCCACCGCCACCTCCGACAAAGCCCTGAAGTAGACTCGTAACATATTCTTGATCTGCCCATGTCTTCTTTTTCATTGTTTGGAAACATGTTAGCTTGTATGTAACCCAAGTTACCCAACCGCCAAAAAAGCATTAGTTACCTGTCCAAACTAACTATCTCATGAGTAGCTCCATCCTCAAGCGACATTTGAGAGCCTTCTACACACGGTGTGATCTGCGGCCAGAAAATCGCCTCCAATTAGATCATGTCGTCTTCTTTAATAGTATATCTTTTGGTTTGGGTTCACATGAATCATTATTAACTTGGCTCACAGACCACTCAACTTCGTTAATTCCCTGTCACCAACAACACCATTCTCCCCACTATGATTACAACAATTCTCTACTCCCGCCCTATAACTTCACTTTCGGCCTTGAAATTGCCCCCTACATTAGTCCACCTTGACATGCAACTCTCAGCACCCTCAAGTAATTGTCGACTGCAAATGTCACCGGCTGTCTCCCAACACCATCGTCTCAATTATTTTTCTAACACTGAATTGGAAACTTGAAACAACTTGAATAAAACGTTAGTTTTTGGCGCTCTTTCATTTTTTTTAATTTAGCCTGCCTTTTTATCAAGCTTCGTATCAATTTTAGACACTAATGAGTCATGTATTTTTTAATGCTTTTGAACTGTTTTTTACTTCTAATTTGATATGTTTTAATAATTTATTCTGGCTGTTTGTTTAATGAAATTTTTTAGACATCTATGACATTTTCTATCTCTAACCTAAATGAGAAATGTTAACATCTGATGTTAACAAACTGGACAATTATAAACTCTTGTCAAATCTACATATATGAATAAAATTTTGAATTTTGCTAGTGATACAGTATATCCCCAAAAGCGATGCACCATGATCTAATTCAATTATGGTAAAAGGTAAACTAAGGTCGCGTGGGTCCAATATTAGCATTAGATTTGGTACTTAGAATTTGGAACTTAAAATAGAGAAAAGAATTGCTAGACAGGACAATTAAAAGCGGAATACACATTTCTTATCTACAAGAAACCAAGTGGAAAAGAGAAAACTTAGGGATTGTTGTTGTACAGAGCCCCTTCTGCGAGATATGTTTGAAAACCTACTACATCTGAGATGACATCGAGAAAGGAATGAATACCGACCCGAGGAAGAATAAAGGTAAAGAGAAAGTAAATGCGAGTTCTTATTTCTTTAATTTATGCTCTATTTCCAATGCTTACTTTCTTAATTACAGTAGATATAGATTTGAGAAAGATAAAGTATTCTTTGGTGCATGATAAATACACAAGTTTTAAGAATATTTTTTATATCATGTATTAAAGATTTTGTATTTCAGCTGTGTGAAAGAAGCCTCGATTTCAGTGTTTCTTAGCAATTCTACTTTTATTTACAGCTTTTCAGCGTCAATTTTCGAATTATTTTGAGAATTTTATTCAATTGATTTCTGTTATGATTTGTAATATCTAATATTGATGATAGGAAACTAATACTAATGGTGCAGTGAAACCGCCTTTATTGCCCAGTTAAGGATATAACCATTGGCGATGCTGACACAAAAAAGATAAATCTGAAGGGAGTTAATAAAAATTATAAATATCCTAAAAATATAATTTGAATAATAACTAAATACACACAAATTAAAAGATAGACATGCATGCAATACAATGAAGTTAAGGATAAACCTCAGGGGGTGAATCATCTACCAACACTCCAACAGATATGAGATAGGAGTTCCTTGGGGACTCTAAGATGATTATGGACATGCAATAGATGCCCGGAGATTGGCAACAACTAGTAGCCCTAGCAAGATGTTCTGCATAAGTCGGGCCTAATATGAAAAGAAAGAAAAGCAATCTACCTTTAACATTATCGTCTAAAGAAGAAAATGTAATCAGATAAATAATCGAATACGAATAGAACATTAAGATTTATAATTGAAAGATAATTTGCTCAATATTAAAAAGAATAGATATTAGCACAAAGTAAGAAACAATTTACAAGGAATTATGTACAGCTTATTGTAGCATATTTAAGTGTTTCTTTATGATTCGTTTTAGCCTTTTTCTTATTATAGTCGGCAGCTCTTTAAATTGTATATGTATTATGCCTTATATACTGACTCATTTAAACATGCATTTTGATAATAATCTCCTTGAATTGTATGTAAGCTATTAAAGAGCTAAGAATTCACTAAACTGTGACTAATGGGTTTTAACCATTATTATTTTACGTAAAAATAGGAAAAGGTCTCTAGCAAACTGCCGGTGGAGGGGAAGATGTTACTAGAAGAAAAGTATAAAGTTGTGGGTTAAAATTTGTATCTTAAGTTATTGAGCGGCATAGAGAAATGTGTCGGGACGAGAACTGCAAGCACGAGAATATCAGGTAACTGCTAGGGTAGATGAGTTAGTTATATGATGAGTCTTTTGGGATAGAATGTAGGAGTCTATGTTTGGTCTAGTGGTTTTGGTGTCACTAACTATGGTTATGTCCTGTCCGGTAGTATGAGTATTATGTATGTTATATATGCATGTTATGTTGCTGGTTGCTCTACATATGGGAAGGCTTTTAGTATTCTGCATATTTTTGTCTTACACATTCAAGATTATTACGCCTAAGATCTCCACAACTATCATTTTATTTTATATAATGAAGATTAGTTGCTCTATAAGTAGTGCAAAATTAACGTTTTAGTTGATTATAACTAACGTGAATTTTAGAGCATACATAAGACTAATGCTTTTTGAGTACATATCATAGCATATACGAGACTTCCCTAAGAGAGTATGAGATGTCTTTCATCTATTCTCGCTGAAAATGATCTAAAAAGAAAGGTGAAATGAGCTTTGAAGAAGATGTAGAAAAACTTTAGATACCAGTTAGATAATTATTAATATTTGAAAAGATATGCAGAAATTAACTTTGAACATCTCCGTGTGCCTAATTATGATTGTGTGGTTGAAATGAAGGTGGGCACTAAAGGAAAAGACATAAAGATATAGACCCATTCTATATAGAGCATCATGCTCTTTTAAACTGACCATATTTTTGTTGTCTCTTTTAGAATTCGTGGATAGGATTGGGGATCATTCAATCTCCTTATGTATGGCCTCAAAGAGTGCACAAGAAAAAAAGAACACCTCATCTCATGGTGATAAGGTGCTCGCTCCTTATTGAGCCTGCCAGCCCTATATTTTACTGTAAAGTTGAATTCAATAATTTGCAACCTAATATCGTATGGATGATGGAGTCAGTTTTGCTCCAACAAATACTTCCAAGTTGAAATGGTGTCTGTACATATCAAGATATATCACCACCACATATAGGATCTTTAGTGTTGGATGGCCTTGGCTAGTCCAATCAGCTCTTATTCGAAGGTTGGCAGTTTTTGATGATGTGTACTTGTGGCTGAAGAAGGTAAAGGAATGTCCCTTTTATTGTAGAATTGCCTAGCTCCCCTTACTTGAAGCATCACATTTAACTTGAAATTCTTTTGAAAAGCCTTATAAACAGAGCATGTGTGCTTTGGATAGAGTGGCCTTTAAAGAAGGCTTGTTGATGGCTCATGAATTTCATGTAATTTCCAGTCGACCTTAGGAATCTGCCAGGCACTAAGTTTCTTGATTCTGACCAGTCCACCATTACACTGATCTTACTTGGGTCAACTGACCTCGTCACCATAAACAATATGTCCAAGGTATGTAATCGCATCCCCAAATGAACATTTCTCCCTTTTTAGAAAGAGGTGATGTGCTCTGACCAATTGCAACGTGATGAAACGTTTCAGATGCTCCACTTAGGTCATGTTGTAAATGAGTATATCATTGAAGAAAAAGAAAAAAACCTTTCTAAGTTGGGGACAAATAGCTCAGTCATCAAAGCTTGAAACGTGGACCGCGTGTTAATCAAAGCCGAATGACATGATTGTGTTTATGATGCGTGTAGAAAGCAATATTCTCAATGTTCTTTGGATCTATTCTAATGTAGTGATAACCTGAATGGAGGTCCACTTTTGTAAAAACACTTGCTCCATACAACTCATCGAGTAATTTATCAACCATTGGTATACGAAATTTGTGTAGTTGTGCTTGATTGTCTTGACATTTAGCTCCTTGTAAACTACATAAAAAAAACACAATCATTTCTTCTTCTTGACCAAAAATACTGGGAAATGAGAACCAACTCATTGATCCTCGTCACTATGTTGAATTATAAGGTCTTCGTGACTAGTGAGTATGCTCTCGAGGATGGATTGACCGACATCTATTTTGTACTCATATTTTCCTAACGTTGGTGGTCGCTACAAGCTGGCCATTGACAACGGCAATTGCGTGAATGCAGTTGCATCTAAGGTGATTGAGCATACGAAATTGATATTCGAACCCGTGCACATCCTTATCACGTAGTATGGTCGACAAGAAAGTGTCATGGATCACTCAACGGTGTTTTGTATCGATCATTCTTGTAGATATCGAGTATTGTGTATACTGCGTTGTTCTCTCTATGAGCATTGCCGGTGAACTGACTGGGTCGATAGTACTCCTATCTACAACGTGTGGTCGCTCACTTTATATACTCCTTCAGGATTAAGGGATGCAGATAAAGTTGAATTAATACTTGTGCAATGTCTGTTAGAAGACGTATGAGATATCAGGTTGACGAAGAGGGGATAGATCCTCAACTTCTCAGAGGACAAAAGAAAAAATTATTAATGGTTTTTTCATTAGGTCTTGAGGAGGAGCATGACCTTGTATAGATTGGATTTTAAGAGGAGGCACATGACTTGCTCCTCACTTAACTTAGATTCATCATGAGAAGAATTAATTTCCAAACAATGGCTCCAAACGTGATCAGCCACTTCAACCCCCTCACCCCACCCCCCACCCCCCACCCCAACTATGTCAAATCCCTCCAACATAATGACGTAGAGATCTATAGGAAAGTAGTCATGTTGTCATGCAGCAATTGTACTCTACATATTTATGGGACCTATTCGCCATTGAATTCCACAATTTGCATGCCCATTCGAGTGTGAACAGATAATCCGTGAATCAATGAAGGCCAATACAGGTTGTCCACATATTAGAAATCTGATATGTATGATCTTGGAGTTCAGAACCCCGTAATGGCATAAATTCATATCTCACGATCCATCATCTCTTCTTATTCCAACTTTTCCAACTCAACTATTCTAGTCATAAGAGCTTCTTGCATCTATGCACAAGTGTGTAGGGTTAGGTTAATCACAACTAAAGCATAGTGGGCTTGCTAGACAAAGAGGAAAAGTTGTTTGATGAAGATAGGCTTAGCAAGCTGATGTAACCTGAGGCGCTTCATTGATTTTTTATTTTTACTTTTATGCTTTTTAATTTTGTCGCATATGTTTCGTGCATGCTATTCACGCACATTTGTTTTTTTGTTCTTATTAGTGCATGTTATTCACGTCGTATATGTTTGTATCGCACACATCACTCGCACTCGCTACTATGGCTTATTGGCTTGATCGGACAATAAGACTCTGAATGAAAATGACTGTCAAATTAGATGTAGTGGTAATTATGGCAAGCTTAAATAATTTATTAAAATGAGGTATTTTATTATTAAAAATAATAACTCTAAAATTTAAAATTTAAAAGACTATATTTTTAAAATTTTGAAATTATGTCATATTGGGAATATCGAATTGAGAAGACCTTTGATTACCCCGATCCCTTGTATTTCAATAATTAGTGCCTAAGCCCTACTAACCCCCTCTAAAAGTAGCTTGAGAAAGTCGAAGACAGAGATAAATCTCTTCGTTTCTTCAAAAACCCAACGCACCCCATCTGTTTTCTTTTCCAACAACTTGATCAACATCTCATGGCCAGACAGTGTCGGTGGTGGCCTTCCCAAGGGTCGGTGATCTTCCCAAGGATCTGTAACCCTTCCTTTGATTTCCCTTGACGACCTCAACAAGTCCAAAAGTCATCTTTGTCAGTTTTAAGATCCCCGTGTCTGATCCTCCAGGAAGGCACCTACTACCAAACGTTTCTCCTCCATAGGGCATTGGGGACTATCCCCACCTTCAGCAGGGCACTCTGTGCCTCCTCCGACCCAAGCTGACCCTTCATCCACCATATTCTGAGTCTCACGGCAACGCCCAACCGCTAAATCCATGCCCTTTGTTTCCAATCCCACTGTCATACCTTGGGGGGGGGGGGATTTAGTGCGACAACAAGAGCCGGTCCCATGAGTCCCCCCTAAAGGTCTTCCATATTGTCTGTAGGGCATTGCGTCCCCCTAGACTAACTGGCAAAGCTGCTCTAGCTCATTGATGCTCCCATAAGTGTGCCAAATTTTGATGATTACATATACGCAACCACGAATTTGGACGCTCCCTGAACCGAACTACTGAATTGTTGCCTTGCCACTGCAGTAGTTGGAGAAATGGACCCAACAATCGTGATGCCTTGCATGGATAGATTGGAAGTTCGCTTACTTTGACATTGTCAAGCCATCGAGCTTAAATGATCACTAGGCCAGCCATCACCTTTTGTGACATCTTGAGTTCTCCGAAGTTATTGACCAAATCACTGATGATATCCAACTCTGATATCAAGTTGTTGAATGTCCTAAAGAAGAACCTCAACACCTTTCCATAAAAAGTGGGATCAAAAGACATGACCAAGATTTCTCCTTCTTACTCTAGATCCACGAAGTTTCTATGATTGAAGTATTGAAGGTATGCCTATTTCCTATGATTGAAGTATTGAAGGTATGCCTACTCCACGAGGGAGCCTTGCCACGACATCCAAAGAGGAATGCATCCGCACTAACCAGTATAAGAAAGAGTAGTAAAGTGATAAAAGATTTTTCATTCACAATACATCAATGATCAGTGTTGAGTTGTTATATTTTTCACACAATCATGAAGATGCTTGCAAAAGATATTCGAAAATAGATGTTTTTGGTGAATGTTTTTAACTGGTAGCATAATTTCAATCGATAAGACATCTAATGAGTTAAGTGAATTTTTTAACAATGGAGATATTGTTTAGAATATAAACATTTTTGAATTAGCATAATATACACTGAGTGCGTGATTCAGAATTTACCATGATGACATTAGAAATTAAAAATTATCAATTTACCATACTAGAAGATAAAGAAATATTTAGGTATGATAGATTTAAGTACCTTGAATCGATTATTCAAACGAATGCAGATATATACTAGGATATAACATTTACAATTAAGACTAGAAGTTCAAAATGAATTGGTTTGTTGACAATCCTATGCAAAAGAGGATAACTAAAAAGTGTAAATGTTAAAATGAAAGTGTGGAAAAATGAGGCGGGTAGACTAAAGAATTATTACATTAGAAAATTGGTCAACTGTAGAAGATGAGTTGATGAAGGACAATCTTAGATGATTATATACAACAAAGTTTAGAAAATGCACAAGCTACACTTGGCAAATAGATAGGGTTTTTTAAAGATTGCAAGGGGAAACGGTAAAACAAGGATAATATGGATGAAGTTTGTTAAAGAATATTTGAGTGGTCCAGAAATTGAAACACCGAGTATCACACGATAGGAGCAAATTTGGAAAATGAGAATTCATAAATGATAAAGCATGTATGCCAATTTTTGAGATAAGCTTATTGATGATGATAATAATATTATTAGCATGTATGCCAATTTTTCAATCCCAATTATACATGTTATGCTTTTTGAAATTGAAAAATAATTTGAAACACCAAAACACCTTATCTTGTCCAGTATACAAATCTGAGGCCTAGAAGTGTAATTGAGTTCAACTAACTCGAGAAAGGCTGAAGTAAATAATATGAAAGCCTGAAACTAGTCAGTCTATAGAATAGTTAAATAATTTAAGAAGGACTTGTTATTGCCATGAAAAATCAGTAAACAATCGCATATGAAAAGAACAAGGACACTTTTGACCATACTGCTGCTAGAAGCCTAGAAGTAATCATAAGCATCAAGTTATCGTTTAGCACGCAAACTCCTAAAAGTAGCACAGGCTGAAAAACTTCTAGAAGAATCAAAAGATTCATGAAATAGTTATTGCTACAGACATCGAGTATCAAATTCCAGTGAGAAAAATTAAGCTGCTACCAAAGTCATTATCGTTAACATAACCATGTCTATAATAACAGCAAATATAAAGTAACTCAAAAACCAAAAGAAACTTTCGCAAATATACCTTCCGAGTCTTACAAAATTTCAGCCAACCACCTAAAAACTAAAACTAACAAGTGGAATGTTCAAGTAAACTTTATCCAAATTAGTTGCTGCCTCCAGTATGCGAGTTTAACATGGCCATATCCACTATAAGCACAAAAAATGTTGATTTTTTTATGTTTATTTCCACCTTCTCTAGGCGATAAAGTCTTCCCCTACATGTCTGGAACCTTTAGTGTTTAACAAAAAGATCAATTGCTTTAGAAAGAAAATAGCCCTAGGCCATATTGAAGTTATGTAGTGAATAATCAATACCGTGCAAAATCTTGAAGTCATACATTCAACGTTCATGCTATTTCAATCAACCAATTATTCAAGCCATTTAACTTTTAAGTAAATCATTTGTCAATATCATGAGTAGTCTGAAGAAAAATAGTCAGTTCCCCCCCCCCCCCCCCCCCCCCACACCAAGATGTAAGATTAAGAAATAGTCCTCATTAATCTACAAATTAAGATAGTCAGAGATGAAATTAAGATAGTCCTCATTAATCTACAAATTAAGATACTCAGAGATGAAAAATACAAAGTATGAAATTGACATTCATACCATTCCAGGGCCCTCTGTGCATGGCCCTCCAACCAAAGCTATAATTCTAGCTCCAGTGCCAGGCAAGCATGCGCCCAACAATCCAGCAGCAACACTCAAAGCAACACCAGTGCACCTCCGAGCTCTGTTCCCAGGCTCCACGGGCCACTGATCTCTCTGCACCTCATCTAACAGCTACAGAAAAAAGAAGTAATGCAATCAAAAAAAATGTCTGTGCACCAATCAAGATTACAAAATCGACATTAAGCAAATAAAACCTACAAACTCACAGCATTCAACGTATACTCGGAATCTGATGCTGGTAGCAAAAACCTATGGACTGCGGCTGTAGGATGCAATACATTGGCCTGAGACGTTCCACCCTTCGGGAAACCTGGAGGTATTGCCCTCCCTGCCACTGGTAGCCCAAGTTGATCAAGGATCTGCTCCTTCGATATATCCTTCGTCCCCTGAAATACATAGAGTTTGGAAAGATCGGAGAATCCGAGCTCATGGAGATGGACCTGGGTGCCGTATGTGATGAGGCCGACGAGGGCGTTCTCCGGGAGAAGTCCGATGGCACGGCGCATAGATGACTTGACGAAACCTAACTCTTCCTCGATGATACATGTATCGAGGACGAAGAGAAAGACGGGGGGCGGGGACGAAAGCGCGGCAGATGGATCTCCGCCAGGTGCAAGCGGTGGACTAGCGTACTCGACGGTAGAACACTGCTGGTATAGTTCGCCGGGAACATTGGTCTCGGATATGGCAGCATAATGATGGGGGAAATGGTTTCTAGAGAAGCAGAAGGGACAGATCCAGATCTTGGAGGGGAAATCGACGCGGCAAAAGGGGTTGAGCACGGCTGAGCAGGGAGGCTTGCAGCGAAGAGGGGCATAGGGGAGAACAACAAGATCCGGGAAGGAGCGGATCGGGGAGATCGATGCGGCGACGGGGATCACGCACTTGCTAGCCTCGATCTTCGATCGCGGCCAGGCGTTCCAGGTCATGTGAACGCCGTCCACGCTGTCGGGATCGGGGGTCGCCGCAGTCATAGAAGAAACGTCTCCGGCCATCTCCGCCATCTATCTGCCGACCTGAGCTCCTC
This sequence comes from Dactylorhiza incarnata, assembly GCA_033032865.1. Classification (NCBI taxonomy): domain Eukaryota; kingdom Viridiplantae; phylum Streptophyta; class Magnoliopsida; order Asparagales; family Orchidaceae; genus Dactylorhiza; species Dactylorhiza incarnata. Next base: position 1,789,029 of record JAWHQI010000192.1, on the reverse strand, counting down.
CGGCGCTGTTTATCGAGTTGGGACGAGTATGCGGTGCGCCTGTAAGAAACCGAGGGTTGAAGGTTATTTTTAGCGAGCATCTTGTTTCTCTTTTATTTTTCACAGGTAGACGTTTTTTTTGTTTAGAAACTTCGTAATAAATAATAGGGCAATGTTATACGCAGTCCTATAATGGTTAATGGCACTATGGCAGTCTGTAATAACACTTGAAATTATGTGTTTTATTTTGTTTAATCGCACCCTGACTTTATTCGCTGCTCTCGCTCGCCCCCACAGTCGAGCCCTAACCCCGCACGTGAAACCTCCTTGCTCCCGCTCGCGAGACATTCCCGGTTGTCCATTCCGGCGTCATTCCCTCGCCCGCTCACAACCTCCCCCTCGCAAAACCCTCGCGCTCCCTCCTCTGTCAAAGACTTCTCCCCTCATCACCATCAAAGACAGAGACGTCTCCATCCAGCCCTCCCTCGACATCGTCGCAGTTCCCTTGACATCGTCGCAGTTCCTCGACATCGTCGCGAATCGTTCCCGCATTTCTCTCGATGTTCTTGAAGGCTTTAAGGTATATATTTGTTTATATTTCACTTGACTTTCCTTTATGCTAATACCTTATTCTTCTTTTGATTTTTGTTTTAAAGCTCATTCCTAACCCTTTTTGGATTTATCCATTGTCATTGGATTTGGCCATCTTCATACTACAATTGCATATCACCTATTTGCTGAAATGCCTAGATGAAATCAAGAATAAACCTTTTAACTACTTATCCATCTTCATACTACAATTGCATTTAAGCGTTTTGATATGTATTGGGAATGGAGTAGTAAATATTGCTGTGATAATTTCATTCAAAAAAATTATAATTTCATACCAATACCTATTCAGTGATGCAGTAGTAATTATTGTTTTAATGCATTAGTAATTTTGTTTAGGAAATGTCCACTCACTCAAGTAGTAATTCCATACCGATTTATAATTATTGTTTAACTCTCTCATTGAAATAAATTGTGTTGATTGATTTTAGTTTTTTTTGTTATGGAATAGAGAATTACTATTGTGTTAATGCAAGCTTGATTTTGAAATGTCACTTACACATGAGGGGTCAGCCAAGCCCGCACAAACAGATGTTGGAAAATATTTTGTAACAAGCACAGTATTTCCTTCTGTTTGAATTTGCCTTAGGGTTCGTGACTGCGCCGCCTACTTCCTGAGTTGTTCCTCGCCCAACTCCCATCTGTCGGAGGTTTACTTTCTTTGTAGTTGCTGCATCAGGTCCTTTGTATCTTGTTTCTTTTACTTTTGGATTTGTCCTTCCTGTACTAGTTATTTTCAGGCATTTTCCTTGTATCGTGGACAACCCTTAGGATGGTACGGATGTATTTCAGCATTATATAAATGTTTATTTTGTTTCTGCGGTTTACTAGCACATACTTTTACATCATAATTATAGCATGAGAATTGATCAAAGTGCATGAGCATCACTTTTAATTCAAGCTTCCGCATAATAAATCAAACCGGTATTGTTTTTCAAAATCTAATTATTTTCTACAGATATTTTGGAATTACAGCTTCCGCCTGGCAGACATGGTTTCTCTTTGCCCATGTCTGCGGCATCACGACCCGCCCGCAATGCACTCTGATAATTGTTATGAGACGGGTCGTGACAGTTGGTATCAGAGTCAGGTTTAGCATCTAAAGATAAAGTATTTTAAACTTTTCATATATTTTGAAATCTATTATGTAAATATACGCGCATGCATCATTTCCTCACTCACCTAGTCGTTGACTGTTGTTCGAGGCTGAAACACGCACACACTCACCCATAAGCATGAGTAGTATGCGTACAAATGTTAAGGGAGTATGGGCAAACTTAACATTTAGATGCATATGAATTTCCATTAGGATTTACACCGCTTGCAAATATTAAATTGTATGGGCGATATAATATTTTCAAGTGCGATGACATTAGAATTATAATGCGCATGACATGTTAAGTGATATGGGCGCTTAACATGACATGCGTATCCATTCATAATCATTCTTAGGAATGCATTGTAGGCATAATCATGTTGCATGCATAACATAACTCATTGCACAAGTGTCTAAGCTAAGAGCAACAGACAACGAATGTACACACATGGATTTTACAAATCATCGTCTTACCGCATGTGATCATATCGCCGCACTTGCATCTGCATGGTCATCACTTAGAGTTGTCCAATGAAAATGTTGTAACTACTACTTGAATTGCTTATCCAACAGTATTAGATTACTATGACCTGTAATCTCAACCCTCAAGCTTAACTTAGCCGTTGTCTCACTCGGTTCTTCTATGTTTCTTTCTAGATGGTTTCTAAGCGACCACAGCGCAAGAAGGCTACACCTTCTGCAGGGGAAGCCCCTCTAGGTGAAATGGTCTAACTTTTGAAGCAGCTTGTGGAGCGTGTCACCCGTCTGGAAGGGGATCGCCAAGCTCCTGATCCAAGTTCTGGTTCTGGCAGCGCAGGGACGTCTGGAGTAGCTGTCACCATCACCCTCCTGCATCTGATGCTGTAGTGACCCCGACCGTGACCACTCCGGCTGCTCTTCCTTTGACGATGGCTGACACTCTGGCTTTCAAGAGGCTAAATCCGCCTGCCTACAACGGCAACCGCGACTACTTCGTGATCACGGAATGGATCTCCCAGATGGAGAAGCACTTCGAGTATGCCATAGTTCCTGAAGCCCAGAAGGTCCTTCTTGCGGCCTATCAGCTGACCGAGGACGCCTATACTTGGTGGCTCCAGCACCGCAGCCTCCACGAACCTACCACCCTAACTTGGGGGCAGTTCAAGAACGCTCTGATGGAGAACTTCCTCTCTTCTGTGGAGCGGGACAAGTTAGCAGAGAGATTCTTGTCCCTTCAGCAGCCTGGCAGGACAGTGACAGAGTATGCGCAGGAGTTCTCCCGCCTATCCCTCCTTGCTGCGGAGTTCGTGCCGGATGAAGCCAAGAAGATCAGTCGTTTCGTGAAGGGACTTCGCCATGACATTCGCCAGCATGTGGTAGCACACGACGCCAGAACCTATGCAGAGACCGTGGGAGCCGCCATGCGGGCAGAAGCTATTGAGTTGGATCGTACTGGAAAGAAAGCCCAGCACGGAACAAGCAATGTCGTTGCATCCGACCTCAAGCGCAGGAGTGCTCCACCTCAGGAGCAAGGCTCCAGGTCCATGGAGGTGTGTGCTTACTGCCACAAGGTGGGCCATACCGCCCAAGTCTGCCGGTCTCTCCTGAAGAAGCAGAAGACAGCCGCTCCTGCACAGCCTCTGATGACACTTGCCTCCGCCTCCACCGTTTGTGCCTACTGCAAGCTGCCGAGCCATCAACTGAGGGATTGTCGCCGTAAGCAGAAGGCCTGTTTCAAGTGTGGGCAAGTGGGTCATCTCAAGTTCGACTGCCCCATGAGGGAAGGCCCGGTCACTACTCAGCCACTGCAGGCTAACCCCGGAGCCCAGAATATGGGCAAGGCTGTGCTGAATGTCCTTACTCAAGGCGAGGCGCTCGCTTCCACGGACGTCATCTCTGGTACGTATGTGTTGTTTTATTTTTTTCTACAAGTATTTATGTATGCTTTATTATCAGATACAACCGGAATTGGCGGTTATAACTGCTATTCGTTTTAGGGAGATTTAGAGTCAGAAACAAGTGGTTGCAGATTCTCTTTGATTCTGGCGCATCTCACTCATTTATTGCTCGCCATATCGTGGACCTGCATGGTTGGCCCACTTCACCTCTGGAGGCCCCTTTTGAGATTTCTGTGTCGGGTCATCGGCACCTATCAACTAGGGGTATCCCCAATTGCCCAATCTTGCTCGAAGAATTGCAAGTCTTTGCGGATCTCATAATTCTGGAGATGTCTGAGTTCGACGTGATTTTGGGAATGGATTGGCTGGTTGCATATCGAGTGAAGCTGGATTGCGCGGCAAAGAGGATCAATCTCAGCATCGGTGGCAAGGATTACAGTGTTCACGTGCAGACCCGCGGCCATCTGAAGGTAATTTCTGATGTACGTGCCACTCGGTTGCTCAATCAAGGATGCACTGCTGGATTTATCTACGCCTCTCATTCGGAGTTTGTTGCTCCTCCACTCGAGTCTATTCCAGTGGTTTCTGAATTTCCCGACGTGTTCCCCGCCAAATTGCCTGGGATGCCTCCAGATCGAGAGATAGAGTTCTTTATTGACGTGGAACCTGGGACGCGCCCCATTTCTAAGGCTCCTTGCCGAATGGCCCCGCGCGAGTTGGAAGAACTTCGGTTGCAGCTGGACGAAATGCTTGAGCTTGGTTACATTCGTCCCAGCACTTCTCCTTGGGGAGCCCCCGTCCTCTTCGTGAAGAAGAAAGATGGTTCCTTGAGGCTTTGTATCGACTACCGAGAGTTGAACAAAGTTACAGTGAAGAATAAGTACCCTATTCCTCGTGTGGATGATCTTTTTGACCAACTTAAGGGCAGTAGGGTATTCTCCAAGATAGATCTCAGAACGGGCTACTACCAGTTGAAGACCAAGGAGTCCGACATTCCCAAGACCGCTTTCAGGACTCGGTATGGACTCTTTGAATCTTTGGTGATGTCCATGGGTCTGACTAATGCCCCATCTTGGTTCATGGATTTGATGAACCGGGTGTTCCGCGAGTTCCTGAATTTGTTCGTCATCATTTTCATAGACGACATCTTGGTCTACTCCAAGACCCGAGAAGAGCATGCAGACCATCTCAGGCTCGTCCTCTCAACTCTTTGCCAGCACCAGCTCTACGCCAAATAGTCAAAGTGTGAATTCTGGCTGGATCGTGTTGCTTTTCTGGGGCATGTTATTTCTAGGGATGGGCTATCTGTTGACCCCGCCAAAATCTCCGTAGTAGTGGACTAGAAGCGACCTTCTACCCCTACTGAGATCCGCAGTTTCCTGGGTTTGGCTGGCTACTACCGACGCTTCGTAAAAGGTTTCTCTTCTCTTGCCGCTCCTCTGACACAGCTGACTCAGAAGCATGCCAGGTTCGAGTGGACAGATCAGTGTGAGCAATCCTTCTATGAATTGAAGCAATGGTTGTGTTCAGCGTCAGTGTTAGCTCTTCCTTCTGAGGGTTTGGATTTTTCTGTGTATACCGACGCTTTCGGAGTGGGTTTGGGTGGTGTCCTGATGCAGGAGGACCGTGTTATTGCCTATGGGTCGAGGCAGTTGAAGATCCATGAGCGCAATTACCCCACTCACGATTTGGAGTTTGCCGCAGTGGTTTTTGCCTTGAAGCTTTGGCGTCATTATCTCTATGGTGTGAAGTGCCACTTTTACACCGATCACCAGAGCTTAAATTATATTTTTGTTCAGAAGGACCTCAATCTTCGGCAGAGGCGATGGCTTGAGTTTGTAGCGGATTATGACTTGCAGATTACTTATGTGCCCGGTAAAGCCAATTCAGTGGCAGATGCGCTGAGCCGACATGCTACGACTGCCGCCTGCACCCCTATGTCAGCATCCCTTGCAGCCTTGATAGATGACCTCGACCGGATGGACATATCCATCGCACCTGAGGGTCACGGAGGAGTTTCCGTTCCGTTGTGGGTAGAGCAGGTGAAGGATTTGCAGCCATCTGATCCAGAACTCCATTGTATCCGTCGGCAGGTGGAACTTGGTACTCTCCCAGATTTCTCCATCACTGATGACATCCTGCGATTCCGAGGTCGCCTTTGCATCCCTGATGTTCCTGAGTTATTGGATAGCATTTGCCGAGAAGCTCATGAGTCCCGCACCTCTGGTCATCCCGGTAATAATAAGATGTACCATGATTTGAAGCATATCGTGTGGTGGCCGGGTATGAAAAATTATATTGCTCGTTTCATCTCCCGATGCCTGACATGCCATAAGGTGAAAGCCCAGCGTCAGCGTCCGGGTGGTCTTTTGCAGCCTCTGTCTATCCCAGAGTGGAAATGGGAAGACATCTCTATGGATTTCATCACTGGACTGCCCCGTACTCCGAGAGGTCATGATGTGATTTGGGTTATTGTGGACCGCTTGACAAAAGTAGCTCACTTCATCCCGTACAAGGAATGTCATCCCACCGAGAAGATGGCTCGGATCTATGTTTCTGAGATAGTTAGACTTCATGGGATCCCCCTGCGGATTGTTTCTGATCGTGACTCGAGATTTGTATCGCACTTCTGGAAGGGATTCCAGCAAGCTCTGGGCACTGAGCTCAACCTGAGCACCGCTTACCATCCGACTACTGATGGCCAGACCAAAAGAGTGAATCAGATTCTTGAAGACATGCTTCGGTGTTATATTTTGGACTATAAGGGAGCTTGGGATGAGCACTTGTCATTGGTTGAATTCGCCTATAACAACAGCTATCAGGAGAGCCTCAAGATGGCCCCCTTCGAGGCGTTGTATGGGCGTCGTTGTAGGACCCCTCTCTACTGGTCAGAAGTTGGTGAAAAAGTTGTGTTGGGTCCTGAGCTACTTCAGGAAATGGAAGAGGCCACCAAGAAGACTCGTCTTCAGCTTAGCCGTGCCGTCGAGAGGCAGAGGAAGTATGCTAATCAGCGTCGCCGTCCGTTGGAGTTTGCGGTGGGTGATCGTGTGTTCTTGAAGGTTTCTCCTACTCCTGGGGTGAAGCGTTTCGGTCGCCACCATAAGCTCAGCCCGAGATTCGTGGGACCGTATGTTATTTCAGAGCGGGTTGGAGGATCTGCTTACCGCCTGGATCTACCTGATTCCTTGGCCAGTGTTCATAATGTCTTCCACGTCAGCCAGCTTCGGAAGTACATCCATGATCCTACCCGCGTCATTGAGGAAGTTCCAGTGATTCCTGAAGCTATTCTGTCCTATCCAGTCGAACCTGCCAAGATCGTGGAGTATCAAGAGCGCAAGCTTCGAAAGAGAATCATTCCTATGGTGAAGGTACTTTGGATGCATGGCAAGTCTGAGGAGTTCACTTGGGAGCTCGAAACTGACATGCATAGCAAGTATCCGCATCTCTTTTCTTAATCCTGGTATGTCTCCGCTCTTGTTCCTCTCTCTATTTAAGTGCCTTGTCAGTTAGTTCTCTTGACATGAATTGCAAACCTGGTTGGAATGAATGTCATCCTAATTTTTCTCCGTGAGAGAATTCTCAGAAGTTTCGGGACGAAACTTTCTAAGTAGGGGAGATTGTAACAGTCCTTAACAAAAAAAAATAAGATTTAATAATAACAATAATAATATTATACAAAAATCCCCCCTCTTTAATTCCCTTCTAAACCGCAGTCAGCTCCCCCCATTTTAACTCCCCGGTTTAAGACCCACGCAAAACCGCAAGCCGCTAGGGCTTTCTCATTCCCGATCCCGTGCCGCTCCCGTTCCGCTCCTGTGCCGCTCCCGTCACGCGCGCGCTTCGCAGTCGCCGATGCCTGGTGCTGCTCCTCCTGTCGTGGACGCCGCCGCCTGCTCCTCCTGCCGTGGACGGCGCCTCCTGCTCCCCTCCTCGTCGGCGCCGCCTCCTTTTTCCCCTCTTCTGGACGCCGACAGCAGCAAGGCCTCCTTTTTTCCCGGCTTCTTCTTCCTCTCTTCTGGACGCCGGCAACAGCAAGAAGTTTCTTCCTCTCCTCCAAGTGTAGGCAGCCCTCCGTCCCTCTTCCGTTGCGACTTTGGCCGGCGGACTTCGCGAGGAACGTCTAGGTTTGCTCGGATCCGCCTCTCCGTGGATTTTTGGGCTCCGATCCGGCCTCCTTGGGTAACTTTCCCTCCGATCCCCGCATTTCAGATTTTTTTAACCTAATTGCTATGTGCTAATTTTCGCCTCCGGACGACGTAATCACGTCGAATCCGCGTGGGTGTGTCGTGTACTCGACTAATCCTAAGTCTTATTCGGTTTTCGGTGCCGTTCAACGAATGTAGCGGTGGAATCGCTCAAGGCCCTCTCCGAATTAGGTTTCCCGGATCCAAACGCCGCCAAAACCCTCGGATCTCTTGTGGTAACCGCTTCTCCCCTCTTTGCCGAGGGAGGTATATTTCTTAACTTGCCCCCTTGAATTAATTACGCAATAGAAACACTTGTGTGCGCGTAGGAATAAGCATTGAAATAAATATTTCATGTGAACGCATCTTGAACAGGTTCCGCTAGAGTTTAGACCTTGCCTCTTAGCCGCCGCCTTCAAGCCCGGCTCCTCCTTAAGGCAAGTAGAAAAAACTCTCTCGCTTGCAAACAAGTTTTATTTAAGTCACACTTGTACCGTACTAGCCCTCACTTGAATTTATTACTTGCAGATAAGTAAGCTCATTAGACGTCATAGGCAAACAATGAAAGGGAATGTGTCGTTTGATGTGACACCGGAAAATGAGTTTACACTTGAATTGGTAACAGAAACCAATAAGGGAATCTTGCGAGCAGCGGTAGCTTAAGCCTTCCATCTACTCCCATGATAGAATCTTGTACATCAAATGACGACACACACGCCTTTCATTGATTTCTGCTTATACGTTCGTGTTTAGGCTAAACTCCGGAGTAGGCTAAAAATTTACTAAAGAATCTCAGTTAGTCTCTGGCATACTTTACTGCTATGCTTGTTTCCCAGTTTACTTGTTTATTTTATTAACTTGAATCTCTGTTATTGATCTTGTTCTGAGGTTTTTCCTTCTGTTTGGATTTGCCTTAGGGTTCGTGACTGCGCCGCCTACTTCCTGAGTTGTTCCTCGCCCAGCTCCCGTCTGTCGGAGGTTTACTTTCTTTGTAGTTGCTGCATCAGGTCCTTTGTATCTTGTTTCTTTTACTTTTGGATTTGTCCTTCCTGTACTAGTTATTTTCAGGCATTTTCCTTGTATCGTGGACAACCCTTAGGATGGTACGGATGTATTTCATCATTATATAAATGTTCATTTTGTTTCTGCGGTTTACTAGCACATACTTTTACATCATAATTATAGCATGAGAATTGATCAAAGTGCATGAGCATCACTTTTAATTCAAGATTCCGCATAATAAATCAAACCGGTATTGTTTTTCAAAATCTAATTATTTTCTACAGATATTTTGGAATTACAGCTTCCGCCTGGCAGACATGGTTTCTCTTTGCCCATGTCTGCGGCATCACGACCCGCCCGCAACGCATTCTGATAATTGTTATGAGACGGGTCGTGACAGGATCAGCAGGTGCTATCTGCCCCCTCTAAGGGGTCTGATCTCCTCGTTAAGGGCCAAGTCTTGGTTCCAACATTTACGGTGCGGTGAGCGTGGAGAGTGGCTAGTACAAGAAAGTCCCAAGGAGGTAACATGGCTGGAGAGGATGAGCAAGATGTCGGCCACGGCGATTCGCCACCATTCGGCTCGGCAGCAACAGTCGAGATGCTGACAGACTTTCGAAGGGAGGTGCTCGAGACGATCAACCTCGCCTTCGCCGCAGTGCGGGGCGAGTTTTCGACCCCCTCGCCGGGCGAGAGCTTTTCTCCAGCTCGACGAGTGCGAGCCCGGGCGAGCTTGTGGGGAGAGTGGAGCAGGCGAGAGCGGCGAGTGGAGGAAGCCCGTTTTGCGAGTTGGTGCTCTCGGCACCACTCCCAGAGGGGTTCAGGGAGTCGGACATGAGCTACTACACCGACAAGGATGACCCAGTCCAACACCTACAGTGGTTTGAGGACATGGTCTCCATCAGGCCTATGTCGGATGCTCTTAAGTGTCGACTCTTCGACGTCACCCTGAAGGAGAAGGCGCGAGACCCAACCACCCAGGGTGGAGGCAGGGCCCGAGGCCACTCCTCCCCCCACCCCAACACACCATAGCGATTGGCCGGGGAAGGGGAAGGAGAGCCAGAAAAGCAGAAAAAAGAGGAAGAGGAGGGGGCAGGGTGGTGTTACTCTACTACGACTTCCACCAGGAGGAAGATCACGCTACGACCACCTGCCCAGAGTTTTTGGAAATGAGGGGGACAAGGGATCTGATGCAATAACAACAACAACCGGTGAGGATTGAGGAGGTCCTTGTCTGGGAGGAGGAGGCGAATGAGAGGTAGAAGGGATGTCCCGAGCTAAGCGGCGAGGACTTGAAATATTTCTATCCTTGAATTTTAACAGTAAAAATATGTGCTCTCGAACTTTGTTTTTCTTTTATGAATTGATGGTGTCAAATTATAAGATGGCGACGCTTGATATGTGATTGGCCCTGAAGCATACCCGCTGACCAGGCTCCCACCAAGCTGGCGGGGTCGTAGGATCGCTCGGTGGCTGGAAGGTTTCAAAAGGTACTTAGCCCCGAAGCACACCCGACGACCAGACTCCCACCAAGCTGGCAGGGTCGTAGGATCGCTCGGTGGCAGGAAGGTTTCAAAAGGTACTTGGCCCCGATGCAGACCCGCTGACCAGGCTCCTACCAAGCTGGCAGGGCCGTAGGATCGCTCGGTGGCAGGAAGGTTTCAAAAGGTACTTAGCCCCGAAGCAGACCCGCTGACCAGGCTCCCACCAAGCTGGTAGGGTCGTAGGATCGCTCGGTGGCAGGAAGGTTTCAAAAGGTACTTGACCCCGATGCCGACCCGCTGACCAGGCTCCCACCAAGCTGGCAGGGCCGTAGGATCGCTCGGTGGCAGAAAGGTTTCAAAAGGTACTTGCCCCGATACCGACCCGCTGACTAGGCTCCCACCAAGCTGGCAGGGCCGTATGATCGCACGGTGGTAGGAAGGTTTCAAAAGATACTTAGCTCCGATGTCGACCCGCTGACCAGGCTCCCACCAAGCTGGCAGGGTCGTAGGATCGCTCAGTGGCAGCAAGGTTTCAAAAGGTACTTGCCCCGATGCTGACCCGCTGACCAGGCTCCCACCAAGCTGGCAGGGTCGTAGGATCGCTCGGTGGCAGGAAGGTTTCAAAAAGTACTTAACCTCGAAGTAGACCCGTTGACCAGGCTCCCACCAAGATGGCAGGGCCGTAGGATCGCTCGATGGCAGGAAGGTTTCAAAAGGTATTTAGCCCCGAAGCAGACCCGCTGACCAGGATCCTACCAAGTTGTCAGGGTCGTAGGATCGCTCGGTGGCAGGAAGGTTTCATAAGGTACTTAGCCCCGATGCAGACCCGTTGACCAGGCTCCCACCAAGCTGGCAGGGTCGTAGGATCGCTCGATGGCAGGAAGGTTTCAAAAGGTACTTAGCCCCGAAGTAGACCGCTGACCAGGCTCCCACCAAGCTGGCAGGGTCGTAGGATCACTCGGTGGCAGGAAGTTTTCAAAAGGTACTTAGCCCCGAAGCAGACCCGCTGACCAGGCTCCCACCAAGCTAGCATGGTCGTAGGATCGCTCGGTGGCAGGAAGGTTTCAAAAGGTACTTGGCCCCAATGCCGACCCGCTGACAAGGCTCCCACCAAGCTGGCAGGGTCGTAGGATCGCTCGGTGGAAGGAAGGTTTCAAACGGTATTTAGCCCTGAAACTGACCCACTGACCAGCTCCCACCAAGCTGCCCGGGCCGTAGGATCGCTCGGTAGCAGGAAAGTTTCAAAAGGTACTTAGCCCCGAAGCAGACCCGCTGATCATGCTCCCACCAAGCTGGCAGGGCCGTATGGTCGCTCGGTGGCAGGAAGGTTTCAAAAGGTACTTGGCATCGATGCCGATCCGCTGACCAGGCTCCCACCAAGCTGGCGGGGTCGAAGGATCGCTCGGTGGCAGGAAGGTTTCAAAAGGTACTTGGCCCCGATGTCGACCCGCTGACCAGGCTCCCACCAAGACGGCAGGGACGTAGGATCGCTCGGTGGAAGGAAGGTTTCAAAAGGTACTTAGCCCCGAAGCAGACCAACTGACCAGGCTCCCACCAAGCTAGTAGGGTCGTAGGATCGCTCGGTGGCAGGAAGGTTTCAAAAGGTACTTAGCTCTGATGCAGACCCGCTGACCAGGCTCCCACCAAGTTGGCAGGGTCGTAGGATCGCTCGGTGGCAGGAAGGTCTCAAAAGGTACTTAGCCCTGAATATATAGTTGGCTTGGTGTAAACCCGACGGTCAGGCTCTCACATAGCTGGCGAAGGGCGGGCAGCGCTCAGGAATGGGTGAAGTTCACAAGAAGGAAACAAAGGAGGGGGCGAGTGAACTTCAACATTTATTTGTCGACCGAGATCTCGCTCAGTCACCAATATAATACAGCTCGGTGAGTGGGAAGAGAGTCTCGCGCGAGTAGTGGTAAGGCCTGCCTTTCGATTTAAGGCGAGTGTTAGCTCCATCAGGCACTCGCCCCAGAGATGTAAGGATATCTGGTGAGTGCTGGCTCCTTCAGGCACTCGTCCAGAGGCTAAAAAGGAAGCAGGTGAGTGTTGGCTCCATTAGGCACTCACCCGGAGATGTAAGGGAAGCAGGCGAGTGATGACTCCATCAGGCACTCGCCCCAGAGGTGTAAGGATGGCAGGCGAGTGTTGGCTCTTTCAGACACTCGCCCAAAGGCTAAAATGGAATCATGTGAGTGATGGCTCCATCAGGCACTAACCCGGAGATGTAAGGGAAGCAGGCGAGTGCTGCCTCCATCGGGCACTCTCCCAGAGGTGTAAGGATAGTAGGCGAGTGTTGGCTCCATCAGGCACTCACCCAGAGGCTAAAAGGGAAGCAGGCGAGTGCTAGCTTCATCAGGCACTCGCCCCGGAGATGCAAGGAAAGCAGACGAGTGCTGGTTCCATCAGGCACTTGCCCTAGAGGTGTTAGGATAGTAGGCGAGTGTTGGCTCCATCAGGCACTCACCCAGAGGCTAAAAGGGAAGCAGGGGAATGTCGGCTCCATCGGGCACTCGCCCGGAGAGGTATGTGGTCTAGCTCCAATCTCTCCGAACTACAGGTTCTCCATTGTTTTTTTCGACCTCGTGTCGAGTTCGAAAAAAAATGGGGATTGTGTATAACCCGTAATTCGTCGAGGTCATAGAGGTTCGAGGGCGGCTTAAGAGATCTCTCCCACTTGGAGCAAGTAGAGAGGATCTCGCAGGGAGCTGGCTCAGCAAAGTCTCCGATTGCCGTCTCGGCAGGGCCCCAGAAGTGGGCAAGCGCTCGGCGCCTCGTGGCGAGCGGGCCGCGAGGGCGAGGGCGAGCCAGGCTAATGTCCGTGCGAGTGTAATGCGAGAGCGAAGCAGCTGTGGGCTCGGCGCTCTTAGGGCGAGCATCAAGCTAGGGCGAGGCGAGACGGGTCAGGGACCCGATCTCGCGAGGGGTGCATGGCAGGGTGAGGTCTGTTCCCAAACCCGCTCCGAGGTGCATTTAGCCACGGCGAGTGGGGGCTCGCCTCCACTCGCAAAAAGGAGATCTCGCGAGCCCAACTCGCAGGGAGTCTGGCGAGTGGCGCCCTCATGGGCCACTCGTCCAGCAGGGGTCTACAGGTGAATTTACCATAATACCTTGGTGGTCTGCCCATAACCTTTTAGAACAACGGAGTTTGGCTGTTAGCAGACCAATTTGGGGTGCGTTTAGTAAAACCAAAAGGCAGATTCTCGCTATTAGCAGACCAGAAGAGAAAAATTATATATAGATCTTGAAGGGCACCTTTGGAGAAGACTCCAATTCTAGTTTCTTGGCTTCTTCCTCCCTAGGTTCTTTGGTTAGCTCCTCAGGCTCTCCAAGGTGCCCAGCTTCAGCTTTGGGTTGGGAGGGGAAGCGCTCTAAGATCTTCCGGGTGTGTGGTGGGACCTCCGTGTTGTAGCCAAGGGTCTGTGTTAAGCTCTTAGTCCCCGGTCTGTTGCTTCCGCGGGATCAGTAGGTGCTACCTGCCCCCTCTAAGGGGTCCGATCTCCTCGTTGGGGTCAAGTCTTGGTTCTAACAACATCAAAGGCCAAAGAGCTTCTTCACTTGCCAACTAATGAAATTTTTAAAAAATGCAAAAATGTTCCTTCCCAGTCAAATGTGCTTTCTGTCATTCTTCCAGTGATTCAATGATAACTATATACATTGTTCCACACATGTATTCTTCTTATTTTGCTAATTTTGACAGAGTTCAGCAATATTTACAGATCTCTGGAGAGATTGTGCACTATTTTAATGGAAAATCGGTAGCCTCAGATTATAATGAAGGGGTTATGCAACAAGAGCTAAGGAATATCATTTAGTTGGAGGATTAGGCTACATTTAAATGATATTCCTTCAGGTGAAAATGAATAATAATTTTCTAAGTTAATTATAGATATAAATCAACTTATCATTTAATTAAAAAAAGTTAATTTTAACTCAAAGGAAGTATTTGGGTAAATTTTATTACGAGCTAACTATGTCGCAAAACCGAACCAAGGTTAAAAACAAATCGAAATGTTGTGGACTCAATTTAGTTTTAGTTTGGGATGTGTGAAAATCGAGGGTATTCGATTTGATTTTACCCAAAATCGAATCAAATTGAACCCGTTACAGGCCTAGGACTGGTTTCAGGCATGGGGTTTATGCGTGGGTTGTATTCGTAGTTTTGAGTGACAATAAAAGGTTTTAAGGTCTAAATTTCACGAGTAAACTCTAAATAAGTATAAGCAATGATAAATTCAAATTAACAAAACAGAGTCATTGATAATCAGGAAAAGACTGGGAGGGACAACCAAGTAGCTTCCTATGAGCAATGAGGATTTCTAATTAAATAAATGGATTCATTGATAATCAGCTAAAGGTTGGGCTAGGTCAACCAAGCAACGTTCATACCAGGATCTCTTCATTTGGGGTAAATAGATAGTACTCATTGTTAGGAGTGCTCGAAGCATTCGAGTGAACGTCAAGTTTGGAACGAACTACTCATTGCTTCTAGCGGGGGTATTTATAGGCGTAATCCTAAATCCCCGACGACCCGTTAACGGACCCGTTAAGGTTCCGTTAAATATCTGATACAACGCTAAATATACCTTAACACTCATTTGATGGTTGATATATTTTCCCAAAAATATATACTAAAAATATGGTGATTGTTACGCGCAAACTCATTTACACATGCATTGATGCAAACCATTTTAATAATAAAAATTGTGATAAAATTAATATATTAAATGTCTACAGTAAGATAGGTGCAAATTACCAAATAAAAGCAACCTCCTCCTTTGTTTCTCGCCGGCTCAGTCGCTCTAGATTTTCTCTCCCGAACAGGTCTTCTCTCCTTATTTTCTCGCTCCAAGTCTTCTCTCCTTTGTTCCACAGCTAGCATTCAAATAAGATTAGGGCATTATAAGATCAAGGACTTCCTTCTCAGGGCTCAAACGCCTGTGCTCCTGCTCCCCGATTCAGGTTATGAACGTCGCCATTCATTTGATTAGGGCCTTGAAGTTGATGAGCGGAATCTGAGCGAGTTCTTCCGATGATGGCCAGGAGTTTGGTTCCATAAACAAAGGAGCTCTGCTCATAAAAAGACTGTTTTGATTGCACAGAGGAGATACTGGAATAAGGGAAGAGTAATAATGGGAATGTTCTTCCTCCACAAGAGTCAACCGGTGCCGGCTTTTGAAGACTTGGCTCTGTTTTGCTCAGCTACAGCTACTGGAATAATCAGTTATTTTTCAAAATGGTGGCAGAATTTGTGAAACTATTTGGAAGAATAACATTTGATGTGCGTGTTGTAATACAATTTATATTTATTATAAAATTAATTTTTTATTCTTAAATTCAATACTTTTAATTAACTAATAAAAATGAGGGGGAGGGGGGGGGGACAAGAGGAGCATCTTAGATCGCTGTAGCATGAGCCAAATCGAATTGAAAGAGCAAAATCGACGAACAAAAGGAGGAGCATTTGATCCTGCCGGTGTCGGAAGAGCACGTCGCAGGATCAGCTTCTAGATCCAGATGCTGCCGGCGTCGGAAGAGCTTCCTGATCCTGCCGACGTCGGTGGAGTAAGCGCCAGCAGGATCTCCAGTCGGAGCAGGCGTCGGAAGGACCTCCGATCAGAGCATGCGTTGGCGGAGTGATCAATCACAGCAGCAGGCGACGCCGGAGCGCCGGCCGGAGCAGGCGTCGACGGATTTCGTGAGGCAGAAGAAGAGGTTTTGCGTGAGTCGCATCCCGCGCGATTTGGGGTCGTAAAAATATTTAACGACTCCAAATCACGGCATTTCCATGGCTGCAGGGCGACGACGGTTCGTCCTGGAGACGACGAAAATACTGTTTGGCGGGGCGGCAACAGAATTAGCGGCGTGCAACTCATAAATCGCGGAACAGAGCCTAAGTGCTCGAGGCATGAGGGATAGCGGCCCTGTGCCATGTCGGATTTTTCCTTTGCGAGCGTCATAAAAGTGAAGATGAGACTAAAACATATCCCACATCCACTCTCATAACTTTGAGAACTTTCCCATATACTCTCCTTGAACATATCCCACAATCTCCATTTTGGAGAAATTAAAATCGCTATTACAACGATCATTCTCTAATTTAAGGCAATATTTTAATTTGCACGTATAATTGATTTGCCAATATCCAAAGATAATTTGCCCATAACAATTACAAAAAATATAGGCCCTTCCATCAAATGTAAACTATCCACCAAAGGAGAGGAAATATTTTTGGGTGCGGGTCCAAAACCCAGATTTTTGGGTCCGGGATGCACATCTCAGACATGTTTTTGAACTAGGGGGGATATCTCAGCGACATCTCGGGCGTGACATCTCAGGGACATCTCGGGGACAATATTAAGCTAGCCGAGATGCCCCCGAGATGTCACAATATCTTCGAGATGTCCCGCCTAGATCAAAAATATGTCTAAGATGTGAATTAGAGATTCAAATTTGCATATGTGTTTCAGACCCAAAATTTAAGGGCTTTTGGGCACTTTGCATCCCCAAAATACGAGTTTTTGGCAATTTGCACCATGAATATTTAAAATTGGCACTTTGCACCCCCAATTTCAGATTTCTGGCACTTTGCACCCCCTAGCCAAATTTTCAAAGGTATTTAAGTCCAGGGAGCAGTAGAAATTTAACATTTTTGGTGTGCAAATATAAATTTGACAAAATTTGGTGCAGTGTGCAATAAAAATTTAGCATTTTTACTGATACCCGGACCTAAATACCCTTAAAATTTCAGCTAGGGAGTGCAAAGTGCTGGAAATCTTAAATTTGGGGTGCAAAGTTCAATTTTAAAAAATCGGGGTCCAGAGTGGCAATTTTTTTTATGTGAGTTACTTTCACCTAAGATCATGGTGAGATGAGCACATCTAAGCCGTTGGTTCTCCATGATTGATCAAAATACTGCCGTATTTTGGAATTAAAAAAACTGTCAGTATTCTTAGATAACAGATCCACCATAAAATCTGGCGAAAATTTTCTATAAGGGCTCGCACGATGGCATCGTGCGAGCATAAATACGTTATTTTATGCCCGGGGCCCACGCATTCGCCTTCTTCCCGAAAGAGAACCAGTTCGTAATGCTTCGCTTAGCCCTTTCAGACAATGAAACCACTTTGAGCTTCCTCCTTCCGCCTGCAGCTTCCTCTTCGTTTTGACTATCTTCTACTTTCGTATGCTCGTCTAAGCTTCTACATCGACAAGCTTCATAAGCTGCAATACCCTAGCTTCTACGTCCACGGGCTTCGTCGGAACGGAATCAATGTCCGAGCTAGGTCTGAAGTTCCTCCCAGCCTTTGTGCCACTGGAGCGAGCTTCCTCCAGCTCCTATAACTTCTTCCCAGCTTTCTCCAGCCTACGGTAGAATCTTGTGTTTATTTACACTCTTATCCACAGTTTTTACCCATCTCACCTTGTCCCCTCGGTTGCTTCCTCCAGCTCCTCGAAGATTATTCAACCACTATCGATGTCGTCCGAGAAAGTTGATGAAAATGTTGTTAATGTAAGTAAATCCGACTGGAAATTATAATTAATATTCAACTGTAATTATCTTACCTCATTACAGTCGTATTTTCGTAATATATTACGACTGTATTATTTCCCGATATTTCAGTTGGATCATGTTCTCTAATTCCAGTTGTGTTACATCATTTAACAGCAGGCCCAGAAGGACCCTGTTGTTTTCCCCATTGTGCACTCGGAGGATGAGGCTTGGGCAATGTATTGTAATTATGCCCACACAACAGGATTTAGTGTTCGTAAACAACATCTGACATACTGGACTCATACAAGAATTATCAAAATGCGAGAATATACTTGTGCAAAAGCGGGTGTTAAGACAGCAAGGCCTTCGCCAAAGAAGTATCACAAATTAGAAACGTGCACTGGATGCCTTGCCTGCATTGTATTTCACACTAATAAAGATGACAAGAATTGGGCAGTAGCGAAGTTCGTCGAGGAGCATAACCGTCCACTAGCAACCGAGAGTGGGAAGCATTTATTGAGGTCTAATCGAAGCATATCTGAAATGCATGGTAATTTAATGAAGAATATGACCGGAGCCGGAGTTAAAACGGTGGATGCATATAATTTCCTTTTTGAAGAAGCCGGTGGCGTTGAAAATATTGGGTTCAGTAAGTTTGATGCCTTCAACTTTGTTCAACGAGAAAGAAAAGCGTTAATAGAAAGCGGCGACGCCTCAAGCTTGCTAAAGATACTGCAAGGGAAATAATTGGAAGACAATATGTTCTCGTATGAGGTACAAACTGATGAATTGAATAGGTTGACTAATTTCTTCTGGATGGATGGGCATAGCAAGATAGATTACGACTGCTTTTTTTGACTAATAGAAAGCGGCGATGTCCTTATTTTTGACACGACTTATAGACTTAATAAATACAATCTTGCATGCGCGCCTTTCATTGCCGTGAACAATCATTGACAGAATATTTTTGTTGGAGGTGCATTCATAGCTGAAGAAACCATAGAATCGTTTTGCTGGGTGTTTGAGACCTTTTTAAAATTCGTTGGTGGGAAGCAACCATTTTCTATTTTCACTGACCAAGATCAAGCCATGACAGTAGCTATTCAAAGAGTATTCACTACCAGTCGCCACCGTCTTTGTCAATGGCACATCTCGAAGAAAACACCCTCAAAAGTACCAAGCTTCAACCAAGACAAAATTGTTCAGTCTTATTTTTATCAGTGCATGAGCAAGTGTGATGGAGAAGATGAGTTTGAAAGATGTTGGATTGAGATGGTGACGAGAGGAAATTTGCAGGCTAACAAATGATTGACTGATTTATATACGGTCAAGAAGAAGTGGTCTACTGCCTTCAACAAAGATATCTTGGATCTCGGCATTTTGTCAACGCAAAGAAGCGAATCAGCTAACAATCGTTTGCATGGGAGTTCGAAAACTACGAGTACACTTGTTGGGTGTTTTATCGGTTTGGAGAAGCTTGTATTATCGTGGCGTAGAAACAAGCATGAGGAAGACTTTAAATGCAAGCATGGTGCTGTCACCATGCGATTCAGAATTGTTATCTATTACAACATTTGTCAAAGCTGTACACACGCAAGATTTATTCATTATTTGAGAAATCCTTTATGGAAGGAGTTGTTGAAGCGAGTATAGTAGATGAAACGAGATATGATGACCACCACACAATATACGTGACGGCTTTAAGGGATGAAGAAGAAAAGAGATGGTTTGTGAGCTTTAACAATGCAACCATGGATGCAGAATGTTCATGCAGTGGTTTTGAGACTAAAGATATATTATGTCAACATATCATGAGAATATACAATATTCAAAATGTAAGGCAGATCAACCCCAAATATATAATTAAAAGATTCACCCGTAATGCGAAGATTGACATTTACCTACCCAATACCCCTACCATGACCGAGCACAATTCAAATATGATATTTAGAAACCAATTGATGCGTTTTAGCTAACCGGATTGAAAATTGTAAAATTGCAAAGGAACATGTTATATGCGTCATGAATGATTTGTCGAAGGCAACCAATAATATGGTGGACTGCGACGAGATGCAAAAGAAGGGGTTCTTGGAGGTGAATGACATGAATTCCAATTGTGTTAAGGATCCGGCAGTAAAGAGGCCAAAAGGTGCTCCTAGTGCTCGCATGAAGGACCATTAGGAGAAAACAACCAAAAAATGACGTAAATTTTTGTTTATGAATTTACCAAAGTACGTGTTAGCTTTCACTAAACTTGCCAATTTCGCTATGCAATTGTATGCAGGGAAGAGGACGGATGGGAAGAAAAATGTAAAGGCACCTATTTTTGCTGACAAATCTGCGAAGGTGAAGGAGTTCAAGTTCGTTGATGACTACACAAAGGAATCAACGTCTGTAATAAATGAACTTAACTTCGTTGATGGGTTCACTAACGAGCAACCTTCTACTCAAACAGACAATCCATCCACCTTTTTTTTTACCCGAAGATTTTGGTCTGGATATGTCATTTAATTTTTCTGGTGTACCGGATGTATTTAAACCTTGAAGGGAAGCGATTGAGTTTTTCAGTTTTGCAGTTCTAAGTAATCAGCCAGAACATTATTAAAAGGTTTTAAAACGTTAAGTTATACCTCATCAAACACCACATTATAAAAGTATATATGCATAAATGTTTACTAATCATTTATACGTCATCAATCAGCAAAACAGATAAATGTCTACTAATCATTTAGCTAACATAAAAATGTTTACTCATCATTCACTGTCATCCATTAGCTAAGAAAAGTGTTAAGAAAAGTTAGCACAAATTAACGGAGAGAATGTTTTCAAAATTGCAGCTGCAATTTCAGCCCTGAATTTCGGCATTTCATCCTGCCACCTCTGAAAACAATCCCAAGAGATCGTATTTGTAGATAGAACAGTCTCCATGAACTTGATTACGAAAACACCGCAGTCATTCTCATTCTCCTGCATTGGTATACCTGGGACGTCAATTATTGGCCAGCTTAGGAAATCAGTTGGCATTGCATCACTGATATCCTCATATAATGTTGATACCTATAAGAACGGAAGAATAACAACAATATATTAGAGTGGCAGGGCATTATATCTTGATAAATTAAAAAAAACAACCAAATGCAAACCTACATACCAATGCGGGCAATGCTGCACGATGTCGGCTAGTCAGGAGAGAGTCGTAGTACTCCCACCGACCCTCTCTGATATGACATACAAGCAAAGCCCAGTGACACTCGAAGTGGCAGGGCATTAATATTATCTCCGACGACTGAACACTTGCGGCTGTTATATGACTAAGAAGAGTTTTGGAGTTTTGAAAATTGCATCTCTTACAGTTCTGCATTTGAATAGGTAAACGCGGTTTAAATCAATACGAATAAATTGTTTTACGTGTGCAAAAAGTGCTTACAACGTAGTCCGGAGACACGTATAAAAATGACTTCATTTTTAACAATGCCCACTTCCTTTTTGCGCAAAGAACGAGTGCATAAGCATTCAAATGCGTATCATCTAGCCATCCATCAGTCAATAGCTCATCGACTAATCGTCTAGTTAATAAAATATTCCCACTTTGGAAAATAGTACTATTACTGTAATTTCAACATTATAAAAAGTTAGTGAGAGCAAATAAACATCAACAAAAATAAGGCCACCACAAACCATAATTACCTATCTAAAAAATTAGTGAGAACAAATTCTATAACTTCACGTAGTCGATCAGTTATCAAAACTTTGCCTGGGTAGTCCTTGATTTTCTTGGCAGGGGTACCTAATGTCTTCTTCTTGCGACCTTCTCTTTTCTTTACATTCCTAATTAGACTACCGAGCTTTTCTTCACTCTGGAACCCTAATACCTTTGACGGACTTTTCTGCGTAAAACTGCTTTTTGGACCAATGGTAGGCTCCACCACTATGTACTCAACTTCTGATTTGCTTTGGGTGGAGTGAGTTTGTGGAACACAAGTTTCATGGGGTGAAGCGGGACTGGACCCGGAAGGGTGTTGGCCTTGTAAGGATTTAAACCCTAACTCAATTGACCTTCTAATTGAGTCTAAATTTCTAATAACATCCTTTCTTAGGGAGTCAACCTGACACGTTACTTGATCCTTAATAAATCTCTTGAGCCTACTCTCCATCCCTCTCTACCTTTCATCTGACTGCAGATATGCACACTTCTCTACTTCCAACTTCCTCTTTTCCTTCCTCAACTTTCTCAACTTAACCTTCTCACTTTTTTTAACCGGTATCTTGTCATTCTCTTCCAAATTTTCACTACCTCTTCTTCCCTCAAAATCAGAATCTTCTTCCTCTGGCCCGAGTAGTGCCCTCTCACACCCTCCAATCTTCTGGAATTTGGTATACACCTTAAAACAAATAATTTTGGCGGTTAGCTTTGTCAAATTTCAAAAATATTTAAATTTACCATACAATTGTTGAACTTACTTGTGATGTGATCCCAAGCTTTCCTTGCAAGGTGAGGCAATACTTTGCACTATAACTGACCTTGGGAGACAACGAAAAATTTTAGACCTTGCAGCCTCATCAACAGCTAACTGAACCCTTGTATGCTCGTAGAACCACACCTACACATAAGAAATAAGGTTTTTTAAAATTTGCATTCCCTTACCAATAACACCATTGTGCAACTTTCGAAGTACCCCAAATTGGCGCCTGCTTCTCTTAAAATACTCATTCTACTTAAATCAACCAACTGCAAATGCAAGAAATTGTGGACGGCCTTCGACCAGTTGTACTCTATAAAAACACTGAGCTTGGCGGCCTTATTAAGAGAGTCCGAAGTCTTTAGACCCTTCAAAGGAAAAAGAAAAACAACTACAAGATATTTAACTAATGCATCAATTCTCTTACTCTCCAATGTAGGAGAAAACTCCTCAACAGCAAGCCGTTGTAGTTCATCAGTTATGTTCTCGTGAGTTAGGTCCAATAATGGTAGTCTAACGAACTTCAGAACACGGCCTTTGTTAGGTAGCCCTAATATCATCGCCACCTCATTCACGGTCAACTGTAGGTAGTAATTTCCTAATAAAAATACTTGCTTATTTCTATTGTAGCATCGAACAAGAAAATATAATAACGGGATATTTTGGGGAAGACTTGACATTTGAAAAAAAGGTAGCACTTTAGCATCGACAAAGTGCAAACTTTGACTCGGCTGCTATGACATCCAACAATGGTCGGGCATTGCTTTTGAAGGTGGACACAGCACACCGAGAACTCAAATATTGGCTCCCAGTCATTCTCAGGTCTGCAATGAGTACTATTCAAAGCAGTAAAATGACTGAAAAATAAGAGAATTACAATAGAACTTTAAGAGGGCTGTGATAAAATACAACTGTAAAGGGACTGTAAAACATAATAAAAATACAGCTGTAAAAGGACAAAAACACTAAAACAACACAACTCTCAACCAATTAACAATGCAGTTGTTAAACAACAGTTCAACACAACAACAACACAGCAGTAAAACGACTGTAAGAAAATTTTAAAAGGGCTGTGGTAAAATGCAACTGTAAAAGGACTGTAAAACCTAATAACAATACAGCTGTAAAAAGACCGTAACACTAAAACAACACAACTCTGAGCCTATTGTTAATGAAGCAGTTGTTATACAACAGTTCAACACTACAACAGAACAAAAACACAGCAGTAAAATGACTGTAAGAGAACTTTAAAAGGGCTGTGGTAATACACAACTATAAAAAGACTGTAAAACATAATAACAATACAACTGTAAAAGGACCGTAACACTAAAATAACACAATTCTCAACCTATTAATATTGCAGTTGTTAAACAACAGTAAATAGAAGCTAACAAAACATATGTAAAAGGACCGTAAGACTAAAAATACTCCATGAGTACATAACACACCAACCATGACTACACAACCACAATACATCAGTAAAATGACTAAAATAACGTTAAAACAACTGTGGTAACATACTCCATGACTAGAAAATCATGACTCCACAACTATAACTTCAGTAACATACTCCATGACAGCAGTAACATACCATTTACGATCTAAAATATGAGAAGAAGAGGGTCAGTAAATATCATACCTGCGGGAACGAGGGTTTAAGAACGGTAAGCGAGGAAGGTACAATAACTACTGAGCTTCGCCCCTAACTTCCGCGGTGAATCGCGTAAGAGACGATCAGGACGGATTTGTCTAAGATCGGGAAGGGATTGAGAAGATCGGGAGGGGTTTGAGAAGAGATCGGGAGGGGTTTCGCCTTTCGCCGGAGGGGGGAGGGAATTGCAATTTTTTAGGACAAGATGTGTGAGCCTCAAACATAAAATAGCGTATTTATGCTCGCACGATGACATGTGAGCCCTTATAAATTTTTTTCTCTAAAATCTGTGATCATACGGCAGCTATATTTATCCCCACCTAAAACAAGGTCAGAGAACCCCCATATTTCGGCGGCAAAACCCCCCATATTTCGGCGGTGGAAAGTGCCAAAAGCTCGAAAAGGAGAGGATCTCGATCGGCATCGTTCACTCTCCCAGTCGCTCGACTGCCACCGTCAGCGCCCCACGCCGCCCTCAGCTTCACCATCGACCACTCCTCCGCCCTTCGTAGGCGTTCGCGCCCCAACGCCAGCTTCAATTGCACCTATCCTCCCTCGCATTTCCTCCCACCGATCCCCCTTCCAGTCGCCGGAAACGATATCACCAGTCGCTACCACCTCCGCCGGAGTTCACCCCGAGACCACCGAGTACTCCTCTCAGTCAATCCGCCTCCACCAGAGCCTCTATCCCCGTCGATCTCCGCTTTCCTTTTCACCAGCCTACGCCAAAGCCACGTTCAGGCGTTTTCTCCTTTCTGTTTCTTCGACAGAAGTTGAAACACCGTCAGATTCCTCCAGCACTAGTCGTCGTCGCCTCCCCTTGCCATCCAGCCTCTACAGATCAAACCCGAGCCTTGTTCCTCTCCAGTCCCCTTCTGTCCTAGCCTTTCTTGTCCCGATACTGCCCCGAGCCGTCACTGCCGCTGAAGGTAGGCTATAATCACACAGCCCCATCCCATACCACATTCCACAGTCCTCCCCGTCACAAATCACCTGCTTCCCAACCCTCCTCACTGCAAACCACCTCCTCCCCGCTGCCAGCCCACACCCTTAACTGAGCTTTTCCAAGGCCTGCTTGCCATTCTTCCCCCTCCAAAAACGTCGGATTTCGCCCACGCCTACATGTGTAAGCTGTAATTTGGTGTTCTTGTTTCCTACTGCTGTATACTTGGACTATATTTTATTGGATGTTATATTATATGCTTTTATTTTCGTGAAATCGTCTAATTTGCAGGGCTTAATTGTTGCGAGATTGAAAATTTCCGCGCTCCAGTGTGTGTGAATTACTGCTTGTTATTCCATTCAATTTTTGCATGCAAATGTGCTCCTAAATAAACTTTATTTTAATCAATTAAATACTGTTAAATTTTAATCATACTGTTTTAATTGCATCCACACCATCATTAGGTGTTTCGGTAGTCATTTTACACTTCACTCAGTGTTTCATCTTAGAACACCCGCCCTCACAACTTACCCTGCATCAAATTGGCATCAGAGCCCTAGGTTGGGCCACATTATATGCGTCTTAGTGGCGGGTTCTCCCTGTCCTCTATGTCTGTCCTGAATCTCACCGAAGACTGGGTTGCCGGTTCGAATTCAGACATGACACCCGTCGAGTTTCGAAGGCTTGTACTTGATCACTTCGAGTTTTGACATCCTTAGGGATGACATCGCTAGGGTTAGCATTATAGACTATAGTCGATCAGTTAGAAACATCGAGAGGCTAGGCACCACCCCCACGTTATGATGATCTACTGGGCGATCCTCGGGATGCCTCCACCTCCTGAGAGATGTGTTAGAGACTTGCCTCGCCGAGATCCCGCTCCACCTACGAGAACGAATCCCGAGCAGTCCTACGAGTATCGACAGGGCCACTACGACAGTCACCTAGACTCGAAGGCATTTAGCGTTTGGCTCCTGGATATGGAACACTACTTTAAGTGGTATGAGATGAGTGACGAGAGGCGACATCGGTTTGCCAAGATGAATTTACATGATCAGAAGAAGATTTACTGGACGAGTCTTGAGAGATTTCTTGATCAGGATGAATACCCATCACCCGATGGGCTGAAATGAAACAACGGTTGAAGGACAAATATCTTCCCTTCTCTTATAGAATATGCTCCTGGATCAACTTTATGCCTTTCGAGAGGGGATCCTATCCGTTGCCGAGTACATACCATGATTCGACGAGTTAGTACAACATTTTATAGGAGTTTGTTGCGATCGCGTCCCACTTTTGGGCCGGACATAGATTCAATATTCGGAGGGAACTGATTCCCTCTATGATTGAGACGGTCGAGTAGGTGTTTCATCTCGCCCTTGAGTATGAGCAGTACCTGCACACCGCGGGCCTGAGACATGTCACCTCTCGACCTGCCACTTCCACATTTAGGTGACGCACCCTGACCACGACCACTGCCATAACTCCTCCTCGCATCCCCGTGGATGCGAACGATAAATCGATTATTCTTAGAGCTCCCAAGCCGTGGGGAATCCAGTGCTATCGATGTTCAGGCGGGGGACACATGGCCGCGCAGTGCCCCACTAGAAATTTGTTGATTGAGGCTGAGGATATCTCCGTCGAGGAGATTATAGCGACCATGGAGGACGGTTGGGGGAGCGACGTTGACCCGACCATGAAGAATTCGGTCTTTCATGAAAGAACAAAACACATCGAGGTCGACTATCACTTCATCAGAGAAGAAGTGTTGAAAAAGCAGGTCTGCACTCCGCAAATCACTTACGAGAAAGAGTTGGCTGATATCTTTACAAAACCAGCTACTTCATCCTTCTCAGATATATGTGACAAGCTGGGCATAATCGACATATATATTCCAGCTTGAGGGGGAGTATTAAAGCTCAAAACAATGTTGATCAGGACGTGCAGTTACTAGTAGTGTAACCGCCCGGTGTTGCTGGTCTGTACTACTGGATATTGGAGTCTGGGCGATTACTAGTTGTGTAACTGCACCATCCTGTTGTATAACCTTAGTCCAGGCGGTTACTCGTGGTTTTAACCGCCCAAACTCCTTAGTCTCCGGTTTATGTTTTTAGTCCCACATCGTCAATTGTAAATTCTCTCTCCTCCTCTGTTTTATATAAAGAGGACCATCCCATGTAATATTCAATTTTTTTGGAAATAAAATATTCAGTTATTTTCAATTTCTCACAACTAAAATAAATTCATAAATAGTCCACAAATCAAATGGATTTTTTAAATATACGAATCATTTACAAAATGTATTATTGCTCGTATACATGTGAAAGCTTGTTGAGATAGGGTCAATGATGATGGTTATGAGCATTATATTTATGAAAATTTACAAAGTTATTTTTGTATTGTTGAATATGATGATGATTATGATAACTATTCATCTACCATTCTTTTTGTTAGTGGATTAGAAGATGGCTGTGGTGCTTAAGAAGCTTCAAAAAAAGTATGCAAGAGTTAAAGATGAGATGGTACGATGGGATGAGCTTCAGTCTCAACTGCTTTCACAATTTGGCAATGCCGCTTCCATTATTAATAGGTTGAAGGTATTAACTTACTAACTTTAATGATTTAATCAATTTTTTTCCATTTCGACTTTTTGCCTTTCTATAGTATGTCATTCTGATGGAAATCGCCTGCCTACATACTTGTATTCCCACAAGAGGTGGTGATCTGCTACCCGTTTGGACTATCTGAGTCCACAGATGCGTCCGGATGGTCGTTCTGAGTCATTTTCATGTTTTTTTTTAATGTTTCGAGTTGTATTTGACACCCAATTGGTTCAGACATTATGAGTTGTTTGATCTTGGTGCCTGTTTAGTTATATGCTATTTATACATTATGTAGGCAGTGGTTCAAGGGGCATCGTGGTTTTGATTCCATTTTGGAACCGTCGATCCCACCCTCTCAGTGTGATGCCGAGAGGTGCTTCCTTGGTGGACTCCAAGGCTTTGTCTTCAGTCCTCCCTTCCGTCGATCATTTGCTTGCTGCCATCGTCGACTCCCGCAAGCCATACCATTATCACCACCGCAACCCTCGATTATGTCTCCTCCACTTTCGACCGCTCCATCCCACCATTTTCCACGCCTCCTTCTTTCCAGCAGTCGCGATTCCATCCTCTCCCACCCACGCCAACACCTGCCACCCCCCCTTCCCAATCCGACACTGTTCCACTTCTTCCTCATCCAAGCCGACGCTGAACTACTATTTCCAGCCCAGCCCGGCTCGACGCCGTCCACTCCTCCCCATCCCTACTTGAGCCCCCCTTGATCCACTACCAACAACTTTTGTTTTCAGAGGAAGCCAACAATCCTTAGTTCTCCATAGTGCCACATTCCGCTGCCACCTGCACGTGTAAGTCCTAGTTTGATGTTCTTGTTTTCTATTATTGCACATTTGAACTTTATTTTGTGTAAGTCCTAGTTTGATGTTCTATTATTGCACATTTGAACTATAGTTTGTCTTTGTTTCCGTGAAATCATTTAATTTGCAGGACTTATGTGGCGCACATTTAAAAATATTGCGTCTCAATTGTTTGTGGATTCACGTTTGTTTTCCGGTTAAATTTTCTGTGAACAATTGTGCACCTGATTAATTTTTATTTTAATTGATTGCTTATTGTCAATTTAAATTGGACTGTCTATTTCATTTGCACCCACATTAGCATTTGTCAGGAGACACACCACATTTCACTTAGAGTAGCATTTTAGGGCATCCAACATTTTCAACCTACTCCTCCGTCAAATTTCTTTTATTGCGTAGCTCCATTCTTTCCTTTTGCTATCACAAGTGTTAACTCTTGTAATACTCAGTAGCACCTTTGTCGAGTTATATAGTTTATGCTTACAATGTTGAAATCTTGTTTTGATTCATTATAAAACACGAAGCATTGCTAATCTATGGTGTTCTTGTCATTGCCTATTTTAAACTTAGTCTTTGCATGCTGTTCCCTGTGCATAATATGTTTTATGGCATCAAGAAATGTTTATATAAACTTTAGGGCTCTAGCAACTTTTAGCAAGTTTATTTTTCTTTTTTGCGATGTCATTTTGTTGCCTGTATCAAAACATATTGATTGATTTAGAATAATTTTTTCTCTTAAAAACATCCCTGAATATCTATTAAAATATTATGTTCTGTTATCTTATCTAACACTTTTTTTTGACTTAAAATCTAGATTTCAAACATACAATAAACTCAGCACAACCTGATGTGATCATCAAGAAAAGTTACAAACTACCTTTTTCCAGTTAATTGTCAGTCTTTGAAGGTCCCCAAATATCACTTTTGATTAACCTAGTTTTGAAGCAGAATGAAAATTTGAAATAAATTTATCACTATGATCATCAGATAAACTGTGACATTCACATTGAAGCATAAAACATTCCATTCGCTAATCAATTTATGAAATAAACATCTTAAATTAGGGAAGGTAAGAAAACTAGGATAACGGGTGCCAATGCGTAATTTGTTTTGAAACAAATGTTGACTTGAAGCTAAGTGATGCAGGACAGGCGACACACCTGCCTGCCACTTTGGCATCACCACCAGGGGGCCCATTCTGGCATCTCACCAAGGCGGCTTTCATCAGGGCTAAGCCCTTGAGCATTTTTATCAGCAAAGAAGTCCTTAAAAATAGTATAGCCCTTTTATCTCTGCTTCATTCCCAATAAGTTTATGAAGCTATGGTGCAAAATACAGTGGGAGTCACAAAGAAACCACAGTAGTTAGAATCTCTTGAAAGTTAATGATAAATAAGTAATTACCAGTAAGTTTTGGGTCATGAAGTACTACTTTAACAACAATACTTCTAGAGATTCTAATTAAACTTTCCCTATGAATATGTGAAACAGTAACATCGGCTACTTTTGTTTATTGAATTTTCATTATCAAACCAATTAGTGTATGAATCAGATAGATTATATAAACTATCATATGATAAGAAGCCTCTGAATTAATGATCAAAACGGGTGAATTCAAAAAGCTAGAAAGTTCTATGGAATTCTTAGATGCGTGTGCCAATGAACAATCAAGTGTACCAGATGAAAAATGTGAATTGAACCTTAGTAGTTTCATAAATTGATCAATCTTCTAATTGTTGAATGGGAAGTCCGTCAAATAATCCTGCTAGCATTGTCTTCATTTATAATCAAAACCAAATTCTTTGTGAGATTGCTGTACTATTGTTCTTCTCTTAAGCATAACAATTATGTGGATTTCTTCTCTACGGACTTCTTAAAAAACTTCAGTCAATGAGGGCAAATAGTTCATGAAATAATCGTTCCACAAACCTCATCAAATTTGATTTTGAGCCGACAAGAAATTTGAACACCTGAGTAACCTTTCTTTTGATTGTGCAATATTACCATATTGCATTTTGGTAATATTATCCCAAAGTTCCTCAAGTGTCTGATAACACTTGTAATTGAAGCTAATATCTTTGTCCATAGAATTCACAAGCCGAGCAATTACTGTAGAGTTTTCAGTATCCCATGTAGTGTAGATTGGATCAACATTGTCCGAAGCCCGAGTCTCTCCCATTAAATAACATCTTTGCCTGATGTACATTCTAACCGAATGAGAGCACCGTAAAATATTATCACCATTAAATCGAATTGTGGTGATTTTATCCAGATGGAAATTTAGCCGTGTCCAAAAAGCCCGGCAGGCCCGAGCCTGAACTGGGCCTGCCGGGCCCGGGCTGGGGTTGGGCTCAGGCTCCCTCCCCAAGGGGGAGTCTGATGAGGCCCCCAAGGCTGGGCCCAGGCCTGGCCCGGTCTTATATATTTATATTTATTTTTTTAATTTTAATTTTTAAAATTTTAAAAAATAAAAAAATTAGCTGCCCAACCATCAAGTTGATGACTGCCAACCATCAAGTTGGTTGGCAGCCATAAAAAATCAAGCTTTTACCCGGGCCGGGCCTAAGCCTGGCCCGGTGCCCGGGCTTTGCCCGGCCTGGCCCGGTTCCTGGGCTTTGCCCGGTCCGGGCCGGGCAATTGGCCCAAACTGGGGCCCTGTTAGGCCTCGACAGCTCGGCTTGGGCCCGAGGCGAGCTAGCCCGAGACCGGGCCTAATCGGACTTTTTTTGAACCGGGCCCCTGGGCCCGATTTTTATTCCCACGTCTAGATGGAATATGGATATAATTGAAATTCAACGTGCTAGGCATTGGGACATTACTAGTGTTTGTAATTGGAGTAAAATGAATGGATGCATGTAACATGGAGGAATGTGGAACTAAACTATTAAAGTCATTTGATATGCAACAAGAGATGATGCTGAGGACTTAGTGCAGATGAAACATGGTTCTAATCTGGCATAGAAGAACAATGATGATTTATTAAGGCTCAGTTTGGGAGAGCTATTGCTGATGGAAAAGCCGCTGATCGAATAGGGCTGTTGAAAATTAGATATTTTTGGAAAATAGAGTTTTGCTATAAAGCTGTTTGGATGAAATGGAGTTTGCAGAGTTGTTTGATAAACTGTTTTGAAAAAACTGTTTAGCAAAAGCGGAGTTTTCTTAGGTGAATTTTTTCTAATAAAATTAACCTAGTTTTAAACATTGAAAACCAACGTTACATGACATACATAATAATACTTCAATGTTTTTCAGATATTAAAGTTACAAATTTTTGTTAAAACTTTCGTTGAATGGATCCACCGGCGCTATAGTTCGGTTTATCACTGACATGTTTGAAAATATTTTAATTAGATTCTTATATTAAATTAATTAAAATATAAAATATGAGGAATGAATATTACCTTCTTGCCTCATAGAGCTGTTGCGCTATAGACTCGCACATTGTTATCGTTTCGCCTACACTACTTGCTGTATCAATGCATGTATCATGTCGTCTCTGTGAGTCTACTCCGCCCCCCATACCAGCTCTCTCACTTTCTCTAAAATTAGGATCTATACGTGATGGATGCCTCCGTATAAAATTATGCAAAGTCATTATCGCCAGGACAATATGTATCTATTTCTCAAAACTATAGCTTGACATATCACATAGTATTGCCCATTTTTTCTTCCACACACCAAATGCACCTTCAATCACACTCCTAAGGGAAAAATGTGCTTGATTAAAATTTCTCGAAGTCCTTTAGCTGGACGATTACCGCGAGCAAAATCAGGAAGATGGTACCTTTAAATTTAAGGAATTTTTTTAAAGATAATGCATGTTTAATTTAAAAGTTTACCTTCAACCTCTCATCCCACCATTCGTCTAAAGCATCGATGGTTTGTCTGGAGACATTCCAACCTAGACCAGTTTCCCCTCTTTTGAGCTCAACCCACAACTTTCACTCTTTTTTTAGGTGGCCCCATTTATTTTTCATTTGAATTCTATCGTACTTCTTTCCGGTTCTCTGCTCAACTTTTACAACTAGATTGTTCCAGCCTTCTTTATTGAAATGTGTAGTTGGCCGATTCCCAAGTTCAATTTCAATAATACATAGGTCACAGAAGATAAAAACATCATTTTAATCCCATATTGCTGATATCCCTCCATCCTTTGGTTTCCCCATCTACACATTTTTATAAACCTTAAACAAAGAAACATAAAACTCACAAGCACACACTCACACACAAACATCCACATTCCAACCCCAATCTGTGCTACATTTGTTAATATCCATTATAATAAGATCAATCTGTGCTACATCATTAGAATACGAGTCTGGTTCCAAATGGATGAAGAAATCTTTCCATTATAATAAATAGTGAATATTTCTGCTTGCTGCATGTGAAGTTTTGCTAACAAAAGAAAGTTCAAAATTTCCAACTTAAAATTCCTCGCAACAATTTTGAACAGAACAAGCAAACTGAAAAATAAACAATTTTGAACAGAACAAGCACATGGAGGGCTTTTGCTACAGATCCAAAGCAAATGGAAACGAGATTGGACTTCAAAAAAAGGATACAGATCCGGAAATGTGAAACTGAAAAAGTAACACGTTCAAAAGCAAATGGAAATTGAAAAAATAACACGTTAAAAAGCAAATGGAAACGAGATTGGACTTCAAAAAAAGATGATTAATCGATTCCCAGAGTCCGTTCGAACAAATGTGAGATATGCAGGAGGGCTTTTGCTCAGATCCAGAAATGTGCGATCAAGAGCGGAGCTGTAGATGGGAGATCGGGAGGTCATCAATGGGAGATCGAAAAAGATAACAAAAAAGTTGTAATTGAGAGATCGACAAAGATATGTACCTGAGGTTGCTACAGATCCGGAAATCGCCTGCAGAATAGAGCGTCTGAAACGGGGAGAGAAACGTCGGCGAAAGCTTGGGCCGTCGGAGATCGGAAGCGTAGAAGAAAGGCCGGCGGTGGCGTGGCCGTCGGAGATCGAGACCAGAGAAGAAACGCTGGCGAAAAACGTGGCCGTCGGAGATCGGGAGCGGAGAGGAGTGAGGAATCAGGATCGCAAGTT
Source organism: Dactylorhiza incarnata (assembly GCA_033032865.1). Classification (NCBI taxonomy): domain Eukaryota; kingdom Viridiplantae; phylum Streptophyta; class Magnoliopsida; order Asparagales; family Orchidaceae; genus Dactylorhiza; species Dactylorhiza incarnata. Next base: position 1,755,767 of record JAWHQI010000192.1, on the reverse strand, counting down.
TAGGGCGGAAGCTTTTGCGGCGTGGTCGAACTGGAGCTAAAAACCACGGATGAGCGGATACCTATAAACAACTGAAATTATAAAACGCCGTTTCCAGCTTATGGAACCTAAACACAACTTATTATCAAAACAACGTTTTTTAGCTGCCGCACTGGAGCCGATAAGCTGCCCAAAACGCTATCTAAGTCTGAGAAGGAATATTCAATGGAGGAAATGCCCAAAGAAGGCATCGAAATCTTAGTTGATTGACCAATTTTTAGAGATCTTGATGGAGGCTGACGAATAGACTTTGCTTGGCTAGGAGATTTGTTGGAGATTGGTTTGAAGATTATGTCCATGTAGCTTAGAGGTGAAAAAGCACCATGGTATGTGATAACCATGCTGTGTATGCAACGTTCATACTTTTCTTTCTTCAACACCCATACCCTTTGCAAGCCAGCCACAACTTTTTCCGAGGGCACCGTATATAATTCCTTAGGTCATTAAGATGTGTGTGCATATATATATATATATATTAAAAGGGAAAAGTTGCTTTTGGTAAAACATTCAAAATTGCCAAATATATTCTTTATTGTTTTCATCTAATGTCTTTAACATATATTATAATCTATTTTAAAAAAATAAAATACAATGCCCATTTAAGTAATTACATCATATTCTCAAATTAAAAATAATAATGAAAATTCATAAAATTAAAAAAGTTTTTAGTAGAACTCCTATACCTACTATGGTAGGCTATCATTAGACATGTCAACTTTATTAAAGTTAATTTGAAAAGTAACGATGGAAACCAATTAATTTAATTTATAAAAGTAATAATGAAAAACTAATAATATATGTATAATGATAAGTTTTTTCAATAAGAATCGAAAAATGATATATAACTATTTTCCGCATTAGTTAATTAATATTGTGTTTATTTTAAACTACATTAATTAATTGATAGGGGCAGAGCCCCGTGCCTGTCGCGGTCTGTGCACTGCCACAGTCGGGGTACTGTCACAGTCCAGATATTATCGTGGTTGGGGTACTGTTGCAGTTGGCTGTAGGGGCGGAGCCCCGTGTCTTTCACTCATATATATATATAGGGCCATTTACCGGGACCTCCCCTCTAAGTTTGGAAAATTACGGATTGCACCCCTCTTATTATAGAAATTACAAAAGCCTCCCCTCAATGTTACATAACATAACATTTACCTCCCTGAAGTTCACATATGAATTTCAGGGGAGATAAATGTTATGTTTTGTAACATTGAGGGGAGGTTTTCGTAATTTCAATAATAAGAGGGGTGCAATCTGTATTTATGCTATCTTTCTGGGGAGGTTTTGGTAATTATTCGTGTGTGTGCGCGTGCGTGTGTATATACACACACACACAACAACAACAACACTCAAGCCTTTATATATATATAAAATAGAGTGAGTGCAATAATTACTAAGAGGCCACTGACTATTTGTGTTAACGAATTTGTTCCTCATTTTCATAATATTTATTATATTTGCTATACTATTACCATATAATCTTCTTTCATTGCATATTAATATCATTGTTTCATGGTTAATGAACTTATGTAGTTTACTCAGCATTTATTTTTTTCATAGGTGCTCCGTTATGATGAGAATTATGGTGCTTTAGGAATTATTCCAGGTATCAAAGATGCTCTTCTCGCTGAACAGATCAAGACATTGGAAATGACATTTTTTTCCATGGAAGCTACAATGTAAGTTTTTTTTCTCTCTTTTTTTTTGTCTATATATTCCCTAAGGAGGATCTTCCTAAAGATTTTGAAGCGAATATACCTAACCTTTGTTGACAAATATCTGCAAATAAAGAGTATTGTTTTGGTCTCCAATTTATTTCATTTTTGCTCTCTAAATCTAAGAGGGAAGAAAAAGAAAAATAAGATTCTATCCTCAGGTTTCATAAATATGAATTAATGTTATATTGGGCTAAAAATATTTGATTGATTTGTAATTCATTTTTTTGTGTATTAGACTACTAGTAATATACTCCTACTGATTATCTTATCTCGTATCCCTCACTATTCTCTTACCCATCTAAACAGGACTGAGCCGACACATCTTAAATCATATAAAGTACAAGACAGACACTGTAAATGGCTTAGATTATAGTTTAAGTATGCTACAACTACAATGGATTTCCCGCCATTTTGGAATTTGGGTAGGTGAGGGTCCCATATGTGGTGGAACTGACTGAGGCGGTGACGGAATTGGTGGCGGCGGATGGCCGATCAACGGAGGTGTAGGTGGAATCGGGTGATGTAGGCGATGGAGAGGTGGTTGGGTTTTGGCGGTGGCAACAACTGGTGGGGTGGCTGAGTAGAGGAGGGTGCCTGGGCGGCATAAAGTTTCTCGTCGAGGCAACAAACTCACTCCATGGCGCGAGAAGAGTAGGCGGGTTGTGTACACGAAGGCGCGCATGGATGCGGGGTTGCGGGCCCGCTAGGAAATATCCCAAATAATGGCCATGGGATATTTGGTGACGTACGTGGTGACCTCGATTAACTCGACGATGACAACAACTGGTGGCGTGGTTGAGTAGAGGAGGGTGGTTGGGCCGCATAAAGTTCCTCGTCGAGGCAACAAACTTATTCAATTGCGTGAGAGAGTAAGTGGGTTGTGGACACGAATACTCACACAAATGTGAGGTTGCAGGCCTGCTAGGAAATACCCAAAATAATGGTCATGAGATAGTTCAGTGACGTACGTGTTGAACTCGATGAACTCAACGATGTAGGTGTCGATGCTGTCCGCACTAATGAACGAAGCTGAGGCGTTCATAGGTATTATCCGCTTGGCGCGTGTCATAATGACAGAGGAGTTCCTCCTTAAATGTGGGCCAGGAGAGGTTAGGGACATGTTGGTGCGTCCAATGCTCGGCGCCAGATGTGCCAGTGAATGGTGTATAACGGTGACCGCAAGCTCGCGGAGGAGGGTGAGGTCTTCTAATCGAGCTTCAAGGCTGACGTTGAAGGACGACCTAGAGGGAATGGAGGGATGTGGTTGGAGATCAGATGATCATGGTGACAGGGATTGAAGATCAGGTGCGGTTGGCGTGCGTTTGTGCGACAAGATCGCACAGAAGCAACCTAATCACTATTGAGGGGGTCAATAATGAGATTGTTGGGTTCGATTTAGGAAAACTGGACTGTTTGCGATCCAGGGAGGAGAGATTCGTGAGGAAACAATTGAGAATCGACGGAAAGGCGTGAATGAGATTGTCGTCGCAGGGGAGATCGAAGACAAGCAGGTGAGATTGATGCAAAAGTTCGTCGACCCAGTCTGCACAACGCTCCAGTCTGCACAACGCTATTGAGGGGAGATCGAAGACAAGCAGGTGAGGTCCTCTTTCCCTGGCTGCACAACGCTCCAGTCTGTGACTTCGTCGACCCCTCTCGTCCAATCCCATAAGTACTTCAAGGGACATGATGCAAAAGTTTTTGGCTTCCCTAGAAGCACGTTTTCAAGAAGCTGACACACGTCGCCGGGAAGACTTTGGCACCCTCTCAAATAAGCTCACTGATCTTACAACTGCCATTGTTCAAATCCATGGTCAAGCTACCAACAGTCAAGCGCCTCCACTGCTCCCTGCGCCGCCGCCATCGAACTCGTTGATCGCTCCACAACAATTTGTGCCAACCGTGCTGTCAGCCACCTCCATCCAACGCCCTACTCTCTAGTTACATGTTCTGCCTGCCCTACTGACGCCATTCCTTCCGTCGACCGTTCTCCGGTCGACGTCGCCACTTCTGATTGCTGCGACTCACATTCAACAAACACACTTGCCCCACCGCCAACCATTATGCATGACAAACTCTCCTTAGCTATCGGCCACGCACGCCAGATTCCTGCAGATCTCTGTGCCATCTGTAAGCACGATGACGACATACCATTCGATGCAGTCTCCGCTACAACGACACGTTACCAGACACTATTCTGGCAGGAAATTTAGGAGCCAGATGATCAAGCTCTGCAAGCTTCGTTCGAGCTTGAGGACAAGCTCGATTTTAAGAAATGGCTAGATGTTATGGGCTTCTTTGGTACGATTGTTAGGTGATGCAGGACGACGCGTAGGATTTGCACGCCTGTCAACTATTTCTAGGAATCCTTAAATGCATGCGATTTAAAAATTGAAATTTGAGCGGACGTGCACGAACTTTAAGAAATTAAGCAACTAGATTTTTATAAAGCATAAAATTACTATTTTTGTGTAAAATGAATTTTCTTGAAAATATGATTCAATTCTAAATCCAGGAAGGAAGTTCGCAACTTTCGTTTCGTTCCCCTTGTTGTAGCAAACGGAAATCGCGAACTCCAAATACGTTTCCGTTTGGAGTTTTCGACGTAGCGTTCGCTGACAAAATCCGGGCGAAAACCCACAATGAATCTAATAACCTAAAGTGGAAATATAGACGCACACAAAGGAGGAGGAAGAAACAAGTTACCCGCGGAAAGAGGCGTATTTCCGTAACCGAAGTCGACGTCGATCCCGCGAGGAATTCCTCGTCACCTTCGATCTCCCGCTCCGAGGTCGACCGCTATCGCACGGGTACCACGGAATAAATTCGTTCACACTCACACTCAAGAGGATCCACGAAATCTCAACAAGAAATAAAATTTTCTTCTCTAAACACTGTGCACGGAATAGCAATCAGCAAACACATTTAACATAACAAAAATAACACAACTGTTCATCATCTCCTCTCAAGGAAGCAAAACACAACATTCACTAGAAACTCAAAACGCCAGATCTCACCTCTCACGGAAGCACTCTTACACAGAAATAAGAAGGTCTTTACAAATCTCCAAACCGAACGCCAACCTCCCTTTCATCCCCATCTTCTCCTCCTTTTTATAGGGTTTTAAACAGGAAGAAATCTGCAGCAAACCTCTAATGGCGTCGTGGAAGAAGCGGCATGGAGGAGTTGATCTCAACTGTCAGAGAGGAGATCGTGGCCAAAATCGTGAAGCATGACTGGTCTCGCAGCTACGGGGCTTCTCCTGGAGTAGCGCCAACGGCGGGATCGGGCAGCGCATGCGGGGAATTTCCCTTGGCCGAAGCAGGAAGATGGACCGGCTGGGAGGCTGAACCGGCTCCGAACTCTTATATAATGTAATTAGATACAATTATGTATATATATAAGTGGAAATATATATGTACTATATATATATTTCCATTTATATATATATAATGGAGAATACAATAAAAGCTCCAAACACAGCTACGCACGCAGGCGTGTAAAAATAAAAATGCCAACGGAAATAAATTGCAAAATAACAAAATTAAAATGCAATAATTCAGGGCCGGTAGAGGTTCGGACGGGTGCGGCGTCGGGCACTTTTGCGTCAACCTGATCTGGACTGGTCTCCACCAACTCTCCCCCTCTCGAAATCACTCATCTTTGGTGAGTGTTCGGACCGGTAGTGTTGTAGAAAATCGACATCCATACGCTGTAACTCCTCGGCCAAGACCCAGCTGGTCTCGGTCTCTGGCCTGCCATGCCAACGAACCAAGTATCTCTGAAAACCACCATCAGTAGTGGTTACTGTCTCGTCGTCTAATATCTACTCGAGAACCAAGATCTGTCGTGGAAGTCTGTCAGCGGCTCTGGGAATTGGTATGAAAGAATCACCTAGTGTCTCATACTCAACTTGAAAGCTATCAGTGGAAAATGGAAGAGCTGCAGATGGTGTGTCAGTAACTGAATGAGTGTCGATGTGTCCGGAATGTGGCTCCTCACTAGCACTCACCAACCCAGAAGAAACAAATGGAGGAGAAGACAATGGAAAATCTAACGAATCATGTGGATAATCGTAGAATAAAGTCAGATCGACTACGTTAAAAACCGGATTTGCTCCCCAAACGGAAGGCCTCTCAAGTTCATACGCATTTTGCTCAATCCGCTTGACCACTCTAAATGGTCCAGTTCTACGGTCAGCTAACTTCTTTACGGTACCCGAAGGTAACCGTTCCGGATTTAGCCGAACCATCACCAAGTCATCCACTCTGAAACTAATAGCTCTTTTATGCTTGTTAGCTTGAGTTGCGTATAAATCATAAGTACTATGCAATTTCCGCTCAATTTCTTTATGCAAGTCATGCAAATGCAATGCATAGTCGTGTGCAAACTGGCTAGTTCTAAAAGTGTGTGGTAGTGGGGTTAAATCTAGCGGAACTCGTGCAGTGTGATCATGAACAACCTCATTGGGAGATAAACCCGTAGATCTATTCCTCGAATTATTGTAGGCCAATTGAGCGTGTGGAAGAATTAGATCCCAATTCCCCTGGTGATCTCCTACCAAACATCGCAGTAAATTTCCTAAACTCCTATTAACAACCTCAGTTTGACCGTCAGCCTGCGGATGGTAGGCGGTCGAAAATAGAAGTTTAGTACCTAATAGTCTCCATAGTGACTTCCAAAAATAACTGGTGAACTTGACATCTCGACCGGTAACAATAGTCTTAGGTATCCCTCGGTGCGCGACAACCTCTTTATAATAAATTCGGGCAATATGAGAGGCGTCATTGGTTTTGTTGCAGGGGATGAAATACGTCATTTTAGAAAACCAATCGACCACCACAAGAATGGAATCGTGCTTCCTAAAAGTGCGCGACAACCCAATCACAAAATCCATGCTAACATCATCCCAAGGAATACTGGGCACCGGTAAAGGTGTATATAATCCAGCGGGTTGTTTATGCCTTTCGCTACTTGACAGGTGCGTCAGCTACTGACAATCTTTGCGATAACCCGCTTCATCCCGGGCCAATAGAATCGCTCCTCTACTAAGTCTACCGTCTTATCTCGTCCAAAGTGTCCACCTAAGCCTCCTCCATGTAATTCCTATACAATGAAGTTTCGCAACGAGGTGCGGGGAATACACAGACGGGTTACACGAAACAAATATCCGTTTCGAATGAGATAATCTGTTTCATCGTGAAAGGGATCAGAGCGTATCACAACATAAATTCCGCTAAAATATGGACAACTAGAATAATTGTCCTTGATACGCTCAAATCCAATCACTTGAGTACGCATCTGTGATAATACGAGGGTGACTCGACTAAGGGCGTCGGCAACCCGATTCTCCGTTCCCTTACAGTGCTTGAGAACGAAGGTGTACTCCTGCAAATATGATACCCATTTAGCCTGTCGAGGGTTCAATTTTTGCCGCGAATTGATGTAACGTAATGCCTGATGATCGGAGTGGAGGACAAACTCCTTGGGCAATAAATAACGCCTCTAGTGACGCAACGTCTACACCATCGCATCGAATTCACGCTCGTAGTTGGAATAATTCAGCTTCGGGCCTGAAAGCTTTTCACTAAAAAATCCAACGGGGTGACCCTCTTGACTAAGTACACTTCATATCCCAACCCCAGAGGCATCACAGGATACCTCGATCACGTGACTAAAATCAGGGAGTCTCAAAACAGGTGCAGTGGACATCCTATCTTTAATGATCTCGAAGGCTCTAGCTGCCGATGACTTCCACTGGAAATTTCCCTTCTTCGTACATTCAGTGACTGGCGCCATAATAGTACTGAAGTTCTTAATGAATCGACGATAAAAGGTGGCTAGCCCATAGAAACTACGGACATCGTGAATACTCCGTGGTGTAGGCCACTCACGAATCGCTCGAACTTTCTCGGGATCCATAGTGATACCAGCGGAGCTCACTATATATCCCCGAAAGATAACAAATTCAGCCATAAAAACGCATTTCTTCAAATTGATGTATAGTAGCTCGGCTCGCAGGAGCTCGAAAATAGTACGTAGGTGAGCCAAATGCTCACTCTCAGTCTGACTATAGATCAAATATCGTCGAAATAAACTACTACGAACTTCCCAATGTAAGGTCTGAAGACATGAGTCATCATCCGAGCGAAAGTACTAGGGGCATTGGACAACCCAAAGGACATCACAAGCCACTCATAAAGTCCATCCTTCGACTTGAAGGCAGTCTTCCACTCGTCTCCTTCGCGTATACGGATCTGATGATAACCACTACGAAGGTCGATCTTAGAGAAGATCGTGGCCCCAGTCAACATGTCCAACATGTCATCCAGTCGGGGTATCGGGAATCGATATTTCATGGTGATCTTGTTGGCAACACAACTGTCAACACACATACGCGAAGTACCATCCTTTTTCGGAGCAAGGAGGGCAGGAACCACACAAGGACTAAGGCTATGACGAATAAATCATCTATCTAATAACTCTCCAATCTGCTTCTGCAGCTCCTCGTGGGCGGTAGGATTCAATCGGTAATGCGGTAAATGAGGGAAGGAAGCTCCAGGAACGAGGTCTATCGCATGCTGAATACACCTTATGGGAGGTAACTCAACCGGAAGCTCATCAGGGTGTAGATCATGGAACTCCTCTAAGAGTCTCCTAGCAGGTATAGGAGTAGACTCATATGTCTCTGATAAAGCAGATTCCTGTAAAACGACTAAGGCATAATAGAATCCACCGTCAAAACTCTCTCGATGGAACTCAGTACCTCGTATAATGCTAAGAGTCTTCTTCCTCTCAGTGGGAGGAAGAGATTCTTTCGCACTACTACTCGCGCGGAATGACGGTGCTTTGGGTCGCACCGGGGTCAATACTACTCTCTTTCCGTCCAGTAGAAAGGAGCAATTGTTGGACCTGCCATGTATGGTGACATCCTGGTCGTATAACCAGGGTCGCCCAAGTAATACGTGGCACACATCCATAGGCATAACGTCACACCAGATTTTATCGGAGCACGTACCGATAGTGATGGACACTAAACATCTCCTAGTCACTGATAATGTAGTCTTGGTAACCCAAGCTACCTGAAATGGGGATGGGTGCGGCTCAGCAATGAGTCCCATGCGGGCTAAAGCTGTCTCAGCTATCACATTCATACAACTCCTGCTATCCACTACTAAACGACACGCTTTCTCCCCAGCCTTAAAGTAGGCCTGGAAGATGTTCGTCCGCTAATAATCGGCTGATTCTTGCGGTGTAGATAACATGCACCTCACCACTAGAACGTCGGGATCTATCTCCTCATCACTAGGCGTACCGTACACTTCGTCGTTCAAAACGCGCGAGTCTTTCTTGACTCTCGCTTCTTCTACAGGTTCATCCTCCTCAGTCACCTCATGAATAACTAATGTGCCTTTCTTCTTGGGACAATCTCTCGAAATATCGCCCATCTGCTGACACTCATAACATCGGATCTGTGAAGGGGTCACAGTTCCCATGGGGGACTTCCTGTTCTGATCTCTCGTGTAGGTCGAGGTAGGCTTTGACGCACTTTCCTTACCTTTCATTCTTCTCTCTTGTAAGAAGTATTCGTTTTAGGTTGAGATTTGAACCGGGAGGTTCTCTTATGGTGCTCCTCGATATCGATGGCGATAGATATGATCTCGGGAAGGGAATAGTGGCCGTATCGAATCAACTCATCTCGGATCTCAGATCGTAGTCCACACTTAAATTTGGATAAGATGTCATGTGGGTGTTCTACTACGTTGCACCTAATCATAAGATCCTTCATCTCAACTAAGTAATCAGAAACTGATTTGGACCCTTGACGTAGAGACGTCAGCTCGTCTCGTAGACGAGACTGGTAATGCTGAGGAATGTACTGCTCCTCTAATATGGCTTTCATGTGGGGCCAAAGTGTAATGGGAGGGCGTCCATTCCTCTCTAGACTACGCTCTTCACCTATCCAAAAGATCTTCGCTCGCCCAGTCAATCTCATTTTGGCGAACTGAACCTTTTGGTCCTCCGTCATACGATATCACTCAAAGTAGGTCTCTATGTCGATAACCCAGTCCGAAAAGATCTTGGGATCCATAGAATCATCATAAAGTGGTGAATCAATTTCACCACTCGTGTGAGATCCGATCGCCTATCCTGCGGAGGATAGTCGTAATCATCATCGTAAGGATCACGATTGTCTCGACGTCGTGGGGGCGGAGGTCGATGCCAATCTCTAGGGCGATCATCACGATGCATGTCCGGTATAGGCCGATGATGGTCTCGAGGACGCTCTTCTTTTGCTACGTCATAATGTGGCCTCTCCTATAATTATCTCGCATGCCTAAGATATGCCCTCGTTGGGGTTCAGGAAAATTCCTTGGAAAATTCCCACCCTGATCACGCACAAACTCGAACCGATGTATGGGATTTCGACCCTCTTCCTCAAATAGAGGATTCCTCCTAAGTGTAGACCTTTCTTCATAGTGTGGTGGGGCTTCGTGTTGTGGACGAACAAAATGCTCATCTCGAATTGGAGGTGGCATGGAAACTCGAGGAGGTACTTCTAAGTTATTCATCCTAACACTAAGGTTTTCAAACCATTCTCTCACTTGATAGATACTCTCGGTTAACGCTGCCATTTGGTGGGCGAAAGGTAGAAACTACTGGGGTGGTTCAGTCCCTTCGTTCACACGACTCGCTTGGCCACGTTCAACTCGACGCATCTCAGAGTTTAGCTCTTGAGGGTGTTCAGGTGGAGTGTGATGTGGTGAACGTACTCACTAACCTACCACTACGCAGATGCATGCAAACACAAATGAAATGGATGATTATGCCATAAAAATAAAAGTAAACCCCCTTTTTTTTGAAAAATTAAAATGCTATGCGGGTTCCTATTCTACGCAGGGCGGATTTCGAAACTTAGAAAAATTTCGGAACCTCCCTCTAATACCAAATTGATGCAGGAGGACGCGTAGGATTTGCGCGCCTGTCGGCTATTTCTAGGAATCCCTAAATGCATGTGATTTAAAAATTGAAATTTGAGCGGACGTGCATGATCTTTAAGAAATTAAACAACGAGATTTTTATAAAGCATAAAATTACTATTTTTGAGTAAAATGAATTTTCTTGAAAATATGATTCAATTCTAAATCCGGGAAGGAAGTTCGCAACTTTCGTTTCGTTCCCCTTGTTGTAGCAAACGAAAATCGTGAACTCCAAATACGTTTCCGTTTGGAGTTTTCGACGTAGCGTTCGCTGACAAAATACGGGCGAAAACCCTCAATGAATCTAATAATCTAAAGAGGAAATATAGACGCACACAGAGGAGGAGGAAGAAACAAGTTACCCACGGAAAGAGACGTCTTTCCGCAACCGAAGTTGACGACAATCCCGCGAGGAATTCCTCGTCACCTTCGATCTCCCGCTCCGAGGTCGACTGCTATCGCACATGGGTACCACGGAATAAATTCGTTCACACTCACACTCAAGAGGATCCACGAAATTTCAACAAGAAATAAAATTTTCTTCTCTAAACACTGTGCACGGAATAGCAATCAACAAACACATTTAACATAACAAAAATAACACAATTGTTCATCATCTCCTCTCACGGAAGCAAAACACAACATTCAATAGAAACTCAAAACGCCAGATCTCACCTCTCACGGAAGCACTCTTACACAGAAATAACAAGGTCTTTACAGATCTCCAAATCGAACGCCAACCTCCCTTTCATCCCGCTCTCCTCCTTTTTATAGGGTTTTAGACAGGAAGAAATCCGCAACAAACCTCTAATGGCGTCGTGGAAGAAGCGGCATGGAGGAGTTGGCCTTAACTGTCGGAGAGGAGATCATGTCCAGAATCGTGAAGCATGACTGGTCTCGCAGCTGCGGGGCTTCTCCTGGAGCAGCGCCAACGGCGGGATCGGGCAGCGCATGCGGGGAATTTCCCTTGGCCGAAGCAGGAAGATGGACCGGCTGGGAGGCTGAACTGGCTCCTAACTCTTATATAATGTAATTAGATACAATTATATATATATAAGTGGAAATATATATGTATATATATAATGGAGAATACAATAAAAGCTCCAAACACAGCTACGCACGCAGGCGTGAAAAAAAAAATGCCAACGAAAATAAATTGCAAAATAACAAAATTAAAATGCAATAATTCAGGGCCGGTAGAGGTTCGGACGGGTGCGGCGTCAGGCACTTTTGCTTCGACCTGATCTGGGCTGGTCTCCACCGTTCCGTTAGGTGTCATTATTAGGTGTCGTTATTATTAGGTTTCATTATTAGGTGTCGTTATTATTAGGTGTTATTATTATTAGATGTCGTTCTTAAGAGTTATTATGAACTTTGTGTCCTCTATTTCATGCCGGGTCTTTTGGTTATTAGTCTGAGTCATGTAGGTCTATATATAACCCTTGGGTCATGAATGAGAGCATCCAAGAAGTTGATGCATCTTGCGACGCATCAGCCCTTTTTACTTACGCATTTTATTTATTCTATGTACTTCTTGTTCACGCACCAGTATGTGATTTGCAGCTTATCGGTCTGACCACCCGGTAAGACCTTAAATAAATGGTCCAGTAATTTTAGGAATTAGGACGCTAACGGGAAGCTCAAAATTACGCAGGAGACACATAAATTAATAATAATAAAATTCGGAATTCTTTTGGGACCCAAAATCCTCCATAAAGAAATTCCAAATATTGATTGCCCTCACTTAGAAATCCAGCCAAGAAAATTCCAAAAAAAATGAACGCCACCTTTAGAAAGTTCTCATTTGGATTTATTCCCCCTTATTAAAAGCAGCGGGGCAAAAAAGAAGGTGGTAGCGGATCATAGAGAACGAAATCTCGTTCTTCTACGAACCGGCCGCATCCCTCCCCTCCTATTTTCCTTCCAGCGCCATCGGCCAGTCCGATTGCCGACTGCTTTGCCTCCGCCTCCAGACGCGCGGCTCTCGGTGCTTTCGTTTCTGGCGTCGACAACGACTCTGATTTCCGCCATTCTTCCGTCCGTGAATCACCGCCACGCCGTGGATCGCCACCTTTGGATCCTGCGCCGCAGACGAACCGGTTGACGTCGACCTCGGCGTAACCTTCCCGTTAACCGACCGCTGCGCCTTCTCCCGAGAGTTTAGGATTTGGAAGAGATCGATCCTTCTCCTCGGTAACTTTCTCGTATTCCCCGCTCCATTGAATTAGCTTAGATTTATGTGCTCCCCTAAATATTTTTTGAGCTTGCCATGCGTTCTAACTACTTAATTATTGCGCCCTTTCTTTTCATTTCAAAATTACTAATTGTGGTCTGCTTGTGGTGGTCTTTATCTCGTTGTGAAAGATTCTAGTCATACGAACACGTAAGAGTTCAATCCGAACGAAATTAACGAAGCTTCAAGGTTCATAGCGACGAGTTCGATTTGCGCGCCATCTCATGGTTAACGAAGCTTCAAGGTACATGGGTTCACTATCTCACAAAGCAGAACAACATCTATGCTCTAGATACACCAAAGTCATATCGGCCTAAGCACGCCATCTCATAATCCTCATTCATGGGACTATAAAAGGGATATTTGATCCACCCTACGTCTACGGTCCCTCATTCGAATCAATGATTATATGGACTACTCTCTGATTTCGCAAACTAGGTCAAACCCTAAATGCAAACGTCATCCAAAAATCACCGATTCGGGCACACGACCACAAATAGGCTTCACGTACCATCCCTAACCCTGAATCGATCGACGAATTTCTCTTGCAAATCATGTCAAGGACACAATCCCATGTCTTGGGGTTTCAAAGAACCAAAGTGGTCATTCCTGCACTAAATAGTGTAAGGGGACACACGTAATGCAATTAAACATGAAATGCAAGCATAAAATGGTCCCAAGGTCGAAGGAGAGAAATATTATTTTCTTCCCTTCCTTTCCGACCATGGAATCCTCAAGAAAAGGGATGAAGGATGCTCGCGGGAGGATTCTCCACGCAACCATTCAGGCAGATCGTTGATTGGAGTCCCCCCAACTTTGGCAAAGTCGGGTTCTAGCTCCAAGAACCGTAACTCCTCCCTTTCCTTCGCCCTCTCTCTCCCTCTCCAAAACTCACATAAGGCTAGAAATGAGCCCTAAGCCCTCTTCTCACGACTTCGGCAGATCTGGGAAGGTATTACGACCATTGGATCAAAGGGACAGAAGATCCACGGCTCAAAACGAGGCCCTAAAATAATCTCTCATCGGACACACGGGAGTGTGCCAAATCACTAGAGATTTTGTGTGTGTGCCAAATCGCTAGAGAGATTTTGGGTGTGTGCCAAATCGCTAGAGATTTTGGGTGTGTGCCAAATCACTAGCCAAATCGCTAGAGATTTTGGGAGTGTGCCAAATCGCTACACGGGAGCGTACGCCCATCAGATTTGCAGAAAACAAGACAAATCACTAGAGATTTTGGGTGTGTTTTCACACATAGGAGTGCATCACACATACGAGTGTGTCTGGGCATGCGTCCACACTTTCTCAGAAGTCCGAAAACACGAGTCGTGTTTGTGGGCGTGGCCATATGCATGAGCGTGCACAACCCTGTTTTGCCCAAAATCTTTTGTTTAACGTCGGCTTTCTACCAGATGAATCCATAACCTTAAGGGTAGGTGTAATGTGAGCAACCAGATGTTCAAAATGAGATTTCAGGGCGTTACAACACCAAAAGAGACTAACAAAATCACATTTAGGACACATCACGAGAACTTTTAATTCCTAGTCATGTCATTCGGTCTGATGAACTCATCTTCCACCTTTCAGGGTGATCATGAATGATGTATTGAGTCCCTATTTTGGCAAATATGTTCTAGTTTTCTTTGATGATATATTGATATACAACAACTCATGGGTGGAGCAGCTTCAACATGTACGAGTCACCCTGAACCTTATCAAGAATAACTAACTCATTTTGACCTGGAAGAAATGTGTTTGGTATCAATTGTATACATTACCTTGGCAATGCTGCATGGAGCAAAATCAGTGCAATCACAGAGTAGCCTGAATCACAAACTCCACGAGCACTTTGCGGATTCTTGGTATTGATCTAGTACTATCGTCGATTCATTTGGAACTAAGACGAACTTTCTGCCCTGCTGACTACCTTATGCTACAATCCTTTGAATGGACAGAGTATGAAGGTTACATTTCATCGGCTCCAAACAACATTGTCGACCAGTAATGCAGTTACCAATTTTACCAAAGAGTTTCATGCTGTCTGCAATGCCTCTGGGCCAACTTCAAGAGTTTCACCCTTCTGCCTACTTCATTCGACAACTAGCTCAGCATTGTCACAATTAACCAGCATACAAACACGTGCTGATTGGCTTAATTAAAGCAATGCAACACTAGCGACCCTACTTTTGGGGGATGCGCTTCAAGATACACATTGATCACTTCAGTTTGAAGCACTTGTTGGAACGTAAACTAAGCACCCCACCTCAACAACATTGAGTGAGTAAGCTACTTGACTATGAATTCTATGCAGAGTACTATGTCGACACATTTACCAAAATTGCCAACACTCTTTTGAGGTGAGAAGAAAACACAGGCCAAGTTTGTGCTATCACCAACACCACAGTCGAGCCACTTAATCCAATTCTGCAAAAAACTGAAGGGTTAGAGGCTCTCACACTTCCGAAATGGCATCTAGAAGTAAGAGATGACATGCACATGGGCGGTTCGAGATGTGCTCATCTTTTACAAAAATCAAACATACTCGACACCATAATCACGATTGGTGGAGGTTGTACTTAGGGCACTTCAACGACTGTGAGCGGCATTTTATTGGAAAGGCATGCAGAGATCAAAGCAAGATTCATCTATGAGTTTCTCGAGGTATTAACTAAGTCTCGCTGAAAGTACGTGATACTCGTGGTGGTGGATAGAATGTCCAAGTCCACTCACTCTATTTCCATTACTCACCCATACACAATGATGAGTGTAGCTCAAATCTTCTTTCAACAGGTCTTCCGTTGTCATGGTCTATCCTAATCGATTATTTTTTATAGAGGCAAAAAGTTTACCGACCTCTTTTGGCAGGAACTATTCAAACTGAAGCACCACTTTGGGACATGTCCTTTGCCTACCCATCCATGATTGAACGACCAAATGGAGGTAGCTAACCATGTATTGGAGATGTACTTAAGGTGTTTCTTGGGAGAGAAACTTACAGAGTGGGTAGAGTGGTGGCCCTGAGCTGAATACTGCTACAATACCTCCCGCCACACTGCATTTCAGGCCACTCCTTTCAAATTGGTATTCAGACGAGATCCCAGTGACTACTTCCTTACACATCACAATCATCTTGCGTAGAGGGGGGGCACCTACTCCCACATCGCGACATAGTGTTGGATATGACACGCTACCACTTATGGATCAGAACCGCATGAAGTAATACTATGATGACCTACACTAGAAGGATCAATATAGTGAAGGGAGTCGGGCCTGCTTACGCCAAACCTCCGCTGCTATCTGTACCAACAACAAACTGGATCCTCGTTTTTATGGTCCCTATCATGTCATGGCATGCATTAGAGATGTAGCCTAGCGGATTCAACTTTCTGAAGGGACAATGATCCACAATGTGTTCCATGTATCAACCATTAAACCATTCATAGGAGAACCACCTACCACCCTTGCTCCACTCCCTCTTACAAATGAAGAGTCAAATCAAACTAATCCGCCTCCTTCGCACACAGATGACACATGGAGTTAAAAAAGTACTAGTTCAATGGGAGAGTCAAAATGCAGAAGAAGCAACATGGGAAATGTGAGAGTCCTTTCAATGGGATTATGATTGGTCCGAGCTTGCGGACATGCTCACTGGACGCACTTTGGGGCGCACGTACAACCATCATCGCACTGACAATGAAGCATGATGCGCGCTGGCTAGGGTAGAGACTCTCAAGAGAAGAGCACCCCACTTCTCTCATTCCTCACTTCTGCCATTCCTCACTCGATTTCAACTAGAAGGCCACATTGGGGGACATAAGACAAACACGGGATGAAGTGTGCTTATCCTTACTTCGATCCATCCCTATTAGGACCTGTGACTCAACTCGTATCGTGGGCACGCAACATTTTGATTGAGTAAACATCAGTCCAGCGATTTTTTTATCATTAGGCAACAATACAACATATTAAACATGGTTCTCGTCCAAATACAAATTTTTTTGCTGATGTTTACAGGACGGAATCAAAATATGATTAGGGTTTACCATTTTGAGTTAGTGTTTTTGTATGTACTAAATGACTAAAATATCCTTTTATTTGATGAAGTGAAAATTCAAACTAATTAAGGGATTTGATATTAGTAATTGTTGTGGAGAGAAAAATTGAAAATTAAATTATTGAACCGGGCTTATTACATATATATATATAGATATCATCTAACACTCCCCCTCAAGTTGGGTCGTGGGAACTTTCCAGACCTAACTTGTTACATATGAAATTCATTCTGACTCCGGTAACTCCTTTCGTGAGAATATCAGCAACTTGGTCCCCAGTCTTCACATGGCTCAAGGAAATAAGGCCTTCTTCATACTTCTCTCGTACGAAATGACAGTCAACCTCGATGTGCTTTGTGCGTTCATGAAACACAGGATTGGTTGCTATCTGTATTGCAGCTTGATTATCACACCATAACGGAGTTGGGTCATGAACAGGGTATCCGATTTCGCAAAGAGTCTGTCTGATCCACATGATCTCAGCAACAGTGTGCGACATAGCCCGATACTCTGCCTCGGCACTGGATCTGGCGACAGTGGTCTGTTTCTTGCTCTTCCAGGAGACAAGGTTTCCTCCCATAAATATAGTAAATCCTGTGGTGGACTTCCGAGTGGCTAAACAACCTGCCCAGTCGGAGTCACAGTAAGCCTCTATATTGGAATGACCACGATTCTTGTATGATATTCCTAGACCAGGATCCTTCTTTATGTACCTAACAATGCGGAGAACAGAGTCCCATTGAGAGATAGTTGGGGTGGCCATGAACTGACTGACCTTACTCACAGCACAGGCAATATCTGGGCGAGTCATAGTAAGATAGTTAAGTCTTCCAACTATTCTCCGATACTTCTCTGGCGAATCAAAAGATTTGCTCTCGGCATGAAGACCCTTTTCTCCTGGTTCAAGGGGAGAATCCATAGGTCGGCAGTCAGACATTCCAAGATCAGATAACAGATCAAGGGCATATTTCCGTTGAGAGACAAAGATAGAGTCGTCATGATCAGTAACTTCAATCCCAAGGAAGTATCGCAACCGCCCTAGATCTTTGGTTTGGAAGTTGGAGTGTAAGAATGCTTTGAGATCGGCTATCCCTTTAGGATCACTTCCAGTGATGACGATATCATCAACATACACAATTAGGAGCACAGTACCAGTAGAGGAGTTCCGATAAAAGAGAGATGAGTCTTTGACACTTTTGATAAGTCCAAATTTGGTGACCACAGACCGAAAGCGAGCGAACCACTGGCGCGGGGATTGTTTCAACCCATATAAGGAGGCAAGGAGACGACACACCTTGTTACGCTCCCCCTCAGCAACGAACCCAGGTGGTTGTACCATATACACCTCTTCCTCCAAGGACCCATGAAGGAACGCATTCTTGATATCTAACTGGTGGAGAGGCCACCGGTGAGTGGCTGCAAGGGAGATCACGATCCGAATAGAGGACATCTTGGCAACAGGTGCAAATGTTTCCTCATAATCCACACCATAAGTTTGGGCATAACCTTTGGCAACGAGGCGGGCTTTCAAGCGAGCAAGAGAGCCATCAGCATTGGCTTTAACAGAGTAGATCCATTTGCAACCAATAGCACGCTTCCCAGGCGGCAAAGACACAAGTTCCCAAGTATTATTCAGTTGAAGTGCCGTCAATTCCTCTTGCATAGCAGCCATCCAGCCAGGATGAGTTTTGGCCTCCCCAACCGTTGAGGGAATGGTGTATTGATCCAACATCAAGTGAAGAGCGGTATGAGAAGCAGACAACCCCTGATAAGAGCTCACAAAGAGAGGTCTATTCTGACAAGTCCGACTGCCCTTGCGGAGAGCAATAGGAAGCTCGGTACTAGCCAGAGGAGGAGCAGCAGGCACTTCAGTTTGGTGCTGGTCCTCACTAGCAGGAGCAATCTGAGGAACAGTAGTTGAGCCATCAGTGGTTGAGGTCGGCTGAGATGGTGGTATTTGAGTTCTGTCAGAAGTGCGCCGAGAGTATACCTGTCCCCAAAGGGGGCGCAATATGTCAGTCGGAGAGACGAGGGCAGAATCAGGACGAGGAACTAGCATCTCATCAAGAGAGAGATCAGAAGATGAAGTAGGAAGGGGAGAGCCGGTGGTACGATAAGAGACAGATTCGAGGAATACAACATCGGAAGAAATGATGTATTTGTGGAGTTCTGGAGAATAGCAGCGATATCCCTTGGTAGTCCGAGAGTATCCAAGGAAGATACACTTCAAAGAGCGAGGGTCAAGTTTGGAAACGGAGGGACGAGCATCCCGGACATAGCAAACACACCCAAAGACCTTGAAGGGTAGAGGAGGCCCCGAGTGGTCCGGATAAAGGATGTGATAAGGTGTCTCCCCCTGAAGTATATGAGTAGGAAGATGATTAATGAGATGGGCAGCGGTAAGAACAGCATCTCCCCAAAAGTGTTTGGGAACATGCGTATGATGAAGGATAGCCCGGGTTACCTCAAGAAGGTGGCGATTTTTTCTTTCGGCAACTCCGTTTTGTTGGGGGGTATCAGGGCAACTGGTTTGGTGTATGATACCCTTGTCAGAAAGAAAGCTAGACATGGCCTGAGACATGTATTCCCTCCCATTATCGGTACGAAGACATTTCAGACGAATAGAAAATTGAGTAAAAATTTCATTCCACAAATGCTGAAAAATAGATAGTAATTCAGAGCGATTTTTCATTAAGTAAACCCAAGTCATGCGAGAAAAATCATCAATAAAGGTAACATAATATCTGTGTCCTAACAATGTAGGGACAGGACACGGTCCCCAGACATCAGAATGAAGTAAATCAAAAGGTGCAGAAGCACGAACATCGACACGAGGAACATAGCTAACTCTATGGAGTTTAGCAAACAAACACGACTCACAGCTGAGATGGGAAACTTTCCCAAACTCAGGATACAAACGACGCATGACCTGCATAGAGGGATGACCATGACGGTAGTGGAGGTCCAAGAGTTTGGCTGAAGCAGCAGAACAAGCAATGTGGGAAACTTCATCCAAAACATAAACACCACCACGCAGCTTTCCTCTACCAATAATACGGCTCGTCGACTGTTCCTGAAAAATGCAACCAGAAGATGTGAAGATAGCAGTACAGTTTAAATCACGAGTAAGCTTACTAATGGACAATAGGTTGTAAGCAGATTGAGGAACATGAGCAACCGAGGATAGAGGCATATCCGGTGTCACATTGCAGCTGCCAAAGCCAACAATAGGAACAGTGGATCCATCTGCAACAGTAATGGAAGACCCACAATGGGTATGATACGAATGCAAGATACCTGAAGAGCTAGTCAGGTGGTCAGAAGCTCCAGAATCTGCCAGCCACTGAACTGGGCGCTGGGTGGTCTGAGAAGTGCAGGCAGGCTGAACAGTCTGGGCTACAGCAGCACTATGCGGTGGAGAGGAAACTGGAAGAGCCTGCAGACGACGATAATCCTCCTCAGAGAGTTGGACCGTGAGGTGACCCGGAGGAGCCTGAGTCGAGTCGGCAACGTGAGCAGATCGAGGTGAAGCTGACGAGGTTTTGGCCGCCCAGTCTGGCTTCCCATGCACGAGCCAGCACGTATCCCTTGTGTGACCACGACGTCCACAATGAGTACAATGTCGCGTATCAGTCTCCCGACCACGTCCAGAACCAGATCGACCACCTCTGCTGCTAGTGCCCCGTCCCCCCCGAGAGGCCAGCGCAATGGACTCGCTGGAGGAAACATGTAGAGCAGCAGGAGAAGCGGCAGAGCCCGCTTTAGTCAGACGATGGAACACACTAGCAGTCTGCAAAGTAGAAGGACTCGCAAGCATTTCCGTTCTGGTTGTTGAAAAATTTGGATCAAGTCCGTTCAGAAGCCAGATGAGGACCAGATGCTCACGTTGAGCCTGATGTCCTTCACGAGTAGAGGGGATCTCCCAAAGATCCAGGATTTCATCGGCAAGAACCTTCCATTCAGCGAAGTACTCAGTGCAGGACGGGCTCCTTGGCGTAGCTCAGCCATCTTGGGAAAGAGTTCACCAAGACGAGAGAGGTTGTTAGCTTGAGAAAACATCATATGCAAGGTGTCCCACAACTCCTTAGTGCTATCGCAATTCTTGCACATTTGCTGAACTGATGGATCCATGGAACTCAGAAGGAGCGCAAAGATACGACAATCATCACTGTACCAATCGTCGTGTTCAGCACTTCCCACGGCATGAGTAGGTAGCCTAGTAAGGTGGTGAGTACGTCGGATGCCTGCTAGAGACATAGTAACCCCCTTTTTCCACAACTGAAAGTTGGAGGAGGTAAGGATAGTGGTAGCCAACCTTGCATTAGAAGGAAAAGTGTTGGTAGAATCCCCTGAGGGAACAGGCGTCTGAGTGGTGCTTGTGACCGAGTCCCCCATGGTCTTGGACAGGAACCTTCAATAAACAGCAGGAGGCAACAGCGGGCGACCTCAGTGCAGCAGAGTAGAGGAGAGGAGATCAGCAGCAGCGATCGGCGTCCAGCAGGGAGGCATCGGCATCAGGTAACAGTAGCCTGATCGGCGACCAGAGAAAGGGATCGGCGACCAGAGGAAGGCATCGGCATCAGACATCGGTAGCGACGGCAGGCGTCATCATCACGCGATGCGCCTCCGTCTAGGGCATGGGAGGGACCAGCGGCTGTTGCGAAGCGCGGAGCGGGATGCGGCGGAGCGGTGAAGCGCGACTGTTGTCGCTACGGGCGAGCGAAGCGTGAAGATCGAAGCGTGAAGATCGTCGAGGCGAAGCGCGCGGGCGAGCGAAGCGGCGGCGGATGCGAGATCGTCGAGGGAACCCTAGCGGAGCGTATCGCGCTCTGATACCATGTTGTGGAGAGAAAAATTGAAAATTAAATTATTGAACCGGGCTTATTACATATATATATAGATATCATCTAACCGTAATGATATTGGCAAACTTCGTGGGGCTACAAAGTAGTTAGCAAAACTAACGGAAAGGTAAAAGATAATAATTCTGTCTAAAAAGCCTTACAAATATTTTTTTTTGAATATAGGAAGGAGTTCCATAGTATTGTTCTGTCCTTCGATAAAATTGAAAGAGATGCTGACCAATTACTAAGAGGATCAACTCCACACCAGATGCAACTATGTGTAGGCAAACAACCAAGCCTTCAACAATGCCTGGATGGCCTTAAGAAGTTTCATGAGATGCATAAATTTGAGTAAGCTCTACTCAAATGCTGGAAATACTGCTATTTATGTCGTCATATTCTTAGTTTTATTTGTTTCTCAAAATTAGTATTTCTATTTTTTTCTGTTTGTGCTTTTTAATGTAAAGACATGATGTACTTAGGCATTAGTGAGATTATGACTAAAGATAGGGCACACTGGTGACAAAGGATCCATATAGCCGACCCCACTATAGTGGGATAATGGCTTGAGTGCTGTTGTTGTGCTTTTTTTAATGTGCTTCATTATCAAACTGCTTCATAATATTTTTAAGGGGTATCAAGTCTCAACTCATCGTTCCTTTTGGAACCATTGTCTTAATTTTTGGTTCAATTTTGGGTTTAGATGAACTTCAGTTGAAACCAACCCAAAACTAATATTTTTGGTTTCAAATGAACTCAGAATAATTTGAATGTTTCAGAATTCAGGCGAAATTTCAGAGTTTTAGTGAGTGTTAGATGAAATTTTAGAGTTTAAAGAAAGTTTCAAATGGAGCTCAAGAATGTCACCCAAAAATCTTATATGCATTGAATGACACTTAGATGAAAGTTTCAAATGTACTAAGTTCTTTGATTATGGCCCCATAGCTTGTGTTCAAGTTAGATGTTCTATTTGCTTCACCTCTTTAATATATAAGAAAAGGGCAGCCCGGTGCACAAAGCATCCTCGCGTAGCGAGTGTCCGGGGAAGGGTCCCACAACAAGGGTGAAATGTAGGCAAACCTTACCCTGCATTTTTGCAAGAGGCTGCTTCCAGGACTCAAACCCGTGACCTCAAGGTTACACGGCAACACCTCAACCGGCGCACCAAGACTCCCCTTCGAGCAAGAAGACAACTACTAAAATAGGAGGTGAAAGGGCGAGGAAAAATAGTTTTAAAAGGTTAATTCTCACGTGCCTTACGATCAGAGGAGATTTTGTTTATATATTTTCCATGAAATATTTAAAAGAAAGCAATATGGCATCGACTGAGTGATCTAAGGCAAGTGTGGAAGGTGTATGGACATTAGAGAGACGAAGCGGTGTGGCTGCATCATTGCCCACTTCTTCCAAAACACATTGTCTTCAATGTTGAAGGTGTGTGGTTCCTCTTTGAGTAAAAGCTCGTGGTGGAAAAGGAATGTCCACCGAGGATATTGACAGAATATGACATTTGTATTGTTCCAGGGGAAAGAGATGCACAATTGAGTGGATGTGGGAGTCATATGGAGTTTGTAGGATACAAAATCGCAGCCGGGGAGAACCTGGAAAGGTTCAAAATAGTGTTGATTTGGTTTTAGAAAGGAGCGATGAAATACAAATTATTGGTTGTAGGGTTGGAGACTAGCAAAACTTACTCATTTGAGCAAACACTCAACTAGGGTCGGTCATATCGGTCCACTTAAATCCAGTAGCCAAACCATATAGGTTCGGTTTCACTTTTTTTGAATTAGAATCGACCCATGTATACAAGGTCTCAAATCAAATCCAGGTTCAATTCTTGTTTCCAAATCTATTAATGTTCTAGGAAATTTCAAGTTTTGTTTTATATAGAATAAGAACATAAGATTGCAAAATAACGATGAGAAACTTGATAAAAGTTTTGTAAAATAATCGAATTTTGCATTGACCAATGTAAAAAAAGATTTATTGCATTAGTGTGGCTTTTTATGATCACTAATGTTGTGGCATTGTGACTCAAATAATTTTTTAGGATGATCATTAGTTTGTTTCCATGAAAGAACAATGAAGTGGACTCCATTTTCCCTCTGAAATGTTGCTGCAATTGATTGCAGTGTTACAACTTCCTTATCGTTCTCTTTTCATTCTCAGATATAATTTTTTAAACTTCCTACGATTGTAGGACTTCAAAGGGGTCTTATCAACATGAAATCACAAGAATACCCCTTTGAGTATTCGACAATGTGCAACTGCATATTTCGAACTACAGAAATCAATTTAAGGCTTTTATGAATTACTGTTAATCTATTAGCCTATCACATTATTGCACATTTAAAATCTAATTTCTGTTCCTACATATCCAATCTAGAAAACCAAGAAACGATTGTGAAGATCATTTTTTGGTTTCTTGTGGACCTAAATCCTAACCAATAACCTCTGAAGCGGAACTTAATTGATTGGTTTTGTTCAATTTCTAGTCGATTCTGAGTTCATTGGTTCTTTTGGCACACTGCTAATATGTGGTGTTGGCCAACCCTAATCTCATTCCGTTTTGGATGATTTGGAGGTTTATTTTTGAGGTGTCGAGAAGGTTGCCGCGGTCGACGAGGGCTTGGTCTAGGTGGGTATCCCAAGTAGTGTTGTTGGCATAGTCTAACGGAGTAGAAGGTTCACGTCCATATAAAGCTTTAAATAGTTTCATATTGGCTGCCTATTGATAGGTTGCATTACATCAATATTTAACCCAATCGAAAAGTTATTGTTGTTTATTCATTGAAAAACTGCGACTATCATTTGATGAAGCGATTGAAGGCTTCAATTTGTCTGTTGATTTGTGGGTGGTAAGCGAAGCTCGTCTTTAGTGTGGGACCTTTTGGTTTGAATAATGTTTCCAAGAAGGAGCTCAGAAAGTTAGGATTGCAACGGTTTACGTGCTTTTCTCGGTATCTTGTTGTTTGACCTCTAATTGAACGAAGATGTCAACAACGATGATGGCTGTGAAATAAGAGGACATTGATAAAGTGAATGATTTAGAGACGGGCAAAAATGACAAAAGATAGAACTTGCGGGAGAGTCGAGTACATTTGTCATTAAGTCCATTGAAGTGTTGCATTTTCTTCAACTTGGTCATGAATACGCAAATGTTGTAAGCTGATGGGAGATTCTCTCCCCCTGCTTTATTGGCAAACAAGACAATTGTCGAACCATTGAGTGTCTCGATAACGTCCTTAAAAAAATGATTGGAGAATGCAGAGGTTCGTTCAGAGAAATTTGGGCTGACCCTTGATTTTTCTGCTGTTAAGTTCAGCGAATATATCTCTGCGGATATGAGAGTTCATGGGGAGGAATCAATTATTATGTGGTAATATCTGAGGTCGTGGGCTATTTTATATTGGATGGAAAACATCTTGGTGAGTGGTAAGGTCGACGAAAGCTGTGGTAAGGTCGACGGGAGCTGCTGGCAGGCGGGGATGTTGCTGATATTATTATGCAGGAGATTAAATAATTGAATCTATGGCAAGGAAATGTTTCAAATATGATCATATGAAGAAGGGAAACATCACGAGGGAGGGAAAGGGCATGTACAACTCAATTGGCACAACCTAGTTTATAAATGATGCAATATTTTCACGAGTTTTGGTAGCAAAAGTGTTGCTCAAAGGTTTGGATGAGTTTTTGAAGATGATTGTGGAGATTTTAATGATCAATACAGATGAATGTACTCGTGTACTAATATGTTATTTGTTACGGACGTGCACGTCGACGAGACGCCATGCCGGGTCTACACGTGGAGGAAGACGATTACAGGTCCGTCTGGAGGAGGAGAGACCGAAGACGTGTCTACGACATGATTATCTTATTTGTATTCTATTATGTTGTTATGTTCTTTCGTTATCCGCACCCCGCTCTTATAAGGGATTGTGTTGTACTATTTTTTGATTATCTTTGGATGAATATGTTTTAGGGTTGCTCCTTAGAGTCCCCCTCTTAATCTCTTCCCCTCTCTTTCTCTCCTTGCCTCCGTCGGCCCTTCCCCTCACTGGATTCCTCTCGAGATCGTATTATTTGGTTCGACCTGTCGCCCGCCCGCCCTTGCCGCCGGTCAGTCTTTGCAGCCGCCGCGTGCTTCCGCGGAACCCGTCCATCGATCTAGCCCACCGCGTACAACACCGCCATAGTCGAGCATTCCAGTCCGTCGATCGATCATCCCGATCCAACAACCGCTGCGTGCTCGCTTGTTCCGATCCATAGTGCTCGCTAGTCCGCGATTGATTCCTTCAGATACGCAAGCACTCGCCAGATCCAGCCCCCTCGCTCGTCCGTCGATCATTCCAGTACGCTTGCCGACGGTACTCCAGTCCAGATCCGCCGACCCCCTCCAGGCGCCTGCTCCACTATGCGTTCGCCGATTCCAGCCCGGATCCGCCGACCCCAGCCAGCTCCGCCCATTTCCGACAGCCACCCTCCAGATCCAGCCCCATGGCTCCCAATCTTCGCTCCTCCGGTGAACCCGCTCCGGATACCGCCGCCGACGCCCTTAGCCGTCGCGTGGAGGCTCAAGAACAACTCATCGCCTCCATGCATGCCTCTCTCCTTGCCCTCCACTCCAAGATTGACTCCATCCAGACGTCCGTCGCCGTCGTTTCCGCCGCGTCCGGCTCTGGCTCGCCTGCGGACATCGTCTCTCTCCTCGGCGCCGGGCTGCCGCACATTTCCGCCGGGACCACTCCTCCGCCCATTCCAGGTCGGTCCGCCCTCTCCCTCGCCATTCCCTCTTTTACCGACGTCGACACGATGAGTTGGGTCGCCAAAGTGGAGCAATATTTCGACCTCAACTACACACCGGAGCAGGACAAGGTGTCTATGACTGTGGTTGGCCTGGACGACTTGACCCTCCACTGGGCTCGGTGGCTCCGCCAATCCAACCCGTTCCTCTCCTGGTCCGAGCACAAACAGGAGATGATCCGAAGTTATGACACCCGCTAGTCGGGCTCCTCCATCGAGCGGCTGTGCGGCATCCCCTAGACTGCCGACCTGGACGACTATATTGATGAGTTTGTCGCCTTGGCCACCCACGTCCCTGGCTTGCCGCTCGACCATTACCTGGGCTTCTTCATGCATGGGATCCTGCCCCATATCCGCTCCTGTCTCCGCACGCACCATCCCGCGCGGTCTCCGACGCCCTTGACATGGCACGTATGGTGGAGGCCGACCTCGCCCCCAGGGTGCCTGCACCTGTAGCCAGTCACCACCCGCCTCGGCCACCCTGTCGGCCACCTCCCTCGACGGCCCCGCAGCGGCCGCCCCCTGGGGGGGACCGACCCGGTCGCCCGGCTGTTCCCCAACGCATCTCCAATAGTGCCTACAACGACTGCCGCAACAAGAGCCTGTGTTTCCGGTGTTGTCAGCCCTACTCTCCTACGCATGTGTGCACCGTTAAAGAGTTCCACGCCATCATCGACGACTTCGACCCGAAGGTCACCTTGGCGGATTTTGACCCGGAGGTCACCTTGGCGGACTTTGAGGCTCTCGAGCTCTCCGAGGGTGACCGAGTGTTGGACACCGCCTCACCTACTTTCCACCGCTTGGAGTTGCCTTGTTTCTCGGTGGGCGGGATTTCGGGGCCTCAGACCATGAAGATGGCAGGAACGTTGTGTGACCGTCCCATTGTTGTCATGGTGGACAATGGTGCGAGCCACAATTTCCTTTCCGCACAGTTGGCGCACCAGCTTTACCTTCCATTGGTTCCCTCCCCTGACTTTACAGTCTGTCTGGGCGATGGGCGTCGCTGGCCGATTGCACCGCTCTCTCCCTGACGGTGGGGTCCTGCCCGCTGATCGCAGACTTCTACGCCTTCAGCCTCAGCGGTATTGACGCCATTCTGGGAGTAGCTTGGCTCCGCACACTGGGCGAAGTGCAGGTCAACTGGGCGAGTTTGCCTATGCAGTTTCTCCAGCAGGGCCAGACGTGCCACCTAGTGGGCGACTCCACTCTGCTTCGCTCTCCAGTCTCCGTCCGCGCGATTCAGTGGACCACCGACGTCGAATTTCCTGCGTGGCTTTGGCCATTCTCCGCTCCGGCACCGCCGTCTCTTCTACACACGGCCATCCTTCGTGCGTTACTCGCCGAGTTCGCCGACATCTTTGAGGCCTCGACTGGCCTCCCTCCGGCTCGCCTGACCGATCACGCCATTCCACTCCACCCCGGTACTGCGTCGGTGTCGGTACGTCCTTACCGCTACTGCAATGTGCAGAAGGACGAGATTGAGCGTCTGGTCCGTGAGATGTTGATGGGGGGCCTCATTCACCCCAATGCGAGCCCTTTCTCCAGCCTGATCCTGCTGGTCCGGAAGAAGCACGGTAGCTGGCGTTTCTGCGTGGACTACCAGGAGCTCAACAAGGCCACCATCCCGGATAAGTACCCGATCCCAGTGATTCAGGAGCTCCTGGATGAGCTCCACGACGCCATATTCTGTACCAAGTTGGACCTCCGAGCGGGCTACACCAGATCCGGGTGCGGCCTGAGGACGTCGCCAAGACCGCCTTACGGACGCACGACGACCACTAGGAGTTCTTGGTCATGCCTTTCGGCCTGACCAACGCGCCCGCCACCTTCCAGGCGATGATGAACGACATCTTCCGGGCGGTACTTCGTCGACACGTTCTCGTTTTTATGACATTTTGGTGTACAGTTCTTCCTGGCAGGACCACCTTCGGCACGTCCGCCTCACTCTTACCACTATCAGGCACCATCACCTCAAGCTCCACCCGAAGAAGTGTTCCTTTGGGGCGTCGGAGGTGAGCTACCTGGGCCACACCATCTCATCCTGGGGGGTCGCCATGGACGAGGAGAAGAAATCGACAGTCCTTTATTGGCCGACTCCTACATCCCTGCGGGACGTCCGGGGCTTCCTCGGCTTAACGTGCTACTATCACCGCTTCATCCAGGGGTACGAGGCTCTAGCTCGCCCCCTTACGCAGCTCCTGAAGAAGTCGGAGGAGGGCCCTTTTCAGTGGACGACCGTGACCGCGGCCGCCTTTGTCGCCCTTCAGCAGGCCCTGGTACACGGGCCAGTGATGGCCATGCCTTATTTCTCTCTGACGTTCCTCGTGGAGTGTGATGCGTCGGGCTCCAGGGTGGGAGTTGTCCTCATGCAGACCGGATGACCGATAGCCTACTTCAGCCGCGCTTTCTCCAGTACCATCTGCAACCATTCTTGTCACGGCGTCAAGGCGAGCGTCGGGCGCCTGGACGCTTAGGCGATAAGGCGGACGCCTAAGCGACAAAAAGGCGAGCAAGGTGAGGGAAAAAAAATTTGTGGCTAGGGAATTTTTTTAAAAATAATGAATTTAGACAGCGGTTTTTATAAAAACCGTTGTCTAAATTATTTTTTAATGACTATAGACAGCGGTTTTTATAAAAACCGATGTCTAAAGTCATTAAAAAAATTTTTTTTACAGAAAAAAATAATTTTTTTTAAATGACTTTTGACAGAAGTTTTTATAAAAACCGCTGTCTAAAGTTATAAATAATATTTTTTTTCTGAATTTTTTTTTAAAGAATTTAAAATCACTTTTGACAGCGGTTTTTATAAAAACCGCTGTCTAAAGTCATATTAGAATTTTTTTTTGCTGGAAAAAATATATATGTTTAAAAATGACTTTAGACAGCGGTTTTTATAAAAACCGCTGTCTATTCAATTTAAAAAAAAAAAATTTATAACAAGGCGTCCAACGCCTTGCACACATTTGAGCGCCTGGACGACTAGGCGTCGCCATGACAAGCATGTCTGCAGCTGCTCCGCCTACGAGAACGAGCTCATGGGCCTCGTTCTCGCCGTTCAGCATTGGCGCCCCTATCTTCTGGGCCGCCCCTTCGTGGTTTGCACAAACTACCACAACCTCCGCTACCTCCTTGAGCAGAAGATCGCCACGTCCGCCCAACAGGTGTGGGTGGCCAAACTCCTGGGCTTTGATTTCACCATAGAGTTTCGCCCGGGGAGGGCGAGTCGAGCGGCAACCCTCTCTCGTCAGAGCCAGTCATCGGAGCTTGCGGCTATCTCTCGCCGTTGTGGGAAGACGCGGCGAAAATCCAGCACGAGGTTGTGGCCGACCCCGTTTTGTCTGGGATTCGGACAATGCTCATCACTGACACCACCGTCCATCCACCATACTCGCTTATAGGGGGCTACCTGTTCTGTAAGGGCCGCCTTGTTCCAGCGCCCTCTTCACCGAGCATCCCCCGCCTCCTCGCCGAGTTTCATGCCTCGCCCTCCGGGGGGCACGCCGGGGCCTTCCGTACTTGTCGCCGTTTAGCAACCTATTTTTACTGGCCCCACATGTTTCGACAGGTCACGACATTCGTGTCCGCCTGCCTGGTCTGCTAGAAGGCCAAGTACGAGGCAGTGTTTTCGTCCGGGCTCCTTCAGCCTCTTCCCATCCCGGACCGCGTTTGGGAGGATGTGGCCATGAACTTCATTACTCGGTTACCGTGCTCCCACATGTTCGACTGTATCTTGGCCATGGTGGACAAACTGTTCATATACGACCATTTTATCCCCCTCCGTCACCCTTACACCGCCGCCACAGTCGTGGACAGCTTCATCGTGCGCCTTCATGAGTTCCCTCGGTCGATCATGAGCGATCATGATCCGCTCTTCTTGAGCACCTTCTGGACCACACTTTTTCGGCTACAGGGTACTCGCCTCCGCATGAGCACCGCTTATCACCCGCATACGGATGGCCAGTCCGAGGTCCTCAACCGCTGCTTGGAGACGTACCTCCGCTCTTTTGTGGGAGAGCATCCCCGTAGATGGGCCAAGTGGCTCTGTTGGGCAGAGCACTCCTACAACACCGCCCACCACCACGCGACCGGTACCACCCCTTTCGAGGTCGTCTATGACCTGCCGCCGCCCTCCATTCTCCGCCATATGTCGGGAGAATGCCAGGTCGAGAGTCTGGCCACCGCCCTACAGGACCGTGACACCATCCTGGACCATCTGAAGCATCACCTCCTACAGGCCCAACAGAAGATGTCCTCCTTTGCGAACAGGAAGCGGCGCGACCTCTCCTTCCAAGTGGGGGAGAAGGTGTTCATCAAATTGCACCCATACCGCCAGCTGTCCGTGGCCCGCAGGCCCTGCCCGAAGCTGGCCCCCCCGGTT
Organism: Dactylorhiza incarnata; assembly: GCA_033032865.1. Lineage (NCBI taxonomy): Eukaryota > Viridiplantae > Streptophyta > Magnoliopsida > Asparagales > Orchidaceae > Dactylorhiza > Dactylorhiza incarnata. Next base: position 1,724,719 of record JAWHQI010000192.1, on the reverse strand, counting down.
CTTTGGCCCCTTTGAGATACTAGCGCGTATCGACGCGATCGCCTACCTCCTCCGCCTCCCCGCCGAGAGCTGCATACACCCGGTCTTTCACGTCTCTCAGCTACGCCGCGTGGTGGGCAACCATGCTACCTGACCGACGTCGATCTCTCCGGCGAGGCGCCCTACTACCTGGCCAAGATTCTTGATCGCTGCTGCCTTCTGTCGGGAGACCCCACTTCGGAGGAAGTCCTTGTCTCCTGGGCTAATCTCCCAGATTCCGATGCCACATGGCTTTCTCGGGATGACTTCTGCCGCCAGTTCGCCGACTACTGCCTTGAGGACAAAGCACATTTTCCAGACGGAGGTATTGTTATGGACGTGCACGTCGACGAGATGCCATGGCGAGTCTACACGCGGAGGAAGACGATGGCGGGGTCCGTCTGGAGGAGGAGAGACCGAAGACGCGCCTACGACATGATTATCTTATTTGTATTCTATTATGTTGTTATGTTCTTTCGTTATCTGCACCCCTCAATTTTAGCCTTTATGTCGGCAAATAGTTTGTAGGCAATGGGTATCAGAAAACAATCCTGGATAACAATGACATTGTGTGCATGGTAGATGTGAGGCGATAAGGGTCGTCCTTTTTTTGCTGACAAATAATGAACTGTGATGAGAAGGGGCTACCGCTTGGTCGAATAATTCCGTCGTTAAACATGGTGATAACTTGTTGCCCGAGCTCTTGTTTTGAAAATAGGAGCAACGATAATGATGATTAGTAATTGGGGATGATTCAATTTGTATGTTTATGTTATAATCAATGGCGAGAGGGAAAAAAGGCCATATGCTATGGATGAAATTTGTTGGATTTGGATGAGGGAAGCGGCCTCTAGATGTAATGTCGGCATGCCATTGGGAGGTTTAATGAGGTGGTGGCCACCATTAAAAACAAGGAGGTGATTGAAGAGTTTGTTAGTTCTTGAGCAAGTTGTGTTAGGTAAGATTAGATGAAGGGAGACCGTGCGGCGTCATGTTAGGTGTTGGTTAGGGATTGGAAGAGAAAGTGATGAGGATCATAGTCTACAGGCGAGTCGACCCGCAGCGGGGCCCGTTGGGGTTTACACTCGCAGGAGGAGGGATTAAAGTCGTCATATGGAGATCTGAGCCGTCGTCGCTTTCAGAGCATCAACGAGATATTTTCTGTGTTGGGTTTTTTTCACACGTTATTTTTGTATGTTTTCGTGTGTAACGCGTCGGCCAATCATAGTCGTCCATTGTGTGACTATCCTATAAATACGTGTGGAGTTCAGTTGTGGGGTATTACAGAATTTGAAGAGAGGTTTCAGATTTTGTGATCCCCGACAGTACGAAGTCGTGAACCTTGGTGCCGAAGCCTAGGCCCGCCCATCCCCTTGCAACCGCCGCCTGCCATCCCCTTCCCTCCTCTCCAAGCCGTTGGAAAACACCCTTACAAGGGCCGGCCATCCATCTTCCATCATCCCCTCCACTCCCATTTTAAAAAATTACCTATAACCGCAAGTAATCACCATCGCAAACCACCAAAACCATTCATAACCTTCTCCAACTGTTGTAACTGCCAATAATTTGACGGTTATAAATAGTTTTCTTGTGATTCCAGCCTCTTCCTTGCCTGAAACGAGAGGTCCCTGCTAGAAATAGTGTATATCCCATGCAGTTCCTGCATTCCCGCGGCAAGCCCATCTCCTCCACGACAAGTTTACTACATGAAGCATTGTTTTGCACTACTCCAGCCTCTTCCCTTCCTGAAACGAGAAGTTCCTTCTCCCATTATCCCTTCTGTTCCCCTCCCACACTAAATCCCAACTGCCTCTGCCTCATCCAATCGGGTGCTGGCCAGGTCTTACCATTCCAGCCCCAGGACATCTCTGCCAGATGCTCCACTGCCAGTCAGTCCACAGCTTCCTCTTGTCCAAATTCCTGCCTCCAGTCCTGCTCCAGACCTTCCGGTGGCTGGTCTGGACTACATGCACCACCAGCTGCCTCCCCGACTGCATCCCAGCAGCCCTTATCTACAACCAGCAGCCTCCATTTGGGAGTTTCCCAACCAGCAACCTCTCCCCGTCATTATACGACCCCTCGGAACCCCAAAGTGGTGCCGAAAGTCAGCAACCAGCAATATAGAGGCCTCGGAACTGATGTCCGATGCCTGAAACTGCAACAAATTTCACAGTTTGTTCTTGAATGCTTATGTAAGTTCTAGATTTAGATGTTTATTTTCCTTTGCGATGAACGCCTGTTGAATTGTATACGATTTGAGGCATTACTTTGTAATTGTTTGTTCGATTTCCTCGCATCTATTGGAAGGATTTATTCGCTAAATATTTAATCGAAGCAATCTTACTTTAATTGTTGCTAGAACTTGTTCATTGCTTTAAACACTAATCTCAATCGTGCATGTTTGCGTGTCTTAGATTAATTCAAAATTTTGTTGCAATTACTTGTCGGACAATCACATGTGCATTGTATCATTTTAGAATTCCCTACATCCTACACTTGCATTCACTCATTAGAGTTCCTCTAGGGCACATACACCCTTCACGACACTCCCGCTATACGAGGAACCTACTTTAGTACTCGTCGGATTTGCGATGAATTTTATTATACCCCTTCCAATGAGTCACCTGACGAATTTTCCCTTTGTGGAGACATTCAACATGTCATAGAGTGGCATCTCAGTGTCAATGTCTCACACTTTCTTATTTGTGTTTACCTCACACTCAATGAGTATTTCTACATTTCACCTAGAGAGTCACTTGTTAAGCCATCGCTCATTGGGGGTGTATCAATTATTTGTAGGTTAGTCGAGTTTGAAAATTGACTTGATGACTCAATGATCTTATTCATTATCACTAGCACTTTTGGAGAGATTCAACATATTATATTGCTACATCTTATTATTGATGTCTCTAGTGTTTATTTGAATGTTTATTGCACCCACGATTACTTTTTCTATAATCCATCTACCGAGCCTCCTGACCGTGTACCCATCTCAGGAGTTCCTTATAGCACCATCAATCCTCAGTGTAAGGAGTTAGTCGTATCACTTGTTCATCATTCTTATTGGTTGCATGATCATTTACGTATACTGCATGACTCGCCTGTGTTATATGATTCACATTTATTTTATGCTTTGCATCTTTTACATGAATTTGTACAATATAAAATTTCAATAAATAATGAAAATTATAAGGTTTACGCAGACATTCATGGGAGACGGCAGGACTTTAGAAAATGTGAGCAAGTGATGGTGAGAATTAGAGCTGCGAGGTTCCTCCAGGGAAAGGGTCCATATACAGTAAGTTAGTAATGCGAAAGATCGGGTCAAATGCCTACCAATTAAATATTTCTAAGACTACGAGAATTCAACCTGCATTCAACATTAAAGATTTGAAAGCTCATCCTACCACCAAGTTACCCACAAATTCACCAGCTCTTACTACGACATCTGAGAGCTCAGTTGTTATTGTGTGCCATGACATTCCCACGACACCTGAAGGATACGATGTACGATACTTGGTACCGAGGTTATAAAAGTCTGATTTCCGGGACACACCAGTTTGGGTTTTTCATGTTGATTTTAATATGTCAGGGGATATATCATTTTTCAATATTTAAATATTTATATACATAATTTTATATACTTATATCATTTCTTTTAATTTATATATTATTGATATATTAGCAATTTAACATTTATTGAAATTTCAAATTTACCAAATTGGCATTAACAATTTATATTACACGAGTAATAACGATATATCACAGAAGAAAGCCAAAAGAAGCATAAAATCATCGACGACGATCGAAGATAAGGAGCACCGAGTCCAAAATCCAAAGACCAAACAGAATTGATGTCGACGACGGATGAGCGCATGGAAGAAAGTCAGAGGAAGCAGAAAAAGAGTCGAAAGTTAGTACACAAAACAACTTAGACAACAAAATAAATTTGTTTTATTGTTAATTAAATCATTTACGTTAAATAAAATAAATTTAAAAAGTCAACCGATATACCGCCATGATATATCAGCAGATATATCGGCTCATATATTGGTCGATAGCTGATATATCGACAAATATATTATAAAAGGATATTAAAAAAAAAAAACCCGGAAATGTGTCGTTTTTCCATGAAATTTTTATGTCGGCAGACATATCGGTCATGTCGGCCGATATCCACAACACTGTTTGTACACAGGAAAGGGCGTCTGACTATTGATGATACGTGTATGTCATTAGAGGAGCTTGATTTACTCGTCCCTGGACTTCGTGAGGAGTATGGTCATCTTCAATCAACGAAGCTGAATGATTTCAAGTCGGAGTGAATTGATGGGGACCATAGTCCACGGGCGGGCCGATCCGCATCGGGGCTCGTTCGGGTTTACACTTGCAAGAGGAGAGATTAGGGTCATCATATTGATGATCTGAGCCCGTCGTTGCGTTCAGAGCGTCGTCGGGATACTTTCCGTGTTGGTTTTATTTTTTGCACACTATTTTTGTATGTTTTCTTGTGTAATGTGGCGGCCAATCATAGTCGTCCATTGTGTGACTCTATCCTATAAATAGGTGTGGAGTTCAGTTGTGCGGTATTGCAGAATTTTGAAGAGAGGTTTCAGTTTTTTTGATCCCCCACTGTGCCGAAGTCGTGAATTCTAGGTGTCGATGCCTAGGCCCGCCCCTCTCCTTGCAACCACCGGCCATCCCCGTCCCTCCTCTCCAAGCCGCCCGAAAACACACCTACAAAGGCCGTCCAACCATCTTTTATCATCCCCTCCACTCCCACGTTAAAAGAACTACCTATAACCTCAAGTAACCACCGTCGGAAACCACCAAAACCACTCATAACCGTCAACAACTGTTGTAACCGCCCACTAAGCCTCTTCCTTGCTTGAAACGAGATGTCCCTGCTAGAAACTGTGGATATCTCCTGCAACTCCTTCATTCCCACGGCAAGCCCATCTCCTCCACGACAAGTTTACTATAGGAAACGCTGTTTTGCACTACTCCAGCCTCTTCCCTTCTTGAACGAGAAGTTCCTTCTCCCATTATCCCTTCCGTTCCTCTCCCACACTAAATCCCAACTGCATGAGCCTCGTCCAGTCGGGTGTTGGCCAGTTCTTACCATTCCAGCCCCAGGACATCTCTGTCAGACGCTCCCCTGTCAGTCCAGCCGCTGTTCTGGATTTCCTGCACCAGCCGGCAGCCCTGCTCCAGACCTTCCAGTGGCTGGTCTGGACTACCTGCACCTCCATCCGCCTCCACGACTACATTCTAGCAGCCCTAGTCTACAACCAGCAGCCCCTCATTTGGGAGTTTTCCAACCGGCAGCCTCTCCCGTCATTATACGACCTCCGAGAACCCCAAAGTGGCGCCGAAAGTCAGCAACCAGCAACATAGCGGCCTCAGAACCGCTGTCCTATGCCCGAAACTACAGCAAATCTCCGAGTTTGCTCTTGAATGCTTGTGTAAGTTCTAGATTTGGATGTTTATTTTCCTTTGTGATGAACATTTGTTGAATTGTATACGATTTGGGATATTACTTTGTGATAGTTTGCTCAATTTCCTCGCATCTATCTGAAGGTTTTATTCGCCAAACATTTAATCCAAGCAATCTTACTTTAATTGTTGCTAGAACTTGTTCATTGCTTTGAAACCTAATCTCAATTGTGCATGTTTGTGTTGCTTAGATTAATTCAAAATTTTGTTGCAATTACTTGTCGGACAATCGCATGTGCACTGACAACATTTTAGAATTCTCTACATCCTACACTTGCATTCATTCGTTAGAGTTCCGCTAGGGTACATACACCATTTACACCCGTCCTGCATCAGAAAGCTTATGGGTTGGGATTGGAAGAGAGCTTATGGTGAGGTTGGAGTAGTTGAAGGTGATATGACCGAGTAGTTATAGACGTTTATGTTGAGAACAATTTTGGCACCATGGTGGTTGATGATGTATAAGTCATAATAAAAAGTTTATGGCCGGAGATGGTAAGAGGAACTTGGTGTAGAGCTGGACGCATGTGAGTTGTTCACCTCTTTCTACATGATATAGGAGGCACATGTGCTAAGGTGAAGATGTCCTACATGAATTTTAAGTGATGGTATGCGTGATGTCTCTATCGACAATGAGTGCACTGTAAGTGTATCAAAGAAGATTTTTGGTGGTGAAGTTGTTGGATGTGGTGACTCGGGAGGCATCTCTATAGGAAAACCGAGATAGTAGTTTTTGTTGTTGGGAGATACCTCATTTACCTTTGAGGTCGTTGGTGAATAGGTTTTGCAATTGTAGCCCTATTCTCAATGAGGTTGCATTTTAGTATGTGAGGCGATGAATGGGCATGACAGTTGGGTCGGGGTTTTAAGCGCTAAAATGGTAGTGGTGGGTTGTGGGCGTTGTTTGATGGTGTTAGTCGGTAGTGGGAATGGGCGTAAGTGTCGGTGTGGTTATTGGGTTGGGCGCAAAATAGGGTCACGTAGCTTGAAAATTGTTTTTTATTATTTTGCGAGGCTACAATTAGGGTCAAGATGTCATTTCACAACTAGAATTCCTAAAATTCTTAGAGGATGTTGGGGCGGAGCCCCAAGACAAAACAACTTTAGCAAAAGCCTATTAGGGAGACCCATGATGTGGTTGACTAATGTTTCAAAGGCGCTTTGATAATCATGCATTATAGAAATTGCGTTAGCTTGGAAAGTACACCTAATGATCAACACATCGGAATCTGCCAAAGCATGTCTTGAGAGATGCAATGAATGCGCCCCAATAAGAAAGTTGATGGGGATTACGAATCGAGGGCGTGTTGACACTTCCGGAGCCCACATGAGCTCACAGTTGTAAATTTTCACAAGCTTATTCACAATCAATAATTTATGGAATAATGACAATAAAAAGTAGTGTGAACGTCTGAGGAAAGCTTAGAGATTTTTAACCGGATCGCATAAGATTATTCTAATTAGTTGGAGCAAGCAAGTTGAGGTGGGGTTTTACCCAAGCATACAGAAGCTACGTCTAGGAGGAGACCTTTCAAGCACAGTTGTACACAACGAGAATGTCGCGCAGACGGTTGACGGAGGATAATATTGTTGTTGACATCAATCGCTGGTGGGAAATGGCTTCCAGAGGTGTGTGTGTGTGTGTGGGGGGGGGGGGGGGGGGGGCGTCGGAGGAGGAGTCGACGACGACCCTTGGATGCAGGCGACATTGTAGATCTTGACTGCAAGGTGCGGTAATCGTGCGAGTTGCTTGCTGGCAAAAGTCAATACCGTGAGCGATAACTTGGAAAGGATCTTCACTGTCGCCGGAGAGAAGTTGCTGGCGCCGTGAGGTGGATGCTCTAGAGAGAAGCCGTAGGATTAAGCCGCTGTTCATGGAAGACGACCTAGAGGCGAGAGCGAGACAGGAATAATGCACTTCCAGGTTTAATAGAGGAAAGTGATTCAGAGATCGTTTCCTCTATGTTTTCCGGCCTTGCCTTTCTTCTTCACGGGTAGGCTTTTAATAGTGGGGGGGGGGGGGGGGGGGTGTCGGAGGAGGAGTCGACGACGACCCTTGGATGCAGGCGACATTGTAGATCTTGACGGCAAGGTGCGGTAATCGTGCGAGTTGCTTGCTGGCAGAAGTCAATACCGTGAGCGATAACTTGGAAAGGATCTTCACTGCCGCCGGAGAGAAGTTGCTGGCGCCGTGAGGTGGATGCTCTAGAGAGAAGCCGTAGGATTAAGCCGCTGTTCATGGAAGACGACCCAGAGGCGAGAGCGAGACAGGAATAATGCACTTCCAGGTTTAATAGAGGAAAGTGATTCAGAGATCGTTTCCTCTATGTTTTCCGGTCTTGCCTTTCTTCTTCACGGGTAGGCTTTTAATAAAGTGCAAAACTTTTGCCTTTACTTTTAATACTTTCCAAAAATTTATTTCCTAAACCCCTTTCTTATTGGTTTCTAATTATGGCGAAGGATTTGAATATCTTTTTAATTTGCTTATTCTCCAGTTAACCTTATGCATTCTTAAATAAACTAAGCTTGCCTTTTCCGTCCTAACTACTTAAAATTATCGGACCTTTTATTCATGGTCTCAAACCGATGAGCCGAAAAATCCAAATACAAACTGGTGCGCGGGAAAAGTTTTGCCTTTACTTTTAATACTTTCCCAAAATTTATTTCCTAAACCCCTTTCTTATTGTTTTCTAATTATGGCGATGGATTTGAATATCTTTTTAATTTGCTTATTCTCCGGTTAACCTTATGCATTCTTAAATAAACTAAGCTTGCCTTTTTCGTCCTAACTACTTAAAATTATCGAACCTTTTATTCATGGTCTCATCGGGTGGTCAAACCGATGAGCCGAAAAATCCAAATACAAACTGGTGCGCGGGAAAAGAAATGCATGACATAAAATAAATAATAAAAGATATATGATGCATGATAATATCATATGTCCTTAGATGCGACGGAGGATGATGCATCAATTCCCCCAGGGTTGACAGAGCTCGACCTCGTCAAGAACTCGCAAAGCTGGCAACAAAGAGATCTGGGTGGCGTTGCTGTAACTCGTCGGTTGTAATCCAAGATCTGTTTGTAATGTCTCGTCCTTGCCATGAAACCAAGTATCATTGGTACGTCCCGTGACGAGTGCGAAATTCTCGTACACCAAGAACCTGATCTATCTCCTCAGCGGTAGGCGTTGACACTGATGCTAAGTCTGGTGGTATCTCTGGGGATGCAGCACGTGGACTGGGGATGGAACCAGGTGGCTTTATGCGCTTCCGAACTTGAAAAGGACCAAACATCCTTTGTTGTAGCTTGTGATATGTCCCTGAAACAAATCTCTGCTTTCTGAAATAAGCAAACACCCAATATCTTTCCCAAAAGTATAACTCTCAGCGATAACGATCGACCATCGTTTTATAATTTTCAGAAGTCGCTCGCAATTTATTAGCAATTACTTTATACAATTATTTTAAATAATAAATATGAGCTTGCACATCGGATGAAATACGTTCATGGGTGAGTAGGGAGTGACAGTCAAGTAGTTGGGGTATACAAAACTCATAGATTTTGTCGAAAGGAGATTTATTAGGGGAACAATTTTTAGAATTATTAAAAGTGAATTCAGTTTGTGGAAGTAGATCCCATTGCTTTGAATTCTTCTCCAGTTGAACACCTAAGAAGGTCCCCCAAACTCATATTAACTATCTCAGTCTGTCCATCGGTCTGAGGATGATAAACACTACTAAACTCGAGTTTGGTTCCCAGTCGACCCCACAATGTTTTCCAAAAATACCATCTAAAACGTTTAATATATTGATGCAACTCAACGTGGCCGTCTATACCCAAATGACATAGAAGCGTGATCCCAATATGAAATTGACACAGTGAGGTGTGGGATAAGTGATCATCAAATATAGTATGGGAAAACAGAGAGATACCAGGTGGCATATCAGAAAATGATAAATGTGGGATCGAGCCTAGGTCATATGGGGTGATTGGCACATCTGAATCACGGTTTACTTCATGGGGTGGGGGTTCAGGCGGGAGTGTGGTAAGTAGTAACGTGGTGGAGTCATCGGGAGGTGAACTAGATGATGGAGTGGTCCTCTCGGATGCCCTGGGAATAAGGCAGTTCTTCTGGGGAAGATGAACAATCCTGCGTCCATGGTGCTTGAAGGAATGGGAGTTCCTCGTGTCATTGTGCATTCGTCATCTCAAAGAAAAGAGAAAAGAGTTTCAGATTCAATGAGCTAGTGATATGCTTCACAAGAAGATCTCAGATTGACATCTTGATACACTGATTTACCATAATAATAAATAGAGTCAACGGTGACGGAGCCGTGGGAAGAGCCGCGGAAGCTACTACTTCACGAATGAAGGAGGAGGCAGGCCTACAATCAAAGTCATGAGCGATAGCGACATCGAGACATGTCGGTCGTACTGCCAAGACCGGTCCTAATAGGTTGTGACAGACATCCATGACGGCAACATGACATAACACTCTATCCTGATATGTGCTCCTTATAGAAAACTTTACTAGACAGTAGTGGGTAACGGCTTAGCGGGTATAGTCAATTGACTATTAACTCCGGATAAGCTGCAGGGTTGTTCTAACGGGTGCATCTCAGGCCCTAATGTGTCCACCATAAGTTGAGAAACAAAGTTTTCCATATTATCGCTATCAATGATAATGAAACAAAATTGTCCCTAGATGCGCGCAGTAGTGCGAAAAATATCGTGCCTCCTAAGATCATCCTCAGTGGACTCGCTCGGGGTGATCAAACTATAATGTAAGACACAGACTAAGTGATCAGTGTGTTCGTCTTCTACTTCTAATACATCCTCACACTCGGGCTCAGGCTCAGGATTGGAATCACTAATCTAAACTCCATACTCATGCTCACGTCCAGCAGAATCAATAATAGCGACGAAGTGGCGTCGCAGACACTCAAATAATTTGTGCCCTAGCTCCATGCACTTGAAGCATCAGAATGTTCCAGTGTTGGGCTTAAACCCAATGATCTCCTTACCCCGGGAGGGGTTAGTGAGTGGGCTCGGTGTCCCAATAGTTATGGGAGGGCGAGGGGAATCTTAGATCCTGTCAGTGAGGGCAGTGGTGACTCTCGGTGGAGGTCTATCAGTAGACCTAAGTTCGGATGTTCGCTTTTGTAAGGATTCTACTTTATAGCTCTACTAGAGATTTTCCTAAGTCGCGATAATCGTGCAACTCTAGCCGGATAGAATAACGTAACTCATTTAGGTAACGGGATACGATCGTGTCATCGTCCTCACAAAGGTCGAGTCGAGACGAAAGGACGAGGAATTCGTTGGTGTATTCGTCTACCGTGGACTTCTACTGTCGTAGATCGTGGAATCTACGATAGAGGGTTTGGAGATAATCAGGGGGAACGTACCGCTTCCTAAGTTGGGACTTGAACTCAACCCATGTAGTGATGGGAGGCATTCCTAAGTTAAATCTCGTGCGCTCTAATTGTCCTCACCAAACTAATGTGGGTCCCTTCAACCTAAGCATTGCATATTCAACTTGCCTATTTAGAGGCATCTCCTTCCAATTCATGAAGCGCTCTATACGATCACACCAATTTAGACAACCTTCATGTTTTAAACGTCCTTCGTGATCACCAACGTCTAACTTGAGTACTAAATCCCATCGGGGTGGATCCCTTACGTTATGGTGCCCATGTTCAAAATAACGTGGGTTAGGATTCTCTAAATCAGGTTGCCTAGGGAAGTACTAAATCCCATCGGGGTGGATCCCTTACGTTATGGTGCCCATGTTCAAAATAACGTGGGTTAGGATTCTCTAAATCAGGTTGCCTAGGGTTAGGATGACGCTCGATTTGGTGTGGATTAATTGCTAAATGTTGGTTGGCCTCTAGCGTGTTAACACTTGTGCGTAATCCATTTATCACTTGTCCCACATCTTGCATGTTCACGTTAACATTCGTACTCAACGTTCCAATTATTGTAGTCAAAATTTTAATGTGCGCTTAGACTGGTAGCACTATCTTCTAAATGACCCACACGATACTTCATTTAAAATAATTATTTTAAATTCTCACAAATTTTAAAATAATTCAATTAAAACTATTTTATTTAATTTAAAATGGTTTTCTTTGAAACAAAGAGAATATTTTATGCTTAAAAAACAACTCTAAAATTTTAAATGATCTTTTATTTTAAATGCGAGAGTACTCGAGTGGGCATAATAATTTTTTTTTAAATTTTAAAATTCAAACTGAACGAGTGATTTTTTTACAAAGAAATTAAATAAAAATTGATTGATTTTCTTTTAAAAAAATATAAAGCCCTCAAAAGAAATTTTTAAATTTTTTTTAAATGTGAGGAAGAAAGATTGATGTATATATATATATTTAACCAATGATCAAAATATTATATATTGATTTTTTGGAAAACAACAGATCGCCTGATTTACGATAGGAGTAAATCAATTTGCTCTGATACCAAACTGATGTAAGCTGAAAGGGCGAAGCCAATATTTGCACGCGAAAAACACTCAATGCTTTGAATTTTGAGAGTTAGTTAATCGTTATTTGAAAAGAGATTCTTGGATGTTATATGGTTCAAATCGAGGCGGTAGTTGTAAATTTTCACAAGCTTATTCACAATCAATAATTTATGGAATAACATCGATTAAAAATAGTGCGAACGTCCGAGACAAGCTTAGAGATTTTAACCATATCGCATAAGATTATTCTAATTAGTTGGAGCAACCAAGTTGAGGTGGAGTTTTACCCAAACATACGCAAGCTACGGCTAGGAGGAGACTTTTCAAGAACAGTTGCACACAACGAGAACGTCTTGCGGACGGTTGAAGGAGGATAACGCTATTGTCGACGTCAATTGTTGGCGGGAAATGGTTTCCAGAGGGTGGGTGGGTCGCTGGAGGAGTCGACATCGACCCTTGGATGTAGGCGACACTGCAGATCTGGACGGCGAGGAGCGACGAGAACCCATTGGTGTGCGGTAATTCCGCGAGTTTCTTGCTGGCAGAGGTCAATACCGTGAGCCATAGCCTGGAGCGGATCTTCACTGCCGTCGGAGAGAAGTTGTTGGCGCTGTGAGGTGGATGCTTTGGAGGGAAGCCATAGGATAGAGCCGCCGTTTGGGGAAGACGACCCAGAGGTGAGAACGAGACAGGAGCAATGTATTTATTTCCTAAAATAAAGGGCAAAACTTTTGCCTTTACTTATAATACTTTTCAAACATTTATTTCCTAAAATAAATTTGCTTATTCTCCGGTTAACCTCATGCGTCCTTAAATAAATTAAGTTTTCTTTTTATGTCCTAACTGTAGTACACAATGTTTGGGCTTGCCTCCTTATTCCACATGGTTCAACTATTTTCATGATTTGTTTCTTCACCTTGTTGGTTTCATGTTTAGTCCCCATTACATTTGGATTCCTTGACATGTGCTCCTCAAGTCTTATGAATGGCATAGCTGTAAAATATTAGATTTTTTGAGGTTGAATCCCTTGCTATGTTCTTTTTAAGTCTTATAAATGGCATGGCTGCAAATTTTTAGAATTTATCAGATTGGGTTCCTTGATATGTTCTCAGGTTTTATAAATGGCATAGCTGTAAAATATTAGAAATTATTAGCTTTCGTGGAATTCTGAAGGTGAACTCTATTCTTTTGTTATCGGTTTAAACACCAACTTCCAAGAGTCTTGCCAATTTGACTTGGGATCACTCATCCTTAATGCTGTTTCCATCTCATTTTACAGATGTCACCTAAAAAACGGTATTATTTCCACCTTGCCTGTGAATTACTTAAAATTCAGGTTAGTCACTTTTACACATCTTCTTCATAAATAAACTTTTTTATTCATTATTATGACATCAACTATGCCGACAGTAACTTGAGATAGTAGTTGAAATATTGAGCAAGTCGAGGTTATTACTTCGACTTATTAATAGTGACATTTTTATGTAATCATTCAGGTTCTCCTATTCCATGTATATGTATGAATAGAACTTTATGGTAATGATATGTGATTTTATTATCTCTACTTGGTATTAGAGCTAAGGCTCTATCGATCCCTCTCACTCCGCTCCCGCTCCTATTCCGCTTCCACTCATGATCCCGCCTCTGCTCACGTTTTGCTTCGGTCGATCCTATTTACGTTCCTGATCACGCTCGCGATCCCGCTGTCGAGACGCTCCCGCGGCTTCCGCTCTGTTCTCTTACGGCGACCGCCAATTCCATCCATGCTTCCTGCCTCAGGCTCCAGCGACATTTCCTGCATTAGGTTCCAGCGTTGTTTCCAGTGTTGTTTCCAGCAACGACAGGTGTTTCCAGCGCCATAGTTTCCAGTAGTGACAGGTTCCAGCGCCGTTTTCTGCTCTACTCTCCTTCTTGATGTCCTGTTCGACAGTCATTTTTTTTCGCTTTGGGCTTCTTCAATGACCGGCTTCTCGACAACGGGTTTCTTCGCTGTGAGCCTGATTCTCGCTAGATCTACAACCTAATTCCGCATCTGATTCCAATGCTGATTCTCGCATGATCTACAACTGCATTCCTTGACCTAAATTCATTTCTCTGCTTGTTTCCTCTACCTTGACGGCTGTCGGAGCCATCTCATGACATCCTTAACATTCTTCTCTATTTTGTAACGCGGATTTAGGGCAATAAAAGATGTTTAGGTGACTCCTTAACCGTATAATTTTTTCTTTTTCCGTCTGGGCCGTGTTTTCTATGGGGGCCTCGTCAATTTCCTCGTCCAGTGTTTAGGTGCCTCAGATGAGTGACTCTCAGAGGACTCATGGCTACTCTGGCTCGTTGAAGATCACTATTGTGCCTCTAGATGAGACCAACTATCTCGAATGGTTTAGTTCCGCTCAACATGCTATTCAGATCCATAAGTTATATGGCTACATTGATGGGACAATGGTTGAGCCACCCAAGAGTGATCCATCTTGGAAGAAGTGAGATTCTGATAATTCTCTTGAGGTCTCATGGAGTCATGGGTACTTCACTCTATATCACCGAAGGGTTTTCAAAACTATATACTTATCGATTCAACATATGAGATATGTACTCGTGCTCGTGAAACATACTCCAAGATTGACAACTCTTCTCAGGTTATGGACTTGCACGTGGGATTCTTGAACTTCGGCAGAGGTCGATGAATGCATCCTCGTATTTCTCTGAGTTTGAAAGGTTATATCAATAAGTAGATTACTTCGAGCATTTCACTCCCGCATGCACTGCCAATGCTATCCAGTTGTGAAGAAAGAAGAACACTTCAGAGTGCATGTATTATTGATGGGCCTGAACATGGAGTTTGATGTTGTGCGTATCCACACCCTCCATCGCTCCCCGCTACTTTCTCCAAGAGAGGCATTCAACATTGCACAAGGTGATGAAGACCGCAAGAGATCCCTAACTTCCAGCATGACTCTTGATCGTTCTGCCTTGGCTGCTTTTGGTCGTGGAACACCAGACACTTTCGTTCCTGTGTGTGATTATTGTTGTAAGGAAAAACATGGTTGTGATTATTGTTTTCGCCTTCATCCTTACCTTGTACCTCCGGGTTGGGGAACTTGTTGATGTGGCCAGAGGACAGGAAGGGGGAATTTATCGTAGTTAGGGTCACGATTTGGTGATGTTGCTTATACTACTGAGTTGCTTCTTATACTATTGAGTTTCATGAGGATTCTCTTATCCACGTATCTCAATTTGTGCTTTTACCTCCCCCTGCCTCTGGGACTTTCACTCCTGATAAACTTGATGTCCTCAGACGTCTGCTTCGATCGCAGAGTGATTCATCTTTAGGGCCTCCACCTCCGCTTTTTCTACTTAGGTATACCCAGTGCTCATACTGCTTCCACCACCTCTCTGCCTGGATCATTGACTTTGGTGCTACAAATTATATGACTCTCTTCTTTAGCTTTTGTTTCATATATTTCTTTGTTTGGTCAGGACAATGTCATCTCAACCAACGGCTTATTGTCACATATTAATGGGAAGGGCAATATCTTGTGTTCCCCTTCCATTCTTCTTACCTCCATTATGCATGTTCCCTCTTTTCCTCGATACTTACTTTCTATCAGTAATATTACTGTAACTTCTTTCCAGACTCTTATGTTTTTCAGGATCTGGGTACGAGGCAGAACATTGGCAATGGTAGAAACCATGAGCGTATATACTTCTTGGACTATCAGCTCCATGCTCAAGCTCTCATCTACTATCGACCGTATCCCCACTATTGAGAATGTTCGCCAATGACATCAACGCCTTGGACATCCGTACATCCGTCTCCTTTTTATCTTCTTCGTTGTTTATGTCTGTTATTAAACATTTGTCATCACCTTGGGTGAAGTTTGCCAAGTCTGGTTTTGACAGGAAAGGACATGACTTTTCTCTTGTGATGTCTGTGACCTTCCTAAGCATGCTCGACATAGTATTTCTCATGTTTCTATTTCTAGTTGCTTATTTTACGTAACCATGCAATACATTCTGATGTTTGTGGTCCTTCCACTGTTCTATCTCTAATGAGTTTCGTTGGTTTGCCACTTTTATTGACTGTTTTTCTCGCACCACATGAGTCTATCTTCTAAAAAGGAAGAGTGAAGTTTTTGAGTGTTTTCAAGTGTTTGACAAGATAATAGTGAAACAGTTCAACGACACTATCTGCGTTCTCCGTAGTGATAATGGTGGGAAGGTGGGTGCGAATATGATGAACGTGGTGTTCGGGTCCTACCTCAGTAGTCATGGTATTATTCATCAGACTACATGCGTGCACACGTCCACTCAAAATGATGTTGACGAACGAAAAAGCAAACATTTCCTTTAGGTTGCTTGGTGCCTTCTCACCACCATGCACCTCCCAAAGCTTTACTAGGTGATGTCGTGATGACTGTTGCGCACCTTATCAATCTCCTACCATCTTTAGTCCTTGGCTATGCTACTCCAATAACTCGCCTATCCACTCATTGCGTGGTTCATACGTCACATCTTCCTCCACATATTTTTTGGTGTGTTTGTTTTGCCCACATCCATCAACCTCAGAGGGACAAACTTGACCCTCGGGCTCAGAGATATCTTTATTGGATACTCCTCCACCATGAGAGATGTCAGTGTTATCATCCCCGGACGCGTTGTGTTTTTTATACCATAGATGTTACCTTCCGCGAAGGGGAGTCTTAATTTCCCAATCCGCCTCATACTATTCGTCAGGGGGAGACAAGTGATACGCGTGAGCTTAGCAAGATGCTAGAAGACATTTATGTGGGTTGCATTCTACCTATCACTCATGTTGTATCCCATACTCCTCAGACTCAGACCCATGTTACTCCTTGATCTTTGTTCTCTCATCTTCCCATAGTCTATCATCGCAGGCGTACAAAAGCACCTCGAGCACAGGTTCAAATGGCTCCACCTCTATCAGTCCCTGTCTCAGACTCAAACTCCGGAGATGATCTTCATCTTCCTATTGCTCTTTTGAAAGGTAAAACGTCTTGTACGAATCATCTTATTTCAAACTATGTTTCTTACCACAATCTTACCCATGAACATTTATCTTTTATTACCTCCTTGTTCTTGATTGCTATTCCTATGATTTGGCAGGATCCACTTTGGATCTCTGAATGGAAGAAACCTATAGAGGAAATGCTCACACCTAATAAGAGCCATATCTGGGATATTTCCCAACCCTTTCCGAGAATGAGTGTGGTTGGATCAAAGTGGGTATTCTCAGTAAAACAAAACCAAGATAGCATGGTAGAGTGATACAAGGCATGGTTGGCCGATGCAAAGCAAGGTTCGTGGCTCAAATCTACACCCAGACCTAAGGAGTTGTCTATCAAAAGACATTTGCTCTAGTAGCAAAAAAAGGACTCCATATGAGTGTTATCATCATGTGTTACTTGTCTGATTTAGGAGCTCCACTAACTTGACATGAAGAATGCCTTCCTCCATGGGGAATTGGAGGAAGGGGTGTATATGAAATTGCCTCTCGAGTTTACAAAAAAGGGGCAAGATGGGGCAAGATGGGACGGTGTACCTTTTAAGAAAGTTGTTATAAGCCCT
This sequence comes from Dactylorhiza incarnata, assembly GCA_033032865.1. NCBI lineage: Eukaryota > Viridiplantae > Streptophyta > Magnoliopsida > Asparagales > Orchidaceae > Dactylorhiza > Dactylorhiza incarnata. The sequence continues at coordinate 1,707,135 of JAWHQI010000192.1, read as the reverse complement.
TAAACGGTTTCAGAGGGTTTCATTTGAAAAATTTCACAAGGAGATGATCCATTTTGGCTACAAACAAGGTACAATTCGATCATATTATGTTTGTAAAGAGACGGGGTCAGTAAATTTTAGTTCTCATTGTTTAGTGGATGACAATATGGTTACATGAGATGTATATAATGAGATAGAGGCTCTTAAAGCTCGGTTGTCAAAGAAATTCGAGGTCAAAGACCTACGGAAGCTCAAATACTTGGGATTTAAGTTGCTAGATTCAGTAAGGGCATCTTCATTTCTCAGAGGACGTTCCCATTGAAGAAAATCATAAGATTCTTGATTGTGTTCCCGCAGACATTCCTATTAAAGAAAATTTAAGCTTAATGATGAGAGAGATGGTGATAGGATTGACGTGTCTAACTATCAAAGACTGATCGGGAGACTTATATATTTGTCACACAATCGTCCAGATATCACATATGTAGGAATTTTGAGCAGGCTCCTGCATACACCAAGAGCTCGTCACCAAGATGCGTGGCAAACCATGTTTTGAGATATCTTAAGAAGTCCCCGGGTGGAGGACTATTTTTCTCTAGAAACAACCACTTGAGGGTGGAAGTCTTCGTTGATGTTGATTGGGCCGGAAGTCGGGATGATAGAAAATCCACCTCCAGCTATTGTGCGTTTGTAGATATTTGGTGAAATGTATGAGCAAGAAGCAAAATGTAGCAGTCAGATCTAGTACGAAGGCTAAATATCTCACAAGGTCTTTGTGAAAGATTGTGGTTGACATCTATTATATAGGACCTATGAATCCCTGAACTCATGCCTTTCTCATTGTATTGGGATAATTAGGTTGTCATCAACATGACTCATAACCCTGTTCAACATGATAGGACTAAACATGTGAAAGTGGGCAGACATTTTATGGAGGATATTCAGCACGTTCTATAAAAAATTTAAGACTGAGAGGAGCGTCAAGTGAAAAAAATGCTAAATGACCGACAGAAACCTGTTGATGCTAGTATTTATGAGACACAAATTATGACTCAATGCCTATTTTTGATTTCTTTTTTGAAGGACACACCAAAAGTATAAACAACAACAACAACACTCAAGCCTTTATCCCACCATAGTGGGGTCGGCTATATGGATCCTTTGTCGCCATTGCGCCCTATCTTTAATCATAGCCTCACTAATGCCTAAGTACATTATATCTTTCCTTATAGTTTCATTCCAAGTCTTTTTTGGTCTACCCCTCCCCCGTTTAACATATCTAGTGACTAAACTCTCACAACGCCTAACAGGTGCCCCTAATGGTCTCCTATGTACATGTCCAAACCATCTTAAGCGAGCTTCTCGCATCTTCTCTACAATTGGCGCCACTCCTGTCTTATCCCTGATACATTCATTCCTAATTTTATCCAGTCTCGTGTGACCACACATCCACCTAAACATTCTCATCTCCGCAACTCCCATTTTTTGCTCATGTACATCATTCACCGCCCAACACTAAGAACCGTAGAGCATTGCTGGCCTAATTGCAGTATGGTAAAACTTGCCTTTAAGTATTAATGGTACTTTACGACCACATAAGATCCCAGGCGCGCCTCTCCAATTCAACCAACCTGCTTGGATTCTATGTATCACATCTTTATCTACACCTCCCTGCACCAAAAGTATATTAATTAAAATTTAAAAATATATATTTAAAAAAAATCATATGACCTACTTTTATGCAAACCTTGACTCTAATTCCAATTGATGCAATCAACCTTGTTCTAATATCAAAATTAGGCAATTCTTGCTCTGATGTCGATTTGATGCAATCCTAATCTGTTCTAATTGATGTTAATTAGAATCCTCTGATACACAAATTGATGCACTGGACTTAGTTGCCTTTGTTCCTTGGAGAACGATTATGAGAATAGAAATTTTAGCTATAAAATCAATCTAAAGAACAAATCAACTTAAAATTAAATTTAAAAAAATCAACTAAAGCAATGGGGGCTTAAAAATTAGTAAACTAGGGGTCTGTTTTTTGGGGCGATGGGAGTCGGAGCGGGTGGGAATGAGAGCGTTGGGAATGGAGGGAGGTGGCTGCCCTTTCAGAAAAGGGCCAAAATTAAGTTTTTGAGTCAAACATTTTTAAAGGAGCGGTGGTGGCTTTTTTATCCCAGCGGAGATGGAGCAAAAACGCCGAAGCAAACAGACCCTAAACCTATAGTTTAGATAATCATCATTTCATGAGTAAGATGAATCATCTAATCCCTATAATATGCACCGCTAAATCCGAATCTTTTCATTTTAGCTTTATACCATCGAAGTAAAAAACTTCAGCAGCATCACGCTCCTACATCGGAGGTTGAAGTAGAAATCCCAAAATTGGCGAAACTATCGAAACTCAAACTCCTACAATGAGTCCAAAGTCAAATTGAACCGAAACCAAACTTTAGATCCTTTGATTCTTGTAGTTTCATCTGTTGTTTTTGGTCGGTTAACATATTTCAAACTTTGTTCCTGCTCAGTGAGAACGATGTGGGTGTTCTTGGCAAAATCTTGTTCGACCAGCCCAACATCCTCAAAGACGAAGGTAATGAATAGGACTTCTGTTTTGTAGCTCTTGGGCTGACTTTAACTATAAATTTCATGAAAATATCATGTTAAGAGACCACATATTGGTCAACTCCCTGATCTTGTTGACTAATCGAGGCACTTGTGTTGCAGTTCAAACAATTTTTGAGATTATACTTCCAGAGGATGGCTGAGGGTCTCACAGGTTGGTGGTATTTTGCCTTCTGTAGTAAAATGATTTGTATATTTTATTTATATAAGTCTCGCAGCGCACAATTATAATTTGTTCAAGATCGTTTTAATTGATTTTTTTCGCTAAATCCTTTTTTAATTTGCATGTAGATCTGTCTCGAGTTTCTTTGAGATTTTACCGCTCATTCATCAGTATGTTAGCACGCTAAAAAAAATTCTCTTTGAATATAACAGTACTTAATTGAGGAAATTGTTATGTGCAAATCATGTTTAGCTGTTCAGAGATTTTTACTATCCACAGTTATATTTTTTGTTATCCGTAGACCAGTACGGCTTTAGGAAAGCTCACTACCAGAAAGACTCTTCGTCTATCGAACGTACATTTCTCAAGACCCTTCGTGCTAACCGGAACACCCTTGTTGTCGTGTAGCACAAAAGAATCCTTTGGGGAGTGAGCGAATTGACAAAAAAGGTATCAACAGACTCATGAAATCAAGTGCTAACAACACACCTTTTTCTTCCTTGTGTGTGTGGACACATCGCACATCGGGTAACTCGGATGACTTTATGAAATTATGTCTGATACTTCCACATATTACAGGTAACGTAGGAGACATGTCTATTTTCCCCCGGGGCAATTATTCAACTTTCTCGTAGCAAGAGAGAGAGAGAGAGAGGCGGTCGGGTTTTGGTCTCCTGATATGTTTATCAAACTTATTTCTGAACAAAATCTTCATAGAAACACTCCTCTGTAGATATGCTTAGAACATAAAACCATTGGATAATGCCATTACCTTTGTGGTTGCATTCAGAGAGAGCGACGTCGAGCGCGGTGCCTGGAGCAGCAGAAACTTCGTGGTTGATGCGGTCGAATAGAAACATATGATGCTTCTGCTCCGCCTCCAACATGATGTTGACGCGTTCGTGGCGAGGATGTAGGTAGCCGCGACGGAGACACCCTGCTCAGGCGGTGATGTCAGTGGGTTAAGCAGCTGGGACCCGGTGAACTAGGTTTTGGTATACCACGATTGTCGATGTTAGGTATAGGCGATACTGCGCCATACAAAAAACTAGCTGCATAACAAGATGCATGTTGAACTAAACATCTCATGTGGCAAATTGTGTGGGGGGTAACCTAACAAGATATTGCCGACGTCAAACACGTCGATGCTTTCGTAGAATATCTCGTCCCTAAAGGTGCCGACAGAAAATGACATCGACCGCTTCTCTATCGTCCTTTGAAACTCTACAAAGTTAGGTTGTGCTCTTAAAGAACTATTTTATATCTGTTCATAAGATTTGCTTCCTCTGAGAATGCAAATCTTAAAGTAGCCATGCAATCACGGTATAGGTGGTAGCAATGAAGATTTATTCGGTATTTTGCTGAAACTCTACCAAGTCACATTTATTTTTGATGATTTTTATTTAACTTTGGCTACAAATATCCATTTTTTAATCTTTTTTTAGAGGGTTATGACATTCATAGAGCTCTAACTTAGAATTGGGAACTGGAAATGCATAAAATTGGAGTGAATTATTTTGATATGGTTTAAATTTTATTATTCATGTGAGGATTATGGCATTCATAAATTTTTAAAATTTTGCTACAAATGTCCATTTTTTTTTATTTCTTCGTAAGAGGATTATGACGATCTGAAACTTGTTCATTTAAAAACAAATTTGTATTTATGTTGAATAAACTAGACTTTTGGACTCCTGAAATTTTCTAAAGACATTTGTAGCCCTTACTTTTTTTAGAATTGAGACTTTTTTTTTAAGTAAATAAAAAGTATTTTATATGAAAAATTAAAGGCTTCGTTTCTTTTAGCGCGGTTTATTTGCTCCGGTGAATTGGGTCATAAACGTCATTATCATAGATTGTATGTTAGGCAAGACAAAGGTTATGACCACAGCATTCGTGATCGCCACCACCGCGCCAAATGAAGCCCAAGTCCCCGTTTGACAGGGCGGATCCGCCGTGGTCGTGCGGGCAGCACCGTCTGGTTGGCGGTGCTGCGGCTAGGATGCGGGGATCTGACCCACCCATTAAAATCGCAGAAATCCAGTGAATTTCTTCCACAAACATAACCTAAAGAGAGCTCCTCCCAATTAATTTACATCTACTCAATTAAAATATAAGAGCGATGTTAAACGCAGGCCAGTTTTGGCTATATGCAGGCCGCAATTTTTTAAAAACTGCGATGTTAAATGCATGCCAGTTTTAGCTATATGCATGCCATAATTTTTTAAAAAAAGATTTCATTTTTCCTTTTAAAACTTCAGGAAAAATGATTGGAGTAGTTTAATTTTATGTGTTTTTTATTTCCATGTAACCGTGTCCCCAAAGAGTTTACTCGTTTGTCCGAGTCCGATGTGTTTTTAAATTACAACTGGCCTAAAGCTATTCATGGGTATTTGCTACGGCGATGGCGACGATTGCGACTCGGCGATCTCTCTCTCTCCTCGTATTTAACATTGCTCAAATTTAATCCAATAGCCAAAGTAATTGAACTGTTTCACCAGTGACCAGTGTCAATAAGTACCCAGTTACGTAATTTTTTTGGGACCGATTTTTGAGCTCCCAGGAGATTAAAAATGATATATCGATCTCCTAGGAGATTATTTCGATCTCCTAATAGATTTGACTCCACCTCTCTTCGGTTTGAACAAAAATTTAGAAACCCTTGAAAAAATATCTCCCCAATTACAACCCTTCCAAGAAAACTTTGAGGTTTCTCGTCGACGGCCCATCATCGGCGATAGCTTCCGCCGCTTTCTCCTTCCACTCCTCCGCCCTCTTCCGTATCTCCCTCCCCGTCTGCCCCTCCCCCATCACCATTCCAATGCATCGCCGCAGCTCCGCAGCATCCACCACCCCGTCCTCCCCTGCCCCCGGCCTCACGCCAATCCCCCAAGCCATCTCCGCCAACGCAGCGTTGGTGGTCTGATCCATCCACTCCGGCAGCATCACCATCGGAATCCCGCTCATCATCGCCTCCGACATCGAGTTCCACCCGCAATGCGTCACGAAGCACCCCACCGCCCCGTGACCCAAAACCCTCCCCTGTTCGCACCACTCCACCACAATCCCATTTCGTTCCTTCCCCGCCGCTCCGCCGCCTCCGCTCTCCTTCCTCTGCACCCACAGGTACGGCCTCCCGCTCTCCGTCAATCCCCTTTCTATCTCCTCCACCTGCCGCAACGCCGGCAGCGTAATACTCCCAAACGCCACGTACACCACCGACCCCTTCTGCTGTTCCTCCAGCCACTCCATATAACCTCCGCAGACTTCCTCCTCCTCCAACTCCTCCCCCGCTACCGGCCCTATCGCGATTAACTCTACCGTGCTGACCCCCTCCATCGCCGCCGCCTCAAGTTCGCTAAAAGTGTTAACAAGCACCCTCGGTTCTTTCTCCGACCTAGCGAGCTCCGAAAATATCTCCTCTACGCCGGATCTAAACGGGCTGGCCGACGTGAGTATCGACGGCAGCTCTTCTAACCGAAGTCGCGGCAGCCCGGGAAACTCTGCGAAGCTCGAGGAAAAGGACTGCCGGTGGTCTCGAAAATAATGGTAGTAGAGGGCGAAGAGAGAGGCGGGTTGGATCCAGTACAAGACGGCAGGCACGCCGAGATCGCCGGCAATGTCTGCAGCCCACGTGAGGAGGATGGAGTATAAGACGCAGGTAACTCGGCGTCCGCGCGCCGCCAGGGCACGTGCGAGGGCCGAGAGGGTGCGGAGGCCGGCTGATTTGAGTTCGGACATGTACCGGTCCCCGGAGTCGGTTTTGGCGTCGAAGCCTTCGTCGAAGCCGTCGGAGTAGGGGGCGTAGGAGATGATGCCGGAGCCGTCGAGGTTGAGGGGGTTTTCTTGGGTGGCGTCTTCGAGTTCACCGGCGGCGATCGTGGAGGTGGGGAAGAGGCGTCGGTGTGAGGAGAGGGGGGTGGCGATGGTGACGTGGGCGCCGCTGAGGCGGACGATGCGGCGGCCGAGACGGCGGGCGGGGATGAGTTGGCCTATGCCGGAAAGGCTGACGATTAAGAAGTGCGGGTGGGGAGTCTGGGAGTTGGGCATTTCTTGCTGGGAAAAAGTCCTCTGAGTTGAGGATGATGTTAGAGAAAAGCCCAATCCTCGGAGGAGCTTTAACGCCTGCAGTCATTGTGGGGCTAATCTTTTTCACGAGCATCCTACGAGTAGTTGCTCAATCGAATACAAATTTGTCGGAAATTCAGATTCAAATTCGTTCGGATATTTGAACTTCTCGATTTGAATTTGAATTTGAATTTGGATTCACTTCAAACGAGGGACCAAATAGACTTTGATTCGACTGTCACGATTATTTTCATATATAATATAGATATTGTTATTATTTGTGAACTAAATCTTGGCAATATAGATAATAGTATACAGATTCAGATTTGAATAACACTAGAATTTGAATTCAGATTCGAATTCAAAAAAATATGAATCTGAATCGAATCTTCATGTATCGATTCGCGAACTATTTGATTTACGAAAAACCATACACATGAGTATTGACGCAGGACGAATCTATAGGCGGCGGATAAACCGCGACCCAACCCCTACATGCTATGCAAATCCGACTGTTAAATCGCAATTGAATAATAAATAATGATATCCCACGCAGTTAATTCACAACAAGATACAATAATTAAATTAGGGCGAAACAGATTTAGGCTTTTCTCCGCGTGGAGGGCCAAAGCAAGAGCGCGCGGCGAATAAACCCTGCAAATCACAATAATATTCTAACAAACAACTACTATGCAAGATATCCAAACCAGGTACGAGATCCAATCCAATATAAATATGTTGAAAATAATAATCCAATACAAATTAGACTCACAAAGTAGTGGGCTGACCAAGACAATGAAGAATCCGGGTCCGGGTATGTAGATCGGCGATCGAAGGTGAAACCGGAGGCGTGACGATAATGGCGGTGGCTGTCCCTTGGCGGAAAATAAGGAGATCGGGCCGGAAATGGATAGATCCGGCCACTAGGAGATAGATCCGGGTGGGGAATGGATGGATCCGATGTGTGATAGCGGATTTGGGGTGCGGGAGGGCGTATGATGGTGGAAATAACGGATCGGGAGGAGAAACTCTAGATCTGGAATGATCTAGCGTTTTTAGGCTATTTAGAAGTGGATCCACGGAGAGGAGGGAGGCGACGGCTTGGGGTGGCGGATTCGGAGGAGGTGGTGGCTATGGGGTTAGTAGAGGGGCTGGCGGATGAATAGTGCTGCGGTGAACAGTGCGCGGATGAACAGTGCGGTGGTGAACAGTGCGCGGATGAACAGTGCGGCGGTGAACAGTGCCCGCATGAACAGTACTCGGATGAACAGTGTTCCTGCGGCTTGTGGGGTTGCGGATGAGGGTTTCGGAGGGGGAAGAAGGAGGTAATGGATGGGTAGTACCTTGGGGAGGAGTTTGGGCGCCTAGGAGTCGTCACCTAGGGTTCCACGGCGTCGGCACCGCGGGGTGATCGCTGGAATCCGGGAATAGTCTCTCCAAATTCTGCAATGCCAATAATCAGCCCCCTACCTGTCTATTTATAATAAAACAAAGGCTAGGGCATCCCATCTTCAACGGCTATGATTGGCCGGAGGTGGGGCCACCCAAATACATCAAAACAAATGCAAAAATAATAAACTAATATATCAAATTGATTCGCAACGCGAATCCGAACACATCTGCGGAGTCTGATCGTCGATCCAGGCACGCCATATATGGTAAGTCGCCAAATCAGCCCCGAATGGGCCCAAAACTCGTCCTCGTCTCTGCTCCGCATCAATCTCCCCGGCTTGAAAGAATTCATCTCCCGATGAATTGGGATCGGAATTCTCTCGATGAATGCCAGGTACAACTCGAAGAGGTCCACCAGAGGTCGTCCAAGTGTCGTCGATGAAGAGTGTCCTCGCCGATCGACTCTCCCCGACTGAAAAACCGTCATCTCTGGTAAATGGAGACAACCGTACTGAAGTCGAAGTCCAGGGGTGAATCGATCATGCTCTGTTGCAAGTACCCAGGTGTCACCAACGTCTGTAGTAGGAATGCACTGGTGGAATCTGGTCTCCATGAAGCTCTCAACGCTCAACTCACGAGTGGTGGATCCCGGTGCGATCGGTGGCGTCGTGGGTAGAACCAAAGAAGACGAGTTCCCAGGTGGGTGGGTGTCAGAAGTGGGTGAGTAGCAGTGGCAATCAAATGTGGGTGGGCTATGAAGGTGGTAAGGCAACAGGAGTGGAGGTGTGGGCGGCTGGAAGTCCCCACTGTTTGGGTCCACATACTCGCGAGGCTCGTAGTACGGCGTCATATCTTCAACACTAAATACCAGGTGGATACCCATACTTGCAGGGATATCAAGATCGTAGATGTTTGCTTCGATCCGTCTCATGATTATATAGGGATCCATTCGCCTAACGCTCAAGCTTTTAGCAAGCCTCGCACGGAGCCTCACAACGCAAATTCTCACCATCACCTGCTCGCCTTCCTGAAGTACCTGCACTTGCCAGTGAACATCCGCATGTGGTTTACAAGATTTATTACCAACATGGATTATTCGTCGGACGGACTCATGACACACATGCAAACGATGAACAGACAACACTACAGACTCATGCAAATGATGACGAAACGACTCAACAGACTCATGCAAATGATGTAAATAAAACACGACGGACACAACATACTCGCTACGGGAAAGGATAATAGACACTTGAACATCTACCAAAGGAGGCGGCCTATCAGGAGGCTCTCTCGGGGGAGTGTAGAAAAACTCATCCAATGTACGACAAGTGTTCAGATGATCGCGTGAGACATCTATACTCAAATGCGAGCTCGTAAAGATCCAAGTGTCTCTCAGGGAACGTGACACATCAGAGGGCTCACCAAGAGGTGTGTAAGAAAAGTCATCACGAATGCGACGACCACCTGAATGAGAATCGTGTATGCCGACTAAAAGACGTGACTCTCGAGTGTGGTGCGTGCCCCCGAAAAGAAAGAGCTCTTCTGGTGGGTCAGCAGATGGTGCATCCCAAAACTCAGCGAGAGTGCGAGGTGTCAGCAGGTGGTGCCCTAAATATTGGATGTTGCTTACAATATCCATCCTCTGGGGAGGGGTCAGGGACGATAATGGAAGAGGCTTCCATAAATCAATACTCATACATGCAGGTCTCACCTGAATCGCATCCTCACCAGGATGTGGTGGCTCATTAGGAGGCTCAACAGGGGGATCGTCATAGAACTCGTCACTAGGGTCATGATCCTCCGTATGAGTACCCTCGTGAGGGGTAGCGTGCTCGTGAATGGACGACATAGCCACTACGAGATCAACACCAGGTTCTGATCTCTCGGTCGTGATGTGACTCAGGGTAATGACAATGGGAGAGCGACATAGATCTACGCTCAGGAATGGGTCTGTGGGTGCGGTGTCAAGACGTGAGTCTAGGGTAGGGGTGCTAATCAACCCATCACATGCCAAAGGTGGTGGTGTGGGTGAGGGGCTCGATACTATAGGCTCAAGAGGCCGCTCAGGCTCACTCTCAGTCGGGGTCACGAGAGACGGGTCAGAAACAATAGATAGGTCACTCACTGGGCTAAGCACCTCACTGGGGTGAGAGCAATCCGTATCAGGTATCACTTCTGCCATGTCTGACGGAACAATGGTAGGCAGAGTGGTGTCCTCAGTGTGGGAGGAGCTCGTACCGCGAAGGTCAATGTGAGAATCCAATCGACTAGCTCTTGTGGTTCTCAAAGACTGCTCATAACGAAAGGCGAGCTGATATGTCTGCTCGAGGGACTTCGAGTTATGATAAATCACCTTAGTACGAATGTCTGAGCGAAGGCCAGACCGAAATCTACAAGAGGTCATGGTTGAGTCCTCTCGGATATCGCTCCTCACAACTAACTCATCAAAGCGATCCCTATACTCAGCGACGGACATGGATCCTTGCTGAAGGGAAGATAATTGGTCGAGCAAGCGACTCCGATACGACGAAGGCAGATACCTTTGACACAATGTACGCTTCATGTCCACCCAACAAGTGACGCGATGTAGACGGTCTCGCTCGCGTGTCCTCTCAATGCTAGCCCAATATTCTCTCGCCTGATCTAAAAGTCTAAGTTTCGCAAACTTGATGCGACGCTCACCGAATACCTCAAAATGGTCAAAATAATACTCCATATCCACGAGCCAATAACTGAAAGACTCGGGACTCGATGAGCCGTCAAAGGAAGGAGCAGCAATACGAAACTGACTCTCAAGATCTCTCTCGGAACGACGATCCTCATAATAATCATTCCTAAGGTAACCGAGTCGTGTCGAAGGATCAACACGATCTGCTCGCGTGTACGGATAAGAACGACGACAATCATCATACTGATCGTCTCTAGTGTAGTGGTCTCGTGTCGGTGGGTCAACACGATCTCTAAAAGTGGTGTGCTGCGATCGAGAATAATCGTCGTAGTAACGTGAAGATCTCTCTGACGGGGCTCTGTGAGAGCGGGTGCTAGTGGACTCGAGACCTCCAAAGTGAGGGGAGGAATAATCGTGATAATCGTGACACCTAGACATAATGAAAAATCCTATAGACTCTACGACCGCGTATCAAAAAGTGTGCGCAACCTAGCTTTGATACCAATTGACGCAGGACGAATCTATAGGCGGCGGATAAACCGCGACCCAACCCTACATGATATGCAAATCCGACAGTTAAATCGCAATTGAATAATAAATAATGATATCCCACGCAGTTAATTCACAACAAGATACAATAATTAAATTAGGGCGAAACAGATTTAGGCTTTCCTCCGTGTGGAGGGCCAAAGCAAGAGCGCGCGGCGAATAAACCCTGCAAATCACAATAATATTCTAACAAACAACTACTATGCAAGATATCCAAACCAGGTACGAGATCCAATCCAATATAAATATGTTGAAAATAATAATCCAATACAAATTAGACTCACAAAATAGTGGGCTGACCAAGACAATGAAGAATCCGGGTCCGGGTATGTTGATCGGCGATCGAAGGTGAAACCGGAGGCGTGACGATAATGGCGGTGGCTGTCCCTTGGCGGAAAATAAGGAGATCGGGCCGGAAATGGATAGATCCGGCCACTAGGAGATAGATCCGGGTGGGGAATGGATGGATCCGATGTGTGATAGCGGATCTGGGGTGCGGGAGGGCGTATGATGGTGGAAATAACGGATCGGGAGGAGAAACTTTAGATCTGGAATGATCTAGCGTTTTAGGCTATTTAGAAGTGGATCCACGGAGAGGAGGGAGGCGACGGCTTGGGGTGGCGGATCCGGAGGAGGTGGTGGCTATGGGGTTGGTAGAGGGGCTGGCGGATGAATAGTGCTGCGGTGAACAGTGCGCGGATGAACAGTGCGGTGGTGAACAGTGCGCGGATGAACAGTGCGGCGGTGAACAGTGCCCGCATGAACAGTACTCGGATGAACAGTGTTCCTGCGGCTTGTGGGGCTGCGGATGAGGGTTTCGGAGGGGGAAGAAGGAGGCAATGGATGGGTAGTACCTTGGGGAGGAGTTTGGGCGCCTAGGAGTCGTCACCTAGGGTTCCACGGCGTCGGCACCGCGGGGTGATCGCTGGAATCCGGGAATAGTCTCTCCAAATTCTGCAATGCCAATAATCAGCCCCCTACCTGTCTATTTATAATAAAACAAAGGCTAGGGCATCCCATCTTCAACGGCTATGATTGGCCGGAGGTGGGGCCACCCAAATACATCAAAACAAATGCAAAAATAATAAACTAATATATCAAATTGATTCGCAACGCGAATCCGAACACATCTGCGGAGTCTGATCGTCGATCCGGGCACGCCATATATGGTAAGTCGCCAAATCAGCCCCGAATGGGCCCAAAACTCGTCCTCGTCTCTGCTCCGCATCAAGTATCAAGCTGGGGAATCACGCAGGCCTCGCCCCGCTCACGTGCGCATCCTCACTTGCCACGTGGCACCGCCACGATTATCTCAACAATCCTCAGATCAACTGCTTCGGTAGTTTTCTTATAGTTGGTAGTCATCCAGAAATGCTGACTACTTTGCCCAGTAACTCAACTGTTGCTCAGGCTTTCAGATCATCTCGTAATGTCAGATGGTCGGTCATATGTTGTTACATGTATGCGGATGCGCATTTGCAGATGCTCCTGATTCTCTCATGGCGCTTGCTTCGCGGACGCAGCTACGTGCCGCTTTTTGATGGTGTGTGCTTGCGTGGTTATCACATTGCCTACTTACATACATAATCACTTTAATTATCCCTAATCACCATGATTAGGGAAATAGTTTCATGAAAGCATGCCAATATATAATTTGAATTAAAAATTTGAAACCTTTGCAAATGTAGCTGATCGATAGATTAGGTTTATCTCACCTTGAGAGTTAACTCAATGCATACACAGTGATGTTAGAGTCGAGGTTGGGTTTTTACGTGAAAAATCAGGGAAGAAAAAAATCACAGGGCGTTGCCCAGTTCATAAAATCTACTTGCATATTTATGTACTACACGGTTATTTTAGCGAGAGTGACATGTTACCGCCCGTCTTATTATTAGGGCGCTGATATTAGCAACACAGTTTTAGCTATCCGCACTTTTGGTTAACCGCAAGCAGTGTTTTTAGAAGTCGGCTATCCACAAGCGATCTGATATTAACTAGCATTCTTTTAGTGATACGGCTATCCGCAAGCAATATACTATTTGCACACAATATTTATAAAAAACAAATAAGCATAGAAGTCCATATTTCTAAACAAAAAACACATCAAAATGGTAGACATAGCCAACACCATGTGCAAAAAAATCTTAAATTCGCTTCTCCTTGTTAAATATCCACTGTTGTCTTCACCTCGTTGGTATACCTACATAAATAAAAGAAAAATTGTAAATAAAAATGTGAACAAAATTTGTACTTACTATAAAATAATAAATGTCTGCATACCTCTCTCTATTCAACATCATCTAACTCCAAAAATAAAGGGTCACCGGAAGGTGGTTGTGTATTTGTAATACGAGATTTATAATGTCTTTCCCACTCTTCCGCAACCGCTTCATGATGTCTCATCCAACTTGATAAAATATGCAGTATTGAAGACAATCGGTTAATGTCAAGTGAATGAAGTGATTTTCCCTTATAAATCTAATGCACACCAGAGTTGGTGTTGCCGACATAGAAGAACATAGTGGAATAAATGTTAGACTTTGCACTCGTGAAAGTTAAGCCAAAGTAATGTTGTAGCATGAACTAATTACAAGTTTCATATCCGGCATTGTCAACCATTTGTCTAGCGGTGCGGGAGTTTTCATGCACTTTATAGAGTCCAATAACTCTTCATATCTATGACGGCCAAAAATTTGAGAATATAAAAGGCTATGATTTTCAAGCTCCCAATTAATGCACATCATTTCTGACTTGTGGTCAATCTCCTTTGACATTTAAGGCATAGCTAAAAACACAGTACCCGCGGGACATCTCCTAACACATCAAATGCATCTTTAATGTGTTCCGACCAATATGGTGAAAATTGGCGACGAACCTTGTAGACAAACTTTGTGCTCTTTCGGATAGACAACTTTTTTCTTGCTCGTCTTTTCTTAGTTTCTATGACTTTCTCCTTTCCAACAACGCATACTCAAAATGTCAAGGTAGTTTGTTGATAAAACCTCATCTTTAAATTTTTTGTAACTACATTTTGGCCTCCCTCACAACTTTATTGGGATAGACGGTTCCATGGTTTGGCTCGATGATGGATTCACAATCTCTCTCAATTTTAGTTTTATTTCCTTCTTTTGATGTTCATTTGAGTCATAAAATTTTAAAATTATTTCTTCAATCTCATTGTCTATATTGTTTTCAACATCCACATTTAATTTGTCATTTATGACTAGTTGTTTCCAATGACTATTAATCAACCATAATGAGAAACCTTTTGAGTTAGTGATATATGGACAATGAAAAAAAAGAATTATATCACATTCACATGAAAAAAAATATAACATAGACAATGGTGAGTGTGCTCAAACTGATTGAAACTAAAGATTTTGTTAACAACTCCTCAGATATCATATCTTCCGACATTAACTCCTAAATTACGTAAAAAAATCTAGAGTAAATATTGGCAAAATCTCGACAAATCCTAGAATCCAAAACACAAAATATAGCATTCAAGGTAGAATATTTATACCGAATCTGAAATGCGGGTGAAGAGAGAATGTCACATAAAAAAGGAAAAAAATATTTAGGGTTTTCAGCCCAAAAATTTGAGAATGCCGGAGGAGGAGAGAAGGCGCCTAGCATACGTATCAACGGGTGGCGGGATTCACCGGAAAAAAATGGAGAACTGGCGGTGCAATCACCGGATGGAGGGCGACGCGGAAGACTCGCGCGAGCGGCTTGCGACCGGGAAGAGGAAGTGCGAATAGGGGGGGGGGGGGGGGGGGGGGGGGTGCTTGCTAATAGGAGAAAAAACCCCTTCAAAAGCTTTTTTAGTGCGAATAGTCCAAATGCGGCCAAATTGAGTGATAGATTGTCTTATATTATATTGGTAAGATGGTGTTAATTTATAGTTTAACCTTCAAATTAAAGTGGTTGACCAAACTAGGGAATCTGAGGCTAACAAAGGATTTGTCTTTCGTAAGATTCTACTCCTGGCGTATTTCGTTCTAAATAGAAATGATAATCACTTTCGCTCCGTTTGGCACTGCGGCGGCGGTCATGAACACGTTGCTTATGAATTGTTGTTCGTGAACACCTAACCTCACCTAAGGAACTTTATCCACCTTTATGTTCTTGGTGGTGGTCTTGACCGCTGTCATGCCAAACATACATTACGGTGGCGTTTTTGTCCAAACTCACCCGAGCTAAAAAGACACGCCTAATTGAGCCTGTCTGGCGAAGTTATTACGACTGGGTAATGGACGACCGAAAATGATCGTGCCCGATCACCAAACGGGTTCTCCAAGTCCTATAGATTTATAATTTTTTCTCTTCTTTGATCACACACATTGATTCCTCCACGCGGCAAAGCGATGTTTCACCCGGTTCTGGATAATAATATAATCTCAACAGTTTAATGGGACCTAACCTTTTAACATGTTTGAATTATTATGCTATAAAAATGATCATAAATTTGAAATGTCATTTATTATTCTCAACAGTTTAATGGACCTAACCTTTTCACTTGCAGCTCCCGTTGTCGACCTTGATCATACGTCCAAATTTGTCCGACTCCCGATATTTGTGCCTGACTGGACTCTGGAGCTTGTTTCGAAATGCACGACTTGATGTGTCTTGCTAAAGTCGAGTTGCCGCTCATGGTCAGCAACTTCCCGCATAATTTGCACTTTGCTTTGAATTCGGCGCCGACTTTAACTTTGCCAAAATGCTCCCAAACTGAAGTCTTATGCTTGTGCTCCACCACTTCATGTGCAACCGTTGATGATGTCGACGCCATCGAAGACGACGATGCCATATTCGATTTGAGAGATTAGAGAGAAAGAGAGTATGTGTGAAAGAGAGAGAATTGGAGAGTGATTGGGAGAGAGAAAGTGAATTGGAGAGAGAGAGAGAGGGAGAGAGAAAGAGAATTGGAGAGAGAGAAGGGAGGTGGCCTGTTGAGAGGGGGGTTTATATAATATAAATTATATTTTATTTTTTGTTTTTTAATTTAAAAAAAACACGTTTTTTTTATTATAGCCTAGGGCCAGCCTAGGCCCTAGGCCATTGGCAGCTAATGACAGCCAAATAGGCCATGCCAACGGCTCTAAGAGCCGTTGGTTCGCTGAACCAACGGCTCTAAGAGCCGTTGGACGGTTCGCTGAACCAACGGCTCTAAGAGCCGTTGGACACTTGGGCTTCAGCCAAGAACGGGCCAGGCTTTGCCCGGCCTGATTTTTTGGGCCCGGCCCGGCCCGGCCCAGGTATCGGGCCGGGCAAAAGCTTATTGTGGGGGCCTTGTTAGGCCCCCACAGCCCGGCCTGGGCCCGATCGGGCAAACCCGGGCCCGGGCCTCAACAGGCTTTTTCCGGGCCGGGCTCGGGCCGGCCTGGTGTGCCCGGCTTTTATGGGCAAGGCTTTAAACAGTGTTATATACGAATTTATTAATAAAGTTAATTTCTTTCTTTATTTATTTTAATTGTACTTATAGGTAACTTGGCCGAGATAGGTTACATTGATGCTCTCCTTGAGAGAAAGTCCCCGGCCATTATGGCAGGCAATGAACCTCCACCCGCTACATGCTACACGATTAAAGAATTTAGCAATCGGCCAGCCGGAGTTATGGAAGGCAATGGATTCCAGACAAGCAGAATAACTGAACAAGTCTAGAATTTCTCTCGACTTGAGGCTGAAATGCTCAAATTAAGCATGGCAATCCAACACTCGGTCGAACAAGCTTCTCAAGAATTACATACTTTTTGACAAGATGTCAGTACTCTGTTCAAGACTGCTTCATCCGGATCCATAGAAGGTGGGCAAGATCAAACACGATCTCAGGCAGAAGTTCTTTATCCACCTTCCTCATCATTGACCGGAATTTCGATACCACCGTCACCATTACAGAACCATCCTTGAAGTTCTTGTATACCAACGCTCACATTTCCATCTCAAGGCATCATCATCGATGGAAGTACATCAATCTCAGGAAATCCACTGACAAGCTTTAAGGGTCCGTTCGTTTGGACGGAATTGGCTTTCTGGAATTGGCATTGGAGATTAGAAATCCAATTCTAGTGTTCGGCGCAACGAAATTTAAGCGGATATTGGCTTTCATGTGAAAACCCATGGCTTTTACTATGAACTAAAAAATCAAATATCAATTCTTACCTCCGCCCAAAGGTTTTCCGCATAATCAAATGTTTACGCTAGAGTTTTTCAACCTACGCGCGGGTTTTTCGCTCGAGCATGCGTTTTCCTGCAGGGTGTGTTTTTCAGTCGGGCACGAGTTTTTCGGACGGGCGCGTGCTTTTTGATCGGACGTTCATTTTTCTCCCAGACGGACGTTTTTCGTCAGGGTGCGCGATTTTTCGCTCGAGTGCGCGTTTTTCAGCCGTGCGCATATTTTTTCCCGGGCGGGCGTTTTTTCGGCCGACCGGGTATTTTTCGACCTGCGCGCCGAACGGACCCTAAGGGAACATCACAAAGCTATACAATCGGAACACGACGGTCATCATTTCAGGCACCATCAACCCAGGGCAACCCATCTTTTAGGGCCAACCAGCAATCTCAGGCATTCAAGGACTACCCCTCTTTCCGAACCAACTACCTATACAACGCCACTATTTAGGCTTCGTTTTTTTGGCGTGGTGGTGGTGGTCATGAACCGTCGTTCGTGAACGCTCGACCTCACCTAAAAAAATTCATGCATTTTATGCTCAAAACTAGTTCATTTTCTTGGGTAGCGGTCATAACCTTTGTCTTGTGTTAGATTATGACACCTCATCGTGCCCGGATCGTTAGGATCGCGCCATGTCACCGATCCGTGAGAGTAATTCTTTCCTAGTTTAGGATTATCTCTATATAGAAATATCTTTATGTGGAAAATATTTCTCAAGGATGCCTATCCTATTTTGGTCAAGCCTAAATTTGGCTATCTCTTATTTAGGAGTTTATTTCTTAATGGTGGAGATGCATTCTCATCATATATATATAGGAGCCGGTTATAGCCGAAAATAGGAGAAATCTGATATATTCGCGAGAGACAAGGAGGAGGAGGTGCAGAAGGCTTCTGTGGGCGGTGTTGCGGCGGCTTCAGCGTCGATCCAGACGGAACGACATCAGGGGGTCGATCCAGGAGGGATCGGCATCCGGTCGTGCTAGCGGCGACAACTCTGGTCGATCCAGGCGGGATCGGCATCCGGTCGTGCTAGCGGCGGCAACTCCGGTCGATCCAGGCGAGATCGGCACCCGGTCGTGCTAGCGGTGACAACTCCGGTCGATCCAGGCGGGATCGGAATCCGGTCGTGCTAGCGGCGACAACTCTGGTCGGTCCAGGCGGGATCGGCATCCGGTCGTGCTAGCGGCGGCAAATCCGGTCGGTCCAGGCGGGATCGGCATCTGGCCGAGCTAGCAGCGACACATCCTGTCGGCTCCAGGTGGAGCGACATCTAGTCGGGCTCTATTCCGACGACCGTGATTCGGTCTCTGTGTAACCTCTCTGTAACTCCTCAGTTTATCAGTGGATCTCTTCTGACGCGCTCTCCCCGTGGACGTAGGAGCTCCTCTCCGAACCACGTAAAATTGCTTGTCGTCTGTGCGTGCTTGAAATCTCGTTCCGTATTTATTTTATTTTGCGTTATTGCTTGTGCTCGATTTAAATTCCGTTGCGCTACCGCGGTACTCGGTCCGATTGCATAACAGTCTTGCCTAACATACATTCTATGATAATGACGTTTTTGATCAAACTCACCGGAGCAACTACGTCGTGCCAAACGAAGCCTTAATCTGGGACAACTCCCTCTTTCAGGGTCTATCACCAGGTTATACACCGTCAAATTTCAGCCCAGGGCAGCCCCTCTTCCAGGGACTACCACCACGCTACATTCCCACGCAACAACGACAACCCATAGTTCCAACTATGACGAACCATCAAGAGCAAAATGTTCAAACAGCCCAATGGAGAACGACGCCGCAGGTTTCCTCACAGCCACGAGGTTGCAATACTGTCACTCCATATACATCTAACCATGCTCAGGTAAAATTCTTATTCCCTCGTTTTGAAAATGGCGATCACAGAGTTTGAAAATGGCATCTTCCACTGCTGGAATATTTTCTGCTCCCATACTTTCTTCTTCTGGTGCATCTCCTCGGGGGCGGATTCAGGAATTTTTATAAGGGGGGCCAGACATCGTCTTCATCCAGCCAAAGCGAAATTTGAATGCCTACAACTTGCAGGAGGTGTTTCTTCCTCATACGACCAACATTTTTGACGTGTAAGTAGACGAAATTCATTGCCTCGGCAAGGAGATATCCAAAACTACTTATCCACCGTTTTTAAAATCGCGGAAATCACGATTTCCTCCACGGGGAATCTGCCACACCAAACATAGCCTAGAGAGAGCTCCTCCCGATTAATTTTGATCTACTCGTAATTGAACTTTGTCACCTGCGATTAGTGTCATTAATTAAGCTTCGTTTGGCTCGGCTTATTTGCTTCGGTGAGTTCGGATAAAAACGTCATTGTCATAGAATGTATTTTTGATATGACAAATGTTACTACCGTTACCAAGAAAAGAAATTAGTTTCAAGCATAAAATGTTTGGTATGACAATGACATTTTTGTCCAAACTCACCGGAGCAAATAAGCTGCGCCAAACAATGCCTAAGTACCCCAATTACGCAAATTTTTTGGGACCGATTCTCGGACGGAAAATTTTTCGTCCAGGGAGATTTCCTAAGAGATCAAAAATCTCCTAGGAGATTATTTCGATCTCACTCCACCTCTCTCAGGTTTCACGCAAAAAATGTATGACACTTGTTATCTCCTAATTGGTTCCGAACGAATATTTGGAAACGGTTGAGAAAATCTCCCCAATTACAACCCTTCCAAGAATACTTCGAGGTTTTTCACCGATGGCCCATCATCGGCGATAGCTTCCTCCGCTTTATCCTTCAACTCCTCGGCCCTTTTTCATATCTCCCTCCCCTTCTGCCCCTCCCCATCACCATTCCAATGCAACGTCACAGCTCCACAACATCCACCACCCCGTCCTCCCCTGTCTCCGGCTCACACCAATCCCCCACACAATCTCCGCCGACGCAACGTTGGTGGTCTGATCCATCCACTCCGGCAACATCACCATCAGAACCCCGCTCATCATCACCTCCGACATCGAATTCCACCCGCAATGCGTCACGAAGCGCCCCACCGCCCCATGAGCCAAAACTCTCCCCTGTTCGCACTACTCCACCATCCCATTTCGTTCCTTCCCCACCAGCGCTTTGCTTCCGCTCCCCTTCCTCTGCACCCCCAGGTACGGTCTCCCGCTCTCCTTCCTCGAAAAATATGAATCTTAATCGAATCTTCACGAATCAATTCCCGGACTATTTGGTTTGCGAACAACCATACACATAAGTATCAAGCAACGAGAATCGTGCAGGCCTCGCCCTGCTCCCACGCGCATCCTCACTTTCCACGTGTCAGTGCTGGGGTTATTTCAGCAATCCTCAGATCAACCGCTTCAATAGCTTCCTTATAGTTGGTAGTCATCTGCGAAGGTTATTTAGTTTACGGGCTTAACTATATCTCACGAGATTGCCGACTACTACTTTGTCGGTTAACTCGACTGATGCTCAGGCATTTCGATCATCTCATAATGTCAGATGCTCGATCATATGTTGTTACACGTATGCGGATGCGCATTTGCAGATGCTCCTAATTTTCTCATGGCCCTTGGTTCGTGGACACGCCTACGTGCCACTTTTTGATGGTGTGTGCTCGCGTGGTTATCACGTTGCTTACTTACATACATAATCACTTTAATTATCATTAATCACCCTGATTAGGGCAGTAGTTTCATGAAAGCATAACAATATATAGTTTGGATTAAAAATTTTGAACCCTTTGCAATTGTTGCTGATCAAATACCGATCATCGGATTTGGTTGATTAGGTTTATCTTAGCTTGAAAGTCAACTCAATGCAGACACAGTGATATTAGAGTTGATGGTGAGTTTTTGCGTGAAAATCAGGAAAGAAAAAAATCACACAGACAAAAAATCTACTTGCAATATTATGGACTACGCAGTTGTTTTAGCGTGGGTGACATGTCACCGCTCGTCTTATGATGATAGCAAGGAATCTCTTCGTCAAGATGCCTGTCAGGAACATGCTCCAAACGCGGCCAAACTTAGTGCTAGATTGTCTTATATTATATTGGTAAGATGGTGATGATTTATAGTTTAACCTTCAAATTAAAGTGGTTGACCAAAATAGGGAATCTGAGGCTAACAAGGGATCTGTCTTTCGTAAGATTCTACGCTTGGCATATTTCGTTCTAAATAGAAATAATAATCACTTTGGTTCTGTTTGGCACGGCGGCGGCGATCCTGAACGCGCTGATTATGAATTGTCGTTCGTGAACAACTAACCTCACCTAAGGAACTTTATCCACTTTTATGTTCAAAACTAGTTTTATTTTCTTGGTTGGTCTTGACTGTTGTCATGCCAAACATTCATTCCACGACGGTGGCGTTTTTGTCCAAACTCACTGGAGCTAAAAAGACATGCCTAATTGAGCCTTTGTCTGGCGAAGTTATTACGATCGGATAACGGGCGATCAAAAATGATCGTGTACGATCACCAAACGGGTTCCCCACGCCCTATAGATTGATGGTTCATTTGGCGCGGCGTTTTGGCCGCGCGTTTGGGGCAAACGCCGCCGGACAGCGGGTAAACAAACGCCCGCCGGCGGCGTTTGCTCCGGCTGGACCCGCCACGCCATGAAAAATGGGGCAAAACGCCCCGTTTCGATCCCCGCCTCCTCCCCTCCGTTCCCAACCCCCCCTTTCCACCCGCAGGTGCCGCCCGCCACCGCCGCGCCAAATAAAGCCTTATAGTTTTTCCTCCTCTTTAATCGCACACGTTGATTCCTCCAAGCGGCAAAGCGATGTTTCACCCGGTTCTAGATTATAAGATAATTCTCAATGGTTTAATGAGACCTAACCTTTAACATGTTTGAATTATTATGTAATGTCTCAAGGTCCTGGACTTATCATCGGGACAACATCCACCGACAGCCTCGCCTGGCGACCATTACCGGGCTGCACCCCAAGCACCCCAACCCCTCTCCAGCCCACTGGCGGGTTGTTGGTGGTCACAGCCTCCCTTTGATGAGGCGAACTCGATAGTTAAGTGTGCAGCACGAGGACTTCCCAGGAGGTCACCCATCCCAGTACTACTCCAGCCCGAGCACGCTTAACTATCGAGTTCTTCCACTTCTCATCATCAATTGAGCAGCTCAATTGGTGATGTGAAGTGGAAGAACTCCATAGTTAAGCGTGCTCGGGTTGGAGCAGTACTGAGATGGGTGACCTCCTTGGAAGTCCCTGTGGTGCATGCTTGACTATCGAGTTTACCTCATCAAAGAAAGGCTGTGGCCACCAACAACCCGCCATCAGGGCTGGAGAAGGGTAGGGGGTGCTTGGGCTGCAGCCCGGTAGTGAGGTCAGTTGAGACTAGATCGGTGGACATTGTCCCGATCGGACGCCGGCTTCTGGGTCGTTACATATTATGCTATAAAAATGGTCATAAATTTGAAATATCATTTATTATGATCAGTTTTTAAGACCACCTCGTTCTAATTTTTGGCGATTATCGCAACCGAAATATGACTTTTTGCAATCCGAAATATTTAGAAAATTTATCCGCAACTAAATTTGTTAATTCCAACCCAAAAATTTATTAAAAAAAATGTCAACTCTAATCGTTACTTTTCCATTCAAGCTCATTAATTAGCGCCACAATTTCTTCTCGCAATAAGAAGGCAATTGCTCATAAACACAGATTTGCATTTTATCGTGCCCAACTTTTATGCCGTTGTACTTCTGCCCAACATTGATTTGCATTCTTCCAGTGCATATCCTCCGCAGATTTTGGCGCAAATTTGATGGCAAGCCTTTGGCCTTGGAAAGAAACATAATTCCGAATCAACATTGTCTTCGAACAAGAAAACTATAAGTAATGCAACAATGAATCTCATGGAGAGTTCGATCCTGACTCTGGATGAACGCTGGCGGCATGCTTAGCACATGCAAAATCGAACGGGAAGTGGTGTTTCCAATGGCAAACGGGTGAGTAAAGCGTAAGAACATGCCCTTGGGAGAGGAACAACAACTGGAAACTGTTGCTAATGCCCTGTAGGCTGAGGAGCAAAAGGAGGAATAAGCCAGAGGAGAGGAGGGATTCGCGTAAGATTAGCTAACTGAGCTCCACCAACTAAGTGGAATGATTCTCCATCAAATCTGGTCACGCTCCCGCTCTCATCCATTTCGAGGGATGACATAAATGAGCATGTTGCAAAAGACAAGCTCTTGGAATAGCTGGGAGTGTCAAACTTAGTGGTGTATGCCGCAATTATTTCCTCCTCTTAGGATTTCGGACTGGAACTTGATCTGATGCTGAAATTGGAAAGCATGATTCTGTTGTTGCTACTATTGAAGATATTGGAACTGCGAGGAGGGTTGGGATGGGATTCGACCGAGTCGAATGAAATTGAGGTATTGGTTTGCTCTCGAGGAAGATCCTTCGATCCAAATCTCCAGGTGTTGGTGACAAAATGAATGAGGGATTGGACTTCGCCGCTAATGCGGAATCTAAGATGAATTTTTGACTAATAAATGAAGTTTGAGTTGATAACCTCCCTCGTGCACACTCTAGTGTGCCCTAAATCATTTTATCCTATGTAACACATGTCGAGTTCTGCGGCTAGGGACATGTCGGCGAGAGGAGCAGCTAGGGCCACGTCGGTGACCAGAGCGACTGGGGCAGCGTCGAAAATTGGAGCGGCGAGGGGAGCGGCGGCTTATGAAGCAGCCAAACCCTATGTGTCCGGGATCTAGGCTTCGTTTGGGGCGGCATATTTGCTCCCGTGAGTTTGATCAAAAACGTCATTATCATAGAATATATGTTTGGGAAGACAAAGGTTATCACCGCTACCAAGAAAATAAACTAGGTTTGAGCATAAAATGCATGAATTTTTTTAGGCGAGGTCAGGCGTTCACGAACGACAGTTCATGACCACCGCGTTCACGACCGCCACCACCGCGCCAAATGAAGCCCTAATTATAAATTGTGGTCCGGGATTAGCATGGTATTTAGTATTTACCCGTAGCATCATATTTTTATAAATATTTATTAGGTGGTATTCCCCGCTCAACTCAATACCCGCTATTACTAAGAGCTCCCGAAAATACAATTTCTTCTTCTTCCTCCCTCCCTCTCTGATTTCGACGCCTCGAACGATTTAGGAGGGATGTTGAGGTGACTTCTATTAGACCGGAGACGAAGAAGGTGACGGTGGCCGTGACATTTTCATGATTGTATTTAAAAATGGCACATGTAAAAATAGTTTTGACTTCAGTAAGAATGAGATAGAAAATATCAACAATGAAGGGAAAATGTTGAAGTTTTGTTGCTCTTTGAGATATACATAAAGTGTATAATTATAGTAAAATATCATGTGCGACTACAGAGACGATTGATAACATCTATGGTTCAGTTTTCAGGTATAACGAATGACATCTTAGATATCTTAGATATATCACGACGGACATTCTTTTCTTAAATACAATAGGTTGTGAACACCAAACATGCATTTCAAATTATTCAAACAAACGACGAGACTTACGAAATATATTTTGGGTATGTTGGTAATTCTAGGTTTAGTATTCGCAAGGAGCATCGAGTGGTCTGGCATGACACATATTCTCAATCAAGAGAGTGTTGTTGTAGCAGAGATGGAGTGAAGCGAAATCCCAAAGTTTTGAATAGAACCGTAAATATCGTCAATTGGATGCTAGAACAAATTGTTCAGCAACGTTCGTTTTCAATGTTGATAGAGAAGAAAAAAAATTGAGGGTAGGAAAGTTTATTGAGGAACACAATCATGTTGTCAGTAACACCAATCGACTTTTTCTTCGATCGGATGAAATTGTTTACGAGAAGAAAGACGTTCTAAAATATACGACTAAAGTTATTCCACAACTAGGATTTGTAACAAGGTATTCTTCAATTATTTCTTTGCTGTCAGCTGTCATACTGTAGCTTCTTGTCATAGCAATCACCACCCTAATATTTTGAGTGAGTGGGGAAGGATGAAAGATGTGCATAACACCAACTGTCTTCTAATGTTCTTGATGGGTTCCCCCTCTATATATGGAGAAATCCGTAACCACCGCACACCGGATCCCGTTCCCGCACATCGGATCCCATTACGGCGCGGCGGATCCCGAAACCACCGCACGCCGGATCCCACCTTCGCACACTAGATCCCACTCCCGCGCGGCGGATCCAAACCACCGCGCACCGATCCAAACCACCTCGCGCGGGATCCCAACCGCCCCACGCGGGATCGCAATCACCAACAACCGCCGACGGCCAACCACCACCAACCGCCGCCGGCCGGTCACCACCGGCCGGCCACCGCCGGCCGGCCACCACCGGCCGGCCACCGCCGCCGGCCGGCCACCACCGGCCGGCCACCGGCGGCCGGCAACCGCCACCGGCCGGCCGCCGCCAACCACCGGCCGGCCACCGCCGGCCGGCCTCCGCCGGCCGGCCTCCGCCGGCCGGCCTCCGCCGGCCGGCCTCCGCCGGCCGGCCGCCGCCGGCCGGCCGCCGCCGGTCGGCCACCGCCCGCCGGCCGCCGCCCGCCGCCGGCCGGCCGGCCGCCGCCCGCCGCCGGCCGGCCGGCCGCCGCCCGCCGCCGGCCGGCCGGCCGCCGCCCGCCGCCGGCCGGCCGGCCGCCGCCCGCCGCCGGCCGCCCGCCGCCGCCCGCCGCCGGCCGGCCGCCGCCCGCCGCCGGCCGGCCGCCGCCCGCCGCCGGCCGGCCGCCGCCCGCCGCCGGCCGGCCGCCGCCCGCCGCCGGCCGGCCGCCGCCCGCCGCCGGCCGGCCGCCGGCCGGCCGCCGCCCGCCGCCGGCCGGCCGCCGCCCCCTTCATGGCCGGCGGCCATGGCCGGCCACCCATGGCCGGCCATCGCCGTCGCCGCCCTTCACCCTCCTCCGTCGGATCCCACCGAGTCCCTCGCGGCCCTCCGATCATCTCGCGCGATCACGACCCTTCAATCGTCGCCAACGATCTCGGCCCTCCATTTGGTGGTTATCCGCATAACCACCGTAACTTCCACCTTCCAAGCCTATAAATAGACCCCCAAGGGTCTTCATTTGGATTCACTCTCTCATTCAGGCCCAGACTCTCTCTCTCTTCGTTTCTTCCTCAGAGCTTCTCTCTCTACATTCCGCCACTCCGCCACTTCGTTTTTACTAACTGACAGGTTTCTCCTGCGAACGCCGCTCACCTGAGAAGAAGTGCTGCGCCATCTCTCAGGCGAGCACCCCAAGCCCGAACAGCAAAGTCAAAGTGCTCCGCGAAGTGCACTCCTAGCAAGCGCGCAGCCGTACCAGACACGCAGCAAGGCGGTCGACTCCTAAGTGGTGGCCTGCCACCCACGGAGCTCTCTCTCTCTCTCTCTCACAATTGTAACGAGGCGCGGCCTGTCGCCCTCGCATTCTCCAAAAAGGCATTGTAACAGTCTGAGATAGTGGATTTCGGCCAGCACCGTCCTGACCACGTGGTTTTTCACCCTTTGGAGGGTTTTCCACGCTAAAGTTCTGTGTGTATCATTTTCAGCATTTACTCTCTGCAACATTCTGACTGTGTGCGCGCTCGACCGCCCGGGCTAAGACGGACCGAGTTGAAACCGGTCTACCGAGGGCGTTGAGAAGCCGCAACAGTTTGGCGCCGTCTGTGGGAAACTGTTCCCCAAAAGTTCTCTGAAGACAGTATTCGCCTCGCGGCAATACTCGTGCCCGGCAACAATGGCAAGAAGAAGTGCCCGCACCACTAATGACTCCATTCCTGAAGGACGCGTTGAGCCCGCTCCATCCCATTCACTTATCAACGCACCTCCCGTCGAAGAGGTCCCTTTGGCACCTGTCGTCACACTGGAAGGACGCATGCGTCAGATAGAGGAGCAGCAAGCCGAAATGCTGGCTCTTCTCAGAAACTGTGAAGCACCTGCTCCACCAGCCGCTCCGGTCTTCGCACCCCTCCTGGTCCCTAATCGCGCCCCCCTCAGGGAAGCCGCTCGCGAAGAAGAAGTGTACGAAGAAGACTACTCAGATGCAGCCAGTTCCGCGCGCCCAGCCCGTCCCGGCAGGGGAACTAGGGAGGAACCCGAGCATCACCAGCAAGGAGCCGCGGCCAACCAAGCCATAAGAGGGCCCACCCGCGAGGAGATTCGCGATGTGATCGCTGAAGAGTGTGGACAAGTCGGACGCCGGGGCATCTTCGCCCGCCGCCCTCTGTGTCACGGCTCCCCCTTGTCGCAGCAACTCCTGGCCCATCCGGTTCCGCACGGCTTCAAGCTTCCTAGCATCGAGTCGTTTGACGGGACGGAGGATCCACTGGAGCATATCAATCATTTCACCACCATCATGAGGATCTACAACGCTGCCGATCAACTCCTGTGTCAGGTGTTCCCAGCAACACTCAAGGGGCAAGCTCGCACCTGGTTTCACTCCCTGCAAGAAGGATCCATCAACAACTTCACCGAGCTGACCCGTCGGTTCACAGATCAGTTCGTCGCCAACCGAAGAATCGTCCGAGATCCCTCTCATCTCTCGGGGATCCTCCAGAACGAGGGAGAGACCCTTAAAGAATTCTTCCGCCGCTTCACCACGGAGGCGCGACAAATACCAGGGGTCGACCCTGAGCTTCTACGCGGTGTCTTCCTGGGAGGGCTCCGCCCAGGCGGCTTCTATTCCGCTCTAATGAGGGAGACAGTTCCAAATTACCCGGACCTCGTGCATCGAGTGGAGGCACAGATAGCGGCAGACGAAGCCATCGAGGCGCATCGCCAGCAGTTCGAGGGAAGTCTGAAGAGGAAGAAAGGCTCGGAGCCAGCGCCCAGGAGGCAGGAAGAGCGGCGTACGGAAGAACGCCGGAACCCTAATCGTGGTCGGGATCTCCGAAGGGACCAGGGTCCCCGACCACCGCTGAATTACACTCCCCTCAACACGTCGCGAACCAATGTGCTTTACGCCATTCAAGAAAATCCGGCATTCCGTAGGCCGAGACCGCTAAACCAGAATGAAAGAACCGACCACTCAAAGTATTGTGAGTTCCATAGGGGAGCTGGGCACACGACTGAAGAATGCGCAAGGCTAAAGGAGGAAATTGAGCGCCTCGTCAGGCAAGGACTCCTTGGAAGGTTCCTGCAAGGTCAGCTGCCGAATCAGCCGCAACAACCCAGGGAGCCCAGAGATCAGCCTCCTGCACCTCGCGGCACAGCGGTCGGAATGCCGGTGGTAGGGCAAGTCGAGACTATAGCTGGGTCCCCTAATCTCGCCGCGCAAATTCTCTCCATCGCTAGGCCAGAGAGAGGCCACGAAGATAAGAAGTTCAAGCAGGACGCTGCCATCGTCTTCGGAGATGAAGACCTCGAGGGGTTACGGCTGCCGCACCAAGACCCGCTCGTGATCAGCGCCGGGATCGGGGATCCCTGTTTCAACGTCAGAAGGGTACTGGTCGACAATGGAAGCTCAGTTGACGTCCTGTTCCTCTCCACTCTGCAAAGCATGAACCTCACCAAGGAGCACCTCAGCCCAGCAGCAGGGCCCGTCTACGGTTTTGATAATCGCCCCGTCCCAGTCCGAGGCATGATCACCCTTCCGGTAACGCTTGGCGAGTTCCCGAGACAGGTAACCCATAACACCCAGTTCGTTGTCGTGGAGTCAAGTTCCGCCTACAACGCGATCTTTGGGAGACCGCTCCAATCCATCTTCAGAGCCATCCCATCAATCCCGCATTTAGCCATGAAGTTTCCGACCACCGCCGGGATCGGGGTCGTTCGTGGAAACCAGGAGGCAGCTAGGACCTGTTACCTGAGGCAAGCTCAACCGGCGAGGGCGACGGCTCTCAATATCGACAACTTCGACCTGCGAGATGAAGCCACTCTTCAGCGAGGAGCACCCGTTGAAGGGGTAGTGAAAGTGCCGCTCTCCCAGCAGGATCAAACCCGGACTGTCCAGGTCGGGTCCCTTTTGACGCCAGAAGAACGAGAAAGGATTACAACCTTCCTGCAAGAGAATGAGGACATTTTCGCTTGGGGCCCGGAGGACATGCCTGTGGTAGATCCTGAAATCATTTTTCACTCATTAAACATTAACCCCGCCTGCAGGCCCGTAATTCAAAAGAAGAGGAACTTCGCCCCTGAGCGAATAAAGGCAATCGAAGAGGAAGTAGCAAAGCTCCTGGAGGCGCGGTTCATCCGCGAGGCGGATTATCCCACGTGGCTCGCAAACGTGGTGATGGTAAAAAAGGCGTCCGGAAAATGGCGGATGTGCGTCGAGTACAGCAACCTGAACCAGGCGTGCCCGAAAGACAGTTTTCCTCTTCCGAGGATTGACCAGCTTGTCGACGCGACAGCCGGCCACGAGATGCTCAGCTTCATGGATGCATACTCAGGCTACAACCAAATAAGAATGAATCCCGCGGACGAGGAGCACACCGCCTTCCGCACCGATAAAGGAGTCTACTGCTACAAAGTGATGTCGTTCGGCCTTAAAAACGCCGGAGCGACATACCAAAGACTGATGAATAAAGTCTTCAAAGACCTCATCGGGGAGACGATGGAGGTATATGTGGATGATATGCTAGTGAAGAGCGTCCACCGTCGCGACCATTTGAAAGACTTGGGAAAGTGCTTTCAGCTTCTTCGTCGCTTCCAGATGCGGCTCAACCCCAGCAAATGCGCGTTTGGTGTGACGGCGGGGAAGTTCTTGGGTTTCATGGTAACCCATCGAGGAATCGAGGCCAACCCTGAGAAGATCAAGGCATTGGAGGACATGTCGCCGCCTCGCTCTGTCAAGGAAGTGCAACGCCTGAATGGGAGGATCGCCGCACTGTCCCGCTTCCTGTCAAGGACGGGGGACAAATACCTCCATTTCTTCAAAATTCTCCGGGGAGCGCGCCACACTGGGTTCCAGTGGACGAACGAGTGCCAAACGGCTTTCGAACTCCTCAAACAGTACCTGGCCTCGCCGCCGCTTCTCTCAAAGCCAATCCCCGGGGAAGCCCTGTTCCTGTACCTCGCAGTTTCCCCTACGGCCCTCAGTTCAGTTCTCGTGAAGGATGAAGGAGGAGTGCAACGGCCAATCTACTACCTCAGCAAGGTCCTCACCGATACCGAAACCAGGTACCCGGCGGCAGAAAAAACAGCCCTAGCGCTCGTCTTCTCGGCGCGAAAGCTTCGACCCTATTTCCAGGCACACACAGTGAAAGTACTAACTCAGCTCCCGCTGCGAGCGATCCTCCAAAAGCCAGAAGTCTCGGGGAGACTTGTGAAGTGGGCAGTAGAGCTCGGCGAATTCGACATCCAATTCTTGCCCCGGCCGGATATCAAATCACAAGTGCTCGCTGATTTTGTTGTAGAATACACCATCCCACCGGAAGCAACTCCTGCCAAAGATGTCGCCACATCCCGTTGGACTCTCTACGTCGACGGCGCCTCAGGAGCTGAAGGAGCTGGAGCAGGGCTCCTCCTCATAAGCCCCGACAAAATTACTCTGGAATATGGCCTCAGACTGAAGTTTCCAGCAACCAACAACGTCGCGGAGTACGAGGCTTTGATCGCCGGCCTCCGGCTCGCCATCGATTGTAAGGTAGAGAGCCTGACAATTCACGCTGACTCCCAGCTTGTAGTCTCACAGGTTGAGGGAGATTATGAGGCCAAGAATGACCAGATGGCACATTACCTCACATGCGTAAAGTCACTCCTTCAGAGAATCCCGTCATACCAAATCCTTCACGTGCCCCGGGAGCAGAATTCTAGAGCGTACGCGCTCTCCAAGTTAGCAACATCACCATCCAGCTATCAGTCGCGAAGACGTCGCGTGGAAGAGATCATGGCCCCAAGTATCCCAGGGCCGTGGGAGATTGCAGCCATCAATGAGGAAGAACCTTCTTGGATGACCCCTCTACGAGCTTACCTCGAGCAGGGACACCTCCCCGAGGATCGCCTGGAGGCACGCAGATTACGAATGCGAGCAGCATCGTTCACCATCATAGACGGGGAACTCTACAAGCGGGCATTCTCAGGGCCCTACCTAAAGTGCTTACCGGCCAGCGAAGCGGACTACGCCTTAAGATAAGTACACGGAGGGGTCTGCGGAGAGCACCTGGGAGGAAAGGCCCTAGCCCAGAAAATCTTGCGCCAAGGTTTCTATTGGCCAACAATAAAGAAGGACGCGGCGGAGCTCGTTCAAAAGTGCAGGAGCTGTCAGCTCCATGCAAATGTACCTCACCAGCCCCCAGTCGCGCTCACCGCACTCCAGAGTGCATGGCCCTTCGCACAGTGGGGGATTGATCTCCTCGGCCCTCTACCACTGGCATCGGGGCAGAGAAAATTCATCATCCTAGCAATCGACTACTTCACCAAGTGGGTGGAAGCTGAGCCCCTGGCAAAGATCACGGAGGAGAATGCTAAGCAGTTCGTCTGGAAGAACATTATCTGCCGCTTTGGAATCCCAGCAGCTATCATCGCCGACAATGGCACCCAGTTTACCGGGAAATCATTCACCAAAATGTGCGATGACCTAAAGATCAATCTTCGCCACATCGCCGTAGCACATCCACAGACAAATGGGCAGGTAGAAGTCACCAACCGCACCATCCTCAAAGGGCTAAAGACGCGTCTTGAAGAAGCCGGGGGGCAGTGGGTAGATGCGCTCCCAAACGTACTGTGGGCATACCGCACGACGGAAAGGACTCCAACAGGAGAGACCCCATACAACCTCTGCTACGGGACCGAAGCCGTCATTCCCGTCGACATCGGAGTACCAAGCATCCGGGTGCTGACTTTCGATCCCAGCAGAAATGACGAACTACTCCGCCAAAATCTTGACTTAATCTCCGAAACTCGAGACCACGCCGCCCAGCGCATCGCCATCTACCAAAGGCGTGTGGCCCGGCTCTATGACAGAAGGGTGAAGCCCCGACCAATCAACGTCGGAGATCTTGTCTTACGCAGCATTGAAGCAGCCGGGAAAGGTCCACAGAAAGACAAACTCTCACCAGCATGGGAGGGACCTTATGTGGTCACCGCAACCGTGAAACCAGGAACCTTCAAGCTCAGAACGGCGGAAGGAAAGACGCTCCCACGCACCTGGAACGCACAGAATCTGCGCCGCTTTTACCAGTGATTTTAGTTCATTTTATCATGTAAAAGTCACGAGCCTAAACTCACGCAAACTATCCTACTACCCTCTTATGTACAAGATGGGCGCAAGCTATTTTACTACAATTTCATGTGCAGGCAGCGAATCTCGATTCACGAAAATCGCTTCTCATCGACCAATGCAGCTCAAAAGACCACCTCGCCTCAGCGTTGCTTGGGCACATGGCCTCAACGTTGCTTGGGCACCTCGCCTCAGCGTTGCTTGGGCTCATAGCCTCAACGTTGCTTGGGCACCTCGCCTCAGCGTTGCTTGGGCACATGGCCTCAACGTTGCTTGGGCACCTCGCCTCAGCGTTGCTTGGGCTCATAGCCTCAACGTTGCTTGGGCACCTCGCCTCAGCGTTGCTTGGGCACATGGCCTCAACGCTACTTGGGCACCTCGCCTCAGCGTTGCTTGGGCACAT
This sequence comes from Dactylorhiza incarnata, assembly GCA_033032865.1. Lineage (NCBI taxonomy): Eukaryota > Viridiplantae > Streptophyta > Magnoliopsida > Asparagales > Orchidaceae > Dactylorhiza > Dactylorhiza incarnata. Next base: position 1,673,990 of record JAWHQI010000192.1, on the reverse strand, counting down.
GGCCTCAACGTTGCTTGGGCACCTCGCCTCAGCGTTGCTTGGGCACCTTGCCTCAACGTTGCTTGGGCACCGTAGGGGCCTGCCCCCCTTACGGCAAAGCCGCGAGCCAGACTCGTGCAAAAAGCCGCGAGCCAGACTCGTGCACCGTAGGGGCCTGCCCCCCTTACGTTTACCCCCGGTTCGAATATAAACATTCACCGGCCAAGCCGCGAGCCAGACTCGTGCAAAAAGCCGCGAGCCAGACTCGTGCAAAAAGCCGCGAGCCAGACTCGTGCACCGTAAGGGCCTGCCCCCCCTTACGTTTACCCCCGGTTCGAATATAAACATTCACCGGCCAAGCCGCGGGCCAGACCCGTGCACTTATTTTATAAAAGCCGCGGGCCAGACCCGTGCACCTATTTCATAAAAACCGCGAGCGCGAGTCCGCGCAAATTCATCTGTGACTTTAAAAATAATCAAACCACGCAGATGCCAAACAACCAGATCAATAAGATCGAACAGATAAACAAGTATGACGAATACAATAAAAGGGGATACAATCACATCCGACAAACACAGCTACAAGCAGCTAAAGAAATCACTCATCGTCAGGGCTGTGATCCTCCTCCTCTGACAGGTCATCAAAGCCAAGGCCACTAACATCATAGCCCCGCTTTCGGGATACCATCCAGAGAGCCTTTGACGCTCCCTGTCGAAGGGCAAGCTCTCGTGAATCCTCCAGATGAGGCTCCACCTCCTGAGTCCAGATCATATCCCGGACTTCCTCGGAAATCAAGGAGCGGTCCCTCAAGTAGTCAATCGACTCCAGATACTCGGCCAAGCCAGCCGCCTTCAGCTCGGTCTCCCGCTCCGCGGAAGAAAGACGCGCTATCTCAGCCCGACACTGCTCCAGCTCTGCATCCCGACACACTACGTCGCCACGGGCTGCCTCTAAGGATCGCAAGGCCTCCTCCAACGCCGCCTTCTCCGCACCGAGACCGGACCTGGTCCTCTCCAGCTCTTCCTGCATCTCCGAGCCAATCCGCCTGAAGCGCGAGATGTCGCGATCCCGCCGTCTCTCCGCCTCCACAAGGGCGCTCCTCGCCTCCCGAAACTCACCCTGGATGGACATAAACCCGTCCTTCAAGCTCACGTAATGGTTATTCCATATATGCGCAATCGATGCCTGGGTCTCCATCTGCAAGAGAAAATGTATAAGTCAGAACCACAACCTCAGAATGACGTCATGCAAGGGGAAGAAAAAATCCGGCTTACCGCCTGGCTCATGGCCTCCAGAGAGGAAGAGACCCTCTTCCCTTCCGACACCTTTCGAGCTGTGCCTCGCTCCGGAGAGGCCTGGGGGGCAGAAGATCCCAGGACCTCGACCTCCTCATCAACCGGCTCGCCGTCAGCACCAGATGCACAAGGAGCCGCCTCCTCCTGAGGAGCATCCTGTACCAGTGAAGGAGCAGGACCTGGCTCCTCCAGACCTTTAAAAACCAACTTCCTCTTTCTGTCTCGAACAAGAGGAACAACAGCGGCACGACCAGCATCAACAGACAGCCCGCATAAAAGCAGGCGCTTCTCGTCTACGAACAGAGAAATACTGTGCAGAATATTCCCCAGCTCTCGAGCATCTGAAAATCCGAGAACGGGAGAAAACTCCCGCTCACACCCTTTGAGGCGCCGACAGCGATCCGGTAAAGAGTTCCACACCTCCGGTAGTCCCTCCGTGTTCCTAACATAGCCGAATAAAGTATTCCCGTGACGGCGATCCACCCGGGTCTCGAACTCCAGCCATCTCTTGTTGCTAAAGACTTCAATACGACCCCCGAGATCAACCCGCACTTCACACCATTCCTTGAAAAGGCCCAAGGAGAACTTCGCACCGTGCTCTCGGAAGAAGGCGATCAACCCCATTATCCGCACCGTCCCCTGAGGCGTAAACTGTGACACTGGGACGCCGCAAAATTTCAAGATCTCGGTCACCTCCTCGCACGCCGGAAGGCGAAAGCCGCTCCGAAGCGACGACTCGCAAAGGGTCATCCAGCCCCGAGGCGGATTCTACACTCGCTCTTCAGGACCTGGGATCCGAATCTCCAACCCGGGGGGCAGGTTGAAACGCCTCCTCCATATGGCAACATGATCGAGAGTGAGACTCGAGGCCAGTCGCATTGGGCGACTTTGCCCGCCACGCCGATAAGCCTGAAAGAAAAGGAAAAATCGTTAGTACAAATCACGGACAAGCATAAGAGAAGTCCGCCCGCGGAACTAACCGCCGAGCAAACCTCGCATGCAGGTAAGCCCCAAGAACAACACACGCAAGCGCGCGGGTGCACCCTGCCGCGCGCGCGCACAGGCACGCAAGCGGTCTGCCGCGCGCGAGCGCGCGCGCCCTGCCGCGCGAGCAGGCGCGCGCTCTGCCGCGCGCGAGCGCGCGAGCAGGCGCGCGCTCTGCCGCGCGCGAGCGCGCGAGCAGGCGCGCGCTCTGCCGCGCGCGAGCGCGCGAGCAGGCGCGCGCTCTGCCGCGCGCGAGCGCGCGAGCAGGCGCGCGCTCTGCCGCGCGCGAGCGCGCGAGCACGCGCGCGCTCTGCCGCGCGCACGCGCGCGCTCTGCCGCGCGCGAGCACGCGCGCCCTGCCGCGCGAGCACGCGCACGCTCTGCCGCGCGCGAGCGCGCACGAGCACGCGCGCGCGCAGGCGCGCGCACGCTCTGCCGCGCGCGAGCGCGCACGAGCACGCGCGCGCGCCCAGGCGCACGCGAGCGCGCGCCCTGCCGCGCGCGCGCCCTGCCTCGCGGGCGCACGCCCGATCGCGCGAGCCCGCGCGAGTGTGACCTGCGCGCAGCTCTCCGCGCGCGCACGCGGCGACCCCGCGCGCGCGAGTGTCGCCCTTCCCCTCCGTGCGACTCTCCGCACCTCTAGCACGCTGTCCGCCCGCCTTTTTGGGAACCAAACCATTGGACTCCGTACTCACCTTGGCACCACCGTCACCATCGCCACCGCCAACCTCCACGCTAGAATTCACCCCGGCCATCGCTCACAAATGCAAGTTTTAGGGGGAAATCCAATTGCTCTCCGTGTGCTCCAAACAAATGGATTTGGGGGGCAAATGATGGGTTCCCCCTCTATATATGGAGAAATCTGTAACCACCGCACACCGGATCCCGTTCCCGCACATCGGATCCCATTACGGCGCGGCGGATCCCGAAACCACCGCACGCCGGATCCCACCTTCGCACACTAGATCCCACTCCCGCGCGGCGGATCCAAACCACCGCGCACCGATCCAAACCACCTCGCCCGGGATCCCAACCGCCCCGCGCGGGATCGCAATCACCAACAACCGCCGACGGCCAACCGCCACCAACCGCCGCCGGCCGGCCACCACCGGCCGACCACCGCCGCCGGCCGGCCACCACCGGCCGGCCACCGGCGGCCGGCAACCGCCACCGGCCGCCCGCCGCCAACCACCGGCCGGCCACCGCCGGCCGGCCGGCCGCCGCCGCCGGCCGCCGCCGGCCGCCCGCCGCCCGCCGCCCGCCGCCGGCCGGCCGCCGCCCGCCGCCGGCCGCCCGCCGCCCGCCGCCCGCCGGCCGCCTCCCGCCGTCGGCCGTCCGCCTCCCGCCGCAGGCCGGCCGCCGCCCGCCGCAGGCCGGCCGCCGCCCGCCGCCGGCCGGCCGCCGCCGGCCGCCGGCCGCCGCCGGCCGGCCGCCGCCGGCCGACCGCCGCCGGCCGACCGCCACCGGCCGGCCGACCGCCGGCCGCCGCCGCCGACCGCCGCCCCCTTCATGGCCGGCGGCCATGGCCGGCCACCCATGGCCAACCATCGCCGTCGCCGCCCTTCACCCTCCTCCGTCGGATCCCACCGAGTCCCTCGCGGCCCTCCGATCATCTCGCGCGATCACGACCCTTCAATCGTCGCCAACGATCTCGACCCTCCATTTGGTGGTTATCCGCATAACCACCGTAACTTCCACCTTCCAAGCCTATAAATAGACCCCCAAGGGTCTTCATTTGGATTCACTCTCTCATTCAGGCCCAGACTCTCTCTCTCTTCGTTTCTTCCTCAGAGCTTCTCTCTCTACATTCCGCCACTCCGCCACTTCGTTTTTACTAACTGACAGGTTTCTCCTGCGAACGCCGCTCACCTGAGAAGAAGTGCTGCGCCATCTCTCAGGCGAGCACCCCAAGCCCGAACAGCAAAGTCAAAGTGCTCCGCGAAGTGCACTCCTAGCAAGCGCGCAGCCGTACCAGACACGCAGCAAGGCGGTCGACTCCTAAGTGGTGGCCTGTCACCCACGGAGCTCTCTCTCTCTCTCTCTCCCACAATTGTAACGAGGCGCGGCCTGTCGCCCTCGCATTCTCCAAAAAGGCATTGTAACAGTCTGAGATAGTGGATTTCGGCCAGCACCGCCCTGGCCACGTGGTTTTTCACCCTTTGGAGGGTTTTCCACGCTAAAGTTCTGTGTGTATCATTTTCAGCATTTACTCTCTGCAATATTCTGACTGTGTGCGCGCTCGACCGCCCGGGCTAAGACGGACCGAGTTGAAACCGGTCTACCGAGGGCGTTGAGAAGCCGCAACAGTTCTCATAAAATATTGATTAAATTTATCAATAATTCATTTTGTTATAGCACAAAATGAAGAAACAAGCCAACTTGAAGATATTAATATAGAATTTGAATTAAAATTAGCTATAATATCTTAGATATCAAACACATAACAGACATGATTGCAGGTTCTGCCTGAAACAATATATTAGACATATGAGATGTCGCATATGACATGTGAGATTTCGTAATGGATATTTGGGATATCATTATTGATATCTAAGATTTCTTATTTAAGCATTTAAGCTCATGGAGTCTTCGTTTAGGGTTTTAACGGAATGAACTCTAGAAGAGAATAGCGAGGAGCACGATGATGTCGTAATGCTATCTTAATGTAGAGGAAATGCAGGTCCAAAAGTCATAGTGCTACCTTAATGTAGAGGAAATGCAGGACCAAGAGCTTCATGTTGGCCGGTAAAGGAGAATAAGTTGACGATGAATATAATTTTTTTTTTTGCAAACGGTAACACTCGATAAGTTGGCGCTAGATATCTAAGATGTCGAGTGGGCCTGGTGGGTGGGGAAAAAGAAAGACCCGAGAAAAACCCTACATTTTCAAATAAATACATATTTAAATAAAGGCGCTGTCATGGGCAGGGGCGAAACTAGGATTTCAATACAGCTCGAGCACAATTTAAAAAAAATGAACACAATGCCTCAACCTTGGATCAACAGATAAAGTGGGAAGACACGAATTAGGAAGACAGGAAGAAGCTGGAATCACGGAATGACGGAAGAAAGCTGGAATGAATTAGGAAGACAGGAATACGAATTTTAATCGAATCTTCAAAAATCGAATCATGAATTATTCACGAACTATACTAATTATGAGCATCCCTAATTCTGAGTGCGGATAGCCAGCCATATTGAGTTGTCGCTAACGTTCCCCTTATTGTTATTATTTTCTCGCATGCGAAGTTACTGTTACATGCCTTCCAAGAAAATCTTGAGCTCAGCAGCTGACGGCCCATCATCGGCGGCAGCTTCCGCCGCTTTCTTCTTCCACTCCGCCGCACTCTTTCTTATTTCCCTCCCCCTGTCCCCCTCTCCCATCACCGTTCCAATGCATCGTCCCAGCTCCACCGCCTCCACCACCCCGTCCTCCCCTGCATTCGGCCTCACCCCAATCCCCCACACCATCTCCGCCAACGCAGCGTTGGTGGTCTGATCAATCCGCTCCGGCAGCATCACCATCGGAACCCCGCTCATCATCGCCTCCGTCATTGAATTCCACCCGCAGTGCGTTACGAAGCACCCCACCGCGCTGTGACTCAAAACCTTCACCTGCCGGCACCACTCCACCACCATCCCCTGTCCCTCCGCCGCCGACGCCCTGCTTCTGCCGTCGTTCCTCTGCACCCAAAGGTACGGTCTTCCGCTCTCCTTTAACCCCCGCGCCATCTCCTCCACCTGCCTCGCCGCCGGTCGCGCAATGCTTCCGAACGCCACGTACACCACCGACCCCTTTTCCTGCGCATCCAGCCACTCAATATAACCTTCCCCGTCCTCCTCCGCCGATTCCTCTCCGGCCACCGGCCCAACCGCGGTCAACTTCACATCGCTCACCCCCTCCATCACCGCCGCCTCTAGCTCACGGAAAGTGTTCACAAGCACTCTCTGTTTTTCCCCTGACTTGCCAAGCTCCACAAATATCTCCTCTATGGCGGGTCGATAAGGGTTGGATTCTGCGATTAGTGTCGGAAGTTCCTCCGCTCGCAATCGCGGAAGGCCTGGCAACTCTATAAATTGGGAGGATAAGTCCGGCCGGTGGCGGAAATTGTGGTAACAGATGGCGAAGATAGCGGCGGCTTGGGGCCAATATAAGACGGACGGCACAGAGAGATCACGTGCAAGGTCTACTGCGCACGTGATGGTCAAGGTGTAGACGACACAGGTCACCGGGCGTCCGCGCGCCGCCAGGGCGTGAGCGAGGGCGGAGAGGGTGCGGTAGCCGACGGATTTGAGGTGGGTGACGAAGAGGTCGGCGGGGCCATCTTGAAAGTCGAAGCCGGCGTCAAAGCCGTCGGAGTAGGGGGCATACGAGATGATGCCGGAGCCTTCTGGGTTGAGGGGAAGCTCTTGGGTGGCGTCGTCGGGCTCGCCGGCGTCTGTCGTGGAGGCGGGAAAGAGGCGTCGGTGTAAGGAGAGGGGAGTGGCGATGGTAACGCGGGCGCCAGCGAGGCTGGCGAGGCGGCGGGCAAGGTGGCGGATTGGATTGATTTGGCCTTGGGCGGCGAGGCTGACCATTAAGAAGTGGGTGGCAGACATCGTTGGCGGAGGGATTTACGAGAGGGAGCGGCGGAGGGAAATGAACCAACTGTTGTATCGCTCGGGCCGTTTTTATAATGAACCCGCCAGACCGGACCCAGACAGACCGGTCTTGGTTCTGGTCTAACTTGGCTACCCGCTGCTGCCAAATGGCAGCAACTGCTGCCGTTTGGCCGCCCAAAGCTGAGCTGAAGCGCGCAGCATTTATCTGGCCGCCTAGTAGTTTAACTTTATTGTTTTATGGCAAACCTACTAATTTGGTCGCCCCAAGTTTAGGGTACTTTTTGAAAAAAAATTCAATACTTTTATTTGAGTGAATTTGGTCTCATGAATACTTAAGTTGTGTGAAATCAGTCCCTCCTTCTTTTCCGTCAAATTAATTTAACGGCAAACTGAGGTGGCTAACCCTGAATGGGAAACACGGGAGGTGAGAAGGGAGAGATATTGGTTATGGGCGAGAAAGGTGTACGCGGAGAAGAGGAGGCGGCAATGGTTAGTGTTTGCATTCCTCCATGGAATGATTTGCTGCTGATGAGATGTATTTCAGAACGGCGAATATAAAAGAAGAGCGTGAGGATCCCTTGGCGGAGAAGGAAGATAGCCATGCAGTTGAAGATTCTGTAATAGCAGTAGAGTTGGTAGAGGAAAAAAATGACTGCGAGAAGACCACTGAAGTAGAAACCTCACTAATGGAGGAGAACTTGCAGCTGCTCGATGAAGGAATTAATAGTGCAAGAGAAATTCTTTCGTGTGGATCTCCGCCATGTTATAGATAAATTCGTCGAGAGAAGATCAGGAGAAGGACGAGGTAAGAAACATATCCGACCATTAACAAGAGAAAGAATAAGAGAAAGACGGCGATGATGGTTCACGGAGGTGAAGCAGGGCATGGATGGCCACCTCAGCTTGTCGTTAAATTAATTTGACGGAAAAGGAGGAGGGACTGATTTCACACAACTTAAGTATTTATGGGATCAAATTCGCTCAAATAAAAGTATTGAGATATTTTTCAAAAAGTACCCAAACTTTAGGGACCAAATTAGTAGTTTTGCCTTGTTTTATTTTGGCTTAACTATGAAATCAGTCCCTAAGTTTAAGCTTCTTTAAGATTTCAGTCCCAAACCTTTTTGCTTTTAGATTTCAGTCCCTAACTTTAATAAACTTTATGATTTTGGTCTCACTTAACCCCATATCTAACGGAAATAGCTATTTTAATACCAAAAAATAATATATACGAAAATTGATTTTTAAATAGGCTAAATGGTGGTTAATTTACTTAAAGAATGCACCATATAAACTGATTTCCAAGACTGATATTCATTCAAACATAGCACTTAGAATTTTTTTTTCTTTTTTCTATTGAGCTGAAAGGTTCTATTTCAATACATGATTATAACAGACAAGAATACATTCCACAACACATTCCTTACGAGCTCATCGGAGGAGATGAAGAATACAACTCATTTTAAGAACAGACAAGATTCTAACATTCTACAGCCCATTCCACAGCCAAGAATCTAGCATTATAAAATTCAGTCAACATTCAAAAACATTCCAAAATTCAGCCCTTGTGCAGCCCATTTTAAGAAACTAACATTCTACAATTAGACAAAAATATTCCAAAATGCAGCCCAAAAATTATGCATCCAACTTTCAAAACTTCCACAATTCAACTTAAACATTCAAAAATTCTGTTAACCAATATGCAACCCTTGTGCAGCCACTTTCAACAGGCAAGAACCAATATGCCATTCAACAACCCCATCCAACTTGATTGTGGCCTTCATGCTCCTTAATTCCTGTTTTCAAGAATAACTTTGAATTAGCCAATATATAATAACAAATTTGATATAAAAACGATTTCACATAAAGAAGAGTACTCACTTGCAACTCTTCTTATTATGTCTACGGTTACCACATTTTGAGCACTTAACTGTGCCAAATTTGCGCGATATACTAGTTTGACTCTTTTCTTCGTCAGCTTCCATGTGTCCTTTTTTTTGGGTCTACCCGGAGCTCGTCGATGAATAGGTGGAAGAATCTGAGTATCTCCTTTATTCCCCAAAAAATTTGGTCCATTGGTTGGCCAAATACTATGTTTGTAACATAGAGAATAAACCAATTTTTTGAAACAATCGGGCACAAAAAGATCAATATCTACGTTCAAATAATGCATACAACTTATTGAGTGGCGACATGGAAGACCACTAACCCGCCACTTTCCGCAAGAACAATACCAATTATCTAAGTCAACTACAAATTTATCAGGAAGTCGAACCACCTCGAACACCTTGTTGTTACTCCATAGGGGCATCCATCCTCCACTTTGCTTTGCCTCTTCTTCTATTTTCTTGCATATCTTAGGATTAACGTCGTTAGTTTGTTTATCCACTCTTTCCCTAATATCCACCCAACGACGCATCATATAGAGCCGAATATTCTCACACATAGTTAGTATGGGCTTATCTCGCATATCTAATATCACGCGATTAAAAGCCTCGGACATGTTGTTTACCACCACATCACAACGTGGAAGACCACTAAAGGCATGCTTACACCATAGTGTTTTCTCTATACTAATCAGGTGATCATAAGCACCGTGTGAAATTAAATTGATCTCTTGCATTGCTCTAACCCACTCTTCTTCATATGTTGCATTTGAGGCTCTCCATAACAAGCCTTTTAAATTTTTACTTGGATATTTCTTCCTAAAGTTGTTGTAGAGATGCCGCACACAGAAACGATGATCCACAGAAGGTAGTAACTCCTTGAATGTTTGAACTAATCCCTACAATATAAAATTGAAGTTATAATATAATGTATGCAATTGTATGTAAAAAGTTTTAGAATTTGATAGAAGTAAATGAAAACCTTTTGTTGATCTGAAATATAGGTAATACCAACATGCCCAATATCTCTTATTAAATTTGATAAGAACCAAGTCCAAGAGTCTTTATTCTCAACTTCTACCACGGCATAAGCAATAGGAAGCATCTGGTATCACCTATAAAACTGCCGTGGTAGAAGTTGAGAATCAGTCCCTAAGTCAATAATTGTCCACCATATGGGCCTTTCAAGAAACAACCATCTAATCCAACAAACGGCCGGCAACATTTAAATGACTCACGACATCCCGAAAGACATCTGGTATTATCAACTTTTATTTTGGCATAAGCAATAGGAAGCATCTGGTATTATCAACTTCTACCACGGCATAAGCAATAGGAAGCATTTGGTATTATCTCTTAAAGTATATAAAACTTAGGGACTGATTTCATAGTTTAGCCTTTTATTTTGGCTAAATGCTAATTTCAGTTAATAAGTCTTTTGAAGAAATCAGTCTCAAACCGTTTTTACTTTAGGATTTCAGTCTTTAACTTTTATTAATTTTATGATTTCGGTCTCATTTAACACCTATATAATAGTAGTTGTTCTTAAATACTGAAAATAATATATCTTCAAACTAATTTTTAAATATAATGTTTTATTAAGAAGATTAACAGACATTTATTTAAACAAAGCAAGGAGGAGATACATAAGCGACTAATAAAATTTGTAACTAAGCTTGGAACAAAACCTAGACTAAATCATAGCAAAGAATCCTAAACTAACTAAACCTGGAACCAAATTGTACCATCGAAATTAAACCCGGAACAAAATCAATGTAACTAAACCCGAAAAAAAAAACTAGAACAAAATCTGGAGTAAAACCTAGAATAAAATCTAGAACAAAATCATTGAAATTAAACCTGGAACAAAATCTGGAACTTAAACCTGAAAATTAAACTTGGAATTAAATCTGGAACAAAACTTAGAACAAATCTGGAATATACCTCTTGGAATCGTCGTCCCGGAGTAGTCGTCGTGGAGTAATGGAGTAGAGTTGTGGCCGGATAAATCACCCTGGAGGACTCGCCGCGGATATCTCGCCCCCTTAGAATCGCCGGCCCGGAGTAGTCGTCGTGGAGTAATGGCGTGGGGTTGTCGTCCGAGTAATCGACCTGGAGGACTCGCCATGGATATCTCGTTGTATGGTCGCGTGGAAGGAAGAAAAGAACGCATGGGAGGAAAAAATAATAAGGGTTTTTTCAAAAGAAAACTTTTGGGACTGAAAATTTATAAGGAGTATAAGTTAGGGACTTGTTGAAACTATTACTTGGTCTCTCGTGGAGTTCGGGGTCCAAAAAAGGGGTGACCTCACACTTTCTTCTCTCAAGGGAGAGCGCTAGGCTGAAGGATTAGGGAACTATGAACAGGACCGAGGGCTCAGCGAGGAGGTCCCACCATACACCCGAAAGATCTTAGAGCGCTTCCCCTCCCAAGCCAATGCTGAGCTTGGAGTACCTTTGGAGGCACTCTTCCCCCACCAAAGAAACTTATGGAGAGAGTAGCCCAAAGAGAGTGCTGCCCCAAATGGTGCCCCATTGGTTCTATTAATAGATTTCCGAGATTGGTCTGCCAATAACCAGATTCTGGCCTAAGAGATTACAAAAATACCCCCAGGTTTGACCTGCTAACAGCCAAATCCCGCTATTCCGAGATGCTAAACGCAGACCCCTTCCTGGAGCTGGGCGAGAGGGGGCAGGCCGCCTCCTCTCTCGCCCTCTACCTTGGGCTGGGCGAGAGGGGCAAGCTGCCTCCTCTCTCGCCCCCTACCTCGGGCTGGGCAAGAGGGGTAAGCCGCCTCCTCTCTCGCCCCTACCTCGGGATGGGCGAGAGGGGCAAGTCGCCACCTCTCTCGCCCCCTACCTCGGGCTGGGCGAGAGGGGCAAGCCGCCTCCTCTCTCGCCCCTACCTTGGGGCTCGGCGAGAGGGGCAAGCCACCTCCTCTCTTGCCCCCTACCTCAGGCTGGGCTAGAGGGGCAAGACGCCTCCTCTCTTGCCCCCTACCTCGGGTTGGGCGAGAGGGGCAAGCTGCCTCCTCTCTCGCCCCATACCTTGGGCTGGGCGAGAGGGGCACGCCGCCTCCTCTCTCGCCCCCTACCTTGGGCTGGGCGAGAGGGGAACGCCGCCTTCTCTCTCGCCCCCTACCTTGGGCTGGGCGAGAGGGGCACGCCGCCTCCTCTCTCGCCCCTACCTCCTCTCTCGCCCCTACCTCGGGCTGGGCGAGAGGGGCAAGCCGCCTCCTCTCTCGCCCCCTACCTCGGGCTGGGCGAGAGGGGCAAGCCGCCTCCTCTCTCGCCCCCTACCTCGGGCTGGGCGAGAGGGGCAAGCCGCCTCCTCTCTCACCCCCTACCTCGGGCTGGGCGAGAGGGGCAAGCCACCTCCTCTCTCGCCCCCTACCTCGGGCTGGGGAGAGGGGCAAGCCTCCTCCTCTCTCGCCCCCTACCTCGGGCTGGGGAGAGGGGCAAACCTCCTCCTCTCTCGCCCCCTACCTCGGGCTGGGCGAGAGGGGCAAGCCGCCGCCTCTCTCGCCCCCTACCTCGGGCTCGGCGAGAGGGGCAAGCCGCCTCCTCTCTCGCCCCCCTACCTTGGGGCTCGGCTAACGGGAGGCCGGCTGCCTCCCCGCTCGCCCCCTCTCCCTCTTGGGGCTCGGCGAGCGGGAGGCCGGCTGCCTCCCTACTCGCCCCCTCTCCTTCATGGGGATCGGCGAGCGGGAGGCCGGCTGCCTCCCCGCTCGCCCCCCTTTTGGGGTCAGGCGAGTGGGAGGGATTGACTGCCTCCCCACTCGCCCCTCTTCTGGAGTAACCTGGGGATGCGCTCCTCGGACTTGAGCCAGTCCAAAGGCTCCCCCTCTTGCCTGGGGCAGTGCCTCTTTAAAATATTGAGCCTAATGACATCTTGGGCCTCGGGGACCCACTCAACAAATACAGGGTTGTACATGATTGATTTCACCTTTTTGCCTTTTATTTTGTATAGATTAATATATATGAGTTGCAGACTTACAGTAAGTAAATCGCTTTTAAGAAGTAATAGAAAGCGATATATGTAAAAAGCCTTAACTATTGTGAGATTTCTTTTAATAAGATTATTTTATGTCCATTTTTATGCTCAAGAGCATGATCGTTCTGCCACTCCGCGGTGTTTTTGCTCTGGCCATAAAATATGGTTTGATATGACGGCAGTTATGATTATCACAAACAAAAACTAATTTTGAACGTAAAAAAAGTTGGAGTTCATTGGGCGAGGTCGGGCATTCACAAACGACGGTTCATAACTATGGTGTTCACGATTGGCAGAGTCGTGCCAAACAGAGATCAATTTCGATCTCCGTGGAGATCAACCCGGAGTCCGAGATGCGGACGCCAAAATTTCGCCTTTGTAATCCTGCACCACTACTAACAGAGGCACGTGGCTCCAAATTATCGACTCATCACTTATCATGATATATAACAGCAGATCATGATTATAGACAAAAAACATATAAAAAATCGCGAGACATCAACCTTCTCTTTGAATAATAGCATCTTGCACTACTGGAATTTTTCCACTCCCATACTCTCTTCTTCTGGTTCGTCTCCGCGGATTTGGGTGCAGATTTGATGGCAAGCATTTGGTCTATGAATGAAAGATAATTTTGAATCAGCATTGTTTTCGAATAAAAAGCAAGTAATGCAACTATGAATCTCATGGATAGTTCGATCCTGACTCATGATGAACGTTGGTGGCATGCTTAGCACATGCAAGTCAGACGGGAAGTGATGTTTCCAATGGCGGACGGGTGAGTAACACGTAAGAACTTGCCCTTTGGAAAGGAACAACAACTGGAAACGGTTGCTAATGTTAGGATATTTAGTTGATATATCTGCACGTGTCAGGACCAACTCGGAACGACCAAATGAGTTTCGTGTCACTAGGGTTTAATGGTTCTACGCTGGAGATACTATATAAGGTCATTCCACATCGATGAGCCTTAGTGGACTATCTTTAGCGTAGCCGTAATATTCTCAAGATAGGGATTTAGGTTTTCCGCTCCCGGCCGTTTCACTCCCCCGTGATTTTTTGTGATTTCTTCCACTCCGTTTTTAGTCGCCGTTTGCAATCCAGATCAACAGATTGATGCATGGTTGTCTAGATCCAGATCCAAAGTCGTCGGAAGTTCGCTGCTTGCATTTTCCGCTCGCGTGTTTCCCTGCTGGCGATTTGGTGTTGAGTTCCTGTGTGTGTGTTGTTTCCTTGTCGTCGTCGTTTGCTAGTCCAAATCGTTAGCCCTGATCGCGAGGTCTGCTGCATCCAGATTGTGTAGAGGTTTGCTGCCGTTTTTCTTATCCAAATCCAGATCTAGGAGATCTGGTAGCGCGCAGCTTCGCCATCATTTTTGCGCAGATTCGCTGCTGCTGTTGCGCAGATCCACCGCCGATGTTCCCCGTCGCCAGTGGATCGATCGGTAAAATCCAGAAATCTCATTCTTGTTCGTGGAAAATTTCATGTCGCCGCAAATTTTTTGATCCAGATCCAGCGAGATCTGGAAGAAGGTTCCAATCCTGTTGCAAGATCTGGGTGTTCTGCTCTCGTGGATCTATATTGAGAGGAGGAGTTCTAGTAGATCCCAGTTCTTTTCAGCAATTTCCTTGCCGAATCTTGCTTGAATTCCTGTACATCAGTGAGATCATTCAAGTGTTCATGTTATAGCACTGGTTGGAATCTGGAGCCAGCTTCCTGGTTGTTTTGCTGACCAGATCTACCTTCGGAGACTGTGTTCTCAGTCGCTTGGAGGAGCAAATAATTTTTTCTGGATTGAATTTGAATTTCACTTGTCGTCTACGTGCGAATCAGGTGATTTCGTTCTAGTTTTCTGTTCAAACTAATTTAAGATGTCAAGTTTAGTCCGAATGAAAGGACAAGCGTTGATCAAGTAAAATACCCGAAGATCATTGGAAGTCTCATATATACCACAAGTTGCACTAGACCAGACATTGCCTTCTCTGTAGGCATGCTGAGTCATTTTACCAGTAGTCCAGGCAAAGAGCATTGTGATACCTTAGACCGGCTGATGAGGTACCTCAAAGGTACTAAAGATCACACTTTGTGTTACACTGGTTACCCTCCTACTTTGGATGGATACTCTGATGCCTCCTGGTGTTCAGAAGTTGAAAATTGCAAGTCCACTAGTGGATTTATATTCATCTTGGGTGGAGCTGTTGTTACTTGGAAATCTAAAAGACAGACTTGGATAGCTCTGTCGTCTATGGAAAACAGGTTTTTTGCCTTAGCTTCAACTGATGAAGAGGCGGACTGGATAATGAATTTGATTTTAGACATTCCCTTGTCTAGACTACAAGTCAATACTTTAAGCTTGTACTGTGATAATCATGCGACGGTCCAAGTTGTTAAGCCTGTACACACTAAGGCTTCGTTTGGGGGACTTATTTTCACCGGTCAAGCGGTTACAACCGCATGAACCGGACCTTGATTAAGGTCCGATTCATGCGGTTGTAACCGCTTGACCGGTGAAAATAAGTCCCCCCAAACGGAGCCTAAGAGATGACATGTACGACTGAGACACATACTTTTGAATTATCTGAAAGAACATGACATTATCACTTTGATCGATGTGCAATCGAAGGATAATCTAGCTGATCCATTGACGAAAGGAATGCCCAAAGATGATCAATCAAAATAGTGGGGGAAATGAGACTCAAGGCGATTTCAGATCTGCCTTAGTTCAAGGTTAGATGATTTAGTTCTTCCTTAGTCCAAATGTTTTGATTTCTTCACTTTACTTTATCAAAGCAAGCATGTTGTGCTCTGCTGATGTTCTTGGTTACTGAGTACGAATCTAGTGAGTTGTTTCATTCCACATTTGATGTTAACAACTTTATCGATATTTATCTTCCTTAACTTGGAGAGTGTTATTCCACATTTGATAACACGATTTGACTTGTTTTGGACTTTCTCCTGTTGATTGGTTCCATTCCATATTTGATGAGTTCTAATTAACTTTAGAAGAACAGTAACCGTGACATTCCATATATGAACACATATATAGTTGTGGTGTCCAGAAGTCTGGAAATTGTTTCGTTTGAAAACAGATAACAGATTCTGAGGTAGAACCTAAAATACTCTAAATAAGTGTCCTCTTAGCTTAATTGAATATCGTGTTCTTATGAGAAGAACTAAATACATGTACATTTTCCAAGGTTGAATTCATTCTGAATGAAGTTCTCTGTTTGGAATTACAGGAGTTGTTGCTTCGGAAGTAAGAAGGGAGGATTCTTCCTGATCCGAAGATCTTCCGGGCACTGATGGGGAGTCATATCTACCTGACTATCAAGAGGTCTGACATCGCTTTTGCCATCGTCCGAGTTAGTCGGTACATTCAGGAGCCGCGGAAGACTCATCTGGAGGCAGCTAAGGGGATACTGAAGTATATGAAAGGAACCCTTGAGATGGGGTTGCTCTATGGATGGAGGACTGACTTCAAGCTGCATGGTTACACAGATGCATATTACGCAGGTGACGCTGATGACCGCAAGTCGACATCAGGTTACATATTCATGTGTGAAGCCACTGTCATCTCATGGTGTAGCAAGAAGCAGGACTCCATTTCCCTTTCCACCACTGTGGCTGAGTACAAAGCGTCGTCCTTATCAGCTCAGGAGTGTGTCTGGCTGAGGAGGCTGGTGGAAGATGTGGATGAGAAGGTTAGCGGATCTACTGTGCTGCGTGGCGACAATGAGAGTGCTCTGAAGCTGGCAACCAACCCAGTTTGTCACGCAAGGACAAAACACATAGAGATCGAGCACCACTTCATCAGAGAGAAGGTGTTGGGTGGCTCGCTTGCGGTGGAGCACGTGCGGAGGGAAGAGAACCTGGCGGACATATTCACCAAGTCCCTATCTGCGGGGCCATTCAAGAAGCTTCGCGCTTGCCTTGGTGTTGTCCCTGAAGCTCACTTCAAGGTGGAGTGTTGAAGTTGAAGTGAGTCTAGGGGGCGAGTGGAAGTTGTGTGAGGGGCGAGTGGAAGGTGTGTGCTGGGAAAGTGGAAGGTGTATGCTGGGCGAGTGATGTGTGGGGGGCGAGTGCATGAAGTAGGCGTGTCCTGTGTGCTGGGCGAGTGCCCCCTACCTTTCTCTCCTTATTTGTGTTCTCATATAAATACCCCCCCCCCCCACCTACCTCCCTTAGTGTGTGTGTGGAGAAATAGAGAGTTGATGAGAACTGAGTTGTAGAGAGACATCAAGTTGAGAGAGAGTGGGAGTGTGTCTACACCCCAAGAGAGTCCAACCCCAACCCATACCTCAGTGTGAGGTGGAGAGTCCAAAGTGCACAGTGAAGTGGAGAGTGCAGGGTAGCGAGCGTTGTGAAGGTGGAGAGTGCGTTGCAAGGTCAACTGCACTGAGTGGAGAAGCGGACCCTGTCCGCGACAAAGTTTTTTCTTTATTTCAGCTGTCATGAATCAAGGTGTATGCACCTTATATTCAGCTTGTCTAGTTGTAATTATTTGCCAAACTATAAAGAGTTTCTTCTTTATCCATTGTTGGTGTCCTTGTGCATGGTGGTAGCTGTACAACCCTCATTCTCCGAGGGTGGACCCATTCAAAGCCAGGTAGGCAAAAGTCAAAGTCAAAAGGTCAACAGAGAAGTCAACAGCTCAAGACACCAAGACAAAGTCGGCCTAGAAGAGTTCGTCGAACACCGAAGCAGTAGAAGACCTGGGCGAGTATTGACCCGGCATGTGCGAGCATCACCCAATACTCGCCAGATGGGCGACTATGGTTTAATGCTCGCCGAGTATCCCATAGTCGCCAGGCAGGGGTTGGGCTATAAACCCCTCTACCCCTTGGTTTTCCTATAAATAGGACCACAGAGGTACTTGGATTGGCACTGAAACTTGAGCTCTTGAAACCCAGCTCTTGCATTCTGGAACCTGTCGCACTTGGCCGCTAGTCCAGTTCATAGCCAAGTCGGTGCCTTCCTCGTACCCTGCTCGGCCTTTTTTGGTTGTGGAGGGGAAGTCTCTTCTGAGCTTCTGGGTACGTGGTGGGACCTCCCTGCCGTGGCACCTGGGGTCCTGTTTGTTGCTCTTCTAGCTTCCTCATAGTTGCCCGCCAAGCCATCTCTTCGAGCCGCTTGGTAAGTAGTCTCCGACTGCATTAGTCTGAATTTTGGAGCCGGGATTTTCCAGGCTTCAACACTTTGGTGTGGTGAGCGTGGACCGTAGCCAGAGAAAGAAAGCTTAGTGGGAAGAAAAGATGGTGGTAGTAGGCGACCAGGAGGAGGTTGTCGACAACTCGGTCGGCGGTGGCGGGTTCGTGACGTTGGTGACTTTTGAGGAGTTCTCGAGGCGAATGGAAGGAACTCTTCGAGCAGTTCTTCAAACTCATACAGAGGGAACGACGACTTCACCTCATCACCCGATTGTGATCGAAGAAGGTGCTCCCTCCAGGCGAGCAGGGAAGGATCATGTAGAAGAGCCCAAGCAACCAAGGAAGTCGCAGTTCTGCCCGCAAAACTCGCAAGGTGCTGGTGGGGTCCGGTTTCGAAGAGAGGAGGAGCAGGCGAGATATTACGGTGCTCGCCCTTACAACAAGTATGGAGGCGGTGCTCGCCCCTACAACGAGTATGAAGGTGGTGCTCGCCCCTATAGCGAGTATGGAGGGGATACTCGCCAGATGGATGATCGTCGCCAGATTGGGGGGAGGAGTCCCTTATGTGAGGAGATCATCGCCGCGCCAGTACCGGAGGGGTTCAGGGATCCCTCGATGAATTACTACTCGGGGAGGGAGGACCCTATCTAACACATCTAATGGTTCGAGGACGTCGCCTCCATCCGGACCATGTCTGACGCCTTTAAATATAGGCTGTTCGCGATCTCCCTCCGAGGGAAGGCAAGGGACTGGTTCCACCAGTTACCGGAGGGTTCTATCTACCGCTTTGAAGACCTTTGCCCGGGGCTGACGATGCGGTTCGCCACGGCAAAGAAGTTGAAGGAGGCTACGACCCTTTTCCATCTAACGCAAGGATCAAAAGAAACGTTGGGGGACTACATCGACCGCTTCCAAGAGGAGTTGTTGCACATCCAGGAGGTGGATGGTCGCACCTTGCAGCTGGCCCTAACTTTTGGCCTTCGGGAGGGGCTCTTCAAGCTGGAGATCGGTAGGATCCCTCCATACTCCTACGGCAATCTCATCGAAAGAGCCAACCAGTTTGTCCAGGGTGAGACTTCCAACCGCAGCTTCCTAGCCAGGCTCACCCGAGTGACCAAGGAGGAAGAGGATGAGGAGGAGGAGAAAACCCCTGAGAAGAAAAAAAAGGAAGAGCCCAGGAAGGCGGAGAAAAGGAAGCCGGAAGAGAAGAGGAGGGAGGAGAGAAAGAAGGAGGAGCAAAAAAGGCACGATAAGAGGAGACTCATCGTGGCACCGGAGCGTCGGGAGGAAGAGAGACGATACCATGTCCCCGCTAACCGACCGCCTTGGAGGCCGGCTAGAGGACCCCAGCGCAGGGATCGGGAGAGATCCCCGGAGAGAAGGCGTCACGATCAACCGGAAAGGCGTCAGGAAAGAAGAAGAGAAGAGGCGATGACGATAGCCAGGCGTGGCAACCGACAAGGAAAGAAGAAACAGAGGAAGACGCAGCAGGAAGAGGATATCCCCTTCTTTTGTGATCTGCATCAAGTAGCAGGTCACGGGACGATGGCTTGCCCAGATTTTTGGGAAGCCCGTCGGAGGTTGACAGCAGGAGAGGCAGGAGGGGAACTTCCGAGGAGTGAAGCCCCTGTCAAGCCGCCGGCAGTTCAAGCCGTCGGTCGAAGGAGGAACGAGGATCGAGTCGACCATGGAGGTCGAGGAGAGGTGGCTCAAGGAGGCAGAGGAGTGGGAGTGATCCACGGGGGTGCAGGGCTGGGAGCTTCCCGCAAGGGAAGTCTCCATCAAATCTATCGGAAGAGTGTCGCCTCAACCTCGCAAGCACCGCCCCCGTTGGAGGAGATCACCTTCTCCGAAGAAGACATGTTAGGGAATGAGAACCCCTTCCATGATGCCCTCGTTGTCCAAGCAGTCGTGGAAGACTTCACCGTGGATCGAATCCTCGTCGATAACGGTAGCTCCATGAATGTCATCTTTAAGAAGACGTTCGACGGATTGGGAGTCGGAGCAGAAAGAGTTCGAGCATCGGATGGACCCCTCTTTGGCTTCTCCGGAGAGAAGCAGGAGGTGGAGGGAGGAGTAGATCTCCTCGTAACGCTCGGTGGCACTCCCCTTACCTGCCGCTTCGTCATTGTAGATGCCCCGAGCTGTTACAAGGCCATCTTCGGAAGGCCGCTTCTCAACACTTTCAAGGCCGTTCCATCCTCCTACCATCAGTGCTTGAAGTACTGTCAGGGAGACGTTCAGGTGAGGATCAGGAGCGATCCAAGAGCCGCCCGTGAGTGTTACCTCAACGTCGTCAGCACTATCAGCTGGATGGCCGAAGCCGAGGAATTCGAGAAGATGTTGGGGAGCACTGCCAGGCTGGAGACATGCGAGGAGATAGAAGAAATCGAGGTACTCTCCGCTGCAGGAGTACCTGGGTTGCTGAAGATCGGAGGATCGCTGAAGGTCAGCGAGAAGATGGAGATGGCGACGTGCCTGCAGGAGAACGTTGATATCTTCGCTTGGAGTGCAACTGAGATGTAGGGAATCAATCCAGAGGTTGCCTGCCATCATCTCAACCTGGACCCGGCAGCTAAACCCGTCCGCCAGAAGAAGAGGTCCAGTGCCACCATGCTGGCTGAACCTATCCGGGAGGAAGTAAAGAAACTGCTGGATGCAGGTTTTGTATCCGAGGTCCAGTATCCAGGCTGGGTCTCAAATGTTGTAATTGTTAAGAAGAGTGGAGGGGGCTGGACAATGTGTGTAGATTTTTCGTTGATGAATAAAAGCTGCCCCAAGGATTGTTATCCCTTGCCTCGGATCGACGCACTGGTTGATTCAGCCGTCGGTTTTTCTGTGATGAGCTTTCTTGATGCATTTTCAGGATACCACCAGATCCGGATGCATCCCCCCGATTGTCGCAATGTGTCCTTCATCACGGGTGATGGCTGCTACAACTATAGGATGATGCCTTTCGGCTTGAAGAACGCTGGGGCCACCTACCAGCGAATGATGGACCACGTGTTCAAGGGGCAAAAGGGGAGGAACCTGGAGGTGTACGTAGACGACCTCTTAGTAAAAAGAAAGAGCGCCCGAGAACATGTGGTCGATCTGGTGGAGACCTTCGCAACGCTCAGGAAGTTCAAAATGCGGCTCAATCCGGCGAAATGCGTATTCGGGGCTGGAAGAGGTAAATTCCTGGGACATCTCATCACCCCGGGGGGAGTGGAGCCGAACCCTGACAAGGTCAAGGCAATCCTAGAGATGACCTCGCCAAAAACCATGAAAGAGGTTCAAAGGTTGATAGGAAGGTTAGTAGGTCTTAGCCGCTTTCTGTCAAAGGCAGGAGAGAAGTGCTCTCCCTTTTTCAAAACGCTCTGTAAGAGCGAGAACTTTACATGGACCGACGAATGCGAGAAGGCGTTCAGTAGGCTGAAGGAGCAGCTGACTCAAACACCTCTCCTTCAGAGCCCGAAAGAATGTGAAGACCTACTCATCTACTTGGGAGTAGGGGTGGAAGCGGTAAGTTCCGTACTGGTCCGGGAAGAAGGAAGGAAGCAGCTCCCCAATTATTACGTTAGCCAGGTGCTCAAGAAGGCGGAGCTGAAGTATCCAATCTTGGAGAAGCTCGCTTTCGCCTTGGTGGTGTCGGCGCGAAAGCTCCGGCCTTATTTCCAAGCTCACTCCATCCGGGTCGTGACTGACCATCCTCTCTGAAATATATTGGAAGGGGTGGAGCATTCAGGGAGGCTGGCGAAATGGTCGGTAGAACTCAGTGAGTTCGACATTTCCTTCTCGCCTCGGGTGGCGATCAAAGCGCAGGCGGTAACTGATTTCCTGGCCGACTTCTCGGTGGAAGCAGAGCCAGGGGAAGAAGTTTTCACTCCCATTCCTTGGAGGATGTTCGTGGACGGAGTTTCGGGCAAAAACTCTGTGGGAGTGGGCATCGTGCTAGTCAGCCCACAAGGGACTAGGATCGAGCAGGCAGTCGAGATCCTCTTCCCCGTCACGAACAATCAAGCTGAATATGAAGCCATAGTGGCGGGCTTGCGTCTCGCAAGAGAGTTGGGGATTCAAGACATCAGGGCCTTCACGGATTCAATGATGGTCGCGTCACAGATTTGGGGAGAGTTCGAAGTACGCGACACCATCCTGCAGAAGTATCTGGTCAAGGTGAAGGGATTGGTAGGAAGTTTCCAGTCCTTCTTCGTTGAGCATGTCCCAAGAGAGAAGAACTCAGCAGCGGACCGTCTGGCCAAGTACGGGCCAAGAGCAGGAGGGACTATCATAGAGCTATTCCAATCGTCCATTCAAGAAGGGGAGATGATGGAGATCGACCGACGTCGTTCGTGGATGGATCCGTTCATCTCCTTCTTAGGATCTGGACAGCTCCCAGCAGATGGCGACCAGAGGAAGTTCCGATACAAGACGGCGTACTACTTATTGCAAGATGGGGAGCTGTATCACAAGACCATCTCGGGCCCTCTGGCTAGATGTGTCTCTGAAGACGAAGTACCTCGAGTGTTGGAGGAGATCCACTCGGGAGAGTGCGGAAGCCATTCTGGGACTCGCACTTTGGAGCAAAGAATCTTGAGGCATGGCTACTTCTGGCCCACTACCTGGAAGGATGCAGAGGTCTTCTCGAAGAGGTGCCAGAAGTGCCAGTTGTTTGCCCCCCTTCAATTACAGCCAACCCAACAACTTCGCTCGATTACCTCCCCGTGGCCGTTCGCTATATGGGGGATGGATCTGATAGCTCCCTTTCCCTCGGCTAGTGGCCAGAGGAAGTTCGTCCTAGTCATGATCGACTACTTCTCCAAATGGATCGAGGCCAAAGCTCTGGCCAAGACCACCTCTCAAATCGTAAAAAACTTCATATGGGGAGAGATCGTCTGCAGATTCGGAATCCCCCTCGCCATCATCACCGATAATGGTCCCCAATTCGCCAGCTTAGAGCTGGAAGACTTTTGCAAACAACTCGGGACTGATCTCCGTTTCGCCTCCGTCCACCATCCCCGGAGTAATGGGCAAGTAGAAGCCGCCAACAAGCTAATCATCAATCTCTTGAAGAGAAAGGTCGAGAACCTACGAGGTAATTGGGTGGAGCAACTCCCCTCGGTTTTGTGGTCTTTGAGAACCACTCCTAGCTCAGCCACAGGGGAAACCCCGTTCAAAATCTCTCACGGGTTCGAGGCTCTCATCCCGGTGGAGTTCGAAGTCAGAAGTCCCAGGGTGTTTGCGGCCCAGGAGGGAGACGAAGAATGTCGATTGGAGAATAATGAAGCACAGGAGCTGTCTCTCGACTACATTAAAGAACTCCGAGACTTGGCATCTGCCAGGCAGGAGGAGATCAAGCGTCGAATGGCAAAGCACTTCGACAAACATGTCCGCCTCAGACACTTCCTGACGGGGGACCTAGTCATGAAGAAAGTAGACGCGACAGGAAGATCAACAGCCGTAGGGAAGCTCAACCCAAATTGGGAAGGGCCCTTCATCGTCCACGAAGCGCTCATGACGGGAGGATATCGTCTACAGAACCAAGAAGGAGAGTTATTGGGGAACACTTGGAGCGACGACGACTTGAAGAGGTTTTATCCCTGAGCAGGGAAGATGTATTCTCCCCCTCTTTTATAAACTCCCTACGATGAATATAAATTCCTCGCCCCCCCCGGAAAACGGGCTGCGAGAGTTTCTTTTCTTCTCATCTCGTCAAAATTAATGGTCTAAAAAAAGGTGAAGTAGATCTCCACGATGGGTTGGAAAACATGCCTCCGACTTGATTCTTATAAAACCCAGAACGGGTGATGGGACGGTGCCTCGGTAGTGCGTTCTCATAAGACCAAGCCTCTGCACTAATGGTCGAGATCAGCTCCCCCCTTGCACGTTGGCTGCAGGAACCCTCCAACCGCACCTCTCATCCGGCTGGTAAGATTATCAGGAAGAAGTCTGGACGCTGACCTCCCAATCCAACGAAGAGATGATCCACTTAACCTCGCAGAGGACCCTTGAATAAAGGTGTCATAAACCCTCGAGAGCCAAAGGCTCGCAGCAGAGCATTTCGCTTCCATTTGCTTCTTCCAATCATTTGAGTATATGTGTTTAAATCCTCTCTGGTTGTCAAGAATAGCAGGAAACTATTGATCTCTTCAACAGCATTAACAAGAGCAATAAGATGGAGACCTCGGGATTGTGTGTTCCCTTGGAAGGTGCTCCATTGGAACCTCCCCGACAGTCATTCCCTACTGTGTCGATCTCTTCAACAGCATTAACAAGAGCAGTAGGATGGAGACCTCGGGATGGTGTGTTCCCTTGGTAGGTGCTCCATTAGAACCTCCCTGACAATCATTCCCTACTGTGTCGATCTCTTCAACAACATTAACAAGAGCAGTAGGATGGAGACCTCGGGATGGTGTGATCCCTTGGAAAGTGCTCCATTGGAACCTCCCCGACAGTCATTCCCTACTGTGTCGATCTCTTCAACAGCATTAACAAGAGCAGTAGGATGGAGACCTCGGGATGGTGTGTTCCCTTGGAAGGTGCTCCATTGGAACCTCCTCGACAGTCATTCCCTACTGTGTCGATCTCTTCAACAGCATTAACAAGAGCAGTAGGATGGAGACCTCGGGATGGTGTGTTCCCTTGGAAGGTGCTCCATTGGAACCTCCTCGACAGTCATTCCCTACTGTGTCGATCTCTTCAACAGCATTAATAAGAGCAGTAGGATGGAGACCTCGGGATGGTGTGTTCCCTTGGAAGGTGCTCCATTGGAACCTCCCCGACAATCATTCTCTACTGTGTCGATCTCTTCAACAGCATTAACAAGAGCAGTAGGATGGAGACCTCGGGATGGTGTGTTCCCTTGAAAGGTGCTCCATTGGAACCTCCCCGACAATCATTCCCTACTGTGTCGATCTCTTCAACAGCATTAATAAGAGCAGTAGGATGGAGACCTCAGAATGGTATGTTCCCTTGGAAGGTGCTCCATTGGAACCTCCCCGACAGTCATTCCCTACTGTGTCGATCTCTTCAACAGCATTAACAAGAGCAGTAGGATGGAGACCCCGGGATGGTGTGTTCCCTTGGAAGGCGCTCCATTGGAACCTCCCCGGCAGTCATTCCCTACTGTGTCGATCTCTTCAACAGCATTAACAAGAGCAGTAGGATGGAGACCTCGGGATGTTGTGTTCCCTTGGAAGGTGCTCCATTGGAACCTCCCCGACAGTCATTCCCTACTGTGTCGATCTTTACATCATAATTGAGTATATGGACACCAGATGAAGTCTTATAAGTGCATATCTCAAAGATCCTTCTTCATTTGCAAGTGCGAGTATGATGATGCGAGCATGCTGGTGCGAGTATATATGGGCGAGTATTGGCCCGGCATGTGCGAGCATCACCCAATACTCACCAGATGGGCGACTATGGCTTAATGCTCGTCGAGTATCCCATAGTCGCCAGGCAGGGGCTGGGCTATTAAAAACCCCTACCCCTTGGTTTTCCTATAAATAGGACCCCAGGGGTACTTGGATTGGCACTGAAACTTGAGCTCTTGAAACCCAGCTCTTGCATTCTGGAACCTGTCGCACTTAGCCGCTACTCCCAGTTCGTAGCCAAGTGGGTGCCTTCCTCGTACCCTGCTCGGCCATTTTTGGTTGTGGAGAGGAAGTCTCTTCTGAGCTTCTGGGTACGTGGTGGGACCTTGATAAGCTTTTTAAATATGACTTTTAATGCTTATTTAAACGCAAGAGAACGCGTCGAATCAAGTTGTATAAAGTGAGTAAATATCGTCTCCACAGGGAGGTGATGAATTTAGAGCGTGCAACTACTAGCTAAGGCTTTTCTTTAAATCCAAGCGAATTGATAACAACGATTTATCTTACTTAAAAACAACTAAGAGTAATTATTTCTAATTAAAACCAACTATGCTATTTGAGAAATTGATTTCTAGTATTAGGGGAAAACAATCTTGTATTGCGACTTCCCTTGTATAATGCATTGAGGTTATGAAGGTGACAATGTGACTAATGTTTAGTGAAGTGCCTTGCAACGATTTGAAATTAGAAACCCGTATCTCTCGATATCGGAACTCCCTAATCCTTCCTTTCCCTTGTTATCTCTAACTAAGGTGAATTAAAAGATCGCATAACGCCTACAAATCCAAGTTGCTAACGCCAAGAGGAAATCTCTTTCACTCTTCAAGCGGTATACCAAATCTACGACACACTTGCGCAACTCGTCTCTCGATTTATGGAGCGCAGTAGAATGATACAACTTTGGCCAAAAGTTATAAGATAAAGATCATAGATTTGATAAAGTCACTCACAAAACCATTCACAAAGCGAAATTAAAACATCCTCATTACATCATTCAAAGTACCATCACAATACAAGATAAAGGAATTAGTTCATGCTCATGAAGATACAACCCAAAATTAAAACGATCTTACAGAGCATCATGGAAATGCAAATCCGGAATGAAGTCTCCTTCCTTCCTGGTTAGCCGATACTCCTCTTCCTCCTTTGTTCTTCGAAAATCTCCAGCTCTCCTCTGCTCCTCTCTGGTTTTTCTCTCTACAGCCCTCTCCCTTTTCCTTCTTTTTCTCCAGCAAATCCCCCATATATCTCCTAGATAAATTAATTTAATTCTCCCCCTTCATTTTCCAAGCCTTGCCGTAACTCATGCCCCAAGGTCAGCCTCCTCCTTTGCTTTCACTTGTCAAATCAATCAGGCCAGCCCACCTTTTCTCTCTCCATCAAAGCTGGATTCAGATTTAATCTTCTCTTCTTTCAAAGAAAATGTGGGCCCACAAGATCTGAGGGTTTTATTTGTTAAATGCAACCACCAGTTCGCAACAATTCGGCAGATTTGTTGCAAATCCTGCTACCAATATGCAGTTTGGACAGCACCCACTTTACAATAAAGCTCAGCATGCGACCCACCACAGGAGTTCTTCATAATACCTGAGATAAATGATATAAAAGTGCGAATAATGACTACAAATAAGAATATTTCATTATTAACTCCTTTATGCTCTTGTATAATGCATACCATGTTACAAACTAGATAAAAAAATGGGTATAAGATAACTTCATTTTGAAAGTTATCACACCCCCATGCTTAGCTCTTTGCTAGTCCCTAGCGAAGTTACATGATTTGTGATGACAGCAACTCAATAATTGTCAAAGCATATTGATTCACTCTACTCTCGATCATAAATCAAACAACACATATTCAAGAAATTCAAATAAAATACAAGTATGCTTGTCAATAACTAGAGGTTCAG
Source organism: Dactylorhiza incarnata (assembly GCA_033032865.1). NCBI lineage: Eukaryota > Viridiplantae > Streptophyta > Magnoliopsida > Asparagales > Orchidaceae > Dactylorhiza > Dactylorhiza incarnata. The sequence goes on along the minus strand of JAWHQI010000192.1, from coordinate 1,646,837 downwards.
AAGTTCACTAATCTGTTAGTTCAATTTAAGATAAAGTTCCTTTAAAAAGTAGAATGGCGTGCGCTATCCCTTATAAAATTATTCATTTCCAATACTTATTTCATTAAACTTCCTTGCCAATAGAAAGAAGCAAACATAAGCCGAGACTTTGAGGTGGCTGCCACAAGAAAGAAAAAATGAATTTCTCCGGGTATACAATCATAGAAGCTCTCTAAATATGGGGTTTAATATAAATTTTTCATTCATTCATACTTTTATTTTCTCATAGTCGGGATCATTCCAAGTATGTGGAGACATACCTAGGCGACGTATCACTACGATATTTTTTTTCTCATAGTCGGGATCATTCCAAGTATGTGGGGACATACCTAGGCCACGTATCACTACGATATTTTTTTTTTCTCATAGTCGGGATCATTCCAAGTATGTGGGGACATACCTAGGCCACGTATCACTACGATATATATTTTTTTAAACATCCATACTGGAAAGCTCAATAAAATACGAATGATACCAACTTTCTACGTCTTGGCTGACCTCATTGAATCAATTATTGTTTACTCTTTCGCTATGGGTTCAGACGTCTAAGGAATAAACATAAAATAAGCAAACTCTTTTAAGGGAATAGAGTGCCAAAAATAACTTTTTAAAGGAGCTTAGAAAAAATCTTACTAACTTAACAAAAATCAAAATCTGACATTCTAAAATTGCATAGCATCTTTAATCAAATTAACTTGAAAATACTTGAATATGTGACTAATTTCATTCATATGGTGAACTCGAATAGAGTTCGTCAATTTGTCTTTGAAAATTATTGCCACGCATGCATTAGGAGAAAATGAGTTCATCACATATGCCGTAGGAATATACAAGGCATAACCACCCCCATGCTTAGACGTTTTGCTAGACCCTAGCAAAGTTATATAATATGCTGAATTTTAAACAAGCTTCTAAAAGAGAATAGAGATACGTCCCTGGAAATTAAGATCGGAAACTTTCAGCTCCCACGTCTTGACTTGATTGTATGAACCTTGGGGCAAGTACTTCTCCTACAGAACAGTCTAAAGCAAGGCAATAATATTGTTCGTTGTATAACTACGGGTTAACAAGGGTGTGAGATGTTTAGGAAATAAAAAAACATAGACATATAAAGAGCAATTTCTCATGACAATACTAAATTAAAACATACTTATAGTAACACATGAGTTGTAACACCGTGCAATAGTAACAAAACATGGGAATAGGTAGCAGATCATCGCAATTTTTAGCATTGTCCATCATAATAAGATAACATAAAACAAAAAGAACATAACATTGGTCATTCCAAAAAGAAGACAATAGCAAAAGAACTTCCAACTATTCATTCATCTTCACCGCTATCTTCCGCGTCGTCGTCTTCGTCGTCGTCGTCATCTTCGTCTTCGTCTTCGTCTTCGCTCTCAGTTTCCTCGTCGTCCGGGCTGTCTACCGCATCTTCAAACGGAGTCATTCACTTTTTACCGAAGACCAGATACCCTTTTTTGTCGAATGGGCTGTCGAATGGAAATACCCCCTTATCCACCGCTAGTTTTGCATGATCCATCATCCGTATTTGCTCTCCCCGCACTATATCCATGTACGCGTCCATGTGACGGTGGTGATATCGCTGAGCAGTGGTCATATATTTTAAATACTCCATAATGGTGGTGAACTGTGCATCCGAGGTGACGACATTCTTGACGGCCTTTTGGGTCGTGCTGGAGGAAGCCTTAGGGGATGAAGGGGCAGCTGCCTTGGACACAGTGGGATCCTTTTGTTTTTGCACTTTGATGTAGGATGAAATAACCTTCTGGGAGATATGGTGGCCCACCGGAATGCTTTTGTCGCTGCCTTCAAACGGAACTCCCGCATGACGACAAAGTTCGGTAATGAGAGTGGGGAACCACAATTGCCCTCCCCCATCCGTCTTGACCTTTTTCTTAAGCTGATCAGAAATTAAACGCCCCACTCTGACCGGAGTACCGCGCAGAATACAGTATATAATATAAGCTCGCTCCATCGACACATGATTTGAATGCTTGGTGGGCATGATGTTGGTGTTCACAAACATCAACCAAACCTTTGCCTAACGAGTGAATCATGCGGAATCGAGCACGTACTTCCCTTCGTTTGCCCACCGAACATCGTCGGCGAGGCACAGAGCGGCGGCGACATCGTGGGGAGGGGTGATTGCTCTAAACTTCTCAAAATCATCTCCCCCAAGATCGGGAATATCAAAGAAACTATGAATAGCAAGCTCAGAAAAATCCACAGTTTTACCTCGCACCTTCGTTTTTCCAGCGGAGTGAAACCGTGCATTAGCGTAGAATTCGCGTACCCACTCCAGGACGGCTTCAGTTCTTGGATGACAGAAGGAGGTCCACCCTTGCTTTTCGATTTGCTCGACATAGCTTAAGCTCCAACCGCGCTTCTCGATTTGGAAGCCTCGTTCAAGGATCACCGGCTTTGTCCTCGGGATTTCGAACCTCTCTGAGGCTTCATCGTTGACGAAGTGGGGGATCATCTTTGCGACGGCCTTCTGCCTTTGCTTCTTCGGCGCCATGGTCTTCTCCGATCAGTAGGGCAGCAGCTATTCGACGCCGGAATCGAACGACGCGGTACCCTTCGTGGCCTCGTGGACGAGCAGCGAACGACGATGGTGTAGGGTTGCGTCTCGAGGGAGGAGGCGACAGGCGGGTTGCGGCTCGAGGGAAGAGGCGATAGGGTTTAAGCGCAGAGGTCGACAGTCGGGTTGCGGCTTTTAATAAAATGATGGGCAGGTTTGGCCGAACCGGAGTGTTCAGTTCAACTGAACCGGCTGGCAGGTTTAGTCGAACCTGAATTTTTCTTAAAACAAATGCGCCGGTTCAGTTGAACCAGCCCAGCTGCTCTCAACAAGCGCAGAAAATGGCAGAGAAAATATTGTTAAAACATTTCAGCCGAAATGTTGCAAAGTGTTGGAAAAATTTTTTTGCTCAGCAGAAATTGGCTACAGAAAATGTTTTAAACATTTTTGCCCAAATGCTGAAAGGTGTTATCAAAATTTTAGTGCCTAGAAAATGAAAGCTAACTAAACAAAAAGTAACCAAACAAATTCGCGAAAACTAAATTCTAAAAGATTGGGTTGCCTCCCAATAAGCGCCATATTTTCAGTCCCGGCAGGACTTTGTCCTTCTTATGCTGCTAGATCAACCTGATTGATGACACCATTCGCTCGGTGACGCTCCCTCTATAGATTTTTAACCTTTGACCATTTACCTTAAATTCAGTATCGTCCTTCTCATTCACAACGGTCACCGCACCATGAGGATACACTTCTTTTACCTTAAAGGGCCCTTGCCAACGAGATTTTAATTTACCGGGAAATAATTTTAGACGAGAATTAAACAAAAGGACTAGCTGTCCCGGCTCAAATTCTCTTTCATTTAAACGTTGGTCATGCCATTTTTTTGTTCGTTCTTTATAAATTTTCGCGCTTTCATAAGCATTCATCCTAATCTCATCCAACTCATTGAGTTGCAACAATCTTTTCTTGCTAGCATCTTGGAAATCATAGTTTATTTTCTTTATGGCCCAATAGGCTCGGTGTTCCAACTCCAAGGGAAGATGACATGCCTTTCCATAAACTAAGCGATATGGGGATAAACCTATGGGTGTCTTGTAAGCGGTTCTATAGGCCCATAGGGCGTCGTTAAGCTTTTGTGACCAATCCTTGCAGTTTACACTAACAGTCTTAGCGAGTATTTTCTTAATTTCGCGATTCGATATCTCAGCTAGCCCATTAGTTTGGGGATGATAGGATAGTGCGACTTTATGCGTGACACCATATTTCCTCAAAAGCGCCGCAAATTGGGTGTTACAGAAATGACTCCCCCGTCACTAATAATAGCTCTGGGGGTACCAAATCGGTTAAAGATATAATTTTTCAAGAAATGTAACACCACCTTGGCATCATTTTTCATTGTCTCTACTGCCTATACCCACTTGGATAAATAGTCTACAGCTAGAAGAATATAGAGATTTCCTTTGGAATTCACAAAGGGCCCCATGAAGTCTAGGCCCCACACATCAAAAAGCTCCACTTCCAATATGACATTCATTGGCATAGCATCAACTCCTTTAATGTTCCCGCTGCGTGGACATTGATCACATAGCTTTACAAACTCATTAGCATCACGGAATAAATTGGGCCAAAAGAAACCAGCTTCTAGAATCTTCATTGCAGTACGATTTCCCATGAAATGTCCTCCATAAGGAGAATTGTGACAACTCTCCAATATAGATTTCATTTCCTCCTCAAACACGCATCGTCTCACCACTCCGTCTGCCCCAACCTTGAATAAATAGGGATCGTCCCATAGATAAGATCGTACTTGGTGTAGGAATCTCTTCCTCTGTTGGTAAAGTAATCCCGGTGGCAATATGTTGCTCACAATATAGTTCACATAATCTGCAAACCAAGGTGTAGGTTTGTCGGATATGGCTAACAACCATTCATCGGGAAATCTTTCGTCAATCTCGGAACGTGGTAACAAATTGGGACACTCGATCCTAGAAAGATGATCTGCGACCGGGTTGTCTACTCCCTTCCTATCTTTAATTTTTAAGTCGAATTCTTGTAATAAGAGTACCCACCGAATCAGTCGAGGTTTGACATCTTTCTTATCCATAAGAAAGCGAATGGCGGCATGGTCGGTATAAACTATGACCGCGGTGCACAAGAGATAAGACCTGAACTTCTCAAAGGCGAAAACTACAGCAAGTAACTCTTTTTCAGTTGTGGTGTAGTTGATTTGGGCATCTATTAAAGTTTTACTAGCGTACGCTATTGTGTGGAAGATCTTCTCCCGCACTTGCCCTAACACAACACCTACCGCATAGTCACTTGCGTCACACATTAATACAAATGGTTCTCCCCATTCCGGAGAAACCACAATAGGAGCCGTGATCAAACAAACTTTAAGTTCTTCAAAAGCACGCAAACAAGAATCATCAAAATGAAATTTTATATCCTTTTCAAGCAATCCACTCAACGGTTTAGCTATCTTTGCAAAATTCTGAATGAATCTTCTATAAAACCCAGCGTGTCCTAAGAAGCTTCGCAATATTTTGACATTTTTGGGCTCCGACAATTTTTCAATTATTTCAATCTTCGCCCTATCTACTTCCAACCCGCTCTTAGAGACACGATGTCCTAAAACTATCCCCTCTCGTACCATAAAATGACACTTTTCCCAGTTCAATACAAGGTTAGTTTCGACACAGCGCAAGAGCACTTTTTCTAGACAACTTAAGCATTCATCGAATGACTTTCCAAAAATTGAAAAGTCATCCATGAAGATCTCTATTCTTTCATCCATAATATCTGAGAATATCGCTATCATACATCTCTGAAACGTCGCCGAAGCATTACATAAGCCAAATGGCATTCGTCTAAATGCGAAGGTTTCGAATGGACATGTGAATGTGGTCTTGTGCTGATCTTCAGGATCAACGGTGATCTGGTTATAACCAGAATACCCGTCTAAAAAACAGAAAAAGTCGTTTCCCGCCAATTTATCCAAAACTTGGTCGATAAATGGTAATGGGAAGTGATCTTTCCTAGTAGCTGTGTTTAGCTTTCTATAATCCATACAGATGCGCCAACCCGTGACCGTTCGCGTAGAAATCAATTCATTCTTGTCATTTTTGATTATAGTCATTCCTCCCTTTTTTGGAACGCATTGTACCGGCGAGACCCAAGCACTATCTGATATAGGATATATAGTTCCTGCATCTAATCACTTGATGATTTCTTTTTTAACCACTTCTACCGATCCCTTAAATGACTCTTCTAATAGGATTCTATGCATGCACAAGGAAGGGCTAATTCCCCTAATGTCGGCGATGGTCCACCCTATTGCCAATTTGTATTGCTTTTATAACTCTATTAACTTATGATATTGTTCCAGAGGTAACTTCGAATTAATTATGATGGGCAAGGTGTCATTTTCTCCTAGGTAAGCATAAGTGAGATGATCCGGGAGAGGTTTTAATTCTAGTGTGGGCGAATTTATAAGAGAAGGTTTGTCCGCCAAAGACTTTTCCGGCATCTCAAATGCTTCCTGTTTTCGGAAATATGTAGATTGACCTTCAAGGATTTTAAGACATTCATGTTCTTCCTCCTCATCGTCAGATATCCCCTCATTGGTTAACACCCGATACAGCGTAGCCTCTTGACTACCTAATTTAAATTTTGAATTGTAGTCATAAATGGAAATACTCCGCACGTCCTCCATATCATCTTCCTTCTCAAGAGGGTACTTCATAGCCTTGAGGACATTAAAAGTAACATGCTCATCATTGACTCTCATAGTCAATTCGCCTTTATGCACATCGATCAATGTTCTTGCAGTTGCTAAAAAGGGTCTCCCAACAATGATGGGGACCTCCTTGTCTTCCTCCATTTCTAATACTACAAAGTCCGTCGGGAAAATAAATTTTCCTACCCTCACAAGCACGTCTTCTATGATCCCCTTAGGATAAACAAGAGTTTTATCCGCTAATTGCAAGGTAAGTGATGATTTTGTGATTTCTCCCAATTTCAACTTCCTAAAGATAGAAAGCGGCATTAGATTAATGCTTGCCCCAAGATCACATAATGCTCGTCCTTCAAATATATACCCAATAGAATAAGGTATAGTAAAACTTCCCGGATCTTTTAATTTTGGCGGAAGTTTTTGAAAGATTGCGCTACACTCGTGAGTGGGTGCCACCGTTTCGTTCACTCCAAATTTCCTCTTTTTCGTAAGGATGTCTTTCAGAAATTTGACATAACTTGGCATTTGTTCAAGGGCCTCCGCAAAAGGAATATTAATTTGCAATTTCTTAAAAATTTCTGAAATTGGTGATCCAACTTGCTTTTTTTTAGCCTTTGGGGGAAAGGCGGCGGCGGGTATACCTTTTCACTTTCTTTCTTCTTTATGGATTCAAATCTTGTTTCATTCCAATTTCCCTCTTCTATTTCTACTTCTTTCCCATCTTTACCATCACAATTATGCCTAGGTTCCTCATTCATCTTGCTAGGAATATCATTATCACACATATTCTCGACACTACTTTTCTTGAGGTAGTCCTTCACATTACCATTTTCTAGCTCTTTCCCACTCCGTAACGTCACCGCTTTACATTGATGATTATCACCCTTTGGATTTGGGATTGTATCTGCGGGGAGTGTACCTTGTGGTCTAAGGCTCAACGCATTAGCTATTTGACCCAATTGAGATTCAATTATACGCAAAGACCCTTCTAAACTAGATACGCGAGCATCATTCTTGTGCATGGATTCTATTATAAGGTCATCTGTTAACTTCCTAGACACCCCTTGTTGATTAAGAGTTTGATTTTGAGGTTGATTAGGATTTGAGTTGAATAAATGTGGTGGGGTCATTCCGGAATTACTTTTCCATGAAAAGTTGGGGTGGTTTCGCCACTCGGGGTTGTAGCTGTTTGAAAATGCGTTATTGTTTTGTCTTTGAAGACCGCTAATGTAGTTGGCTTCTTCATTATGGCTGATTAGTTGTTCGACGGTGAGTGAGGGACTAATAGCGGGCAAGGGGTTGGATATACTATTTGCTTGGGGAGTCATTTGACTTTGGTTTAATGTTAAGGCATCTAATCGCTTGTTCATTGAGTTAAATTGAGCGGTCATTAACGCTGCAAATGATGTCAATTGATCTACTTGGTATACGCCTGATGAAGAAGGTCCTTGTCGTTCTAGCGAATGATAGTTATTGGAAGATAAGTCTTCCAATATCGAGTAAGCATCCTCCGGATACTTATTCATTAGAGAACCTCCTGCGGCTCCGTCCACTTGAATCATTGTGGACGTCTGGAGACCATTGTAGAAGGTCCATACCTGCTGATGAATGGCTAAGCCATGATGGGCACACTTCCGCAATAGCTCCTTGAACCTTTCCCACGCGTCATACAACGTTTCCCCATTCCCTTGCATAAATGTAGATATATCACGCATTAATTTTGCAGTCTTAGAGGGAGGAAAATACTTAGCTAAGAATTTTTCTACCAAAGATGTCCAGGTGGTGATAAAAGCATTAGGCATGAGTTTAGCCAATCTTTTGCTTTTCCTTCCAATGAGAAAGGAAACAAGCGAAGTTTGATTGCTTCTTCAGACGCACCATTAATCTTGAACGTATCGCATATTTCAATAAAAGTTCTTAAATGTGAGTTGGGGTCTTCATGATTTAGTCCGCCGAATTTATTATGTTGAACTAATTGCATAGTAGTTGAATCGATTTTAAAGTTGTTAGCTTCAATGGCGGGTCTAGTAATGCTAAATTGAATTCCCCCTCTAAAAGGCATGTTGTACTCGCGACACGTTCTTCTATTCTCGATTGGGTGCCCATTGTGTTCTACCTGACCACCTATATCTTGACCTTCGTCATGAATATTATCATCATTGTTATTCTGACCGTTTAGATCCATAGTGATCTGCCTAGTGTTTTCCAACCTTACTGACTTTCGATTTTGTCTACACGTTCGTTCAATTTCAAAATTTAACGGGATTAGTTCTACTGAACGATACCTGGACACCACCGAATAACAGCAAACAAAAAGAACAATAACAAAAATAAACAAACTAAAAAAAAACTTGAGCTCCAAATACTAAGAGTCACTAATATTGCAAGACAAACACTAAATTCGTTACGCCTCCCCGGCAACGGCGCCAAACTTGATAAGCTTTTTAAATATGACTTTTAATGCTTATTTAAACGCAAGAGAACACGTCGAATCAAGTTGTATAAAGTGAGTAAATATCGTCTCCACAGGGAGGTGATGAATTTAGAGCGTGCAACTACTAGCTAAGACTTTTCTTTAAATCCAAGCGAATTGATAACAGCGATTTATCTTACTTAAAAACAACTAAGAGTAATTATTTCTAATTAAAACCAACTATGCTATTTGAGAAATTGATTTCTAGTATTAGGGGAAAACAATCTTGTATTGCGACTTCCCTTGTACAATGCATTGAGGTAATGAAGGTGACAATGTGACTAATGTTTAGTGAAGTGCCTTGCAACGATTTGAAATTAGAAACCCGTATCTCTCGATATCGGAACTCCCTAATCCTTCATTTCCCTTGTTATCTCTAACTAAGGTGAATTAGAAGATCGCATAACGCCTACAAATCCAAGTTGCTAACGCCAAGAGGAAATCTCTTTCACTCTTCAAGCGGTATACCAAATCTACGACACACTTGCGCAACTCATCTCTCGATTTATGGAGCGCAGTAGAATGATACAACTTTGGCCAAAAGTTATAAGATAAAGATCATAGATTTGATAAAGCCACTCACAAAACCATTCACAAAGCGAAATTAAAACATCCTCATTACATCATTCAAAGTACCATCACAATACAAGATAAAGGAATTAGTTCATGCTCATGAAGATACAACCCAAAATTAAAACGATCTTACAGAGCATCATGGAAATGCAAATCCGGAATGAAGTCTCCTTCCTTCCTGGTTAGCCGATACTCCTCTTCCTCCTTCTTTGTTCTTCAAAAATCTCCAGCTCTCCTCTGTTCCTCTCTGGTTTTTCTCTCTACAGCCCTCTCCCTTTTCCTTCTTTTTCTCCAGCAAATCCCCCATATATCTCCTAGATAAATTAATTTAATTCTCCCCCTTCATTTTCCAAGCCTTGCCGTAACTCATGCCCCAAGGTCAGCCTCCTCCTTTGCTTTCACTTGTCAAATCAATCAGGCCAGCCCACCTTTTCTCTCTCCATCAAAGCTGGATTCATATTTAATCTTCTCTTCTTTCAAAGAAAAGGTGGGCCCACAAGATCTGAGGGTTTTATTTGTTAAATGCAACCACCAGTTCGTAACAATTCGGCAGATTTGTTGCAAATCCTGCTACCAATATGCAGTTTGGACAGCACCCACTTTACAATAAAGCTCAGCATAATACCTGAGATAAATGATATAAAAGTGCGAATAATGACTACAAATAAGAATATTTCATTATTAACTCATTTATGCTCTTGTATAATGCATACCATGCTACAAACTAGATAAAAAAAACGGGCACAAGATAACTTCATTTTGAAAGTTATCAGACCTCCCTACCGTGGCACCTGGGGTCCTGTTTGTTGCTCTTCTAGCTTCCTCATAGTTGCCCGCCAAGCCATCTCTTCGAGCCGCTTGACAAGTAGTCTCCGGCTGCATTAGTCCGAATTTTGGAGTCGGGATTTTCCAGGCTTCAACAGTATAATAAATTTAACACAACCAGGGCGAATGGAGACTTGATAGAGCTGAAATCTTCTTGAACTGCATATAAACTAGACCTCGGGCTGTAGCGTGGAGGTCTCACCACTTACCTGAAAGTGTATAGAAAATTCCCCTCCAAAGTCAAAACTGAGCTAAGCACATGAGAGACGAGCTCTAAGGTCTAGGGGAACCATAAGGGTGGTAAAACTGACTTCTATCTGGTGCCCTGAGGTCCTATTTATAGGCAATTTAGGGGTGGCCTGCGAATAGCCTCTTTCTGGCGAGATGTGTTGTAATTAGTCGCCTTCTGGAAAGATGGGTTGCGAATAATCTCCTGATGACGAGGTCTGCTAGATGAGATATGTTGGACGAGATTTGATGGACGAGAACTACTGGGCGAGATATGCTGGACGAGATCTCCAAGACGTGATCTGTCGGACGAGATCTCTCGGATGAGGTCTGCTGGACGAGATCTCTCAAACGAGGTCAACGAATAGCCGTCCGACGAGGTCTGTGAATAACCATCTGGCGAGGTCTGTGAATAGCCGCCTGTAAAGGTCTGCGAATAGCCAATTAGCGAGGTCTACAAATAGCCGCCTGACGAGGTCTGCATAACCGCCTAGCGATGTCTGCTAATAGCCTGCCTAGCGAGGTCTGTGAATATCCACCCGAGGTATGCGAATAGTCGTCTGGCGAGGTCTGCGAATAGCCGTCTGGCGAGGTGTTTTCCTGAAGTGTCTTCTTTATGCATTTCTAATTTCGACAAATTATGGGTTATACACAATCCCCACTTTTTTCGGACTCGTTACGAGCTCAGAAAAACACTGTATGACTCGTTCAGAGAGAGTCAGAGAGGGGCACTAGATGACAAGCCACGCAAGGTCCATCCCAGAAATGGGGCTCAACTAGATGAGGTGGAGGAGAGTCCACATCTCCCAGGAGCCGAGCTCAACTAGAGGCGGAGAAGAGTTGACACATCTCAGGAGCCGAGCTCGAAGAAGATAGAGAATAGTCGACACCTCCCAGGAGCGGAGCTCAACTGAGAGAGATGGAAAAGTGTCTGACACAAAACTTACATAATATTAGAATTGGTTAGACAGATTCAACAATGAAAATATATCACACAGATTTTGGCAACTCTTCTTTAAAGAACTCAACCAACCTAATGAACAAAATCAAAGCAATTAAGATGTTTATGCCGCAATTATTTCCTCCTTGTAGGATTTTGGATTGGAACTTGATCTGCTGCTGAAGTTGGAAAGCATGATTCTGATGTTTGCTACTATTGAAGATATTGGAACTACGAGGAGGGTTGGCACGGGATTCATTCGAGTCAAATGGAATTGAGGCACTGGCTTGCTCTCGAGGAAGATCCTTTGATCCAAATCTCCTGGTCTTAGTGACAAAATGGAAGAGGGAGTGGACTTCCTCGCTAATGCGGAATCTAAGACGAGTTTTTACTACTAAATGAACATTGTGTTGATAACCATTTTATCCTTTGTAACACGGGAGGATTTCGATGGCTAGGGCCATGTCGGTGAGCGGAGCAGCTAGGGCCACATCAGTGACCAGAGCGGCTGGGGCAATGCTGGAAACTAGAGCGGCGATGCTTATGAAATATTTTTTTGGCATGTTGTTAATTTTGGGTTTGGTATTCGCAAGGAGCATCAAGTGGTCTGGCCCAGCACATATTCTCAAATCAAGAGAGTATTGTTGTGTTAGAGATGGAGTGAAGTGATCGAGCTCCCAAAGTTCTGAATAGAATCGTAAATATCGTCAATTGGATTCTAAAACAAATTGTCCAGCAACATTCAATTTCAATTTAGACAGGGAAGACAAAAAATTGACTGTGGGGAAGTTTATTGTGGAACGCAATCATGTTGCCAGTAACACCAATCGACTTTTTCTTCGATCTCTTGAAGTTGTTTGCAATAAGATACAATTCTTTCTTTGTTTGGCTTGAGAAGGATTGGTGCTCAAATTCAACCTACAAAACTCTCGATGATATATGAAATAGTTGTCGTTTTATTAATAATAATTATGAGTGCGGATAGACATATTGGTTGCCGTTAATGCTCCCCAAGTTTTATTATACGACATTTTTTTATTATTATTTTCTCGCATCGCATGCGAGTTTACTATTACATGCCTTCCAAGAAAATCCTGAGTTCTGCAGCTGACGGCCCATCATCGGCGACAGCTTCCGCCGCTTTCTCCTTCCACTCCGCCGCCTTCTTCCGTATTTCCCTCCCCCTCTCCTCCTCTCCCATCACCATTCCAATGCATCGCCGCAGCTCCACCGCCTCCACCACCCCGTCCTCCCCTGCATTCGGCCTGGTCCCAATCCCCCACACCATCTCCGCCAACGCAGCGTTGGTGGTCTGATCAATCCACTCTGGCAGCATCACCATCGGAACCCCGCTCATCATCGCCTCCGTCATCGAATTCCACCCGCAATGCGTCACGAAGCAACCTACCGCGCCGTGACTCAAAACCTTCGCCTGCCGGCACCACTCCACCACCATCCCCTGTCCCTCCGCCGCCGCGGCCACGCTGCTTCCTCCGTCCTTCCTCTGCACCCAAAGGTACGGTCTCCCGCTCTCCTTTAACCCCCGCGCTATCTCCTCCACCTGCCTCGCCGCCGGCTGCGTAATGCTTCCGAACGCCACGTACACCACCGACCCATTTTCCTGCGCATCCAGCCACTCAATATAACCTTCCCCGTCCTCCTCCACCAAATCCTCTCCGGCCACCGGCCCAACCGCGGTCAACTTCACACCGCTCACCCCCTCCATCACCGCCGCCTCAAGCTCACGGAAAGTGTTCACAAGCACTCTCTGTTTTTCCCCTGACTTGCCAAGCTCCACAAATATCTCCACTATGGTCTATGGCGGATCGAAAGGGGTTGGATTCCGCGATTAGTGTCGGAAGTTCCTCCGCTCGCAATCGAGGAAGGCCTGGCAACTCTATAAATTGGGAGGATGATTCCGGCAGGTGGCAAAATTTGTGGTAACAGATGGCGAAGATAGCGGCGGCTTGGGTCCAATATAAGACGGACGGCACACTGAGATCACGTGCGAGGTCTACGGCGTACGTGATGGTCATGGTGTACACGACACAGGTCACCGGGCGTCCGCGCGCCGCCAGGGCTTGAGCGAGGGCGGAGAGGGTGCGGTATCCGACGGATTTGTGGTCGGTGACGAAGAGGTCGACGGGGCCAGCTTGAAAGCCATAGCCGGCGTCAAAGCCGTCGGAGTAGGGGGCATACGAGATGATGCCGGAGCCTTCTGGGTTCAGGGGAAGCTCTTGGGTGGCGTCATCGGGTTCGCCGGCGTGCGCCTTGGAGGCGGGAAAGAGGCGTCGGTGTAAGGAGAGGGGAGTGGCGATGGTAACGCGAGCGCCAGCGAGGCTGGCGAGGCGGCGGGCGAGGTGGCGGATTGGATTGATTTGGCCTTGGGCGGCGAGGCTGACCATTAAGAAGTGAGTGGTAGACATTGTTGTCGGAGGGATTTAGGAGAGGGAGCGGCGGAAGGAAGAACCAACTGTTGTACTCGGGCCGCTTTTATAATGAACCCGCCAGACCGGGCCCAGATAGGCCGGACTTGGGTCCGGTGTAGCTTGGCTACCCGCTGCTCGTTTGGCAGCCCAAAGCTGAGCGAAAGCTCCCAGCATTTATCCATTTATCCATTTATCCATTTATCCATTTATCCATTTATCTGACAGCCCAGCATTTATCTATTTATTGACAGCCCAGCATTTGAACTTTTAGTCTTTTATTTAATTTGATTTATTTTTTTAGATTAATATTATGAGCAGCATAAGCCAATAAGTAATAGAAAACTATATATAGCCGCCCAACATTTATCTGGCCGCCAAGCAGTTTAATTTTATATATGGGTCGTGAGGTCAACGGAGTTGCTGATTTTTGTGCTCATTTTGCCATATGGGGCAACTTTGTTTGGCTAGATGTTGATAGCACCCAGACTGAGTTTGCCGAGCTTGTTCGTGCAGACTTTGATGACATGCTGTAGTTTGTTGTCCTTTATGATTTTTTTAATTTCATGCTATATGCAGTTTTCCAAAAAAACAGTTTAATTTTATTATTTTATTTATTTTTTTAGATTAAAATTATGAGTAGCAGTAAGAACATAGCTTTTAAGAAGTAATAGAAAATAATATATCACCCAGCATTTATCTGGCCCCCCAGCAGTTTAACTTTATCGATTTTATTTAATTTGATTTATTTTATTTTTATTAATATTATGAGTTGTAGTAAGCACGTCTTTTTTAAGAAATAATAGAAAATGATATATCTAAAAAGCTTTAACTATTTTATATGCACTCATACATTTATACAACTCCTCAGAGGTTATTCCCACCACAAGAGTGGAGTCATGCTAAGCCTCATAACAATAAGAGTGGCCGAGTGGGGAAGAAACTACCACAGCCATCACGCGCCGTCGCCCGCATATGCGACAGCGAGGCAGCACCCGGCCTTCGTTGGGTGCGATCGAAGTCGCGTACCCGCACCCCCACTAAGGGGGTGCAGCTAAGCGCGTCCCCCGCTAAGGGGGCCCGCACCCCGCTCAGGGAGAGCGGCCAAGACCGCACCTCGCATAGTGGGGTGCGGCCAAACCCGCTCCCCACTTAAGCTTTATTTGGTGCGGCGGTGGGGGGAGGAATGGGCGGGTGGAGACGGAAGGTTAGGAACGGAGGGGAGGATGAGGGGATCGAAACGGGGATTTTTGCCCCGTTTTGAAGAGCGCGGCGGGTCCAGCCGGAGCAAACGCCGTCGGAGACCATTTGTTTACCCGTCGTCTGGTGGCGTTTGCCCCAAACGCTCGGCGACAACGCCGCGCCAAATGAACCCTTAGTGGGGGCGGTCAAGCCCCCCCCACCCCCCATAGTGAGGTCGACTCTAGCCACACTCCACATGGCGGGGTGCGGCCATGGCAGCAGCCCCCATGGGGGTGTGGCCGGCGCGTGGGGTGCGGCCAAAACCGCGCCCCACTCAGTGGGGGCGGTCAAGCCCCCCCCCCCCCCCCCCCCCCTAGTGAGCTGCGGCTCTAGCCACACTCGGCCACATGGCGGGGTGCGGACATGGCAGCAACCCCATGGGGTGCCGTCGGCCATGGCAGCAGCCCCCATGGGGTCCATCATGTACAACCCCGTGTTCGCCGAGGAGTAAAATAGCGAATCAGGTTGTAGGCGAAACAAGCATGGGCTCGCTGTACTGCGACGAGCGAGCCGCGAGGTCAAAGGCGAGGTGAGCAGTGTTGAGTGGTGATGAGTGATATTGAGAAGACTCCACATCGTCGTTGTGGGAAAAAATTACTTAAGCCTCCCATAGAGGCCAATCTTGCACTGCCGGCTAGTGAGAGCCCAGCTAGCGGAGCCATCTCGTGGGAAAAACCACTTAGCCTCCCCAAGAGGTCATCCTGCCCTGCCGGCTAGTGAGAGCCCGGCTAGCGGAGCCATCTCGGGGGAAAAACCACTTAACCTCCCTGAGAGGTCATCCTACCCTGCCGGCTAGTGAGAGCCCGGCTCGCAGAGCCATCTCGGGGAAAAAACCACTTAACCTCCCCGAGAGGTCATCCTACCCTGCCGGCTAGTGAGTGCCCGGCTAGCGGGTCTGCTCGGGGCTAACTGCCTTTGAAACCTGCCACCGAGTGAGCCTACGACCCTGCCAGCTAGGTGAGAGTCTGGTCAGCGGGTCTGCTCGGGGCTAACTGCCTTTGAAACCTGCCACCGAGTGAGCCTACGGCCCTGCCAACTAGGTGAGAGCCTGGTCAGCGGGTCTGCTCGGGGCTAACTACCTTTGAAACCTGTCACCGAGTGAGCCTACGACCCTGCCAGCTAGGTGAGAGCCTGGTCAGTGGGTCTGCTCGGGGCTAACTGCCTTTGAAACCTGGCACCGAGTGAGCCTACGGCCCTGCCAGCTAGGTGAGAGCCTGGTCAGCGGGTCTGCTCGGGGCTAACTGCCTTTGAAACCTGCCATCGAGTGAGCCTACGACCCTGCCAGCTAAGTGAGAGTCTGGTCAGCGGGTCTGCTCGGGGCTAACTGCCTTTGAAACCTGCCACCGAGTGAGCCTACGACCCTGCCAGCTAGGTGAGAGCCTGGTCAGCAGGTCTGCTCGGGGCTAACTGCCTTTGAAACCTGCCACCGAGTGAGCCTACGACCCTGCCAGCTAGGTGAGAGCCTGGTCAGCGGGTCTGCTCGGGGATAACTGCCTTTGAACCTGCCACTGAGTGAGCCTAAGACCCTGCCAGCTAGGTGAGAGCCTGGTTAGCGGGTCTGCTCGGGCCTAACTGCCTTTGAAACCTGCCACCGAGTAAGCCTACGACCCTGCCAGCTAGGTGAGAGCCTGGTCAGCGGGTCTGCTCGGAGCTAACTGCCTTTGAAAACTGCCACCGAGTGAGCCTACGACCCTGCCAGCTAGGTGAGAGCCTGGTCAGCGGGTCTGCTCGGGGCTAACTGCCTTTAAAACCTGCCACCGAGTGAGACTACAGCCCTGACAGGTAGGTGAGAGCTTGGTCAGCGGGTCTGCTCGGGGCTAACTGACTTTGAAACCTGCCACTGAGTGAGCCTACGACCCTGCCAGCTAGGTGAGAGCCTGGTCAGCGGGTCTGCTCGGGGCTAATTGCCTTTGATACCTGCCACCGAGTGAGCCTACGACCCTGCCAGCTAGGTGAGAGTCTGGTCAGTGGGTCTGCTCGGGGCTAACTGCCTTTGAAACCTGCCACCGAGTGAGCCTACGGCCCTGCCAGCTAGGTGAGAGCCTGGTCAGCGGGTCTGCTCGGAGCTAACTGCCTTTGAAACCTGACACCGAGTGAGCCTACGGCCCTGCCAGCTAGGTGAGAGTCTGGTCAGCGGGTCTGCTCGGGGCTAACTGCCTTTGAAACCTGCCACCGAGTGAGCCTACAGCCCTGCCAGCTAGGTGAGAGCCTGGTCATCGGGTCTGGTTGGGGCTAACTGCCTTTGAAACCTGCCACCGTGTGAGCCTACGGCCCTGCCAGCTATGTGAGAGCCTGGACAGCGGGTCTGCTCGGGGCTAACTGCCTTTAAAACCTGCCACCGAGTGAGCCTACGGCCCTGCCAGCTAGGTGAGAGCCTGGTCAGCGGGTCTGCTTGGAGCTAACTGCCTTTGAAACCTGCCACCGAGTGAGCCTACAACCCTGCTAGCTAGTTGAGAGCCTGGTTAGTGAGTCTGCTTGGGGCTAACTGCCTTTGAAACCTGCCATCGAGTGAGCCTACGACCCTACCAGCTAGGTGAGAGCCTGGTCAGCGGGTCTGCACGGGGCTAACTGCCTTTGAAACCTGCCACCGAGTGAGCATACGGCCCTGCCAGCTAGGTGAGAGCTTGGTCAGCGGGTCTGCTCGGGGCTAACTGCCTTTGAAACCTGCCACTGAGTGAGCCTACGACCCTGCCAGCTAGGTGAGAGTCTGGTTAGTGGGTCTGCTCGGGGCTAATTGACTTTGAAACCTGCCACCAAGTGAGCATACGGTCCTGCCAGCTAGGTGAGAGTGGTCGGCGGGTCTGCTCGGGGCTAACTACATTTGAAACCTGCCACCGAGTGAGCCTACGACCCTGCCAGCTAGGTGAGAGCCTGGTCAGCGGGTCTGCTCGGGGCTAACTGCCTTTGAAACCTGCCACCGAGTGAGCCTACGACCCTGCCAGCTAGGTGAGATCCTGGTCAGCTGGTCTGCTCGGGGCTAACTGCCTTTGAAACCTACCACCGAGTGAGCCTACGGCCCTGACAGCTAGGTGAGAGTCTGGTCAGCGGGTCTGCTCGGGGCTAACTGCCTTTGAAACCTGCCACCGAGTGAGCCTACGGGCCTGCCAGCTAGGTGAGAGTCTGGTCAGCGGGTCTGGTCGGGGCTAACTACCTTTGAATCCTGCCACTGAGTGAGCCTACGGCCCTGCCAGCTAGGTGAGATCCTTGTCAGTGGGTCTGCTCGGGGCTAACTGTCTTTGAAACCTGCCACCGAGTGAGCCTACGACTCTGCTAGCTTGGTGAGAGCCTGCTCAGCGGTTCTGCTCGGAGCTAACTGCCTTTGAAACCTGCCACCGAGTGAGCCTACGACCCTGCCATCTAGGTGAGAGCCTGGTCAGCGGGTCTGCTCGGGGCTAACTGCCTTTGAAACCTGCCACCGAGTGAGCCTACAGCCCTGCCAGCTAGGTGAGAGCCTGGTCAGCGGGTCTGCTCGGAGCTAATTGCCTTTGAAACCTGTCACCGAGTGAGCCTACGACCCTGCCAGCTAGGTGAGAGCCTGGTCAGCGGGTCTGCTCGGGGCTAACTACCTTTGAAACCTGCCACCGAGTGAGCCTACAACCCTGCCACCTAGGTGAGAGCCTGGTCAGCGGGTCTGCTCGGGGCTAACTGCCTTTGAAACCTACCACCGAGTTCGCCTACGGCCCTGCCAGCTAGGTGAGAGCCTGGTGAGCGGGTCTGCTCGGGGCTAACTGCCTTTGAAACCTGCCACCGAGTGAGCATACGACCCTGCCAGCTATGCGAGAGCCTGGTCAGCGGGTCTGCTCGGGGCTAACTACCTTTGAAACCTGGCACCGAGTGATCCTACGGCCCTACCAGCTAGGTGAGAGCCTAGTCAGCGGGTCTGCTCGGGGCTATTCTTTTTCACATTCTAAGCATCATCACCTTGTAAGTTGACACCAAACGTTCATAAAATAAAAATAAAGTTCAAAAAAAAACCTGAGCAAAGCAACCTTGCATCTCACAAAAAGGATTTCCCTCTCCCCTTCGGCGAGTGGTATGATCTTGCGGAGTCCACTCGCACACTCAGCACTCGCCGGGCTGGGGAATCTGTCGCCCGGGCACATCTCGCCCATTTCCTTCCGCCACCGCCACCGCCTCCTTCCCGGTTTGCTGGCCTAGTGCGTTCCCGCCTAACAGCTGGGACGCCACCACTGTGACCGGGGGTGTCTCGAACTCGCTTCTGGCGGCGAATGCGAGATGCAAGTTCTGCAGGACCTCTCGCTTGAAATCTTCAAACATTCCTATCGTCACCCCACTCGCGAGTGGTTGCGAGTGGCCTAGGTCAGATATTTCTCCTCCATCTCCAGCCATGGAGCTCATCTTGAGATTTTCCGTGCTGGTCACTCTCCACGCTCACCGCACCATAATGTTGAAACCAATACTTGGTCTCTTGTGGAGTTCGGGGTCCCCAAAAGAGGGGGTGACCTCACACTTACTTCTCTCAAGGGAGAGCGTTAGGCCGAAGACTTAGGAAACTAGGAACAAGACCAAGGGCTCGGCGAGGAGGTCCCACCACACACACGAAAGATCTTAGAGCGCTTCCCCTCCCAAGCCAATGCTGAGCTTGGGGCACCTTTGGAGGCTCTCTTCCCCCACCAAAGAGATCTAGGGGGAGAGTTGCGAAGAGAGAGTGAGATCTGCCTTCAAAGGTGCCCCCTTGGTCCTATTTATAGAATTCCTTACTTTGTCTGCCAATAGCCAGATTCTGGCCTAAAAGATTACAAAAATGCACCCAGGTTTGGCCTGCCAACAGTCAAATCCCGCCATTCTGAGGCGCTAAACGCAGACCGCCTCCTCTTCTTGGGGCTGGGCGAGAGGGGGCAGGCCGCCTCCCTTGCTTGCCCCCTACTGGGGCTGGGGCGAGTGGGGGTCGGATGCCTCCCCGCTAGCCCCCCTTAGGGGCTGGGGCGAGTGGGGGCCGGATGCCTCCCCGCTCGCCCCCCTTTCGGGCTGGGGCGAGTGGGGGTCGGATGCCTCCCCGCTTCCCCCCCCCCCCCCCCCCCCCCCACCTTTGGGGCTGGGGCGAGTGGGGTCTGGATGCCTCCCCGCTCACCCCCCCCCCCCCCTTTAGGGCTGGGGAGAGTGGGGGGCGGATGCCTCCCCGCTCGCCCCCCTTTGTGGCCAGGGCGAGTGGGGGTCGGGTGCCTCCCCGCTCGCCCCCCTTTGGGGCTAAGGCGAGTGGGGGTCGGATGCCTCCCCGCTCGCCCCCCTTTGGGGCTGGGGCGAGTGGGGGTCGGATGCCTCTCCGCTCGCCCCCTTGGGGCCGGGGCGAGTGGGGGTCGGGTGCCTCCCCGCTCGCCCCCTTTGGGGTCGGGGCGAGTGGGGTCGGATGCCTCCCCGCTGCCCCCCTTTGGGGCTAGGCGAGTGGGGGTCGGATGCCTCCCCGCTCGCCCCCCTTTGGGGTTGGGCGAACCGGGGGGCAGGCTGCCTCCCTCGCTCGCCCCCTCCCCTCCTGGGTCCGCCCAGAAACTCTCCCGCTCTTCTCCTTTCCTGGGGCGGTGCTAAAAGACATTGGGCCTAAAGACACCCTTGGCTCCGGGGACCCACTCGGTGAATACAGGGTTGTACATTGACATGTGAAGGTTGGCAAGTCTGATAGTGGTAGTGACACTTCTGAAGTATTCAATGATTTTTACAAAGCTGAAGGGATTATGCGCCACTACACAACATCGGGAGTTCTACAATCGAATATAGTTGCAGAAAGAATAAATCAAACACTATTAGAGAAGACACGATGTTTGAGGATCACCACAGGACTTTCAAATGAGTTTGGGTGGAAGCACTAAATACCCCTGTCTATCTCATTAATGTGTTGTCATCCTCGATGATTGGATTAAAGACGCTAGAAGAGATATTGACTGGAAAATTTGTTGATTACTCGATGCTACGAATATCTGGGTGTCCGACATATGTCGTTAAGAAAAATAGCAAGATTAACTTGAGGGCATGAAAATGCATCTT
Organism: Dactylorhiza incarnata; assembly: GCA_033032865.1. Classification (NCBI taxonomy): domain Eukaryota; kingdom Viridiplantae; phylum Streptophyta; class Magnoliopsida; order Asparagales; family Orchidaceae; genus Dactylorhiza; species Dactylorhiza incarnata. The sequence continues at coordinate 1,625,813 of JAWHQI010000192.1, read as the reverse complement.
CCTCGGGTATACTAAAGGACTCAAGGGATATGGGTTGTGGTTTTCTAAAACAAAAAATATATTGATCACTCAATACACAACATCTAATGAATCTGTCATTCTAAAGAGGCGGATTGAAGCTGAAAGGATACATACCATGTGTCGAGGTGGAGGTCGGGATTCCATTCTGTGAGATTAAAAATCACATATCCGGGATACAAATTGAGGAGACAAACAGACAGGAGGACCTGGTTAATCATGAGGAGCTAGAGCCACATTCGGCACAACATGAGGTGCATAGGCCACGACGAGACAAAAATACCTGTCGATGAGGTATAGAATTGGGACACATAATTTTGAAGATATAATTGCTTATACTTTTAATGTAGAGAATAAATAATCTCTCAATTATGAAGACGCCACAAAGTCTAGTAACTTTTCGCAATGGAGAGTTTCTATGATAGAATAGATTGAGTATATTCATAAAAATGGCACATGAGAGTTAGTTTCATTACCAAAACACAAGAAGACCATTGAATGCAAATGAGTTTTCAAGGTCAAGGAATGTTCTTCACTAGAGGATGGTGTCTGGTGCAAGGTAAGGCGCATGGCAAAGGGTTATACACAGAAAGGAGTGGACTTCAATGAAGGCTTCTCTTTAGTGGTGTGACACACATCCATTTGCATACAATTGACTATGGTGTCAATCTACGACATGGAGTTAGAGCAGCTTAACGTGAAACTGCATTCTTACATGTTGATCTCGAGGATGAGATTTATATGCATCAGCTTGAATGATTGAAGGAGAAGATGATCATGCATGAAAGCTACAAAAATTGCTTTATAGTTTAAAACCATTTTCAAGACAGCGGTACAAGCGATTTTATCGGTTCATGACATCCATCTAATTCAGGAGGAGCTTGTGGGGTCAGTGCGTCTATTTTAATATACTTGACAATGATTCTTATATTTATGTTCTTTTTTATGTTAATGACATGCTCATAGTCTAGGACAATAAAGAAGAAGTTAAGATGTTTGAAGCTTCAACTTAGCCAAAAATTTGAGATGAAAGATTTCTGAGTTACAAAGAAGATTCTCAGTATGGATATTATCAGAGATAGAAGACACAGAGATGTGTGTCTCTCTCAAAAGCAATACATCGAGAAAGTTCGTGCTCGTTTGACATGTAGAAGGAAAAGTTGTGCATATTCCATTAGAAATGCATTTTATGCTTTCAGTGGTGTTATCATCTGCATCAGACTCTGAAAAGAAAACTATATCACACTTACCATATGCGGGTGTAATTGGTTATCTCGTGTACGCTATGGTATGCACTCGCCCAGATCTTGCATAAGCGGTCAGAGTCTTGAACAGTGCATGACTAACCCGGGAAAAGAACATTGCACACAGTGAAATAGATCCTGTGATACTTGAAAGGAATTGCTAGTACTTGTTTGATTTACGGTGGAGATAATGTAAAAGAAAGTATCTTGGCTGATTATTTTGATGCTAACTATGCAGGTGATCTGGACAAAAGACGGTCGTCAACGTGTTATGTGTTTACAGTTAGAGTCAACACAATTTCATTGAGATCGACACTTAATTCGGTCATTGCCCTGTCGACAAAGGAAGCCGAGTGAGTGGTTGTAGTGGAAGCAGTCAAGGAGGTATATGGCTCGAAGGGTTAATTGGAGATTTGGGTTGAATCAAGAGATCTCAAAGATTAATTGTGATAGTTCGAGTGTCATCTGTCTTGCTAAGAATCGGATCTTCTATGGGCGAACCAGACATATCGATGTTTGTCATTTGTTTCTAAATGCAATTGATGGGGAGTAGGTAATCCAACTTTCTAAGATAAACACAAAGGTAAATCTTGTCGACGTATTGACGAATGCCATTTCATTAGAGAAGTTGAAATTGTTTTTAAACTTAATTAAAATAGAAGATTGTGTAGATGGACATGTATATAAATCACTCTTATTATTTAAACTTGAATAATGATGTAAGCAAAGATATAAATAATTAGAGGCATGATGTCATCGATAGGATGATGTCAGTGCTGATGTAAATAGTACAATAAAGCCAACAATGACACGAGCTTATAAATAAAATATTAGTCTTAAATGGCTATAAAAGGGGATGAAATCTTCATTTTTAAGGTATCGAGTTCAGAAATAAATTTTGGAATTTCTTCTTTATTACTCTCTTGTGTTCTTGTTTTGTTCGTTCTCTCCCGCTCTTTTATTTTCTCTACGCTAACAATCATGAAGTGAAGTTCTCCCAACAAGATACTGTCTCAAATATTCGTACATTATAATAAAGAATTTTCGTGGAGAGTTAAGTCAATATTGTAATAAGATAAAACATGGTAATTAAAATCTTTGCAACTCTGCCAAACCCCGTTGTTTTTTTATTTTTAGATTTTTAAATGTAGAAAATCTTGATGTCAATATTTTACAACTCTGTCAAACCCCGTTGTTCCTGCTTGTCCTGCTCTGTTTCTTCTACTCAGACTACGGCGCGGAGTTCGCGTACCGGACGGTTAATTGCCGCTGCCGGCGAGGGCAGAGGAATTTCGCCGGGTACTGGGTGTGGAGGATGGATTGAGGGCTACGGCGAATGGCGACCGGGACTGCGATTTGTTCGAAGGGGAGTGGGTTTAGGATGAAAGCTACCTCCTTTACAACTCAACGGACTGCCCGCTCTTCGATTCTAATATAATGATAGCTTTAGTCTCCATCTTAGAATGGTGATTACATGGATGATTGGAAAGAACAAGAGAGTGGAGACGTAGAAGATTTCATTTCAATGATATATCAAGATGAGTTACAGCATTCTCATTATATAGCAATTTCAGAGTCATAAATAGCGTGAATTACCAAGAGTTAAACCGGCTCTTAGCATTCCATTACATTCATTTAATCTAATTACTCCTCTTTATTTATTGTGCAGTGGAAACTGGATGAAGCCCCCAAACTGCCGGCTGGATCATTTTCCAACACCCCCCCATGAGCCTGACGGGGAGGTGATCTTCAGTCCTTCTTTTAGGTTTCCGAACCTCTCCCTGCCCAGAGCCTTCGTGAAGATATCGGCGAGCTGGTCCTGAGTAGGGCAGTGGTTGATCGTTGTCGTCCCTTCTTCTATCTTCTCCCTTATAAAGTGATACTTGATGCCGATGTGTTTACTGCGTTGGTGGAACACCGGGTTCTTGGAGAGTGCGATGGCCGAGGTGTTGTCGCATTTTAGCAAGACCTGCATCTTCTCCTTCGTCAGTTCTTCGATCATTCTCTGCAGCCAAATTCCTTCACAAACTGCTGAGGATAGGGCCATGTACTCGGCTTCCATGGTTGAGAGAGCGGTGGTCTGCTGCTTTCTTGACCTCCAGCTAATTGGGTTTGAGCCGTAGTAGAAGATGTACCCTTCTGTGCTTTTCCTGTCCTCAACAGATCCTCCCCAGTCGGAGTCGCAATAGCCAGTGAGGCTTGGATGGGGATCTTTAGTGAAGTAGATCCCATGATTTGCCGTTCCCTTTAGATACCTTAGCAGTCGCTTGGCAGTATCCATGTGGGTCTTCGAGGGTTTGCTGACGAATCTGGAGAGAAGATTCACGGTGAACTCTATATCGAGTCGTGTGTTGGTAAGATAAATTAATGACCCAATTAGGCTCCTGTAGTTCCCTTCATCTGCGAGTTCCTCTTCATCCTTTGGTATGGTGAGCTTCACGCCTGTGGCCATAGGAGTGAGACATGGGTTGCAGTCCCACATTTTGAACCTCTTCAGGAGTTCAATGGTGTATTGTTCCTGACTCAGGAAGTACCCTTGCTCCTTGCACTTTACCTGCATGCCAAGAAAGTGATTAAGGTGACCCAAATCAGTCATCTCGTACCTCTTCATTGTCTTCTCCTTGAAATCTTGGATCATGTTGTTGCATCCTCCTGTTATAAGTATATCATCGACATAAAGACAAACTATTAGAATTCCTCCATCTGTTCCATGCTTGATGAAAACAGACGGTTCAAATTGGCTTGTCTGAAGTCCCTGCTCCTTGAAGTAAGTGGTGATGTTGGCATGCCAAGCTCGTGGAGCCTGTTTTAGCCCGTACAGAGCCTTGTGGAGCTTATATACATGCCCCTCTTTCCCTTCTACTAGATACCCTTCTGGCTGTTCTACATAGACATCTTCCTCCAATTCCCCGTTCAAAAATGCTGACTTGACGTCAAGCTGGTAGATTGGGTAATTGCGGTTAGCGGCAATGGCTAGAATAAGCCTGATGGAGTCCAGTCGAGCTACTGGCGCAAAAGTTTCCTCATAGTCCTTACCAAATTTTTGGGAGTACCCTTTAGCCACAATCCTTGCTTTGTGTTTGATGATATTACCCTCTTGATCTTCCTTGGTCTTATAGATCCATTTTAGACCTATCACGGCTTTGTTTGGGGGTCTGGGGACAAGGCTCCAAGTATTGTTCTTTTCGACTAATTTCATCTCCTCATCCATGGCCCTTTTGCCAATGCAGAATTTTGGAGGCATCATTGAAACATTGTGGGCTTGAATGAAACAGGGCTATATTTGTTGCCTCATAAATTTCCTGGATAGATCTGGTTTTATGGGAGAATGATGATTTAGAATCCTCTGAATCAGAGGTATTTAAGAGAGGAGCAGGTTCAGGTTCCTCTTGAAGTGGGGCAAAGCAATTTCCTGGATGGGGTTTGTAATGAGCTCAACCGGAGTTGGTAAGGTAATGGATGACCCAGTCATCTTGTCTGACTCCCAAATCCAAGTGTCTTCTTCATGGAAAGTTGCATCCCTAGAAATACTTACAGTTTGCTTGATGGGATTATAGAATCTATATGATTTCTTTGCACTGCTATATCCTACAAAAATGCACTTCTCACTTGTAGGATCTAGTTTATCTCTCTTCTCTTTCAGGATGTGAGTGAAAGCAATGCAGCCAAAGGTTTTCAAATGTGCTAAATTTGGTTTTTTGTTTCTTAACTTCTCATAGGGAGTAGTTTGTGATAGAGCTTTGGTTGGAGATCTATTGAGTATATAGATGGCTGTGGTGACAGCTTCTCCCCAAAAGGATTTTGGAAGCTGCTTGTGATGAAGCATTGACCGTGTCATTTCTGTGACTGTCCCGTTTCTCCTTTCCACCACCCCATTCTGCTGTGGGGTTCCTGGGACAGTGAGTTGATGGGAGATTCCACTAATCTTACAAAAGTGGCTAAAGGCATGAGAAACAAATTCCCCCCCCCCCATTGTCACTTCTGATTGATTTTATTTTTCTGCTCAGCTTGTTTTCTATTTCTCTCTTAAAGTCTATGATGTGTGCTAATGCTTCAGACTTTTGAGTGAGAAGAAATACCCAAGAGTACCTTGTAAAATCATCTACTATGAGTAAGAAATACCTCTTTCCCCCAAGGGTTTGGGTAGATGCTGGCCCCCACAAGTCTCAGTAGAGCAGCTCCAAGGGTTCTGTGCTTTGCTTTTCTGATGGTTGGAATGGCTGCCTGTGGGATTTGTTTTGAGCACATATATCACACTGGCTATGATGAACTGCAATGTCTGGGACCCCTTCAGCCAGGTTGCCTTCAATCAACTTCTTCATTGAGTCTGAATTTAGATGTCCCAGTCTGTTGTGCCATGTTGTGAGAGAATTGATGGGGTTGCTCTGTGTTGAGAATACCTGCTGCCTTGGTGTATTTAGATCAAAGGAGAAGATCCTATTCTTTGGCATGGGGATTGAGGCAACCTGTCGGTCTGAGGGGTCAGTAATGGAGCATGTTTTTGACTTGAACAGGATGGTATAATCATTGTCTATAAGTTGCCCGACGCTTAGCAAGTTCTGAGCCAATGAAGGAACCAATTGCACATCTTCTATCATTTTTACTTTCCCATCTGGTCCTTCTACTGGTATATCTCCTCTTCCCTCTATCCTTCTAGCATTGCCATCTCCCATATACACCAGGGATTTGCTGGTTTCATCAAGGTTTGTGAACAGTCGTTTGTCATTTGCCATGTGATTTGAGCATCCTGAGTCAACTACCCAGGAGACTGTTGGAGATTTGGCAGGCTCAGACCAAGTTGAGACAAAGGCCTTTTCTTCATTCTGCTTGCCCTCGACTGCGGGCCTGCAGTCATCCTTGTTCTTAAACCAGCAATCCTTTTCGAAGTGATTAGGCTTCTTGCATCTTTTGCACTTGTAGAAACATCTAGCTGTGTCATGATTAGATTTTTTACATAAAATGCAATAAGTTTCACTGGTTGGAGGGGCAGGAGGGCCCTTGGATTGCTTCCAGTGATTTTTGTTTGTGTTGCCTTTCTTTTGGTTCTGTGGTTTACCAAGAGGGCTGCTGATAACCATCTTGGTTTGTAAAGCATGAGCAATAACTGGGACATGCCTTTTCAGTCTCTCTTCGTGTGACTGAAGTTTCCCAATCAGTGCAGCTACAGGGAGAGCGTTTAAGTCGTTGCTCTCCTCTATTGCGGCAGCAATGTGATCGTATGATTTGGGAAGGCTAGTAAGTATTTTCAATACTACTTCATTTTCTGGTATTGCCAACCCAAGATTGCCTAGTTGATTTACTAGGTTTGTCAGCTTGGGCATGAATTCGAAGATGGACTCTCCTTCTTGCATAATGAGAGCATCATATTGCCTCTTAATATTAACTTTTTTAATAAAGAGTACCTTCTCATCTCCTTGGTAGATTTCCTTTAGTGTGTCCCAGGCGGCCTTGGCCGTCTTTGCACCGATTATACGAGGGAAAATGGTTGGAGAAACAGCTTCCTGGATGGTCAACAGTGCCAAAGAGTTTTTCTGTTTTTCTTCTTTGGGTATTTCTGCTGCCTTTCCATCTTTCTGCTTCTCTGTTGCTTTGGGACCGTTGACAACCATCTCCCATAAGTCCTGTGAGTTCAGGAGGGTTTCCATCTTCACTGCCCAATGGTCGTAAAGCTCTCCATTGAAGATTGGCACAGTTCGATGGGAATAGGAAACCTGGCTGGTAGATGATGAACTCATGTCGCCCTTGTGACGAGCACCCGCTTGTCTGATCAGACGCCTGAAGCTCTGATACCACTGATAGCTTTAGTCTCCATCTTAGAATGGTGATTACAGGGATGATTGGAAAGAACAAGAGAGTCGAGACGTAGAAGATTTCATTTCAATGATATATCAAGATGAGTTACAGCATTCTCATTATATAGCAATTTCAGAGTCATAAATAGCGTGAATTACCAAGAGTTAAACCGGCTCTTAGCATTCCATTACATTCATTTAATCTAATTACTCCTCTTTATTTATTGTGCAGTGGAAACTGGATGAAGCCCCCAAACTGCCGGCTGGATCATTTTCCAACATATAATTCACTACTTTTATCTTCGATAAAATAAAGTAAAGTGAAAAAAAAACTAATCTGGTATTAATATACAGTCTTATCACTTGCAACAGATAATAGAAACTCTAGGAAATCACATACAACTAAGGTGGCGTTTGGCGCGGCTTATTGGCTGCTGTGCGGTGGAAACGCACCGGTATTTATTGCGTAAGCGGCGTTTAGCGCGGCTTACTTCAAAAAATCCGTTTACTTATATCCGCAGTTTTGTATTAGGGCGGGACCGCGGTATTTCTTCGCGTCTGGCCGCAAAAGCATTCCGCGCGACGCGATCTTCTTCTTCCCCGACACCCAGCGGCGATTTCTTCTTCCTCCCCCAAACCAGCGGCGATTTCGCTTCCTCCCCCTTCCCAGCGGCAATTTCCTAGCGGCGTTTTCCGATTTTGCGATTTCCAAGCCGTTGGTAAGTAGGGTTCCGATTTGCCGCCTTTTCCCTGCTCTCGCAGATCTCTAGGGTTCCGTTTTCCGATTCTCGTCGTCTTTATCTTGCAGGTGTTAGGGTTCGGGCTCCAGATCTTCGCGCTGATCCACCCCCGTTCTCCTCTTCGGGCTCCAGATCTTCACTGTAAGCATCGAACTCCTCCTTATTATGGCTGTCTTTGTGGATTTATGGTTGGGCTATTGCTGTGTGTGTTCATATGGGCTGGAGTTTGGGGCTGTGTGTGTATGTGTTCATATACCTGTGCTGTGTGTGTGTGCTGTGTGTGTGTGTTCATATACATGTGTGTATGTGTGTGTGTGTGTGTGTGTTGATATGTATATGTGTGTGTGTGTGTGTTGGGGCTGTGTATTGGGGCTGTGTGTGTATGTGTATTGGGGTTGTGTGTGTATGTATTGGGGCTGTGTGTGTATGTGTTCATATGGGTTGTGTATGTATTGGGGCTGTGTGTGTATGTGTTCATATGGGCTGTGTGTGTTGGGGCTGTGTATTGGGGCTGTGTGTGTATGTGTATTGGGGCTGTGTGGATATGTATTGGGGCTGTGTGTGTGTGTGTTCATATGGGTTGTTGATGTGTGTGTGTGTATTGGGGCTGTGTGTGTATTTCATGATGTATATGTGTTTGTGTGGTAATAAACATGTGTGCTGTGTGTGTGTTGATATGTATATGTGTGTGTGTGTTCATATACATGTGTGTGTGTGTGTTCATATACATGTATATGTGTGCTGTGTGTGTGTGTGTTCATATACATGTGTGTGTTCATATACCTGTGTTGTGTGTGTGTGTCGTGTGTGTGTGTTCATATACATGTGCTGTGTGTGTGTATTGTGTGTGTGTGTGTGTGTTCATATACATGTGTGTGTGTGTGTGTGTGTGTGTGTGTGTTGATATGTATATGTGTGTGTGTGTGTGTTGATATGTACATATGTGTTGTGTGTGTTGTGTGTGTGTGTGTGTGTTCATATACATGTGTGTGTGTGTGTTCATATACATGTGTGTGTGTGTGTGTTCATATACATGTGTGTGTTCATATACCTGTGTTGTGTGTGTGTGTGTTGTGTGTGTGTGTGTGTGTGTTCATATACATGTGTGTGTGTGTTGATATGTATATGTGTGTGTGTGTTGATATGTACATATGTGATGTGTGTGCTGTGTGTGTGTGTGTTCATATACATGTGTGTGTGTGTGTGTGTGTGTGTGTGTGTGTTCATATACATGTGTGTGTGTGTGTGTTCATATACAAGTATATGTGTGTTGTGTGTGTGTATGTTCATATACATGTGTGTGTGTGTGTGTGTTTATCTGTTCTTAAAATGATGTTTAGGTCAAATCTTGTATAATTTTTTAAGGATGGGAAAAATCAAAGATGGTGGGGTGGCCGCTATGTGGGACAACAATGATGTGTTATTATTCTGTGATATCTGCATAAAAGAGATAGAGCTTGGGAATCGACCCACCACGCATTTTAGTAAACAGGGGTGGATAAATGTTATGAACAAATTTGAAATGCAAATCGGGAAAAAATATGATAAAGTCCAACTTAAGAATAAATGGGATCATTTGAAGAAAGAGTGGAAATTATGGACAGAGTTAAAGCGTGGTGAGACCGGTTTGGGTTAGAATGCATCAAGAAAGACTATAGACGCCTCAGACGAGTGGTGGGACGAAAGATTGAAGGTATTTTTTACTTAAATTCATTTGCAAAGAAATTTCTTAACTTAAAATTCCTCAGACGAGTGGTGGGACGAGATGTGGACATTGTGAACATTATTAGAAATTTGCTTGAGTTCTGTGATAATGCTATAATTTTATTTTACTTTTTGATAATGTTAATTTCTTTATTTTTCTAACAGAAAATGTCTAGCGATGAATCGGAGAATACCAGAGCAGAGGACGAGAAGCACGCAATCTTTAGAAGAAATTGTGATATCGCCCATCATCAAAATGTGGTGGCAGCAATATGTTATATCTCTGAACACACCTCGATGTTAAACCATCCGGTTCCATCCATGACTTCAAAGCAAACAGGCGATAAATGGGTCGGAGAGCTACTTCGTGGGACTCGAGTTAGATTTCATGACTCGTTCATGATGAGTCAAGAAATTTTTATAGATCTATTGCATGCTCTCGAAGAGAAGTGTGGTTTTCAGGGAACAAGAAGAACTGCAGCCAGAGAAGTCCTAGCATTGACCATATATATATTGTCTCATAATGAATCAATGAGAAAAACACGCGAGCGGTTTCAGCACTCAACAGAGACAACTAGCAGATTTTTTACTCGTGGTATTCGCGCTTTGTTGCAGTTGGCCGAGGAAGTCATACAGCCATCAGATAGGTCTTTCGGCTGCACTCCGCCAGAGATTATGTATGACAGGCGTTATATGCCTTTTTTTAAAGATTGTGTTGGAGCAATAAATGGAACACATGTCGATGCGTGCATACCAGTAGGAAGTCAAGTTCCATATATTGGGAGAAAGGGCAGACCGACACAAAATGTCATGGCGGCCTGTGATTTCAACATGTGTTTCACTTTTGTTATGGCAGGTTGGGAGGGATCGGCGCACGATAGTCGCATTTTCAATTATGTCAAAACTGATCCTCGTTATACGTTCCCTCATCCGCCTCAAGGTAAATAATAAAAAATCAGTTCGTCTAATTATTACTATAAATATTTTCCATTGTTAAACATTTTTTAATATGTTTCAGGAAAATATTACTTGGTTGATTCTGGTTATCCTCTACAGAGAGGATATTTAAAACCATATTAAGATACAAGGTATCATCTGCCTGACTTTGCCCGTGGTGGACGTCGCGCAGAAGGACGTAGAGAGATATTCAATCATGCGCACTCGTCGCTTAGAAGTGTGATAGAACGATCATTCGGCGTTTGGAAGAAGAAGTGGGTCATACTACGGGACATGCCAAGTTATCGCTTCGACAAACAGGCACATATTGTCATGGCCACGATGACTTTACATAATTTCATTCGTCGCCACCCTTCGCGCGTGGATTTTGATTTCAGTGAGTCCGAGCAGAGGGGTAGAGATGATGGACTGGTCACACAAGAGCGACAAGATACATGCCCTGACACTGCAGGTGGTGTGGAGGAGATGATCGCGCTACGTGATAGTATAGCAGATCAGTTGTATGAATCTAGATCATAGGAGATATCATGATATATGGTTAATGTGGACATTATTTTTGTGTGTTTGGTATTATATGATGAAAAATATATATTTTATTTTGATATTCGGTAAAAAAAAAAAATTTCGCTCAAAACTCCGTTTTCTTTCCAAACAACTTTTTCAAAACTCCATTTTACAAACTCCATTTCACCCAAACAGTTTTTTAACAAAACTCCGTTTTCCAGAATCAGCAATTTTCCTATCAGCAGCTTTTCATCAGCAGCTTTCCATCAGCAACAGTCCAATCAAACAGAGCCTAAGTCTTAATACAAGAAACTATATCTTTAGACAAATATTAGACCATAACTATACCTTCTCATCACCCACTGACCTAATCTTGCTATCAACAGCAGGGCTATATACTCTGAGAATCTCTGCTGATAAATTGAATGTACTCCCATCAGAAAATTCAATCTCCACCTGTATGAAAATGAAATTCATGTAATTGCTATTTTTAAGTCCGCCCATGCTGAAAAAAATTCCTGTGTCCGCCACTGATTTGTCGTGAATACTTATATTGCCTAGTGAGTGTAGTAGATCATGGGAGAGAAGTTCATGTCAAAGTAAGGGGACTAGCATGACGCCAGAGCTAATTAATGGAGGTGGTTGAGGGTGAAAGCCGAGGAAGTGCACCATTCGGAGGGCCATGAAAATACCACTGCAAAGAGCGCTCACTATCGATGCGGGTAGAGGCGGAGCACCGTCGAGTAGCCGAACAGAGAACGAAAAAGAAAAGGGTTCCCAACCATAAGGAAGAACAATGCGGGATCTCATTGGAGATCTTTAGAAAGGTTGGAGTTTTCATTTGATAAGTTCTTATACCAACTTGTTGTATGTTGTTACTCTTTGGAGCATAATGGATGTCTCTCATTTTGCATAGTGAGTGTAGTAGATCAATACTCCATCAAAGCCGGGCATATCCCACGCGGATAGATCCGTTAGGTCGCAGCCGCAGCCCGTTTGGCGAGGCCACGGTGGCGTAGCAAAGGCCGGTGGCACACGGGTTTGCCCCGCTGGGCTTCCTCAGAGACAAATGGGGGTTAGGTTTAATGGGCTTGTAATTAGAATGGAGATAACAAAAGGGCCATAGGAGATCCATTTACTGTCCCTTACAGTTCCCCGTTGAACAAAAACTTGCATAATTGAAGATACAATTTAATTCCGAAATTATTAATTTTGTAATTAAAAAATACATAAATTAAATTTGTTGATCTGCTTCTCATGACTGTCTTATGCCGACCTAAATTTATATGAGCAGCACATAAAAGGATATTGGTAGCCCCAAATAACTCAAATTAGAACCTAAAACTCTTCTTTTTCTCTATTCTAATGGCAGACCCCTCTTTTCTCGCCTCCCCCTCGTTCTAACCTGCGAACAACACTAGAAACCCGATCAAATCTTCCTTGACCATGTCCCTTAGGTTCGACGGAGCGATCAACGCCGACATCACCGAGTTCCAGACCAACATCATCCCCTACCCCCGTATCCATTTCATGCTCTCCTCGTACACCCATGTCATCTCTGTAGAGAAGATCTACCACGAGCAACACTCCATCCCCGCTGGGGCGGATCCAGAAATTTCAACAATGGGGGGCAGGCAAAATAGGCGGAGAGATGGCCGATAAAACATGGGTCGATGGAGCTATGACGGGTCACAACAGTTTTGCGGCCAGGGGAAAAAACTTCGGGCCAACTAATGGGTCCACACGGTTTCCAAAACGGTGTTGGGCTCGATGGAACGAGCAGCGGACAACTCGAAAAGAAATGGCAGGCGTGCCGAGGGCAGATGGCCCAGGGCTCGAAAAAGGTTGCACTTCCTCGTGCGGTCAAGAAGGACGACACACGCGAGTGATTGAGCGGATTCGATCAGCAAAGATCTCATAAGGAGTGAGCAGGCGCGGCTGGTAGGGCGCTGAAACTGGAGATTGATGGAGTCTTCAGCTATGGCTGGGGACGACGACAGGACGAAAACAGAACAACGAGCGTTGTTGCTTCCCCTTGACAAGTGCGTCGTTTACCAAATGGATGTCTTCATCGACGTCGATAGGGATCGTTGAGGCGGCAGATGCAGGGAATGGACGTGTCAGACGTGCTGGGAGGTATCATCGTGCATGCTGGAGACGACGCAAATGTTTTTGTACTAGTCTACTGGTTTAGAGGTCGTTGCACGCTTGCGGGAACCGAAGAAGCAGGGCGGATCAAAACTTTTTTGAAGGCATCCATTTTATCAGTCATTTCTCACTCATCCGGCCACCGTTTTTGACATGTAAGTAGTCAAAATTCATTGTCTCAACGAAAGTAATCTAAATCCACTAATGATTTTGCAAAATGCTTGGGGGGGGGGGGGGGGGTGGGAGCCCTCGAACTTGATGGCGAAGTGCGACCTGTGGCACGTGAATGAAGTAGTGCTATCATGATAGAGTTGGATCCTGCTACTATTTTTCTCCGGCGATGGCTTTTGGCACCAGAATGGGTATGAGTTCGATATGTGCCTAGGCTGGGAAGAAGCTTCAACGATAGAGAGTCTGATCCGGCAATCTTCAGCATGGTGCTCGAGTGGAGGAACGTTAACGCTCGAGTGGAGGAACGTTAACGTGAGGCCTAGCGTCAGAAATGGCGTTGAGTCGATGTCTCTCCCCTTTAAGGAAAAATTCAACTTTTATTTACTAATCACCGAAGAGTCCATGTCTTTTTTAATTTTGTTTTGCTGAGGTATGCCTGAGCTTTGGAACTATATTGTGTGCATATCAATTAACTTACCTTCAATAATTTTAACAGTAGTGTGTTTTCTGTTTATTGTTTGACTCTGAGTCACACTTTTAACTCTACATAAAATTAAGAGTTCATATGGTCATTTGAAGATATAGATCACATTTATTATTTGTGCATGTAAAATTAATGTTGAAATTAGTATGTCATAAAAAGGAAATTAAAATTTTGGGCTGCCAATAACACTTCGTTGGATTACAATTATCTATGGGATGTAAATAAGCATTCATGAGCTGCCTACATAAACACCCTTAATTGATAAATTGGAACAAAGGTAAGATCACATAAAATACAAGCAAAATTAAAATCCCCGCCCGGGATCTACCATTCATTATCAAGCATATCACACATTTCCTCCCTACAACTTTTGGAAGGTGACACCTATTAAATTCCCTTCAGCACAGTCAATGCCATGCATAAATTGCTCCCCCCCCCGCCCCCCCCCCCCCCCATGTTCCTCTGGCTCTCTCCACCGACACCCTAAATCTCGGCCGCCGACGCCCTCCAATCATATTCACCGACACTCTTAGACTGTGATGTCACAACCATCCAACGCCACTTTCAGGCCAATAACTCGACTCCAGCAGTTTCATCTTTAGCTTTTTTTTTTATTCTTTTTGTATAATCTTAGGCTTAGGTTCCGTTTGGACACTGCCCTTCGTGAACGCCTGACCTCACCTAGGAATTTCATCCACTTTAATGTTCAAAATTAGTTTTACTTTCCTGATGACGGTCATGTAACACCATTGTCTTGCCAAACATGCTTTTTATGATGGTAGAGTTTTTGTCCAAGCTCACCCGAGCAAAAATTCAGCGCCAAACCGAGCGGAAGTTCCTTAGGTGAGGTCGGGCGTTCAAGAACTACGGTTCATAACCACCGCATTCATGACCGCCAAGCCGAACATATCCATAGTTTTCAGCACTCAAAGGCGCCGAAATTGTTGGTATAGATCGTTTAAGATAATATAAGTGATTTGGGCATTCTTAAAATCAAACATGGCTATTATGCCATATTTGGATCTACTTAGGACGCGGCAGAAATCTTCGGAATTTCCAGCGTTCTAAGTCTGGGCTAAAGATTGAGCCCACTTTCTAAAATAAGACAAGCAGCTAGAAGAAGAAGAAGAAGAAGAAGAAGTTAAGGGCAAAACATCTGAAGAGGTTAAAAAACAGAGTAGATAAAGATAGTAAAATTTATGATCAATGTCTCCAGAATATGCTCGGAGACAATAGAGTGAACCTCACCACAACACACAACCCTCATTCATTATGACTCCTCTTACAGGACTCCCTCAACCACGTTCAAATCCATAAAACAGCAGCAAAAACAGATTTTTAATCCATATATAAATAAAAAATAAAAAGATAACTTGATAGATTGTTCTGCCGAATTGGGTTTACTCCTCCAAAAGATCCTAATACCTGTAATGAGGCGGCTTGTAGGGCCCCCCGACGGGCACGCTGATATACTCGGCCTGCGCCGGCGAAAGTTTAGTGAGCTTGGCTCCGAGCTTTTCCAGGTGGAGCGCCGCCACTTTCTCGTCCAGATGTTTCGGCAGCACGTAAACCTTCTTCTCGTACTTCCCCGACGACTTCTCATTCCACAGCTCCAGCTGAGCTATCACCTGCACAAAAATTATATGCAGAATCAGAAAAATTATATGTTTTTTTTTTACATTTTCGACTCATGTAATTGCTATCAGCATTGCCTGGTTGGTGAAGGAGCAGGACATGACGAAGCTGGGGTGGCCGGTGGCGCATCCGAGGTTCATGAGACGGCCCTCGGCGAGCACGATGATCCCTCGGTTCGTGTCGGGGAAGACCCAGCGGTCGGTCTGCGGCTTGATGGTGATGCGCTTCACGCCGGGGAAGGACTCGAGGCCGGTCATGTCGATCTCGTTGTCGAAGTGGCCGATGTTGCAGACAATGGCGTTGTTCTTCATCTTCCTCATGTGGTCGACCATGATGATGTCCTTGTTGCCGGTGGTGGTCACGAAAATGTCGGCGTCGGCGACAATGTCCTCGAGCGTGAGGACCGGGATGCCCTCCATGAGGGCCTGAAGGGCGCAGATGGGATCGATCTCGGTGACAACGACGCGGGCTCCGGCAGTCTTGAGGGCGGCGGCGCAGCCCTTACCGACGTCGCCGTATCCACAGACCACGCCGACCTTGCCGGCGATCATGACATCTGTGGCCCTCATCAGACCATCAGGGAGAGAGTGGCGGCAACCGTATAGGTTATCAAACTGTTTAAAGACCAGTAAAATTATCAGAAATCAAGTTTAACAATCACAGTTTCAAATTCCGGTGTGATATGGCTAGAAAATTAAAATCCGGAGTACAAACTACACCAGTGGATCATATAATCAGAAAATTTGTTCGCAGAGTCAAATTGTGATCGAACTAAAAACGAAATGAATCGAAATAAATCTATGAAAGATGACATTCTGATTGATCGGAATTAAACTTACAATTCATCAAGAGGATCCAACAATTTTCAAAGATTATGAAATTCTATGAACAAGATCAACTAACTAGGAAAAGATCAGCACGGTTTATACGAGATCAATATTTATAGGATCTTGAATTTCTAAGCGAGATATGAATTCAGTGCCTGTGAACTGGTTTATTGTGATTAAGATCCTAAATATAAGAACAAGTATTATGCTTAAACAAATCAGAAGCTTCAGTAAAGTAATAACTGGAGACAATGGCAGTATACTTTCAGCAGTATTATATCGAACAATAAAGAAGTCATCAATAGGTATAATCTAGATCTAGATCCAGAACGAGATCTAAGATAAAGAAAGGAAGCAAAAGAGGAAAAAAATCATGATCACCTTGCTCTTGGTAACTGAATCATTGACATTGATGGCAGGGAATAGCAGCGTCCCACTCTCTTGCATCTGGTAAAGCCTCTTCACACCTGTGGTCGTCTCCTCGGAGACACCAACAAGCCTCTCCCTCATCTTCCTATACTTCTTCGGATCCACCTTTATGCTGTCCTTGATGAGCCCGAGCACGAGCTGGAACTCCACGTTGTCGGTAGAGGCCGGATCCGGAAGCTTTCCGGTCTTCTCGTACTCCTCCTCGGCCCTGACACCCTCGTGGATGAGAAGCGTCGCATCGCCTCCGTCGTCGACGATGAGGTCTGGACCGCCGCCAGCGCCCCAATCGAGGCAGCGTTCGGTGCACCACCAGTACTCCTGAAGTGTCTCGCCCTTCCAGGCGAACACGGCTGCAGAGTCACGGGCGATGGCTGCCGCAGCATGATCCTGTGTGGAGAAAATGTTGCACGAGCACCAGCGGACCTCGGCGCCAAGGGCGGTAAGGGTTTCGATGAGGACGGCGGTCTGGATGGTCATGTGAAGGGATCCGGAGATGCGGGCACCCTTGAATGGCTGGGACGGGCCAAACTCGGTGCGGCACGCCATGAGACCCGGCATCTCAACCTCCGCGAGCTCGAGTTCGAGCCGCCCGAAGTCAGCCTGAGACATGTCTTTCACCTTGTACTCACGCCCGGAAGTGGTCTTCTCCACAAGCAGAGCCATTGTATGAAAGAGGAAGGGTCGGCGGATGTAAATCTCCGGCGATCGGACGGGATCGAGATCGAGATCTGGATTGGGGTCGGGAGCGGGAGAAGATGAGAGACGAGGAGGAACGAGGCGAGGATCCTGGGGTTTTAAAGAGAGATGGGTTGGAATCCAACGGTCCAGACTCTTTTTGGTGGGAATGATCAGAGATCTGGTGATAAGTGCGCGGCGGCTGGAACGATTTCTGTCCGCCGTAGCATTAACCGTTTATCGACCGTGGAGATTTGTATTATTCCAAATAAAGCTTTGCCGATTCGAAGAATCAAGGAAGAAGAGAAATTGGCCTCGGGCTTTTATTTTGTTTTATTTTAGAAAATGACCGTAAGAATTTGGTCAGAAATATTTCAGATATTTGTGTGTATAAACAAATGTTAACATACACCCTTAATGCATATTTGATATATCTCAATTTTGACCTTCAACACCATCACAAAATATCACCTTAAAACCAAACAGAGTCATAATTAAACACGGAGAAAAAAATGCCGAAATAAACAGAACCTATATTATCTTTTTTGGGGGGTAAATATCACCAAATTCCCGTGTAATTATATACCCCTTACCCTCTCAATTCATCATAAACATTGAATCATGATATGGTGTAGATGTATCAATAGAAACTAGAGGTGTTGAGAAATTTCAAGTCATGGACATTATGCACAAGTGAACGTATTCTCGTTGTCATTCAAATACTGCTCAAAAGAGATCTCGTGCGTGCTCACCTACTATTTATGAAGTAAAGGGTCTCAATTGAAATTTCAACAACAAAGGTAGCAATACATGACATGACTATAGTCTATTAATGTGAATTTGTGCACCTCTTGCTAAGCTTAGAAAGTTTAATGTGAAGTTTTCTTGGCGAGAGTACTTATGCATTCAAGTGTAATGGGCAAGACATAGTCGTCGTGTTATGGGTCGCATTGCTATTACGTACACGGTGAGTTGCTCGTATACCTACATGTGTGTGTAATTGCATACTTATATATATATATATATATAGATATGTGTGTGGGCATTGATTATTGAGTTTTGTCTTCTACGTGACTTTTAACGTTAGATAATGAGTTCGCTCGATCAATTTGCCTCGAACAAATTTTGGACGTACAAATAGTCATGGGCACACAATATCTTTTATTTAAAAAAAATTCCCCAAAAAATACTATTTGTGAAATATGCTCAAAATTATTTGCTAACGATATATGACCACTACAAATTATAGCGGTTCTCTACCGAACATGATTTTAAATACATTTAAAGTAAAATGATTAACTATCATTCGACTGTTCGTGACAACAAAAAATCAGTCGAACTCTAATTGCTAAGGCTTTGTTTGGCACAATGACGGCGGTCATGAGCATAGTGGTTATGAACCGTCGTTTGTGAACGACCTTATCTAAGTAACTTCATTCACTTTTATGTTCAAGACTAGTTTTTTTTCTTCTTGGTGGCGGTCAAAATCATTGTCATGTCAAACATACAATCTATGACACTGACGTTTTTGTCCAAACTCATTGGAGCAAAAATGATGCGCCAAACCAAGCCTAAATTAAGTCATGTGAGTAGATTTTCCGCATATGACCCGAACACAGCTTTTATATTAATATTGGACCCCTGCAATTTTCAAATGGATATTTGGAATACTATTTTAATAATATTTACTTAGACTATGAAAATTTTGATTTTAAAAAATAAAAGATTTAATTTCAATTAGTTCAATAAAAGATGAACCATTCTTTATATCATGTAAATTTATAAAATTTAATTAAATTATTCTTTTTTCATTTGGTTCAATCCTATTTCACTGCAAAAAAATAAATTTATAAGTTATTTTTAAGGTTCAATATAGAATTTAAGATTAAAGTAATGTTAAATTATTGTTTTTAATATAGAGAGTTGATATTAGCAGTCCAACTCTCGCTATTCGCACCCCAAAAATTGTAAAAATCCTAATTATATTCGTAGTCCAATTCTCGCTAATCGCACCCCATCAAATAACCTCCTCGCCATCTCTCTCCCGTTGCCTAAATCCTAGTCGTAGTTCTATCAGTCGCATCATTTTTTCCCTTCTTAGATTCACCTTTAAAAAAGAAGGAAATAATCAAGTGAAAATCTCAAAAAAGTAGTCAGTTTTCTGGTTAGAGGAAGGTTTGCATGTCATTTAACTTGCTTTAGAGTTAATTCCTCTATGCATGTCATTTAACTTAGTTTCCTGCTAGTTTTTAAATTGTTTTAGTCTTTAAGATGTTTTTCTAAGCTTTTAGTACTTAATAAATTAGCAAAGTGTTTCGCTTATTTGGGTAATTAGGAGTGGGGTGCAAATATAATTTTGGACTACAAATAAAATTTATCAACTATGAATAGCGATGGACTGCGAATAACCAGTTCCGGACTGCTAATATCAACTCTCTTAATATATTGTTCATGTACAACCCGTATTCGCCGAGTGGGTCCCTCAAGCCAACTGGCGAGACCTGGGTCAGCCAGATCATTCGCCCAGGCTAAGGAAGGTGGAGAGATCCCCGGATTAGTGGGGGTACGCTGCAGGCGAGAAGGAGTTCGGCGAGTGGTGCCCTCACGGACCACTCGCTCAGTAGCATGGGCACTCGCCCAGCTGAGCGGGAGATCGGCGAGTGGTGCCCTCACGGACCACTCGCCCCAAAGGTTTTGAGGGGAAAATGACCATAATACCCCTAGTGGGCTGCAAATAGCCCTTCAGAACAGCGGAGTTATGCTATCAGCAGACCAATTTGGGGTGCGATTGGTAAAATTAAAAGGCGGATTCAGGCTATTTGCAGATCAGCCTAGGAAAAACTATAAATAGACCCTTAAGGGCACCTTGGAGGAGATCCGATTTTAGAGAATCCTCTCCTCCAGGCTAGTTTTTGGTCGGCTGCTAGTGCCCTCCAAGGTGCCCGGTTGAGCTCTGGTTTGGGAGGGGAAGCTCTCTAAGATCTTCCGGGTGTGTGGAGGGACCTCTTCGCTTCAGCCTTGGGTCTTTTCTTATTCTCACATCCACCGTCAAGAGAGTCTAGTGAGGGAGAAGTAAGCATCGGCTGCACCCCCAGTGGGTCCGAACTCAAGAGACCTGTTGCAGGTTTCAACATTTTTGGTGCGGTGAGCGTGGACCGTAGCCAGTGAAGGAAAATCCCAAGCTAGGTTCGATGACAGGAGATGGAGGGAATGGTTCTGACTCAGGCCACTCGCAGCCACCAGCGACAGGGGAGTGGCTGGAGATGTTCGAGAAATTCAAGCGAGAAGTCCTGCAGACAGTTCTCGCGGCAAGGGGCGAATGCGAGACGTCAGCTGTTCCCATCATTCCACCCCAGCAGGTCGGCGAGAATGCTCCGGGGCAGCGGCTGGGAAAGGAGGTGCCAGCAGAAGGAAGTGCGCGAGATCTCCCGGGGCGGCAGCTGTTCAGCAGTCCGGCGAGTGTTGAGGTGTGCGAGTTGGCTCCGCGCGAGAGGACCATTCGCCGAGCAGGGGAATGGAGCCCCTTTTGCGAGATGATCCTCTCGGCTCCAGTGCCAGAGGGGTTTCGGGGGCCGGAGATGTCCTACTACACCGAAAAGGAGGACCCGGTCGTGCACATGCAGTGATTTGAGGACATGACCTCAATTCTTTCCATGTCGGATGCATTCCAATGCCGGCTCTTCGCAACCACCCTGAAGGAGAAGGCAAGGGATTGGTTCCACCAGCTTCCCGTATGTTCCATCTACGCGTTCGACGATCTGTGTCGGAGCTTCCGGCTGTGATTCTCGACGTCAAAAAAGAGGAAGAAGGATGCGGAGGCTCTCTTCAAGATCAGGCAGAGGAAGGGGGAGTCCCTGGCAGATTACGTGGACAGGTTCCAGGAAGAGATACACCTTGTGCAGGAGGTGCCAGGGTTCGCCCTCAAGATGGCGTTCATTGTGGGATTGAGAGACGGGTTCTTCAAGATGGACCTGAAGAGGAGGGCTCCGGTCTCCTTTGAGGAGTTGATGGAGCGAGCGGCGGAGGAGATAGAAGGGGAGGCGGCCAACCCGGAGTTCTACAAAAGGTTGGCAAAGATGAGCGAGCCTGAGGTGAGGCAACAAGAGGGAAGAAGGAGAGAGAAACCCAGAGGTCAGGGGTTCGAGAGGCCACCTCGGAATTGGAGGTATCAGGAGCCCCACAATAGGTTGGGGTGGAGGAATCAGGAGGGACCAGCGAGAGGTCAGGAAGGAGGATACCAAGGAAGGGAGATGGGGGGAGTTAATCCGGGGTGGAGGCAGGGCCCCCGACCCCCTCCTCCTCCGCGGGAGCAAGCCATGGCGGTAGGCCGAGGAAGAGGAGGAAGAGGAGCTAGAGGAGGAAGAGGAAGAGCGGGAAGAGGGGGCAGGGTGGTGTTGCCCTATTGTGACTTTCATCAGGAAGAGGGTCACGCAACGGCCACCTGCCCCGAGTTCCTGGAGATGAGGGAGAGGGGGCAGCCACGGCAGCAGCCGATCAGGATTGAGGAGGTGTTCCCGGAAGGGGAAGAGGATAGGTGTGAAGACCGGGCTGATGTAGGAGCAAGGGGGGAATCGGGGTGATTCATGGTGGGGTTGGGATAGAGGCCTCTCGCAAGAGGAGCTTCCAGGCGATGTTCCGAAGGGACGTCGCGTCGACTTCCCAAACCCCACCCCCCTCGGAGAAGCTCACCTTCTCCTCGGAAGACATGCCAGATTATGAGGATCCATTCTGCGACGCCCTGGTGATCCAGACGGCGATTGAAAATTTCACGGTCTCCCGGATCCTGGTGGATAACGGGAGCTCAGTGAATGTGATCTTCAAGAAGGCCTTCGACGCGATGGAGGTGGAGAAGAAGAGGGTGCAGGCCTCCGACGGACCACTGTTTGGTTTCTAAGGTGAGCGAAAGGAGGTCGAGGGAGGCGTGGGTCTCCAAGTGACGTTAGGAGGGGTCCCAAGGAACTGCCGGTTCGTCATTGTGGACGCTCCGAGCAGCTATAATGCTATCTTCGGACGCCCTCTCATTAGTGCTTTCCGGTGCGTGCACTCATCGTACCACCAGTGCCTGAAGTTCCATAATGGAGGAGTCCAGGTCCGGATCCGAGGAGATGCTAAGGTGGCGAGGCAGTGCTATGTGACTGCCGTCAACACCATCTCTTGGATGGCGGAGGCTGAGAGGATGGATAAGGAGATGACGAGGCCGGAGGGGCCAGGAGAAGAAGTGGAGAAGAGAGGAGTAGAGGAAGAGGGCGGTGCCCGAGAGGAGAATATGGAGGTCGCTCAGGAGGAGCAGGAGGTCGAGCAGATGGAGGTCGCTCAGGAGGAGCAGGAGATCGAGCCGATGGAGGCGGAAGGAGCCGCAGAGGAAGAGGCTCGGGAGGAGGGGCGAGAAGCAAAGGGCCAATGGGAAGAGCCAACCCGGCTCGAGGCGGCAGAAGAGGTGGTAGAGATGGAGGTCATCACCCAGGAGGGAAGGGTGAAAGAGGTGCGGATCAGCGGGGGTCTCGGCCCGGAGGACAGGGTGAAGATGCTGGAGTGCATCCAGAAGAACGTGGATGTCTTCGCATGGAGCGCAGCTGATATGCCAGGCATTGAGGCGGACGTGGCTTGCCATCGTCTCAACCTCGAGCCAGGAGCCCGCCCCATCCGACAGAAGAGAAGGACCTTCGCCAGCAAGCTCGAAGAACCAATCCGCGGGGAGGTGGCCAAGCTCCTCGAAGCAGGTTTTGTATCGGAGATCCAGTACCCAGGCTGGGTCTCCAACGTCGTAATGGTAAAAAAGGCTGATGGCCGCTGGCGTATGTGTGTGGATTTTTCATTGTTAAACAAGGCCTGCCCTAAGGATTGTTATCCCCTGCCTCGGATCGACGCGCTGGTTGACTCAGCCGTTGGTTTTTCTGTGATGAGTTTTTTGGATGCTTTTTCAGGTTATCACCAGATCAGGATGCACCCCCCCCCCCCCCCCCCCGGACGTCAAAGACGTTTCGTTCATCACCAGGGAGGGATGCTACTGCTATAAGATGATGCCCTTCGGACTGAAAAATGTAGGAGCAACCTACCAGAAGATGATGGACCGGGTATTTAGGGAGCAAAGGGGAAGAAACCTGGAGGTCTACGTGGATGACCTTATGGTGAAGAGCAAGTGCGTGAACTCTCACATCCAGGACCTCGAGGAGACCTTCGCCACCCTACGCAAGTACAAGATGCGCTTGAACCCCCTGAAGTGTGTGTTCGGGGCCAGTAAGGGGAAATTCCTAGGGCACCTTCTCACCCCTTGGGGGGTAGAACCTAACCCAAACAAGGTTAAGACCATAATGGAGCTGGGGTCGCGGCGGAACGCCAAGGAAGTTCAGCGCTTGACCGGAAGACTCACAGGGCTGAGCAGGTTTCTCTCCCGAGCCGGGGAGAAATGCTCCCCCTTCTTCAAAACATTACGAGGTAACCAGAAGTTTGAGTGGACAAAAGAATGCGAGGAGGCCTTCCAGGCCTTGAAGAGCCAACTCACCAAGGCTCCGCTACTCCAAGGTCCCAAAGAGGGGAGGATCTATATCTATATCTCGGGGTCGGGGCTGAGGCCGTAAGCTCCGTCCTGGTTCGGGAGGAAGGCAAGAAGCAGTTGCCCGTCTACTACGTGAGCAGGGTCCTGAGGGAAGCGGAGCTCAGATACCCGATTTTGGAGAAGTTGGCCTTTGCTCTGGTCGTCGCAGCAAGGAAGCTCAGGCTATACTTCCAGGCCCATTCAATTCAAGTAGTGACGGACCACCCTCTCCGCCAGATCTTCAAAGGAGTGGAGCACTCGGGAAGGCTCGCAAAGTGGTCGATAGAGCTAAGTGAATTCAACATTACCTTCGTCCCTCGACTATCCATGAAGGCGCAGGTGGTGGCTAATTTCATGGCAGATTATGTGGCCGAGATGGAGGAAGATGGAGCCCCTCGTCATGTTCCGTGGAAGCTGGTGGTGGACGGGGCTTCGAGCAAGAATTCTCTCGGAGGAGGGGTGGTGTTGGAGAGTCCCCACGGGGTGAAGATCGAGCAGACACTAGTGATACACTTCCTAATCACCAACAACCAGGCGGAGTATGAGGCGGTGATCGCCGGTCTGCGGCTGGCCCAGGAGCTCGGAGTCCATGACGTGGAGGTCCTCACCGACTCGATGGTAATAGCCTCTCAGATCAGGGGAGAGTTCGAGACGAGGGAACCTGCGCTCATAAGGTACTTGGCCAAAGTGAGAGGTCTCGTGGGAACGTTCAAAACTTTCTCCATCCGGCACATCCCTCGGGAGGAGAGCACCCCGGCGGATCGGTTGGCCAAATCCGGTCCTCGAGCCAGGGGGACCCTGACAGACCTATTCCGCCCTTCGATCGAGGAGGGAGAACTCATGGAAGTGGAGCAGCGGCCCTCCTGGAAGGATCCCTTCGTCACCTTCCTTGCAACGGGAAAGTTTCCGGAGGAGGTTCCGGACCAGAGGCGCTTCCGATATAAGTCCGCCTACTACGTGCTCCATGAGGGGGACTTGTATCGGAAGACCCTCTCGGGCCTCCTAGCCCGATGCATTTCAGAGGAGGAGGTCCCAAGGATCTTGGAAGAAGTTCACTCCGGCGAGTGCGGCAGCCACTCGGGGAGCAGGATGTTGGAGGCAAGAATAATGAGGCAGGGGTACTTTTGGCCAACCCTAAGTAAAGACGCGGCAGCCTTCGCCAAGAGGTGTCAGAAGTGCCAAATGTTCGCCCCGCTTCAGCTCATGCCAGCTCAGAGGCTAAAGAGTATCACGGCGCCCTGGCCATTCGCCATATGGGGGATGGACCTGGTAGGACCCTTCCCACAGGCTAGTGGGCAGAGGAGGTTTCTCCTAGTCATGATTGACTACTTCTCAAAGTGGTTGGAGGTCAAGGCGTTGGCTAAGGTCACCTCCCAAGTAATCCGCAACTTCGTATGGGGGGAGATCTTTTGTCGACATGGGCTTCCACAGGCCATAGTCACGGATAATGGTCCGCAGTTCGCAAGCGAGGAATTCATCATCCGTTCACCATCCCAGGAGCAACAGGCAGGTGGAGGCGGCAAACAAGGTCATCGTGAACCTGCTCAAGAAGAAGGCGGAAAATTTGAAGGGCAATTGGGTGGAACAGCTTCCATCGGTCCTGTGGGCCCTAAGAACTACCCCCATCACCGCCACAGGAGAGACCCCTTTCAAGCTCTCTCACGGCTGCGAGGCCGTCATCCCCATAGAGTTCGAGGTTATGACACCACGGGTAAAGGCCGCCGCAAGTGGAGAGGAAGATTGGAGAGTCGAGAACGAGGAGGAGTTGCGGCTCTCCCTCGAGCTCATCGAAGAAGCTCGGGACCTAGCAGCCATTCGCCAAGAAGAGGTCAAGCGGCGGATGGCCAAGTACTTCGACAAGCACATCAGGGTCAAGCAGTTCGAGAAGGGAGATCTGGTGCTCAAGAAGGTCGACGCGGCTGGGAGGTCCGCCGCGGTGGGGAAACTTAACCCCAACTGGGAAGGTCCCTATGTCGTGGAAGAGGCACTAAAGTCTGGGGGGTATCGCCTTCAGAATATGGAGGGTCAACCTCTCAGCCACACATGGAGTGGCGACGACCTTAAACGCTTCTATCCCTAGCACTATGTAATGACAGTGTTTTTGAATAAGAATATTTTGTTTAAACTATGTGTATGAGAGTGATGTTGCAGCTTGTAGGAAAGACTCTGAAAGCTCCAGAAATGGCCCCGAGCAGACCCGCTGTCCAGGCTCTCATCTAGCTGGCAGGTCCGAATGCTCACTCGGTGGCAGGTTTCAAGGTGTTGAGAAATGGCCCCGAGCAGACCCGTTGTCCAGGCTCTCATCTAGCTGGCAGGACCGAAGGCTCACTCGGTGGCAGGTTCCAAGGTGTTGAGAAATGACCCCGAGCAGACCCGCTGTCCAGGCTCTCATCTAGCTGGCAGGTCTGAAGGCTCACTCGGTGGCAGGTTCCAAGGTGTTGAGAAATGGCCCCGAGCAGACCCGCTGTCCAGGCTCTCATCTAGCTGGCAGGTCCGAAGGCTCACTCGGTGGCAGGTTCCAAGGTGTTGAGAAATGGCCCCGAGCAGACCCGCTGTCCAGGCTCTCATCTAGCTGGCAGGTCCGAAGGCTCACTCGGTGGCAGGTTCCAAGGTGTTGAGAAATGGCCCCAAGCAGACCCGCTATCCAGGCTCTCATCAAGCTGGCAGGTCCGAAGGCTCACTCGGTGGCAGGTTCCAAGGTGTTGAGAAATGGCCCCGAGCAGACCCGCTGTCCAGGCTCTCATCTAGCTGGCAGGTCCGAAGGCTCACTCGGTGGCAGGTTCCAAGATGTTGAGAGATGGCCCCGAGCAGACCCGCTGTCCAGGCTCTCATCTAGCTGGCAGGTCTGAAGGCTCACTCGGTGGCAGGTTCCAAGGTGTTGAGAAATGGCCCCGAGCAGACCCGCTGTCCAGGCTCTCATCTAGCTGGCAGGTCCGAAGGCTCACTCGGTGGCGGGTTCTAAGGTGATGAAGAACATGGCCCCGAGCAGACCCGCTGTCCAGACTCTCATCCAGCTGGCAGGTCCGAAGGCTCACTCGGTGGCAGGTTCTAAGGTGATGAAGAAGATGTCCCCGAGCAGACCCGCTGTCCAGGCTCTCATCTAGCTGGCAGGTCCGAAGGCTCACTCGGTGGCGGGTTCTAAGGTGATGAAGAACATGGCCCCGAGCAGACCCGCTGTCCAGGTTCTCATCTAGCTGGCAGGTCCGAAGGCTCACTCGGTGGCGGGTTCTAAGGTGATGAAGAAAATGGCCCCGAGCAGACCTACTGTCCAGGCTCTCATCTAGCTGGCAGGTCCGAAGGCTCACTCGGTGGCAGGTTCTAAGTTCTCAAGGGTGGATCTCGAGAGCACTCGCAGGGACTACGCGC
Organism: Dactylorhiza incarnata; assembly: GCA_033032865.1. Lineage (NCBI taxonomy): Eukaryota > Viridiplantae > Streptophyta > Magnoliopsida > Asparagales > Orchidaceae > Dactylorhiza > Dactylorhiza incarnata. The sequence goes on along the minus strand of JAWHQI010000192.1, from coordinate 1,598,584 downwards.
CAGTAAGGTAATCTCACCTCTCTTCCTGACTACCTAAGCGAAACCCCGGTCTGGGCGAATGGTAAGGAGGTGTGAGTGGGGCAGGAAGCGGGAAGTCGAAAAGGGGCGGCACACCTAAGTCATCTTCGAGCATTCGCTGGGTGGCCAGGACGGTCGCACTACGACCTAGCGTCCTAATGAGCCTAGCAAGATATAGCGGCGAATGAGAAAAAAATTGAGATAGCACAAAAATTGAGATAGTGCAAAAATTGTAATCAATATATATCTTTCAAGGGCACTCGCCCAATTCATGATTACATTCAAAATGGTAAGTAAAAAGAAAGCAAAAATTACAAGGGGTCCATCTCAAGGGTCGGCAGGCTTCTCGCCAGGAGGTCCGCCGCTTTCGTCTGAATCAAGGAGGAGAGCATCTTCTCGCGGCTCGCCATCCTCGTCTTCCGGGAAAGGAATGGGGATGTAGAGCTCGGGAACAACTTGACGAGCGGTGAGGCATTCGGCCTCCGCCTTCAGGTACCCAGCCCGCCGCAGCACCTGCAGCGCGTGCTTCACGGCGCTCTGAGCATTCTCCTACATCAGCTGCTCTAGCTCATGATGGGGGTAGAAGTGCCCCTACTCCCCGAGGCGAGTGCCGAAGCATCGGCTTCTCGCAGTTGTTGGGCCTCGGCCTTCGCAAGGCGGACTTCTTCTTCGAGGTCGACCACCCGCGCGCGAAGCATTCCGGCGCTTGTGGCGTCCTGGAAAAATAAAATAAAACACGATGAGATAAAAGTGCGACAACCAGCAATGGTCATTCGCGGGGAGGAGGGAGGAGGGAAATATACCTCTCTGACGGGACGGCTGGCGAGAAGGGCTTCCGCAGCTGCCAACTTCATCTTGAGTTCCTGCGCCTCGGCCGAAACAAGGGCCCTGGTCCCCTCGACCTCGACCAGACTCCGCGCCAGACTGATGCTCCGGCGCGAAGACATGGGCGCGAGCTCAAGAGCCCGCAGTAGGGCTCGGGCGGTCTCGTGGGCGAGAACCTGAGTCTTCTCGGCATCGAAGACTTCTGCATTGTCACGGCCATAGAGGGCATACGCCATGGCGTAGGCCTCGCCGGTAGCGACATCGCTCTCTATCCAAGTCGAATGGAGGGTGGAGAGCCAGACCCGGTTAGCGTTTCTGTCCCACATCACTAGAGGAGCCCCCGAGGGATCCGCGTACTTCTCGCCATTTGCGAAGTTCTGGTGGTCCCTGGGCAACGGAGGCGGCGACAACGACGATCCCGCCTGGATCCCAGTCCCGTCTGGCACACCCGACCCCAAGGCTTGGGCCGGCGCATCTGCCCCCTGGGTTAGGGACGGCGCGCCCATCCCCAGGGTTTGGGTCGGAGCACTCGCCCCTGGGGTCTCGCCCAAAATCCCCTTCCCCTTGGCGGAAGGACTTCTCGGCTTCTTGGAAGAAGAGGAAGTGAGCGCCCCAGGTTTTCGTTTCCGACCGCTAGGTTTGGAGGAGGAAGGTTCCTCCCGACAGGCATCCGCGGCCGCCTGTGCAAAGGATACGGAAACCCCAGGAGGTCGTGGCGGGTGAAGGGGGAAATTACGCACACCTGCATAAGAACACGAATGATTTAGCGAATAACGTAAGAACCGCCAAGCCGAAACGAATGCAGAAGGTCTCAAAAGCTTACCCTCACCCTGTGGAATGGGCGGGAGCGAGTTGACGTTTCGCCGGAGATAGACGAGGTCCATCCCGTGCTCCAGAATGTATTGGTGGAGTTTGGCCTCGTGCCCCCCTAAGGTCGGGGGGCGGAAGGTTGACTCCTCCTCCTGCACCGGGGCGAGAAGTGTGTTTCCCAGGCTCCCGCTGACGAAGATGAAGCTGTAACACCCCAAAATTCTTAGTTCAGCGAAGTAGGCGGAGTGGTAGTGCTGCGCTCGGGATAGGCTAAAAATTCCACAACAGTTCTCTGCGCACGACCATTGTCCTCTTCGCGCACGACCAGTGATCGTGCGCCAATGATCGTGCGTTCATTCGCAAGGAATCGGAGTTCTGTCTCGGCTTATCGCACGACCATTCTCCTCTTCGCGCATGACCAGTGATCGTGCACCTGTGATCGTGCGCCCTGTTTATTCTGCTCCGCGATTTTGAGCGGAGAAGACGATCCGGCCGTCCAAATCTTTTGGAATCCGATCCAATGGCTAGGATTAAATGCTGGAGGGTCTTAGGGGTTGTGCGAGGAGATTAATCCTCATTCTTTTGAGGTGTTTCTCTCTCCTAGGCTAGATGAAGAAGAAGGAGGTAAGGAAGAAGAAGGAGAGATCCCGCCATTGACGGAGCTCCGGAGCTCCGTTTCGCAAGCCGTTTCCAGATCTGGAGAGTGCAGCCCGGTGCGGTCGTTTCCCTCCGTCTAGAATCTCGGATCCATGGCGAAGAAGAACGCTCCTAGGGTAACGATTCTTCCTCTCGATTCTCTGGACTTGTCATTTGTCCTCTCCTTCATTTCTCTATGCTTGCATGAGGAGTCCCTTTCACCAAATGGGTGAAGTGTAGGATTTTCCTCAAGTTCTTCGGAACTCTGGGTCGATTGTGTCCGTCCCCGGCATATTGCATGTAGAAAATCCGGTAGTCGTGCGGATTTAGGCATTGTGTGTGAAGCCTATTCGTGGTCGTGAGCCCGAATCGGTGATGCTTGATTTGCGACATTGCATTTAGGTTAAGCCTAGAATGCGTGCCGAAGAATGACTCCGTGAAATCATCTTTAGTATTGCGGGATTTAAATTGTAGGTGTCTTGTGAAGATCCTAACGAAAGCCCCATGCTTGAGATTGGATGAAGGCAAACCTTCACCACGAAATTGATGCGGAGTGTTTTGTACCTCCTTTGTTGAATATTTGTGAAGCCTAGATCCTTGCGAAGGGGTTAGGTGCGTAGCTTATATTTTGTGTAGCACGTGAAAGTGCTAAACTCTTACGGGCCGAGGTGAAGCCGTACCCGCGTCGTGCGATAGATCGCGACGATTAAAGCACGGGCAAAGCTAAACCGAACCCGTTTCCATGCAGATCGGTAAGAGGTCCCTACCTCATGTAAGCCGTGTGATCATGGGAGAGGTCGTGGAAGGTGATTATCCTAGACCGACCAAAAGCTCTTTTTCCCACCTAAGGCGATGGCCCTTACGGTGGAGTGTTTTGTGGAATTGATGTTGTTAGCCTCATGCGGTTGTTTAGGCGGTTGTGGGGAACCTTTGGGTGAACCCAACCAACACCATGTGCATACCTAGGTTCCCTCCTTTTTGGTGCTCAACCTAGAAGATTGAATGTGCTTGAAACCTCACCTTGTGTAGTTGCACCTTCTTTATATTAGTACTTGTGCTAGTATGGCTTGCTTGCAGGGTAGAAGCTCCGCCACCCCGGTAAAGGGGTGGGGTCGTTATAATTTGGTCAGCTGTGCTGACCGTTACTTTGTTTGTCACCGCTTGGTGGAATGTTCTTATGCAGGTGCAGGTAAGCCTAGTGGGAAATAGCGGGCGGTGGCCCTTTTGCTGAGTTGGCCCTTGAAGGCCAACCTCCCTTTTTAGCTTTCTCATGTATTGCTGGCCTGCGTGCCGATGTATGTTTTGGAGTTTTAGTACATTTGTTAAATTTAAGGCCTTAAGGCCATAACTCTATTTCATGGTTTCATTCCTATGATAGTGGACAATTCTAATTGGAATGTTAAATCTTTATGCTTCCGCTAGTGTTTAGTATACTCTGTTGTAGTTTCTTTCTGTTTATCACCTTTTAACTCCTAGCTAGTGTGGTTTGTATGGCGTGGGGTCCCGGCCGGACCTACTGTTATACTATTCGTACTGGCAGGGTGTTACAGAAGCGGCGAACCCAGTCGTGGTTTTTGTTCGGGAGCCCGTAATGCTTGAGTGGACTTAGACCCGAGAAGAAGGAGATGTCGTGAGTGCAGCGGAAGGTGTACAGCTTGCGGAAGACGGGTAGCGAGAACTCGATCCCCTCTTCTCGCAGGTAGCTCGCGTACCCGACCAGCATGACAATGGAGTTGGGGTTGAGCTGGCCGGGCACGACCCCGTAGTACCTGAAGGTCTGGCGGAGTTCCGTCCAGATGGGAAGGCGAAACCCCCCCTCGAAGTGCTCTAGCGGGATCGCGAGAGCAAAGGGCGAGATGGAGTTTTGGCGCTCTTCCGGCCTGGGCTTTCGCGCCTCGAACCCCGGCGGAATGTAATCCGCGACAGCGGTCAAGCAAGCCTCTTCGGAGAGGTCGCAGGAGTCGAAAGTGTGGTTGACGAATGCGCTGGCGCACCTGGCCCTACCTTCCGCATCACCACCCATTTCGCGAATGTCGAAGGAGAAGGGAGTAGCAGAGAAGAGAGAAGCGCGAGTGCTAGCGCGAGGAAAGAGAGGGAGCGGATGGCAAGGTATTTAATACGGTAGTTGAAATGCCTATTTATAGAAGAACCAAACGGCGTTTGGGCTTTCGAGGCAACGGGTTTGCGGATAGCAGTCCGCGGCAGCCCGACGCCTCGAAACCCGGGCTGATCCCTCTCGCTCATTAATGGCGAATGCCCTGTGGCTATTCGCTCGACGGCTACGCGAAAGAGTTAAAAAAGCATTCGGCAATAACATATCATTCGGCAATACCGAGGCAAGCTATGAGAGAAACAGAAAGCGAGAAATAGAGCATTCGCAAACATAGAGTATAAAATTATTAGACAAATATAAAAGTCCATCATCCGCAACACAGACAGCGAGGAAAGAAAAAATAGGAGGGGCGAATGTCGAGTAGATCAGAACTCCTCCCAGACCCACCGACCCCGCCTTCGCGACCCAGCCTCTAGGGGCATTCGCAGGCGGTAGTACGCGAGCATGTTGGTGATCTCATGGGAAGCCAGTTGGAGTTGGTCCCGGGCTCGCGCGGCGTGTCTTTCGGGAGACAGCTCCCCTCCTTCACCCCCCAGGCGCTCCACCGTCGCGAGAAGGCACGAGTAGTCCCGCTGAAGGTCCTTTAACTCGCGCGTGACTCCCAGCCGCACATCATCCACCTGGCCGGCGACGTTCCGCTGGATGTGGATGAGCTTCCCCAAGACCTCCGTGATCCGCTCCTTTAGGGTCGCGTGATCTGAGGAGTCGCCCAGGAAGTCAGCGAGATCCCCAGGGGAGGGGAGAGGCGAGAGCATCCCCTCTTCCCCCTCGTTGTAGGACTCAAGGGGGGAGGCTTCCCGATAGCCTGCGAAATCACAACTAGGTCAGTTGCGGTAAAATAAGCGAGTACGATAGGGGCAGGTGAGTAAACTGACCTGGGACGGGTTCCCTATGACCTGAAGGGCGAGACGAATGGGGGTGGACCCCAGACAAGCCTGCGGAAGGTGGTAGAACCTTCCCTTTCTCGGGGCGGAAAGGCGGAGGAGGAGGAGCCGGAGCATTCGCACGGTCATCAGCACGGAGGTGCTGACCCAGTTCCCGCTCAGGGGAGACCCTCTGTTCATTCGCGGTAACAGAGGGGTTCTGCTGGGCAGGGGAACTTGGAGGAATGGAGTCCCGCGGCGGGACGTCAGGGTTGAGGGCTGCGAAAAGGTAATGGTCAGTAACAAGCAACATGAAAGGAAAATCGAGAGGGTTCACAACTTACTGGATTGAAGTGTGGTCTCGCCCGGAGGTGGTGGGGGAGCAAGGTCCAAGTCTGGAGGAGGCCTCTCTTCCGCGAGAGGTGGCACCACAACGCTATTCGAGACGGCCCCATGGCCGTCCTCGGGCGCTGGAACCCCCTGCGAATGGTCAGGGCGATTGCAGAATAAGGAGGCAGAAACTAAAAAGAAAGGCAGGTGGAATCTTCGTACCTGAGTCCCGGGGTCTGGAGGAGTATTCGCCGGAGACTCCGAAGCGGTCTCGCCTCTTTGACGATTCAGCCGAATCGCCTTGGCTCGACGCGAGACGTAGGGGGCACTCGGATCCCGTTTAGACATAAGCCAGGGAGCAAACTTGGCGGCCTTGGGGGCGGTTACACTTTGGGCCGCAGCCAGGCGCTCGATCATCTCCTTCGAGAGAGATATAAGAGAATCTTCACACTGAAATAATTTAAAATTAATTATTTATTTTAAAATAGAATTGAAAAAATTAAGGCTCCGTTCGTTTGGTGGGTTTTGAGCCAAAATTTTGGTTTTGAGTTTTTAATTCCAAATATTGTTGTTCGTTTAGCAGTTTATTGAGCGGAATTGGTTTTCCTGCAATTCCTATCGGGTCCAACCCGTTAACAGCGCAGCTCAAACGAAAACCTTCCTAAAAGGGTCGTTTTTGTCGCTGCTCTATTCCGCCATTTCGCGAAATCCCTCTCCAATTTCCTTCCTCCCGCGTGAGCTCCAGCGATCCTTCTTCTCCGGCGAAGCACGGAGGCGGCGCAAGGAGGGTCGGCGCAAGGATGCCGCTCTATTCCGCGTGAGCTCCGGCGAATCGTCCCCTCCCCGTTCTCTTCCTCCCGCGTGAGCTCCGGCGAAGCAAGGCAGCAGCGCAAGGACGGTTGGCGCACCTCCTCTCTGCTCAAGAAGAACCTCTTCTCTGCTCTCTCCCGCACCTCCTCTATTGCACCAGCAACCTTGGATTAAGGTATTCATAAACCCTAAAAATCTGAATTTTTTGGGGGGTACTTTGTTAGGGCTTGCAATGTCGTTTGTATATGTTAGCAAAGTAGGTTATTTTAGGAGTAATAATGTATGTATGTGATGTGTTATACCAAGAGTGCATTCAAATTTTGTGCATATTTTTGTGTTGTGTTTGATTTGCTTGTGTGTGTGTGTGTACATTTTGTATGTGTGTGAATTTTGGCTGTTTTTGTGTGTGAATGCTGTGTGTGTGTGTGTGTGCTTGTGTGTGTGTGTGTGTGTGCATGATGTAATGTGTGTATGTTTGTGTGTGAATGTTGTACATGTGTGTGTGTGTGTTGTGTGTGTGTACATGTTGTTTGTGTGTGTGCATGATGTAATGTGTGTATGTTTGTGTGTGTTGTGTTTGTGTGTGTTGTATATGTTGTGTTTGTGTGTGTTGTATATGTTGTGTGTGTGTATGTGTTTATTTGTAAATGTGTGTGTATGTGTGTGTGTACATGTGTTGTGTGTGTATATGTTGTAATAATATATGTTTGTGTGTGTACATGTTGTGTTGTGTATGTATGTGTGTGTGTGTACATGTTGTGTTGTGTGTGTGTATGTGTGTGTGTGTGTATGTGTAAATAATGTTGTGTAAATATGTGTGTGTGTGTGTGTACATGTGTGTAAATGTGTGTTGTGTTGTGTGTGTTGTGTATGTGTATGGTTTTGTGTATGTGTGTGTGTTGTGTGTGTGTGTGTGTGTGTACATGTGTTGTGTGTGTATATGTTGTAATAATATATGTTTGTGTGTGTACATGTTGTGTTGTGTATGTATGTGTGTGTGTGTACATGTTGTGTTGTGTGTGTATGTATGTGTGTGTGTGTATGTGTAAATAATGTTGTGTAAATATGTGTGTGTGTGTACATGTGTGTAAATGTGTGTTGTGTTGTGTGTGTTGTGTATGTGTATGGTTTTGTGTATGTGTGATGTGTGTGTGTGTGTGTACATGTGTTGTGTGTGTATATGTTGTAATAATATATGTTTGTGTGTGTACATGTTGTGTTGTGTATGTATGTGTGTGTATGTGTGTATGTCTGTGTGTGTATGTGTGTATGTGTGTGTATGTGTAAATAATGTTGTGTAAATATGTGTGTGTGTGTGTGTACATGTGTGTACATGTGTGTAAATGTGTGTTGTGTTGTGTGTGTTGTGTGTGTATGGTTTTGTGTATGTGTGTTGTGTGTGTGTGTGTGTGTGTATGTGTGTTGTGTGTGTGTGTATGTTGTATGTGTATGGTTTTGTGTATGTGTGTGTGTTTACATGTGTGTGTACATGTGTGTGTATTGTGTGTATTGCGTGTTGTGTGTGTATTGTGTGTGTTTACATGTGTGTGTACATGTATTTATGCCTTTTTTTGCTTCATCGTAGATGGATGCGATCAATGATTTACATAGAAAGAAAAGAATGTTAAGGAGAAAGAGGGCAATTTTAGCTGTTTTAGCTGCATCTGCCGTGGTAATGATGAAACATAGAGGACTCAATTGTCCAAGTATTAGAGAGCGCCGTGATAATCTAAGGACGACCTTACTAAATGTATTATATAATGGGTCTGATATCAACTGCTATAACCAACTACGCATGAACAAGGGGGCTTTCCATAGCTTGTGTGACTTATTAGTGGAGAAGGGGATTTTAGTTGAAACTCAAAATGTGTTAGTTAATGAATCAGTCGGGTTATTCTTATATACCCTTGCGCATAATAACAAATTTAGGGATGTCGGTGGTACGTACTTACGTTCCATTGATACCTTAAGCAGACATTTTAATATTGTGTTGAGGGCAGTTCTTAAGATGACTGCGGAGTTCATCAAGCGTCCCGAAACATCACAAGCAAATAAATGGGGGTATTTTAAGGATTGTGTGGGAGCTATTGATGGCACACACATTGAGGTCACTGTCCCTGTACGTGATCAAGGTAGATATCGGAATAGAAAACAAGCTATCACCACTAATGTCTTGGGAGTATGTGATGCAGACATGAAGTTCATATATGTTTTACCTGGATGGGAGGGTTCCTCATCAGATTCAAGAGTGTTGCGTAACGCATTGGAAAGGGAAGATCGTTTTGAAGTACCAATAGGTATGTCTATTTGGCTCGTGTATTATCTTACCGATAATACATTTTGTCATTACATTACATTACATTTATCAATGTAGGTAAATACTATCTTATTGATGCGGGTTACACAAACGGGTCAGGATATCTAGCGCCTTATCGCTCGACCCGTTATCATCTTCAAGAGTGGGCGACACAAGGAAATAATCCTACAACGTACAAAGAATTATTTAATCTTCGACACTCAAAGAAAAGAAATGTCATTGAAAGAACATTCGGGCTACTAAAAAAAAGATGGGCAATTTTGCGTCAACCATCATTTTTTGATCTCAAGCGGCAGGTACAAATATATTTTTTAAATGGCGTCAATATATTTTTTAAAACTATTATTTGGCATCAATATATGATTTAATATTCCTCATTTATCCAATAGGTTCAGATCATCAATGCATGTTGCATTCTCCACAACTTCTTGATGGAGAAGAAGCTACTAAATGATGCTAGATTGTTGGATGAAGTTGATGCCGAAATTCTGACACAACGTACTCACGGGGACAGTTACGAATATGAGGATACTGTTGAACCTATTCAAGCCACAAATGAATGGACCGCTTTTCGAGATAACTTAGCTATTACAATGTTTAATGACTATCAAGCTCGGCATTACTAGAAACAAATGAATATGTTTTTGCTATAGTCGGGTTACCATTTTGCGTAGTTATAGTAGCTTGTTAACATTTTGTGTAGTTACAACTATAGTTGTTTTGTACAGTTAGCGATTACAAATGATGTATGTGCATGTTATCATTTTGTTTATATGAAAGGTGTATTGTGTTTTGTATTTAATATGTTTATATGAAATGTTCAAACAGTGTCGATAATGGACAAGCACAAAATCCAAGCTGAAAAAGGGAAGGAAAAAACATATATTCATTGGACGTCTACAATGGATCATGTCCTGACAGCAACTCTTCTAGAACAACAAAATCTTGGAAACAAAGGTGCTAACGGATGGAAAGGTGTAGCATTTACTGCTGCGATCACTGCTATGTGGGAGGCGTGTCAGGTTCGTTTAAGCAAAGAGAAGATAATGGCAAGGCTTAAAACTTGGAATAAGTACTACCAGGAGGTATCGGCAATGCTCGATACAAGTGGCTTTGGATGGGATTGGGAGAGACATGTTGTCAGAGTTGATAGTGAGGAGGTGTGGGCCGAATATATCAAGGTAATTATTTATCTTGTGTGTTTCTCTGTTATTTAATTAAAATAATAATTAACTTAATTGTAAAAATGCAGGCACATCCATCTGTAGGACACTACAAAGATAAGGTCATAGTTAATTGGGCTGACCTTGCAACACTCTGTGGTATAGACAGGGCTACGGGTGTAAATGCAGCAACTGGCGTGGAAGCAGCAGCTGATATTGATGTGGAGGAGATTCCTGATGATGATATTGTGGTAGGTTCAAGCGGTCGAAAGAAGAAGGCAAAGACAACATCAGCTATTGATATGATTGCAGAGGCAGTCACCTATATTGCAAAGAACATGGATGGCCCGACCGAAATTATACAGGTAGTTCAACCGGCAAGGGAGAAAATGAGGCTCGAAAGAATGTATGAGGCACTTGCAGTTATGCCAGATATTCCAGAGTATGATCTGATAAGGGCTATGGACATGCTTAGCACTGACGAGATAAAGTGCGAGCTCTTTTTGATTATGCCAGAGCTTCTGCGTAGGAGTTGGTTACGCGTCCAATTGGATCGTTAGGTGTATGTTTTGGCTGTTTATTTTGTGGATGCTGGGCTTTTGATGTTTATTTTGCGGATGCTGGGCATATGATATTGCCAATTTTGTTTGATGAAACATTATCATGTTTTAGTTACTTGGTTGTATGTCTATTTTTGAAATTTTGTGAATTTTCTTTGTTTACATATCAATTCCTGCGTTTGAATTCTATCATGCTACCGAACAGTAGAATTGACAGATTTAATTCCAGTCATTGAAAATCATCCTGCAAACGAACAGCAGAATTGAGTTTTGGACCAAAACTAAAACCTATGAGTTTTTGGTTTTAGACCAAAACCAAAACCTTCCAAACAAAACCTACCAAACGAACGCAGCCTAAGGCAATTGTTATCCGCAAATCATAAATGGCTATCCGCAGATCAACTTTTTCTAGTTTACAAATTGTTGTTATCCGCAGACCAATTTTAGACTTGAGCATTCAATATCTTTGTTCTCCCGAGTAGAGCCCGACAACGAAGAAACATCTATGACGACCATCTGAGCACTTCATTGTGTGCACGTATCGTAATTCGTAAAAAAAAATGCACGGATAGAGACCGAGTTTAGGAAACAACACGATTTCTTCACCGTTCATGCGATTTCAGTTTGTTTGGGAAGATTTAGATAGCTAGGGTTTGTTTGGGAAGAGTTATATAGCTAGGGTTACTCTCTCTCAAACAATCCAAAATTGCATGAACGGTGAAGAAATCGTGTTTCTTCCTCAACTCAGTCTCTATCCGTGCATTTTTTTTACGAATCACGATCTGTGCACACAATGAAGTGCTCAGAAGATCGTCAGATATGTTCCTTCGTTGTCGGGCCCTGCTCAGGAGAACAAAGATATTGAATGTTCAAGTCTAAAATTGGTCTGCGGATAACAATTTATAAACTAGAAAGCGTTGGTCTGCGGATAGCCATTTATGGTCTGCGGATAACAATTCCCAAAATTAATGACTCTAAATATCCATTTCAAAATAGCATGGGGCTCGTATATCTTCTCTATAAATTTTGTAAACTACATAAATAAATCCCCCAATTTTAGCCTAGATTTGAAATAGGTTTTTGAGCTTTAATTTTTCTCATATTAGCCCTAAAATTATAGGCAAAAAAATTAGAAATAGGTCCTAAACTAAGGCTATATTTGGCTCAGCTGCGGTGACGGGTGAAATAGTGGTGAAAAAATTAGTGAAACTGTTTGGTAGAATATCATTTTCAGTGTTGTTTTATGCAAACGTAGAAACTGTTTAACTTGTTGGTGTAACTGAAATTCTAATGCCTACTGTGAAACTAAAAATTCTTTACTTTTATGAACAAAATGAATTTTAAAATCAGTTTTTTAGGTCAACTAAAAACTCTATGCTATTATAATGATTTTTTTTTACAGTTTTCATCTAGTTTACTGGATTCAGATGTTGCAAGTATTAGAATGAAATCATTTATAATTCACAAGAACAAGTCCTCAAGAACTTGCATACAAAAAAACCTTAATTAAGAAAAACCCAGGAAGATTTTAAATCTAATCCCGACAATTATTACAGCATAATCAATTCAAACATTCAAAGCAAACATTGACAATAAAGAAAAACAAAGAGGAGAGATAGTCAAATAGGCACTAGCAGCGGATTGTTACCTTGCATATCAGATTTTCTTGGAGCTTTGTTCGGAAGAGCAAATCAGAGGAAGAGCAAAACAGTGGAAGAAGAAGAGCATCGAGCTTTGGATCGGGAGGAAGGGGACGAGGATGAGGTCGCCTTTGTAAGGGACGTCGGAGCCTTGGAGGTGTTCCTTGAATCGTCGTCGAGGACGACGACGTCTTCTTGGGCGACGCCGATGATGTGGAAACCCTGGACGAGGATCCATGGTGATGGTTTGGGGAAGGAGAAGCCGATCCGGACTGCTCTGCGTTTTTTGAGTCGTGAAATATTTTCACGACTTAAAAACACATGATTTTGGCGTTCAAGCAGCGGTGACTACTCTCGTCATTATGTCAATTTCTGCTGCTTGGCGGGGCTGACATAAAATCAGTGGCACACCACTCTAAAAACGTGGAGCCAAACAGAATATAAGGCTATGTTAGATGCGACATTTTTGACCCGATGAGTTTAGACAAAAACACCACCGTTGTAGAATGTATGTTGGACATGACAATGGTTAGGACAGCCACCCAAAAAAACTATTTTTGAACATAACAATAGATGAAGTTTCTTAGGTGAGATTAGGCGGTCACAAACGACGGTTCATAATCACCGCGGTCACGACCGCCTAACTTTAGTTGAGGGCCTTGATTTAATTATTTTGCCTGTAAATTTGAAGTATGACAAAATTAAGTTACCATTAAAATTTAGGTGGAAATCAACTCTCTTAAACCAAACTATCAAACTTTGCAAAGAAAAATAAATTGCCCAGGTCAGGAGAGGCAGGGGAGCCTCCGGGTGAGTGTGAGCCCCATCCGCAAGGCATTCGCTCGCTTTAGAGTGCGAATGTGTGGAGGGTCGGGCGAGTGAGGGCGGAACCCCACTCGCCAAGCGAGTCAGGTATCAGGCGACTGGTGCCCCCACGGACCACTCGCCCAGTGGGATCTAGTGTGCGAGAGGCCCGACGAGTGGTGCCTTCACGGACCACTCGCCCAGAAGGTTTTAGGGGGAAAATTACCTAGATACCCTTTGTGGGCTGCCAATAGCCCTTCAGAACAGCGGAGTTAGGTTGTTAGCAGACCAATTTAGGGTGCGATTAGTAAAACTAAAAGGCGAATTTAGGTTATTTGCAGACCAGACTAGAAAATCTATAAATAGACCTTTAAGGGCACCTTGGAGGAGATCCGATCTTTTTGGCTCTCTCCTCCTAGGCAAGTTTTGGTTGGCTGCTAGTGCTCTCCAAGGTGCCCGACTGAGCTCTCTAAGATCTTCCGGGTGTGTGGCGGGACCTCCTCGCTACAGTCTTGGGTCAGTTCATTATTGTGCATCCACAGTCAAGAGTGCAAGTGAGGGATAAGTAGGTGCGGACTACACCCCCCCCCCCCCCCCCCAGTATGTCCGAACTCAATAGACCGATTGTGGGTTTCAACATCCCCAGTGGGTCCGAACTCAAGAGACCGGTTGAGCTTTGAATTGCCTTCTTCGCATGCGCGGCAGTCGGTGGCTGCGGGCTCGCCGGCCACCGGCCGCCCTGGGTTCGTCGGCATGGTCGCCGACGAACCCAGGGCGGTCGGTGGCCGGCGAGCCCGCAGCCACCAACCGTCGAGCTTTGAATCGTCTTCTTCGCATGCGCTGCGGCCGGTGGCTACGGGCTCGCCGGCCACTGGCCTCCCTGGGTTCATCGACGACCACACCGACGAACTTAGGGCGCCCGGTGGCCGGCGAGCCCGCAGCCACCGGCCGCCGCTGTTGTGTAGGCTTACCACACGGAGAAGTAAAATAGTGTGATGAACGGGCAGGATGGGTTCTTCACATATTCACACAGGAATCATCTTCGCACCTGATAAGCCCCCTATATATAGGCACGCGTTCATATGCGAAGAGAATGTCATGCGAAGCTGCGAACGACAATCTTGTCCGTCCATTGTCATCATCGCCGCGCTTTGAATTGTCTTCTTCGCATGCGCGGCGGCCGGTAGCTGCGGGCTTGCCGGCCACCGGCGGCACTGGGTTTGCCAGCGACCACGCCGACGAACCCAGGGCGGCCGGTGGCCGGCGAGCCCGCAGCCACCGGCCGCCGCGCTTTGAATCGTCTTCTTCGCATGCGCGGCGGTCGGTGGTTGCGGGCTCGCCTGCCACCGGCCGCCCTGGGTTCGTCGACGTGGTCGTCGACGAACCTAGGGCGGCCGGTGGCCGACGAGCCCACAGCCACCGGCCGCCGCGCTTTGAATCATCTTCTTTGCATGTGCGGCGGCCGGTGGCTGCGGGCTCGCCGGCCACCGGCCGCCCTGGGTTCGTCGGCGGCCACGCCGACGAACTTAGGGCGGTCGGTGGACGGCGAGCCCGCAGCCACCGGCCGCCGCTGTTGTGTAGGCTTACCACAAGGAGAAGGAAAATGGCGTGATGAACGGGCAGGGTAGGTATATATACATATACATATACACACACAGTCACACGCGCACGAGTGACAGGGCAATCGTGTGTATATATATACATGAGTGACGGGGCACGGGGGGCCCCGTACGGGCGGCGACATTCTGCGGGGGCAGCGATATTCGACGGGGACGGCGACATTCGGCAGGGGCGACATTCGGTAGGGGCGGCGACATTCGTCGGGGGCGACATTTTGCAGGGGCAGCGACTTTCGGCGGGGGCAGTTTATATTTATATACGTGTATTACCCGTAATTGGTTGAGACCAAACCGGAAGTTAAGGTGACCGAGACAAGTGGAGCGACTGCTCAGAAGCAACTGGAAACCGCTCACCCGGGAAGAAAGTATATGTACAACCCCCATATTTGTCAAACGCATGCAATACAGCGTGTGCATAACCACAATGAGTGAAGATGATCGTAATGAGGTAAAATGGCCGCCCGCGCACAATCGGAAGCGACCATAATCAAAGAAGGCAGATACCTCCACTCGCCCACCCCTTTGGGGGCGAGTAAGGGAGGCCCCACTCGCCCCCTTGGGGGCGAGTGGGGGGAGCCCCCCCTCCGCACTCGCCCGCCCCTTAGGGGGCGAGTGGGGGAGGCCCCACTAACCCCCTTGGGGGGAGTGGGGGGAGATCTCCCTCCCCTCTCGCCCACCCCTTAGGGGGGCGAGTGGGGGAGACCCCACTCGCCCGCCCCCTTGGGGGGCTGGTGGGGGGAAGCCCCGCTCATCCTTTTTGGGCAAGTGGGGTCCCGTGTAAGGTTTTTTTGGACCTCCGGCAAGGGCAGGAGTGGATGTTTCAGGTCCCACTCGCCCCCTCGTTTGCCTGGGTCGCGATGTCAAGACGAAGATGGCAGGGAGTTGCATATAGCAGAATCTTGGCTACCCGCAGCCCATTTTGTGAGAGTCTATAAATAGACCCCCATGGGCACCTTGGGAAGGGTTGGCATCTCTCTACCCCCCCCCCCCCTAGTGTGTTGTCGGTTAGCAGGCGTTCATGTCTTCCGCTCGCTAAGTCCCTTAGGCAAGCGGTCAGGTGTTCGCTAGTGTTCTCTGAGGTGCCCAGGCTCGGCATTGGCTTGGGAAGGGAAGATCTTCGGATCTTTCGGGTTAGTGGCGGGACCTCCTCGCTGCAGCTCGCGGGGTCTATTTTCATCTAAGTTCACAAGTAGAGAGGTTCCTAGGCTCTAAGTGACCGGTCGTGGGACTTCACCCGAGAGGAGTAAGGGCAAGCTGCCTACCCTGATTTCGAACTGTTTGAATCCCAATTTTTTGGGTTTCAACATTCTGGTGCGGTGAGCGTGAAAAGTAGCTGGTTCGGAAAACCTTAAGTAAGTCCCATGACTGGAAGTGAAGAGCCAAGGGACTCCTCCCCCTGGCAAACTGTGGCAACTAGAAGGGGAAGAGGAGGCAGGGAAGGTAGATCATGTGTTAGAAGATTTGGCCAGGTTGGAAGTGGCAGAGGAGGTGAAGGAGATGGAGGTCGTCTGCGGCAGCGGAAGGCCGGAGAAGATACAGGTCAACGGGGGGTTGAGCGAGCAGGACCAGGAGAAGGTTCGAAGATGTATCCAGCATAATGTGGATATATTCGCATGGAGCACCACGGAGATCCCGGGTGTCGATGCAAATGTGGCATGCCATCGCCTCAACCTCGACTCGAGCATTCGCCCCATCCGCCAGAAGAAAAGATCTGTATCAACCACCCTCGCTGGGCCGATCAGAGAGGAGGTGGAGAAACTGCTGGAAGCAGGGTTCGTAGAGGAGATCCAGTATCCGGGTTGGGTCTCCAACGTTGTAATGGTAAAGAAGAGTGGAGGGAAGTGGAGGATTTGTATCAGCTTCTCTCTACTAAATAAAGCATGTCCAACAGATTGTTACCCCCTACCCCGAATCGACGCGATGGTAGACTCAGTCGTTGGCTTCCCGGTGATGAGCTTCTTGGATGCGTTCTCTGGCTACCATCAAATCTGAATGCATCCGCCCGACGTTAAGGATGTTTCCTTCATCACAGACGACGGGTGTTATTGTTATAAAATGATGCCTTTTGGACTGAAGACCGCGGGAACAACCTACCAAAGGATGATGGACCGAGTCTTCAAGGATCAAAAAGGGCAGAAACCTAGAAGTCTATGTGGACGACTTGATGGTTAAGAGCAGGGACATGGTGTAACATCCCCCAGACAGCTAGACCCCCCAGGTGAATCTGTCCTGACAAGGTCATGACAAGGCCTTGGTAGTGTAGAAATCCCTTTGACTTAGGCAAGATTAGGGTTGAAAGTGCCTTGGACTGCAAATAGCAATTTCCAGTGACCAAGCTTAGGGTTGGACTTTAGGGCCTCAACTTGACCATTTGGCCCCACCATGGTATCCCTAACCCTTTAGGGGTCCCCTTAGGGCACCAAGGACCCATTGGGGTCAACCAAAGAGGCCAAATTGACCAAAGTCAACCCTAACCCTAAATTGGTCAAAGTAGCCTAATTAGGGTCAATTAACCCTCACCATGCCAAATTGACCACTCATCTAGGTCTAGAATATCATGAGAGACCTAGTGGACCCAAAAGCCCCATCATGGGACCCCCAATGGTGCAAATTGACCAAAATGCCCCTTTAGGTCAAAAATGGCAATTCTTCATTAAAAGCCCTAATTGACCATCACCATAGTAAATTGACCTTACCCATAGTGTTATCATATCATAGGGGACCCAGTGGACCAAAAATCCCCTTGACTGGGTCAACCCTAGGGCTCAATTTGACAAAAGTCAACTTAGCCTGTTTTGGTCAAATCAACTTGAATTGGGTCAACCAAGACTCATGTGACCAAATTGACCCCACCAATAGTTTCTAAACCTAATTTGGAATCCAAGGGACCCAAAATCCCCATCCTAGGGTCACCCAATTGTTCAATTTGACCAAAAGTCAAACTTGCCCAAATTAGGTCAAATCTCTTAAACCTAGCCCAATCCCTTTGGGCTAAGCCCAAATTGACCTCTTGACCAGCCTAGTAGACTGATATTAAACATGAGAGAGAGGTAAAAATCGGCCATGATGAGTAGGAGAGAGAAAAACCCAATTTTGGAGGAGAGAGAAGGTGGTGTTCATGGCCATTAAGAGGATACACCCCTTGGAATCCCCATTGATGTCCCATTTCATCTCCCCTGATGAATGTGGAGGGAATTCCAGGAGTTTTCTGGAGGAATTGAAGGCAAGGGGGATGCATTAGGGTGGCCGGCCATGGGGGAGTGGAGGGGTCACATGGTGATCTCTTGATGGAGCCCTCCTCCCATTAAATTGAGGCCTCCATTAGCTTCATAAGGGGGAGAGGAGTTGAAACCCCCATTTTCCCGACCCTATCAGTGCTCAGAGGATGGCTTTTCCATGACACCCAAAGCTCCAAGGAGGAACAATGGCGGCCGGCAATCGGAGCCACGATTCACACCAAATGAGGTCCGATCCTCCTCCTCCTTACTCGTGCTAGTATCTTAGATCGAATTAGGAGAGAAATCGGGCTCAAAAGAGCCCGATCGGAGAGTTGAAATTTCAGATTTTCCATGAAAATTGCCCCCTTGAGTTCGCCGGAAACCGCCCCTCCGGCGGCCGTGCCGCCGCCCGGCGATAGCCCTCACCTCGACGGAGGTGGTGGCGGTGGTGGCCGGCCAGGGAGGTGGCCGGGTGGCCGGGAAATGACCTTGGAAAATGCTACAGGAAGTGGCGTTTTTTTGATGTTTTTCGGCCTAAGGAAGAAGATGAACAGTGCCTTGTTTTATATTAAATGTTATTATGTGATTTTTTAGGTATTATTTTTACCAGAACTTGATTTTAATTACTAAAAATACTAGATGCCCTCTACAGAAAAAGTGCCCAACATGAAAGTTGTAGGCCTTGACCCCTAGAGTCATACAAAATTGAGTTCACCCAATTTGGAGTCCTGGTTTGACCTCAGCACCCATTTTAGTGCAAAGTTTGTCTGAACTTTGAAAGGGTGCCCACACCAATCCACTTGTCCAAATGACTTGAGATTTGGACCAGTGGTGAGTCATACCTAGGGCTATGTAATATCCAAAAATCAGATTTTTTGGAGAAACTTTTCCTAAAGTTTTTGTAGAAATTTAATAATCCTTACATAAATTATTTGGAGGGTCAAATGACCTCCAATCACCACCAAATTTTGGTGGAGTGTTATTAGGGTCATGATAAAACCCTGGTTAAAATCTCAACTCCTTTGGAGTTCTTTTGATTAGGTAATCATTAAGCCAAAAATTTGTCCATTTAGGGGAAATTTGTGAATAAGGGCTATTTGGGACTTTTCATGGTCAAACCACCTCCAATTGGAGTGGGATTTTGGCCACTGCCCTAATATCACCCAAATCACCTCTAAGAGAGTTTTGGGGTCATGGGGAGTTGGTTTGCCCTAGGACTTGGAGTAAGAGCACCTTGGGGTGCAAATAGCCAAGTAGAGAATCTTTGGCCAATAAGGTCTTTTGAGACTTGATACTTCTTAGGAAGATCAGTGGGATGAAGTTGAGACCCCATGAAGGGTTTGGTGAGCATTGGAGTTGTTTTGCTCAAGGTCATAGGGTTGACCCCTATGGAGTGGAATTTGGGGTTGTGAAGGACATATGGGAGTTTGTCCTTGGAGAGGGGTGTATTGGACTCCTCTGACTTTTATAAGTGATAGGATACCCTCACAAGAAGTTTGGGTGGATTTGGAGAAGTTTAGACCCTAACCCTAGGTTAAACCCTAATGGGGTGCAATTAGAGGTCAATGAAGGGAGTGGGGTCAAACATTATTGGTTTGACCTAAGATTTTGTATGGTAGGTCCTAGTGACCAGAGGAGCCTCCCTTGTGAATTTGAAGAGGTTTGGAGTTGTCAAACCTAGGTAATAAACCCTTGGGTAGATTTGTAAATAATTAGGGTTTTGGGTTTTAGGGAGAAATATTACTTAATGGTTTACCATTTTCTGTCACAAACTTGGTTTTAATGCTATTGATCTCTGGAAGAATCTGTTAGACCATGAGAAGACTTTTTGGGGTTCAAAGTGTAATATTCCATATTGTAGACAACTTTTGGGAGGATCAATATTAGGGTGTTAAATTACTGTAATTGCATGAAACTTTGCAGGATGTCTTTTCATACCAATATGTACCCACTGTAATTTTCTCATAATTTATGGATTAATATTTTTGGTATCTCTAGTTCATTTTGGAATTATTTACAAATATATCCTTTGAGGAAATTACAAAAGTAACTTCTGTGTTATGTGGTCAAACTTGGTAGACCTGAATATTTTAGTATGATTCACCACTGTATGAATTTGCATAAGATTGGGAGTCCATATGAGGGTACCTCCTTTGGAATTTATTGGTAATAAATGAGTTTTGGAATTTTTAAAAATAGTAAATCTTGCAGTATTTCCCTAAGATTTCATGACTACTGATTTTTAGGTACCCTTTATTTATGTAAAAATTTAGGCAGGCATTGGATGTCAGGAAAGCATACTTGCAGTTCAAACCTTAGGAAGTGATATTTTGGAAAAAATGATTTAAATACTATTATTATTTGGAAAATTATGAAGCTCTGGATTTGGTCTTAAATACGTAGTATGGACCTCCAATAAAATTGTTGAATCATAGGATCGAGTATTTAGTGTACTCCCCTTCATGAGCATCAAAGCGTTGAGGATGGTCTGCGTTTAGCAAATTGGTAATTTTGGGGTTGTAGGCCAAATTGGATCATATTGATTGGAAAGTGAGGGCCTAATGGTAATTATATGGATATGAGGGGACCCTTGGAGAGAATTAAGGTTTGATGGGTCCTAGGGTGGTGGGGTGCCATCCTTGGGGTAGGTCGTCCTGTGGATGACGAAAGATCATCTTTTGTCTATTAGGACCTAAAAGCTCTTAGGTTTAGACCGGGTGAAATGTTAAGAGGGTTTCTTATGGGTAGTAACTAAAGACATTAAGTGTCTTGGGAATGGGAACTTCGGGGTGTCATCCCGTAGTGGTTCCTAGTACCGTAGCGAGCCCCTCACAGGGTAACCCTCGGGAAGTCCAAGACTAACCCTAACTCATAGGAGAAGACATTGTACAAGATTAACTAATAACACACTCATCCACACCCTGTGGTTACGGAAGTTTAGTTGGATTGGTTGTCCGAGCGGTGGGCTCGGTGGTTGTTGCAGCAGACTAGTTTGTCTGGTGAGCTTATGGCTCGGAAGGTTATTGAGGACGGGCAGGTTAGCCCGGGGAGCTTTTGGCTCGGAAGGTTATTGATGACGGGCAGGTTAGCCCGGGGAGCCTTTGGCTCGGAAGGTTATTGATGGCGGGCGGGTTAGCCCGGGGAACTCATGGCTCAGAGATAGAAAGTAGAACATGTTGCATGTGCACTGAAGGTGGTGGGTCTTCGGTATTGGACGGTCGTTCACACCGACGTCAATACGTTGACTCGGCGAGTGTGGTTTTACACTTAGCCTTGATAGTCTGGCGGTCCAGTCAGCAAGAGTACGCAGACGCTCCGCGGGTATAGTGGAGGCGTACAATAGGTCTAGGTTGGGTAGTGTGAATGCCAACCTAGAGGTGGGCGGGGCCCAACCCACCGCTTCCGTTTGCCACTACGGGAGTATCCTGGGAGTCTAGCTCGCTCCAAAAAGGGGGAACTAAAGGTCTATGCGCATAGAGTCGTGGTGGGTGAGTTGCACTTGTATGAACATAGCATAACAGCATACCCTGCATGTCATAGCATAAACATTGCATTCAACCTACCCCTAACGTATAAGTCGGTTATGGGACTTCTTATACGGTAGGCCCTGCTAAACGACCCCTTGGTCTATAGGTTTGTATGGGCATTCCTATAAATCAATGGTTACCGTTATATTTACTTTACTTGCCAATTATATATACTGCTTACTGTTCTTTACTGTGCTTACTTAATGCTTCATATATATATGCACCTGTGTAGTTCTAGTTCCGCTGTCACCTGCTTGTTTCCACTCTGCCTTTGGTCCTCCTTTTCACTCCTCCCCGCTCGGTGCCTAGGAGCCACGGGTTTAGGGGCGGGGGATTGTTGACTTAGTCTTTTTGACTAACGGTCGGTGGACCATATCATTTTAGGAAATCGAGGAGACGCAGCAGCACCAGAGGCCGGAGCAGTCGGAGGCGGGCCAGTCTAGTACAGGAGCACAGGATTCAGAATCTGTGAGTGACTAGTAGTTAGCTTCCGCGAGTGATCTTGTAGTGAGGAAATGATGTACAGGGCAAGAGCCCCTTTTATTATTTGTAACCTTTGTCTCTTTATTCAGTTAATATATGTGGACATTTATAATTCATGTGATTTTGTGGACTTGTCTTACTCTTTATTGTACTTTTCTTCGTGATCGATTTGGCCGGCAGGATCGGCGTTTTGTGGTGGCGACCTTCCCGAGCGAAGGTGTCACCGCAAAACGACGGTTCTGGGCCTAAGACCCGGATGTTTAAAAGAGAAAAAAAAAATGGGGTCTTACAAGTGGTATCAGAGGCCCTCGATCCGAAGAAAAGAAGTCCACAAACCCTGGGCCACCCCGCGCAAGTTTAGTTTGAGGACAAACTAAGCAGCGGAAGCAGTGGTGTGCCCATATGGGAATCACATTGAAAAAGGTCCACTTTTAACTGAATCTTCTTAGTCAAATCTCTTTACGAGTGTTAAGTTTTCTTTTGTAGCCTGCGGCGAACCCTGCCCCCAGCAGAGAATACCTCCGGCTACAAGGATCTTTTTAGATAATACCTTAGTCAATGAGTTAGACTCAACCCCACTAGGACACGTGACTTACTAGGACAATTTATACCATGACCTAGTTTGAACTAGACCGTATGTATAACTTTTTGGTGAAGATACGAGGATACCCAAAGAGGCTAGAGAAGGAGAGACTGACACATAAAGCAGAATGGTATGGGACTCATAGGCTCAATCATCGTATTTGTGACAAGATTATATTAAGACAACCACTGTGACAAACACCGAGGGTCGGATAAAATTGAAGTCCAGAAGGGACCCGTTTGGGATTGGGTGACATATTGACCCTGATAAGGTTGTCGTAGAAGGTACCTAGAAGAGCCTAAGGTATGGAGTACACCATTGAGCCCCAAGATAGAACCCCAAGTCTAAGGTTGTATGCCCTAAAAATTGTTTGCATATTTGGGATGAATATAACTTGGTGATATTGAAGACACTTCGCCCAAAGATAGATAGAGGCTAATCTTTTGTTTATTGGGGGCTTGTCCTTTGTTTATTGGGGCTTACCTTTTGTTTATTGGGCAAATTATTGGCAGACTTAGATTTCCTTTAGACCTAAATTAGAGAATTTTTGTGGCGTGAACAAAATAATTTTGAAGTCGATCTTACTTGAGAAAAGATGAGACGGTGAAACAGTATGATGATCGATGGTAGTACCAGGGCAATGGTTAGACATCAGTTGGGTCGGACAACAACTTGCCCTTAGTTTTGAATCTTTGGAAATGTAAAGTCACTAGGATTAAGCATTTAAGGATGTTGATGTCCTACTATAGAAGTTAAGGGTGGAATTTAGATCTTATGAGTTGTAGTTAAATTTGAAAACTCTTGTGACTTCGGGCATTTGGAAGTGATCAACTTATGCTTTGATAAAAATCATGCCCCGTCATGGTTGAAAATTTTGTCCACATTAATAGCTTTATACCTGGTGAACTTGGATGATAAATAACCAGAGATCTGAGACGATGACTTGTTAGTTGTGGAATATAGAGTTG
Organism: Dactylorhiza incarnata; assembly: GCA_033032865.1. Lineage (NCBI taxonomy): Eukaryota > Viridiplantae > Streptophyta > Magnoliopsida > Asparagales > Orchidaceae > Dactylorhiza > Dactylorhiza incarnata. The sequence continues at coordinate 1,575,297 of JAWHQI010000192.1, read as the reverse complement.
CTTTCATTATGGCAAGAATGATCTGAGTTTGTCTTGCTTAAGACCATTTGAGAGTGATCAAGACTATCATAAGTGGAAGTGACAGGACTTTGATGAAATAAGCGTGATATTATTTCCTTGATGAAATTGAATTGTGAAAAACCCCAAGGTGTCAAAATTTTGTCGTTATGAATAGAATTTCATGAAGAAAGCGATTGAGAGTCATCTTATCATCGTGATTGGTTAGCATATACTCATAAAAGTTCACAGGTGCACCCCCATTAATATTTAAGGATGGGATTGGGACGCTAAACGATTTGATTAGACCCGTCAATAGTAAGAACTAGAAAAGTTGTAAATTGGAAATGATTGGTTATGCGGACGTACCTGAAAGAGTAAGAATGTGAATGCGAGAAGAAAACTTTAGAGGCATAAGAGTCTGCCCAGGTTAGAGTGGAAGTTCGAGGATAGATTGACCAAGGTATCTAGGTCACCCCGGTCAGGATAGATGATACGACGATGCGAGTCTTGCGGCGCAAGAAGATTACAGAGGTTAAGACATGTGGTTATTTAAGGTCAGGAGGAGCACAACTTGGAGCCACCAGAGATGGTGTGGCATAGATAGTCGGTGCTCTTCGAGCCAGGAATAACTTTGATTCTTAGGGGGATGTTACGTTAAGTCACTCTCGGTGAAAACCCCGCAAGCCTAACCTGAATTTCGAGGACGAAATTATTTTTTTTGTTTATTGGGATTTGTAACATCCCCCAGACAGCTAGACCCCCCAGGTGAATCTGTCCTGACAAGGTCATGACAAGGCCTTGGTAGTGTAGAAATCCCTTTGACTTAGGCAAGATTAGGGTTGAAAGTGCCTTGGACTGCAAATAGCAATTTCCAGTGACCAAGCTTAGGGTTGGACTTTAGGGCCTCAACTTGACCATTTGGCCCCACCATGGTATCCCTAACCCTTTAGGGGTCCCCTTAGGGCACCAAGGACCCATTGGGGTCAACCAAAGAGGCCAAATTGACCAAAGTCAACCCTAACCCTAAATTGGTCAAAGTAGCCTAATTAGGGTCAATTAACCCTCACCATGCCAAATTGACCACTCATCTAGGTCTAGAATATCATGAGAGACCTAGTGGACCCAAAAGCCCCATCATGGGACCCCCAATGGTGCAAATTGACCAAAATGCCCCTTTAGGTCAAAAATGGCAATTCTTCATTAAAAGCCCTAATTGACCATCACCATAGTAAATTGACCTTACCCATAGTGTTATCATATCATAGGGGACCCAGTGGACCAAAAATCCCCTTGACTGGGTCAACCCTAGGGCTCAATTTGACAAAAGTCAACTTAGCCTGTTTTGGTCAAATCAACTTGAATTGGGTCAACCAAGACTCATGTGACCAAATTGACCCCACCAATAGTTTCTAAACCTAATTTGGAATCCAAGGGACCCAAAATCCCCATCCTAGGGTCACCCAATTGTTCAATTTGACCAAAAGTCAAACTTGCCCAAATTAGGTCAAATCTCTTAAACCTAGCCCAATCCCTTTGGGCTAAGCCCAAATTGACCTCTTGACCAGCCTAGTAGACTGATATTAAACATGAGAGAGAGGTAAAAATCGGCCATGATGAGTAGGAGAGAGAAAAACCCAATTTTGGAGGAGAGAGAAGGTGGTGTTCATGGCCATTAAGAGGATACACCCCTTGGAATCCCCATTGATGTCCCATTTCATCTCCCCTGATGAATGTGGAGGGAATTCCAGGAGTTTTCTGGAGGAATTGAAGGCAAGGGGGATGCATTAGGGTGGCCGGCCATGGGGGAGTGGAGGGGTCACATGGTGATCTCTTGATGGAGCCCTCCTCCCATTAAATTGAGGCCTCCATTAGCTTCATAAGGGGGAGAGGAGTTGAAACCCCCATTTTCCCGACCCTATCAGTGCTCAGAGGATGGCTTTTCCATGGCACCCAAAGCTCCAAGGAGGAACAATGGCGGCCGGCAATCGGAGCCACGATTCACACCAAATGAGGTCCGATCCTCCTCCTCCTTACTCGTGCTAGTATCTTAGATCGAATTAGGAGAGAAATCGGGCTCAAAAGAGCCCGATCGGAGAGTTGAAATTTCAGATTTTCCATGAAAATTGCCCCCTTGAGTTCGCCGGAAACCGCCCCTCCGGCGGCCGTGCCGCCGCCCGGCGATAGCCCTCACCTCGACGGAGGTGGTGGCGGTGGTGGCCGGCCAGGGAGGTGGCCGGGTGGCCGGGAAATGACCTTGGAAAATGCTACAGGAAGTGGCGTTTTTTTGATGTTTTTCGGCCTAAGGAAGAAGATGAACAGTGCCTTGTTTTATATTAAATGTTATTATGTGATTTTTTAGGTATTATTTTTACCAGAACTTGATTTTAATTACTAAAAATACTAGATGCCCTCTACAGAAAAAGTGCCCAACATGAAAGTTGTAGGCCTTGACCCCTAGAGTCATACAAAATTGAGTTCACCCAATTTGGAGTCCTGGTTTGACCTCAGCACCCATTTTAGTGCAAAGTTTGTCTGAACTTTGAAAGGGTGCCCACACCAATCCACTTGTCCAAATGACTTGAGATTTGGACCAGTGGTGAGTCATACCTAGGGCTATGTAATATCCAAAAATCAGATTTTTTGGAGAAACTTTTCCTAAAGTTTTTGTAGAAATTTAATAATCCTTACATAAATTATTTGGAGGGTCAAATGACCTCCAATCACCACCAAATTTTGGTGGAGTGTTATTAGGGTCATGATAAAACCCTGGTTAAAATCTCAACTCCTTTGGAGTTCTTTTGATTAGGTAATCATTAAGCCAAAAATTTGTCCATTTAGGGGAAATTTGTGAATAAGGGCTATTTGGGACTTTTCATGGTCAAACCACCTCCAATTGGAGTGGGATTTTGGCCACTGCCCTAATATCACCCAAATCACCTCTAAGAGAGTTTTGGGGTCATGGGGAGTTGGTTTGCCCTAGGACTTGGAGTAAGAGCACCTTGGGGTGCAAATAGCCAAGTAGAGAATCTTTGGCCAATAAGGTCTTTTGAGACTTGATACTTCTTAGGAAGATCAGTGGGATGAAGTTGAGACCCCATGAAGGGTTTGGTGAGCATTGGAGTTGTTTTGCTCAAGGTCATAGGGTTGACCCCTATGGAGTGGAATTTGGGGTTGTGAAGGACATATGGGAGTTTGTCCTTGGAGAGGGGTGTATTGGACTCCTCTGACTTTTATAAGTGATAGGATACCCTCACAAGAAGTTTGGGTGGATTTGGAGAAGTTTAGACCCTAACCCTAGGTTAAACCCTAATGGGGTGCAATTAGAGGTCAATGAAGGGAGTGGGGTCAAACATTATTGGTTTGACCTAAGATTTTGTATGGTAGGTCCTAGTGACCAGAGGAGCCTCCCTTGTGAATTTGAAGAGGTTTGGAGTTGTCAAACCTAGGTAATAAACCCTTGGGTAGATTTGTAAATAATTAGGGTTTTGGGTTTTAGGGAGAAATATTACTTAATGGTTTACCATTTTCTGTCACAAACTTGGTTTTAATGCTATTGATCTCTGGAAGAATCTGTTAGACCATGAGAAGACTTTTTGGGGTTCAAAGTGTAATATTCCATATTGTAGACAACTTTTGGGAGGATCAATATTAGGGTGTTAAATTACTGTAATTGCATGAAACTTTGCAGGATGTCTTTTCATACCAATATGTACCCACTGTAATTTTCTCATAATTTATGGATTAATATTTTTGGTATCTCTAGTTCATTTTGGAATTATTTACAAATATATCCTTTGAGGAAATTACAAAAGTAACTTCTGTGTTATGTGGTCAAACTTGGTAGACCTGAATATTTTAGTATGATTCACCACTGTATGAATTTGCATAAGATTGGGAGTCCATATGAGGGTACCTCCTTTGGAATTTATTGGTAATAAATGAGTTTTGGAATTTTTAAAAATAGTAAATCTTGCAGTATTTCCCTAAGATTTCATGACTACTGATTTTTAGGTACCCTTTATTTATGTAAAAATTTAGGCAGGCATTGGATGTCAGGAAAGCATACTTGCAGTTCAAACCTTAGGAAGTGATATTTTGGAAAAAATGATTTAAATACTATTATTATTTGGAAAATTATGAAGCTCTGGATTTGGTCTTAAATACGTAGTATGGACCTCCAATAAAATTGTTGAATCATAGGATCGAGTATTTAGTGTACTCCCCTTCATGAGCATCAAAGCGTTGAGGATGGTCTGCGTTTAGCAAATTGGTAATTTTGGGGTTGTAGGCCAAATTGGATCATATTGATTGGAAAGTGAGGGCCTAATGGTAATTATATGGATATGAGGGGACCCTTGGAGAGAATTAAGGTTTGATGGGTCCTAGGGTGGTGGGGTGCCATCCTTGGGGTAGGTCGTCCTGTGGATGACGAAAGATCATCTTTTGTCTATTAGGACCTAAAAGCTCTTAGGTTTAGACCGGGTGAAATGTTAAGAGGGTTTCTTATGGGTAGTAACTAAAGACATTAAGTGTCTTGGGAATGGGAACTTCGGGGTGTCATCCCGTAGTGGTTCCTAGTACCGTAGCGAGCCCCTCACAGGGTAACCCTCGGGAAGTCCAAGACTAACCCTAACTCATAGGAGAAGACATTGTACAAGATTAACTAATAACACACTCATCCACACCCTGTGGTTACGGAAGTTTAGTTGGATTGGTTGTCCGAGCGGTGGGCTCGGTGGTTGTTGCAGCAGACTAGTTTGTCTGGTGAGCTTATGGCTCGGAAGGTTATTGAGGACGGGCAGGTTAGCCCGGGGAGCTTTTGGCTCGGAAGGTTATTGATGACGGGCAGGTTAGCCCGGGGAGCCTTTGGCTCGGAAGGTTATTGATGGCGGGCGGGTTAGCCCGGGGAACTCATGGCTCAGAGATAGAAAGTAGAACATGTTGCATGTGCACTGAAGGTGGTGGGTCTTCGGTATTGGACGGTCGTTCACACCGACGTCAATACGTTGACTCGGCGAGTGTGGTTTTACACTTAGCCTTGATAGTCTGGCGGTCCAGTCAGCAAGAGTACGCAGACGCTCCGCGGGTATAGTGGAGGCGTACAATAGGTCTAGGTTGGGTAGTGTGAATGCCAACCTAGAGGTGGGCGGGGCCCAACCCACCGCTTCCGTTTGCCACTACGGGAGTATCCTGGGAGTCTAGCTCGCTCCAAAAAGGGGGAACTAAAGGTCTATGCGCATAGAGTCGTGGTGGGTGAGTTGCACTTGTATGAACATAGCATAACAGCATACCCTGCATGTCATAGCATAAACATTGCATTCAACCTACCCCTAACGTATAAGTCGGTTATGGGACTTCTTATACGGTAGGCCCTGCTAAACGACCCCTTGGTCTATAGGTTTGTATGGGCATTCCTATAAATCAATGGTTACCGTTATATTTACTTTACTTGCCAATTATATATACTGCTTACTGTTCTTTACTGTGCTTACTTAATGCTTCATATATATATGCACCTGTGTAGTTCTAGTTCCGCTGTCACCTGCTTGTTTCCACTCTGCCTTTGGTCCTCCTTTTCACTCCTCCCCGCTCGGTGCCTAGGAGCCACGGGTTTAGGGGCGGGGGATTGTTGACTTAGTCTTTTTGACTAACGGTCGGTGGACCATATCATTTTAGGAAATCGAGGAGACGCAGCAGCACCAGAGGCCGGAGCAGTCGGAGGCGGGCCAGTCTAGTACAGGAGCACAGGATTCAGAATCTGTGAGTGACTAGTAGTTAGCTTCCGCGAGTGATCTTGTAGTGAGGAAATGATGTACAGGGCAAGAGCCCCTTTTATTATTTGTAACCTTTGTCTCTTTATTCAGTTAATATATGTGGACATTTATAATTCATGTGATTTTGTGGACTTGTCTTACTCTTTATTGTACTTTTCTTCGTGATCGATTTGGCCGGCAGGATCGGCGTTTTGTGGTGGCGACCTTCCCGAGCGAAGGTGTCACCGCAAAACGACGGTTCTGGGCCTAAGACCCGGATGTTTAAAAGAGAAAAAAAAAATGGGGTCTTACACATGGAGTCTCACTTGCAGGATTTAGTGGAGACCTTCGCCACCCTTCGAAGGTTTAAGATGAGACTTAACCCCTCAAAATGTGTCTTCGGATCAAGCCGAGAAAAGTTTCTTGGTCACCTACTCACCCCGGAGGGGATAGAGCCCAACCCAGACAAGGTTAAAGCCATTTTGGAGTTGGAGTCGCCAAGGAGTGCGAAGGAGATTCAAAGTTTGACAAGGAAGCTGGCGGGGTTGAGCAGGTTTCTCTCTCGGGCCGGAGAGAAGTGCTCACCTTTCTTCAAAGCCCTAAGGGGAAATCAAAAGTTTGAATGGTCGCAAGAGTGCGAGGCGAAATTCCAGGCCCTGAAGAGGCAGCTGACGCAAGCTCCGCTGCTGCAAGGACCGAGAGAAGGGGAAGACTTGTTCCTCTATCTTGGGGTGGGCACCGAGGCAGTAAACTCCGTCCTAGTCTGAGAAGAGGGAAAAAGACAACTTCCCATCTACTATGTCAGCCAGGTCCTGAAGAAGGCGGAGCTCAGATACCCCATTCTGGAGAAGCTGGTATTTGATTTAATCATTTCGGCCTGGAAGCTCCGACCCTACTTTCAGGCGCATTCGGTTAAGGTAGTGACCGATCACCCTCTCCGCAGCATTATGGAGTATGTAACGGACTTATCGAGTTCGATGTCGAGCTTAGCGAGTTCGATATCGCCTTCGTCCCTCGGCTATCAATGAAAGCGCAGGTGGTAGCGGACTTTCTAGCAGAGTATGTAACCGAGGTGGATGAATCGGAACCCCCCGAGTTAGTAGCATGGGAGTTGTTCGCGGACGGGGCATCAGGAAAACATTCCCTCGACGGAGGGGTGGTCCTAGTCAGCCTACAAGGGACAAGGATCGAGCAAGCGATCGACATCCGATTCCCCGTAACAAACAACCAGGCCGAGTACGAAGCAGTGATGGCTGGGCTTCGTCTGGCAAGTGAACTGGGAATTCGGGATGTTAGAGTATTCACCGATTCGATGGTAGTGGCATCCCAAGTCCAGGGGGAGTTCGAGACTAGAGAGCCGACCCTCCAGAGATACCTGGTGAAGGTCAAGGGTCTCATCAGCCAGTTCCGCACCTTCTCAATCCAGCACGTGCCGAGAGAGGAGAACACTCAGGCAGACTCCCTGGCAAAGTACAGACCCCGGGCCGGGGGAATAGTGACGGAGTTGTTCCGCCCGTCCATCGAGGAAGGAGAGTTGATGGAGATCAATCAGAGGGACTCATAGGTGGATCCGATCATTATCTTTCTGGCCTCAGGATAGTTTCCAGAGGGTGTTCCGGATAAGAGGTGATTCAGGTACAAGACATCGTATTATTTGATGCAGGAAGGAAGCTTGTACAGAAAGACCCTGAAAGGACTCCTAGCGAGATGTGTGACGGAAGATGAGGTTCCAAGGGTCTTGGAGGAAATCATGAAGTTTGCAAAGAAATGTCAGAAGTGCCAGCTCTTCGCACCACTCCAACTCCAACCCGCGCAGAGGCTCAGGACAATCGTGGCACCTTGGCCTTTCGCCATCTGGGGAATGGACTTGGTCGGCCCGTTCCCTCAGGCCAGCGGCCAAAGAAAATTCCTGTTAGTCATGATAGACTACTTCTCCAAATGGGTGGAGGCTAAAGCTTTGGCGAAAATAACCTGACAGGTAATAAAGAACTTTATTTGGGGAGAAATAATTTGCAGGTACGGACTCCCTCTCGCCATAGTGACAGACAACGGACCGCAGTTCGCTAGCGAAGAACTCGTTGATTTTTGTGGTCAGTTGGGCATTGACCTCCGCTTCGCCTCCGTTCATCATCCTCGGAGCAACGGACAGGTGGAGGCGGCAAACAAGGTCATAGTCAACCTACTTAAGAAAAAGGTGGAGAACTTGAAAGGGAACTGGGCGGAGCAGCTTCCCTCGGTCTTATGGGCCTTGAGAACGACACCCAACACGGCGACGGGAGAAACACCGTTCAAACTCTCCTATGGATCTGAGGTCGTACTCCCAGTGGAATTCGAGGTTAGGTCCCCCGGGGTTGTAGCCGCCAAGGAAGGGGACGAGGACTGGAGGATGGACAATGAGGAGGAGCAACGGCTCTCGCTGGATATGGTTGAGGAGCTCCGGGACCTCGCAGCGATTCGACAAGAAGAAGTGAAGCGTCGAATGACTAGGTACTTTGATAAAAATATTAGAATCAAGCAATTCATCCCAGGAGACCTAGTCCTCAAAAAGGTTGACGCCGCAGGAAGATCAGCGAACGTAAGAAAGCTCCGACCCAATTGGGAGGGACCCTATATAGTCCTGGAGGCCCTGAAGTCGGGAGGGTATCGCCTTCAAAATGTTGAAGGGATTCCTCTTGGTAATACTTGGAGTGGCAACGATCTAAAACGTTTCTACCCTTAACAAATGTTCGGAATGAAAATATTTAGGTGAAAGAAGGAGAGGGGAGTGATGAAGGAGATGACCAAGATGCATGTGGCCGAGTAAGCGCGAGGAAGCGCATTGTAATGACATGTAATCAATTTATGAGGTATCGAAAGTAGTTAAAGATATCATTTATGCTAAGTCCCCGAGAAGAGACCGCTGACCGAGCTTGTTGATGCCGGCAGGGCAGGAGAACTCACTCGGAGAGGCATAAAATTTGGTTAAGGCCTCGAGAAGAGACCGCTGATCGGGCTTGTTGATGCCGGCAGGGCAGGAGAACTCACTCGGAGAGGCAGGTGACTTATTTTGGTTAAGGCCCAGAGAAGAGACCGCTGACCGGGCTTGTTGATGCCGGCAGGGCAGGAGAACTCACTCGGAGAAGTAGGTGACTTATTTTGGTTAAGGCCCCGAGAAGAGACCATTGACCGGGCTTGTTGATGTCGGCAGGGCAGGAGAACTCACTCGGAGAGGCAGGTGACTTATTTTGGTTAAGGCCCCGAGGACCGCTGACCGGGCTTGTTGATGCCGGCAGGGCAGGAGAACTCACTCGGAGAGGCAAGGAATTTGGTTAAGGCCCCGAGAAGAGACCGCTGACCGGGCTTATTGAGGCTGGCAGGGCAGGAGAACTCACTCGGAGAGGCAAGGAATTTGGTTAAGGCCCCGAGAAGAGACCGCTGATCGGGCTTGTTGATGCCGGCAGTGCAGGAGAACTCACTCGGAGAGGCAAGGAATTTGGTTAAGGCCCCGAGAAGAGACCGCTGACCGGGCTAGTTGATGTCGGCAGGGCAGGAGAACTCACTCGGAGAGGCAGAAAATTTGGTTAAGGCCCCGAGAAGAGACCGCTGACCAAGCTAGTTGATGTCGGCAGGGTAGGAGAACTCACTCGGAGAGGCAAGGAATTTGGTTAAGGCCCCGAGAAGAGACCGCTGACCGGGCTTGTTGATGTCGACAGGGTAGGAGAACTCACTCGTAGAGGCAAGGAATTTGGTTAAGGCCCCGAGAAGAGACCGCTGACCGGGCTAGTTGATGCCCGCAGGGCAGGAGAACTCACTCGGAGAGGCAAGAAATTTGGTTAAGGCCCCCAGAAGAGACCGCTGACCGGGCTAGTTGATCCAGGCAGGGCAGGAGAACTCACTCGAAGAGGCGGGTGACTTATGTTGGCTAAAGCCCCGAGAAGAGACCGCTGACCGTGCTTGTTGATCCCGGCAGAGAAGGAGACTCACTTGAAGAGGCGGGTGACTTATGTTGGTTAAGGCCCCGAGAAGAGACCGCCGACCGGGCTAGTAGATGTCATAGGGCAGGAGAACTCATTCGGAGAGGCATAAACTTGAAATTTGGTCAAAACCCTGACAAGAGACCGCTGCGCGGGCTCTTGTAAGTTGCATCCACTTCCAATTGAGTTCGACTCTCTGGAAGGTGTTTAGTTGTCTCCACTTCCCATTAAGCTCGGCTCACGGGAGGGTTGTTAAGTAGAGAAAGGGTTGCCGCTCTTGCGTTAAGTTTAGTTTGAAATGTTTTTGAAATAGTTCAACCCTCGAGTTCTCGTTGTTGGTCTCTCTGAACCACGGGTCATCCATTATTTTTCCGGGCTCATATCGAACCCAAAAAAAGCGGGGATTGTGTATTACCCCTAATTCGTTGAGACCAAACCGGAAGTTAAGGTGACCGAGACAAGTGGAGCGACCGCTCAGAAGCAACTGGAGACCACTCACCCGGGAAGAAAGTATATGTACAACCCCCATATTTGTCAAACGCATGCAACGCAGCGTGTGCATAACCGCAATGAGCGAAGATGATCGTAATGAGGTAAAATCCGCCCCCGCACAATCGGAAGCGACCATAATCAAAGAAGGCAGATACATCAACTCACCCACCCCTTTGGGGGCGAGTAAGGGAGGCCCCACTCGCCCCCTTGGGGGCGAGTGGGGGGAGCCCCCTGATAACTTCCCAAAAGGAAGTTATTTCCCTACTTATTTTATTCTAATATTCATTTAAAAAGAGGAAAATAATCCCCAATTATAGAAAATATGTTTAAATATTTTATTAATCAATGTTGGGCTGATTTCGGTCATTTTCCATGTTTTATATCTAAGATTGGTCAAAGGATTCAAGTTGGGGAAGCAATGGAACATTTATTGCTGATGCAGAAAATAAGTTGCAACGCCAGAAATTTGCAGGTTGCAACGTGGCGACGGAAATTCAGATTTTTGAATTTTAAAAGAGGCGCCTATGTGTAATTCCAAAGGAGGCATCCCTTCAGATTTGGAAGGGAAGTTATGAGCACGAAAATGAGGGGGAAAATCATCATTTTTTGTGAGAGAGAACTTGGAAAAGGAGGAGAGAACTTTTGGAGGTCTTCTTCCTCTTGGAGATTTCGGCTAGGGCTTGGAGAAAGAAGGCGTGGATCATCACCAAGGAGAAAGATCTGAGTCTAGAAACATTCCTACAGCGTTTTTGATTCCCTTAATCATGTCTAGTAAGATCTACTTTGATTTGCTACTCTTCTCTTCCTCCATGAACTAATTTTCTAAGTCTTGCATGTGTGAAGTACCTTAGTTGTGATGATGACTTGATTTTCATTTATACTTTGTGAATGTATTGTTGTGATCTTTATTAAATTTATGATCTATTCTTGGGATTTTGGTTTAAGTTTCATCTTTAAAGTGCTTGGCAAAAATTCGAGAGATGAGTCGGGCTAGATGAACGTTTATTCGCACGGCGATATTCGAGAGAGGAGTCGTGTAGTTTTTAACCAAACTTCCGTATTTATACTTCATCGCGAGATTCGAGAGAGGAGCGTTGAAAGTGTATCATAAATCTTAATATAATTCCAAGAGAGAGAGAGATCTCCTCTTAAATTAGCAACCGTGATTCTAGCGCTTTTTGTTATTCTAATTTCATCTAAGTTGGAGACAACTAGAGGATTTGGGATAAACGGATAATGGTGATCGAGAGATAAAGTTATCCATTTTAGAATCGTTGCAAGATCATTGTTAATATTTCATGAATTATCCTTTTGAGTAGTTATCATCATAGCAAGGGAAAATCACATGTGAGACTATCTTTCCAAGTGAAGTAAAAGTAATTTAAGTAACCGTAACTAGAATTGTAGTTGTTTGCTTTCGAACTATTTAAGTTTCTTTATCAATCATTATTACTTGCTTGAATTTAGAGAAAAGGCGGAATTAATATTTGTGAGCACTAAGTTAAGCACTTCCTCGTGGGAACGATCACTTTCTCATCATTTTATTACTTGTACGGCACGTGCACTTGCGTATTTATATACACCTATCACGGGCGTACCAAGTTTTTGGCACCGTTGCCGGGGAAGCGCGCTAATTTAGTGTTTTATTTCTCACAATATTTGTGAAACCTCAGTACTTAGAGATCAAGCATTTGTTTGTTCGTGTTATTTATTTTAATTTATTTGTCTATTTGAATATTGTTCGGTGTATGTCCAGATATAGGCAAGTAGAACTATTGCCGTTGAATTCTGAAATTGAGCGTACCTGTAGACGAAACAGGAGAGACTTTAGGACCGTTAACATTATTCATCCTGCGATGAATGATCCGGAGCCAAATAATGCTAATAATAATGATGGTCAGGTTGAGCAAAATGCCCAACCGCCAGCACCACCACGTATGACTTGTCACGATTATAACACACCTCTAAGGGGAGGTTTGCACTTCAGCATTGCTCGACCAGCAATTGCTGCTAACAATTTTAAAATGGACCCACTAATTATGCAACAAGTGCAAAACAATAAGTTTGGGGGTCTAGGACATGAAGATGCAAATTCCCACTTACGAACCTTTTTAGCAATTTGCGATATGTTTAAGTTCAATGGAGCATCGGAAGATGCAATTCTGTTGAGAGCATTTCCGTTCTCCTTAGAGGGTAGAGCTAAGGATTGGTTAGACTCGTTACCACATGAGTGTATCACCACATGGGACGAACTAGTCGATAGGTTCCTGAACAAATATTTTCCACCCTCTAAGACTGCAAAACTGAAAAGGGATATTACAACATTTTACAAGGTAACGGGGAAACTCTTTACGACGCATGGGAACGTTTTAAAGAGCTGTTGAGAAAATGTCCTCATCATGGGTTGCACCAGCACCAGCAGGTGTCCACTTTTTACAATGGGCTACAAACTGCAACCATGATTTTAGTTGATGGAGCCGCTGGGGGTTCATTAATGAAGAAGTATCCTGAAGATGCGTATGCTATTTTAGAAGACTTAACATCTAATAATTATCAAGCATATGAGAGGCAAACTAATTGTAATCCAGCGGGAGTCCATCAGGTGGACCAAATCACTTCTTTGGCCGCTCAGATGGCATCGCAGTTCAATTTAATTAACAAAAGATTAGATTCACTCTCAACCCCTACAACTAGTGCCCCGCTCACAGTTGAACAACTAAATCAAATAACTGAAGAAGCCAATTATGTGGGAGGGCAACCAAGACAAATTCCGCCAGGATTTGCCAATCACTATCACCCCGAGTGGCGAAATCATCCAAATTTTTCCTGGAAGGATAATCAAGGGATGAATCAACCACAAGGTTTTAATCAAAATATGAATCAACTACCTATCAATAACAACTCTCAACCCCAACAAGTAAACCAAAGGAAGGTGACTGATGAGTTTATCTTAAGCATGTTCCAAAAGTATGACTCAAAAATGGTAGGAATAGAATCAACGTTAAGATCACTAGAAACTACTATGGGTCAACTTGCAAATTCATTAAGTCAAAGGCCCATTGGAACTCTACCTTCTGATACCACACCCAATCCAACAAAAGATAATCATAATAACCATTGCAAGGCTATTGCACTAAGGAGTGGTGTAGAGATCCCAAGTGCGGAGGGGTTGCTTGAGAAAGTTAGGGAAGAAGAGACGAGTAAGAAGCCAAGTGAATCAAGCATATTAGAGAAGGACGAGTTGGGTGAGAAAAATGAGGTGGGAGAGAAACAAAAAGAGAAACTAAATCAAAAGAAAGAAGTAGTCTATCCGCCACCCCCATTTCCGTCTAGACTTGTTAAATCCAAACTTGACACACAATTCCAAAAGTTTTTGGAGATTTTCAAAAAATTAACTATAAATATCCCATTTGCTGAGGCTCTTGAGCAAATGCCAAGTTATGCCAAGTTTATGAAGGATATCTTGGCAAAGAAAAGAAAGTTTGTTGATAAAGAGATTGTGGCGTTGACTGAGGAGTGTAGTGCTATATTGCAGAAGAAGTTGCCACCCAAACTTAAGGATCCTGGTAGCTTCACAATTCTTTGTTCTATCGGTTTAAACTTTGTTGGGAGAGCTCTATGTGACCTTGGGGCGAGCATTAATCTGATGCCATTATCTATCTATAAGAAGTTTGGTTTAGGGGAGATTACACCTACATCTTTGACTCTACAGTTGGCCGATAGGTCTCTAGCATTTCCTAAGGGAATTGTAGAAGACGTGTTAGTTAAGGTGGATAAATTCATTTTCCCCGCCGATTTTGTGGTACTCGATATGGATGAGGACAAGGATGTCCCCATCATTCTTGGTAGACCATTCTTGGCCACCGGACGAACACTCATTGACGTCCAGAAGGGTGAGCTTACGATGAGAGTTAATGATGAAAATGTGACATTCAACATCCTCAAGGCTATGAAATTTCCGGATGATAAGGAGGAGTGTTTTTCTATTGAGGAAGTGAATGCACCTACACGTATGATGTATGATGAGAATGATTGGGAGTGTAAAATCCTGAGTGTGTTAACAAATGAAGAAATAGACGAGGACCCAGACTTAACAGAAACTGTAGTAGCTTTAAGTATTGATGAGCATATACCAAATGCTAACATGTTTGAATTAATAAGTAGACCAAGTGAGTCTAAGGTCATGAAGCCTTCTATCTTAGAGCCACCTACACTTGAATTAAAACTGCTACCCGAAAACTTAAAGTATGTTTTTCTAGGAAAGGATAACACACTACCGGTTATTATTGATGCATCTCTAGTTAAGAAAAATGAAGAGAAATTGCTTGAAGTTCTTCGTGAATATAAATGGGCAATGGGTTGGACCATTGCAGATATTAGAGAGATAAGTCCTTCAATTTGTATGCACAAAATTCTTTTGGAAGAAGAAGCAAAAGAGTCTGTTGAACACCAACGATTACTTGGCCCACCAATGAAAGAAGTGGTTAAGAAGGAGATAATCAAATGGTTGGATGCGGGTATTATTTATCCTATTTCCGACAGCCGGTGGGTAAGTCCTGTTCAATGTGTTCCAAAGAAGGGAGGCATTACGGTAGTTAAGAATGAGAGCAACGAGTTGATCCCCACTAGAACAGTAACTGGATGGCGGATTTGTATGGATTATCGAAAGTTGAATAAGGCGACTAGGAAAGATCATTTCCCACTTCCATTTCTCGATCAGGTTCTTGATAGGTTAGCAGGAAATGAGTATTTCTGTTTCTTAGATGGTTACTCGGGGTATAATCAAATCATGGTAGCTCCCGAGGATCAGGAGAAGACTACCTTCACCTGCCCTTTTGGGACATTTGCATTTAGGAAAATGCCCTTTGGATTATGTAATGCTCCTGGCACATTCCAGCGCTGCATGATCGCTATTTTTACTGATCTGATTGATGAGGGGATCGAGATCTTTATGGATGACTTTTCAGTATTTGGGAGATCATTTGATGAATGTCTGAAAGTGTTGAAGAAAGCTTTGGATAAGTGCATTCAAACTAATTTAATCCTAAATTGGGAAAAATGTCACTTTATGGTCAAAGAAGGAATTGTCTTAGGACACAAGGTGTCAAAGAAGGGATTGGAAGTAGATCGGGCAAAGACAGAGGTTATAGAGAAATTGCCTCCACCAACTAATGTTAAGGGAGTGCGAAGTTTTTTAGGACACGCCGGCTTTTACCGTCGTTTCATTAAGGATTTTTCGAAAATCTCTAAGCCATTAAGTCATTTATTAGAAAAAGATTCACATTTTAACTTTGATGAGGAATGTCTGACCGCCTTTCATTCTTTGAAGCAAAGTCTGATTTCTTCTCCTATTATTATTTCACCCGATTGGTCTTTACCATTCACCATTATGTGCGATGCTAGCAACTTTGCTGTGGGCGCGGTCTTAGGACAAGTGCGTGACAAAGTCTTTCACACAATCTACTATGCTAGCAAGACGTTGATTGATGCACAAGTAAACTACACAACTACCGAGAAGGAGTTATTAGCTGTCGTTTTTGCTTTTGACAAATTTCGATCCTATTTGGTAGCTTCTAAGGTGATTGTTTATACGGACCATGCAGCAATTCGATTTTTAGTGGAGAAAAAGGACGCGAAACCTAGATTGATTAGGTGGGTTCTCCTCTTGCAAGAGTTCGACTTAGAAATTAAAGATCGTAAGGGAGCTGAGAATCCAGTAGCGGACCACCTATCACGTCTGGAGTATGAGTGTGAGAAAGATTTGGACATAGAGATTAAAGAGAATTTTCCTGATGAGAGGTTGCTTGCAATATCTGAGGCGAGTACACCATGGTATGCAGACATTGTGAACTACATAGTGAGCAATGTATTTCCCCCAGACATGAACTATCAACGAAGAAAAAGATTTCTCCATCAGGTGAAATCTTACATTTGGGATGATCCGTATCTATTTAAGATTTGTGCTGATCAAGTGATCCGCAGATGCATCCCCGAGGTAGAAGTACGAGGTATCCTAGCGAAATGTCATGCTTCACCTTATGGTGGACACTTTATGGGAGAGAGATCAGCAATAAAAGTCCTAGAAACTGGCTTCTATTGGCCAACACTATTTAAGGATGCTCATATGTTCGCAAAATGTTGCGATAGATGTCAAAGAACAGGAAACATCAATCGAGGGGATAGCATGCCAATAACTAATATTCTAGAGGTGGAGATTTTCGATGTATGGGGAATAGATTTCATGGGCCCATTTGTAAACTCAAATGGAAATCTTTATATACTTTTAGCTGTGGATTACGTCTCGAAGTGGATAGAAGCTATAGCCACACTGAAGAATGATGCTAAGGTTGTACTAAAATTTCTTAAGGCTAATATTTTTTCTAGATTCGGTACACCGAGGGCCATAATAAGTGACGGTGGAGCACATTTTTGTAATAATCAATTTAAATCGCTCCTTCGAAAATATGGAGTCACTCACAAAGTCGCCCTTGCGTACCATCCTCAAACAAATGGTTTAGCTGAAGTTTCTAATAGAGAGATAAAATCAATCCTAGAAAAAACGGTTAGTGCAAATCGTAAGGATTGGTCACAAAAACTAAACGAAGCATTATGGGCATATAGAACAGCATTTAAAACCTCGATAGGCCTAACTCCCTATAAAATGATCTATGGCAAATCATGTCATCTTCCAGTTGAATTGGAGCACAGAGCATATTGGGCAATAAAAAAATTGAATTTTGATCTCCAAGAAGCGGGCAAGAAGAGACTTTTTCATTTGAACGAACTGGAGGAGATCAGATCTAATGCGTATGAAAATGCTAGGGTGTACAAAGAAAGGACGAAGAAATGGCATGATTTGAGGTTGAGAAGAAAGGAGTTCAAAAAAGGGCAACTTGTCCTCTTGTATAACTCACGACTGAGATTATTCCCCGGAAAATTGAAGTCACGATGGTCTGGACCTTTTCGGGTGGAGGAGGTACATCCGTTTGGAGTTATCACGATTTGTAATGAGAGAGACGGATCCAAGTTTAAAGTAAATGGACAAAGGTTGAAGGAATATTATGAAGGTAGTGACCAGCGCGAGGCGATGGTGCTAACTTTCAATTGAAAATGAAATTGGGAAAGCGTCCGGCCGGGACGTTTTAAACGAGGCGCTAGGTGGAAGGCAACCCACCATCTCTGTTATTTTTCTATCGTTCTTAGTTTGTTTTGTTTGTTTTATGTTTGTTTTTATCAATAGGAGGAAAATAGGTGATGGAAGAGATTGCAAAGTAATCTTGGTATTAAATAATTAAAAAAAAAAATTCCAGAATTTAGGTTGCAACGCGAAAATTCTGCGCGTTACAACATGCTGGCCTCGGTTGTAGAACAAATTCTGGCAGTTTTGGATTCCGCGTTGCAACGCAAAAATTTTGTGCGTTACAACATGCCAGCCTCGGTGGTAGTATAAATTCTGGCAGTTTTGGAATCCGCGTTGCAACGCATAAATTTTGCGCGTTACAACGCATAAATTTTTCTTATTTTTGGATAATATTTTTGTGGAATTATTGCTGTGATGTTTGCTTTATTTTTGTGACTGATGTGAACATTACTGCTGTGATTTTTTGCATAAGTTCTATTGCCCAATTACTTGCATCCCCTTACTTTGGTTACTCGAATTGCTTGGTTAAGATATGGCTCCATCAAATATCTATGGTATACGGCTAAAGCTATTTTATTTGGGATATGTTTCTGTTTGGTTTTGTGATGCTATTTGCAGATCCTCTGGACTACTGAGCTATGATTTGAACGGAACACTCTTGGACTAGGCCTTCCTTGGGAGATTGCAACGAACAGTACAGAAAAAAAATATGAGGGGAGTATTTGTTTTAGTTTTACTCTATTTCTTTCATAGTTAAATTGTCAATTATTTCCTCTTTTATATTTTCATTGAGTTCATTGCTAGGGACTAGCAATATTTTAAGTGTGGGGGTGGGTAGTGTTCAACCCCTACCGCTTGGATAAGGACTTATTTATTTATATATGCGAACTCAATAACTCCGTCTTTGTTTTTGCAATTTAACCTATAGGACATTCTTGTTATCCAATGATAATCGAGTGGTATTGCCGGTTAATCAAATGATTTCAGTCACAGAATTTGAAATTAGTGAGAAATTTTTTTTGGTAAAGCGCTCTTAAGTCTGATTTAAGCACATTTTTCCTTGAAAAATTTTACTTCAAAAAACCTAGCTTTTGATATGGCTTTCTAAAATACTATGGGAATGGGTGAGTAAGAACTGAGTTAGCGATGTTGGCTGAAACTTGGTTTATGTAGTTAAACCATTTTGACCCTCCACTACAATCTTTGTACTTGAACTCTTTTCATGTTGAGACGTATTATTCCACGCTTACCTTCCCAATATTCTTATTAGTTACGTCTTAGTATATTAGCCATTTTATGGGTGTTTAATAAAAAAAAAATGATTGAGATTCATAGTGATATGGGCCTAAGTATATGTATACATACCTGGAATGATCCCTACTATGTTAGCAAATCATAAATTATAAAAAAAAAAAAAAATATTGCATCATAGTGATTATGTGGCCTGGGTATGTACACTTATACTTGGAATGATCCCTACTATGAATATAAAAAAAAAAGTGAAAATGTCAATAAACCCCATGATTTGGTGAATTATTAAGATTACGAACTAAGGGAATGTCTTTCTGCTATCAACATCATCCTTGAACGCTTATCCAAGTCAATTCTACTCTCATTTGAACTACTGATCTTTGTGTAAGCTCAATCAATAATTTAGCTATTCTTATCCTTCCCTATGTTGCGGAGATCCATTGTTAAAAGATGTTTAGGAGTAACTAATTTTAAGGAAAAGCACACACAACACTTATGACTTTATTTGAGCTTTACCTTTCATTCGAGCTAATGGATTTGTGAATGATTGAATTCGTGTTGATTTATTGGCTTATCAGTTGAGTAAAGCGGATTTCATTAATATGCCTTAGTTAATTTGTTGTTAAGGATGTGTGATTATCTGAGTTTGCACAATTTCATTAATTCTTTATCCAAGCTTTGAATTGATTATATTTGCTAGGGACTAGCAAATGACTAAGTGTGGGGGTGTGATAACTTCCCCAAAGGAAGTTATTTCCCTAATTATTTTATTCTAATATTCATTTAAAAAGAGGAAAATAATCCCCAATTATAGAAAATATGTTTAAATATTTTATTAATCAATGTTGGGCTGATTTCGGTCATTTTCCATGTTTTATATCTAAGATTGGTCAAAGGATTCAAGTTGGGGAAGCAATGGAACATTTATTGCTGATGCAGAAAATAAGTTGCAACGCCAGAAATTTGCAGGTTGCAACGTGGCGACGGAAATTCAGATTTTTGAATTTTAAAAGAGGCGCCTATGTGTAATTCCAAAGGAGGCATCCCTTCAGATTTGGAAGGGAAGTTATGAGCACGAAAATGAGGGGGAAAATCATCATTTTTTGTGAGAGAGAACTTGGAAAAGGAGGAGAGAACTTTTGGAGGTCTTCTTCCTCTTGGAGATTTCGGCTAGGGCTTGGAGAAAGAAGGCGTGGATCATCACCAAGGAGAAAGATCTGAGTCTAGAAACATTCCTACAGCGTTTTTGATTCCCTTAATCATGTCTAGTAAGATCTACTTTGATTTGCTACTCTTCTCTTCCTCCATGAACTAATTTTCTAAGTCTTGCATGTGTAAAGTACCTTAGTTGTGATGATGACTTGATTTTCATTTATACTTTGTGAATGTATTGTTGTGATCTTTATTAAATTTATGATCTATTCTTGGGATTTTGGTTTAAGTTTCATCTTTAAAGTGCTTGGCAAAAATTCGAGAGATGAGTCGGGCTAGATGAACGTTTATTCGCACGGCGATATTCGAGAGAGGAGTCGTGTAGTTTTTAACCAAACTTCCGTATTTATACTTCATCGCGAGATTCGAGAGAGGAGCGTTGAAAGTGTATCATAAATCTTAATATAATTCCAAGAGAGAGAGAGATCTCCTCTTAAATTAGCAACCGTGATTCTAGCGCTTTTTGTTATTCTAATTTCATCTAAGTTGGAGACAACTAGAGGATTTGGGATAAACGGATAATGGTGATCGAGAGATAAAGTTATCCATTTTAGAATCGTTGCAAGATCATTGTTAATATTTCATGAATTATCATTTTGAGTAGTTATCATCATAGCAAGGGAAAATCACATGTGAGACTATCTTTCCAAGTGAAGTAAAAGTAATTTAAGTAACCGTAACTAGAATTGTAGTTGTTTGCTTTCGAACTATTTAAGTTTTTTTATCAATCATTATTACTTGCTTGAATTTAGAGAAAAGGCGGAATTAATATTTGTGAGCACTAAGTTAAGCACTTCCTCGTGGGAACGATCACTTTCTCATCATTTTATTACTTGTACGGCACGTGCACTTGCGTATTTATATACACCTATCACGGGCGTACCACCCCCCTCCCCACTCGCCCGCCCCTTAGGGGGCGAGTGGGGGAGGCCCCACTCTCCCCCTTGGGGGGGAGTGGGGGGAGATCCCCCTCCCCACTCGCCCGCCCCTTAGGGGGGGCGAGTGGAGGAGACCCCACTCGCCCGCCCCCTTGGGGGGCTGGTGGGGGAAAGCCCCGCTCACCCTTTTTGGGCAAGTGGGGTCCCGTGTAAGATTTTTTGGACCTCCGGTAAGGGCAGGATTGGATGTTTCAGGTCCCACTCGCCCCCTTGTATGTCTGGGTCGCGATGTCAAGACGAAGACGGCAGGGAGCTGCGGATAGCAGAATTTTGGCTACGCGCAGCCCATTTTGTGAGAGTCTATAAATAGACCTCCTTAGGCAAGCAGTCAGGTGTTCGCTAGTGTTCTCCAAGGTGCCCAGACTCGACATTGGCTTGGGAGGGGAAGATCTTCGGATCTTTCGGGTCAGTGGCAGGACCTCCTCGCTGCAGCTCGCGGGGTCTATTTTCATCTAAGTTCACAAGTAGAGAGGTTCCTAGGCTCTAAGTGACCGGTCGTGGGACTTCACCCGAGAGGAGTAAGGGCAAGCTGCCTACCCTGATTTCGAACTGTTCGAATCCCAATTTTTTGGGTTTCAACAATACGTATATATAAAACCTAATTCAATATTGTTTAACAAAAATCATATGGTGTGATGGTTGTCATTATTATTTGACATAGTAGAAATCTAGGTTCAATTCTCATCATTGACAATTTTTGTATGATTAAAAAAATGGGTCATATGACCCCTTACTTTTCAATAAATTAAAGCTATTAAAAGTTAAAACAATATTAAATATTAAAGTTATTAAAAGTTAAAACAATATTAAATATTAAATATGGAAGTGAACTTCCAAAGAGTCACATTCCCGGCTCGCGGTGGTTGAAAGTAATGGCGACGGCCACCAAACGCGCGTGCCACCAAACGGCTTTAATTCTATATATTTGCCTAAACGCAAGTCTTAAAGCACGTTGATTTATACAATTTAATGACTCTCTGGTAAATAAATAATATACATTAAAAATGATAATAATTGTTAGAATAATGAAGTGTGTGGGTTTGTGGGATGGTGGAATAAAATTTGTAGACTAAAATATATAATTATCAAATTTAATTTTGATTCAAAAATATTAAATTCTATTTGACATTCTACAATGGTTGGTTCGCTTTTGAGTACCAGTGCGGTAGGGACGTTCAAGATACCCATTTTTCATCTCAATTTTCGCCTGAGCTTCGTTTTGCTCGAGCCGCCACCCTCCAACACTGCTCTCTCAAACAGAGTCTAAGTTCATAATTTTGTATCCCCCGTTATGCTAATATATTAAACCCCTTTATCATTCTCCTAAGACAGAGATAGATCTTAGGAACGATGATCGAAAATAATGGAGAAAGAACAAGAAATCAACGCAAAAAACACACAGATTTACGTGGTTCGACAATCTTACTTACGTCCACGGCTACGCTATGATTTTCACTATTCCTTTTCACTTACAAAAACGAGATACAAAAAAACTCTTTTTACAGTTAGAAATAATACACTATTTAAAATGAATTAAACTCACGTGCTTGTTCAATGAAATTCAATATTATAATCTCAAAAAATTCAAGGAGTGGTGGTAGTGATAATAAGATGTGTAATGCTACATTCCCACAAATTAACCATAATTAAAATGCAGTCAAAATGCTGGAGCAAGAAACAAGAAGAGAGTTATTCATCTATTTCTATAAATTTAGAGGGGTTATCAACAATTTACTCATATAAATTTCACATAGTCGTCAATTAACGTAAAATGTTTAATAAAATTTAAATAGACTGCTCTCTTTCACCCTATTTTCTCTATTTTTTTAATAAATTGAATTATTTTCTTTTCTTTTCTACACCTAAAAATTTAATTTTTGACGATTGTTAACCTCAAATCGGTTTTGGCTATCTGCATCTCAAAATTTTTAAAAAGACTTCCTCTTTTTCTATACTTAAAAAAACACTTCAATTTAGTTTGCCCTCCTCTTTCTCTTGCTTCCTCTCTCTATCCCCTTTCTCTTGCTTCCTCTCTCTATCCCCTTTCTCTCGCTTCCACTCTCTCTCTCTCTCCCCCTTTCTCTTGCTTCCACTCACTCTCCCCCTTTCTCTCGCTACTCGGGCGGAACGCCTTTACGAAGATCTCTCATGGGAAATCATATGGCCTCATCGGTCCCAATTAAGCGTGTTCACGAATCGAATTGAATAGAACACTGTTTCATTCGAATCCAAATTTATCATATAATGGAGAGATTCGGATTCGGAATCGGAATCGGATTCGTTCGAATATTCGACTTTGGATTTGTCGTGAATTTTTTGGTTCAAATTCAGATTCAAATTCTCTTTTTTCTTTTAAATAATATACAAATTTAATATGGATGAATAATATAAATTTTATTTAAATATATATCCTATTTTTCGCGAACTATTCACGAATAATTCGAACAGAGGTAAGATTATTCGGATTCATATTCAAAAACTATTCAAAATTATTAAGTAGCTCTCCTCTATGTTTTGATATTACAAATACTTTAACTACAAATTTGCCCCCATGTATAAATTTCATTTATATCTATACTAATATATAAAGATATCACCTTATGACGTAACATGGTTGACAAACGAATACGAGCTGTCGGATCAAGATCTAAATGATCCAATTCATTTGCAGGTGGTCTGCGAATAGTCAAACAGTTTTCCACCGATTGGCTATTCGCAGACCACCTGCCTTTTTTTAATTATAATAAATTAACGTATACATAATTAAAAAAATGAAAAAAATTGCAAAAAAGCTGAAATAATTTACAAAAATAAAATTATTTAAAAACGAATTAAACCAAAAAATTAAAGTAAGTCCGTCGATCGGGGCAGAAGCACGCCGCCGCGGGGCGGGTACTGTCGCGCGGGGCACGGGGGTTCCCCGTGCACTGTCACTCGTGTATATATATATATAATCTAAGACCATTAATAAGGCTTCGTTTGGTTAGGCGGGCGCAGCCACCGCCGAAGATAGCGACTTGAGGGAGAGAGCTGGGATTCGGAACGGAGCGGCGTCTCCGTTCCGCTGGGGCTGGCTGGCCGCGGGAGCAGACGCCGCCGTTTGGCACCGGCAGGTGTGGCCAAACGGCAAAAACAAACGAAGCCTAATTTGCTGAGCACGTCAAAAGTCTCACATTTTGGAGTGGATTTCACTCGCCCACCAGCAACAGTAGTGTTGCACGGCACGTCGGAGCGAAGGGGGTTGGTGAAGGTGGTGGGTGAGAAATGGGTAGCTGTCCTTTTTCTTCCCTGCTTAAACTTATTTTTGTATTTATTAATTATATTATTTTTTATGTATTCATTATGAAATAAAATCGACTTCTTTCCTTTAGAAGGGTCGTAAATTTTAAATTATTTGAGATAATAAAATATAAATAAATTATAATGGAAATCGTATCTCATGGTATATACATGGAATTTATTTATCTAAATAATGCTGGGAAATTCTTGATTGAGAGTTCTCTCGGCCCTTGATCGAAAGCGAAATTTTTCAATCTCGGACTAGGACGCCGTCCGTATGGCGCTTATGGTAGTCTCCGCGTGATCAAAATATTTCGCTCAAACATACACTTGGTTGATCCTTGATGAAAATTGTGGAGCGGGACTCCGATGAAATAAAAGGCGAACACGATATGTCTCGCTCCTCCCTCTACTTCATCCCGAAGCTCCATTAAATCATTGTTGGCAGACATTTGCATCACTCACACTTAACAAAATTGAAATCCTACCAACACACTTATTCTACTTTCTAAGAGTAGGACATGATGAACACAGAGAACCAAATGTCACTCAAAATTTATCGAAACCCAAAATTTTCTCAGTTTCATCTTCAATGACTATTATCAAAGATCGTCCAAAAGTCCGGCAAAAATGTGTGATTGTAACAACAAGACAATTTTCCTAAAAATACGGCTCGCTCTAATAAAGTTCGTGTTAGATATGAGTTCAACAGCAAAGCATTTTTTTCCCGACAAATTTTGCAATCTCATGGAGTCAACTGAAATGATTATGTATGTAGAGCGCATACTAGCGGCGGATGCAAGATTATTTCTTTGTGTGGGCGAAACTCTGAACTATTAAAAGAAAAATCAACAAATATGATAAAGAAGATTGTATTAAATTTGTTGCAGGTCGTTCAACGCTCTCTAAGATCGGTCGAGCTGAACCACCTTAGCTCGAGAGTGAGCCGAACCCGCAAACAGTCAAAAGTGAGAACCAACAGTAGACAGCAGGATTTTTACGCGGAAATTCCAGAAAGGGAAAAAACCACGGGGCCTAGCCCAGTTCTGAAATTAAGATCCACTAGTCTTGGGTGTTACAGAGAATTTGTTTTTCGAGGGTGACAGACCACCGCTCGCTACAAAGATTTTGCTAAGTCCTATCCACACTTAGGATTCGAGCCCGGTGAAGCGTGCTCGTGGTCAACCTCAAGCGCGGAACTTGGCAGAGCAGTCCTGAGCAGAGCGTTGCGGAGCAGCCTGGAGCGTAGCCCTGCGGAGCAGCCTCGAGCGGAGCCCTGCGAAGCAGCCTCGAGCGGAGCCCTGTGGAGTAGTCTGGAGCGGAGCTGCGGAGCAGAACGGATCAAGGATGCCGAGGGGGTCCGCTTCCGAGAGTTTGGATCCTAACCGAGATCCTCCTAAAGTCCTTGAAAGAGAGCTGGAACGCTGATGGAAATCTTCAAGAGGGAGCTTGAAGGTTGATGAAGATCTTCAAAGAGTCCTCGCCGAAAAACTCAAGGGCTCCTTCTCCTCATGCCAAAAGTCCCGCCCAATGGAGGTCTGACCCTCTCTTTTATAATTTTTGAGCGGGGCGTTCTGGTAACTGTGTCATGCCAATTCCTAGATGAGTGAATGATAATCCATGATTTTGGGCACACGGATCGCAAATTATGAGGTTATGATGAGTTTGCCCCATGTCACGTTGGGCAGCCTGGGTAGCCTGGGCAACCTCCTGGTGGTGGTGGTGGTCAGCGATCGTCGTCAGCGATGGATGATAGTGGCGCGCTCCATGGAGCGGGGATGAGCGGAAGCGCCTCTTACGGGCCATACGAGAGCTAAAGCGCCTCTTACGGGCCATACGAGAGCTAAAGTGCTTCCCATGGAACATGAGCGAGCGGGACCGCTCTTGTGGAGCGGGCGGAAGTGGAAGCGCTCTCTGTGGAGCAGGAGCGAGCGGGAGCGCGAGAGCGCCTCCCACGAAGGAGGAGCGAGCGAGAGCGCAAGAGCGCTTACCGCGGAGCAGGGAAGAGCGGAAGCACTCTCTGCGGAGCGGGAGCGGTTCCTGCGGAGCAGGAACGAGCGGGAGCGCGATATCACTTCCCACAGAGCTGGAGCGAGAGGGAGCGCAATAGCACTTCCTCGCGGAGCTGGAGCGAGCGGGAGCGCTGACCGCTAGCAGGAGCGAGCGGGAGCGCGAGAGCGCTCACCGCTAGCACGAGTGAGCGGGAGCGCGAGAGCGCTTCCCGCGCAGCAGGAGCAAGCGGGAGCGCGAGAGCGATTCCCGTGGAGCAGGAACGAGGGGAAGGGCGAGAGCGCTTACCATGGAGCAGGAGCGAGTGGTAGCGCGATAGCACTTCCCGCAGAGCTGGAGCGAGCGGGAGCGCTTACCGTTAGCATGAGCGAGTGGGAGCGCGAGAGCGCTTCCCGCGGAGCAGGAGCGAGCGGAAGGTCGAGAGAGCTTCCCGCGGAGAGAGGCGCGAGAGCACATCCCGTAGAGTAGGACCGAGCGGAAGCGCTCCCTGCGGAGGAGGACCGAGCGGGAGTGCTCCTGCGGAGCGGGGGCGCCCCCCTGCGGAGCAGGTGCGGAGCAGGGAGCGAGCGAGAGCGCAATAGCACTTTCCGCAGAGCAGGAAAGAGCGGGAGCGATTTCTGAGGAAGAAGCGGGAGCGGTCGATTAAGACCGTGTGTAAGAGCTGGAGCCGCCTTACGGGTCCGGGCGAGACTACGATGAGAAAACACTTGGTCCAAATCAATCCCCCAAACCCTTATAGGGGAACCCCATCAATATTAATATCGCTGTGTTCTTGCTGCTCTGTCTGCGACTCAAAATCTTAGTTTATTGTTTAATTAATCCGTAAAACATATTATCAGAAGTAGTCTTAAATTCTTCTTTAAAATTTTGTATTTAGCATAATATCATTAAAATGCATTTATCTTAAATACTTATTTAAGCAATAATCTTAACTTATTTAACATATAATAATAATTAGGGGTCAATGAATTGCATTATTAAAATAAATAAAAAAACATGGCAGATGGTAAAAATGCCTATATTATATAAGTATCGCTTCCTTCGTGCTCAAATTAATTCAGTTAGCTTTCAAAATAGCTCTGTTTGCCACTCAAAATCTCAACACTATTTTAAAAAAAATGTCTTATTCTTCATTTTTAAAGTATTAATAAAATTATTATTTTAATCAATAATCTTAACTTATTTTTTAATTATTAGAAGCATGCTTGAATTCTTCATTAAATTTTTCATTTGACATAAAATAATTCAGGTATTCTATGAATTACATTATTAAAATTAGTAAAAATATCCCATATTAAAAAAACTTTTAAAAGGCAAGGTTCAAACTTCAAACCAACAACCGGACCGTGAAAACGATCCGGATATAAAAGCAAAAGTGTTTTCGCAGTTCTCGCGGAAACCTTTTTTCATCCCGCGCATTTCCCCTACTATTCGTTCCACCCGGTGTTCTTCCCCTTTCTCCTAGTTCCGGCCACCACCTTCGTTCCCATTCATCTGTCTTCCGGCGACCCGCGCAGCTTTCTTTTTATCGTTCTTCCGGCTACCTGCGCATCGCTCTCCTTATTCCGACGAAGAGCGACCTCGGCTCCAACTCTGTAATCTCTTCCGGCGAACAGTTAGCTTTCGTTCCTCCGGCCACCTGGAACCAAGCGATTTCGTCATCTACGAGCATGGATGCAAGCACAGAAACTGTAGAGAAGAATATTCCGGCAGATAATGTGAGTGAATATCGACCTAATAATTTCAGTTTCGTATGTATGATAGATCTGTAATGTTCACTTTGTAGTTCCCGTGATAATGTCGAAAAAATTTAAGCATACTGTTGACTAAGGCAATTGTGTTATATCCAGTCGGATTTGTTTTAATTTAAGCATACTGTGTTGTTATCCGGTCGGATATTGTTGACTTAGGCGAATGTGTGTGTAAAATCCAGTCGGATTTTTTTAATGTAAGCTTACTGTATTGTATTCCGGTCGGATAATGTTGACCGGGATTTGACCTTACCAGAAATTAACTTGTCAATTAATTCTTAATTGTAGGTGAATGACGTTGTTGTTTTTCCGACCGTGCACTCTGATGAGGAAGCCTACAATATGTACAAGGAGTACGCTCGCAAAGTCGGATTCAGTGTGCGCAAAGAACATATCTACTACTGGACACACACTCGGATTGTGAAGGCGAGGGAGTTTACATGCGCGAAAGCCGGTCTTAAACGATTGAATCGGGAGAACGATGCGCAAAGAAAATTCCGCAAACTTGATACTCGTACAGGATGCTTGGCTTGCTTGCATTTCGCTGCCGATAAAGAAGGAAAGAATTGGGAGGTGGTTAAATTCGTAGAGGAACACAATCACGCCCTCGCTCCAGAAAATGATAGTCATATGCTGAGATCTCATCGGGACATTTCTGATATTCAAAGAGGTCTTTTGAAGAGTATGACCGGTGCTGGTATCAAAACGATTCAAGCATTCAACTACATGGCTGATGAGGTGGGTGGATACGAAAATATCGGTTTTTGTAAAACAGATGCATACAATTATGTACAACGAGAACGAAGAGCCTTAATAGAAAGTGGAGATGCCAATAGTTTGCTGAAAATTTTTAAGGAAAGACAAACAGAAGATAGCATGTTTTCCTATGATGTCCAAGCAGACGAGTTAGGACGTCTGACTAGTTTTTGCTGGATGGATGGTCAGAGCAAGGTTGATTATGATACCTTCGGGGATGTTATTATTTTTGATACCACTTATCGATTGAATAAATATAACTTGGCTTGCGCTCCGTTTATTGGGATAAACCATCACTGGCAAAATGTCTTTGTTGGTGGAGCCTTTGTTGCGGAGGAAACCATTGAATCGTTCATTTGGGTTTTTGAAACCTTCTTAAGATTTGTCGGTGGCAAGCAACCGCAAACTATTTTTACAGATCAAGATCAGGCGATGGCCGTTGCAATTGGGAGGGTTTTTACTAGCACGCGACACCGCCTTTGTCAGTGGCATATTTCCAAGAAAGCTCCTACGAAGGTTCCATCCTTTAACAGTGATAAGGGTGTCAGATCTTTATTCTACCATTGCATGAGCAAATGTGATGATGTGGCCGAGTTTGACTCATGTTGGAGTGGGATGATTTCAAGAGGCAACTTGAAGGACAACAGATGGCTTTCGGATTTGCACAAAATCAGAAATAGATGGTCCACTGCATTTAATAAAGACGTTGTAGACCTTGGAATTCTGTCTACCCAAAGAAGTGAATCTGCAAACAATGTTTTACATGGATGCGCAAAACCAACCAGTTCTCTTGTTGAGTGTTGTATGGGAATGGAGAAGATGATTTCATCTTGGCGCAAATCTGAACATGATGAAGATTTCAAGTGCAAACATGGGACAATCACTTTGAAATTCAAAAATTGTCCTTTATTAAGGCAAGCATCCAAAGTATACACAAGAAAAATGTTTGCCGTATTCGAACAGATTTTTATGGATGGAGCTATTAGTGTGTGCATTAGTGAAGAAGTTCGATACGAGGATGATAATGTTTTATATGTCACTAGACATTGTGACGCGATTGTGGAGGACAAGCAATGGGTAGTTAAACTTAACTCTAACACATTTGATGCCATGTGCTCTTGCAAGGGTTTTGAGACAAGAGGAATGTTGTGCAAACACATCTTATGTGTCTACAAAGCTAAGAATGTGAAACAAATAAATTCTTGTTATCTACTAAAAAGATTCACTCTAGCGGCCAAAAAAGAATTGTACCTTCCCAAGAACACAATCATGAAAGATGTTCAACCCAGCATGGTGTTTAGAAACCATCTTCTACGGTTCACTTATGACTTAGCTCAAATAGTTGATACGTGTCATCTGGCTCAACAACATGTTTTGGCTGCCTTGACTGAATTGAGGAGAAGCACGGAAGATCGGAGAAGCACGTGGCATCAAAATTCTCACGGACCTCAGCCATAATTCTTTCCTCAGATCTTTTTATCTCTGCACGAATAAAATTCTTTAATTTTTTTTCTTGTTCCTTCTTCTGCGTCTCTTTCTTCATCTTATCTTTCAACAATCTACTCCTCTCCCTATCTACCAACACCTCTTTCGCTTTTCCAGCATCTTTCTTCATCGGCCTCATCTTCAACACCTCCTCAAAAGAGGAGTCCGACTCCTCTGGACCAAGCACATGTTGCTCCTCCGCACTTAAAAAAACAAACGACGGTCTCACCTACACATTAAATGGGTTGTTCACAACATCAACTAATTAGTACTTAAGTCTACACAAAATAAATCAAAGAACAAAAAACTACCTTTTTCTTTAAAAATAACATGGTCGGTATATCTTCACAGAACTTAAACGAAAAACCGGCTTTGGCGGCCCATCGACACAACCGGGGCGTAGCCATCTCATCTACCGGTACTTGGATGTGTGTGTGTTCAAAAAACCAAACCTATACGATTGCAAACCATAAAAGTTATAATAATTATCAAACAACATAAAAGGTATTAAACATGTAAAGAACTTACCACAAGAATAATTGAGCATCCTTCTAGGTAGCCCAAACTGGCAGGTTCTTTTTGGGTACAGCTCTTTCTATACAAATCCTCAAATTGTTTATGCAGAAAAGTATGTACAGCCTTCGGCCAATTATATCTTCTAAACTCAACTACCCCACCAAACTTTTCCAGGCAGATTGGAAGTCTAAGAGACTTCAACGGAAATAAAAATCGGCAAAGTAAATAGTTGACCAGTGCATCAACTCTTTGCATTTCTATATCAGTACTAGGCTCCTCTATATTAGCTAATTCATGCAATTCTGTTTCTACTTCAGCTATAGACACATTAGAGAGTGGAGATCTATTGAAGTCATAGTCTTCTCCGCTATTGGGTAGGCCAAGTATAAGTGCCACCTCATTAACTGACATTTTGATATAATATTGGCCTAGGAGAGAAAGCGCTTTTCTCCGGCCTATATAACCTAATGAGACGGTAAAGTAGAGGAATATTCTGGGGGATGTCTGGGAGGGTAAAGAAATGCATTACAGGCAGTTAATTAATATATCCCTTGATTCCTCTGATAGAACATCCAACAAAGGTTGTGCTCTTTTCTTAAAAGTGGAAATGGCACACTAGTGTTCAGATAGGTCCCTGGTGGTTGGTCTCCCATCTGCAAATGCAAACACATAAACAAAAACTGTGATCCAGGATATTTCCGGCCGGAAATACGAAAAAATGTAAATGCTAAAGGTTGTGATACTGGATTTATCCGACCGGATCTATAGAAACTGAGGCAAAAAAAATTGCACAAACCGTATTATAATCTACTTTTACAAGCATGACAGCAGATCTTGAGAAATTATAACCGGTTCCAACAATATGGATTTCCAAAATAGCAAACAGTTCTAAGGGGGGTGGGCATTTACAATCAGTGCAACAAAATGGATACCCTAGCCTTCACGGATGTCAGTCGCCGTCGAAGAAACCCTAGCCTTCACGGATGTCAGTCGCCGTCGAAGAAACCCTAGCCTTCACGGATGTCAGTCGCCGTCGAAGCAACCCTAGCCCGCGAATGCCCCGTCACTGATTTGCGTCCGTCGCCGATCTGCGTCGCCGTCGAAGCCGTCACTGATCGTTGTCGCTGCGCCCAACGAGAGGAAGGAGCAGTTTTCCCTACCCGGAACGTTCGTAGCGCCCGACGAGAGGAAGGAGGAGAGGAGCGTTTTTGAAATGAGGGTTTTGAATTAATAACGACGGGAGGGGTTTTCGAAATAAAGAGAAAAAGACAAGCTTTTATATCCGGCCCGTTTTCACGGTCCGGTTCCCGGACCAAACAATTTTTCCACATGAGGAGGGGAACTTGAGTATGGAGACTTGGACCACTCTACCAACCAGATTTATGCTATATTAAAACTTTATTTTATATAATATTAAGCCATATAATCATTTATAAACTCTCTTAAGCGATATAATCATCTTATAATATTAAGCGATACCAACCAGATGTGTGGGCGGCCGCAGTGGCGGCCGTAGACATTTTTTTCAGTGTGGGCGAAGTATAAAAATATTTAAAAATAAAGAAATTGTTAAGTATAAGAGTAAATTATTGATAATCTTCCTTATCTTTTACATTATAGTCATATCTCTCTTATCTTTAATAATAAGTGTATAACCTCTTTATTTTTCTTGCCAAAGTCAATAAATTCCTAATATTTAGAAATGACTATATAATCTCTTTTATTTTTTTTATCATAGTCAATAACCCTCTAATCTTTACAAATAAGTATTTTATATAAACTAGCTTTTATTAAAAAAATTTAATTATTTGAACAAAATAATACTAAAATTAATTAAACTTTTAAAATATTATTTAATTAGGAAAATGAGTAACGAGAACAAATATTAGTGTGTGTGTGTATATGAGTACGTTGGGACACGAGGACAAGTGAGTTGAGATACGCTTAAACGAGATGAGCATTTAGAAATGTAAAATTTCATAGTTTTTTTATTTGACTGTGAATAATAAATATTTGTGTGTGCGAGTAACAAATAATTGTGTTTTTAATTCCATGTATTTTGAATTTTAATCTCATATTTATTGGTGTGCAAATAAAAATATTGTTGTTGGTTATATTTTTAAACAATAATATTGCAAAAGAAAACTACATTTATAAAATAAAATATAAATTATGAAAAAGTTGTGGTTAGCGGGAATTGAACTCATGACCAAAAGGCCAAAATATCGATACTCAACCAACTAGACCAACAACAATATATTATTAATTTTATGTAGCATATAATATACTTAATACATAACAAGTTCACCATGGTAAAGAATTTATTTTTATTTATCGAAATATAATATGTCTAAAACTCAGTGTGGGCAGCCGCCCACGCTCGCCCCTACGTGGGTCCGCTCCTCGGCGGCAGCATATATTGGGCCTAATATAGATTCGCCCACGAAACATACCCTAAATTCTAAAGATCAAGTATTCAAAAATAAATTTTAAGACCTCGTACACAAATATAACCTAATATAGATTCACCCACCGTAAATTCTCTTTTAAAGATAAGAAAATTAGCAAAGGATGTGAAGTACCTAACGTCTTGCTCTGTTGAATATGTTTAGATGATATTAAGGGTCTGTTTGACACGACGTTTACAGTCATAAACGTGAAGATTAATAACTGAGACGTTGGTGAAAGTCCGACCTCATCTAAAGAACTTCAATCCACTTTTATGTTCAAGATTAGCACTAACATGCAGGAAACAGCGAGAGGTCAACCACCAACTTCTTCCTCGGGACGTTTGATGTCTCATCGGCCATCACATATACTCGATGAGCAAGTGATATGCGATCTATGTAGGGTTTGGGAGTGCTCAAAGTATTCTACCATACCCATCAAGTTTGGAATGAGATATAAATAGTACTTCCAGCATAGGACCAAGTCCTAGTGTGACACGAACCTGTTTGGCTATTCCGAGTCGATCTTGACACGACATGACATATTTAATACACATTAACAATCTCCTCCTATGTCCGTCGTGAACCCAGACTTCGGGTAGAGGGTGATTTGTGTAATATTCAACCAGAAGTGAGACATACACAACCGTGTTCAGCACCTGTTTAAAATAAAATCGGACTATAACACAAAATAGCATACACGCATAAGTAAATGAAACTCAGTTGCAACACAAACGTCTCAGGTACAGTCGAGACACATGCTCTATACACCTGGTGTCCCAAAATAAACAGAGATCTAATGTCCAAACAAACAGTGCTATAAAAATAAGAGCTAAACAATGCTCTGAACAGAAGTACAGGAAATAAACAAAATAACACTCAAAAAGCTAGTCATCCAAAAGATCATCCTTCTCCAGATCCCAGTCAACCAGTGCTCCTCCTATCACAGAAACTCCTGCAATTTCAACAGAGAATTTCATTTTAGAATGAATTCTATCCTTTGCCAATTTGCATATATCTAGTTTTAGCATAAAATTTAGTATTGATTGTTATTTAATTTGGATGGGAGGACACGTTCACAGAGTATTATAGTTTATCCTCAGAATCTGTTATCTGTTTTCAAATGAAACGATTATCAGACTTCTGGACACCGCAGCTATATCTGTAATCCTATATGAAATGTCAAGGTTACTGTCCTTCTAAAGTCAATTGGAACTCATCAAATTTGGAATGGAACCAATCTTCAGAAGAAGAGACAAACCAAGTCAGATTGTGTTATCAAGTTTGGAATAACACTCTCCTCCAAGGCAAAAGTCGAATCTAATGAAGCTGTTAACAACAAGTTTGGAATGAACAGCTTACCAGATCCGAGCTCAGCAACCAAGAGCATCAATGGACCACAACATGCTTGCATTGACAAAGGAAATATGGAATAATCAAAACGTCTGGACTAAGGCTGAACTGAATCGCCTGATACTGAACTAAGACCGAACTAAATCGCCTTTAGTCTCATTTCCCCCACTGTTTTGATTAACCGATCTTTGGGCATTCCTTTCGTCAGGGGATCAGCAGCGTTATCCTTTGAACGTACATCAATCAAAGTGATGGTTCCTTGTTCTTTCAGATAATTCAACAATGCATGTCTCGATCGTACATGTCTCCTCATAGTATTATAGATGGTATTCTTAACGACTTGAACTGCTGCTTGATTATCACAATACAAGCTCAACGAGTTGACTTGTAACTTAGACAGAGGAATGTCTACAATCAAGTTTCTGATCCAGTCTGCCTCTTCACCAGCTGAAGCTAAGGCGAACAACTCGGCCTCCATGGACGACAAAGCTATACAGGTCTGTCTTTTGGATTTCCAAGTGATAGCAACTCCTCCCAAGGTGAATATGAATCCACTGGTGGACTTGCTGTTCCCGACTTCTGAACACCACGAGGCATCAAAATGTCCTTCCATGGTAGGTGGGTAACCAGTGTAGCACAGAGCATAGGTTGTAGTACCTCGAAGGTATCTCAACAGCCTATCTAGGGCAACCCAATGCTCTTTGCCAGGACTACTGGTAAAACGACTCAGTGCGCTAACCGAGAAAGCAATGTCTGCCTCGTACAAGTTGTAGCGTACATGAGACTACCAATTATTTTGGAATATTTGACTTGATCAATGTTGGCCTCTAGATTAGGACTTAACTTAACATTATGATCAAACGGTGTCTCAATCGGCCTACACTTATCATATCCCCACGTAGAGAGAAGTTGCTCAATATAATGAGCCTGGCTAAGAGTAACTCGACCCTTGTCAACTCTAACCTTCATACCTAACAGGGTATCAACAGGACCGAGGTCCTTCATGTCAAATACTTCTGCCATAGTGGATTTAACATCCCTAACTGCAGCAAGATTGGACCCTAAGACCAACATATCATCCACATATAAGCATATGATAACTGTTTGATTTGACAAGGAGCGGTAATAAAGGCATTTGTCAGAGAGACTAGACTGGAATCCAATGCTCTTTACCACCTGATCAAACTTCATGTGCCACATCTTAAGTGCTTGTTTAAGACCATAGATTGACTTATCGAGTTTGCACACTTTGTCTTTTTGATCTTTGTGTACATAACCTTTAGGTTGAGTCATGTAGATCTCTTCATTAAGCTCTCCATTTAAGAATGCAGTTTTGACATCCATCTGATGAACTATAAAGTTCTCAATAAAGGCTAATGCAAGAAGAATCTTGATAGTCGATAGATGACACACAGGTGAGTAGACGTCAAAATAGTCAATTCACCCTTGTTGCTTATAACCTTTAGCTATGAGACGCGCTTTATACCTGGCTATAGATCCATCACTATGTAGTTTCTTCTTTAAAACCCACTTGCATCCTAGGACTTTAGCACTTTTTGGTAAGTCAACTAGATGTCAGGTATTGTTATGTAACAGCGAGTTCATCTCATCATCAATGGCTTCTGCCCACATCAATGAATCTCTAGACCTCATTGCTTCCTGATAGGAGAATGGATCAACCTCTAAGTGATAGGTGATGAAATTCTCACCAAAATCCTTAGGGATTCTCTCTCTGGTAGATGCTCTAAGTGGAATAGGTTCCACCTCTACAGGTTGGGGAGCAGTGCCAGAAGGGCCAGCTTCAGGTTCAACGATAGATTCAGTAATCATATCATTGGACCCGGAGACAGACAATCCATGATCTTTGGCAAATTTATCTTCAAAAAATATGGCATCTCTAGACTCTATCACGGAATTCGTGGATAGATCGAGAAATCTGTCTGCTGCATTATCTTCTGCACTACCTAGATAGACGCATGTCGTCGTCTTAGGTCCCACCTTAGGCCTCTTAAGGTCTTGTATACGCACATAGGCAATACAAACTCAAGTCTTTAGAGTATCGTACCTGCACGGATGACTGTGCCACAACTCATACGGTGTGGAAGTGAGCTGAGAGTGAGGTACTCTGTTTAGAATGTGATTTGCAGTGCGAACTGCTTCTCCCCAAAAGGAATTAGGCATGTCAGCTGTTAGGAGCATGGAATTCAACATTTCTGTTAAAGTCTTATTCTTACGCTCGGCAACACCGTTTGACTGGGGTGAGTAATGAGCTGTGGTTTCAAGGATTATTCCCTCAGAGGCACAGAATTCCTTGAAGCCAGTAGCAGTGTATTCTCCTCCTCGATCACTTCTAAATCTCTTAATTTTCAGGTTTAACTGATTTTCAACACGAGACTTAAAGGTCTTGAACGCCTCAAATGCTTCGTCTTTCGATTTCAACAGATACACATGACAATATCTAGAAAAGTCGTCTATGAAAGTAATCAGATACTTCCTTCCCCCTCTAGTGGCATGACTACGGAAATCACAGAGGTCTGAATGTATCAATTCAAGAAGTTTTGTGCTCCTAGAAACTGACTTGAAAGGCTTTCTAGTGTTTTTGGTTTGAGCACACACCTCGCACTTGGCAAATTGAATAAACAGATCTAAGGGGATGTTTTGACTCTTAGCTAGATCTAGCATCTTTCTATAGTTCACATGTCTAACTCTGTTATGTAACAACTTAGGACCTATGAGGTTTGAACTAACCTGGTTAATGTTATCATTGTTTAAGCTAAGTCTATACATTCCGTTGATCAAGTACGGACACCCAAAATAATGTGAATTGACCATAAGGGTCATTCTACCGTTTTGAGTTGTAAAGGTCATCCCAGCTTTGTCTAGTAGACTAATTGAAATCAGCTTTTTAGTTAAAGAAGAAACTACTTTAACATTATTTAAAAATAATTTTTTACCTGACGAGAGAACCAGCTCGGCTGTCCCAGCATGGATCACCTGAGTCTCTCCTCCGTTGCAGTTCTCCACTCTCTCCTTAACCGCCTTAACCTCAGTCAGTAATCCTCTGTCATTCGTTACATGACAGGTAGCGCCGCTATCCAACCACCACTCAGCAGACGAACTGCGGTGACTGCTCCCGATCATAACCACGAAGGACTTGGGATCTGAAGCATCTGCCAGCATGTTCGCCACATTTTATGTGGCTTCCTCCTTTGGCTTCTTTGGAGCCTTGCAATCAGCCGCCCAATGTCCCCACTTACCACAGTTGTGGCACTTGCCCCTCTTCTTTTTGAAAGAGGGCTTTTTAGGCCCAATCTGTGTAGTGGCTTCAATCTTAGGTGATGGTGGCTTCTTACGAGGCTTGCTGGGCCGAGACACAAAATTGACAGTCTGTGAGGACTGAGCATCTTGTTCCTGTCTCTTCCCGGCAATATTTTGATCCTCGATATGAATGAACCTTTTGAGTTCATCGAGTGTGATCTTTTCCTTCAGTCTGTGCATTTCAGTCTTGAAGGTCGACCACTCAGGAGGTAGCTTGCTTAAAATTGAACACACAAAGAGATTATCAGAGATACCAGACTTATCGTCCTCCAACTTCTGACGCAGGCCTTCCAGTTCATTTATTTGGGAGGTGATTGTCGAGTTTAAATTAAATTTCATATTAAAGAATCACTCTCCGAGGAGAGTCCTCGACAATCCCTCTTCCTACTGGAAGTTCGCATTTAAGCGGTCTCAAATCTCCTTTGTGGTTTTATAACCGCTGTAGGTCAAGGCGAGTCTAGGGTTGAGTGAATTAAGGAGGTAGTCTCTACATAAATCTTCATCTTTTTTCCACTGATAATCATCCACGTCCTCTTCGGTTGTGGTGAAATCACTCAAAACGGTGTAGAATATCTCTCGTTCCTTCATTCCAAGCTGGACGTGCAGTCTCCAAGCATGGAAGTTGGAGAGATCAAACGACTGGAGCTTGACGATGTCGTAGGATGTAACCTTCGGCATCTCTCACACAGAAAAATAAAGCAAAATAAACCAGAACGTTGTCACCTGATCTGTGCGAAGACGATCCAGAGACTTTAGATCCAATCCAAAAGTAGTTTGATTGCTCCTCCAGTCGGATAATGCTCAGCAACAGAAATGGATTCTGTCAATCAGATGCTTTTCTGATCTGTCAATCATATGATGCTCTCTTCTTTGCCAACAAAGCCAGATCAGATAGATAAAATCTGATTCTGTGAGTTATATTCCAGATCTGCAAAAACTTGATGGAGAAAACACCTCCAGCCACTGGTTCTGGAATGGGCAACTAGCTGTAGAGGAGATCAACGGCGACAAGACTTCCTCCTTGAGTCGACCACAACATGCTTCCTGGAACCGAGGGCAAGAAGAGGCAGCGAAATAGAGCAGTCGCAGAAAACGGCAGCAAGCCTGGCGATTTGCGATGACGGGACCGACGCACTGCTTTGTCTTGCGATCTAGAACGATGAGCAGAGACCGGCGCAAATCGCAGAAGATCCTTCGTAAATAGGTCTGGATCTCACCTTCTTCACACGCGAGAACGGCGTTGGGATCGAGAACGACACCTTCTTCTTGCTTGGCGTAGGGATCTAGATCGCAAGAAGACGGCGCAGATCTATAGGCCCATATCCGCGAACTCTTTCCCTCTTCCGATTTGCAACTGACGGGAACAAGCGCAGGAATCGCGAACGGGAAGGGCGAGAAAGAGAAACAGAGATCTGATGTTCCTTTTACTCGATCACGCGGCGACGTGCAAGGATCGGCGCTGAAGACCTTCTCACTTCCGAGCACCGACGACCTCCTTCCTCTTAATCGACAAACGAAAGAGCAGGCGCAACAAACTTGGAATCGCGAACGGGAAGAAGAACGCGATCGAGGGCGGCGGAATACTTGAGAGCGGAAACCCTAACCGGCGTATACTTTGAGAATGTAGGGTTTGGGAGTGCTCAAAGTATTCTACCATACCCATCAAGTTTGGAATGGGATATAAATAGTACTTCCAGCATAGGACTAAATCCTAGTGTGACACGAACCTGTTAGGCTATTCCGAGTCGGTCTTGACACGACAGGACATATTTAATACACATTAACAATCTATTCGCTAGATCAAAGGTACACTCCAATTTGATGATTCATAGATTATTATAGAAGTGCTGCAAAAATTGGATTCATAACTCCTAACATGCTTGCTTAGACTTTCATTTGGCATAGTCGAATTCTTTGAATCCCGGAAGAATTGATGTAGCGCATTTGAAGTGAAGACAGACAAAACATCAGAAATCAAGATAAAGGCAAGGTTGACACAGACATGCATGACATAAGCCGACATCTCAAACCAAAAATATAATTAGGATGAGTGACAGTGCATAGGGAACTTCCGTGCAGCCACGATAGTACTCATGTCACGACAATATCTTTGCCCATGCACATTATTGCACCGCCATGTGAGCAGCGGCGGTGTTGTCGTGACCTAGAAAAAAAATAAGAGTGTTAGTAATTTTTATTTCAAATCAATGACTAATATTTTTTTTCTTGAAGCGGTCCGATTTTGATTTAAGATGGATGGCCATGATGAAACATAAGATGCACTCTATTGAGATATCTTTATATATTAGTACGGTATAGATTAAAATTTTTATTTACATTAAATATTTAATGCGGTGCAACACTTAAGAAAAATTTAAATAAAATCAAGTTAAACTATATATTATTTAATTATTAACTAAATAAAGGAATTCAAAAATGCAGTTGTTATTCGCAGACCATAAACATCTATCCATAGACTAACCTTTTCTCTTTATTTAAGTTTATAAACGTCTATCCGCAAACCGATTTTAAACTTAAGCAGTCGATGTCTTCGTTCTCTTGATCAGGAACCGGCAACAAAGAAACTTCTCCGACGATCTTCTGACCTCATGTCAATGACTCTATCCTGAGCCGAGAGGACGACGATGGCATTGCTCTGACACTATGAACAATTTCAACATCTGGACATCAAGGTAAACAGACTCAAAATTGAAGAAACCTGAAATAAGAGTAAGAGGAAGCACTTATCTGCTCTCCGTGTAAATCCTAATATGAAAACACTCCTCTTCTCCCTATCGAATACATATTCGCTCGATTACATCAAGAAAATTAAGTTATTTGTCTCGAATTCTAATAGGAAAGATTAAAAAAGAGAGTTGATATTAGCAGTCTGAAACTGGCTATTCACAGTCCATTGCTATTTGTAGTCCAAAATTATATTTACACTCCACTCTCATCCCAAATAAGCGAAACACTTTGTTGATTTATTAAGTACTAGAAGCCTACAGAAACATCATAAAATCACTAAGGGTCCGTTCGTTTGAACGAAATTGACTTTCTCAAATTAGCTTTTCGACGAAAACCAATATCTACATGAATTGACTTGGTACATAATTCCAATTTTGTTGTTCGGCTGTAAGATTGAATTCAGTCAACAGAATTGGAATTGAGGCACAAAAATTGTTCGGCTGAATAATGGAATTGGTATTGGAATTGACATTATACAATAATTTTATAAAACTCAAAATAGACGTCAGCGCCGAACGCATTAAATTCCATAATATGTTTTAAGACACGCGTTTTTCGTCCAAGCGCAATTTTTCGCCCAGATGCACATTTTTTCTCGGGGGCACATTATTCTCCAGGACGCGTGTTTTTCGCCAAGGTGTGCATTTTTTGGCCCATGACCGCATTTTTCGCCCGATCGTGAGTTCTTCGGCTGGGAGTGCATTTTTTGGCACGGAAGCACACTTTTTGTCTGGACGCGCATTTTTTGCTCGTGCGCGCATTTTTTTCACTGGCGCACATTTTCGCCCGAGCTGGTGTTTTTCGGCTTAGGTGTGCGTTTTGCGGCCCGAGCAAAAAATGCGCGGTTGGGAGAAAAATGCGCGCCAGAGCAAAAAACGAGCGCCCAAGCCGAAATAAACACGGCTTGGCGAAAAATGTGCGTCCGGGCAAAAAACATGTTCCCGCACGGAAAACGCGCTTTAGGAAGAAAAACGTGCGCCCAAAAAAAACACGCGCTCGTGCTAAAAACACGCGCCAATGCGAAAAACACGCGCCCGGACTAGAAATGCGCGTTGGGGCGAAAAATGCGCGCCCGGGCGAAAAACGCGCGCGCGGGCGAAAAACGCGCGCGCGGGCGAAAAATGCACGCCCGGATGGAAAAATTCGCGCTCGGCCGAAACATCGCGCTCCCAGGCGAAAAAAGCCCGCCTTGGCGAAAAATGAACGTCCGGTCGAAAAACACGCGCCCGACAGAAAAACACGTGCCCGGCCGAAAAACACACCCTGCAGGAAAACGCACGCCCGGGCAAAAATCGCGCACGTAGTTCAAAAAACTTTGGCGAAAACACGCGACTATGCGGAAAACCCATGGGCGGAGGTAAGAATTGGCAATTTGATTTTTTTAGTTCATAGTCAAAGCATGAGCTTT
The DNA here is from genome assembly GCA_033032865.1 of Dactylorhiza incarnata. NCBI lineage: Eukaryota > Viridiplantae > Streptophyta > Magnoliopsida > Asparagales > Orchidaceae > Dactylorhiza > Dactylorhiza incarnata. The sequence goes on along the minus strand of JAWHQI010000192.1, from coordinate 1,533,486 downwards.
TACATGAAATCCAATATCCGCATAAATTTCGCTGCGCCGAACATTTGAATTGAATTTCTAATCGCAAATGTCAATTCCAGAAAGCTAATTCCGTCCAAACAAACAAACCCTAAAACAATTTAAAAACTCAGCAGTAAAACAAGTTAAATGACATGCATAGAGGAATTAACTCTAAACCAAGTTAATTAAATGACATGCAAACAAAAAAATTGACTACTTTTTTTAGATTTTCTCTGGTTAATTTCCTTCATTTCGAAGGTGAACCTAAGAGGGAGAAAAACAACGTGACCGATAAAACTACAGCTAGAGTTTAGACAACGGAATAGAGATAGAAAGGAGGTTATTCGATGAGGTGCGATTAGCGAGAATTGGACTGCGAATAGGGAGAATTGGATTGCTAATATCAATTCTCTTAAAAAAAAGATAAAATCAAAATCAGAAACTCTATAAAAGATCTGATGATTGTCCTCTTTAGAGCTGAATATTTTTGTGTGCTGATCTACGAATAACAAAACTGAATTCTTATGAGCTGCAAATAATAAAAATTTAAGAATAAACAAATTCAATCTACGAATAACAATTGCCTGAAAAAAAGAGGGGGTCGGTTAATATTCCAGGCATGCGTCAGCACTAACCCACATCTATCACATGACTGATTTTATATATTGTTATTATATATTATGCAGTCATTCTATATTTGTATTGGCGCGTGATTGCGTTACTAGTTGCATACGAATATCTACATGGTGATTAGGGTATCGAGCAATCGTACACGTGTTCTCACGTGCTGACGTGGCTATTGGTGCCGGGCACGTAGAAATTATGTGCGCTGCTCATCTATCTATTGTTATTATATGCATCTTTTGAGTGGTGCTAATGATTATATATGCGCACATTATTAAATAAAAGAAAATAACTTAAAACCTAATTTTACCTATTCTCAATCCCTCCGCTACATGCAGCCCAGCCTGATCGACTCCTCCCTCGCGTGCTGCGTCCGCTAGGGTTCTCATTTCTCCCTCCCATTCTCGTCGATAGCCGTCGGAGCAAGTATTCCTCCTCCCCCGTGTTCGGCATCCGCTCAAATTCTTCTCTGCAACTTATCAGGTCGGGAGCTCGGGGAGAGGAAGAAGATAATGGTTCTTAGCATCTTCTTCTCTCATAGTGGTAGCTTTCAAGGTCTGGATTCGAACCCGCTGAATCCCCCCTTGACACCCTTGTCGGCTTCTTGATCGATCTTTGCTCTTTAAGGTAGGTTATTTTTTCCCTTCCGGATTTGAGAAATTTTTGCTTCTCCAAAAGATGTACGAAAAATCATGCAGTGACATCAAAGGTGTATCACATCGATTTTGGGTTGATCGGGTAACTTAATAGTTTTGCGAGTTATTGACTTTCTTGCACGATATTATCCTTGCGAGGAATTGTTTCTACCCTAAAAATCTAGACAAATTAGAGTTCTCCCGTTTGAATCAAAGATATCTTCTTCTTTTTCCTGGATCAGTATAGAAGGTTTTATGAAGAACTGGTTGGAACACTTGAGTTAGGCGATTTTCATCTCAATGTGTCATTTTCAACTTCTGGTGTCCATTTTGATTTATTTTCAACTAACTCAAGAAGCACTATCTGCGCACAGATCTTGGCACAGACCCTGCCAAAGAGGCGACCGTCAAGCAGCGCTTGCATGGGCCCGTCAACCATGGCGGTGGTGGGTAGAGCTCCACAAGGTGCCTTGGTGGTGGAGGGGTTCGTCGGAGTTGGAGAAGGAGGCATGTGGGGCGGCTGTTGGGGCTTAGTTTCGTCTCGTTGTAGGCCCCCCCTGAACTTGGGCTCCTTAAATATCACAAATCGAGCTCCACAAGGTGCCAAGGGTTGTCTCTAGGTTTCTCCTCCGTCATTGCTCGGTGGCGTTAGCCCTTCCCTAGGCGTTGTGGAGGGGGAGCCCTTCCCTAGCCTCTACACTGTCTCCCATAATTTGTCTTTAAATATTTGGGGGCATCCTTCCATTTTCCATGAATTAATTGCGAAGATTAATTAATTTAATCAAAATAATTCTAAATTAAACCACTAAATTAATTTTAATTAATTTATCCCCGCTAAGTATTTTTGGGATGATTCGGTGAAAATTTGGCATCATTATTAAGTCATTTACTTTTTTTCATTTCTTCATAATTTAAATGATTTAATAATTATTAAATCATTTAAACACATTTAACCCACAAGGAGATCACTACCTTTCTTAAGGGTCACAATGGGTTAACTTGGGTCCATTAGTGGGTCAAGCAAACATCTAGTTAGTGAATCGACCAATCCAGGTATTCTAGCATGTGTATCGGGCCGGGCCCATTAGGGCGGACTATGAGTTATTTAACAGTACGTGGTGTAACTCATTTGTGTAGTGTGACACTCATGCACACGTGCTCATGAACTGTGTGACCCATTGGGTCAAAATCACTCACTACGGCACCAACACATTATGTCTGTAGTCTAGTGAGGTCAATTAACACGCAAAGGAGGTCTGGAAGATTGGATCGGGATGTTACAAGATATTCCATTTAATTTCAAAATCCACTATAATTGGCCATTACAATTGAAAATTGGTGGACTTGGGGCTCTCTTAAAACTCAATTAATAATTCAATTAATTTATGTTGATCCAATTCTACTATTTGAGATGAAAATTTGTATAAATCATGTTTTGAATTCAACGTGAGTACATAAATCAATTTCTCACCAAAGTTATAGTTTTAGTCATTTAATGACCCGATTTCTCAATTTCTACGGGAATGAAACTAATCTCATCTATCACAACATGCATGTAACTTGTAATCACAAGGTTTAGCTAATTAAGGGCCCGTTTGATACTGTGGTGGCGGTTGTGAACGCTGTGGTTATGAACCGTCGTTCGTGAACGCCTGATCACAACCAAGAAACTTCATCTACTTTTATGCTAAAAATCATTTTTTTTCTTGGCGGTGTTCATAACCCTTGTCATGACAAACGTGTTTTTTATGAGTGAGATTTTTTGTTCAAACTCATTGGAGCAAAAATTCAGTGCCAAACGGACCATAATAAAATTCCGCGCCAAACGGATCATAAATACACTATTAGCACTACAGTTTTGGCTAGTCGCACCGCACTTTCTTCTAATTTTTTGCGCCTTTTGAAAATACGCTTTGTACATGCATTTTTAGGGAAATTGTCCAACACGAAAGTTGTAGATTTCGACGAGATCTACAACTTTAGTGTTGAGCATTTTTCTTAAAAATGCATGTACAAGGCGTACTTTGGAAATACGCCCAAGTTTCACGTCTTTTGGAAATACGGCTTGTATATGCATTTTTAGGAAAAGTGTTCAACACTAAAGTTCTAGATCTCTTCGAAATCTACAACTTTCTTGTTGGACAATTTTCCTAAAAATATATGTACAAGACGTACTTCTAAAAGACGCAAAAAATTAGGAGAAAGTGCAGTGCGACTAGCCAAAACTACGGTGCTAATAGCAGCGCCCAAAAAAATTACTTCATCGTACATAATTACTCCGTAATAAATTAATATTTTTATTATTGAAAATTGTAGGATTGATAGTGTATTTAAGTCCTGAATACATGGGCACAGGTAGCGGTCAACAATGCATGAATGCGGTAGCTATGAACCGTCGTTTGTCAACGCCCGACCTCACCTAATTAAGGCTTCGTTTGGTGCAATCGTGGCGGTCGTGAACGCCGTGATCATGAACCGGGTTTCGTGAACGCCAGACCTCACCTAAGAAAAATCATGCATTTTATGCTCAAAACTAGTTTATTTCTTTACGAACGGTCATAACATTTGTCTTGTCAAACATAAAGTCTATGATAATGACATTTTTGAAGCCTAAGGCTCCGTTTGGCGCGGCGATGGCGGTCATGAACGTGATGGTTACGAGCCATCGTTCACGAGCGCCCGACCTCACCTAATGAATTTCATCCACTTTTATGGTCAAAACTAAGCTTCGTTTGGCGCGGTAGTGGCGGTCGTGAACGCGGTGGTCATGAAAAAAATTCATGCATTCTATGGTCAAAACTGGTTTATTTTCTGGGTAGCGGTCATAACTTGTCTTGCCTACAGCTGTCACTTAAAACCAAAAATCGTAAACCAAATCGGAACCGAACCGTTCGCAAATTCTTTGGGTTCCGGTTTAAATTTTGGAACCGTTAACAACATTGGTCCGGGTGTGGTTCTTTCATTTTATTATCCGGACCGGAACCGGAACCGCAATATGCAAGTCTCAAGCTGTTTCAAGATTTTTAAAACCGATCCGAACCGGACCGAAGCAGGACCGAACCGCAACTCATTTATTATTATTATTATTATTATTATTATTATTATTATATTGTTATTTTTTATAATTGTTGCGGGTCGCTCAACGTTCTTTCAGACCGGGCGAATCGAACCGTCTTAGCCCGAGAGTGAACCGAGCGTGCAAACAGTCACAGGGAGAACAAACAAGTGGCAAGAGGATGTTTTTACCGTGAAAAACCCGGAAAGGGTGAAAAACCACGTGGTCGGATCGGCGCCGACCAAATTTCACTAAGTTGTGGAGTGTTACAAGTAATGATGCGAGAATCGGAAGCGACAGGCCGCTCCCGTTACAATTGCAGTTGAATGAAGGTCTCTGATGGTGACAGGCCACCTCTCAGAAAAACTAAGTACTTTTCTCGGCCAGGAAGTCTTCAAATTCCGCAGGAGATCTTCAAGCGACGATGGGGGTCTTCAAGCAACGAAGGAGGTCTTCGAAGGTTGAAGGAGGTCTTCGAGCTCTGATGGAGGTCTTCGAACGTGGAAGGAGATCTTCGGGTTCCGAAGGAGATCTTCAAATGCTGAAGGAGATCTTCGAATGCTGAGGGAGATCTTCGAGTTCCGAAGGAGATCTTCGAATGCTGAAGAAGATCTTCGAGGGAATTCCAGAGAGCTCTCTCCAGTCCAGAAAAACCAAGTCCCCTCAAATGAAGCCCCTGGGGCTCCTTTTATAGCTTTTGAGGATGACACTTTCGTAATTAAATGAGTTGTTAGGGTGGTTATGGTGGTTAAGCGGCTACCCGCACACCATAATCAATTTATGTGTTATATGCACACTTATCATGAATACGGCTATGCGTACACCGGTTTGTATATTATTGGGATGATATGCATTCATATGACGAATATAGTTACACGCACACCATAACCATACTATTTGCTAGTCGCAGACCGTATGCACACTTATCATGAATACGGCTATGCGCACACCAGTTTGTATAGTTTTGGGATAATATGCTTTCATATGATGGATATGGTTATGCGCACAACATAGCCATATTATTTGTTATATGCAGACCGTATTGAAAGATTTTACTATTTACACCCCATGATGTGGAATTTTACTATTTGCACTCCATGATGTGGAGTTTTACTATTTGCACTCCATGATGTGGAATTTTACTACTTGCACCCCATGATGTGGAGTTTTACTATTTGCACCCCATGATGCGGAGTTTTACTATTTGCACTCCAAGATGTGTGGTTACAGGTTTAGGGAGGTTTAGCTTGGTCGTCCTCATTTTCTCCGCCGAATGAGGCGAGAGAGGTCGGACGAGCGCGTCCGTTGGTCAAGGAAGGCCGACTGGGGACGAGACGAGAGGGGCCGGAGAATGCGCCCGGCGGCGAGGGAGGCTGACCGGCACTGCGCACACCGCACGGCCGCGCGCGGTGCCGGGCGGTACCGCGCGTGGTGCCGGGCGGTACCGCGCGCGGTGCCGGGCAGTACCGCGCGCGCTAGCGGGCGATATCGCCCGCGCGGTGCTGGGCGCGCGGTGCCGCGCGGCGCTAGGCGCGCGGTACCGCGCGGTGCCGGGCGCGCGCGCGGCCGCGCGCGGTGCCGTGCGACCGGGGGTGCCGCGCGGCCGCGCGGTGTCGCGCGGCCGTGCGGTGCCGCACGGCCGCGGGATGCCGCGCGGCCGGGCGGTGCCGCGCGGCCGGGCGGTGCCGCGCGGCCGGGCGGTGCCGCGCGGCCGTGGGGTGCCGCGCGGCCGCCCGCGGAGCCATGCGGCCGCGTGCGGTGTCGCGCGGCCGCGCGCGGAGCCGTGCGGTGCCGCACGGCCGCGGGATGCTGCGCGGCCGCGCGCGGTGCCGCGCGGCCTCGTGGCCGCGCGCGGTGCTCCGCGTGGCTTCGTGCGGTGGTTGCGGCGGTTGCGGTTATGGGCGGTTTTCTCCTCTTTCTTGCCCATTCCTCCACCATCTTAGTGGGGAGTGGGGTTTTTGGCTAAATGCAACCCGGATTTCTCTACAAAATGGATGAGGACCATCAATTTCCTCCCAAATCCTCGGAGTTCGCTCATATTGCTTGGAGAAGTGTGAGGATTTTATCATCTTTTGGTGCGGTCCAGACGCTATTTTGTGACTTTTCTTCTTCCCACTGTGCTGTTATTGCTCCGCTTTTTGTAATCCCCGTCGCGTTGTATGGCGATGATTTGAACGGATTCTCAAAATATTTTTGCTCTTGTAATGCCGTCGTTATTTTGACTATCATATTTTATAATTTGTATTTTTCTATTTTCTTTTTTCAGTCATCGAGGAGCGGGGCCCAACGCGCAAAATCCATGCGGATGCGTTCTATGCTTAATATTGAGCGTGTCGAGGCTTGGCGTAAGCGGTTTAGGCTTTCATCGTCTTTAGAAGTGAAGATTCTATATCCGGAGGCACGTGCTCAGAATCCACCAACCGGTTTTATTACCGTTTCTGAGAGTTGTTTAAAGTTGGGGTTCCGCTTCCCCCCATCGGAGGAGGCGATCGAGATTTTTAGGTTCTGTGGCGTGCCCATTTCGCAATTTACACCAGTTGGCATGACGAGGATCATGGGATTGATCGCATTTTTCCGGGAGCACGGTTCGCGGCTTTCTTTGGAGATCTTCAAGGATTGGTGTGAGGTTTTCACGGATCCAGGAGGTCGGATTGATGTTTGCAGCAACAAGAGGTGGTTCCGCTTTGAAGAGAAGAACGACTATCGTCATGGGAACACTCTGTACGGATATGTTCGCAACCGCTGGGACTTGCCAGAGCTTTGGAGGAATCTTCCTGGCCGTTGCCGCCGTCAAGTGGGGCGAGAGGACGAATTTCAGCCTCTTCCTGGTTTCCCAGATCGTGATGATTTAGCGAGGGCTCTCCATGGCGTGGCTATTTATGCGGAGGAGAAGAGGTTGCTGTTGGTTGGACTTTCGTCGGATGTCGAGCGCGCGGCCGCCGTTCCTTTGCCCCGTGATAGGAGGAGGAAGCTTGTCATTAGATGTGGAGACTCGGGGGTGACGCCTCCCCTACCTCCATCGAGGGGCTGCTCTAACGGGGCGGGTCCCCGCAGCGTTGCGCCTGACGTGGCTCTTATTGACGTTGATGCTGAGATTGCGGCCTCTCCTATGGCGGAAGCGCCTCCTCGGAGCGATCCTCCACCTCCTCCACCGGTGACCGCGAATAGAGTGTCATCTTCGTTACGGGCGATGACTTCAGCGGTTGGCCATATCTCTTTTTGTTTACTTTTTATTTGTTTTCTTTTCCCAAGATTCTCATCTTGCTTTTTCCTTGCAGGCTGATGTCTCCTCGCGAGTGGGCCTTCCTATGGCTTGTTCGACTCCTATTCCTCCTTGCTGGTGGTGAAGGGGTTCTCCTCTAGCTCCCCTGGCGGGGCGGACTGGATGCGCGGAGCTGGCAGCATCCGAGTATTCTTCTTCGTATGTTTCTCCTTCTTGAGCAGCTTCTCCCAATGGAGCGTGATCAGGGACCAAGGGAGGCGGGATGATTGGAGCGGCAGGTGGAGCAGGACCTTGCGGGGCTCGAGGTTTCTGAGAAGAGCCAGCATTTCAGTTTGCTGCTCTTCCATCTGGCGTATACGCCCTTCTAGCGCGGCAACGGGCGCTAAAGGAACTTCTTCGGCAGGAGGTGCGTTGATGAGTGAATGGGATGGAGCGGGATCGACGCGTCCTTCAGGGATGGAAACATCAGTGGTGCGAGCACTTCTTCTTGCCATTGCTATCAGTCACGAGTATTGCTATTAGGCGAATACTGTCTTCGGAAAGCTTTTGTAGAGTTTGGGGAACACCTTTCCCACAGACGGCGCCAAACTGTTGCGAGTCGCTCAACGTTCTTTCAGACCGGGCGAATCGAACCGTCTTAGCCCGAGAGTGAACCGAGCGCGCAAACAGTCACAGAGAACAAACAGGTGGCAAGAGGATGTTTTTACCGTGGAAAACCCGGAAAGGGTGAAAAACCACGTGGTCGGATCGGCGCCGACCAAATTTCACTAAGTTGTGGAGTGTTACAAGTAATGATGCGAGAATCGGGAGCGACAGGCCGCTCCCGTTACAATTGCAGTTGAATGAAGGTCTCTGAGGGTGACAGACCACCTCTCAGAAAAACTAAGTACTTTTCTCGGTCAGGAAGTCTTCAAAGTCCGCAGGAGATCTTCAAGCGACGATGGGGGTCTTCAAGCGACGAAGGAGGTCTTCGAAGGTTGAAGGAGGTCTTCGAGCTCTGATGGAGGTCTTCGAACGTTGAAGGAGATCTTCGGGTTCCGAAGGAGATCTTCGGGTTCCGAAGGAGATCTTCGAATGCTGAAGGAGATCTTCGGGTTCCGAAGGAGATCTTCGGGTTCCGAAGGAGATCTTCGAATGCTGAAGGAGATCTTCGAGTTCCGAAGGAGATCTTCGACTGCTGAAGAAGATCTTCGAGGGAATTCCAGAGAGCACTCTCCAGTCCAGAAAAACCAAGTCCCCTCAAATGAAGCCCCTGGGGCTCCTTTTATAGCTTTTGAGGATGTCACTTTCGTAATTAAATGGGTGGTTAGGGTGGTTATGGTGGTTAAGCGGCTACCCGCACACCATATCCAATTTATGTGCTATATGCACACTTATCATGAATACGGCTATGCGCACACCGGTTTGTATAGTATTGGGATGATATGCATTCATATGATGGATATAGTTACGCGCACACCATAACCATACTATTTGCTAGTCGCAGAACGTATGCACACCTATCATGAATACGGCTATGCGCACACCAGTTTGTATAGTTTTGGGATAATATGCTTTCATATGATGGATATGGTTATGCGCACACCATAGCCATATTATTTGCTATATGCAGACCGTATTGAAAGATTTTACTATTTGCACCTCATGATGTGGAATTTTACTATTTGCACTCCATGATGTGGAGTTTTACTATTTGTACTCCATGATGTGAAATTTTACTACTTGCACCCCATGATGTGGAGTTTTACTATTTGCACCCCATGATGTGGAGTTTTACTATTTGCACTCCATGATGGGTGGTTACAGGTTTAGGGAGGTTTAGCTTGGTCGTCCTCATTTTCTCCGCCGAATGAGGCGAGAGAGGTCGGACGAGCGCGTCCGTTGGTCAAGGGAGGTCGACTAGGGACGAGACGAGAGGGGCTGGAGAATGCGCCTGGTGGCGAGGGAGGCCGACCGGCACTGCGCCCACCGCACGGCCGCGCGTGGTGCCGGGCGGTACCGCGCGCGCTAGCGCGCGATATCGCCCACGCGGTGTCGCGCGGCGCGCGGTGCCGCGCGGCGCGCGGTGCCGCGCGGCGCGCGGTGCCAGGCGCGCGGTGCCGGGCACGCGGTGCTGACGGTGCCGCGCGACCAGGGGTGCCGCGCGGCCGGGCGTTGTCGCGCGGTCGTGCGGTGCCGTGTGGCTGCGCCCGGTGCCGGGCGGCCTTGCGGTGCCGCGCGGCCGCGGGATGCCGCGCGGCCGGGCGGTGCCGCGCGGCCGGGCGGTGCCGTGCGGCCGCGCGCGGAGCCGCGCGGACTCGTGGCCGCGCGTGGCTTCGTGCGGTGGTTGCGGTTATGGGCGGTTTTCTCCTCTTTCTTGCCCATGCCTCCACCATCTTAGTGGGGAGTGGGTTTTTGGCTAAATGCAACCCGGATTTCTCTACAAATGGATGAGGACCCATCAATAATATATCTATAATATCTATACTTATTATTATGAGTGAAACTGATGCGGTTTGAACCCAAATCGCAATCGCAACAACGAGGGTTTGAACTCAACAAAATCGCACCGCACCAAAACCTTGCTGTGGGGTTTGACATTGGTTCGATTTGGATCAACCGGTTTTTGCTGTGTACTTTCATATAATGTATTTTAAATTTTTCTCACATATAATTGTAGCTGATAAATTAGTTAAATTGAATTAACTAATATATACTTCAATCAAAATTTTAATTGTAAAATAAGATTTCAAGAACAACAATTCAAAGTTCTCTACCCTATGTTGAGTCGTGGTCTTCAGCAACATGAACATTATTGCATCAACATTACACGATTGAAACCGGGCCGAGCCGCATAAAACCGGACCGGACCGTTAGTGGCCGGTTTGGTTTTGGTTCTGTTGAACCGTAACCGGAACCGTTAAAATGACGATTCCAAAAATTATGCTGGAACCGGAACCTGAACCGGTCAAACCAAATACGATTTTGATTCTAATTTGAAGAACTGTTACCTTAGCGGTTCGGTTCACGGTTTTAATAGAACCGGAACTGTGACAGCTCTAGTCTTGTCAAAGATACATCATATGATAATGACGTTTTTGATGAAACTCATCGAAGCAAATAAGCCGCGCCAAACGAAACCCTAGTAATCTTTTTTGGTGGCGGTCATAATCATTGTTATTCCTAAAATATATTCAATGATAATGAGGTTTTGGCAAAACTCACTGGAGCAAATAAGTCGTGCCAAACGGAGCCTAAATTCATTCCCTTTTATGTTCAAAACTAGTTTTATTTTACAGGTGACAGTCATAGCTGTACCGTTGTCATGTCAAGAATAGATTTTACGACGGTGGCATTTTTGTCTAAACTCACCGGAGCGAAAATGTTGTGCCAAACGAAGCCTTAAGCAAGTGCTAATATACTCAAGATTCATTTTGGCTATTTATAGGCCTTTGACATTGGTAGAATCTAAAATTCTATTTATACTCAAACATGTAATTTGCAAAGAAAAAACTAAACAAATATAAAATAAGCATCTCAATCTCCCCTTTTTTTAATGAAATATATATATTTGAAAACATAAACTTAAAAGAATACCATAAACGTGTAAATTTAACACCCGCTTGTAATATTTTTCAAAAAAAAAAACATATATTAACTGAAAATAACATGACAACATTCCTTCTTAAGAAAATTAATACACCATTCTACCTTCAAAATTAACTCTTTATCCATAATCTCATGTATTTTTCGCTCTCATGATAAAATGTTAGAGAAGCAAAAAATCATAATATTAGGAATTTTATCATCAAAAATCATACAAAAAAAATACATGAGCTTAATTTTGAAAGAAATCTTAATTTTGAAAAAAAAAATGGAGAAGACAAAGGGAAACATAAACTCACCAAAATGAATTTGAATCAAAATTCACGGACAATTAAGTGAGGAGGTCCGACGAGGCGGGCAGCCAGAGCAAACCATTGGTCGGTCTGCTTATATTAGGTTTATAAGAATAAAAAAAAAGTGTATTTGTGGGGTATGAATAGCCATTAAAAATCTGTGAATATAATAAACACACTAAATTATCATGGTCGTGATATCATTTTTTAATATTTTATTTAGTATTTAATAATGTTAACAGTTTAAATTTATAAAAGTTGAAATAACTATTTTATTTTTTTTTAAGTGCATATAAATAAATATTACTTATTTTTAATCTAGCTATTTTATTTCAATGAATTACGTTCACAGAAATAATTAGCATTGCCTGTCCCCTCCGCTTCGCACGCTTATAAAAGCACCCTCAATTCCACCATGTTCTCTGCCTCCATCCTCTCCCCGCCTCTTCCCTGCCACCGACGACAGTTCTCTGCCTTTCCCCACCCACCGTCACTGCCATGGACACCGTCGCCAGTTGGGGCCTCACCCCCCTCTCATCCGTCGATCCGGAGATCCACGACCTCATCGAGAAGGAGAAGCGCCGCCAGTCCCGCGGCATTGAGCTAATTGCCTCCGAGAACTTCACCTCATTCGCCGTCATCGAAGCCCTTGGAAGCGCGCTCACCAACAAATACTCCGAGGGCATGCCCGGGAATCGTTACTACGGCGGGAACGAGTTCATCGATGAGATCGAGAACCTCTGCCGCTCCCGCGCCCTCCAAGCCTTCCACCTCGAACCCGAAAAATGGGGGGTTAATGTCCAGCCCTATTCCGGAAGTCCGGCCAACTTCGCCGCCTACACCGCGCTCCTCAACCCTCATGATCGGATCATGGGTCTCGATCTACCTTCTGGCGGCCATCTCACACATGGATACTACACCGCCGGAGGGAAGAAGATCTCTGCCACTTCGATCTACTTCGAGAGTCTGCCATATAAGGTGAATTCCACCACGGGGTTATTGGATTATGAAAAGCTCGAGGAGAAGGCTTTGGATTTCAGGCCGAAGCTTATCATCTGCGGCGGGAGCGCGTATCCTAGAGATTGGGATTATGCGCGGTTCAGATCTGTTGCAGACAAATGCGGGGCGTTGCTGCTCTGCGATATGGCTCACATCAGTGGCCTTGTTGCTGCGCAGGTACTATTTGCTTGTTCGATTCATGCTTCTGCTGCTTCTCTATAATGTTTCACGAGTCGCTTTTTTACTCGCTTGCTTGATTGGAAGATCCGGATCTACTGTCGGCGATCAAATGAAACTCCTGGTTTTAGAGTTTAATAGGATTTCAGATCTCTCTCATTTGGTTTTGCGTTTGGATGATGGAAAACGGGATCTGCTTTAATCTTTTGCGAACTTAGAGTAGATCTAACATTGTTGATTGAATTACTTTGTTTGATATGACTTGATCAAAGAACCAATATTAGATCTAGGGTTCTCCCGTCTCTTTTAGATTCCATTTCTTCTCTTCACTTGCTGAAAGTTTTCCTTGAACTGATGATCATGCAATGTGTCTGTTCATTCAAGGTCCCACACTGGTTACATATTCAAAAAAAAAAACGGGTAGTGTGCTCTGGAATACAGACGTGATAATTATACAAGAAAATGCCAAACTCGGGCATCAAATTTCTACCATCTAGAGAAGACACAACGCCTGATCGTGCGTTAATGTTGAATCTCTTTTATCATGCACAAAACATTTTTTTTCGAACATGCTTTTGTAAAGGCTGTAGTAAGCCTCTGAAATCTAATCCGCCATTGTCATCTTCAAACCAGGAAGCCAATAATCCTTTTGAGCACTGCGATATTGTCACAACCACTACCCACAAGAGTCTTAGAGGCCCAAGATCCGGCATGATCTTCTACAGGAAGGGCCCGAAGCCACCCAAGAAGGGACAGCCTGAGAATGCTGTCTATGACTTTGAAGACAAGGTCAATTTCTCAGTTTTTCCATCGCTGCAAGGCGGTCCTCACAATCACCAGATCGCCGCGTTGGCGGTGGCCTTGAAACAGGCCTTGTCGCCGGGGTTCAAGATTTATGCGAAGCAGATCAAAGCTAATGCGGCCGCCCTCGGTAACTATTTGATAAACAAGGGCTACAATATTGTGACTAACGGGACAGAGAATCACCTCGTCCTCTGGGATCTCCGCCCGCTTGGCTTGACCGGTAATACTCCTAGCCGATGTTTCGACTGATCAATTCGTTCGACGCAGTGCCCTCTGAATTTGTGTGCATTTTTGATTTTATGCAGGGAACAAGGTGGAGAAGGTTTGCGATCTTTGCAACATAACACTCAACAAAAATGCTGTTTTTGGCGACAGCAGCGCTTTGGCTCCCGGCGGTGTCCGGATAGGTATGTGTATCTTGACATTTTCCCTCTTTTCATTCAAGGTGTAATCTTTTTTCGTATGATTCGCCGGAAAATTACTTAGTCACAGCTTTATATAGATGTGAATTCATTTTCTTGTAGAAATATTCGTGGTTTTCATTCTCTACAGATGTTCAGCATGTATATGGAATCTTATTCTTAACAGAAACATGGAACAAACTTATATTGGTATGCGTTTGTGTATAAATATTTGCATGTTCACCTATGAAGCAGGGGTAGGGGTGTTCATGAATCGAATCGAATAACTCTTTAATCGAATTCAAATTTGACATAGAATGCAGAGATTCAAATTCGGTTTCGTTCGAATATTCGGTGTCGGCAGTGGGTGTCGGATTCGGATTTGTCATGAAATGTTGGATTCGAATTCAGATTCGGATTTGAACATAGACTCGAATTTCATAATATTTAAGCATATATAATGATTTCAAATTTTATAATGTTTAATTATATATAATGTTCAAATATAATTATATATAATATTTAAGTACATATATAAATTTTATTCGTGAATCCTTCAAACAGAAATAAAATTATTCATATTCGAATTCGAAAACTATTATAATTATCGGGTATGGTACGAGAAAATAAAAAATAAAGATACAGGCAAAGAGAATATAAAACGTAGAAAAACTCGTATTATATAATAGAAACACTACAAATTTGCAACATTTAATCCTTAAATATATAGTAAAAAACAAAATAAAAAAATTTAAATCAAACTCATTGTAGTTTTAACGAAAAAATGATACTTCAATCTAAATCATATTTTGTTACTATAATAAACAAACATTGTTACATTTAGGCGATTGTTATTTGCAAACCGCGTTTGTCTATTCGCAGATTTTGTCTATTCATGGATATTTTTGTTATCCGCGGATTAGTAAAGAAAAAAAAACTTTGATCTTCCTCTTCGCCTTCCTTACCACATAGAGAGAGTAACCCTAGCTATCTAAATCTTCCCAAACAAACCCTAGCTATCTAAATCTTCCCAAACAAACCGAAATCGCATGAACAACGAGGAAATCGTCTTTCTTCCTCAACTCGGTATCTATCCGCGCATTTATTTTATGAATCACGATCCGTGCACACATTGAAGTGCTCAAAAGGTCGTCAGAGATGTTCCTTCGTTGTCGGGCCCTGCTCACTACTCAAATTTAAAATTGGTCTGCCGATAACAATGTATAAACTCATATAAAATAAGAAAAAAATTGGTCAGCGGGTAGACATTTATGATCTGCGAATAACAATTTTTTTCTTTTCTAAAAGACACGCAGAAACCTTTTGTTTACTGTAGAAAAACATACTTCTGTCATAATATGCAGAGCGATCTGCCAAACCCAAGTGTATCAATAAACCAGAGTAACAGGTGTATCCGTCAAGTATGGGGTAGGTACCGGTACCGGATACGTATCGAGTACCGGTACGTAACCCTCAAGAAAGTACCGGTGCTTTATAGAATTGTCCACGCACTATTCATAACATGCACTCGAGTAAATTCATGAAAGTTAGCATTTTTTACTGCCCATTCTACTTTCAGGCACAAATATTCGAACATCATCCTTGAACATACTGTTCTTTCATATTGTAATTTATGAATCCCCAATTGTTTGTATCGGCTTTTCGAATCCTACTCTTTTATCTCATGCTGCTCACAAGAGACACGCTCGCAGGTGCTCCGGCCATGACATCGAGGGGATTGGTTGAGAAGGACTTCGAGCAGATTGCGGAATTTCTCCACCAAGCAGTGACCATCACCCTCAGCATCCAGAAGGAGCATGGTAAGCTGTTGAAAGACTTCAACAAGGGTTTGGCCGGCAACAAGGATATTGAGAATCTCAAAGTCGCCGTGGAGAAGTTCTCCGCTTCGTTCGACATGCCCGGCTTTCATACTTCTGAAATGAAGTACAAGGATTAGCGCTGGTACCACGCGGGCTTCTTTACGAGTTATCATCATCATCATCATTGTTATCTTTTCCCGTCAATTTTTTTAACTTGTTGTCTCTAATATATGGCGCGAGTTGTGATGGATTATCGTGTAGCGCCCCTCCCAGGAATAAGAACTCATGTTTCAAACTTTTCTTCTTTTGATAGGTTGCTGGTGAGAGATTTGATGAAGATTTATGGATTGTTTTTGTGTGGAGTTTTAGCGTATACGATGTTTGTGTCCGTGAAGTGTTGAATTGTCTAATGTTATTGTGTCATGATATGGATTATTGGGTCATGAGTGATAGTATTGGGTCATGAGTGATAGTATTGGGTCATTAGTCACAGTCTTGGGTCATGAGTCATTATTGGGTCGTGATGATCTTATGAGAATTTTAATTTGTTATATAAAATTTATTAAATTATATTTTTTTTTAGTGAATCCTTCTAAGAGAGATACTATTATTCGGATTTGGATACCACTCGAATTTGAATTTGGATTCAAATCCGAATTTGAATTTAAAAAATACGAATTTAATCGAATCTTCATGAATCGATTTCCGAATTGTTCACGAATTATTTGGCTTGGGAACAGACCTAGATGAGCTGCAGTCCTGGTTGAGCGGCAGTCCTGTCTGGAGATGACGTGCTATTGCAGCTTTCATGGAATAAATTGACGGCTTTCATGGAACAAACATCACGCGAGGTTTTGGGCATTTTGCCTCGGGTAGGAAAGGCGATACTCCATTGCCCGCTGGAGAGGAGGACCTTCATTTGTTGAGCTCCCAAACAAAGCCTAAGGTGCGGTCCAAAAGATGCTGAAATTCAGTTATCAAATGTAACATTGTTGTACCTGGACTGAACGGTTTCTCAAACTGCTCTTTAAGCTCCGATGATATATTGCGCGTGTCGCATCAGTGCAAAAATAACTTCCCAAAAAGGGGAACAGGGGATAAAGCGCGGGTGATGCATTTTACGGTAAAGTATGGGTATCCAACGTTTCGTGTGGGTATCCACACACATCTCAAAGCGCTTTGAGTTGTGTATGCTTTGAGATGTGTGCATGTATCCACACAGACCATTAGATTAACACACTTTATCGAGCCTCCGTTTTAGAAGCCCATTTAAAAAAAAAACTTTTAATTTATTTATTAGTATTATTTATCATTTGTATTTATTAAAAAAACATAGTACTAGGAAGCTACTCTCATGATTGTACGGTCATCTTAACAAATTGACTACCTTATTTATAGGTTAAAATCATCACCATCATAGAAATACCTATCAAATTAAGCATATAAAAATAAACATGATCTTCATGTAATTCAAAAGGATCAAATTAGCTCGTGACTCTATTGAGCTCTGCTACAATGTGAATAAAATAAGTCAATAACATTATGTCAACTTCTACTTAAGACATGACGTGTCGCATGAAGCGCAGACATATTGACCACTCAACTTAAGACATTACACTATGCACTGCACGCCATCCACGCCGCCGCTAGGCTAAAGGTTGATTTCAGTAAACCAATCAAAAGGTCTCAAGATAAAACAGTCAGGTTACAAGAAAAAGACAGTGGGGAAGAAACAATACTCCTCAGTCCTCACATAGAAGAAAAAGAAACCACCTGAACAAAGAACCCAATCCAGGGGACCATGAGGGAGACAACTAGAAGCCCAAAGCTCAAGGGAGGGAAGCAAGCATTAAAGCAAAAATTTCACCAAGGAAAAGAAGAATCGGCGGGCTGTCCCACCGATCGACAGGATCCCCCGTCGATTAAGACTTAACGACACAGGAAAGCTGTTTTCCCTGCTGCCGTCGTCGATCGACGGGCGGTCCTGTCGATCGACGGTAGCAAGCATTAAAGCAAAAAAAATCAGAACAAAAGGGAATTTAAATCAGACTATAGAGTTTACTTGAAGCAAAACTCAGAATAATATACAGATTTTCTAGAAATGTGAAATTTCTCAAAAAAGTTTAGAAACTTTTGACAACAAGACTCAGCAAACCCTTACCTGGGAATGAAAAAGGGTAAGATCAAGATCATAAAAAAAAACTGCACTTGCCTCGATTTCAAACGGCGATTCATCGGATTATGACGATCTTGGCGACGACCTTCCGATCCCTCGCTCCGACAATAAGATCGACTTCCTGAAACTCCCTCTCCGACCGAACCCTAGCTTTCTCCCTCTTTCTCTCTTTTCTCTCGCAAAAAAAAAAGAAAATGTTGGTGCTTTCCTAGGGAAGAAGAACTATTCTGTAGCTTTTATTTTCTACTTAAGCTAGACATCATGGCATACAGCTCGCTGCCAAGAAGATTTTATATTGAAGTTTGTGGATTTTAAATATATATATATATGCATTCATACATGACTCTCATCTATTTATATACAAGTCCAAGATGTGGTAATTCCCAAAACCCACTAAGGTGATGAGGGAAGAGTGGGAGAGTGGACAAACCCATTATCTCCGCAACCAACCGCCCATGCAAGACCGCGCGCAACCGTGACACTCATAACCACGCGCGCTACCGCGGGCACTACCGCGCGCGGTAGCACTACCGCGCGGCGCTACCACGCGGTAGCGCGCGCGGTAGCGCGCAGGCAACACCCCCCCTGAGTGGGGTGCGGCCAAACCGCACCCCCTTGGGGTGCGGCCAGGCCGCACCCTTTGAGGGGTGCGGCCAAGCCCCATCCCCCCTTTTTTTCGCAAGGGGGCTCGCGGAGGGCTCGACCGAAGTCACGCCCCTCGTTGGGTGCGACCGGAGCCCAAATCCCCTTTTGGGGGCGCTACTCCTCATTCCTCCGTTCGCTCAGAACACTCCGCGCTCATAGCACGCCCGGAACACTTCTGTGTTCGTTGCACTCCCAGAACACTTTCGTGTTCGTTGCATACCCAGAAGGCTTCCGTGTTCGTTGCGCGCTCAGAACGCTTCTGAGCGCGCTCAGAGCACTTCCGCACTCTGGGTACGCTCACTTTTTGTCTTTCCTAATTTCTCAGATTGCAGGACTTGCTTGTCGCTTTTCTTACCTTCAACGAAGCTGCCCGAACTGCCCGAAGGGCGAGTCGATCATTTACGAAAAATGGCGATCCGTGTGCTCCAAATCGACCAGCGTGATACACCCGTCAGGTGGTTATGGTGGTTACAACGACAAAATTACCGGGCTACCCCGGACCAAAGCTATAAAAGGAGCTCAGAGCTTTCATTTCAGAGGACCTTGCCTTTTGCACCGGAGAGAGCTCCTTTGAAGATTTCCTTGGAATTCTCCTTCGGCGCTTGAAGATCTCCTTCGAATATTCAAAGATCTCCTTCGAGTCTTCGAAGGTCGCGAAAGGCGACTCAATCTTCTCACTTTTGTTCTCACCAGCATTCTCACTTTCGCTCTCACAACTGTTCTCAAAAAGAAAATGACTTAGCTTTCCGAAAGGTGGTCTGTCACCTTCGAATATCTCTCTCTATCTCTCATTGTAACGAGCAGTGGCATGTCGTGCTCGAGCTCTAAGTCTTTAATTGTAATCTCCCAGAAGATAGTGAAAGTTGACTGGCACAGCTCCGGTCGCGTGATTTTTCACCCTTTACGGGTTTTCCACGTTAAAAGTTCTCGTGTCACTTACTAGCTTACCCTTTGACTGTTAGCGCGTTCGGTTCGCTTCCGAGCTAAGACGGTTCAAGTCGACCTGTCTACCAAAGCACCCGAGCGACCCTCAACAGTTTGGCGCCGTCTGTGGGAATGGATTCTCAAATACCATGCAAAGGATTTCCGAACGCAGCGCCCACTTCGCCCAAGTTCACGGAACCGGCAGGAATGGACACCCCCCGGAACTATCCGACGCATGCAGTTCCTCCGTCCCTGAAAGCCCGGCGAGGAGAGTGCTCATCGCTGCACCCATCCTGCCCTAGTGGCTTGGATCAGCAAGCAATCCGACCCCTCTCACGACGCAACAGGATTCGAATGATGTCACGTACCAGCAAAGGCGATCCCCCTGTCAAAGTCAATCTTGGCATATCCAATCCCTCCATGGCTAAAGATCCCACACTACAAGGAGTTTCACGGAGCAGAGGACCCGCACGGGCACGTTAATCACTTCCTGATAACGATGCGGAAGTTCAGACTTCCCGACCAAATCAACCGCAAAATCTTCGCCAAGACACTGCGCGGAGACGCCCTCCGTTGGTATCGATCTCTGTTCAAGGGAGCGATTCACAACTTCACCGAGCTGTCCCGACTGTTCGTTGAATGACACGAAGCACGCACGCAGAGGATCCAAGAAGAGGAGCGAGAAGAGCCCAAGACGGGCGGGTCCCCCCACCTAGGGGAAGCGAAGCAGAGCAAACAGCAAGAAAAGATCTTCATAAGCTTTCACCAGGAGCGTCCCCGTGGATGGTTGGACTTCGCCTTAGACGCAAGCATATGCAATCCAGCCTGTGAACTAAGGAGGGCGTTGATAACCCATCGCATCTCATTCAATATCTTGTTCATGGCAGCCGTGGTGCGGCCCAAACTCCTAAGTGGGATCCTCAAGCTCAGAGCCAGCGACGTAGAGCTCCCAGACGGAACGATAGTACTCACCATAGGAGTCGTCACCCTCCCCGTTCAAGTTGGGATGCACTCGGAACCGGTCCAGTATGACTCCCCCTACGACGCAATACTTGGGAGCCTCTTGTTCGACGCCCTAAATCACGACGTTTCCATTTTCGGACGCATGAACAACAAAGGGAAAATCCTCAGGGATTTAATTTGTGGTCTCGACGTGGCCGCAGTCGGGCTTCCTTGGATCAACTACGACCCATCGCCAAATCTAAACTCTGAGAAGCACGACGCGCAGGAGGGCCGCGCAACCCCTACATTGGCAGAAAAAGCTAATCTTCCGGTATCGGCAGACCCGCTACAACTTAAAGATATATGTCGAAAGAGAAAGGGACAGCAACAACAGTTTGTGAAGGCCGGACGACCCATTCAGAGCCAAGCAACCCGCTTGTAACGCCCCTGAATTTTCGGATATTAATCTAAATTTATTGTTGACGTCATTATGACGTAGGGCGTTACGTTAGTGCGGAGTTAGCGGTGCGCCGACATTGCACGTTTTAGCGTCCGTTCGGTCAAGACGACCAAATTTTGGACCGACCAAAAAAAATTGGAAAATTTTATGCTAGGAAATTAGAGTATTTAATTTTAGAAATAAAGTGTTAAAATTCTGTGGCGTTCCGAGCAAATTTGAAGCCTCAGTGAATTTTCAAAGTTTTGTATATTTTAACGCCGCCGTAAACTTCGGAAATTATATCTCGAGAACGGTACGTCGGATTTTGATTCCAACTTCGCCGTTGGATTCGTAGCGCCGCCGCTCACCTACGGAGCGAATTTCGTCGATTTCGGCGTTCGTTTAAATTTTGGTATTTCTATAATAATATTATATTTATATATATATATATTACATATATCGTATATTACTATATATATTCTCTCGTAAGATGGAAAACTTGGCGAGGAATCAGCTCCCTTTTCGCGTGAGATGAAGTTCACGAGAACTTGTGAGGTTCTCGAGGAATTTCATGGTTCTGGAAGTATTGGCCCGTGCAGGTGAGTTCTCGAGAAATTTCAATGTTCACCACTTGCTTTTCCCGTGAAGACCACTCCTTCACGTGAGGTTTTTAGCTTTTCTTTATTTATTACTATTATTATTATTGTTAATATTATTATTATTGTTAATATTATTATTATTGTTAATATTATTATATTCTAATTATATCTTATATATATAAGCATACGTAGGATTTAGTCTGTCCGATAAAACCGAACCATATTCATCTTCTTCCCGGAGCTTTTGCGAATCGAGAGCGGAGCGTCCTTCCGTGAGCACTCAGATCGCCGCCACCGGGGCACCGGAGCTCGAAATCTTCGCCGGAGTATAGATTTGGAAAGCTCTCGCCGAGCTCTTCGCGTGTGCGGTAAGTATTTTGAATTTAGTGGATTTTTGAGGTTAGTGCCGGTAGCCCTAACCCTCCTTTTCGCCCCAAAAGTTTCAGAAAATCTTCCTCGAGGAGTTCTAGCGGTCGATCTGCGACGAGGAGCGAATCGGAGGTCGTCTTCTTCGAAAAGTTGAGGCAAGTGGTGGACTCTTCCCCCTTGCCACGTTATTGTTCCTTTTATTTATTCACCGTTATTGCTTCCATCTAATTTAGACAGAATATACTATATGTAGAGATTATTTTCGGCTAAAGAATCGTGTATCCGACCGGCTAGTCGCGTAATTTGTCAAAATCATCAAAATACCCTTAAGGTAGATTCGCCGATTTCGTTATAGTTAAGTTTGTCGAATTCGCCGATAGGTTTAGGCTTTCGCCGACGTCGTCTTGTGCCTTAGATTGTATCTTCGCTAAGTGTCTTTGCGATTCGTCGATAGTATTTCGACGAATTCGTCGATAAGATTGGGTTTCCTCACGGAATTGTTTCCGGGTTTTTCCGGTGGTGTCTGTCTTGGTCAGGGTTTGGTGAGTCCCTATTTCCCAGTTGGTTGTTTTGGACGGTGGATGGTCGAAATGGCCACCACTAGTACCGGGTTGTTTTTCCGTGGACGGGTAGACTGTTGGTTGGTGGACTGTAAACCACCGCCGCAGTGTTTTTGTTCCTCGGGGGTTTTAGTCTGATGGTTGGTTGGAAAGAATGTCTCCGCCTCAGTACTGTTTTTGGCTGGGATAGTGATTCACTCCTTGGGCAATTCGACATTTTTCCTTCTTAGGATATTGTTGTAGCACAACTTTGACCGCACTTCGTGCCAGTTTTCCCCTTACTTGTGGATATTTATTTGATGTGCTGACGTTTACAGTTGTTCCTGGTGGGTTGGAAAACCTCCTTTGGTTGAGTTTCTCTTACTCTCTAATTTTTATGCCTTGTGCTGAGGCATTCTTTTCTTGTGAATGCCTCAGGTTCGGACCAGTAGCAGGTGGAGCTGACCGAGTTCTGTTTCTCCAGTCTTGCAGTTGTTGTTTTCTTGCTTTTGTTTTGAGAGGTAGATTGCTGGTTTCTTTTGAGACTTGTTAGGGTTATGGGTTCGTGTCAGGTTGTTGACGCCCATAGCCTGAGATCTTTTATGTTAGACTTATCTTGCTGTTTTTATGCTACTACCGTTGTTTGCTTTTTATGCAATTGCTCCCTGGGAAGGTTTTATGTTAAGATGCATAGTAGTTATTTTATATACAAAACTGCATAATATCTCCTACATGACATCCCTTTTAAAACCATCATCACTCTATTTTTGAAGCCCGTAAAAGAAATTCTTTTTACTTATACCTAATATAGAAGTTGCATATCATTAGAATGCTGGTTAGTTCATCGTGCTCATGTAGGTTAAATTAAAGTAAATTATGTATTTTCCGCTGCGTAAACCTATACTTTCTTATTTATGGACTAGTTGATCCATTAAACTGAGGGACACGGTAATTGAAAACCTTAAACTTAAGTTATGTTTTAAAACATAAAGTTCATGACTTTCTAAAGAAAAGTGTGAAGTTAGAGCCGCCGAAGCGTCTGCAGTTGTCCCCTGCATGACGTGGCATCATGACGCGTATTTTCTCTTACTCTGACGTATTATTTAATACGGAGAAAATGCGGGTTGTGACACCGCTCCCAAGGGTCGGCGAATCAATGCTCCTGGGTCTACACCCCGTTAAACGCCCCCCACGAGCATATACTGTCTGTAATCTACAACAACAAAATCATTAATTGGCCCAGAGTGCTCTCCCAGCACAGGGGAGATCAATCCCAGTTTTGCAATTTCCACAAAGGCCGAGGGCACCGCACGGAGCACTGTGCCAGATTGAAAGAAGAAATTGAACGCATTGTCCAGTCAGGACACATTGAGGCTTTCCGCAAAGAAGCACAGAAGGAGGCCACCAAGGGTCGGTCGCCGGGATGATCGACACCCGGATCACTACTGCCTAACACGCTGAACGGCCGGAAGAGCTCGAGCAGGCACAACGCAAAGGGAGCTCGACATTACCTTCTCTCTCGTCAAATTTGTATAAAAAACTTACTAGCTCAGAAGCCGCAAGATTTCACTTGCGCATGTGTCAACGTTCATTTTCTAATTATGCTTTACCTGTTCTAAACTATTCTACTACAGGAACACTTCGGGGGCCAGCCCCGGGGACTTTGCGCTGCCGTCGATTGAAGGTTCGCCCTTCTCCTCCGCAGTCAGGTCCCGACGTCGTAAGGGCCTGCCCCCTTTACGTCCGTCCACGGCTTGAATACCCCAGCTATTCACCAGCCACTTCGGGGCCCGGCCCCGGGGACTTTTCGCTGCCGTCGGTTGAAGGTTCGCCCCTCCCCTCCGCAGTCAGGTCCCGACGTAGTATGGGCCTGCCCCCTTTAACGTTCGTCCACGGTTGGAATACCCCAGCTATTCACCGGCCACTTCGGAGCCCGACCCCGGGGACTTTGCGCTGCCGTCGATTGGAGGTTCGCCCTTCTCCTCCGCAGTCAGGTCCCAACGTCGTAAGGGCCTACCCCATTTACATTCGTCCATGATTTGAATACCCTAGCTATTCACCGGCCACTTCAGGGCCCGACCCCAGGGACTTTGCGTTGTCATCGATTGAAGGTTCGCCCTTCTCCTCTACAGTCAGGTCCCGACGTCGTAAGGGCTGCCCCCTTTACGTTCGTCCACGGTTTGAATACCCCTGCTATTCACCGACCACATCGGGGCCCGGCCCCGGGGACTTTGCGCTGTCGTCGATTGAAGGTTCGCTCTTCTCCTCCGCAGTCAGGTCCCGACGTCGTAAGGGCCTGCCCCCTTTACGTTCGTCCACGGTTTGAATGCCCCAACTATTCACCAGCCACTTCGGGGCCCGACCCTGGGGACTTTGCGGTGCCGTCGATTGAAGGTTCGTCCTTCTCCTCCGCGGTCAAGTCCCGACGTCGTAAGGGCCTGCCCCCTTTGCGTTCGTCCACGGTTTGAATACCCATGCTATTCACCGGCCACTTCGAGGCCCAGCCCCGTGGACTTTGCGTTGTCGTCGATTGAAGGCTCGCCCTTCTCCTCTGCAGTCAAGTCCCGACGTCGTAAGGGCTTGCCCCTTTTGCGTTCGTCCACGATTTGAATACCCATGCTATTCACCGGCTACTTCGGGCCCGGCCCGAGGGCTTTGCGATGCCGTCGATTGAAGGTTCGCCCTTCTCCTCCGTAGTCAGGTCCCGACGTCGTAAGGGCCTGCTCGCTTTGCGTTCGTCCGCGGTTTGAATACCCCTGCTATTCACCGGCCACTTCGGGGCCGGCCCCGGGGACTTTGCGCTGCCGCCGATTGAAGGTTCGCCCTTCTACTCCGCAGTCAAGTCCCGACGTCGTAAGGGTCTGCCCCCTTTGCGTTCGTCCACGGTTTGAATACCACTGCTATTCACCGGCCACTTCGGGGCCCGACCCTGAGGACTTTGCGATGTCGTCGATTGAATGTTCTCCCTTCTCCTCCGCAGTCAGGTCCCGACGTCGTAAGGGCCTGCCCTCTTTACGTTCGTCCACGGTTTGAATACCCCTGCTATTCACCGGCCACTTCGGGGTCCGACCCTGGGGACTTTGCGCTGCCGTCGATTGAAGGTTCACCCTTCTCCTCCGCAGTCAGGTCCCGACGTCGTAAGGGCCTGCTCCCTTTAGGTTCGTCCACGGTTTGAATTACAACTCCAACAATAAGTAAGACGCTAAAGTTGCCAAAGACACCAGGAAACAAAAGCAAACCGCGTACTCATCCCTCAGCCGCAATTCCTACCCAAGGCGCCACAAAGATGACGATGATTGAAGCCGCATCAGAAAAGTCAAAACCTTCGAACTCCTCCGTGCAAAAGATCAGACTCTGAAGGTTTGGGGGGCTTATGATATGCATTCATACACGGCTCTCATCTATCTATATACAAGTCCAAGAGGTGGTTATTCCCAAAACCCACTATGGTGATGAGGGAAGAGTGGGAGAGTGGGCAAACCCATTATCTCTGCAACCAACCGCCCATGCAAGACTGCGCGCAACCGTGACGCCCACAACCACAAGTGCTACCACGCGACGCTACCACGCGGTAGCACACACGATAGCGCACAGACAGCCCCCCAGTGGGGTGCGGCCAAAACCGCACCCCCTTGGTGTGCGGCCAATCCGCGGCCAGGTCGCACCCTTTAAGGGGTGCGACCAAGCCGCACCCCTCTCCCCAACGGGGTGCGACCAAGCCCCCTCCCCCCTTTTTTTCGCAAGGGGGCTCGCAGAGGGCTCGGCCGAAGTCACGCCCCTCGTCGGGTGCGACCGGAGCCCAATTCCCCTTTTGGGGGCGCTACTCCTCATTCCTCCGTTCGCTCAGAACGCTCCGCGCTCATAGCACGCCCAGAACACTTCCGTGTTCGCTGCACGCCTAGAACGCTTCCGTGTTCGTTGCGCGCTCAGACGCTTTTGAGTGCGCTCAGAGCACTTCCGCACTCCGGGCACGCTCACTTTTTGTCTTTCCTAATTTCTCAGATTGCAGGACTCATTTGTCGCTTTTCTTACCTTCAACGAAGCTGCCCGAACTGCCCGAAGGGCGAGTCGGTCATTTACGAAAAATGACGATCCGTGTGCTCCAAATCGACCAACGTGATTCACCCGTCAGGTGGTTATGGTGGTTACAACGACAAAATTACTGGGCTACCCCCGACCAAAGCTATAAAAGGAGCATAGAGTTTTCATTTCAGAGGACCTTGCCTTCTGCACCGGAGAGAGCTCATTTGAAAATTTCCTTGGAATTCTCCTTCGGCGCTTAAAGATTTCCTTCGAATCTTCGAAGATCTCCTTCGAGCCTTCGAAGGCCGTGAAAGGCGACTCAATCTTATCACTTTGTTCTCACCATCATTCTCACTTTCACTCTCACATACTGTTCTCAGAAAGAAAAGGACTTAGCTTTCCGAGAGGTGGTCTGTCACCTTCGGAGATCTCTCTATCTCTTATTGTAACGAGCAGCGACATGTCACGCTCGAGCTCTATGTCTCTAATTGTAATCCCCCAGAAGATAGTGCAAGTTGGCTGACACAGCTCCGCCCGCGTGGTTTTTCACCCTTTCCGGGTTTTCCACGTTAAAAGTTCTTGTGTCACTTACTAGCTTACTCTTTGACTGTTAGCACGTTCGGTTCGCTTCCGAGCTAAGACGATTCAAGTCGACTGGTCTACCAAAGCACCGGAGCGACCCGCAACAATATATATATATATACCTATATCTGGACATATATATATATATATATATTATTTATAAAGTTATTATATATATTCAGAATCTCTCTCTATATATATACTTACTATATATATACATATCTTTAACCTATAAAACTCACCGGATCTTGACGACGAGATCGAAACGGTAACGCCCTCACATCAACACTTCAAATTAAACATTCGATCTAAAATAATTATTATTAATTTCATTTCAAATAATCTATTCGAAATTTTCGGGGCGTTACAGCCACCCATCCTACCAAAAAGTTTCGGCCCGAAACTTTAAAATATTAAGCACAAATGGAAAGCACCGAAGGGGAAAGTCTACCGGTAAACTCTAGACGAACAGATGAGGATAAGACTCCCTCATCACCGATTCCAGCTCCCAGGTTGCGCCTCGAACATCCTGATTGCTCCAGAGAACTTTCACCATAGGAATCGTCTTCTTTCGCAAAACCCGGTCTTGCTTCTCCAACATACGAACAGGTTGCTCCATATAGGACATATTTGGCTGCAACTCAGGCACAGGTTCCAGGACATGGCGATCACTAAGAATACACTTCCGCAACTGGTTCACATGGAACACATCGTGAACATTAGGGAAGGAGGCAGGCAGCAACAACCTATAAGCATAAACTCCGACGCGCTCCACGATCTCAAAAGGTCCCACATACCTGGAATCTAGCTTATGATTCTGCCCAAACCTCTTAACACCGGCCATCAGAGAAACCTTCAAGAACACCGAGTCCCCAACTGCAAAAACTAAATCGATCCTTTGCCGATTGGCGTGCTTCTAATAACGCTCCTGAGCTACTCGAAGCTTCTCACGGATCTGCGTTACAACAACGCTCATTTCTTCCAAGGCCTCTGGACCCAAAACTGGCTTTTCGCCCACTTCAGCCCAAAATAGGGGAGTCCGTCCGACATCGTCTCCCATACAGAGCTTCGAAAGGAGAAATCTGCAAGCTCTCCTGATAACTGTTATTGTATGCAATCTCCATAAGCCCAAGGCGTTCATCCCAAGCTCATCCATGCCCCAAAATGTAACACCTAATCATATCCTCCACAATCTGATTTACCCTTTCCTTCTGCCCATTTGTTTGCGGATGATAAGCGGTAGAATATCGAAGATCGGTGCACAAAGCTCCCTGCAAACTCTGCCAAAAGCGGGATGTATACCTGGAATCTCGATCAGGCACAATGCTCACGGGTACACCGTGCAATCTAATAACTTCTTGCACACACAACGATGCAATCTTATCCATAGAATAACCAGTCTTGTACGACACAAAGTGAGCACACTTGGTCAATCTATCCACAATCACCCACACCAAATCATGACCACGAGAAGATCTTGGTAAACCAGTAATGAATTCCATAGAGATACTTTCCCATTTCCACATCGGAATATCCAACGGTGTCAACTTGCCTTCGGGTCTCTTATGATCTGCCTTGACGCGCTGACTATAACACTTTGACACAAACCTCGCAATATCACTCTTCATGCCTGACCACCACACGATCTGCTTCAAATCATGGTACATCTTCGTGGAACCAGGATGATATGCAAGACTGGAATCATGAGCTTCCTCGCAAATCTTTGCTCGAATCTCTTCCACAACGGGGATACAAAACCTGCCACAGTACTTCAAGGTACCTTCTTCATCGATCGAGAAATCTGGTAACTCATCTTTCTCGGCTCTACCACGGAGGTGCTGCAAATCAGGATCATTCTTCTGATGCAACCTCACCAGCATAATCTAGGAGGGTTCTTCAACTTCCATACTAGACGGTCCATCCTTGGACTTCACCACTATGCCCATCAAACGAAACTCCTCCACTAGCGATTGCACAGAGAGGATGAAAACAGAAGCAGACTTTCTACTTAGGGCATCCACCACCACATTCGCCTTGCCATGGTGATATAAGATATCCACATTATAGTCTGCAACATACTCCATCCACCGACGCTGACGCAAATTCAATTCTTTCTGAGAAAACACATAAATCAAACTCTTATGATCTGAGTAGATCTTGCATGACACCCCGTACAACAAATGCCTCCACAGCTTTAATGCATAAATTACCGTAGCAAACTCCAAATCATGCGTAGGGTAGTTCATTTCATGAAATTTTAGCTGCCTCGACCCATACACAATCACCTTGCCTTCTTGCATGAGAACGCAACCAAGGCCTATTCGCGAAGCATCAACATAAACTTGAAATTCTTCTCCCTCAACAGGAAGAGCCAAAACTGGGGCAGAACACAATTTCTTCTTTAGCTCCTGAAAAGCCTCCTCGCACTGCTCGCTCCAATCAAAGGCTGCTCCTTTCTGCGTTAACCTAGTCAGAGGCGCAGAAATTCCTGAGAATCCTTCCACAAACCTTCGATAATAGCCTGCCAACCCTAAAAAAATCTTGCTTTCCTTAGGCGTTGACGATCTTTTCCAATCCAAAATAGCTGCAACCTTTGCGGGGTCCACAGAAATACCATCTTTTCCCACCACAGGGCCCAAGAAGAAAACCTGAGTCAGCCAAAACTCGCATTTGCTCAACTTGGTGTACAACTTGTGTGCTCTCAGGGTCGACAACACCAAACGCAAATGTCGAACATGCTCATCCTCATTTGGCGAGTAAACTAACACGTCATCTATAAAGACCACCACGAACTGATCCAGATAATATCTAAATACTCTGTTCATCAAATCCATAAAGGCAGAGGGCACATTCGTCAGCCCAAAAGACATCACCAAGAACTCGAAATGCCCATAACGCGTCCGGAAAGCAGTCCGCAGAACATCTGACTCTCGGATCCTCAACTGATGATAACCGGACCGAAGATCAATCTTGGAAAATACGCAGCTACCCTGCAACTGATCGAACAGATCATCAATCCGCGGCAACGAATATCTGTTCTTGGTCGTCACCTTGTTCAATTCTCGGTAATCAATACATAACCGCATCGAACCGTCCTTCTTCTTCACAAACAAAACTGACACATCCCAAGGCGACGTACTCGGCCTAACGAAACCAAAATGCAACAACTCGTCCAACTGAGCACGCAACTCCTCCAACTCACGCGGCGCCATATGATAAGGTGTCTTTGCAATAGGATGAGTTCCGGCCTCCAGATCTATCAGGAACTCTATCTCCAGCTCAGGAGGAAGATCAGGAAGGCTGTCGGGAAACACATCCGGGTATTCTCGCACCACCGGTATGTTCTCGACACAAGGCGACGATGCACAAACCGCATGCAAAATAGAAACAAAACAAGCACGACCACCAAACTCCGCAAAAGCCTGAGCACAGACGATAGACATAACCGAGGAAGTTTGACGCGGAAAGCCAAACACACTCATGGGCCGGCCGTCATCCCTCGGAAACTCCAAATGCTTATCCCTACACTGGATAACGACGTCATAGCGGGTCAGCCAATCCATGCCCAGAATCACGTCAAAATCCTCCAAATTTATCACCTTCAAATCTGCACAGGCTAGGAATCCTTCCAAGAGAATCGGACACTACTCAATGCACTGGTTCGATACCACTGAATCACCGGATGGAAACTTAATGCAAAGCGGATCATCAACTCGCGCGATAACCCAGCGATGACGATCTACAAACTTCCTAGCCACGAAGGAATGAGTGGCACCCGAATCAAAGAGGACACGCGCCCAACAATCTCGGACCTTAAACTCACCTACCCAATCATTGCGAACAAAAGAAATATCAAAGATATAATATCTAAGTTTCTACACAAATGTTGATCTACAAGAAGAGCAAAGACAAACCTAATATGACCTGGGTTGAGCACTGCGCTTCCTCCTTCGTCGATGCATTTAACTTGGCCTTTCCGTGATCCAACAACGTACCGCTGCTGAGGCGGCGGCGGTGCCAGAGCTGGAAGGGTAGGGCGCTGGCCGACCGTTTGGAACTGCGGACACTTGGTCTGCACATGACCCTTCTTCCCGCACTGATAGCGCGTCCTATCCTTCAACTGGCATCGAGCCATCATGACCCTTCTGCCCACAATACCCACACATCGTATCCTTCTTCCAACACTGGGCAGTGTCATGCCCCATCTGATTGCAAGAGGTGCAAAACTGAAGATTCTTATCACCCTGCAGAGCCATCACCTGCAGCTGCTTTTGCGCGCCCTACCTCTTGAAACACCTTTCGAAAGGATGGCCCGCACGACCGCAGAAACTGCACACCACCTTGCCCTTCTTACCTGGAGCAAGGCTGCCTCCATCGCCAGCTTTTTTCTTCTCCTTTCTTAATTCCTTTCCTCTATTCTTAGCATTCTCGATCGTCTCGACCTTCAACGCGGCTTCCACCGCATCTGCAAAGCTCACGGACCGGTAAGCACTGGTCAACTACTGGATCTCACTGCGGAGACCTCCAATAAACCTCTTCACCATGCTTTCTTTAGTGGCAACTGAATATGGGGCGAATCTGCTCAGCTTGCTGAACTCAACCTCATACTCACCCACTGCGAGCTGCCTTTGCTTCAAATGCAGGAAGTTATTCATCAGACAATCCTGCTCAACTGTAGGCAAGAATTTCTTCAACAGACTTCCCTTAAACTGATCCCACGAGCAACCCTCTGCAAGCTCTTCCTTCTCCCTGATCCACCAACTCTTTGTCAAGACCTTCAGCTGAAAGGCAGCAACCATCACCTTCTGGTCCACCGATACCCCAGAATATGAGAGCATATCCTCCATTGCCAAGTCCAATCATCAAGAGCCATAAAGTCCGCCCTCCCATCGTGGGTCGGGGGTCCTAGCCTCTGAAAGTGTGAAATAAAGTTCATCTCTGGCGGCAATGCTACAGGGGGAACGAGGGGTGCAGGACGGGAGAGCTCCGACTGACTCATCACCGGTTGCTGTCGCTGAGTGGCAGTCAACAATAACTGCATCTGCTCCTGCATTGCGACCAACTGTCGTGCCAACGTCTCATTGCTAAGACGCAACTCCTCCAGCATAGCCT
Source organism: Dactylorhiza incarnata (assembly GCA_033032865.1). NCBI lineage: Eukaryota > Viridiplantae > Streptophyta > Magnoliopsida > Asparagales > Orchidaceae > Dactylorhiza > Dactylorhiza incarnata. The sequence continues at coordinate 1,501,520 of JAWHQI010000192.1, read as the reverse complement.
CACTAGGCGCACCTGACGACTCTCCCTCAGTTGGGGGAAAAGGTCTCACGGGTTGGCGCTTTGGGCCATATCTAAGGAAGACAAGGGCAAATGACCTGTCAAAACTGGACTCAACCCTCTAGGAAGAGATGACATACAAAAAGACATACAAACACTTGCTCTTGTTACTACCTTGCTCTGGGAAAAGTTTTATATATGATATTTTGCTATACTCAGGATGATAAATCGCCACCCCTGAATCCCTCGTGCACCTCTCCCGTATGCATGAAGGTTTAACATCTTTCCTTTAAAACTATGAGTGTACATGTGTCATCATGTAGATCTCCAACTTGACACGTGTGCTTATGCAATGTTATGCAATGCATACAGTGCTATGCAATCTAAGAAAGACCTTAATGCATGCTATGGGTGGCGTATATGTAAGACCCCCCCCCCCCCCTCCCAAATCGACAGTCCGACCGGGGGATCTTATCGCACACCACCCTTCTTGCACGACGCCGAAGCGATCACGAAGGGTGAAGGTACTAGCTTCTTCAACCCCCTTCCTTGAACGCTCCAAGGTCACGCATTGGGGTGGTGTTAAGCGAAAGTCACTACACCCTAACAGAGTAAGAAAGCGACATTCTAGCGGAAGACTTCATTCAAGAGGGCTCTTTATAGCACTTAGCGGAAGACGTAGTATTGTAGCGGAAGATTAACTATCACAGAAACCTTAATTTCAAGCCCCATAAATAATCTACATATCTCTGCCGCATAAAATCCTACCCATCAAGGATTTATTGCCATTATATGTATACCCTAAGATAGGGAACAACAAAAGGAGATGTGGCTTATCAAACTTATACCTGACGTAGCCCGCTCCGTGGCTTCATCCACACATGGGTGTTTTCACTCATCCGCACCTGTCACCTGTGCTAAAGACAAGTTATTAGAACCACAGATAGAATCCAACCCCTACTAACACACAAACATAATATAATAGTTATAAGGGAGGGGATATCTGGACTCTTATTGGGCCGAGGCAGTCTTCCCACGACCACCGCCTACGTACTCCGTATCATCCTGCATAAAGTCTCAGACCCACGTAGTTCTATTAGTTTCGCACGGGTTGCCCTCCCAGACCATCCGTCGTGCGGGTTGCCTTAGAGTAAAAACTCATCGGCCATCCTATATTCTCCAAAGGCACATTTTCCGAAGGGACATTTCATTCCCGTAGAAATTATTTCTCGAAGGCAACATTTCATTCCCGCAGAAATTATTTCTCGAAGGCAACATTTCATTCCTGTAGGAATTATTTCTCGAAGGCAACGTTTCATTCCCGTAGGAATTATTTCTCGAAGGCAACGTTTCATTCCCGTAGAAATTATTTCTCGAAGGCAACATTTCATTCCCGTAGGAATTATTTCTTGAAGGCACAAGGTGTTCCCGTCAAATCTAAATTAATGTCAATACGGAATAAAACCCAAAAACATCAATTTGTCTGCACTGCTGCGAGAGCGGCAGCCAGTTCGGTACTATTTAGGATTGACGATGAAGGAATGACCCATCTTCACGTCAACTCTAAATTATAGGCAATAAAGAAGAACATGCCAAAATATCGATCTGTCCGCTCGGTTCTACAAGCGGTGGACAGTTCGGCACTATTTAGGGTTGACGCTGAAGGAATGCCCCATCTTCACGTCAACTCTAAATTAAATGCAATAAAGAAGAAAAACCAAAACATCGAACTGTCCGCTCTGCTCTACAAGCGGCGGCCAGTTCGGCACTATTTAGGGTTGACGCTGAAGGAATGTCCCATCTTCACGTCAACTCAAAATTATAGGCAATACAGAAGAAAAGGCCAAAACATCGATCTGTCCGCTCGGCTCTACAAGCGGCGGACAGTTCAGCACTATTTAGGGTTGACGCTGAAGGAATGCCCCATCTTCACGTCAACTCTAAATTAAATGCAATAAAGAAGAAAAACCAAAACATCGAACTGTCCGCTCTGCTCTACAAGCGGCGGTTAGTTCGACACTATTTAGGGTTGACGCTGAAGGAATGTCCCATCTTCACGTCAACTCTAAATTATAGGCAATAAAGAGGAAAAGGCCAAAACATCGATCTGTCCGCTCTGCTCTACAAGCGGCGGCCAGTTCGGCACTATTTAGGGTTGACCCTGAAGGAATGGCCCATCTTCAGGTCGACGCTAAATTAATAGGCAATAACGAAGGAAGAACCAAAACATCGATCTGTCCGCTCTGCTCTACAAACGGCGGACAGTTCGGCACTATTTAGGGTTGACGCTGAAGGAATGCCCCATCTTCACGTCAACTCTAAATTAAATGCAATAAAGAAGAAAAACCAAAACATCGAACTGTCCGCTCTGCTCTACAAGCGGCGGCCAGTTCGGCACTATTTAGGGTTGACGCTGAAAGAATGTCTCATCTTCACGTCAACTCTAAATTATAGGCAATAAAAAGGAAAAGGCCAAAACATCGATCTGTCCGCTCTGCTCTACAAAAGGCGGCCAGTTCGACACTATTTAGGGTTGACCCTGAAGGAATGGCCCATCTTCAGGTCGACGCTAAATTAATAGGCAATAACGAAGGAAGAACCAAAACATCGATCTGTCCGCTCTGCTCTACAAACGGCGGACAGTTCGGCACTATTTAGGGTTGACGATGAAGGAATGCCCCATCTTCACGTCAACTCTAAATTAAATGCAATAAAGAAGAAAAACCAAAACATCGAACTGTCCGCTCTGCTCTACAAGCGGCGACCAGTTCGGCACTATTTAAGGTTGACGCTGAAGGAATGTCCCATCTTCACGTCAACTCTAAATTATAGGCAATAAAGGGGAAAAGGCCAAAACATCAAGCAGTGAAATAGGCCGAAAGCAGAGACCATAATATCAAGCAGTAAAATAGGCCGAAAGCAGAGGCCATAATATCAAGCAGTAAAATAGGCCGAAAGCAGAGGCCATAATATCAAGCAGTAAAATAGGCCGAAAGCAGAGGCCATAATATCAAGCAGTAAAATAGGCCGAAAGCAGAGGCCATAATATCAAGCAGTAAAATAGCCGAAAGCAGAGGCCATAATATCAAGCAGTAAAATAGCCGAAAGCAGAGGCCATAATATCAAGCAGTAAAATAGGCCGAAAGCAGAGACCATAATATCAGGACCAGTGCGAGACTGGAGAATTGAAAGTACAGAAAGTAGATGCGGGGGACCAGTGCGAGACTGGATTTAAAGATACTGAAAGCAGTAAGTAAGGACCAGTACGAGACTGGAGGAAGTAAATAAATAAACAAGTTAGTAGTCCAATCACTCCATAACAGGGGCTTCAAAGATGACTCCGTTTTTAAGAGGAAAGTTCTGTTCCATCTCCGTTCATAGGAGGAAATTCTGTTTCATCTCCGTTCATAGGAGGAAATTCTGTTCTTTCTCCGTTCATAGGAGTTTACTTATATTTTATGAGATTCCTTATTTTTCGTGGAATTCCTTATTTCCGTATGCCTTGGGTTCATATTTTAAATATCCGGACGTTATCGAATTGGCGGCGTCGCCTCGCGATTGTGACCTTAACTGCGCGTCGCTATTTTTACTTTTAAAAGTACCCAAACTTTTTAGAGGGTGCGATCCAGCCGCCCGAGCTTCCTGTAATTTTTGGAGAAGTGCTGGAGGAGAGCGTAATTCATTATTAATTTATAACATAGATTTTTAGCATCTAAAAATAGTAAACCCATTTCAAAAATTCCAAAATAAATACAGTAGATGTAGGCCAGTATTAGGAAGCTTCCCAAATTTTCTCAGAATTTTCCGTCAGTGTTACGGCCCTCTGATAATTCAAAAACCGAAAATATTATAGTATTTTAATTATTAAAAATACTAAGCCTCCTCCAAAAATTATGAAATTTTTACGGGAACTAGCCCTTGCCAAGATGAAGATATTTTGTGTTCAAAACTTTTTCATTTGAGCTCTCATTCACCTTCCAGAAAATCAAATAACAAGATTTATATTATAAATCTTATATATAAAAAAATAAAATCTTTTTTTTTTGTTAAAAACAGTTCCTCCGCCGCCTGTACCGAGCAGCACCCTTACGGGCCTCCCCCGCCGCCGGCCGGCCGCCGGCCGGCCATGGCTCCGCCCCCTGCCAACTCCTAGGGGGCGGGCGCTCCCTCCAGCGGTGGTCCGGTGGCCTGCCGCCGCCGGCCACCGCCGGAGCTATTTTCCTAGAACTTTGAACGGAGGAGAGGGGGGGAACGGCGGCGGCGCTCCGGTCGCCGGAGTTCGCATGCGAGGCGTCTGAGAGTGAGGGTGGGAGGAGAGGAGAAGGTGCTATCATGTTTGAGGCCCTCCGAGAGTCCTCCGGCGAAGCCGCCATGAGAGGGTGGTGGAGGTGGCGGTGGAGCTTGGAGCTTCTTCTCCGGCGCCGGCGAGATCTTCAAACCAGCAGGGCTGGTTTCATTTATGAAGGGGGGAGCTCCTGGAGGTGGTGTCTCCTTGAAGCAAAGGTTGGGACTTGTTTTATAGCCCACCCGAGCCCCTCCCCTCCCTCCCTTCTCTCTCTCTCTCTCTCTCTCTCTCTCTCTCTCTCTCTCTCTCTCTCTCTCTCTCTCTCTCTCTCTCTCTCTCTTACCCGAGTAAACTCCAGGCTACCATGGTTGGGTGGAGGGGAGCTGATGGCAGCACCTGATTGGGTGCTTGACCCCTTGGGTTAGTGGCATGGGTTAAGCTCACAAAATATCCAAGTCCACTATCTTATTTTTAGGCTAAGTGGGGATTAGTGATTGTTTAGGCTAAGCCTGGGTTAGCCTTGGCATCAAACCTTAAGCCTAAGGATTTAGAGTCCTTGGAATTCAGATGGGGAGGATTGGGCATGGGGTGAGTGGGTTTTGAGGGGAGGTAGTGAAATTTTATAAAGGAATACCTTTTATAAGAAGGGTTTGACCCAAGTCAACCTTAAGTGGGTCCTCCGTGCATGTTAAAGTCAATGTAGGTCCGCGTCGTCGAGTGTCGGGTCAATGTTGATGTGACAGGGTCGAAATCAAGTGTTTACATATTTCGAGATTCTTATAATTTTACGAACGTTTATTTTTATTTACCTGATTAAACGACGTCGGAATCGAACGAAACGAATTTTGTTGCACTCGTATCGACTATACGAGTCTAATGCAACTGACAGAATTCAATTCGTAGTTCGTTTGTTCAATATTCTAAAATGGCGTTGTTATGACGCTCGACGTTACTAAAAAAAATGTCGTTTTTTTTTTTCGAAACGACCTCGGATTGGAACGAAACGAATTATGTTGCACTCGTATCGGTCATACGAGTCTAACGCAACTAACGGAATTCAATTCGGAGTTCGTTTGCCTAACATTTGAAAATGGCGTTGTAGCGACGCTCGATATTACTCAAAATAGTCGTTTTCTCCAAACGACCTCGGATTGGAATGAAACGAATTATGTTGCACCTGTATCGGCAATACGAGTCTAAGGCAACTGACGGAATTCAATTCGGAGTTCGTTTGCTTACCATTTGAAAATGGCGTTGTTGAGACGCTCGATTTTACTCAAAATAGTCATTTTCTCGAAACGACCTCAGATCGGAATGAAACGAATTCCGTTGCACTCGGCTTGACCATACGATTCTAACGCAACTGACGGAATTCACTTCAGAGCACGTATGCTCCATCTTCTAAAATCGCGTCGTCGTGGCGCGCTACGATACTCAAAATAGTCATATTCTACATATGACATCGGATCGAAACGAAACGAGTTCCGTTGCACTCGTATCAACTATACGAGTCTAACACAACTGACGGAAGTCGATTCGGAGCACGTATGCTTAATAAATAATTTTGACGTTGCGGCGAAGCACAATGTTACCCAAAACAGTTATTTCTCCAAATGACCACCATTAGGTGGTGAAGGTCGAGTCGTGGTTGTCCTATGACCCAGCCTAAGCTCTTCCAAGGGTTCAACCGGCCCGGCTAGACCCCTTTTTAAAATTGGGATGTTACAAACCAATAAAACAAAGAAAATTTTCGTCCCTGAAAATACGAGTGGGTCATGAGGATTCAAAACGGTACGTACTGTAGACCATTAGAAGTGTTGAACGATCCCAAATTTTAAGGGTCTATAAGTTTGGTTTTACCTAACGAGCTGTGTTGATGGCTCCTGTCATGCAATATACAAGTAGCTTAAGTAAACTACGGGGTAGCTTGAGCGTAGCCATGTCTGCTCCGCCGTAACTTTGATATATACTATTCGTGAGAATATTTTGGTGCGACAAGTTGTTCGCTAAAGGAATTACCAGCTTAGATAATTATATCGAGTAAGTAATTCTAGCAAGGTCGAATACCTCCAAGGTTTGCATATCTGAAACGCAAAATTTATGAGTTGTGTCCGAAAGACACATAGTAAAAATCCATCAACATATAGCTAACTCTCTTACGGGGTTACGTGTCAGTAGAACATATAAAAGTTATATCTTGCATAAGCTTTTGTAAAACCCATCAACATATAACCGACTCCCATACGAAGGTTATATGTTGGTGGAACAGATGAAAATTGTAAATAAGTAGAGTAAATCCATGAACATATAACCAACTCACATATGAAGGTTATATGTTAGTGGAACAGATAAAATTGCAATTAAGCAGTAAAAATCCATAAACATATAACCAACTCCCATACGAAGGTTATATGTTAGTGGTATATGCAGATATGTATGTTTTGATGCAAATGATGCATATGCAAGCCATGCAACAGTTTGACCGCTTTTCTTCCAGCAGGGTCGCGATCCCCGCGGGCCTCACCGATGTGGCCGTCGGTGACAGTGGCCGGTCCTGCCACTTCTGGGTGTGGACGTACCGCACTACCCAGGCCCTAATGTACAACCCAGTGTACTCCTGGATGTGAGCAACATCCGTCAATTACAAAATTCGGCTATCCCGCGGAGGGACCCTGCGGGGAAATAACCTCCCGGGGTTCACGCACTCCTTAGTGCCTCATGAGTCGTCAACCTTCCCATTCATGTATGAATGGTCCTTAGGCATGATTGTCCTGCCACGGTACTCACATATAATGTTTTACCAGTTTGCTCTTTATGTTGACATATTTTGACCGCTTCTTTTTGCAGGGTAGCGAACCCCGCGGGCCTCACCGATGTGGCCGTCGGTGACAGTGGCCGGTCCTGCCACTTCTGGGTGTGGATGTACCGCACTACCCAGGCCCCAACGTACAACCCCGTGTACCCTCGGACGTAGGAGACATCCGGCAACAACTGAATTTGGCCAACCAGCGGAGGGACCCAGCGGGGCATATAAGATACAACCGAGCTCCTGGGGTGCACACCTCCCTGTCGCCTAGAGTCGTCAACCTTCCCGCACCGGTACGTACGGTCTACGGGCATGACCGACCCGCCACTTTTCCCAATGCAAGCAATTTACAATAAAAGCAATAAAAATAGGTAACCATCACATTCGGGTCCTTGGTGGCTTACCCTTTTTAACGAGGCTTCCCGGCTGGCTGAGTATGCAACCATCGCAAGTCCTGCGAATGCTAACAATGTACTTTTGGGATGATTTGTATACAAGCTTTTATAAATTTGCCATAAATTTACTTCAATCCAGCACGTCGCCTCAGTAATCATTTCCTGAAATATTAACGTTATTGAAAAGACTAACATTTTATCATAGTTCTTTTATGACTGCACGACTTTAATTTCAACGGATCGTCAAATTGATCAAGTCAAGACATACTTCATATTTGCAATCGTTAGAGCAATTCTCCATATATACGCAAAATTTCATTTAATTAGCTTACCTTAAATGAAAATTTTGGAAACGAGAATTTTAATCCCAATAAAACAAAGAGGCTTAAACCTGGGATTAGAAATTAGCAATGAAATCCTTACATCGTACATAAAATTCCATTTGATTAGTTTACCTCGAATGGAATTTTGAAAACGAGTATTTAATCCCAATAAAACAAAGAGGCTTAAACCCAGAGTTCAAAATTTGCAATGATCATTTGTAGGATTTAAAGAGAGTGTTTTATGGGAATAAGATAGATGATCGTTCGAGATCAGATGTAGTAAAGGACATTTAAGTGTCGATCTGAGTCAAAAAAAAAAAATTTGTATGACTAAAACTGAATTTGATAAGTTCGAGTGAAAATCTTCATATATATGTCAAGTTTGTTGTCAACTTTTACCTTTTAGGTCCACCACCGCTTCCGCTGCAGTGGTTCGTCCCGAACCACGCAACAACGATTAGCGGAGCAAGAGGTGTTTCTGTGATCACGAATAGGTCGACAAGATCGATTGCGCTCTGATCCATTTGTAAGACCCCCCCTCCCAAATCGACAGTCCGACCGGGGGATCTTATCGCACACCACCCTTCTTGCACGACGCTGAAGCGATCACGAAGGGTGAAGGTACTAGCTTCTTCAACCCCCTTCCTTGAACGCTCCAAGGTCACGCATTGGGGTGGTGTTAAGCGAAAGTCACTACACCCCAACAGAGTAAGAAAGCGACATTCTAGCGGAAGACTTCATTCAAGAGGGCTCTTTATAGCACTTAGCGGAAGACGTAGTATTGTAGCGGAAGATTAACTATCACAGAAACCTTAATTTCAAGCCCCATAAATAATCTACATATCTCTGCCGCATAAAATCCTACCCATCAAGGATTTATTGCCATTATATGTATACCCTAAGATAGGGAACAACAAAAGGAGATGCGGCTTATCAAACTTATACCTGACGTAGCCCGCTCTGTGGCTTCATCCACACATGGGTGTTTTCACTCATCCGCACCTGTCACCTGTGCTAAAGACAAGTTATTAGAACCACAGATAGAATCCAACCCCTACTAACACACAAACATAATATAATAGTTATAAGGGAGAGGATATCTGGACTCTTATTGGGCCGAGGCAGTCTTCCCACGACCACCGCCTACGTACTCCGTATCATCCTGCATACGGTCTCAGACCCACGTAGTTCTAATAGTTTCGCACGGGTTGCCCTCCTAGACCATCCGTCGTGCGGGTTGCCTTAGAGTAAAAACTCATCGGCCATCCTATATTCTCCAAAGGCACATTTTCCGAAGGGACATTTCATTCCCGTAGAAATTATTTCTCGGAGGCAACATTTCATTCCCGCAGAAATTATTTCTCGAAGGCAACATTTCATTCCTGTAGGAATTATTTCTCGAAGGCAACGTTTCATTCCCGTATGAATTATTTCTCGAAGGCAACGTTTCATTCCCGTAGAAATTATTTCTCGAAGGCAACATTTCATTCCCGTAGGAATTATTTCTTGAAGGCACAAGGTGTTCCCGTCAAATCTAAATTAATGTCAATACGGAATAAAACCCAAAAACATCAATTTGTCTGCACTGCTGCGAGAGCGGCAGCCAGTTCGGTACTATTTAGGATTGACGCTAAAGGAATGACCCATCTTCACGTCAACTCTAAATTATAGGCAATAAAGAAGAACATGCCAAAATATCGATCTGTCCGCTCGGTTCTACAAGCGGTGGACAGTTCGGCACTATTTAGGGTTGACGCTGAAGGAATGCCCCATCTTCACGTCAACTCTAAATTAAATGCAATAAAGAAGAAAAACCAAAACATCGAACTGTCCGCTCTGCTCTACAAGCGGCGGCCAGTTCGGCACTATTTAGGGTTGACGCTGAAGGAATGCCCCATCTTCACGTCAACTCTAAATTATAGGCAATACAGAAGAAAAGGCCAAAACATCGATCTGTCCGCTCGGCTCTACAAGCGGCGGACAGTTCAGCACTATTTATGGTTGACGCTGAAGGAATGCCCCATCTTCACGTCAACTCTAAATTAAATGCAATAAAGAAGAAAAACCAAAACATCGAACTGTCCGCTCTGCTCTACAAGCGGCGGCCAGTTCGGCACTATTTAGGGTTGACGCTGAAGGAATGTCCCATCTTCACGTCAACTCTAAATTATAGGCAATAAAGAGGAAAATGCCAAAACATCGATCTGTCCGCTTTGCTCTACAAGCGGCGGCCAGTTCGGCACTATTTAGGGTTGACCCTGAAGGAATGGCCCATCTTCAGGTCGACGCTAAATTAATAGGCAATAACGAAGGAAGAACTAAAACATCGATCTGTCCGCTCTGCTCTACAAACGGCGGACAGTTCGGCACTATTTGGGGTTGACGCTGAAGGAATGCCCCATCTTCACGTCAACTCTAAATTAAATGCAATAAAGAAGAAAAACCAAAACATCGAACTGTCCGCTCTGCTCTACAAGCGGCGGCCAGTTCGACACTATTTAGGGTTGACGCTGAAGGAATGTCTCATCTTCACGTCAACTCTAAATTATAGGCAATAAAGAGGAAAAGGCCAAAACATCGATCTGTCCGCTCTGCTCTACAAGCGGCGGCCAGTTCGGCACTATTTAGGGTTGACCCTGTTGACCCTCTAAAATGAGTATGTTTTGATGATAACAAACAAGGGATTATTTGTTCTAATATTTTGTTTAATTGTTTGTGATATGCAGGCACAATTTTGTGAAGATCTTTCGCCGCAAGATTTGGATTTGGGTTCTTTTAGTTGTGTGACCCATAGATTTGAATTATAAAATTTTCAAGTTCAATTAGTTTAATTAAAATTATTTGCCATCTGCTCTTAGGTTCATGCAATTGCATTTATCTAAAAATAAATCATTTTATTTAAAATAAAATAATATTTTTAGCTAGGTTCAGATTACTTCCTTATAATTTTATCTAATTTTGTTTTATTATTCTCGTGGCTTGCCTAATCCTTCTTATCCCTCTTCTCCTAAACCATTTGTATAATCCCTTTCCTCCCTATAAATACAGCGGTAGGGGTTGTTGTTTGGGGCGTTGATTATTCTAGCCAAATAATTTAGGTTTATGTTTGTTTGGAGTCTCCTGTAGCCAGACTTCTCTTCTCGTCCCTTTCTTGTTTCTTCACCGCACAGTACAATCTCTCCATCTCGCCATCAACAACCGATTGGATCGCCTCTTTCGTGCGTCTTCACCGCACAGAAAGATCTCGCCATCAGCAACCGTCCGGTGTTATCTCGCCGCCGGCCTCCAATCCACATCCGATCAGAGTTATTTCTCCGCCAGCCTCCGATCAACATCCGATCAAGGTTATCTCGCCGGATCGTCATCATCTTGTCGGCGTTCTGCAGATTTCCATCGCTGATCTGTTCTTCACCTCATGGTTTTATTTCTATCTAAGTCTTGATTCATCTCTATTCTAGATCTGTGATTATTTTCATTTATATTAGTTCATCATCGTTCTTGTTCGGCTGCTTTATTTCATTATCTAGGATCTGCTCGTCTTCTTCTCTTATCCGCAGAAAGGTTCTTCGTCGACGCTGTTTTTGTTCTTCGTTTGTTCTTTATAATCAAATACCCGATCCGTTCATCATTGCATACAGATCTGTTCATGATAGGGTAGCGCTGTTTTCGACTATCAGATTCTTGCAGAAATTCTGCCACAAATATGATCTTCATCGGTTTTTTTTTTTGTTCTTCTTTAGTTTTTTTTGGGGTTTCATTATTAGTCTTTATTTCTCTGTTCAACTTCAATACAGCAGATCAGATAATTGCTTCAGAACATATAAATCTTGCTTCAATTCAGCACTGTTTTGTTGCTAGATTCACGCCATCGTTTCGATTGCTAGATTCACGCTATTGTTTACTGTTTTTTTTAATCGCATTCTTACTGTTATTCTTCGATCGCAATTTCTTTACCGATCGTTATTTCACTGATTGACATCGATCGATGTTTTCTTTATTGATCGCCATTAACAGTTCTTCCCATTCTGTTTTTTTTTAATCTGTTCAGATTGGTTCTAAATCTGTTCAGTGATATAGTTCTAGGCTTTTATTGTTGATTACCTGATCTGTTCATCAGGGCTCAAGATCATCACCTCTTGTTTTTAGACCTTCCCTGATTTGATTATTATTATTACAGCATTATATACATCTCATACATACCTTCATTCTAATTTTGTTAAATTAGTCATATCTCATTTCTTTTATTACATCATTATAGCAAGAGCAGAAATACTTTTAAATTTTGGCAAATTCTTTTGATTAAGTATTTGAATATTGAAGATTATAGGGTAATTGATGTAATTTCTTTTATTGTACTTTTTATTTCCAGAACCTATTTCAGCTACTTGTGCGGGTCTCGAATGTCCCACTGGCCTTTGGGAAAAGGGCTGGTAAAAATTCTATTCTAGTGAGAATTTTCATTTGGGGGTGCTAAGGTGAGCGGGAGGCCTCTTAGCAAGTGAGTAGGATCCTGGGGGATCCGAACACTTTATATCCTGGTGTCCCTTAATTCTTTAGCATTTCTTTTCTGTTGATATCATAATCTTGGTATACCTATTATACTTATCAATATTTTTATTATAATAAAAAATTGGTACTCTCTCACCAAAGTTTTTCTTTAAAGGAATCAATAAAATTTAAAGTAATCAAATAAAGATTAAACTCTATTTAATCCCAATTCACCCCCTCCCCCTCTTGGGATTGTTGTGTCATTTCAACCAACAATTGGTATCAGAGGGAGAGGTTATTATTTCTTTATTACTATTGGACTAACCTCCTTAGAAAAGATCCTATAAATGGCACAGAATTTTGTGAATACTTTACCTGAGGGTCAATCTACTTCTAGGCCGCCTTTATTTGATAATGTTCCTTTTGATTATTGGAAAAATAGAATGCGAATTTATTTACAATCTATAAATTTTACTATGTGGAATTTAATTCAAAAAGGTTATAAGTCGCCTACTACCGTAGTAGAAGGAGTTACATTAGAAACTTCATTTGAGAAATGGTCAACTACTCAAAAAGAATTAGCGGAATTAAATGCTAAAGGGATGAACATACTTTTTTGTGCTTTAAAACCGGATGATTATATGCGTGTTTGCAACCTGTCGACTGGAAAAGAAATTTGGGATAAATTAATACTCACATATGAAGGTACTAATGAAGTAAGAGAATGTAGAATTAACAATCTTGTTCATCAATATGAATTATTTAGTATGTTACCTTCTAAATCTATTTCTGAGATGTTTACTAGATTTACTAAAATTGTAAATGGGTTATACTCACTAGGAAAAGATTATACTAATCAAGAAAAGGTAAATAAAATACTTAGGAGTCTACCTAGATTATATGATGGTAAAGTCACAGCAATTCAAGAATCTAAAGATTTATCTACTTATTCACTTGATCATTTACTTGGTTCTTTACTTGCATATGAGCTAACATTGTCTGATAGAAAAGAAGAAGTGAATGCATCTCGAAAGACAAAAGATATAGCCTTGAAAGTACAGGATTCGGGATCTTCATCATCCGAGTCTATAAATGAAGAAGATCTTGCATATTTCATCAAAAGGCATCTTAGATTCAAGGGTCAAGGGAAAGGTAAAAAATTCAATAAGTTTAATAACTCTAAGTACAAGAAAGCTATTTCAGGTGATAAGCCACAAGCAGTATGTTTTGGATGCGGAAAGCCCGGTCACATGATAGCAGATTGCTATTCAAGAAAGGACACAAATGAAAAGAAAGCAAATGTTGAAAGGAAAAAGGATGGAACACAATTCGAGAAGAAAAGGAAGAAAAAGGTTTACATCGCAAATTGGGAGGATTCAGAGGAAGCAACATCAGGTGCGGAATCCAGTTCTGAAGAAGAAGCTAAATGCTTGATGGCTCACACTGATAGCGAGCAATCGTCTGATTCTGATAAAGAGGTACAACCTTCTTATGAAGAGTTATATTCAAATTTTCAAAAATTATTGCATATATTCAATAAAGTAAAAAGAAAGCATAAAGAATTAAAAATAGAACATGATAATAATATTTCTTTACTAACAAATGCTAAAACTGATATTCTTTCTATTTCTGAACGGCTTAATAATGTCTTGCCAACTGTAGAGAAATATAAGATATTATCAAATGATTTTGAAATTTTAAAAGAAGAAAAATTAACTTTAGAAAAATAACTAAATGAACAAAAAAATAGTTTATCATGTGTACCTTCTATTTCACAAGAATATGATCAAGATTTTGAAAAGGATTTTTATGTAATAAAAGAGCAAAATGAGTCTTTACTTCAAGAAAATAAAATTTTACTTGATAGATTATCTTCTCTTTCATGTGATGAATTAATTAAAGTTAAAAATGAATGTAAGATGCTTAGATCTCAAAATATTAAGTTAAATGAAAGATCAATTTTGTGTGTCTCTTGAAAGAGAGATTATCATTTTAAAAGCTAAACTTAAATTACTTAAAAAATCACATATCTCAAATTCACATTATTCATCAAATCTTGATAAATCTTATATACGAAATTCTAGTGCTCAAAATTATCGTCGCTTTCATTCATTTCATGATAGTTCGTTAAATATATTTTGCAATTATTGTAAGCAAAAAGGGCATGTCTCCTTTGATTGTTATGCAAAGAATGATACATCACGTAGTTTACAATTAGCACACACGGTTCCCTCTCATACACATTTTTTACCTTTTCAAACTAACATGTATGGATCCAACTTTGTTTGGGTACCAAAAGTTCAAAAATGATTCTCTACATATAGGTTTGTCTTCATAATGGTGGGAGTGAAGGCAAATGGTATCTAGACAGTGGGTGCTCAAAACATATGACAGGTGATAAATCTATATTTATGTCTTTTAAAGAAAAAGCTAAAGGTGTTGTTTCTTTTGGAGACAATACAAAAAGAAAAGTTCTTGGCAAAGGTAAAATTCAAATTCCAAATTCTAATCTTATTATTAAAAATGTGTTATATGTAGATGGCTTGAAATATAGTTTACTCTCCATTAGTCAATTATGTGATGTTGGCTTTAGTGTAGAATTTGTTTCTTCGAAATGTTATATTAAAAAAGAAAATGTTAATGTACTTATGGGCTATAGGTTTGAAAATATCTATATTTTAGATTTATTTACTAATAAAAATGCATCAATCATTTGTCTAAAATCTTGCTTAGATGATCCATGGTTATGGCATAGGAGACTTTGTCATGCTAGTATGGATACCTTAGAAAGATTAAAATCAAAAGATTTAGTTTCTGGTTTACCAAAATTAGTATATGAAAAAGATCATGTTTGTTCTTCTTGTCAAAAAGGTAAGCAAGTTAAAACTTCTTTTTCTAGCAAGAAAGAAATTTCAACATCTAGGCCTTTAGAAATGTTGCATATGGATCTTTTTGGGCCAATTAATTTTGCTAGTCTAGGTGGTAAAAATTATTGTTTTGTTATAGTGGATGACTTTTCAAGATATACTTGGACTTTATTTTTATCCAACAAAAATGAGGCTTTTGAAAATTTTAAGATTCTTATTTCACGTATTCAAAATGAAAAATCACTTTCTGTTATTTTTATTCGTAGTGATAATGGTGGAGAATTTAAGAATGAATTATTTGAATCTTTTTGTAATTTAAATGGTATAATTCATACTTTTTCTGCTCCTCGCACTCCCCAACAAAATGGAGTTGTTGAGCGTAAAAATAGAAGTTTAGTAGAGATGGGTAGAACTATGTTAAATGAATATAAATTGCCAAAATATTTTTGGGCGGAAGCCATAAGCACTGCTTGTTTTGTTCTTAATAGAATTTCCATTAGACCTATTTTAAAGAAAACCCCATATGAATTATATAAAGGAAGAAAACCTTCTATAAAAATTTTCCATGTTTTTGGTTGTAGGTGTTTTATTTTAAATAATGGTAAGGAAAATTTGGGTAAATTTGATGCTAAAGCTGATGTTGGTATTTTTCTTGGATATAGTTTAAATAAAAAGGCTTATCGTGTTTTTAATAAAAGAACATCGTCCGTTGAGGAATCTATTCATGTTACTTTTGATGAAGTTTATAACGATTTTGAAAAACCTTTGGATGATGATTTAGAAAAATTAGATGATTTAGAAAAATTAGATGATTTAAATATTAATGTTGTTCCTTCAGAAAATCATGATTTGCCAAAAGAATTGAAATTTAGTGATTCCCATCCAAAAGAATTAATTATTGGTGATCCTTCTATAGGTATTAGAACTAGAAGACAAGTTATGGATGAAATTAATCATAGTGTGTTTATTTCTCTAATTGAACCTAACAATCTTAAAGAAGCTCTTCTTGATCCTGGTTGGGTAATTGCTATGCATGATGAATTGAATGAATTTAAAAGAAATAATGTTTGGGAATTAGTTCCTAAACCTGAAGATAAATCTATTATTGGAACAAAATGGATTTTCAAAAATAAATCGGATGATCAAGGTAACATAATTAGAAATAAAGCTAGATTGGTTGCTCAAGGTTTCAAACAAATTGAAGGTATTGATTTTGAAGAATCATTTGCTCCAGTAGCTAGATTAGAAGCTATTCGTTTGTTTCTAGCGTTTGCATGTCATATGGATTTTATTGTATATCAAATGGATGTTAAGTTAGCATTTTTAAATGGTTATATTCATGAAGATGTTTATGTTTGTCAACCCCCCGGTTTTGAAGATCATTTGCATTCTGAGTTTGTATATAAACTTAATAAAGCATTATATGGTCTCCGACAGGCTCCAAGAGCCTGGTATGATCGTTTAAGTTCTTTTTTGTTATCAAAAGGTTTTACAAAAGATAATGTTGATTGTACACTTTTTATTTTGCATAAAGATAAAGATATTCTTTTAGTTCAAGTGTATGTAGATGATATTTTATTCAGCTCTACTAATAGTTCTTTATGTAAAGAATTTGCATCATATATGAGTAGTGAATTTAAAATGAGTATGATGGGTGAACTTTCATTTTTTCTTGGTCTTCAAGTTAAACAAAGTAAAGATGGTATTTTTATTTCTCAATCTAAATATATAAAAGACCTGTTAAAGAAATATGATTTATCTAAACTTAAAAGTGTTAAAACACCTTCTAGTTTATCAGAAAAAATTGAAGTAGATGAAAGTGGAAAACCTATTGATAATACATTATATAGAGGTATGATTGGTTCTTTGTTATATTTAACTGCAAGTAGGCCAGATATCATGTTTAGTGTTTGTTTATGTGCTCGATTTCAAGCAAATCCTAAAGAATCACATCTTATAGCAGTTAAACGTATTTTTCGATATTTTTCTGGCTCTATTAACTTGGGATTATGGTATCCAAAGAATTATGGTTTATGTTCATTAATTGGTTATACTGATGTTGACTATGCTGGTAGTACTATTGATCACAAAAGTACGTCTGGGACTTGTCAATTTTTTGGACAATCTTTAATTTCTTGGTCTAGTCGTAAACAACATTCAGTTGCTCTTTCTACAACCGAGGCTGAGTACATAGCGGCAGGTAGTTGTGTTGCTCAAATTCTTTGGTTAAAACAACAACTTCTTGATTATGGTTTATCTTGTGATAAAATTCCAATTTATTGTGATAATAATTCTGCTATTTGCATATCTAAAAATCATTCTAATCATTCACGCACAAAACATATTGATATTCGCCATCACTTTATTAGGGATCATATTACTCGTGGTGATGTTGTTATTTCTCATATTGCAATCGAAAATCAATTAGCAGATATTTTTACAAAACCTCTCAGTAGTGATCATTTTTTTATCTTCGAATGAATATAGGAATGCTAGATCCATCTTTATAATTGATACACCTTTTGATTATCGATTTGTGTATGATTGCTGAAGTTGGTATGATTGCTGTATCATTCAAATTAAATTTAAGATAATTTTGGTATGATTATACTCCTTGTATACGTTTCATGTATGAATGTTGTATGAGTTTGCTAAATTTAGATCCATTTTTATATGTTTACTGTATACACCTTTTATGCTGAATACACATTTTATAGGTTTGCTGTATCGATTTGTGAATGCTGTCTAAGTTTGATATTAAATATAAGTTTGATTATACACCTTTTCTGAATACAACTTTTATAAGTTGGCCGTATGCTGTATAATCTTAGATTCAACCGTTGAATTGCTTGTACACCTTTTTGATTATGTCAAAATAGGGGGAGAAATTTCTAGAGATTATGGTGCTCTTATACATATGTCATCCTTCATACACTCCTTTATACATCTTTTATATGTTCACATATTTAGGGGGAGTTTATGGTTTGCGTATGATATTCATGCTATTCATGCTATTTTTTTTCTCTCTCCCTCCATAATCAATAGTTTGTCATCATCAAAAAGGGGGAGATTGTTGACCCTCTAAAATGAGTATGTTTTGATAATAATAAACTAGGGATTATTTGTTCTAATATTTTGTTTAATTGTTTGTGATATGCAGGCACAATTTTGTGAAGATCTTTCGCCGCAAGATTTGGATTTGGGTTCTTTTAGTTGTGTGACCCATAGATTTGAATTATAAAAGTTTCAAGTTCAATTAGTTTAACTAAAATTATTTGCCATCTGCTCTTAGGTTCATGCAATTGCATTTATCTAAAAATAAATCATTTTATTTAAAATAAAATAATATTTTTAGCTAGGTTCAGATTACTTCCTTATAATTTTATCTAATTTTGTTTTATTATTCTCGTGGCTTGCCTAATCCTTCTTATCCCTCTTCTCCTAAACCATTTGTATAATCCCTTTCCTCCCTATAAATACAGCGGTAGGGGTTGTTGTTTGGAGCGTTGATTATTCTAGCCAAATAATTTAGGTTTATGTTTGTTTGGAGTCTCCTGTAGCCAGACTTCTCTTCTCGCCCCTTTCTTGTTTCTTCACCGCACAGTACAATCTCTCCATCTCGCCATCAACAACCGATTGGATCACCTCTTTCGTGCGTCTTCACCGCACAGAAAGATCTCGCCATCAGCAACCGTCCGGTGTTATCTCGCCGCCGGCCTCCAATCCACATCCGATCAGAGTTATTTCTCCGCCAGCCTCCGATCAACATCCGATCAAGGTTATCTCGCCGGATCGTCATCATCTTGTCGGCGTTCTGCAGATTTCCATCGCTGATCTGTTCTTCACCTCATGGTTTTATTTCTATCTAAGTCTTGATTCATCTCTATTCTAGATCTGTGATTATTTTCATTTATATTAGTTCATCATCGTTCTTGTTCGGCTGCTTTATTTCATTATCTAGGATCTGCTCGTCTTCTTCTCTTGTCCGCAGAAAGGTTCTTCGTCGACGCTGTTTTTGTTCTTCGTTTGTTCTTTATAATCAAATACCCGATCCGTTCATCATTGCATACAGATCTGTTCATGATAGGGTAGCGCTGTTTTCGACTATCAGATTCTTGCAGAAATTCTGCCACAAATCTGATCTTCATCGGGTTTTTTTTTTGTTTTTCTTTAGATTTTTTTTGGGTTTCATTATTAGTCTTTATTTCTCTGTTCAACTTCAATACAGCAGATCAGATAATTGCTTCAGAACATATAAATCTTGCTTCAATTCAGCACTGTTTTGTTGCTAGATTCACGCCATCGTTTCGATTGCTAGATTCACGCTATTGTTTACTGTTTTTTTTTAATCGCATTCTTACTGTTATTCTTCGATCGCAATTTCTTTACCGATCGTTATTTCACTGATTGACATCGATCGATGTTTTCTTTATTGATCGCCATTAACAGTTCTTCCCATTCTGTTTTTTTTAATCTGTTCAGATTGGTTCTAAATCTGTTCAGTGATATAGTTCTAGGCTTTTATTGTTGATTACCTGATCTGTTCATCAGGGCTCAAGATCATCACCACTTGTTTTTAGACCTTCCCTGATTTGATTATTATTATTACAGCATTATATACATCTCATACATACCTTCATTCTAATTTTGTTAAATTAGTCATATCTCATTTCTTTTATTACATCATTATAGCAAGAGCAGAAATACTTTTAAATTTTGGCAAATTCTTTTGATTAAGTATTTGAATATTGAAGATTATAGGGTAATTGATGTAATTTCTTTTATTGTACTTTTTATTTCCAGAACCTATTTCAGCTACTTGTGCGGGTCTCGAATGTCCCACTGGCCTTTGGGAAAAGGGCTGGTAAAAATTCTATTCTAGTGAGAATTTTCATTTGGGGGTGCTAAGGCGAGCGGGAGGCCTCTTAGCAAGTGAGTAGGATCCTGGGGGATCCGAACACTTTATATCCTGGTGTCCCTTAATTCTTTAGCATTTCTTTTCTGTTGATATCATAATCTTGGTATACCTATTATACTTATCAATATTTTTATTATAATAAAAAATTGGTACTCTCTCACCAAAGTTTTTCTTTAAAGGAATCAATAAAATTTAAAGTAATCAAATAAAGATTAAACTCTATTTAATCCCAATTCACCCCCTCCCCCTTTTGGGATTGTTGTGTCATTTCAACCAACAGACCCTGAAGGAATGACCCATCTTCAGGTCGACGCTAAATTAATAGGCAATAACGAAGGAAGAACCAAAACATCGATCTGTCCGCTCTGCTCTACAAACGGCGGACAGTTCGGCACTATTTAGGGTTGACGCTGAAGGAATGCCCCATCTTCACGTCAACTCTAAATTAAATGCAATAAAGAAGAAAAACCAAAACATCGAACTGTCCGCTCTGCTCTACAAGCGGCGGCCAGTTCGGCACTATTTAGGGTTGACGCTGAAGGAATGTCCCATCTTCACGTCAACTCTAAATTATAGGCAATAAAGAGGAAAAGGCCAAAACATCAAGCAGTGAAATAGGCCGAAAGCAGAGGCCATAATATCAAACAGTAAAATAGGCCGAAAGCAGAGGCCATAATATCAAGCAGTAAAATAGGCCGAAAGTAGAGGTCATAATATCAAGCAGTAAAATAGGCCGAAAGCAGAGGCCATAATATCAAGCAGTAAAATAGCCGAAAGCAGAGGCCATAATATCAAACAGTAAAATAGCCGAAAGCAGAGGCCATAATATCAAGCAGTAAAATAGGCCGAAAGCAGAGACCATAATATCAGGACCAGTGCGAGACTGGAGAATTGAAAGTACAGAAAGTAGATGCGGGGGACCAGTGCGAGACTGGATTTAAAGATACTGAAAGCAGTAAGTAAGGACCAGTACGAGACCGGAGGAAGTAAATAAATAAACAAGTTAGTAGTCCAATCACTCCATAACAGGAGGCTTCAAAGTCGACTCCGTTTTTAGGAGGAAAGTTCTGTTCCATCTCCGTTCATAGGAGGAAATTCTGTTCCATATCCGTTCATAGGAGGAAATTCTGTTCTTTCTCCGTTCATAGGAGTTTACTTATATTTTATGAGGTTCCTTATTTTTCGTGGAATTCCTTATTTCCGTATGTCTTGGGTTCATATTTTAAATATCCGGACGTTATCGAATTGCGGCGTCGCCTCGCGATTGTGACCTTAACTGCGCGTCGATATTTTTACTTTTAAAAGTACCCAAACTTTTTAGAGGGTGCGATCCAGCCGCCCGAGCTTCCTGTAATTTTTGGAGAAGTGCTGGAGGAGAGCGTAATTCATTATTAATTTATAACATAGATTTTTAGCATCTAAAAATAGTAAACCCATTTCAAAAATTCCAAAATAAATACAGTAGATGTAGGCCAGTATTAGGAAGCTTCCCAAATTTTCTCAGAATTTTCCGTCAGTGTTACGGCTCTCTGATAATTCAAAAACCCAAAATATTATAGTATTTTAATTATTAAAAATACTAAGCCTCCTCCAAAAATTATGAAATTTTTACGGGAACTAGCCCTTGCCAAGATGAAGATATTTTGTGTTCAAAACTTTTTCATTTGAGCTCTCATTCACCTTCCAGAAAATCAAATACCAAGATTTATATTATAAATCTTATATATAAATAAATAAATTTTTTTTTTTGTTAAAAACAGTTCCTCCGCCGCCTGTACCGAGCAGCACCCTTACGGGCCTCCCCCGCCGCCGGCGGGCCATGGCTCCGCCCCCTGCCAACTCCTAGGGGGCGGGCGCTCCCTCCGGCGGTGGTCCGGTGGCCTGCCGCCGCCGGCCACCGCCGGAGCTATTTTCCTAGAACTTTGAACGGAGGAGAGGGAGGGAACGGCGGCGGCGCTCCGGTCGCCGGAGTTCGCATGCGAGGCGTCTGAGAGTGAGGGTGGGAGGAGAGGAGAAGGTGCCATCATGTTTGAGGCCCTCCGGGAGTCCTCCGGCGAAGCCGCCATGAGAGGGTGGTGGAGGTGGCGGTGGAGCTTGGAGCTTCTTCTCCGGCGCCGGCGAGATCTTCAAACCAGCAGGGCTGGTTTCATTTATGAAGGGGGGAGCTCCTGGAGGTGGTGTCTCCTTGAAGCAAAGGTTGGGACTTGTTTTATAGCCCACCCGAGCCCCTCCCCTCCCTCCCTTCTCTCTCTCTCTCTCTCTCTTACCCGAGTAAACTCCAGGCTACCATGGTTGGGTGGAGGGGAGCTGATGGCAGCACCTGATTGGGTGCTTGACCCCTTGGGTTAGTGGCATGGGTTAAGCTCACAAAATATCCAAGTCCACTATCTTGTTTTTAGGCTAAGTCGGGATTAGTGATTGTTTAGGCTAAGCCTGGGTTAGCCTTGGCATCAAACCTTAAGCCTAAGGATTTAGAGTCCTTGGAATTCAGATGGGGAGGATTGGGCATGGGGTGAGTGGGTTTTGAGGGGAGGTAGTGAAATTTTATAAAGGAATACCTTTTATAAGAAGGGTTTGACCCAAGTCAACCTTAAGTGGGTCCTCCGTGCATGTTAAAGTCAATGTAGGTCCGTGTCGTCGAGTGTCGGGTCAATGTTGATGTGACAGGGTCGAAATCAAGTGTTTACATATTTCGAGATTCTTATAATTTTACGAACGTTTATTTTTATTTACCTGATTAAACGACGTCGGAATCGAACGAAACGAATTTTGTTGCACTCGTATCGACTATACGAGTCTAATGCAACTGACAGAATTCAATTCGTAGTTCGTTTGTTCAATATTCTAAAATGGCGTTGTTGTGACGCTCGACGTTACTAAAAAAATGTCGTTTTTTTTAAACGAGCTCGGATTGGAACGAAACGAATTCTGTTGCACTCGTATCGGCCATACGAGTCTAACGCAACTGACGGAATTCAATTCGGAGTTCGTTTGCCTAACATTTGAAAATGGCGTTGTAGCGACGCTCGATATTACTCAAAATAGTCGTTTTCTCCAAACGACCTCGGATTGGAATGAAACGAATTATGTTGCACCTGTATCGGCAATACGAGTCTAATGCAACTGACGGAATTCAATTCGGAGTTCGTTTGCTTATCATTTGAAAATGGCGTTGTTGAGACGCTCGATTTTACTCAAAATAGTCATTTTCTCGAAACGACCTCAGATCGGAATGAAACGAATTCCGTTGCACTCGGCTTGACCATACGATTTTAACGCAACTGACGGAATTCACTTCAGAGCACGTATGCTCCCTCTTCTAAAATCGCGTCGTCGTGGCGCGCTACGATACTCAAAATAGTCATATTCTACATATGACATCGGATCGAAACGAAACGAGTTCCGTTGCACTCGTATCAACTATACGAGTCTAACACAACTAACGGAAGTCGATTCGGAGCACGTATGCTCAATAAATAATTTTGACGTTGCGGCGAAGCACAATGCTACCCAAAACAGTTATTTCTCCAAATGACCACCATTAGGTGGTGAAGGTCGAGTCGTGGTTGTCCTATGACCCAGCCTAAGCTCTTCCAAGGGTTCAACCGGCCCGGCTAGACCCCTTTTTAAAATTGGGATGTTACAAACCAATAAAACAAAGAAAATTTTCGTCCCTGAAAATACGAGTGGGTCATGAGGATTCAAAACGGTACGTACTGTAGACCATTAGAAGTGTTGAACGATCCCAAATTTTAAGGGTCTATAGGTTTGGTTTTACCTAACGAGCTGTGTTGATGGCTCCTGCCATGCAATATACAAGTAGCTTAAGTAAACTACGGGGTAGCTTGAGCGTAGCCATGTCTGCTCCGTCGTAACTCTGATATATACTATTCGTGAGAATATTTTGGTGCGACAAGTTGTTCGCTAAAGGAATTACCAGCTTAGATAATTATATCGAGTAAGTAATTCTAGCAAGGTCGAATACCTCCAAGGTTTGCATATCTGAAACGCAAAATTTATGAGTTGTGTCCGAAAGACACATAGTAAAAATCCATCAACATATAGCTAACTCTCTTACGGGGTTACGTGTCAGTGGAACATATAAAAGTTATAACTTGCATAAGCTTTTGTAAAACCCATCAACATATAACCGACTCCCATACGAAAGTTATATATTGGTGGAACAGATGAAAATTGTAAATAAGTAGAGTAAATCCATGAACATATAACCAACTCACATATGAAGGTTATATGTTAGTGGAACAGATAAAATTGCAATTAAGCAGTAAAAATCCATAAACATATAACCAACTCCCATACGAAGGTTATATGTTAGTGGTATATGCAGATATGTATGTTTTGATGCAAATGATGCATATGCAAGCCATGCAACAGTTTGACCGCTTTTCTTCCAGCAGGGTCGCGACCCCTGCGGGCCTCACCGATGTGGCCGTCGGTGACAGTGGCCGGTCCTGCCACTTCTGGGTGTGGACGTACCGCACTACCCAGGCCCTAATGTACAACCCAGTGTACTCCTGGATGTGAGCAACATCCGTCAATTACAAAATTCGGCTATCCCGCGGAGGGACCCTGCGGGGAAATAACCTCGCGGGGTTCACACACTCCTTAGTGCCTCATGAGTCGTCAACCTTCCCATTCATGTATGAATGGTCCTTAGGCATGATTGTCCTGCCACGGTACTCACATATAATGTTTTACCAGTTTGCTCTTTATGTTGACATATTTTGACCGCTTCTTTTTGCAGGGTAGCGAACCTCGCGGGCCTCACCGATGTGGCCGTCGGTGACAATGGCCGGTCCTGCCACTTCTGGGTGTGGATGTACCGCACTACCCAGGCCCCAACGTACAACCCCGTGTACCCTCGGACGTAGGAGACATCCGGCAACAACTGAATTTGGCCAACCAGCGGAGGGACCCAGCGGGGCATATAAGATACAACCGAGCTCCCGGGGTGCACACCTCCCTGTCGCCTAGAGTTGTCAACCTTCCCGCACCGGTACGTACGGTCTACGGGCATGACCGACCCGCCACTTTTCCCAATGCAAGCAATTTACAATAAAAGCAATAAAAATAGGTAACCATCACATTCGGGTCCTTGGTGGCTTACCCTTTTTTACGAGGCTTCCCGGCTGGCTGAGTATGCAACCATCGCAAGTCCTGCGAATGCTAACAATGTACTTTTGGGATGGTTTGTATACAAGCTTTTATAAATTTGCCACAAATTTACTTCAATCCAGCACGTCGCCTCAGTAATCATTTCCTGAAATATTAACGTTATTGAAAAGACTAACATTTTATCATAGTTCTTTTACGACTGCACGACTTTAATTTCAACAGATCGTCAAATTGATCAAGTCAACGCATACTTCATATTTGCAATCGTTAGAGCAATTCTCCATATACACGCAAAATTTCATTTAATTAGCTTACCTTAAATGAAAATTTTGGAAAGGAGAATTTTAATCCCAATAAAACAAAGAGGCTTAAACCTGGGATTAGAAATTAGCAATGAAATCCTTACATCGTACATAAAATTCCATTTGATTAGTTTACCTCGAATGAAGTTTTGAAAACGAGTATTTAATCCCAATAAAACAAAGAGGCTTAAACCCAGAGTTCAAAATTTGCAATGATCATTTGTAGGATTTAAAGAGAGTGTTTTATGGGAATAAGATAGATGATCGTTCGAGATCAGATGTAGTAAAGGACATTTAAGTGTCGATCTGAGTAAAAAAAAAAAATTTGTATGACTAAAACTGAATTTGATAAGTTCGAGTGAAAATCTTCATATATATGTCAAGTTTGTTGTCAACTTTTACCTTTTAGGTCCACCACCGCTTCCGCTGCAGTGGTTCGTCCCGAACCACGCAACAACGATTAGCGGAGCAAGAGGTGTTTCTGTGATCACGAATAGGTCGACAAGATCGGTTGCGCTCTGATCCATTTGTAAGACCCCCCCCCCTCCCAAATCGACAGTCCGACCGGGGGATCTTATCGCACACCACCCTTCTTGCACGACGCCGAAGCGATCACGAAGGGTGAAGGTACTAGCTTCTTCAACCCCCTTCCTTGAACGCTCCAAGGTCACGCATTGGGGTGGTGTTAAGCGAAAGTCACTACACCCCAACAGAGTAAGAAAGCGACATTCTAGCGGAAAACTTCATTCAAGAGGGCTCTTTATAGCACTTAGCGGAAGACGTAGTATTGTAGCGGAAGATTAACTATCACAGAAACCTTAATTTCAAGCCCCATAAATAATCTACATATCTCTGCCGCATAAAATCCTACCCATCAAGGATTTATTGCCATTATATGTATACCCTAAGATAGGGAACAACAAAAGGAGATGCGGCTTATCAAACTTATACCTGACGTAGCCCGCTCTGTGGCTTCATCCACACATGGGTGTTTTCACTCATCCGCACCTGTCACCTGTGCTAAAGACAAGTTATTATAACCACAGATAGAATCCAACCCTTACTAACACACAAACATAATATAATAGTTATAAGGGAGGGGATATCTGGACTCTTATTGGGCCGAGACAGTCTTCCCACGACCACCGCCTACGTACTCCGTATCATCCTGCATACGGTCTCAGACCCACGTAGTTCTAATAGTTTCGCACGGGTTGCCCTCCCAGACCATCCGTCGTGCGGGTTGCCTTAGAGTAAAAACTCATCGGCCATCCTATATTCTCCAAAGGCACATTTTCCGAAGGGACATTTCATTCCCGTAGAAATTATTTCTCGAAGGCAACATTTCATTCCCGCAGAAATTATTTCTCGAAGGCAACATTTCATTCCTGTAGGAATTATTTCTCGAAGGCAACGTTTCATTCCCGTAGGAATTATTTCTCGAAGGCAACGTTTCATTCCCGTAGAAATTATTTCTCGAAGGCAACATTTCATTCCCGTAGGAATTATTTCTTGAAGGCACAAGGTGTTCCCGTCAAATCTAAATTAATGTCAATACGGAATAAAACCCAAAAACATCAATTTGTCTGCACTGCTGCGAGAGCGGCAGCCAGTTCGGTACTATTTAGGATTGACGCTGAAGGAATGACCCATCTTCACGTCAACTCTAAATTATAGGCAATAAAGAAGAACATGCCAAAATATCGATCTGTCCGCTCGGTTCTACAAGTGGTGGACAGTTCGGCACTATTTAGGGTTGACGCTGAAGGAATGCCCCATCTTCACGTCAACTCTAAATTAAATGCAATAAAGAAGAAAAACCAAAACATCGAACTGTCCGCTCTGCTCTACAAGCGGCGGCCAGTTCGGCACTATTTAGGGTTGACGCTGAAGGAATGTCCCATCTTCACGTCAACTCTAAATTATAGGCAATACAGAAGAAAAGGCCAAAACATCGATCTGTCCGCTCGGCTCTACAAGCGGCAGACAGTTCAACACTATTTAGGGTTGACGCTGAAAGAATGCCCCATCTTCACGTCAACTCTAAATTAAATGCAATAAAGAAGAAAAACCAAAACATCGAACTGTCCGCTCTGCTCTACAAGCGGCGGCCAGTTCGGCACTATTTAGGGTTGACGCTGAAGGAATGTCTCATCTTCACGTCAACTCTAAATTATAGGCAATAAAGAGGAAAAGGCCAAAACATCGATATGTCCGCTCTGCTCTACAAGCGGCGACCAGTTCGGCACAATTTAGGGTTGACCCTGAAGGAATGGCCCATCTTTCGGTCGACGCTAAATTAATAGGCAATAACGAAGGAAGAACCAAAACATCGATCTGTCCGCTCTGCTCTACAAACGGCGGACAGTTCGGCACTATTTAGGGTTGACGCTGAAGGAATGCCCCATCTTCACGTCAACTCTAAATTAAATGTAATAAAGAAGAAAAACCAAAACATCGAACTGTCTGCTCTGCTCTATAAGCGGCGGCCAGTTCGGCACTATTTAGGGTTGACACTGAAGGAATGTCTCATCTTCACGTCAACTCTAAATTATAGGCAATAAAGAGGAAAAGGCCAAAACATCGATCTGTCCGCTCTGCTCTACAAGCCGCGGCCAGTTCGGCACTATTTAAGGTTGACCCTGAAGGAATGGCCCATCTTCAGGTCGACGCTAAATTAATAGGCAATAACGAAGGAAGAACCAAAACATCGATCTGTCCGCTCTGCTCTACAAACGGCGGACAGTTCGGCACTATTTAGGGTTGACGCTGAAGGAATGCCCCATCTTCACGTCAACTCTAAATTAAATGCAATAAAGAAGAAAAACCAAAACATCGAACTGTCCGCTCTGCTCTACAAGCGGCGGCCAGTTCGACACTATTTAGGGTTGACGCTGAAGGAATGTCTCATCTTCACGTCAACTCTAAATTATAGGCAATAAAGGGGAAAATGCCAAAACATCAAGCAGTGAAATAGGCCGAAAGCAGAGGCCATAATATCAAGCAGTAAAATAGGCCGAAAGCAGAGGCCATAATATCAAGCAGTAAAATAGGCCGAAAGTAGAGGCCATAATATCAAGCAGTAAAATAGACCGAAAGCAGAGGCCATAATATCAAGCAGTAAAATAGCCGAAAGCAGAGGCCATAATATCAAGCAGTAAAATAGCCGAAAGCAGAGGCCATAATATCAAGCAGTAAAATAGGCCGAAAGCAGAGACCATAATATCAGGACTAGTGCGAGACTGGAGAATTGAAAGTACAGAAAGTAGATGCGGGGGACCAGTACGAGACTGAATTTAAAGATACTGAAAGCAGTAAGTAAGGACCAGTACGAGACTGGAGGAAGTAAATAAATAAACAAGTTAGTAGTCCAATCACTCCATAACAGGAGGCTTCAAAGTCGACTCCGTTTTTAGGAGGAAAGTTCTGTTCCATCTCCGTTCATAGGAGGAAATTCTGTTTCATCTCCGTTCATAGGAGGAAATTCTGTTCTTTCTCCGTTCATAGGAGTTTACTTATATTTTATGAGGTTCCTTATTTTTCGTGGAATTCCTTATTTCCGTATGCCTTGGGTTCATATTTTAAATATCCGGACGTTATCGAATTGATGGCGTCGTCTCGCGATTGTTACCTTAACTGCGCGTCGATATTTTTACTTTTAAAAGTACCCAAACTTTTTAGAGGGTGCGATCCAGCCGCCCGAGCTTCCTGTAATTTTTGGAGAAGTGCTGGAGGAGAGCGTAATTCATTATTAATTTATAACATAGATTTTTAACATCTAAAAATAGTAAACCCATTTCAAAAATTCCAAAATAAATACAGTAGATGTAGGCCAGTATTAGGAAGCTTCCCAAATTTTCTCAGAATTTTCCGTCAGTGTTACGGCCCTCTGATAATTCAAAAACCCAAAATATTATAGTATTTTAATTATTAAAAATACTAAGCCTCCTCCAAAAATTATGAAATTTTTACGGGAACTAGCCCTTGCCAAGATGAAGATATTTTGTGTTCAAAACTTTTTCATTTGAGCTCTCATTCACCTTCCAGAAAATCAAATACCAAGATTTATATTATAAATCTTATATATAAAAAAATGAAATCTTTTTTTTTTGTTAAAAGCAGTTCCTCCGCCGCCTGTACCGAGCAGCACCCTTACGGGCCTCCCCCGCCGCCGGCCGGCCGCCGGCCGGCCGCCGGCCGGCCATGGCTCCGCCCCCTGCCAACTCATAGGGGGCGGGCGCTCCCTCCGGCGGTGGTCCGGTGGCCTGCCGCCGCCGGCCACCGCCGGAGCTATTTTCCTAGAACTTTGAACGGAGGGGAGGGGAGGAACGGCGGCGGCGCTCCGGTCGCCGGAGTTCGCATGCGAGGCTTCTGAGAGTGAGGGTGGGAGGAGAGGAGAAGGTGCCATCATGTTTGAGGCCCTCCGGGAGTCCTCCGGCGAAGCCGCCATGAGAGGGTGGTGGAGGTGGCGGTGGAGCTTGGAGCTTCTTCTCCGGCGCCGGCGAGATCTTCAAACCAGCAGGGCTGGTTTCATTTATGAAGGGGGGAGCTCCTGGAGGTGGTGTCTCCTTGAAGCAAAGGTTGGGACTTGTTTTATAGCCCACCCGAGCCCCTCCCCTCCCTCCCTTCTCTCTCTCTCTCTCTCTCTCTCTCTCTCTTACCTGAGTAAACTCCAGGCTACCATGGTTGGGTGGAGGGGAGCTGATGGCAGCACCTGATTGGGTGCTTGACCCCTTGGGTTAGTGGCATGGGTTAAGCTCACAAAATATCCAAGTCCACTATCTTGTTTTTAGGCTAAGTGGGGATTAATGATTGTTTAGGCTAAGCCTGGGTTAGCCTTGGCATCAAACCTTAAGCCTAAGGATTTAGAGTCCTTGGAATTCAGATGGGGAGGATTGGGCATGGGGTGAGTGGGTTTTGAGGGGAGGTAGTGAAATTTTATAAAGGAATACCTTTTATAAGAAGGGTTTGACCCGAGTCAACCTTAAGTGGGTCCTCCGTGCATGTTAAAGTCAATGTAGGTCCGCGTCGTCGAGTGTCGGGTCAATGTTGATGTGACAGGGTCGAAATCAAGTGTTTACATATTTCGAGATTCTTATAATTTTACGAACGTTTATTTTTATTTACCTGATTAAACGACGTCGGAATCGAACGAAACGAATTTTGTTGCACTCGTATCGACTATACGAGTCTAATACAACTGACAGAATTCAATTCGTAGTTCGTTTGGTCAATATTCTAAAATTGCGTTGTTGTGACGCTCGACGTTACTAAAAAAATGTCGTTTTTTTTCGAAACGACCTCGGATTGGAACGAAACGAATTCTGTTGCACTCGTATCGGCCATACGAGTCTAACGCAACTGACGGAATTCAATTCAGAGTTCGTTTGCCTAACATTTGGAAATGGCGTTGTAGCGACGCTCGATATTACTCAAAATAGTCGTTTTCTCCAAACGACCTCGGATTGGAATGAAACGAATTATGTTGCACCTGTATCGGCAATACGAGTCTAAGGCAACTGACGGAATTCAATTCGGAGTTCGTTTGCTTATCATTTGAAAATGGCGTTGTTGAGACGCTCGATTTTACTCAAAATAGTCATTTTCTCGAAACGACCTCAGATCGGAATGAAACGAATTCCGTTGCACTCGGCTTGACCATACGATTCTAACGCAACTGACGGAATTCACTTCAGAGCACGTATGCTCCATATTCTAAAATCGCGTCGTCGTGGCGCGCTACGATACTCAAAATAGTCATATTCTACATATGACATCGGATCGAAACGAAACGAGTTCCGTTGCACTCGTATCAACTATACGAGTCTAACACAACTGACGGAAGTCGATTCGGAGCACGTATGCTCAATAAATAATTTTGACGTTGCGGCGAAGCACAATGTTACCCAAAACAGTTATTTCTCCAAATGACCACCATTAGGTGGTGAAGGTCGAGTCGTGGTTGTCCTATGAACCAGCCTAAGCTCTTCCAAGGGTTCAACCGGCCCGGCTAGACCCCTTTTTAAAATTGGGATGTTACAGTATACATGCGATCTTATGCATCTCATACTACATATTATCACATGTAATGAAAAAGAAAATCTAATTGACACGCATGTGACCGACGTTATGCATCACATACTACATAACAATCGCATGTTGTCACCTATGAGGATCCATATACAGACACATATTATGCATCACATACTACATAATATGCCCCGTATACTTCTTTCATGCTTATGAGTGTAGTGTCCATGCTTCAGTCGAGATCTACCGATGGCCCATCGGTGGGTGCATGCAATGAATAACGTTCCCACCAAGAGGTTAACCGGGCCAACCAGACTATCTCAGCCACCCGGCCAACCTCCCTCTGATACCAACTGTCATAACCCGCATTTTCTCGAAATATTTTAAGTATTATCAGAGTAAGGGGAAAATACATGTCATGATGCCACATCATGCAGAGAACAACTGCAGATGCACAGGTAAGCACTCCTTACGAACATTTATACAAAATATAGATATCAAAGATAACTTTGACTTCTTTTAAGTTGGGACCGTGTCCTTCGGTCCTGTGGAATACTTGGTCCACAAATAGGAAAGATATGTACGCGCCGGAAAATATAGATTCATTTATCCTACACAAGCATGAAGACCAAACAGGTCTTCAAGGCTAGCACATGTTTAGATTTACTATATATATATGAAAATACCTAGTACGATTTCAAAATAGGTGGTACATAATAAGAAAAATTATGTCATGCAATGCTTTACACAGAATAGCTCACATAATGCATTAAAGCACACAATTTCCCAGAGAGCAACATCTATCTACCTCAAAAATAGAACAAGTAGTAGCAACCTGCAAGTACACTGAAAATAACAACCTTACGGGCTCCTATAACTGACAAAAGCCCACAAGGCGACGACAGGGCGACAACAATCAAGACTGCTCCTCGCCAAGAAGGAAAGGAAGATCCTCTACCGGGGACCAGACAACACAACTCTACCACTTGCTGCAGCTACTGACCTGAACCTGGGGCACTCAAAAGAAAAGAATGTATCAGCACAAAAGGGAGCAAGTAACAGTATTAATAAGAACAATATTAAATAACAGAAACAATGTGCAATCAGGAGTAAGACACAGAAGTAAAAAAAAGTCAGCGAACAAAGTTCAGACGTGATTAAAAAGTAACCCGAGAAACAAGGGTATCTAAGAAGAGGCTAAAACCATACCAAGTTGCTTATATGATAAGTTAACAGAAAGAACTGTGGTGGAGGTCTATTATACTCATCAACTCTCAAGTATAAAAGCCATTATGGTGGAGGCCTATCATATCCACCCACTCTCCAGTATATAAAACTACTGTGGTGGGGGCCTACCATATCCACCCACTCTCCAGTCTACAAAACACTGTGGCGGGGGCCTACCACATCCACCCACTCTCCAGTCTACAAAACACTGTGGTGGGGGCTACCATATCCACCCACTCTCCAGTCTACAAATTATAACATTTTATAACTTTACTTGGTTTAACATTCTTTTAAAGGTGGCAAACCAGGTCAAGACAAAAGAATCATAAGATCATTCTTTCTTTAGAATAACCAAAGAAGTACTTCCAAACAGCTGGAAAAGTCAATACAATAACTGAAAGAATTCACAATATTACAAGAAGAGTCAAGTGGAAATCAAGGGAATCTTTTCCACTATACGACCAGAAAGACTCAAAAATGAGTAAATACCTCATCACTAGGCTTAGTAAACCAATCAAAAGGTCTCAAGATAAAATAGTCAGGTTACAAAAAAAAGGCAGTGGGGAAGAAGCAATACTCCTCACATAGAAGAAAAAGAAACCACCTGAGCAAAGAACCCAATCCAGGGGACCATGAGGGAGACAACTAGATGCACATGAAAGCTGTTTTCCCTGCTGTTGCCGTCGATCGACGGGCGGTCCCGCCGATTGACGGGATCCTCCATCGATTTTGACTTAGACAGAATCCGGACAACAAATTCTTCCTGTAAGAGCAGAATCAGCCACACCCTTCTTCCTATAACTTACTTACAGAAAGATTAAACAATAAAAAGAAAATCAGAACAAAAGGGAATTTAAATCAGACTATAGAGTTTACTTGAAGCAAAACTCAGAATAATATGCAGATTTTCTAGAAATGTGAAATTTCTCAAAAAAAGTTTAGAAACTTTTGACAACAAGACTCAGCAAACCCTTACCTGAGAAGGAAAAAGGGTAAGATCAAGATCATAAAAAAAACTGCACTTGTCTCGATTTCAAACGGCGATTCGTCGGATTATGACGATCTTGACGACGACCTTCTGATCCCTCGCTCCGGCGACAAGATCGACCTCCTGAAACTTCCTCTCCGACCGAACCCTAGCTTTCTCCCTATTTCTCTCTTTCCTCTCGCAAAAAAAAATGTAGGTGCTTTCCTCGGGAAGAAGAACTATTCTGTAGCTTTTATTTTCTACTTAAGCCAGACATCATGACATACAACTGGCTGCCAAGAAGATTTTATATTGAAGTTAGTGGATTATATATATATAGACTATTTATAAAATTATTATATATATTAAAAATCTCTCTCTCTCTCTGTATATATACATATCTTTAACCTATAAAACTCGCGGATCTAAAATAATATACTCGAAATTTTCGGGGCATTACAGCGAGCCCTCGCTCGCTTCGCCTATGCCCGGTTCTCAATTTTACCCCTCTGCGAACACGGGGTTATACACGTGGCGGACGTAGAATTTTTTTTCTGTGTGAGCGGAGTACAGAATTATTCGAAATAAATAATTGATAAATATAAGAGTAAATCGTTGATAACCCCCTTATCTTTTACACTATAGTCAATAACCCTCTAATCTTTCTTAACAAAGTCAATAACCCCATGATATTTAGAAATTAGTGTATAACCTCCCTTATCTTTTTATCATAGTCAACAACCTTCCAATTTTTACAAATAATTATTTGTTTTTTAATAATTTGAAGAAATTTTAACATTAAAATTATTTTTCACTTAATAATTTTGTTAGATTGCTACAATAAAAATGAATTGAACTTTTATAACAATAAAAAATAATTGAACTTTAAAATAAAATTTAATTATGAAAATGGATGACGAGAACAAGTATTGGCGTGTGTGAATGTGAAGGGGCGCGAGAACAGGTCGGGTTGGAATGCGCTTAAAGGAGAGAATCATTTAGAATGGTTATGTTTTCAGAGTTTTTTTTATTGGTATGTGAATAACAAATATTGGTGTGTGTGTGTGTATGTGTGAGTAACGAACAATAGTGTGCTTTTAATACCATGTACTTTGGATTTTAATTTGATGTTTATTGGTGTGCGAATAAAAAATATTGATATTGATTGAAAACTGTAATTCATTGTCATTTAGGAATTATTTGAATAACAATATCTCATTTAATATTAAAAAATATTTTTACACAATAATAATGCAAAGAAAAAATATATTTATAGTTTTTTTTTCTTAAAATGTAGTTGTACAACCCTCATTCTCCTAGGGTGGACCCCCCCCCCCCCCCCCGAGGCCATGTAGACAGAAGTCAAAGGTCAAAGGGTCAACACAGAGACCAGCAGTCCAAGACACAAGACAACTCAGCCAGCAGGAGCAAGACACGAGCTGGGAGAGCAGGTGGCGACTATGGAGAGCAGGTGGCGACTATGGAGAGCAGGTGGCGACTATGGAGAGCAGGTGGCGACTATGGAGAGCAGGTGGCGACTATGGAGAGCAGGTGGCGACTATGGAGAGCACGTGGCGACTATGGAGAGCAGAGGCGAGTATGGGCGACTATGGCATGGTACTCGTCGAGTATCCTATAGTCGCCGGGTTGGGGGCTGGGCTATAAAAAGCCCCCCTACCCATTGGTTTTCCTATAAATAGGACCCCAGGGGTACTTGGATTGGCACCTGGACTTGAGCTTTTGGACCCCGATTCCCGAACTCTCGAGCCCGTCACCCTTGCTTTCAGCCAAGTCGGTGCCTTCCCTGTACCAAGCTCGGCCACTTTGGTTTCGGAGGGGAAGACTCTCTCGAGCTTCTGGGTACGTGGTGGGACCTCCCTGCCGCAGCACCTGGGGTCCGGTTCGTTGCTCTTCTAGCTTCGTCGTAGTCGCCAGCCAAGTCATCTTGTTGGACTGCTAAGCGAGTAGCCTCCGGCTGCATCGGTCCGAATCTTGAGGTTAGGATTTTCCCGGCGTCAACACTTTGGTGCGGTGAGCGTGGACCGCAGTCAGAGAAGGAAAGTTCAGTAAGAATGCGAGATGGTGATAGTTGGCGACCATGAGGAAGTTGTTGGCAACTCGCGAGTATGGCGAATTCTCGCAAGTAAGGCGAGCTCCTTCCTTACTCGCCCATAGGCGAGTTCTAGTCGCAGAGAGAGGAGACCATGGTAGGCGAATCCATGCTGGCGAGTTCTATACTCGCCCATAGACGAGTTTCATACTCTCCCCTAGGCGAGTTTCTGCAGGCGAGCTCCAGAGGCAAGTTCAGATCAGCGACTTCAATACTCGCCCATAGGCGAGCTTCCTCGCTAGCGGCGACTATCACTCCTTACTCGCCCATAGGCGAGCTTCCTTGTTACTCGGGGTAGGCATCAGAAAGCAGGCGACGAGGATCAAATTCGCCGAGTTCATGGTGGCGAGTATCGTAGTTACTCGCCAATAGAAACAAAGCATTTTCAAAAGAAAGAAACAAAGCAGGTGAAGTCGATCTCCACGGCAGGTTGGGAAACAGGTCTCCGACTTGATTCTCGTAAGATCCAGAACGGATGATGGGACGGTGCCTCGGTAGTGCGTTCCCCTAAGACCAAGCCTCTGCATTGACGGTCGAGATCAGCTCCCCCCTGCATGTTGGCCGCGGTTCCCTCTGACTGCACCTCTCATCCGACTGGAGAGATTATCAGGAAGAAGTCGTGACGCAGACCTCCTAGCTCGACGATAGGATGATCGACTTAACCTCTCAGGGGACCCTTGAATAAAGGTGTCGTGCACCCTCGAGGGCTAAAAGCTCATAACAAAGCGATGCGTTTCCAATTATTTCCTCCAATTGTGTGAGTTAATGTGCTTCAGTGTGCTTAACTCTCCGTTTAATTGTTGAGCAACAGGAAAAAGGTTAGGTCGGCATTCAGCATCCAAGTAGGATGGAGGCCTCGGGATGGTGTGTTCCTTTGGAACCTCCCCGACTGTCAGTCCCTACTTGACGTCATCCTTCAGCGACATCCAAGTAGGATGGAGACCTCGGGATGGTGTGTTCCTTTGGAACCTCCCCGACTGTCAGTCCCTACTTGACGTCATCCATCGCAGACGTTCAGCATCCGAGTAAGATGGAGGCCTCGGGATGCAGGCAGAGTGGAGACCTCGAGTGTGTGTGTCCAGAAGGACCCCCCCCCCCCCCCCCCCCGAGTCATGCCCTATCCAGGCAATGCGACGAAATTCAGCCGAAGCGGTCATCGATTCGCGTCATGAGTGGGTTAGAGGGTGAGTATCCTGCTTAGCTCTCATAACACCCAGAGCGGGTGATGGGACAGTATAATGGGTTTTTTAATGCGTCCTCCTAAGACCAAGCCTCTGCACTGACGGTCGAAATCAGCTCCCCCCTTGCACGCTGGCCGAGCTACCCCCCGATTGTACTTCTCATCCGTCTGGAGAGATTATCAAAGTAGAGTTGGAAACCACCCTCCTAGCCCGAAGTTGCTCACCCCCTCGAGTGAAAAGAAGTCATCGAGTTGTGGAGTTGTCGTAGTCCAGGCCTCTGCCCGACCCCTTCTCCAGCAAGCCGGCTACTTGCCTCCTCGGATGACTCTTTCTCTCCACCTCTAGTTGAGCTCGGCTCCTAGAAGGTGTCGACCTTCTCTCCGCCTCTAGTTGAGCTCGGCTCCTAGAAGGTGTCAAACTTCTATCCACCTCTAGTTGAGCTCGGCTCCTAGAAGGTGTTGATCTTTTCTCCACCTCTAGTTGAGCTCGGCTCCTAGAGGGTGTCGACCATCTCTCCACCTCTAGTTGAGCTCGGCTCCTAGAGGGTGTCGACCTTCTCTCCACCTCTAGTTGAGCTCGGCTCCTAGAGGGTGTCGACCTTCTCTCCGCCTCTAGTTGAGCTCGGCTCCTAGAGGGTGTCGACCTTCTCTCCGCCTCTAGTTGAGCTCGGCTCCTATCGGCTCCTAGAGGGTGTCGACCTTCTCTTCGCCTCTAGTTGAGCTCGGCTCCTAGAAGGTGTCGAACTTGTCTCCACTTCCAGTTGAGCTCAGCTCCTGTGAAGTGTCGACCATCTCTTCACCTCTAGTTGAGCTCGGCTCCTAGAGGGTGTCGAGCTTCTCTCCGCCTCTAGTTGAGCTCGGCTCCTATCAGCTCCTAGAGGGTGTCGACCTTCTCTCCGCCTCTAGTTGAGCTCGGCTCCTAGAAGGTGTCGGACTTGTCTCCACCTCTAGTTGAGCTCGGCTCCTAGAAGGTGTCGACCTTCTCTCCGCCTCTAGTTGAGCTCGGCTCCTAAAAGGTGTCGAACTTGTATCCACCTTTAGTTAAGCTCGGCTCATAGAAGGTGTCGACCTTCTCTCCGCCTCTAGTTGAGCTCGGCTCCTAGAAGGTGTCGGACTTGTCTCCACCTCTAGTTGAGCTCGGCTCCTAGAAGGTGTCGACCTTCTCTCCGCCTCTAGGTGAGCTCGGCTCCTAGAAGGTGTCGAACTTGTCTCCACTTCCAGTTGAGCTCGGCTCCTGAGAAGTGTCGACCATCTCTCCACCTCTAGTTGAGCTCGGCTCCTAGAAGGTGTCGACCTTCTCTCCGCCTCTAGTTGAGCTCGGCTCCTAGAAGGTGTCGAACTTGTCTCCACTTTCAGTTGAGCTCGGCTCCTGTGAAGTGTCGACCATCTCTTCACCTCTAGTTGAGCTTG
Organism: Dactylorhiza incarnata; assembly: GCA_033032865.1. Lineage (NCBI taxonomy): Eukaryota > Viridiplantae > Streptophyta > Magnoliopsida > Asparagales > Orchidaceae > Dactylorhiza > Dactylorhiza incarnata. The sequence goes on along the minus strand of JAWHQI010000192.1, from coordinate 1,463,079 downwards.
TCTCCTGCGAGGTGTCAACCTTCTCTCCGCCTCTAGTTGAGCTCGGCTCCTAGAAGGTGTCGACCTCGTATCTGCCTCCAGTTGAGCTCAGCTCCCATGAAGTGTCGGCGTTCTCTCCTCCTCCAGTTAAGCTCGGCGAGGTATCGACTCTCTTTTTCTCCTACAGATGAGATCCCCTCCTGGGAAGGACCTCGCGCCTTTACTCTCTAGTACCCATCTCTCCGAACCACGGGTCCTACATTGTTTTTCCGACCTCGCGAGCGAGCTCGAAAAAAACTTTGGATTGTGTACTACCCGTAATTCGTCGAGATCAGAAACGCCCAAGTGGACAATGTACAACTACGACAAATGGCGACTATGAAGAGCAAGTAGCGACTATGGAGAGCAAGTTGCGACTATGGAGAGCAAGTGGCGACTATGGAGAGCAAGTGGCGACATGGAGAGCAAGTGGCGACTATGGAGAGCAAGTGGCGACTATGGAGAGCAAGTGACGACTATGGACAACAGAAGCCCTGGGCGAGTATTGGCCCGACGTGTGCAAGCAGCACCCAATACTCGCCAGATGGGCGCCTATGGCATGGTACTCGCCGAGTAACCCATCGTCGTCGGGTTGGGGGCTGGGCTATAAAAAGCCCCCTACCCTTTGGTTTTCCTATAAATAGGACCCCAGGGGTACTTGGATTGGCACCTGGACTTGAGCTTTTGGACCCCGATTCTCGAACTCTCGAGCCCGTCACCCTTGCTTTCAGCCAAGTCGGTGCCTTCCCTGTACCAAGCTCGGCCACTTTGGTTTCGGAGGGGAAGACTCTCTCGAGCTTCTGGGTACGTGGTGGGACCTCCCTGCCGCAGCACCTGGGGTCCGGTTCGATGCTCTTCTAGCTTCGTCGTAGTCGCCAGCCAGGTCATCTCGTTGGACTGCTGGGCGAGTAGCCTCCGGCTGCATCGATCCGAATCTTGAGGTTAGGATTTCCCTGGCGTCAACAGTAGTCTTTAGTGGGAATTAAACCCATGACCAAGAGACCAAAATGCATGTGATTAGCAACAAGTTCACCATGACAAAAAAAATTATTTTTATTTACCAAAATAAATTGTTTTTAAAATTGAGTGGGCGGTCGCCGACACTCGCCCCTATCTGAATCCGCCCCCACATCCCTCAACATGCCAGATGCATGCCACAATTCTTACGCGGGGATAATATGAAAAGAAAGCAACTTCTTAAACACAAGGGCAGTTGAAACAATCCCTTAAAATCTTCTTCTTCTTCATCAAGGGAAAGATTCAATTTGCATAATGATTTATTTTTTATGTTCCCACAAAATATGCACATTAAAGCGCCATATTGATCTTGGAGAGCGTTCAGGTACGGGCGTGCATATAGATGCAGGTGCGAGTTCACTCTTGATTGGACGGCGGGCAGGCTGTATCAAACGGCGAGCAGGCAACCCGCGCACCTTCCTCCTGTGGGTCGGGTGTACGAATTTTTTTTCTTGATCTTGACCACATCTCGAGGGTCGCGCATGATGATCTAAGGTGGTTACACATCTTTTTCCATTGATATTCGCAATCCAATAAATTTAAGTATTTTTAGAATTGTGAATAGCAGTTTTTAAGTATTTTTATGACTGCGAATAGCCGTCTTAGGACTGCTAATAGCCGTCTTAGGACTGCTAATAGGATGACCCATTAAAAAATTCAACCTAACCATTCGGTATTTAAGATCCATGAGTGAGGCGGGTTTTCATTTTCGTGTGCTGCCCTACCCGTGCCAGGTAGCGAAGAGAGCCGGCGACAAGAAGCGATAGGAGATCAAGAGGGCTGTGGTCGTCGACGGACTGTCCATCCGTAGAGCAAGGCTGCATTGAGCTGCAGCGGAGTGGTGGCGGAGTAGGCGCCGGCGTCCATTACTGCTGGCGGCGGCGGGCCGCTTTATTCTAGAAAGCGGCAGATCGCGGACCCTCAGGTAGGCGGTGAATCCAGGGGTAGGATATGTGCCTGCGGCAACGGAAGGCGCTGGTTTCGATATTTAAAATCAATTTACTTAATTAGACAGTTGGTGTATAGTTGTGTTGTATTGAGCATGCATCTCTAGTTGAAATGAGCAGTTTGATGTGAGTTTTGGTGGGTTTTTGCGTACCTCCCTCGAGGATTAGTGTCGTCTGCTGCCTTGAACCTTTCGTATTGTCATGTGATCTTGCCTCGGCGTGACACCCATAACTTGTTGTGTGCCATTACTGGGATTGATCCACAGAAGTACTTTGAGGTTGCCGTGTGAACCCTCATATCTTGGAGTAGTGCTGCGAGCATGCCTAAAGATCATGTATTGTTTGGTTTGGGTGTGATTATTGTATTTTGTTGTTTGTGCCATTATAAGCCAATAGAAGAAACTTGTTGGACATGCACAGATGTATTGATGCATGCCTACAATAGAAGAAAACTAAATGAACTTGAGTGCATTGAATTGCTAAATATCCAAGTTTCTTCTGCATGTCCTCTTCCTCATTTATAAATCACTGAAGATATTATTTTCTTCAACTTCCTAGTTAGAAAGATGGGTGCAAAGGCAAAGAAGTCACTAAGGAAGAAACTCACAAAAAAGTCTCAAGTTTCCGCTGCTCGCCGTGCCAATAAGCAATCTTCGAACTTTCTGGTATGCATCCATGTTATGATATTTGTTTGCTAGTCTTGCATTTAAATTCGCTTTGTAGAATGTGAATCTCATCTTACCTCGCTGGTTACTTGTCTTTCTAACAGCCCCTGGAAGTGGGGCAGGCTACCGAACTTCCTAAAGAAGAAATCGCGAGTAAGGCGACTGTTATTTATATTGGACATATACCTCATGGATTTTATGAAGAACAAATGGAAGGTGATGCAAAGGAATCATGCAATTTGATGACGTCTCTCTTTAGATTTGCATTATAGATTTACAGTACTATGTCTTCATCTGATTGATTCTGTGTAATTACAGGTTTTTTCAAGCAGTTTGGTAAGGTAAAGAGATTGAGGATTGCTAGGAGCAAAAAGGTAGTTTTTGCATACCATACTTTCAGTGTTTGTTCTTGTTTCGTTTTAGTTTTCTTGTGTTTAACAAATTTATCACTTATAAGAAAGGGATTTATGTTTCTATGCTTCTTTAGAATGCATTTATTATATTTTTGGCGTCTATTGTGATAGCGTTTTGATATGAAAGAATTACTTTTTATTGGATAAATAGTTTTTTTCTTCCGGATGAAGATATTATGAGTCTTCAAGACTTTTTTTAGTATTGAAAATTTCAGCATCTTTACTGGTAGTATTTCTAGGATTTCTGTTGATGGCATCACTTTTTTCTACTCATATTCTTTTAGTTTGTCAGTTGGATTATGATTAATCATGAGAGATATATACCTATGAAAATGATTACTTTTGACTTTATAAGAGAAGATGGCTATGAATAGCGCATATGATGCAATTCTAATTCCATTCAGATGCTTTGATATCAAGTTGACAATCCTTGCTGCAAAGAGATATTTTGATACTATTGTACATACTTCAATAGAACAAACACCAAAATTGTTCCTTTGGACATATGATTAATCAGAAAGCCTGACTAGAATTATTCAAATTTCAAAGACAGCAAATAGTTGAAAAATGATAACTGATAAGTCTCACTAAGCCCTAAATTCAGAAACAATAAGCCTAACTAAAGGCCAATAGATACTTGAAATATTCTAGTACCCCATGATAGTGATTTGATAGTCCAAAATGATCGCAAGAATCTTCACCAGCACCAACGTAAATTAACCTGATGGCCACCTGAGCAGTCCTTGTCAGGCAACAGAACAACTCATATTCTTAGTTTGTTAGTTGGATTATGATTACTCATGAAAGATGAATATCTATAAAAATGACTACTTTCACTTTATAAGAAAAGGTAGATACATGAAAGCTATGTGGCTATGAATAGTGTATATGATGCAATCCTAATTGCATTCAGATGCTTTGATATCAGGTTGATACAGTCCTTGTTGCAAAGAGATTTTTTATACTACTGTACAAACTTCAATAGAGTAAACACAAGAAATGTTCCATTGTATTTGTCATCTAAAGGCTGACTAAAATTATTCAAAGACAATAAATACTTGAGAGATGATAACTGGTAAGTCTCACCAACCACTGATTTCAGAGACAATAAGTGCACTTCAAAGGTCGATAGATAACTTGATCAAAATGTTTGCAAGAATCTGCACTAGCAGCAACATAAACAGCCCTTATGGCCATAAGAACAATTCCTCAGGCAACCGAGCAACAAGGTCATCGAGAAGAAGGATATACACAGCAAATGAAAATTGTTAAAGGAAGAATAAAAGAAGCCGAGAAGAAATAGCAAGGAGGGAAGATAGAAACCATGGATCCATTGGTCAAGGATAGCAGACTCAATCCTTGAATGTAATTCATGTTATTTTTTTGCTTCAGCACTGTAGCTTTCAATGGATATAAGGAGATGGGTGGTATCGCTTCACTCTCCAGCCACCCTAGCTTATAAGATTATATATGCCAGCCAGCCTTTGTAATTGGTTAAATATAGTATATCCAGTACATTGTACTACAAAATTCCTTTCTTTTATCTTTTTAGGAAATTCATCTTCTTTTAGTACATATACCAAGACTTTAGAGCCAATTAAACCAATATGTTTGAACTACTGGTTTAAACCAAACCATTGAAAAACTTGACCCAAGGAAAATAAAGTCTTAACCAACAAAAAATATCTCCCTTGATCCTATTAAACACTACTAAACAAGCTTTCACCTAATCTGAACATGGACTTGATTATAAATGGGTCACATAATTCGTACATGATCATAATTTGTCTACTTTGATAATTTGACAAAGCTAAATGTATTGAGACTTTATTTAGGACTATTTTCATTAGTACTAAATTGAGCCTTCTTGTGGTTTGTTGACGCTTATTATGCTTTCCTTAGGCCGTGTGAAGTGGTCATGGTCAGGTAGTGATTGAATTCCAGTGGAAAAATGTTATAGTTTGTGTTTCCACAAGGAAGAGATGTGCCGCATGAGGCTGATTGAATCATAGGCCTATTAGACTATGTTATTGAACTGCTTCAGTTACTCACAATTAATTGTTACTTTGGAGAGTTGTTCTTCAATACATGAAAGAGGTACGTTCTTGCATACCCCATGAGAAGGGTAAGATCACCAAGGCTCACTATGAGTAGAATCGGAAATGCACGCTTGATTTAATTATTAGGTAACACTACTCATGCAATGCAGTTACATGATAAGGTGGTGGAATAGAAAAATAATGGTTGCTAGAATCAAATTTGTTTTAGGGTAGGATATTGGAATGGAATTAATTTTTGTGCATAGTAGTTGATGAAGATGTATAAAGAACAAACAAAAGATATTTATACAGATTTTTCTTTCTAAAAAGATATATGATTGGGTAACTATGGGAATTGATTTGGCATTCATTATAAGAAAAATATGAAAAGGGTAGGTTAAAAATAAGAGCGCACGTCCTTAAATTCTTATTTATGCACGCATACATATTAGTTGTAATTTGTTTGTTGTGCATACCATAACCATTATATTGGTTGGTCTTGACGTGTCTATTTTAATTTGATTTTCTTCCTATTCATAAGTATAGCTTGGATATGAAGTTAACGGTTTGTAACGTTTGTTAGACAATTTTTTATTACATCAAATTCATTTTCGGAGCTCTATTCACTCTCTCGTGTTCTCATTGTTGGAACCAAGAAAATCCCGGTTCGCAAATGTTCGGACCAAGAGGTGGGCTGAGGTTACTGATCCCGCGGTCCAACATCACAAATCTGATGACAAGAGAGTGATATTTGCAAGGAAAAGAAACAAGCTTGCTTACAAACAAGACCTCGAGTTGCAACGAGGAGGTCCCATCACATACCCCAAAGTTCATAGGAACTTCCCCTCCTAAAGTCAAAGTTGAGGTAGACACAAGAGAGACGAGCACTGAAGACAGGGGGAACCTTGAGGTGGGGGGGGGTCCAAGTGCCTCTTTCTTGTGCCCTAAGGTCTTATTTATAGACAATCCAGGGGGGTACATGGTCTGCGAATAGTCACTCCTCGATGGGGTGAATTCTGCCGAGCTAAAGGCTGGCGAGGTCTCTTGACGAGGTCTACTCATGTATTTTTGATCTTGACGAATTATTGGTTATACACAATCCCCACTTTTTGGGCTCGACACGAGCTCAGAAATACAATGTAGGACCCATGATGAGTCGAGATGGCCACAAGATGATGTCATGTGAAGTCCCTCCTTGGAGTGGAGCTTTACTGGAGGAGGTGTAGAAGAATCGACACCTTCCACGTCATTTGCTAGACGAGCGTGCTCAACTGTAGGTGGAGAAAGTCGACACCTCCCAGGAGTGAAGCTCAACTGGAGGAGGTGGAGAAGAGTCGACACCTCCCAGATCATTCGCTAGACGAGCTAGCTCAACTGGAGGTGGAGAAGAGTCGACACCAAAAGTGGAGCTCAACTGGAGGAGGTGGAGAAAGTCGACATCTCCCAGGAGTAGAGCTCAACTGGAGGAGATGGAGAAGAGTTGACACCTCCCAGGAGGGGAGCTCAACTGGAGGTGGAGAAGAGTCGACACCTCCCAGATCATTCGTTAGACTAGCAAGCTCAACTGGAGGTGGAGAAGAAGAGTCGACACCTCCCAGGAGTAGAGCTCAACTGGAGGTGGTGGAGAAAGTTGACACTTCCCAGGAGTAAAGCTCAACTGGAGGAGGGAGCTCAGCTTAAGGAGGTGGAGAAGAGTCAACACCTCCCAGACCATTCGCTAGACGAGCGAGATCAACTGAAGGTGGAGAAGAGTCGACACCTCCTAGGAGGGGAGCTCAACTGGAAGAGGTAGAGAAAAGTCGACACCTCATAGGAGGGGGGATCAACTGGAGGAGGTGGAGAAGAGTCGACACCTCCCAGACCATTCGCTAGACGAGCGAGCTCAACTGGAGGTGGAGAAAGTCGACACTTCCCAGGAGGGGAGCTCAACTGGAGGGGGTGGAGAAGTGTTGACACCTCCCAGGAGTGGAGCTCAACTGGAGGTGGAGAAGGATCGACACCTCCCAGGCCATTCGCTAGACGAGCGAGCTCAACTGGAGGTGGAGAAAGTCGACACATCCCAGGAGCGAAGCTCAACTGGAGGAGGTGGAGAAGAGTCGACACCTCCCAGGAGTGGGGGTCAAATGGAGGAGGTGGTGAAAGCCGACACCTCCCAGGAGTAGAGCTCAACTGGAGGAGATGGAGTAGGGTTGACACCTCCCAGACCATTCGCTAGACGAGCGAGCTCAACTAGAGGAGGTGAAGAAGAGTCGACACCTCCCAGGACATTCGCTAGATGAGCGAGCTCAACTGGAGGAGGTGGTGAAAGGAAGACTCTCCTACTCGCTGCTTCAAAATAGTACCGCTTGAGGGGTCAGTGGTCAACATGCATCGGAGGAGCTAGTCTCGGCCGCTATTGCAGAGGTGTGGACTTAGACTGACTCACGCATTTGAGGCTTTGATGGTGTTTTGGAAACCTCAATTTCGAAAGCAGTCTGGTGGGGAAAGAGAGCCTACACTCGAGGGGCAAATGGGCTAGCATGCGACGAGGGAGTTGATCTCGGTCATCATTGCAGAGGCCTAGGCTTAGGATGACTCACACAATCGAGGTGGCGTCTCTTCTCTCAGTGCAGACTTGTTTCGTGAAAGGGGTCACCCCGACGTATCTTTCCCATTTGAGGCTCCCTGCTATTAGAGAAAGGAAATGTACGCGGTTATACAACATAAGATTCAAAATCATTAGCAAACCCAGGTCGAGAAAAAGCACGAGTGCCCTCAACCTTACTTTAGTTAATCCTGTCGTGAGCTATGTCCGATTGACTTGCTCCAACGTCTACCCAGCCGCAAGTATTTTAGGTGAATATTTTGGTGTTGGATTATCCTTCTACAGCTGTCGGGGACTCGGTCTCTTTTAAGACTTTTTAGATGATGATTTCGTCATCCCCTCTAGCAACCAATAGGCGGGCAAGGGGGATGAGCTCTTTGGGGGGTGGGGGTGGGGGGGGGGGGGGGGAGGAGGCGTCGACCAACATACAATGAGGGAGTTGATCTCGGCCGCTATTGCAGAGATGTGAACTTAGGAGAACTATTGGAGCCCAACACATCATCTTGTTGCTCGCTTCAAGGAGTGAGATGGAGGTCCATATTCTAGAATACCTGCGAAGATGGGTTACACCTTGATATGACATCAAGCCCAAAAAACTTTCACAGGTTAGCATTAATTGAAAAGTAAGTAAACATTTGTAAGGATCGTAACTTGACGAGCATCTGTTGCTCCTTTGGCATTTAGGAGTTTTAGGGTAGAACTTCTTTAAGTTAACTCCGCTCCAAGTGTTCCCTAGGAGTTCTCCTTCTGAGCTCTGTAGGTTGTATTCCTCCGGTCTTCAGAGCTTCTAGAACCATGAATGGTCCTTCCCAATTAGGGTTGAGCTTGTCGAAGTATCTTCTCATCCTCCGCTCGATGTCTTTCTGGCGAGCAGTTGCGAGATCCCAGAGCTCTTCGGCGAAGTCGAGAGGAGCCTCTCTGGGATGTTATTGCCAGGAATGGGATCACTCCATCTTCTAGAGACTTACCCATGACGAGGTTATCCGTGAATGAAAGAAGATAGACAATCACATATAACAAATAGTCAATTTTGTTATGGTTAGAAAAACCAAATAATCAAAACATTGTATTTATTATACATGTATCGATATTGGTTACCTCCGCATGCATTCCACAAGGAATTGTAGATAATACCTCCTAAGATCATAGTCACAAAATGTAAGTTATGAATAAGATCTTTATGAGTAAGAGCTTACATACTGTATACTTCAAGACCTCAAGAGTAAGACCTCTTGTGGAACATCAACTGCTGAAGAAGATCATCGCGAATATGAGCCGCATAGTATATACTTGAATACCTCGCGAGTAAGACTCTCGTGGAACATCAACTGCTGAAGATAGACAATCACAGATAACAAATAGTCAATTTTGTTATGGTTAGAAGAACCAAATAATCAAAATATTTTATTTATTATACATGTATCGATATTGGTTACCTCCGTATGCATTCCACAAAAGGAATTGTAGATAATACCTCCTAAGATCATAGTCGCAAAATGTAAGTTATGAATAATATCTTTACGAGTAAGAGCTTACGTACTGTATACTTCAAGACCTCAAGAGTAAGACCTCTCGTGGAACATCAACTGCTAAAGAAGATCATCGCGAGTATGAGCCGCATAGTATATACTTGAATGCCTCGCGAGTAAGACTCTCGTGGAACATCAACTGCTGAAGAAGATCATTGCGAGTAAGATCCGCGGAGTATATACTTGAATACCTCGCGAGTAAGACTCTCGTCGAATATCTGTTGTTGGATAAGATTATCACGAGCACGGAATCACGGGATACCAACTTGAATACCCCCCAGTAAGAACTCTCGTGGAATGTCACTTGCCAGATAAGATCATCTCGAGCATGGAGTCGCGGAACACCAACTTGAATACCTCACGAGTAAGAATTAAGAAGATCATTTCGAGCATGAAGTTGCAGAATACCAACTTGAATACCTCACGAGTGAGAACTCTCGTGGAATGTGAGCTACCAGATGAGATCATCGTGAGCATGAAGTCGCGGAATACCAACTTGAATACCGAACTCTCGTGGAATGTCACTTGCCAGATAAGATCATCAAGAGCTTGGAGTCGCGGAATACTAATTTGAATATCTCATGAGTAAGAATTCTCGTGGAATGTAAGTTATTGAAGAAGATCATCGCGAGCATGGAGTCGCAAAATACCAACTTGAGTACCTCACGAGTAAGAAATCTCATGGAATGTCAGTTACCAGATAAGATCATCGCGAGCACGGGGTCGTGTAATACCAACTTCAATACCTCACGAGTAAAAACTAAGATCATCGCGAGCATGGAGTCGCGGAATACCAACTTGAATACCTCACGAGTAAGAACTCTCGTGGAATGTTAGCTACCAAATAAGATCATCACGAGTATGGAGTCACTGAATACCAACTTGAATACCTCACGAGTGAGAACTCTCGTGGAATGTCACCTGCCAGATAAGATCATCACGAGCATGGAGTCACGAAATACCAACTTGAATATCTCACGAGTAAGAATTCTCGTGGAATGTAAGCTATTGAAGAAGATCATCGCGAACATGGAGTCGCGGAATAACTTGAATACCTCATGAGTAAGAAATCTCGTGGAATGTCAGGTACCGGATAAGATCATCACGAGCATGGGGTCGCGAAATACCAACATGAAATACCTCACGAGTAAGAACTAAGAATATCATCGCGAGCATGAAGTCGCGGAATACCAACTTGAATACCTCACGAGTAAGAACTCTCGTGGAATGTCAACTGCCTGATAAGATCATCACGAGCATGGAGTCGCGGAATACCAACTTGAATACCTCACGTGTAAGAATTCTCGTGGAATGTAAGTTATTGAAGATCATCGCGAGCATAGAGTCACGAAATACCAACATGAATACCTCACGACTCACGAGTAAGCAATCTCGTGGAATATAAGCTTGTGAGTATGCCCTTACGAAAGACGAGATGCTCGCGAGTATGAGCTCTTAAGATATAAGGGAGCAACTCATGAGCATATTAAAAAAATTAAAGTCTACATCAGTTGTCTACCGTAAGCCAGAAGAGGCGCCTGCACCAGTTGCTGCGAGTGTAAGTGTCGTCGCAGTTGTAACAGAGGCCTTTGGCGCAGTGGTCGGCCATCTCTTGGGTCGACAGGCGGCGGTTCGCGGTCGGGCGACCACCCTGAGCTCGCCTAGCCTTGAGCTCGCCTGGCCTTGAGCTCGCTTGTGCTCTGAGCTCGGTTGTACGAAGCTCGTCTGGCCGGAGCTCGCATATCTGAGCTCGCCTTGAACTAGACCTGGCAAGTTGAGTTCCTGGAATGAGCTCGCTCTGAAATGAGCTAGTTGTACCATCTCGCCTGAAATGATCATGACAAGGTATGAGGCCTGGATGAGACCCAGATGAGCTCGCTGTAAGTGAGCTCCCTTTGACCTTGGAATGAGTTCTCCTAAGCTCGAGAATGAGCTCACCTGAGCTCACCTGAGCTCGAGAATGAGCTCACCTGAGCTCAGAAATGAGCTCGCGAGTTGCTGTCGTCGGTCTCCAGCTTGCCATCTGGAGCAATGCCGTCTTCTTACAAGAATTTCTTCCACTAGCCACGGTCCATACTCACTGCACCAAAGTGTTGGAACCAAGAAAATTCTGGTTCGCAAATGTTCGGACCAAGAGGTGACCTGAAGTTACTGATCCCGCGGTCCAACATCACAGATCTGATGACAATAGAGATATAATTGCAAGGAAAAGAAACTGGCTTGCCTACAAACAAGATCTCGAGCTGCAACGAGGAGCTATGTTGCACGGGGACGGAAACGGGATACGGGATACGATATCAAACGGATACCGGAAACGTGATTTTTAAAAAAATACGGATACATGAAACGTTTTTAATTTTTTTTAATTATATTAATACAAGTATTAATTAATATAAAAAATACAATTAGCAAACTCAAACTAAGTTACCATCTCAATCACTACATTCAATAATATGTAATGATGGCCATCAAACTCTTCACATAAACTGTATGCCTAATCTCTACAGCAAATGAAAATCTGTATGCCTAATCTTTACAGCAAATGAAACAGTAAATGTATGCCTAATCTTTACGTGAAATGAAACAGTAAATGTATGTCTAATCTTTACAGCAAACGAAACAGTAAATGTATGCCTAATCTTGACAGGAAATGAAACAGGAAATGAAACAGTAAATGTATGCCTAATCTTTACAAGAAGAAGAAGAAGAAGAGGGGGGTAAGTTTAAATAATATTTAGTGAAGATTACAAAACTTGGATCTTTATGACGTTGAAGATCAAGCCGATGAATAATACTCTTGAATCTTGATAGGCCTCAAGCCCCCTAGACCTAAACCTAAACCTAGTTGCCTATACAAGAGGTGAATTATTCGCTCTAAATCCTACCAAGACTTAGTCGCCAACACAAGAACGAATTCTGCAACAAAAAAGAGTAACCAATATAAAGGAAAATACAAGCAGAGAATAGAAAATATTTCTGGATGCAAAACCCCCTAAAGAACTTTTGAAGGCGGTGCCGAAGGAGCGCTTGAGATATTCGTCGTAGATGCACTCGATCTTCGTCCGAAATAAACTTTAATGCTCTTCCCCTTAGAAATCTCTTCCAATCGCTGTAGGGGAGTCTTGGATCTCCTCTGAAACTCTGAGACGAAAAAGCTCTTGAAATATTCGTGTTCACGCTTTAAAGACGGAGTGAAATGATCTTTAAATAGAGCTCTGTGAGTTATCGCCAGTGGTTAGCATTATCGCGGTGCGGTAGTGCTAATAATTTGATTTCCTGCTTCCTTCATTCTCATTTTAGGAAACATCGCAGGTATTTTAGGAAACATGGTAGTGCGACACAGTATGGATATTGCCGCGTGGTAGCTTGATATATCTTGGCGCCAAAACAAGATCCCTGCCTCATTACCCGTTCATTAACAAATGTTGTCTAATTCATATCGTCACGCAATAACTTTATCCCGACTTGGTTATGACTTATATATTTAGCTCCTTCCTGCTGCTTGTTCCTGCCTAGTTCCCTTGAAATGCTCCTTGAGAGTTGGTAGTTCTGGAATGAGGGCTACCGACTGCAGTAAACACTATTGCCGGCGATAGTAGATATTTCTTTCCATATTTGTCAATGAAAGTCAAATACATGCTTTAAAGTGCTTGTCTCTATTTTACATGTAAGACCTACACACTGTAAACACAAGCAAAGGTAGATCAAATACAGATTATGATTTGTTATTTTCAAACTAAGATATGTGGAACGTTGTTCCAACAAACTTTCCCTTTTGATAATAACAAATCTCATGAATGAGAAATTAGTTATTTATATAAGCGTTTTGTTTATAGGATTGTGCGGTAAATGGTAATCGTGAAAACAAGTATTAGAATGATCATATGGATGTATGCAAGTACACTAATACTAAATTCTTCCTAAGTATGCGCTCCCCCTAAATATGTGCTCCATCTAAATTCAATGGTTTTGTAATTTTTCTCCCCGTAGATTTCTCAATTTGTTCCCCCTTGTTATTAGCAAAAGAAGGGGGAGGTGAGATATTTCATGAAATAGTGAACCACTTTAAGATAGATAATCATGATCGAGCGTACAAGGAGTGTATGCAGCGAATAATCATGAAATAATGCGTAACGCGAGAAATGCACATGCAGATAATCGTAAAAGCATAAGAACATAACTTCATAGTAAAAGAATAAAAAGATAATCATGATAAACCATAGATTATAATCTCAAAATTTACTTAAAAGACTAGTGTTATACAACAAGAGATTGGACTGCATAAAAAGTTTTATTTTGCAAGATCTAGAGAACTACCATCAGCAGTAGTAAGGTATCATGCACGGTAACAAACAGAGAATGAAATGTTGCATGGAATTATTTAGCATAATCTTTAGAGTTCATATTGATTGTGACAAACATGTAAAGTATAGTCGTAGAGAGATTTAAAAATAAAATGTGATATGATTTGAAATTCAAGTATTAAGTACATTACAAAGATCATGCTCAACCATTTATTACTTTTACGTTCATGTAGAAAGATACATTTTTTTGCTTATAGTCCAATTCTCATGAGTGAAAGGTTTATAAGAAACAATGGAGTGTACAATTTGTGAATTTGATATAGTATACAATAGTAATAATCAAGACACATACAACATGCATGAGAAATTAGTCATTTATATAAGTACTTTGTTTATAGGATTGTGCGATAAATGATAATTGTGAAAATAGGTATTAGAATGATCATATGGATATATGCAAGTACACTAATACTAAACTCTTCCTAAGTATGCGCTTACCCTAAATATGTGCTCCCCCTAAATTCAATGGTTTTGTAATTTTTCTCCCTATAACTTTCTTAATTTGTTCCCCTCTTTGTTATTAGCAAAAGAAGTGGGAGGTTTTTCATGAAATAGTGAATCACTTTAAGATAGATAATCATGATCGAGCGTACAAGGAGTGTAGGCAGCGGATAAGCGTGAAATAATGCATATCGAGAAAAATGCATATGGCAGATAATCGTGAAAGCATAAGAACACAATTTCACAGTAAAGGGATAAAAAGATAATCGTGATAAACCATAAATCATAATCTCAAAATTTACATAAAAGATTAGTGTTATACACCAAGAGATTGGACTGCATGAAAAGTTTGATTTTGCAAGATGTAGAGAACTACCAACAACGGTAGTAAGGTACTGTGTGCGGTAACAAACAGAGAATGATATGTTGCATGAAATTATTTAGCATAATCGTTAGAGTTCATATTGATTGTGACAAGCATGTAAAGTATAGCCGTAAAGAGATAAAAAAAATACAATGTGATATGATTTGAAATTCAAGCACTAAGGACATTGTAAAGATCATGCTTAGCCATCTAGTACTTTTATTTATGCATGTATAAAGATATATTTTTGTTCTCATAGTCCAATTCTCATGAGTGGAATGTTTATAAGAAACAATGACGTCTATAATTTGCGAATTTGATACAATATATAATAGTAATAATCAAGACAGATACAACATGCAGTGAATGTACACAATCATTATCAATATGCAAAGTACCATTACTTTCACAACTTCTAAGCACAATAAAATATAACTACCAAAATGCTTCGTTCATATGATGTTCATTAAGAGTTATCAGAGATACGAAGTATTGTTTGATGGATCACAATCTTATATTTATTATTTTTGGGTGAAACAGTGTACCAAAGAGAAGTGCAAATATGGTGTCTTAAGGTTTGTTTGCTTAAGATGATTTATAATTCAACTCAAGTTTCTTTGCTTATACAATGCTCATTGAGACTTATAAAAGATACAAATCATTGTTTGGGGGGGTGGTTCCTTGTCATTTATTTGTTTTTTTTGTCAGGACGAACAAGGGCCCCGAATTTACTTAAAAGCAAACGTACACATTATAAGCCACACCTCTCTTGAGGTATTGCATGAATATTCATCGACCACATGAAGGTAATCTGATGAAGTGTAAGTAATTTAGCCGTGCATATTAACTTGGTGTAACATTACACTACACAAACATGCATAAGCAAAATTATAAACAATTGTAGGAATAAAAAATAAGTGAATATGTGATTATTGTTTTAAATAAAATATCTCTCATACTTGGAGGCATGCATAAGCATTTTGATACAAGTTTTCTACATATGTTTTCATTGTACATCTAAGATAATGTTGCTTAGCATGAATAACCAAAACAATATTCAACAAAGATTGAAGTAAAAATCATACATTCTAGTCAATCCTTAAAGGTTATATTACTAATGCTAGACATTTTCAATGTAGCTTAAGATAGTTATTAGTATTTTTTATTTTCTTTAAGAAAGATGCAAAGACATAAATAAAGATCACAAAACAACAATTTAAGCATATTATGGGAATTTTAAATTATTTGTAATTTTCTAGTTTGTTTTCAATTTTCATAAAAAGGAAAAATTACGAGACACAAGGTGATTATGCCGTAGTCAGAAAGAATTGCCGTTCAAGCAAGTAGAAAGATATCCAGTGACATAAAAAAGCAGAAGAAGCAAAAATAGCCTAATTACCACCTACCGCCAGCGGTAGTACTACCGCACAACGGTAATTCACAGAGACTCGAAAAAAATGTCGTAAAGGCGTGTTTTTAAAAATTCTCCTTTTTCAATTTTTATGGATTTTGTATATATGTAGGAAGTAGCAACTAACTAAATAAAAAAACTAGAAAATAGCAAAAAATTGCGGATTAAATATTTTAAGCTTTAAGGTCAAGAACGCCCAACTCCAACCGTAGAAGATTGAATCGTGCATCGGGGAGTGGTTTTGTAAATATGTCCGTTAGTTGTGATTCAAACTCTATAAAGCTGATTTTGATATTTTTCTTCTTAATGTGATCCCTAATAAAGTGATGCCTAACATCTATATGTTTGAACCTAGAGTGATGAATCTGATTATTTGCAAGTCTATGACATTCTTGTTGTCACACCTTAACTTTACATTTTTAAAGCATAAACTAAGAAAGCATGCAAACAACCGATGTGACATAAGTATGATCAAGACCAAACTACCACGCATAAATATGACATCACAATAATTCCTTACTATGTGACGGATGGACATGAGGAGCTGCACACATGTCATAGGTTGGGATGTAAGTCTCTTATGCATACACAAGAGATTGCTCCTCCTAACACTCTCTCTCCCTAGTGCCTCGCAAAACCCCACTGGAACCCTTCCTGGTTAAGGACAAGACATGACTTATAGGTGGACACCTCAAATAGACACAACCCTACGCTCTCGGTATTGTGACACACATAACATGTTGAAATGATCATAATTCATAAACATACTAGTCATTAACCAATCCATGACACGTAAACTATGACCTGATGCATGCTAAAATTTAAAATTATTGTCTTAGCAGAGATAATTATTTTTAAGGCCATTTGAAAGATTGTTT
Organism: Dactylorhiza incarnata; assembly: GCA_033032865.1. Taxonomy (NCBI): domain Eukaryota; kingdom Viridiplantae; phylum Streptophyta; class Magnoliopsida; order Asparagales; family Orchidaceae; genus Dactylorhiza; species Dactylorhiza incarnata. The sequence goes on along the minus strand of JAWHQI010000192.1, from coordinate 1,446,409 downwards.
ATACATAATCTTAAATCATAGATATGATTATTTTGAAACATAATAATACTCATGTAACGATATATAATAGGATGATATTATGAATAAAGGCTTGCATAAGAAATGAAATACATATATAATAAATGATAATGCTATAGTAATTTGTCAAGATGACAGCATGCGATGATATGATAGTTTATTATCAAAATGAGTTTCAATATAAGTTATTAAATAGAGTTTGTAACACCTGTATTGAAGTTAGAGTTCTAATATGATTTTCATGAAATTTGGAGTGATAGAAATAATGAATCTTTTAGTTTATTACAATACATATGCGATAATCCTAGAATCACGAGACATGATGAAAAACATGCAAACGTAAGACATTAAACATTTTTAGAATGTGATCGATAACCTACAATGATATATGTGGTGGAATGCATGTTAAATCATATGTATTATACTCAATTAATGATGTTGCAAGATTGTGCAAAATAAATGTGATATGAAACAACATGCATCAATTATGAAGATAAACATATATGTGTTAAGGTCCCGCTTCGGTCGCTTATATCGCAGACCTTTATCTAGTCCTACTTTATATTTTACTATGCACATTTGATGCTCCGTGTCTAAGCCCAAGGAGGGGGCATTTTGGTGTGACTATTTAATACCCGGGTGGGTAACCAAGAGGGGAAGCAAAAACTAGTTATTTTAATTTATCTATTTCTCTCTCTCTCTAATTCCCTATCTCTCTCTCTCTAACCCTCTCCCCTTTTCACGGACCCGCCCGCCCGACGCCCTACCTCCCGCGATCGCATCGCTCCTTTCGCGATCCCCGCACAGCCCGCTCCGTCGTTCGCAAGACGAAAGCCACCACCGCCAGCCATTGCTCCCCGAGGCTCCAAGAAGGCTCCCTCCTCCTTAATCGAAGACTTCCCTCCTCTTCCCCCTTGCACACGCTCTCAATCCAGGGCATGTAACAACTTGGTATCAGAGGGAACTCTCCTCCCATCAACCGAAACTCCAGATCTTCTGCCTTCAGCCCCGCTCGACTCCTCCTCGCCCGACCCCGTCCCGACCGCTCCCTGCCATCCCTACTCCACAACGCGTACTACTCGGCTCTTCCATTGACGGGGACCCCTTGCTCGCTGCCTCTACCGGGCTGCTACAGCCGCCGATTCAGCTTTCCTCTCAGCCTTCCTCCAGCCCCTCCGACGCCGACAACCTTTTAGCAATGGCTGAACCGCCCTCTCTCTCTCAAATCTTTGAGTCCCTCGCCAAATTCCTAGCAGATAACAACACTGCACTCATCATCACCATCACGGCCCAACATGCGGCTAACTGACAGGCCCAACCGACAGCGGGCTCCTCCAATGACGTGCCGATTCCGCCAACCCCGCCAGATATTTTCCTACAGCGGCATGAGGGCAACGGTGTGCCACAATACGTGCGACTGGACTTCCCCATATTCGATGGCCACGAAGACCCCTTGGCCTGGCTCTCTCGCTGGGAGCAGTTCTTCTCCCATCAACGCACCCCTTGGGAAGAATGGCTCAATATTGCTTCCTTCCACCTGATGGTCCTCGCCCAACTTTGGTTTTCCCAACTGCACGTAACAATATGCTCAATAGTCAACACAAGGAATTACATCGATAAGGAGACACAAAGTAGAGTGGTTGTTTCAAAAGGCTATCGTCGGCAGTAGGTGCTATCGCCGACGGTATCAGTGAATAACAGAACAGTAAACACAACAGCATGCAACATAAGTATAAGATTTTAAATGCAATCAAAAGTGTCTCCATAAGGTAGAAATGAGCATATAAACACATGCAATGCAAACGTTAAAGATGAGGCAATAAGACTCAATAAAACACAAATGCAAGTTAAAAGCAAATGAGAAACTAGTCATAATAAGATGAAAACAACAAATTTCTTTTGAGATATATGACTAGGAATTAAAGTAGGTTTGCTGAATGAATAATAATAAATCATATAAACAAACCCTATCATGATAACTATATCCCTAGTCCATCAACCAAATCAAGGAACATGAAGACATAATTTGGGAACCCATATGGATCCAAAGGACCTGGACAATGAAGTTTTGAGAACTCAAATTTGATGAGGTGGCAAGGTTTAAGATTTATCCTTATAACAAGATGATGTATGACCAAGTTTGAAACATACAAAACACTTGATGTAACGTATGCTTACATGATTACATATTCTATTAGATGTTTGTTGTTTTACAAGTTTTGTAACACTAGTAGAGACCTTGCATAAACCACTAGATAACATAGACAAAAGTTTTTTCATCAATTGAAAACTTTTGAAAAAACAATTTTAATGAATCTAGTTTACTAGATAGAGCATTATTTTTATTAATCAATAGTTCACTTTACTCTTTTGCTACAAGAAGCTCTTTCTCAAGAACCTTAAATATTTCGTTATAATAAATATAATCAAAATAAGGTACAACATGTTCTAATGCAGAGCAAGAAGGAGAACAACTAGGCACATTATAACTTAATTGCACATAAATTTTAGCTTTTAAATATTTATTTTCTAAGCGTAACACATCATTTATATTTTTCAACTTTTCAATTTTACGTTTAACAAATTTAAGTGTACGAGATGTAGATGATGATGTAGATTCAATAAAGGATGATTTTATTATACTTACAGTGCAATCCGATGAGCAATCATTTGAAGAATGCTATGTACTACCAGTTTCTCTTCTTTCTGATGGGTTCATCATATAGCCATTCGAACAAGAATTACCTTGAGTACTTGAGCATGCGTGTAGACACTCAACATTTTGTTGTGACTCCGTTTTTTGTAATTGTTCAGTACCTGCGAGATAGAATCATAAGTTTCTTCAAGAAATCTTCAAATCTCATAAGCAGTGCTATAAGTGTAAATGAGTTTAAAAATATCTTTATTAAGTGCACGATATAGATAATTCATTGTCTTAGCGTTTAAAACACATTTATTTTCTCAAACTCATTTAAATCATATGTAGGTTTGAGAATATAACAATTATTCAAAAAAATAGACGATCTAACATATTTATTAATAGTTATATACCAAACATCTTTGCTTATGAAGATAAGAAAAAATTCATTATTATTTTCTATGCAAGATAATTTGCCCTCGCGAACAACGGAGTGCAAACATAGACTTATCTTTAAAATTTAATTCCTCTCTCAAGGTAGCCATAATATACTTTAAGCTGTAAAGCCTAAATAATGAGTAGTCTCGTTCTGATACCACTTGTTGGATCGTATGTCTTAGAGGGGGGGGGGGGGGGGGTGAGTAGTCTCGTTCTGATACCACTTGTTGGATCGTATGTCTTAGAGGGGGGGGGGGGGGGTGAATAAGGAATTGCTAAATTTAATTAAAATACTTTTCAATAATAAAATTGTTGATTATTATTATTAAAATTCCATCGCAAAATATCTTTGAAGGTCAATAGAAAATTAAATTTAAATTATATTTAGTAAAATTAAAAAACTTGGATCTTCATGACGCTGAAGATTAAGGCGGTGAATAATACTCTTGGTGTTTTCTATACAGACTCACACCCTGAACAGGTTGACGTTAGCATATCCTACCCCAGATAGGCCTCAATCCCCCCTGACCTAAACCTCAGCCTAGTCGCTTACACGAGGCGAATTATCCGCCTCAAGTCCTACCCAGACCTAGTTGACAACACATTGATGATGAATTAAAATACTTTTCAATAATAAAATTGTTGATTATTATTATTAAAATTCTAACGCAAAATATTTTTGAAGGTCAATAGAAAAATAAGTTTAAATTATATTTATTGAAGATTACAAAACTTGGATCTTCATGACACTAAAGATCAAGACGATGAATATTACTCTTGGTGTTTTCTATATCGACTCACACCCTGAACCAGTTGGCCTTAAGTCTATCCTACCCCAGATAGGTCTCAAGCCCCCCAGACCTAAACCTTAGCCTAGTCACCTACACAAGAGGCAAATTATCCGCCCCAATTCCTACCCAAATCTAGTTGCCAACACAAGGGCGAATTCCCCAACGAAAAAGAGTAACCAAAATATAAAGAGAAAATACACGTAAAGAGAATAAAAAATATTCCTGAATGCAAAAATCCCTAAAGAACTTTTGAAGGCGGTGCCGAAGGAGCATTTGAGATATTCGTCGTAGATGCGCTCGATCTTCGTCTGGAATAAGCTTTAATGTTCTTCGCCTTAGAAAACTCTTCCAATCATTGTAGGGGAGTCTTGGATCTCCTCTGGAACTCTGGGACGAAAAACTCTCGAAATATTCGTGTTCGCCCTTTATAAACGGAGCGAAATGATCTTTAAATAGAGTTCTGCGAGTTATCGCCGTCGATAGCACTATTGCGGCACGGTAGTGCTAATAATTCGATTTCCCGTTTCCTTCATTCTCATTTTAGGAAACAACGCAGGTATTTTAGGCAACATGGTAGCGCCACTAGCTATCACCGCGCGGTAGCTTGATATATCTTGGCACCAAAACGAGATCCCATGCCTCATTTGCTCGTTGATTGATGGTATTGCCTAATCCATATCGCGGCGTGGTAGTGACTTCTATATTTAGTTCTTTCTTCCCCCTCGTACCCGCCAAGTTCTCCTGAAATGCTCTTTGACAGCTGGTCGTTTTGGAACAAGGGTTACCATCCGTGGTAACTACTAGTGTCGGCGGTAGCAGACATTTATTTCAGTATATGTCAATAGAAGTTCCGTGCATGCTTCAAAGTACTTGTCTCTATTTTACCTGTAAGACTTGCACACTATAAACACAAGTAAAGATAGATCAAATATAGATTATGATTTGTTATTTTCAAACCAAGATATGCGGAACTAATGTTCCAACAATGATTACTCTCGTGAATTTTGTACGTCACTTATTATAGTTGGCGGGAGTAGTGGACTGTCTACCTCATGTTATTTGTCTAGTTCTTTCATAACAATTACTCACATTTTTTTCTTATTTTATTTAGACCGGAAGATCAAAACATTATGGTTTCCTTGAATTTGAGAACCCAGAGGTAGGCCTTTGTTTGTCACATTCTCAAGTGTTTTTTTACTCGAAGCATTCTTTTTTTCCTTCACAGATTAATAATAATGATTTATGTAAAGCAGGTGGCTAAGGTTGTTGCTGATGAGATTAATAACTATCTAGTATTTGAGCACAATCTTCAAATTCATCTGATTCCCCCAGAAAAAATTCACCCAAAATTGTAAGTATCATGTATTTAAAGTGATTTTCTCGTTATCATAAATATGGTGATAGATTACTATATGGTACAAATTAATAGCAAAATGTCAAATTTTCTATCTTTTGTTTATTAGAGGAAAATGGTTCATGTGGACCAACAATATTATAACATTTTTCATTCTTATCAATAAATCTACAACTTGCACTAGAAGTTGCAACATTGATGTTGATCTATTCTTAACATGTTTGTTTTCACTTAATTCTCTTAATCATTTTTAAACTATATTACAAAAAAATTGTCATTATCATGCTAAACTTTATTGATTGTTAACAAATAATATTTTGGATTGATTTCATACAACTGTGTATTTATTTTCACATAAAGTGACAGTGAGTCTGCATTTATAAGTATTGTTGCCCACCCCATTGAAAAGAGGGGATGATAAATTGATGCATTCACAGATGCATTGGTTCGATGCCGAAATGAACATGTTCGCGTTTGGAGCTGCAGAAGAGGAGTCCCTAGTGAAAGAAGCACTATCGGGCATAATTCAAAGGGTTGGGGAACCTCGGAATTCATCCCTGAGCATGGAGGGATGCAGTATTGTGGCCCTATTGGGCATCCAATCCATTGAATAGCGTGAATTCATTTACAATTTTTTTGCTCCAGATTGCTGAGCATGATATTAGTCCTTTGTTGCCTTGGCTTTTTCAGACCTTGGTGCTCCTTGTAGGTATAATTATTTTCTGCATTCTTAGGAGACCAAACATCAAAAGGATGTTGCAGTTGTAGAGACAGAGCGTTAATCCTATTGTAATTGAAAGTGAGGCGAGTCCTAAAGCTATTACGAGGGATGGTTCAGTTCCAGGAAATGTTGAGCTAGTTGAGAATTATCTCTCTGGATATTCTGCAAAAATAGTCATTTGTGGATGTTGTTATGACAGAGGAAGGTGCAACTGAGTTTTACGCAGAGGACCTTACCATACTCTTCGATGGTGTAATTTCTCCTATGAAGAGGTCTATCTTGAGAATTATAATGGTAGAGATGATGAGATGGTGATAGTTATAAAAGCTGCTAATGGAGTTGAGATATCCGTGGTTAGCAGTGTTGTTGTCATGTTTGACCATGTCATGCGCAATTAGCAGATTCTAATATAAAATGATGATTCAAGGACTGGTGAGCAGTTTGCATTGTGGGGAGTACTTATGTTTTGGAGTATGTAACCATAGAATTGTAGAAGAGATGAAAGATATTTCTGTACACATGGACGACATCATCAGTATTATAGAGGATTGTAGTTTGATAGATGTTTCTGTGACAGATGAACTTATTGAAGTTGAGGTGACTTTATGTCTTGGAGTCTGTAGTTAGTGTCGACATCATTGTTCATGATTTCATTCTCGGAGTGGTTAGACCATTTTTGTACCGACTTTTGGACTCCTTGGAAGGTGTTTGGTGCAATTTGTCTGATACTGGGTGGTTTGGCTCGTGGTTGTTAGTTACTCCTAATAACTTTCATTGTGTAGTCAGGTGGAGGCTTGGTTGGAATTTCAGGGATACTGGACAAGTACTATTTTAAGGTGATCTCTCAGGAGGATTGCATGTGCTTGTCAGACTTATTGTGGTTGAAGTGATGGAGCTTGTTATAAGGATTTCTTGTTGTCAACAATCGAGTGTTGGCTTGAGGGTCTCAATAGTATGATTGTTTGATGGTGATCTCGATGATGCCTTAGTATTGCCATTTGTTCTGGTAAACTCAAGAATGTGAAACTGTTGTGGCTTGAAAATCCTCCGGATTTGAGGATAAATCCTTTTTAAGAGGGAGATTGATGAATTCTAGGTGCATTGGATTGTGCATTCTAGGTGCATTGGATTGATTCATTCTAGGTGCATTGGATTGATGCATTCTAGGTGCATTGGATTGATGTGGAGATGAAAATGTTCATGTTTAGAGATGCAGAAGAGAATTTTTAGCGAAATGAGCACTCTTGGGCATAATTTGACAGGTGATGGAGCGACGTCATTCCGGAAAGGCGTTATTGAGCATCCATCACACTTAGTAATGCGGATTTGGTGACATCCGGTTTGGTTCTATGGTTCATTTTAACTTTAACAGCTCTAGGGCTCTTTTTGTCAAGTTTTAATTAATTGATCAGATTTATATCCCTTATTGGATTTTTTTAAAATATTTTATTTAAGCTTTCAGAAGGGGAGCCTTGGCGCACCAGTTTAGGTGTCGCCGTGTGACCTTTAGGTCACGGGTTCGAGTCCTAGAAGCAGCCTCTTGCAAAAATGCAGGGTAAGGTTTGCCTACATTACACCCTTCTGGTGGGACCCTTCCCTGGACCCTCGCTGCGCCGGGATGCTTTGTGCACCGGGCTGCCCATTTTATTTAAGCTTTCAATTCAAACCCTAGGAAGCGAGTTCGCAATTAGGTAATCGTGGGCTGACAGGATCAATGACGTCCTTCCTTGTTAGGAGTTCCTGTCCTATTCCCTTCTCTTGTTGCTTGGTATTACCGCAGCCTGACGAGAGCTCTTATCTGGAGAAGTATCGTCATCTTATCTTCCCTTGGTGATGAGCAAGCATCATTCATCCCCGACCTAGTTTCGCCATGCTATGTTGGAAGACTAGTTGTGTTTGATGATGACAAAGTGTTTGTAACCCTTTTGAGGTTTCTGTGAACCTCTCTTGTTGTTTTGAAAAAGGCATGAAGCATTTTCCCCTCTTGTCCTACACTATTTTGCTGGACTACTGTTCAGTCAGATTTGTTGAGGCTCTTTTTACTGTTAGAGAGCTATTACACTGAATTATATTACTGGTCCCGCTAGGCAGCACCAACGATACCATTCCTAATAAGCGTGGCTGTTTACTACCCCACATTTATTGTAGTTTTACGGTTTATTAGCCCATCATTTACTGTAGTGTTACTGGGACAGATCTAAAAAAAACTATAATAAGATGTAAACCCAATACGTGTAAATAACAATAAAGAATAAAGAACGACACGTTATACTAAGAGAAAACTTTAACATGTTAAGACAATATTGTTTTGTTACAAAAGTCACATGAACATAAAATCGATTGATTGAGAGTTGAAATTCAATAATTAGAACAAAATTGATGAATCATTTGATGCGTAGTGGAGGAAGAATTGATGAATCATTTGATTCTTATATAGATGGAGACCCCACTACTGGACAAGACGCTACATGAAAAGATACATATCAATACGTATCAAGTGAACGGTGTAAAAGTATTGAAAAATATGACAAGGATATGAATGGTTAAAAGGTTTGAATTGCAGAAGTGATGTGGAGAGAATACAAGGGTATTGAAGTAGATAGAATGATAGAAATTATTCAATTTAATAGTTACAATTGCCTTCAAATTAAGTTATACCTTGAAACAAATTTAATGTTTCGTGATCATCCGCCCCGCACTATTTGTATGTTTATTGTGCAGCGCTTGAAGCATTTGCTAATTTAGAAGAACACGTTCTTAGCAATCTTACATAACCGTCTGCGCCCTCTCCAACCTGCAGGGAGCTTACTCTTTCGGGGTTAGAAGCAATGTATACAACAATGCACTCACATCTGTTATCTTGATATACTATTTTACTACCTTCAGTTAATAAAATATTGTATATTAAGATAAAAGATTTATGGCCTTTCCGCCAGTTTTGATCGCATGGACGTCACCCTCACCAATGATGCGCACCATCCCATTGTGGCAGCGCCACCATGCGTACTCGCTATCACCCTCGCCTTTCTTCCGACTTCGTGTTCCGTCACATTTCCTTTTTCTCACATAGTTTGACCTTATAACATCATGAACCCCATATTATCATTGTCATCCTTCTAATCCCCATTGTGCCATCACGACCAACTATTTCCGCACAATGTGCGTATTTTCCTCCCTCCATTGCATATTCGCACAGCGCATGCTTGATGGAAGTCGGACGGCCTATTATGGCAAGGCAAATTAGAGTAATTTCAATGCTTTATACTGATTATCATTCTGCTCCCAGATGGAGAAGAGTGACTAAAACCCACGACCCGCACAGAAGGATAGAATTCGAACGAAGACGGCATAACAAGGTATTCGACAAAAACACTTTCTATCCATTCATTTTCGAGGGGAGGATGGCCGTGTATGCAGCGATTTATTCTTGAATCTCTAAAAACAAAAAATGGCTGCAGGAGAGAAGCGCGGAAGAGCAGGAGAAGTTGGTGAAAAGAATCATGAAGCGCGATGAGAGACGCCGCAAGCGCATAAAGGATGCCGGCATTGACTATGAGTGCCCCGCCTTTGTAAGTGCCCTTCTTTCTCCCTCCCTCCCTACCTATGCCTCCTAGCATGCCCAAAACTGCTGTGGGGGTAATTGTCAGATTGTTTGTTCTTTTAATTTATGTTTTAAATTAATTAGATTATGGTCTGCGGGATATGCAGGTGGGTCAGATTCAACCCGCAAATAAGAAGATCAAGTTTGCCGATGAGGATGCCGCGGAAGTGTGAAGCGCCCTCTTGCTTTTTTAGCTTTTTGATAATTCGGCCTCCAGATTTGCATCGTTAAAGACACCCTTGCCCTTCATTTGTTTTAAAATTACCGTGTTTAACTTTTCCAAGGTCTGAAATTATTGCTTGTGGAGTTGTTGTGTGTTGCCTCTCATTTGTAATATGTTCTCTGTAATCCTCAATTATCATGTGTATTATATATATATATATATATGTATATAGTCTAAAGCCATGGGCCTCCGACCCTTAGTGCAAGGGTGGGCGGGCTACTCCTGTTCCCTATTGAGAGCCTGCCCGCCGTAGACTGCTCGCCGTCAATTTTTAAAAATTCTTATTAAATCAGGTGGTCTGTAAATAGTGGCTAGAATGTGGTCTGCGAATAGCTGTAATTGCAAAACTTAATGACTATTTGTAGACCAGCGTGGTCTGCGAATAGCGGCTGGCGTAAAATTGTTTTGCAATTCCCATACCAATGTGGTCTGCGAATAGTGGCCAGCGCAAAATTGTTTCTCTATTCGTAGACCAACGCGGTCTGCAAATAACGGCCAGTGCCACTATTCGTAGATCAATGTGGTATTAGAATGACTAACACAAAATTGTTTGGCTATTCGCAGAGCATCGTGGATGGTCTGTATTTTTTTATGCCATCACGGATGGATATGATTCTATAAATGGTTTTTTAACTTCATCAAATTTGAAGTCATCCTGCATTTTAGAGTAGTATATATATTAAATTAGTAATTATATAGTTTATTTGTGAGTATTATGCAACACAAAATTTCAATTTGTATAATTCAACGTATACAATTTTTTATAACTAATTTGTGCATTTTTTATAATTTAATTCGATGTGTATCAAAAAATATATTTGTCACTTCAATTTATATTAAATTTTGTATTTGACAAGATAAATTTTACAAAATTTTTTTATAATTGCTGTATATTTTTAATAATTAAATTAAATTTGTGTATTTAAAAATATACTTGTCACTTCAATTTTTATTAAATTTTGTATTTGACGAGAAATTTTACAAGGACAAGAACGACAAATGTGTTGTCGCAGCAATATGCATGATTGCATATATGTATACTAATGAGATGGATGGTTGACAAAAAATGCAATTTTAAATATGTGAAAGATCAATGGAATAAATTTATTTTATTTATAAAACTGAATATATTATTATTTTTATTTAATAATTGGAAAACTTTCCGTAGTTCTCTCTGGGAGTTTAATGATATTATGAATCTTAACTTTATTTTGCTTCGATCATCAAGGCAAAAAGTATATACACAATCATTGCTGCTCCTAATTTAGGAATTTACCAAATTATTTTCATAATAATCTAAGTAAAAAAAATCATACAACATTATTACTGTAAATAAAAAACTGAAATAAAAACGCCAAAATCACAGGAATCATGGAGCAGAAACTTGCATGATCAACAAACCTGAAACTAATTATATTCATATTAAGAAGAAATTCTGCAGAGAAGGTTCATCAGAATAATGAAATCAATAATCTTCCCCATATAAGACTTAAATAAAACAGTTTTATCATGTTAAAAATGTTTCACAGAAGCAAAGCATAAACCCGCCTCTGCCTGCACCTGAAGCTGCTCCAAAGCCCGCAATATATCCTCGCGGCTGAGCCGCCACTCACAGCTCTCTTTCAGAATCTTTCTCAATCTTTCAAGAGCGACCGTCCGAGACAAGAGCGGATAAATAAGATCAGAAATGCAGCATATCTCATGTTTGAAAACAAAATAAATAGATAAAAGAGCAGAAAGAATTGAAGACAAGAAAATAAACATTCTTTATGCTGTTTTCACCGCTCTAGATATAAAATTTTCATTGGATCAAAGAAAATGGAATTTCAAAAGAGTTGGGTATGCATGCTTAATTAAATTTGTCTCCTACATATTCAAAGCTTAATTAGGGTTTTTAAAACGATTCAGTTAGCTTGAAAAAATGTATTTCTTCGCATTTCAATAGTTTTCAAATGAAGAACAAAAAGAAACACCTTTGAACAGCTACATTCCTCATATAGGACCACAAAAAGGAACAAGTCAACCATCATTTAAAAAAAAAAAATCAAAGGCAAAGCGTAAATAGAATACCTCTGAACGATGGCGGTATCTCCTTGGCCAGTACATACTACGAACAAAGTATTAGCAGGTAATTTGCCGTAGAGCTTTTCGATTCTACCGTCCATCTGATTAAGAATATCCTTGACCTCGGCATTTAACATGTTTCCTCTAATGAGTCGCTGGGACGACTCACTAGCACAAGTATGGAGCGAAATTATTTGAGCAACTCTACACCCAAGTTTTTCTGGATCCTCTGCTTGTTTCTTGTAATATGAGTCCAATCCTGAAAACCTGGTCCAAATAAAGTTTACTTTTTCCTTTTTCACCTGAAGTGACAATGACAAAAAAAGAATGAAACAATATGGATTCAATAAACTCATCAGCAAGTTGAATGAGTGCTCAACCTCTTTTATAGTTTTAGAAAGAGCCTCATCGTCGGAGGAAACTGGAATCGTGTTGCACGATCCATCGGAATATCTCTTTATTATCGACACATTATCAACAAGGGAGCACATTCTATCACTTTCATGCAAGACTGAAACTAACTTGTGAACACTTGATGGATGAGAACCAAACTGTGGTCCTGGACAAAGTACAAATCATGAGCATCAGAAAGGTATGGAGAGTGTAGAAAAACAAAAGTGCTGTTGGCCTTCATCCAACACAACTAACTCATGTGGGGTCTAAGTAATCCAAATGGTTGGAAACTGCAATTATTATTAGAATATATTATGCTCCATAGCTTACATTTGTTGGAATGAAATAATTCGGGTCAGATTTCGTTAAACAGTTTATGGACTGATGGCAGGCTCGTTGAAGAGTTTTAACAGAGCTTGGAGACTTTTAAACTCGGAAATAAATCTATTTTAGTATTAATTTCTGGATATGATCATGGAAGTGTGCAAATTTTATAAAGATAGTCAAGCAAAAAATAGATAATAAACAATTTGACGGCAGCTTGATGACGAATTTTTAACAGTGCTCGGAGACTTTTAAATCTCAAAAATAAATCTATTTTAGTATTAATTTCTGGACATGCTCATGGAAGTGTGCAAAAATCTCAAAAATAAATCTATTTTAGTATTAATTTTTGGACATGCTCATGGAAGTGTGCAAAATTTTGGGAAGACTTAGATAATTTAGCAAGGGAAATCCCACAAATAGAGAAGATTTTCATAGGTGGAGACTTAAATGGATATATGGGGAAGAAAAATATATACAACCGTTCGTTAATGATTTGGGTATGAAAAAAGAAATGAAGAAGGAAGAACCATTTTAGACTTTGTCTTAACACACGAGTTAATTAGTAAGAACATTTAATTACGTTTAAAAACAGACCAAATATGTCACAAATTGATTTTTTAATGACTTATAAAATAGATAAAATAATTAGTAAGGATCGCAAAGTCATACCGAGAGAAAGTTTGACAACACAACATAAGTTAGTGGTGTTGGACGTGCAAATTAAATATAATAAATTTAAGATAAGGACAAAAGTGTTGCCAAAAATTATGTGGTAGAATTTGAAAATGGAAAAACATGTTGCTTACAAAACAACAGTTATGGAACAACTAATTGAAGACCCTTACATTGATCCTAGTGTCTCATGGGAAGTTATGTTTTCACATTTAAAAATAAGTGGAAAGAACATACATGGAGAATCAAAAGGTCGTGCGCCCCAAAATAAAGAATCTTGGTGGTGGAAAGATGAAGTGCAAGACAAAGTGAGAGCAAAGATGGTCAGTTATAAAACACTCTATGCTTGTAGGAATGATAAAAATTTGGCAAGGTATAAAGACGTCAAAAAAGAAGTTAAACATACAGTAAGTAAAGCAAAAAGTCAAACTTATGAAGAATTTTATAAGCGACTAGATACCAAAGATGAAGAGCGTGACATATATATAATTGCCCGAGCAAAAGAGAGGGAGACAAAAGATTTAAGCTAAGTTAAATGCATAAAGGATGAAACAGATATAATCTTGAAGGATAATGTGGTTATTAAAGAGCGATGAAAAAGATACTTTTATCAACTCTATAATGAAACAAAAGATAATGAACTGAACTTGAAAGAGTTAAGTAAATCGGAGGAGTATAAGAACATAACGTTTTATCGTAAAATTCAAGTATCGGAGGTAAATAATGCTCTAAATAAGATGAACAATGGAAAAACGGTTGTGTCAGACGATATACTGTTAGGGGTAAGGCTTCACCTGTACCCGTGGGCAATACCAGCTGCTCAAATACCGCACCACGCGAAGCAGTCCACGACAATGATCCATATAGCTGACCCCACTATAGTGGGATAAAAGCTTGAGTGTTGTTGTTGTAGTCAAGTGAAAAATAAATAATAAACAAATATCTTTTGAGATCATAAATTTAAAAAAAGATAAAGTGTGCGCTTGGGGAAACAGTGCGGCTCCATTTGCTACCGCAGCGAATGAAGATGGAGGCGTCCCAAACAGCGTGTGAGGCTCCGGTGGCGTACCGCCTCCGATGGTGGGAAAGGAGATAATTTCCAGTGGAACTCCATTGCCCACCAGACGGGAGGACTCGGTTTACCGCCGGGCTCCATTTATCACCAAATGGTGTGATGCCGACAACATTAACATGTAATATTGTATGAGTTAACGAATGTTAAATTGCATGCAAAAAATTTCTTTATATTGTTGTCAATTTGGATGCGTACATAAATAGTAATTTGTAATTTATTTATGTACACGACGGCGTATCGTAATATGGTAGGGTCGGAACGAATTAGAAATACATATGTGAAGTCGCTTAGTAGATTAATTACAAGCTTACGTACACGACATAATAATTATTGGGTTGTAATGACTTAGAGGAACGTATGTGTATACATTACATTAATTACAAGGTAACCATCTAAATTGGCATTCAAAAGAACGAAAACCTGCTGACTTAGTTTTAGAACCGGCTAAGAATGAGTCATTGACCGGCTGAATGGGTTGAGTTGCCGATAATTCCATCTCCCGCCCTTTCATGACTCACTAGAGGCGGTGCGGAGAGGGGAAATTGAGGAATTATGGCTTAAGCGGTGCGGTAATAAGTGAAGCAAATTCTTTTGATCCCGTTATCTCCGCACTCCTCCCTCTCTTGCAAGTCGAAACTGAGCGTCACTGCTAGGGCTTCAGAAACGTGAGTTTCGATCGCTCGATCTCACTTCTATCTCCATTCCTCTTCATCTCCTGTACCTGCTGCTGAAGCCAGCGGAGTTATGAGTGAGGTTCTGGGTTCCCTTGGCCGGCTGCTGCTGTTGAAGATTTCGGAAATTGGTTTTCTTGAATCTGATAGGTTGTGTGGCTTCAGCACTTGTTGCAATTTGGACTTTTGGCTGCAAGGTAATATGTTTTTACCTTTGTTGATGTCAGATTTAGAGAACCTGAATAAATATCTAGAGTTTGAAGGATAGTTATATGAACTTTACCTTCCTATGAGGCGGTTGCTGCTTGTGTGATGGAGGACGGTCGTGGAGGCCGGCTTAAATCTTTTTAGTTTCTTTTATGATAATTAACCACTACTAAAAGGGTACAGCTATAGGAATATGAAAACCCTATTTATTTGATTGAGTTTAAGTAGAATCTGAAATCATAATGTTGGTTAATGATCCAGTGTGTTTAAATACATAATTGTTGCCGGCTACTATTGTAGGTGAAGCCTATTGAAATAAATAGTGATAGCTTGATTCTTTTTGATTTGGATTCGATGATTTTCATAAACTTAAGGAAAAGAAATTGAAGCGACACTCCTACTACCCTATATATCAGATTTAATGCTTGCTAATTTCATGTTACTAGAAGAAGGTTGATTACATGCTTATACGCTTATCTTCACACTAATATGAAGATGTTTTCAGTGGACTACCTGAAAGTAAAGTTGTAATGAGGGGATATTTGAATGACATGAGGGAACATGAAAATTAGAGTTCAAGTGTCATTAAAAACTCTTCTTCGAAAACAGTAGACCTTTTAAAAACTATTGCTTTATTCCCTCTTGGATAGTAGTGTGCCCTGTAGTAGATATAACTTATGCTAGTTCCGAATGATACTATAGAAAGGGATAACATTTAAGATGGCATCTAACGAAGGGCAAAATGTCGATCCTAGACGGGATATGGGAGAAGAAAGCTATGATGAGTTCTTATTTCCTTAGTTTCTATGATTTCTATTCATACAACTTTGCATAATGATGCGGACATATAGATATGATGATGAATGATGATAAATAATTGCTCCAAATGCTTGTACACATGATAGTCTTCGTATGCGTAAATGGTGATGATGACATATGTTTGTTAGTTTGTTAAATGTTTATAATTACAAATGATAGCATAAATATATATAGTAACCATGAATGAGCATTTTAAGTGAATGACTATAATGAGGAAAAAGTATAAATATAAATAAATGATGAAAAAAACAATATGAAATAGTGCATCGATGCAATGGACTATGTTAATGGTTAATCCAATCCGGGGGGTGGGGGTGGGGAGAATAATCTCCTGACATGAACATGAAAAAAATATGATCGTGCGAGCCAAGGGCACGAAATGAATACGGCAATATGAACGTGCGAGTCAAGAGTACATAATGAATAACGCAAGCGCGCTATAGAAATAAATGAATACATGAAATACTAATTTATCATTTAACATTACCCAAAAAGAAAAAAAGGAAAGAAATGATGTAAAGAAGGAAATGAAAAGAAATTATGAAATAAAGGAGCACTACAAAGAAAGAAAAGACTATAAGAACAGTAGAGGAAACATATTTTAAATGTGTACGTATTTCCTCTTGGTTAATGCTTTTACATGTTAGTTCATTGTTGATTATATGAATACCGTATGCTTATTAATGATAATGTCTCCTTCATGCGCAAGGACTTCAAGAGGTAAGCAAGGTAAGAATTAAAGAAATAAGAATTTGCTTAGTCAATTATGACTAACATTTTATATTTTAATATTTTAAGAATAAAAAAAAGAGCGAGGAAGACAATTCTAAAGACTTATCTATGGTACAAGAGTTTTAAATCGAAGTAAGAATTTTAAGAAATATTATGTTACGATGTATAGTTTATTTCTTTTTACATCATGATTCATGAACTGTTCAGTCCCTTGTAGAAGAGATGACAAAATTCCGCAATATAAGTACTGATAAATGATTTTGTAAATACATGACAAAAAGTAAAAGTATAATGCAAATTGTGGGGGTTGACGGTAGAGACGGGCCACTACATGGTGCCCCAACGGTGCGCCCCCATACAGGGCCAAATTATGGTCTAGGTTCTAAAATGAGTATGGAAGGTTGTAAAATAGAAGTGCAAATTCAATTGGGCAAACAGCTTTATTTGTCAGGCCTGTGAACTCTTCTTTGTATGCTTTTTTAGCATATTAGACTTCCTTCGTGATTGTTTTTAGCATATTAAACAGCTTTATTTGTCAGGCCACTGCTCATGTTACTGTTGTACACCTATTTTAATTATATCATACTAAGATTTCTACTAGTTTTCTAAAACCAGTCTGGAGGAGATAGGCTAAAAATTGTTGTTATCTCAGGAGCCAAACGAAAAACTTAAGACAAAAGTCATGAAATAAAAGTAATTTTTTACGCATCTAGACAATGGACTATTATATTTCATATTTTAAATGTAGAAGGCATTGGATAACTTTATATGTTGTGGAATAAAGTTAAAATAATGCATAACCAAAGAAGGGGCCTTGTCAAGGAAAATGTCAACTGAATAAGAAGTCAACTTTATAATCGTCCATCATCAAAAGAAAGTTAAAATATTATTGCATTAAGAATTCCCCTGAAATGTGAAGAACCAAAGAGTTTCACTTGGCATCAGAAAGTATTCAAAACAGGCCAGGAAATGATGAAGTACTTACCATATTTAAATTTCAGCAATACTAGTTCCAATGCTGCTCTGGCATCTTCAGCGCTATCATGTCCTTTCCCTGATACTTGAATTTCCCTTGAAAGAAACTTTTGAGACAGCACTCTCAAAGCCGTCTTATGTCCCCTGCCACGTGGATTCTTGTACAAAATAGCAGAATCAATTATTAGCTGATGGGATATCTTCAATGCCGAAAGGTCATTCTCAAGTGAGTGCCCAACAAGGATAGTTTCTCTGTAAACAAGTTTAAGAAACTCTTCCTGGTAGAAGTGACAAGAATCATTAAGTTACATGATGTGATTTTACAAGCATAATATAAATAAAATTCAAC
Source organism: Dactylorhiza incarnata (assembly GCA_033032865.1). Lineage (NCBI taxonomy): Eukaryota > Viridiplantae > Streptophyta > Magnoliopsida > Asparagales > Orchidaceae > Dactylorhiza > Dactylorhiza incarnata. The sequence continues at coordinate 1,428,341 of JAWHQI010000192.1, read as the reverse complement.
AAAACACTATCACCTACCTGGATATCCTTTAGAGTTGTTGTCACTCCATTTAGCATCTCCTCAGTAATTCCACTGTACCTAAACAATTAAATGAGAAATGAGAAATGTAGAAACTATGTTTAACAAATCAAAGAAACAAATATGTTATCATACAGCCCTTAAATACACCATTAATGCATCCCATGCACTGAACATGCACCTTTAAAAATAAGGAAATAATGCATTTTGGCGTGATTAAAGAACAAGTTAATCTACGAAGAAACGTTATGATTTTTGGTTGGAGAGATGAAATAGATTATTTATATACTTTTTACTGTTAATGCATGATATCTCTAATTTTTAATAATTCTTAAGAATGATTGAATCTCGCTTCTTGAGTCAAGCACTAAAACTGGATGGGAGTTCTTGTTTGTTTGCATCATGATGCGTGACCCTCTCAGTACCATTGAGATATATAAAGGAGATTCACTTTGTGGTAACTGATAAAATTCTGAACAGGAAAGGCCATTTAAAATCTTATAAAGCTGGATGTCTATGAGGTCTTTCACACTGAATTGGCAATTCTTATCCAACTATACAAGTCCAATTCGAATTAGTATTTCCAATTAAAGAAAACATTTACAACAAAACAATTACTTGGGTAATAAGTAAAGCCCTCTAGATGCAGCTCCACATATCAGCATATTAATGAAAAGTTAGTTCTAATTTTTTAAGAAAATGAATACAAGTCTACAAGATAAACTTTGAAGTATACCGAGAAAATCAAGGATATCTATTTTGACTGACAAAGCTTAGGTACCAGAGGTTTAATGAAGTGTCAGTTAGATTGTCATGACGTGAAGTTTGAAGAAAAGATAGATCACAGAGCCATGATAGAGCAGTTAAAAAATGAATATATATATATATATACACACGAGTGACAGTCACGGGCCTACGGCCCAAGGAAGGAGACATTCGGCGGGGGCGGCGACATTCGGCGGGGGCGGCGACATTCGGCGGGGGCGGTGACATTCGACGTGGGCGGAAACATTTGAAAGGGGAGGTGGCATTCGACGTGGGAGGAGACATTCGGCGTGGGCGGCGACATTCCCCGGTGGCGGCGACATTCGGCAGAGGCGGAGACATTCGGGAGAGGTGGCGGCATTCGGCGTGGGTGGCCACATTCGGCGGGGGCGGCAACATTCGGCGGGGGCGGCGACATTCGGCGGAGGCGGCGACATTCGACCAAGGCGGCGACATTCAATATGTTCGATTGCAATATGTTTGATTGCAGACAGCCGATGTATAGGTTGACACTGCAGGCGGCGGCGCTGGCAACAGGCTAAAATGCAGGCAACGGAAACAAAAAATGGGGAAGTCAACAGAACTGAGGCTACGGAAACGGTGAAGGCAACAGAATGCAGGTGGTGGAAACGGCGAAGAGCAACGGGTTACTATGGAGGCGGCGGAAACGGCTAAAGCACCGACAAAGGCTAGGGCTTAGAATGGCGGAGGCGGTAGCAACTTCAATTGCCGGCGGAGGCAACGAAATGAAAGGCAACGTTGGAGCGATTGAAGAGGATTTGCTGTCGGAATGAGCGGCAGGGTTGGCATCCTATGATTAAAGAAATAAGCTTAATATGGGTCAAATTGTTAAGCCTCCGCACCCGCTACAATTCGCAGGCCAACAATATTCAAGACGGCGCAAGGAGATACAAGACAACGGGGCTGAACCATCCGGTTCAGCCCCCTCGCAACAATAAATAAAGAATAGGGGCTGAACCGCACCGGTTCAGCCCCTACTGGGGGGGGGGGGGGGGGGGGGGGCGGCCAGCCCCCTTGTCCCCGGGTATTAATAAGCCCGGGGACCCTCTTTTGTGGGGATGCAACATTATTCTCAGGTATTCTTCTCTCTTTCTCCTCTCTCAAACCCTAGCCGTCTCTCTTTTCCTCTTGCTCTTCCCTAGATCTCTCTTCCCTTCTCTTCCCCCTAGCAAGTTCATATCAATTGGTATCAGAGCATCGCTCCTACGACCATGGTTACCACACGCACCGAAGCCGAAATCGCTCGCCTCGCCGCCATCGAGGAGAACTACGTCGCCTTGGCGGATTCGGTGGCCGGCATCGAGGAACAAGTCAAGACTACCACCAAAAATCTGGAAGAACGGATGGAAGGACGCTTGGATGAACTCAAGGCGCTGTTAACGCAATCCCTCCGAGGAAAATCGCACGAAAACAACGATTATGCGGGAGAAACCTCAAATCCAGCGCCGCCAGCCAACGGAGGAAGCACGGGGGGGGGAGGGGGGGGGGGGGGGGGGGGGGGGGGGCTGGCGTGATGCCCTACGCCTACCCTGGCCCGGAACAAGGCCGATCGAGCAGCCAGGGAACGCCCGCACCCGTCCCAGGCGCGCTAGGGCCGACGGCCCAGTTTCCGCCCAGCGCCTGGGCGGGCGCTGCTGCAGCCAGGCCGCCGGCCGGACCGACCTCCACTCTCCACCAGCAGGTCGCCGGGAGGTGGTCCGGCCCTGGAGGGGTGGCCGCCGGTGGTGGGATCGCCAGAGGGGCTGCCGGACGTCATTTTGGAGCCCCGGAACAAAATTTTCGGCCGCCGCCACCTATGGGAGGCCCGATTGGAGTTGGAAACGGCATTTTACCTATGCCACCACCCCTTGGGACACCGATGCGGATGGGGCAAGGAGAACCATGGCGGGAAAACCCTCCGAGACACGCATATGAAGAGGAGGGCCCTCCAATGGAGCATCAACACGATTACTATGGGCGACCAAATCTTAGGGCGGAACCATTCCGGCATGGAGGACACGAACCGGATTTTGGGAGGAATGGCGGGGCCAATCAGCGGGCGTACATGCAGCCGAAGAGGACTCGGATGAATTTTCCAAAATTCAGGGGCGGCGACGCCCTGGAGTGGGTGCAAAAGGCCGAGCTATTCTTTACCTACCAGGAGATCCCCAGGGACCAGTGGGTGCAGCTGGCTTCGTTTCACTTGGAGGAAGACGCATATCAGTGGGCGCAGTGGTTTGTCCGCAACCAGGGCTATGCCCCATGGGAATATTTTGTGGAAGGGTTCACGGCCCGTTTCGGTCCCCTGGAGTATGAGGATATGGAGGCGACCTTGCAAAAGCTCAGGCAGAAGGGGACTGTCATGGAGTACCGCACTGAGTTCGAGCGGTTAGCAAATCGGGTCAACTGGGGCGAAAAGACCCTTCTCAGTTGTTTCATCTCGGGACTGAAGGACTATCTGAGGGACGAAGTCCACGCATACATGCCGTCCAGTTTGAGCCATGCCATTAGTCTGGCCCGGATACAGGAGGAGCGCTTCAACCGCCAGCGAAATCGGGGAACAGCACGGGCTACTCCAGCCGTGCCTGCAACACCAGGAGCCGGGCGGCGGGAACCGCCACCAGCAGGACGACCGACTGTGACTCGGTTGACGTGGCCAGAGCTACAGGCCAGAAAAGAAAAGGGACTGTGCTTCAATTGCGATGAAAAGTTTACCCCCGGACATCGCTGCCAGAAAATACAGGTCTTTATGTTACGAGAGGAGGATGACGAGGAAGAACACATTAGTTGTGAGGAGGTGGAGGAACTAGACCTGGCAGAGTTTGGGATCTGCCTGCAAGCCATGGAGGGATGCCCCGCACCGCTCACGTTACGCGTTTCAGGGAAGCTGGGACACGAGCGGGTGACCATCTTGATCGATAGTGGGAGCACCCACAATTTTATCACCCCCGCAGCAGCACTGAAGGCGGGGTGTGCAGTTGACAGAGGGGCTTCTTTCCAGGTCATGGTCGCCGACGGCAGCAAGCTGCGGTGTGAGGGGGTCCTCAAAGGGGTGGAGCTGCGGATCCAGGGTTATGTGTGCCAGACGGATGTTTACCTTTTGCCGATTCGGGGGTCTGATATGGTTTTGGGTGTGCAGTGGCTCCGCCAGCTCAAGAGGGTCACGACGGACTGGGACAAGATGACTTTGGAGTTTACGCATCTAGGAACGGAGCATTGCCTCCAGGGCATTAAATCACCGCCGCTCAAGGAAATTTCCGTTCGGAGTTTACAGAGGATGGAGGAGGAGGGCAGTACTATAGCCATGATTTTGGGGGTTGAGGCCCTGGGGCCGGACATAGCAACCGAACCAGAGCAGATACAGGGGTTGCTATCACAGTTCGAGGATGTTTTTCAGGAGCCGTCGTCTTTGCCACCCTCTCGGTTTCGTGACCACCAGATCCAGTTGAAGGCCGGCTCAGATCCGACTAATATCCGGCCTTACCGCTACCCGCATATTCAAAAGGCCGAGATCGAACGCAGTGTACGAGAGATGTTATCCACTGGCATCATCCGTCCCAGCACGAGTGCTTTCTCTTCACCGATCATTCTTGTGAAAAAGAAGGATGGCTCGTGGCGCTTTTGTGTAGATTACCGGGGACTAAATGGCTCGACTAATAAAGATAAATTTCCTATTCCGATGATTGAGGAGCTGCTGGACGAGTTGCACGGAGCTAGCTTATTCACCAAGCTGGACCTCCGGTCTGGGTACCATCAGATTCGGATGAAAGAGGAGGACATCCACAAGACGGCCTTCCGGACCCACGACGGTCACTACGAGTTCCTGGTGATGCCGTTTGGGCTGGCCAATGCCCCATCTACCTTCCAAGCAGTGATGAACGAGATCTTCCGGCCACTCCTCCGTCGGTACGTTCTAGTTTTCTTTGATGACATACTGATCTATATCAGGACTTGGGAAGACCATCTGGAGCACGTCCGCCATGTCCTGAGCATTTTAAGGGAGCACCAGCTGTACGCCAAGCGCTCCAAATGCTCTTTCGGGCAGGAGGAGGTCGAGTACTTGGGCCACCTGGTGTCCTCCCGAGGGGTGCAGGCGGACCCAAAGAAGATCGAGAGCATGGTGACCTGGCCACAACCCACGACGGTACGGGCTCTGCGGGGCTTTCTCGGGTTGACTGGCTACTACCGCCGGTTCGTGCAGGACTACAGGAAGATTGCCCGACCCTTGACCCAGCTGTTACAGAAGGACGCCTTCGACTGGACAGCAGAAGCAGAGGAGGCATTCCAGGCCCTGAAACGGGCCATGACGACCACACCGGTACTGGCGCTGCCGGACTTTTCCAAAAGTTTTGTAGTAGAGACCGACGCCTCGGGAGTCGGGATCGGCGCGGTATTGATGCAAGAGGGCCGACCGATAGCTTATTTCAGCAAGGCTTTAGCGCCCCGGACTTTGGGGCTATCTACTTATGAGAAGGAAATGCTAGCCATCCTTCATGCGGTGGCTATGTGGCGGCCTTATCTTCTGGGGCGGCATTTTCAGGTCCGTACGGACCACCAGAGTTTGAAGCATTTTTTGGAACAACGCCTGGCCTCCCCACTCCAACAGAAATGGTTGACAAAACTGTTAGGCTACGACTACGAGATTGTCTACAAGCAGGGGAAGGAGAATGTGGTGGCTGACGCCTTATCTCGGTTACCCGAGGGCTCCCTAGCCCAAATCTCCGGACCGTTGATTGATTCATTAGATGAGGTTCATGCGGCAGTACAACAGGATCCAGCTCTCCGTGACATTATTGAGGCACTACAGCATGGCCGCCCTACCGAGGCCGGCTATCACTTACAGGGAGCACGACTGTACTACCAGGGCCGGCTCGTTATTCCCGCCGCGTCCCCTTGGCGCACTACCATGATACAGGAGTTCCATTCTTCTCCTACCGGGGGCCACGCCGGTCTCCTGCGGACCCTACAGCGGGTCAGGGCGAATGTGTTCTGGAAGGGCATGCGTCGAGATGTTCAGAAGTTTGTCAGGGAATGTGACATCTGTCAACGGCAGAAATATGAGACGACGTCCCCAGCCGGGTTGCTCACTCCCCTGGCGATTCCTCATCAGATTTGGGACACCATCTCTTTGGATTTCATCGACGGCTTACCCAAGTCGCAGGGAAAATCGGTCATTCTTGTAGTGGTCGACAAGCTCTCCAAGTACGGCCACTTCTTGGCTTTGAGCCACCCTTACACAGGCGAGTCCGTAGCGGACCTTTTTGCCAGGGAGATAGTGCGTCTTCACGGGGTTCCTCGAGCCATCATCTCCGACCGAGACCCGGTGTTCATCAGCAAGTTCTGGAAGGAGTTATTCCGCCTGCAAGGCACCACTCTGCGCATGAGCACGGCCAACCATCCCCAGACTGACGGACAGACAGAGGTGCTCAATCGCGGAGTTGAAACTTACTTGCGATGTTTTGTGATGGATGAACCGCGGACTTGGACCCAGTGGTTACACTGGGCGGAATATTGCTACAACACCTCGTTCCATACCGCGAGCAAGCTCACCCCTTTTGAGGTGGTCTACGGCCGCCCACCCCCCACATTGAGTTCCTATGAGCCAGACAGTACATCTCTTCCGGCAGTGGGTCGGACACTTCGGGAACGGGACCAGACGCTCACCATCCTGCGGGACAATCTTCGGACAGCACAGGATCGCATGAAGGTTCAGGCGGATAAGCATCGTACGGAACGGGAATTTGCAGTGGGAGATGAAGTTTTCCTCCGTCTCCAGCCCTACAGACAGCTCTCGGTCGCTTGGCGGGCCAATCAGAAACTGGCTCCACGTTACTATGGACCCTTCAGAGTCATCAAGCGTGTGGGTCCAGTTGCTTACACCTTGGCCCTTCCCGAAGGGTCGCGTATTCACCCAACTTTCCACGTCTCCGTGCTGAAACGGAAAATTGGGGACTCGGTCCAGGCCGACCCCGTCCTTCCGGAGGCTACTAGCAACGGGGAACTGCGACCGTTACCAGAAACTATCTTGCTTACCAAGTGGAAGAAGAGGGGCACGGAGTACCGCCTCGAAGTCCTCGTCAAGTGGAAGCATCTCTCTGATACACACAACTCTTGGGTCGATCTTTTGGAGTTCCGGGAGCACTTTCCGGATTTCCACCTTGAGGACAAGGTGGCTCTTGATGGGGGAGGGAATGTTATGCCTCCGCATCCGCTACAATTCGCAGGCCAACAATATTCAAGACGGCGCAAGGAGATACGAGACAACGGGGCTGAACCATCCGGTTCAGCCCCCTCGCAACAATAAATAAAGAATAGGGGCTGAACCGCACCGGTTCAGCCCCTACTGGGGGGGGGGGGGGGGGGGGGGGGGGGGCGGCCAGCCCCCTTGTCCCCGGGTATTAATAAGCCCGGGGACCCTCTTTTCTGGGGATGCAACATTATTCTCAGGTATTCTTCTCTCTTTCTCCTCTCTCAAACCCTAGCCGTCTCTCTTTTCCTCTTGCTCTTCCCTAGATCTCTCTTCCCTTCTCTTCCCCCTAGCAAGTTCATATCACAAATCATGATTAATGATATAAGCTTAATATGGGTGAAATCATGATTAATGATATAAGCTTAATAGGGGTGAAATCATGTTTAATATGCTGACAAAACTTTGAGTCTTCTGAATTGGTATAAAAAATCTTAGAAATTTGAGAAATGAATAAATTATCTAACAAACCACAACATGACCTTTTTACAACAAAAAAAAGTACCCATTCAAATGCATTTAAACTCAGGCATGAGTTTTTTTGCCTCCCAGCCTAACTCGAGAATGTGGCATAATGCATCGTCATGCTTGATATGTAAGGTCGATATGTGGCATAATGCATATATCAAGCACACGCAACATAGAGAAACCGTATAGGAAAATATTGAGGTAGCTAAGAAAATGTCGAAGTCTAAAATATAATTCTAGCACATCTTCTGATTTCAACCCATCTTACTCTCCCTTTTCTCCTATTTGCGAGGGCGCATATAACATTTTGTCACAGAACTTGAAGTTAATATTCAAACAAATGCACAAATGAAAAAATAAAAAAATATACAGTAGATCATATATATTCTCCAAATACATACACCGAGTGCTAAGAAGCAAAAAAGAACATTTCGTTGTGATTTGGGCATTTTGACAAACATGAAGAGGGCAGCAGTCCAGTAGGATACTTGAGTAGAGGCCAGATTAGGCAGATTATTTTACTAAAGTATAGGAGGTCTATTTCTCACCAAAACATAATAGCGGGTCTATGAAAAAGCTGACATATTTATAAAATTTCATTTGATTTCCAGATGATTCAAATAGAAATCATAGAATATAGAATGAGCAGTGAAATTTCAGAACGTTCCTGAAGTTTACCATTGGGTTGTCCTTGAACGACACTAACCCTTGAACTATGACAAAATTTCAGAACATACCTGAAGTTGAAGTGTGTTTGAAGGTGTAAATCGCTGGTTAACAACAGAAATTGTTGGTTAATCGCTGGAGGAAGTAAGGGCCTGGTGGCTTTGGCGGGAGCTTCCAGAGGCAGATGCAAGGGGCTGTAGAAGAAATGAAGGAAGCTGGAGTTGGAGAAGATGAAGAGGGCATGTCTTGTAGAAGAGAGCGAACATACCCGAGTCGTATTTTTCGGAAGACGAAGAGGGACTGCAGCGTAAATGGAGTGGAGCGGTGTGTAGATTCGGTATTAGTTGATCGCCGCCAGTTGAAGGGGATGCGGAGGGGAGAGCCTGGTTCGTCGTCTGTTGCAGGGGAGGCGGAGGGGAGAGTCGGAGTGAGAGTCGAGCGATTAAAGAGGTTGTTCGTCGAATGCAGGAAGGCAGAGTGGAGTAGTAGTGTGAGCGACCGAGAATGAGTTGCGGAGGAGGGATGGAGAGGTTGTTTCGGTTGTTTACGAACCGCCGAAACCGCAGTCTATTTTAGGAAGTGGCGGAAATTGCGGGGAGGCAAATTTGTGGCAACGGAACAATCCCGTGACGGAATAAATGATCAGGATTTCAATAATTCAAATTTTGGACGACAGAGATTAAATCTATGGTAAGAGCACGGAGAATGTTATATTCTCTTATATAATAAAGATATATATATATATATATACAGAGAGAGAGAGAGCGATGTTAAACGCAGGCCAGTTTTGGCTATATGCAGGCCACCGTTTTTTAAAAAGAGCGATGTTAAACGCAGACCGATTTTAGCTATATGCAGGCCACAGTTTTTTAAAAAAAGTTATCATTTTTCCTTTTAAAATTTCAGGAAAAATGATTCGAGTAGTTTAATACTTCATGTATTATGTGTTTTTTCCTTCCATGCAACCGTGTCCCCAAGGAGTTTACTCGTTTGTCCGAGTCCGATGTGTTTTTAAATTACAACTGGCCTAAAGCTATTCATGGGTATTTGCTACGACAATTGCGACGACGGCGATGGAGACGATCGCGGCGTCGTCGGCGATGGCATTGATGGCGGCCATGGAGGTCATGGCGGCGATGGTTATACTTCAGGTAGTTACGTCGCTAGTGGAGGTTCTTTGGATAACCGCACCCCCATGGATGGGGTGCAGTTAGCGCCTTTAGGGATACTCAATCAATAACTCTCCTAGATTTACTGACGAAACAGTGACATTCAACGTAACCTCGCACGCATGATATTTTACTTATTTTATGAATGATATTTTGCTTGGTGATTTATTTAGGAAAATATTAATTTGATTTTTGAATATGGTATGTAAATAAGAAATTTGGTCAGCATGAACATTTTTTTGGCCTGCATATATCCGCGGCCTGCATATAGCCAAAACCGGCATGCATTTAACATTGCTCTATATATATTGTTAGAAGTTGGTTTATTATTTTATCATGACGTGAAGTTTGAAGAAAAGATAGATCACAGAGCCATGATAGAGCAGTTAAAAAATGAATATATATATATATATATTGTTAGAAGTTGGTTTATTATTTTGGTTTATATTTAGGTCAAGTTGAATTTTGCCCTCTCCTATATATAAAGGAGAAGCTCCTTATTCTAAGTAATCAATTTATTTCCAATCCAACATGGTATCAGAGCTAGCGGGGGTAACCTAGCGCGCTCGGTTCGTTCCGCCGCTTTTTCGTCGCTCGTCTTCGTCTTCGATCGATTCCAACGTTTGTCTTCAACAGCGTCGTCTTCAACAACATCGTCGTTCGTCGTTCGTCTTCGGCGTCCAGCAGCGTTCCAGCATCCAGCAGCGTTCGTCTTCAACAGCAGCGTCGTTCGTCTTCGGCAGCGTTTCCAGCGGCCAGCAGCGACTTCTTCGGCAGCGTCGTTCGTCTTCAACAGCAGCGACTTCAACAACGTCTTCAATAGCGTTTCCAGCGGCCTATCTAGCAGCGTTTCCAGCGGCAGCCTCAGGCCGTTTTCTCGTCCGTGACCTGGACGCCGGCTGTATGTCCCAGTGAGCTCGTTTCCGACGTCCAGCCCTTCTTCTGATGGTTTTCTTGGCTCAGCGCTTCGTCGGGCTGGCGCGTCCTTGTCTCTTTCTATGAGCGGGGCTAGAAGATTCTCTTTGTGAGGTGTTGTTTCTTCCTCCCGTGGTTTCTATCCTCGAGTTCTAATGCCGGGAAGTGTTGACTCCACCCCGCTGTCCTCAGGTTCCTCTCCTGCTTCTAACATGGGCTCCAACCGCCCTATTCATGATCATGGGGCTCCTCAGATCACGACCATGAAACTTGACAGCCTCAATTACTTGTCGTGGGCTCGTTCCATCACTCTTGCCCTCAAGAGTCGGCGTATGTATGGCTATGTCACCGGGACTACTGTTGCTCTAGTGTCGACCTCTCCCGAGTGGCCTCAGTGGGAATCTGAAAACTCTCTCGTGATGTCATGGATGCTCAACTCCATGCAGGAGTCCATTGCCCGAAATTATCTCTTCCTTGACATTGCCGCCGACATCTGGAAACGTGCTGCAGCCACCTATTCCAGCTGTAACAATGCTGCCCAGTTCTTTCAGCTTCGTCGTAGGATCTTTATGCTGCGCCAAGGCGATCGCTCCCCTTCCTCCTATTATTTGGAGTTCACCCAGTTATATCAAGAATATGATCACTTCAATGCGATCACCTTTGTCTCGCCTGAAGATGTTGCTCAGGTTCGGGCTCGTGACGATCACAATCGGATCTTCGAGTTTCTCCATGGGTTGCATCGTGACTTTGACCAGATCAGTGTCCAAATTCTTGGGAGATCACCTCTCCCGTCCTTGCCAGAGGTTTACAGTCTTGTCCAACACGAATTTGATCGTCGTCAGACTCTTCATCCTGAGCCTTCTTCCGATGGCTCCGCTCTTGCTGCTCACTTTCGTCCCAGTGGGCGACCTCCTCGGGACTACCCGCCTAAGTCTGGTGACAAGGATCATCTGATTTGTGACTATTGCGGAAAGGCTCGCCACACCAAGGACACTTGCTTCAAGCTTCACGGTTTCCCTCCACCTAGGGGTGGACCAGCTACCCGTGGTGGTCGCGGCCATTGCCGTTCTCAGGGGCGTGCTTCTCATGGACCATCGGCCCATCTCTCTGATGCTACTGATGATCAGTCTTCTCTTGCAGCCCCTTCAACTCTCTCCTCCGACGAGATTCTTGCGTTTCGTCGTCTGATGCATGGGCAGTCCTCAGAGGTGCCTACTTCCTCCTCCTCATATGCCCATCAGGGGCCTCCAGGAGCTCACTCAGCTACCAGTCATTCCTCCACCCAGTGGATCATCGACAGCGGCGCCACTGATCATATGACCGGCACTGCTTCAGGTTTTGTCTCCTACTCCCCTCTGTCTGGACGTGACAATGTGAGTATTGCTGATGACTCTTTTTCCTCCATTGTTGGCAAAGGAACCATACCCTGCTCGTCCCTCACGCTCTCCTCCGTCCTTCATGTTCCTAAATTTACTCGAAACCTGCTTTATATTAGTCAGTTGACTAACTCCATGCATTGCTCCGTGACTTTTTTGCCTTCTTCTTGTGTTTTTCAGGATCTGACGACGGGGAAGGTGATTGGAGCTGGTAGATTACGTGATGGCTTGTACCTATTTGACCCCTCCAGTTCGGCATCTCCTCCACCGCGTGCTCTTCATATCGCTTCTCTGTCCACCCTGCATTCCTGGCACTGTCGGTTTGGACATCCCTCTATCCCTGTTATGAAATTATTGTTACCTACTATATCTATTTCTACTCTTAAAACTTTTACCTGTGATGTATGTGAACTGGGTAAGCACAAACGGGCTTCTCTTCCACTAATGTCCCCCCTGTGTGCTACTCCTTTTGAGATTATTCACTCTGATGTTTGGGGCCCTAGCCCTATTGCTTCTATTTCTGGGTTCAAATGATTCGTTACTTTTATAGACTGTTCTTCTCGCTGTACCTGGGTCTACCTTATGAAGAGTAAATCTGAGATTTTTCCTCTACTTCAACGTTTTCATAAAATGATTACCACTCAATTCAACGCTACTGTAAAAATTTTGCGAAGTGACAATGGTTGGGAGTACATTGACTCTCAATTTCAACGGTACCTGTGTGACTTGGGTATCCTCCACCAAACTTCCTGTGCCTACAACCCTGCCCAAAATGGGGTTGCAGAGCGGAAAAATCGACACCTCCTTGAGGTTGCTCGTTGCCTGTTACTCAAAATGCATCTTCCCAAATACTACTGGGGTGAGGCTGTCCTCACGGCTACGTATCTTATTAACTGTCTCCCCACTCGTATCCTTCACCATAAAACCCCGCTTGCAGCTCTCAGTATTACTCCTACTGAGCTTCCTCCTCGTATCTTTGGTTGTGTGTGTTTTGTCCATGTGCACCACACATCCAAACTTGATCCTCGTGCACTTCGGTGTGTCTTTATTGGCTACTCAAGCACTCAAAAAGGGTATAAGTGTTTTCATCCGCAGACCCGCAAGACCTTCATCTCCATGGATGTTACCTTCCATGAGTTCGAACCCTATTACGGGAGCCCTCTTCAGGGGGAGAATGCAACCGTGGAAGAGAGCTTCCCTGCTACCCCTTTACCAATCTCTCCTCCTTATCAGCCATCCACTCCTCATCAACCATCCATCTCCACTCCTCATCAGCCATCCATCCCCGCTGTTCTGCCGTCTATTACTCCTCCCTTGCAGGTATATACTCGTCGTCGACGAGGGGGCACAAATGGTCAGCTCCTGCACAATATACCAGAATCCACGCCTGACCCGTTAACTGGTCCTCAAGGTATCCGTGCTTCTACTCACCACCCCTTATCTCTGTATGTGACTTATGACTCCTTGTCTTCTCGACATAGAGCCTTTGTCACCTCTCTGTCTTCCATTTCCATCCCTTCCTCGTGGCAGGAAGCTCTGAGGCATCAGGAGTGGAGAACGGCTATGGTGGAAGAGATGGGTGCCCTTGAGAAGAATTGCACCTGGGACCTTGTCTCCCTTCCTCAAGGCAAGACAGTGGTTGGATGCAAGTGGATCTTTTATGTTAAACAAAACTCCCAAGGGTTGGTGGACCGCTAGGGGTGAGCATAAAAAACCGCAAACCGCAAAAACCGCCCGTACCGCACAAACCACACCGCTTTTTAAACCGCACCGCGTAGTTTCGGTGCGGTGTGGTTATGAACTTCTAAAATCCGAGCGCGGTTCGGTGCGGTGCGGTTTTCGAATCTTGAAAACCGCAAAAACCGCACCGCACCGACTAATTACATATTTTTAATTTTCATAAACACGCGAGATATCACATACATTTAAATAAAAGTACAACATATAAATTATTAATTAATAATAGTACTTAACTAATTATATTAGTGTATATAGTTGTTTTCTTGCTTTAGTTGATTTAGTTTGTTTGTTCTCTTTCGATTTATTGATGAATTTGCTGATTTGCAAGCTTTTGTTAAGTGTACATAGTATCATAATGACTCATCTAACTATAAATGTGTATTCACTAGTCTTCTCTTAATATTTCATTGTTTGAAGGATAAATAAAACTGCAATTATGCAACTAAAGTAGTCATATCATGAGGATTTTAGTATTCGAAGATCTATTTTTAGCTCGTGCTTGATTTTGTAATATTTGTATTTTAAAATATATGTATTACACATTTTTTCATGATAATATAACTTGTGTAATTTTGTTTTTACCCAAATTTTATATCTTATTTTACCCAATATTAATTTTTTGATGTCTATGTATAACACATGCTAAAAACCGCACCGAAACCGCAAAAAACCGCACCAAACCGAAACCGCACCGCGTAATTTCGGTGCGGTGCGGTTTTGCTCTAGCTAAAACCGCGCCCTTGCGCGCGGGTGCGGTTTGGGCCAAAACCGCACCAAACCGCACCGCGAACACCCTTAGCTACAAAGCCAGACTGGTGGCCAGGGGATACACCCAAACGGCATGGATTGATTATCAGGAGACCTTTGCTCCTGTGGCAAAGATGAAGTCTATCCGTATTCTGCTCTCGTGTGCCGCCTGTAAAAATTGGACTCTGAGTCAGCTTGATGTGAAAAATGCCTTCCTCAATGGAGACCTGGAAGAGGAAGTATACATGTCTTGTCCCCCTGGCCTTACTGTTGAGGGATCTGAAGGGAAAGTTCGCAGGCTGAAGAAGGCCCTATTATGGCCTTAAGCAATCCCCGAGGGCTTGGTTTGGAAGATTTCAACGGGCAATGGTGACCTTTGGATTCAAACAGAGTAACGCGGATCATACTCTATTTGTAAAGCGCAGACATGGAAAAGTGACGGCATTGATTGTGTATGTGGATGATATTGTAATAACTGGCGATGACATTGAGGAAATAAAACACTTGAAGGTTAGACTGGCTAGTGAATTTGAGGTTAAGGATTTGGGGAACCTCAAGTACTTCCTTGGCATTGAAGTTGTCAGATCCATGCATGGTATCTTCATCTCCCAGAGAAAGTACATTCTTGACCTTCTGGAAAATACGGGGATGAGTGGGTGTCGCCCTGCTGACACACCCATAGAAACAAACCATAGATTGGGAAGAGACGAAGGAGAACCGGTGGCTGATATCAATGCCTTTCAGCGGCTAGTGGGGAGACTTATATACCTATCTAATACTCGCCCAGATATCTCGTACGCTGTCAGGGTCATTAGCCAGTTCATGCACTCTCCTAAAACTCATCACTTGGATGCTGCCAATCGGGTTCTCAGATATCTCAAGACCTCCCCTGAACGTGGAATCCTATTCTCTCCAAACAAAGATCTAACCATTGAAGTCTTCACAGATACAGATTGGGCTGGATCTGTCGATGACCGAAGATCCACTTCTGGGTATTGCACTTTAGTTGGAGGCAATCTAGTAACGTGGAGAAGCAAAAACAACATGTCGTGGCTAGATCCAGTACCGACGCGGAGTTTAGGGCTATGGCCCAAGGTATATGTGAAGGAATGTGGATCCGATCCCTTCTACTTGAACTTGGGATTCACGGCAAAGGACCCATCCGCCTATACTGTGATAACAAGACGGCCATTAGCATCGCGCACAATCCCGTCCAGCATGATCGCACTAAACATGTTGAAGTCGACAGACATTTCATCAAGGAAAACATTGCAAGGGAGTTGTTAGCACTCCTTTTGTTCCTTCCGATCAACAACTGGCAGATGTGCTGACAAAGGCTTTGTCTCATAGGGTGTTTTGGAACATTATGTCCAAGTTGGGCTTGACAGATATCACAAGCACAACTTGAGGGGGAGTGTTAGAAGTTGGTTTATTATTTTGGTTTATATTTAGGTCAAGTTGTATTTTGCCCTCTCCTATATATAAAGGAGAGACCCCATATTCTAAGTAATCAATTTATTTCTCATCCAACATATATATATATATATACATTATTAATTTCTCAAACCTTCCTTGTGAGTTTGCATAATTACAGGTTGCATCCATCTATTTTTTAAAATTACAAAAACTTCCCTCTGAGTTTACATTTCATAATATGTATGAAAAAAATAATTTAAACCTGTAAAATTCAGGCCAGCACCAAATAAGAGTTCCATAAATTTCAAAGTAAATTACAAGTTCTCCACCAAAAAATCAGCAGAACTGGATCATTGAAATTAAAGATGATGCGTGGTACACTATTTAATGGAAAAAGGGGCACTATTACTGATGGGCTAAACCAAATAATTAGATGGAGAAATTATATCCTGATTGAGTAGTTAATCTTAACTATTAGCATACCTAGTATTGTAATCAAGGATAGAGTTGAAAGGTTTAACAAGCTTGTCCAGAACTACCTGCATCAAATAATAAAAAGTAAATAGATCTGCGAAATAAATTTGCAAAAGAAAAAATAGAATAACACAAAGAAATGGAGAAAACATTCATAAAAACCGCATAAGCATATCAATAAGAACTTTGCATGAACACAAATAATTGCAAGATATCAAATACCACAAAGGAACAGTATAAACTAATACCAAAATTTTACATACTCATGAAATAGAAGAAGTTTCAGAAACTATTAGCCAGATCAGACTGAGCAGAAGAGTAAAAAGAACCTATGCATAATTAAATATTTGAAATGAGTTTATCCAAAGATATGATTAAGTGTTCAGGACTATTAAGTCTTTGAAACTAATTAATTGAAGAAACATAAAATTCATTTTGTTAGAAAGTAAAAAAAGAAAATTATTTATACATCTCTCAATGTGATTATACACAAACAAATATAGCATCTTTAG
Organism: Dactylorhiza incarnata; assembly: GCA_033032865.1. NCBI lineage: Eukaryota > Viridiplantae > Streptophyta > Magnoliopsida > Asparagales > Orchidaceae > Dactylorhiza > Dactylorhiza incarnata. Next base: position 1,411,828 of record JAWHQI010000192.1, on the reverse strand, counting down.
ACTAAAATACCCTTCTATATAGACATTTACAAATATGCAACAGTCCCCTTTATGTTGGTGAGTATATATCATAGAAGCTTAGGCAGTTACATGTATAGCTAATCCTCGGACCTGCATTGCTTTTGTCAACAGATACATCAGGTCATTCGAACAAACAAAAGATGTTACAATCTCTTTAGACTCGATCTTTTGCCAAAAAAAATGAAATTAGATCTCACTAATATTGGCCTTCCAGAAACACGGGATTTTATGCAAGATGCATCATAACCTAATTATAATGCAATACCCTGATGATCCTCCATCTGCGGAATAGCATGCCCAACTACATAGGTATATCCAATAATCGGTTAATGACATTGAAACAGTAATCTCCTAATCGGGGAACCCTTAAGATATTGTATGATCTAAATCAGTCTCCCAATGCATATCGACTGAGAAACTGACTAGCAATACTTGCATTAAAAGAAATATTTTGAATTGTGGTTGTACGATAATCCAATTTTCCCACAAGACATCGACACCATCGTGGATCAACATAAGACTCTTCATGCCCAGGTATGAGCTTGAGTATCAGATTTATGGGTGTGCCCAGTGGATTAAAACCAAGTATGACATCTTACACTAAAATATCAAAAAGTATTTCCATTGAGATAAAGATGCCTCTTCTAGCTCTAGTGATGTAAGCAGAAGCCAATTATATTCCTAAGAAACACTAAACTTTCCAAAAATTGGTTTCAAAATATTGGTGTAGATATACTAGAGAGGATCGATACCACTTTCATCTTCATCGAGTTTCAAAATATTGGTGAAAATATCCATTGAGCAGACCGATGTCACTTTCAAAATATTGGTGAAAATATCCATTATTATCACTAATGATAATCCACTATTATCACTAATGATAATAATGTAGCAAACATACATACTCAATACAGTTTGCTACTTGAATTAGATGTGTGATGAAAAACAAAGCCGTGAGAGCTACTCCTAATCAAGACAAACTGTAAAAGAGCCAAGTTGAATCTGTTGAACTAGGCTTTCAGTGTCTCCTTCAGACAACATAAATTTTTTTTTGATCTGCAGATCAACCTAAACCCCACTTAAGCAACAAAAATCAAGAGTTGCTTCATGTAAATTTCCCCATCTAGGTCAACATGAAGGAAATCATTATTAATATCAAGTTGATGGAGAGACCAAGCATAAGCAACAACAAAACTACAGAGAACTCAAATATGTGCATTCTTGGAAACTAGAAGGAAAATATTTTGGTTATCAACTAGTCAACTGAACTGTCAGTGGAGCATTTGATTGAATAAATGCAATGACAACCAACAATGAACTTCCCGGAAGGCATGCAAACCAAATCTTATGCGTCATTCAAATACACTGTTTTCATTTACTTAGCATAACATGTCTCCATAGAGAATGACAAAGCATTCAATAATGTCTTAGGGATAGAAACGATAGAGAGTGAAATGATAAAAACACAACAATACAGAGATAATCGTTATAGCAAATAAAATGTGATATAGGACGATAAATAGTGTAACTATGACGAGAGCTCGTCATTATCCAACAACAAAAAAGGATAATCAATAAAAGGAGTGATAAGCACATGCATGAGCTCTAAAGGTGTTGTCGTAATGTCCTTCGATTGATCACGTGCTCATCGCGACTATACACAAGATCATACAACTACATATTCGCAACATTAGGGACATAAGGATTTAGTAAGTAGAAACAACCGGAACTAGGAGGGCCTCAAAGCTAGTCTGGCGAAACAAGGGGGTGGAGTTCAAGGAGGATTTATAATCAAAATAAGATAATTTTTGCAGGGGAATAGCAACAATAACCTTTTAAACTATGAGGATATCCAATTAAGTCATACTTTAATGGATTTACGAGAATTTATCTAGGACAGGAAATAAGCTATCCGCAAAGAACGTGCACCTAAACAAGTGATAGAACAACTATTTAAAGGATCCCGAGGGAAACAATAAAACAAGGAAATTTGGTGATGCAGAGTGGAGGAGGGCGTGTGATTTATAAAATAACACAATCCCAAGACTGCACCATCCCAAAATTGCGATAAAACAATGCATATAAAAGAGAATAGGTTGTCACAACTAAATGTTCGTTCTGGTATTCAACAAACACATTTTGTCAGAGTGTGAGAGGACAAGAGGATTGGAGAATCATACCCAGAAAGAACATAGAAGTTTAAAAATCCTCAAAAAATATAAACAGGTATTATAAAACTAAGGATGCAAATAGAACTATTAATTTGAGTCTTTATTTCAGCACAAAGAGTTTTTAGAATGTTAAACAATTAGTGCTAGCCGGTGGTAAGTGATGGTCGACAAAGAGTGCATAAAATAAATGACAATCAATGGACGAAGGTAATTGTACAAAGAGTGCATAAAATAAATGGCAATCAATGGACGAAGGTAATTGTATATTATATTGGGTAGTAAATTTCAAATAGTTTGTATCAATATTGCAAGCATACCACCTACCAATTCGATTACAGAGCTAACCGAGGAAAGACAAAAAAGCTTATGGTACAGCCAAGGAGAGCTTGAAAGAAATGGTAATTTAGTAGAATGGTATCATAGCAGAAAATGCTCTTACATAAAAACTAGAATGGTAGAGAGATGGATCATTCATAGACGAAGGTACTCTTACAGAAAAACTAACATACCATACATGATACAACAAAGAAATTAAAAGGAGACTATCACTACTATGAAGCACAAGATATGAAATATCATGCTCGTACCGGAATGCCTCCTATTCAAAACAGTAAGTGATGGGGATTGTCATCAGACTAAGGGTCGCCAGTCGGCAGGGCCCACTTTTGATTCACGCAGGAGGCGATGATCGGATCGACGATCCGAGACCGCGAGTGCGTCCGGCTCGTCACGCTATTATTTTTATGTATTTTATTTTATTTTTTTGGATTTGTTATTGGTGTTTTAGGGTCTCGGGCGTAACGGCCAATCATAGTTGTACACGCCCGGTGCCCAACCGCCCCTTCCTGTTATAAATAGGGGTGGGTGCTGCAATTTAGAGGTATTGTTGAGTTTTGTGAGAATTCAGAAATCGGCAATCTTCCGTGGTGCGACGCCACGAGCCCGGGGTGCGAAGCCTTGGTTCTATTTTCAGTTATTTCATTTTCTTATTCACTGTTCCGTCACTTCATCCCCCGTGAACCAGCCCCAGTCCACGATTCCTCTTCTCCTTCGCAGGAAACCACTGATAACTCCCTTCAATCCCACGGTCCCTGCTATCGGAAGGAGAAAACTACCCCAACCGCTACTGTTCATCATCACCATCCTCTCGCCTGAACCACAACCGACTTTCCAGAGCCATTGCTAGCGCCTCCTTCAGTCTCGTTCCCTCCCAGGGCATCTTCTCCCAGCGTGAGCCGCTCGATTTCGTCATCTTCACTTTGTTTCCAAGCCGCAAGCCGCCCTCTCCCGCCAGTGTCTTCGATTTAGACGGAAGCACGATACCTTGTTTAACCACTGAAAGTGCACAATTAACATCACTAGAATTCTCTAGAGGGGGGGGGGGGGGTGAATAGAGATTAAAAATACTTTGTGCAATTATATATATATATGTGTGTGTGTAATAATCACAGATTTAAGTTTCCCACACACCAACAAGAATTAAGCAAATGAAGAAGGAAAATAACAAGAAGAAAATCACAGCACAACACAAAGAAATATAGTGGTTCCCCAAACTTTGGGTAGTCCACTCTTCTACCCCCTTTGGTAGGAATTCACTATCTTGCACTGAGTCTTTTGATAAGGAGACTCTTAGAACCAGCCTGAGTCTTTTGATAAGGAGACTCTTAGAACCAGCCTGAGTCTTTTGAAAAGGAGACTCTTAGAACCAGTACAACTGAATTTTTTGAAGAGAGATTCTAAAAACTCTTTTACAATATTTGAAAATGAAATTAGAAAGAGAAGAAGAAGTATTTGAAACAAGAAAGAATCTTCTTCCTAGCAAGAAGATTAGAAGCACAAGAAATAGTGAATGAAATCTCTTTTCTATAGTGAGAAGGAGATTGTGAGCCTTTTCTCTCTTTTAGTGAGAGCTATCAGAGTTTGCAGCAGTATGACTTCAGAATGAGGAGAAGAAAGCTTGATCTTTGCTGCAGCACTATTTCTCAATTGTCTCTCTTTTCACTTGGGAGCTCTTCCTCTTTTTCAAAATGAATATGGTGGTACACTTGTTGTCATTCTCTGCCGATCTCCTCCTTATTTATAGCTCTGTTTAAAAGATATTGCTAAAGGGGAATAATTAATTAGCAGACAGAAAATTAGGAAGAGATAAGAGTTTCCATAATGAATATTTCTGTAGAAGGAAAAGAATTCATTCTGATTTCAAATAATATCCATAACAATCTTAATCAAATTAGCCAAGAATCAAATAGATGGAAAGGCTGATTCAGAACGACTATAAAAGAATAATATCATTCCATATAAATCAGATCTACAGCAAGAAGGAAAAAGATCTGACGTGTTTTTGAATTTCTTGTAGATATCGACGTGCGTCGATTACTATTCGACGTAAGCGTCGAATTCATCCTGACTGAACGTTGAGAGGAGAATAAGGAAGGAGCGTCGACTAAGGTGCGTCGACTTCACTAGATGCGTCGACTAGAAGTCAGAGTAACGTCGACATAGAATGCGTTGAATTCTTCTAAGAGTTACTTCGACTCATTCTGAGAGAGACGCCGAATGTATTTCGACGTTGCGTCGAATACTATTCGACGCATATTTACTTAGCCTAATTTTTCATACTTAGAATTTATATTCTTCTTAATTCTAGGGGTTAAGATAAATCATTTCCCCAACAATCTCCCCCTATTTGTCTTAACCCTACATAGAGAGAAATTGTATCAGTCTTTTAATCAACAAAGCAAAGCATTTATATAGAGAGGAAATATGCTAAGCAATCAGAATCATATAAACAGACTTCATAATTTAAGCATGGAGAAGAGAAATATAGATTGTATTAATATTGTTCAACACATCATTCAGGAGGGGTAGGGGGAGTTTTTCTTTTCCTAGTGAATACTACTGTTTTTGGAGAGGTGGGTTGCCCCTTCTCAGTAGCAGGTAGTTCACTCAACTCCCCCTGAGTTACAGCAGGTTGCTCCCCCTGGGATGGAACTTCTTTTGAGCCTTCTACTTCTTTTTCAGTTTCTTTCTTATCTTCATTTTCAGGTATAACAACATCTGGCTCCCCCTGAGCTTCAGCTTCCTCTTCATTCTCTGCTCTACTTGCCTCCCCTTGTAATAGATCCACTTGTTGTGCAGCTTCTCTTGCTATAATCAGTGCATCTGATGTTTGCTCTTCAGTATGTAGCTCTGGTACTACTTCATTTCCAATGGTCTTGAGCAGTGCAAGACTATCAATTTTTGAGGTAGGAAGAGACTTGTGAGAGAGAGATTTATGACTGGAGAGCTGTTCTTCATCTAACTTCTCCCCCTTCTTGACCAAGGAGGTTAAGAAAGACCTGGTGACCTTAGAGGAAGAGAGAGAGCTCTTCAGACTTTGCACAGAGGCACTGACCCCATCTATTTGGGTGTGCATGTGTAGGATGGAGGAATGAATCTAGGAGCAGTGCTCATCCAGCATTGCTTGGAATCTTTGAGCTGTGGATTGGATGCACTGAGTGATGAGGCTTTCAGTGGATGGAGATGGTTCAAAATGTGGTGGTGGAGGAGGAGATAATGGTGGAGGTGAATGTGATGAAGGTGGAGAGGGGACTGCATCAAGTTGATGAGGTGTATTTGATGGAGGAGGTGGAGCAATAGAAGAGGGTTGAGCAGGTGACTGATTTGGTATTTGGGAAGGTGTGGATGATGGTGGTACAGAAGAGATGTTTGTATGAGGAGGAGGAGGTGAAGATGGATGAGCAGGAGAGTTGGGAGGAGAAGGAGTCCTTTCAGGAATGGCACCAGGCTTGGGAATTTGCCTGGTCCATTTAAAGAAGAGGGCTATTGACATCCTTTTTCCTGGAGGGATAGAGATTCCTTTTGACCTACATAGGTCAGGGAAGGAGTGAAGGAGTACTTGACTCATGATTCTCATGTAGGCATTCTCTTTATGAGAGTATTTGTAGCATATCATTCTGAGGAGGAGGCTGGCCCAGTCTATCTTCTTCTTCAGCACAAGGGCTCCCATGATGTTCAGTTGCTGCTTGGGTACTGCATCATGGGCAGAGATCTTGCATAGTAGAATTTTTCCTATTATATCTGCCAGTAATCTATATTCATCAGAAAAGTCATTTTTCTTCAGGTGGATTGGTCTATCTTTTGAAAACTTCATGGTGATTAACAGATTCTTGATTTCATCAGGGGTGAGTTCCACAGGTTCATCACCTGATAAGGGAATGATGAAGGAGACTTGTTTAGTTGCTCTTTAGAAACTGATTTTCTTTCCTATTTGAGTTGAACAAAGATAATATTGGAATATACCTGATGGAAGATCAAAGGTGGTCCTAATGTGTTCTGCAGAGATTGAGACAGGTGTCTCATGGATTGTTCCTTGGATTTCTCCTTGTTCAGATATCTGAACATGAGTCATGAGCTCTGTGAGTTCTGTCTCCAGGAGCTTGCATCTTGTGGAGATGAGCTTGTCTAATCCAGCTTCAGTAAACAGAACTATGATACTCTTGTAGTTTTCTGCGGCGGCTTGGAAAGATTCGAGGTCAATGTCACAGCCTGAGTTGGTCTTAGGAGCCATTTTAGGTCAGTGATAGAGAGGAAGAAATGGTTGGGCTGAGGAGCAAGAAGGGTGAAAGATGCAGAGATCGTGAAGGTTTCTAACTGAAGGGTCTATTTAAGTCAGGTGAAATGTCGAAAAGAGGCACCATTCGAGGCTTATTCGGTACAACAGTGGATGTGACCGAAAATATTTTAGTATTGCCGCTCGTTTTCATGAAGTCGACGTTACGTCGAGTGGAATTCGACGTGAACGTCAATATAGTCTGGTTTGGGACGATAAGGTTTCCTATCGACGTATGCGTCGACTGGAGTTGATGCATGCGTCGATTTTATTTATTGAACTGAGTTATCGACGGTGCGTCGATTCGAGGTCGACGTGACTTTATTTGACAGATTCTGGGTTTTCCTTGAGAAATTATTTCTTCCTATTCCTAAAGTTTTCTAAATTACTCTAGGACTAATTTTAAGAACAATTTGATTGATTATGCCAACACTGTTTGGCAGTGTGGCCAATTTTATTGCAAAAATAACACCTAATTTTCTTTTGACTAAGGAAATCTGAGTTTAGGGAGGAATAGAGATGGTGATTAGGATAAAAGTTTTGATCAGGATAGTAATTTTGGTTATTAAAAGATTTTTTATTAGAATAGAAGTTTTGATCAGGATAAAAATTTCGATCAGGACGAAAGGGTCCTGAATTGGGGTTAAGATGGAAGGTTTTTGGAGGATGGGCATTTAAGTTCCTTTGAGTTTTTATGCGTCGATATCTATTCGACGTATGTTGATAGTTGCGTTGATTTATATTCGGCGCTTTCTTCAGATTGCGTTGATCTGGTATCGACGCATGAAAGAAGTTGCGTCATTGGATGTCGACGTACTTTTATTCAAGCGTCGAGTTGAGGTCGAGGCATCTGAGAGATTGCGTCGAGTAGAATTCAAAGCACCATCATTCATGCGTCGATATGAAGTCGACGCAATTGTGTCTTCACAGATTTTATTTTTCCCTTTTTCTGATTTTATTTCTTTATAAGTTGTTTCTCTTGGTCTAGTTGCCTTCTCAGAAGAAGTTTGAGAGTCATCAGCTGAATAGTATGAGGTTTCATCAAATTGGTTTATTTCCTTGAAGTCTTCTACCTTATTTTGTGAGTCTTCTTCTTGGTTTGTTGATTTGATGGGTTAAGTAAATTTAACAGGGCTCATCCAAGCAGGTTTGTTGGATGGAATTAGGCTGGTTGAGGGATCAGCCCCTAGCCCAAGATTTTTATGTCTACTTGTTTGTTGTTCAGTGATTTTCTTAAGTGTTTGGCTTCTCATTTTTATTGATTCTTCAAAAGCTTTTGCCTGGGATACCTTATCCTTAAGGAGCTGGTTTTCTATTCTAGCCCTTTCTATTTCCTTTTCTATGATGTTAGCCCTTAATTCATAGTTTTTAGAGCATGTAGCCTCTCTATTTCTCTGGTTTTTAACCATATTAATTTGTTCTTTTAGATCCTTAATTTCTTGCTCAGCTTTTAGTTGATCTAAACATAATCCTCTAAAGTTATTTTTGAAATCATCACATGAGAAGTCTATTTCATTAAAAATGCTTACCTCATCCTTATCCTCAGATTCATCTATGAGAATAATGCTATTTTCTCTTTCATCTTCAGATGATATGCTTTCATCTGATCCTGTCTCACTCCATGATTCAGCAACATCATCTTTCTTTGAGCTTTCAAGAGCCATTAAGCATAGATCTTCTTGCTTAGACTCTTCATTGTCACTTTTAGAAGAGGAGCTGTCCTCAGAGTCTGTTTCACTCCAGGCTTCTGCAATAAAGCCTCTTTCTTTCTTCTTCCCCTTTTTCTTGAGATCTTTCTTTTTCAGATCTTTCTTTGTCTCAGCATTTTCTGGACATTCTGGGGCAATATGTCCAGGTTTCCTGCAAGAATAACACACAATTTCTTTAGTGGGAGTTTTGTCATATCTTGGTTTTGACTCTCTCCTTCTAGATCCATCTGTCCTGGCCCATTTCTTGAATTTTCTAGCCATGAAACTAAATAGTTCTTCTTCAGTGACAGAGGTTCTTTCTTCTGTTGCTTTTAATGCAATGTTCGTGTCTTTTGAAGAGGTTGGAGTGTTTTCTCTTCTTTTCTTCTCCTCTGGTTTTCAGCAGTTGCTCATAGGATTTGAGTTTTCCTAAGAGAGCATCTGTTGAAATTTCTCTTTGTCCTCTTGTATCTCTTATTGCCCATATTCTTGAGTCTCATGAACTTGGGAGACCCATTAACAGTTTGTCATTGATCTCTGTGAGAGAGATCTCTCTATCCAGGCTTCTTAATTGATTAATGATCAGACTGAATCTGTCATGCATCTCAGAGATGCTTTCTTCATTCTTCTTTTGGAAGTTCTCATATTGAGAGATTAATAGAGCCTTCCTATCTTTTCTTTCATCAGCACTTCCTTCTACCATCTTTATGAGAGCCTCCCAGATTTCTTTGGCTGATTCACAGTCAACAACCTTTTGAAAGATTTCATCTGAGAGGGTTGAGACAAGAATGTTCACAGCTTTTGCATCCCATGTTCCTGCCTTCTTTTCTTCAACTGTCCACTCAGCCTTCGGGACAAGTGTTTGAGTCACTTCACCACTTGAGTCTCTTCTACAAGGCTTGGGAGGACCTGTCAAGATAACATTAAATAATTCTTCATCAATAAAATTCATATAAATCCTAATTCTTGTTTTCCAAACTGCAAACATTTCAAGATTGCACATTGGTGGTCTGGTGGAAGCATAATCTTTGATTTGTGTCATGTGAAAAATAATTTTTAGAAATATATATATATAAATAAGAGGTAGGATCTTTTTGATCAAGGAGTTAACCTTTTTAGATCAACTTCTCTCTGATACCAATTGAAAGTGCACAGTTAACCTCACTAGAATTCTCTAGAGGGGGGTGAATAGAGATTAAAAATACTTTGTGCAATTATATATATATATATATATATGTGTGTAATAATCACAGATTTAAGTTTCTCACACACCAACAAGAATTAAGCAAATGAAGAAGGAAAATAACAAGAAAAAAATCACAGCACAACACAAAGAAATATAGTGGTTCCCCAAACTTTGGGTAGTCCACTCTTCTACCTCCTTTGGTAGGAATTCACTATCTTGCACTGAGTCTTTTGATAAGGAGACTCTTAGAACCAGCCTGAGTCTTTTGATAAGGAGACTCTTAGAACCAGCCTGAGTCTTTTGAAAAGCAGACTCTTAGAACCAGTACAACTGAATTTTTTGAAGAGAGATTCTAAAAACTCTTTTACAATATTTGAAAATGAAATTAGAAAGAGAAGAAGAAGTATTTGAAACAAGAAAGAATCTTCTTCCTAGCAAGAAGATTAGAAGCACAAGAAATAGTGAATGAAATCTCTCTTCTATAGTGAGAAGGAGATTGTGAGTCTTTTCTCTCTTTTAGTGAGAGCTATCAGAGTTTGCAGCAGTATGACATCAGAATGAGGAGAAGAAAGCTTGATCTTTGCTGCAGCACTATTTCTCAATTGTCTTTCTTTTCACTTGGGAGCTCTTCCTCTTTTTCAAAATGAATATGGTGGTATACTTTTTGTCATTCTCTGCCGATCTCCTCCTTATTTATAGCTCTATTTAAAAGATATTGCTAAAGAGGAATAATTAATTAGCAGACAGAAAATTATGAAGAGATAAGAGTTTCCATAATGAATATTTCTGTAGAAGGAAAAGAATTCATTCTGATTTCAAATAATATCCATAACAATCTTAATCAAATTAGCCAAGAATCAAATAGATGGAAAGGTTGATTCAGAACAGCTATAAAAGAATAATATCATTCCATATAAATCAGATCTACAGCAAGAAGGAAAGAGATCTGGCGTGTTTTTGAATTTCTTGTAGATATCGACGTGCGTCGATTACTATTCGACGTAAGCGTCGAATTCATCCTGACTGAACGTTGAGAGGAGAATAAGGAAGGAGCGCCGACTAAGGTGCGTCGACTTCACTAGATGCGTCGACTAGAAGTCAGAGTAACGTCGACATAGAATGCGTTGAATTCTTCTAAGAGTTACTTCGACTCATTCTGAGAGAGACGTCGAATGTATTTCGACGTTGCGTCGAATACTATTCGACGCATATTTACTTAGCCTAATTTTTCATACTTAGAATTTATATTCTTCTTAATTCTAGGGGTTAAGATAAATCATTTCCCCAACAACCAACTACTATTCACCATTCCTCCCAGCATCAGCTACTGTCGAACTGCACCTCCCTCGCCAAAAACCTGCAAGCAGCGCCCCGTTCTCATGTCGTGAATCCTCCCGCAAATGTCTCGCTGTTTTCCCCCCACTCCTGTCGAACACCTCTCTACAACAAGTTGTTTCCACCGCCAGCAAGAAATCCCCGTCCCGTGCATCTTCTGTTCTTCTTCGACGGGTCGGCACATCCCAGCCGCTCCTTACACCGTGAACCCCATTTCTGTCGTGGAACCACCAGAAAAGCTTCTGTCAGTTCTACACCCGCTGCTCCCTCTTCGCCATTTCTCCTGTGCAATTATCCCTCTCGCCATTTACCACACAGTACCAGTCCTCTCCGTCTTTTACCCACAGTAAATCCTAATTCCCACAGTCCACTACAACCCGATGTTTCTCTAAAGGCAACAAATGTCGTCGCTCCCGTCGCTAGGATTTCCACATACAGCCGTCGCCGGATCTTCATTGCTACGTGAGTATTATTGTGTTGTGCTTATTTCCTATTTATTGAATATTGGAGAACATTTCATGTCTTTGGGTATTTTGATCCATAGTTGTATTTGTTCTTTATTTTCTTTCGTTCTATAAATCTAATCGTGGAAATTGTGGCTAAAGTACTTTGTACGAAAGTTAGCATGTCTTGTGTACACCGGAAAATTCCAATTCATCTTGTGTCAATTTGCCTCACTTATAAAATTATTACCGCAAACTTTATTTCCGGATTGAAGTTTTTAAATCATTTGCATTGTATTTTTGGTCGTATTATTTTGATTCCATTAAGCATCACAATCACTTAGGGTCGTATTAGTGTCGGCACACCCTAGTCACACGGCCTGCCGTGCGTCATTAAGCCTATCAGGGCTAACCCTAGCTAGCTCAATCCAAAATTAAAACTGTTGAAATAGCCCATGTATTGGCCCATTTGGTGGCTCATTTACTCCTCTTCTATATCTCTTTAGTCTCACATTGTGTATAGGATTTCTCTCTCATCTCTCTCCTATAAATATGTACTCTCCTTTTTGTATACAATGAGAAATACATAGAAGCTTAAGCGTTCTCAACATGGTATCAGAGCTAGCGGTCTCTCCCGTCTTCTGACCGCCCGCCTCAATTTTCTCGACCGCAGCCTGTGCGGTCTATCTCTCTTCAAAGATCGCAGCCTCTGCGGCTATCTCTTCCAAGACCGCAGCAAGCACCCCGCTCCACTGCGAGGTCCCCCCCCCGCCCATCGTCTGCTCTTCGTCGCTTTTTATAAGCTTCCCAGCCTGTGGGGCCCTCCGCTGATCTCACAGCCCGCACCGTCTGCTCTCCCCGCTCTGCCGAGCTCTCCCATTTTCGCTGCCGACCTCCCTGCTGTTCTCGCAGACCGACGGGCTCTCTCACCATAGCGGTCTCCTCAGTCCGAAGCTTCCTCTAGTCGCTGCCCTGTCCGCGGCTTCTTATGATCGCTGATTCCTCTTGCGGCTTCTTCCAGCGCCCTCCTTTATCTAGCGACCTCTTCTAGTCGCTCAGTCCGCTAACCCTCCTACGGTCTGTCTCCAGTCCAAGCGTTCCTCTGGAGATCTTGCAGACCGCCCGAGCCCGCCAACAGCGATCTCTCAGCCCGCTAATCTCCTGCTACTCCAGACCGCTACTCCAGTCTCACAGCTCGCGCGATCTCCTCGTCAGCAGCCCGCCAGCGCTCTTCTGCGAGCTCATCTCACGAAATCTCCTACTCGCAGACCGCCAGCGCCTCTTCTGCGAGCTCATCTCGCCAGCGCCAGCGATCTTCTCCTCTCCAACCCGCCGCGGTCTCGGAAAACCGCACAGCCTGCTCCTCTGTCTGCCAGTCCGCTGCCTCCTCTGTGCTAATGGGCTCGTCTGAGAACTCCTCGACTTTGCCTCCTGAGACCACACGGCCTGCTCCTGAGACCGCTCGCCAGCACTCTCCTAGTGAGCTCCGTGATGAGCTGCGGATTACTACCATCTCCCTCTCTGGGAAGAAAAACTTCATGCCATGGATGCACTCTGTCCGCCGCGTCCTTCAAGCCAAGGGCCTTGCTTCTCATCTCACCCAGGATCCCCCAACTCCAGTCACTGAGGAATGGCTGCGGGACGATGGCCGCGTTCAGACATGGATTCTGAACTCGCTGGATGACGAACCTTATGAAATGGCCATGTACCTTGAGACGGCCAAAGCCATGTGGGACGAGCTCCAGTCCCTGTACTCCGAAAAAGATAGCCTCCAACGTCTGTTCGATATCATCACCGACCTACAGGCTCTGGACACCACCGGGCCTAACATGACCTCTATCGTTGCCCGTGTCAAATCTCTGGCTGAAGCATGGATCCAACATCAGCCCTCAACGAATGATCATGCTACTCAGCGGGCTCAGAAGGAGGCAGTCTGCATTGCTATGCTCATGGCCCGGGACCCTCCTCATCTTCTGAGCCTTCGGGCTCAGATTTTGTCCTCAGCTACCACTCCGTCTCTATCAAGTGTGTGCTCCATGCTCCTCCGAGTCACACCACCTCTTGATATCACGGCACCTACCTCACCGGCCCTCCTCCAGCACGCTCCTGCTTCTCCTTCTCTTCCTCCTCCACCTACCCGGGGAGGCCGGTCTGGCACCCGGGGAAGAGGTCGGGGTGGCCGGGGAGACCCAAGTGCTCGTTCTGCGGTCGTGATGGTCATTATGAGGCCACATGCTTCCGTAAACACGGACATCCTCCTCGTCCTACAACATCCCTTGCCACGGAAATTCCAACCACCTCAAGCAATCTAGTGGACCTTGACGCAGTCCGCCTCCAACTCCAGCAATTCCATGGACTTCTTAGCCCTACTTCTGCTTCTGTCGCTTCCGTCTCCAATGAAGGTATGACTTGTCTCTCCACTAGCCCAGGTTGGATAATGGACTCCGGCGGTACTCATCATATTACCTCGCGGCAACCGACTCAATATTTGAATACTCCTCATCCAAAGTGCATCACTGTGGCCAATGGGGATATTGTTCCCGTCTCCGGTTCTGCTGACATCTCGCTCACCTCCTCTCTTTCTCTTCGCTCGGTTCTTCATGTTCCGGGCTCCTCCTTCAATTTACTTTCCATTGGTCGTCTTACTAATGACTTGGATTGTTCTGTCACATTTAACCCCTCGTCTTTTTTGATACAGGATCGACGAACGCGGACTACCATTGGTAAAGGACGATTGCGGAACGGACTCTACCTCCTTGACGACTCTCCCACCATCCTCTCCTCTGTCTCCTCCATAGACTGGCACCGACGCCTCGGGCACCCTCCTCTACCCGTCCTCCAGAAGGTTCTCCCTGATGTACCTCTTTCTCAGTTTAAATGTGAAACTTGTATTTTCGGCAAACAACCGCGTTCTTCTTTTCCCACACATTGTGCTCGGAGCCCGGCTCCTTTTGATTTAGTGCACTCCGATATTTGGGGGCCATATAAAACTACTAGTATTTCTGGATATCGGTATTTTCTCACTTTTGTTGATGATTACTCTCGGTTAACGTGGCTATACCTGCTTCATGATCGCTCTGAGCTCCCTTGTGTCTTTAGAGCGTTTGTCCTCGAGACCCGTACGCAATTCTCCACTACCATCAAAACCTTACGCTCCGACAATGCTCGCGAATACACAAGCCACGATATCGCCACTCTATGCTCAGACTTCGGAATCATCCATCAAACATCCTGCGCTTACACCCCTCAACAAAACGGTGTGGCCGAGCGAAAGAACCGTCACCTTCTCGAGGTTGCCCGCTCACTTATGCTTCACATGAACGTTCCCAAAACATATTGGAACTTCGCGGTCTCCACTGCCTGCTTCCTTATCAACCGTCTCCCTTCATCCGTTCTCCATAATAAAACTCCGTTCAGCCTTCTTTTCCCTTCTACTCCAGCCTTCTCTCTCACACCCCGCACCTTTGGGTGCACCTGCTATGTCCACATCTTGGGACCCTCCACGGATAAGTTGGATCCTCGTGCTACCAAGTCCATCTTCGTCGGCTACTCTCGAACTCAGAAAGGTTACGTCTGCTACTTCCCTACAACCCGTAAAATAACGGTCTCTGTCGATGTTACCCTCTGGGAGGATCAGCCGTTCTTTTTTTATCCTGGATCCACCCGTGCACCACCACCCGCTCCGCGACCTGTCATCCTGGTCAACGACCCTTCCGTTCCCGTTCCTCCATCTCCGGCTCCTGATATTGCTCCCACTCCAACCTCCATTATCTCTAAACCACCGATCATCCGAGTCTACACTCGTCAACATCCTCATTCTGATCCGACTCCGCAGTCCGACTCGACCTCCGGTGCTCCGTGTTCTGCTGATCAGGTAACAGAATCGACTGCCCATCCTTTGGCGAATTATATGTCCTTACATCGCCTCTCACCCCACCTTCATACTCTGGCCACTTCTTTATCGTCCGTTGCAGTTCCTAACTCTGTGCAGGAGGCTCTTCAACATCCTGGCTGGCGTGCCGCAATGGAAGAAGAAATGGCCGCGTTGTGGGCAAACCAGACCTGGCAACTGGTGGATCTTCCCCCTGGCCAGAAAACTGTTGGTTGCAAATGGGTCTTTGTCATCAAGCATGCTGCGAATGGGACCATTGACCGCTTAAAAGCTCGACTGGTGGCTCGCGGCTACACCCAGCAACAAGGTTTGGACTACGACGAAACCTTCTCTCCCGTCGCCAAACTGAACACAGTACGGGTTCTTCTCTCCGTTGCTGTGCACCGCCAATGGCCCTTACATCAACTGGATATTAAGAACGCCTTCTTAAACGGTGATCTCACTGAAACGGTGTACATACAGCAGCCGCCCGGGTTTGAGACCACGGGGGAGTCTAGGACCCCGAAAGTCTGTCATCTTTTGCGGTCTCTCTATGGTCTCAAACAGTCTCCTCGAGCATGGTTCGACAAGCTCAGCAAGGTCCTTCGTGAAGCAGGGTTTACTCGGAGCTCGGCTGACTTCTCCCTGTTTACTCGCCACCAGGCAACAGGCACCGTTCTCCTTCTTGTCTATGTGGATGATATCATTATCACAGGCAACGACTCAAAAGGAATTCAGGCGATCAAACAACAACTCAGCTCCGTGTTCCAAACAAAAGATCTGGGGAACCTTCATTACTTCCTGGGCCTGGAGGTAGCCAGGCGACCAGATGGCCTTGTTCTATCTCAGAGAAAGTATTGCCTCGACCTTCTTCATGATGCAGGCTACTCCTGCTGCAAACCCATCAATACTCCAATGGACGCAAATCACAAGATTTGTGCTCAGTCCTCTGACACTGATCTCTTGCTTCAGAACCCAGAATACTATCGCCGTCTGGTTGGAAAACTGATCTATCTGACTGTTACAAGACCAGATATCTCCATCGATGTCGGTATTGTCAGCCGTTACATGCACGCCCCTCGTTCCTCTCATCTTCAGGCTGTGGAACGGATTCTCCGATATCTAAAAGCGGCTCCTGGTCAAGGCTTGGTATACAAGACCTCATCCTCAACTCCAACACTGGTGGCATACTCTGATGCTGACTATGCTGGCTCTCTGGATGATCGTCGGTCAACCAGTGGCTTTTGTACGTACTTCGGAGGACATTTGATTACCTGGCGTAGCAAGAAACAAGCAGTGGTTGCGCGCTCCTCAGCAGAAGCAGAATACAGGGCAATGGCATCTGTGGTCTCTGAACTTACATGGCTTGAAAGTCTTCTCACGGATCTTGGGGTAAAACTTTCTGCTCCTGCTCTTCTACTTTGCGACAGTCAGGCTGCTATACATATTGCCAAGAACCCGGTCTTTCACGAAAGAACCAAGCATATCGAGGTCGACTGCCACTTTATCCGGGAGAAAGTACAAATGAAGAAAATCGAGCTAAAACATGTCCCTGGTACTGAACAAGTTGCGGATGTCCTCACAAAGGCACTGTCCAGTACCCTCTTCTATCAATGCTTATCCAAGCTTGGCGCATATGATTTGTACACTCCAGCTTGCGGGGGAGTGTTGAAATAGCCCATGTATTTGGCCCATTTGGTGGCCCATTTACTCCTCTTCTATATCTCTTTAGTCCCACATTGTGTATAGGATTTCTCTCTCTCATCTCTCTCCTATAAATATGTACTCTCCTTTTTGTATACAATGAGAAATACATAGAAGCTTAAGCGTTCTCAACTAGCCCTGCAAACGAGTCGAGCTCGAATCGAGCTCTTCAAAATTAGCTGGCTCGAGCTCGAGCTCGAGCTGTTTTTTTTTTGAGCTCGAGCTCGAGCTCGACGAGCTCATTGGAAAATGGCTCGAGCTCGCGAGCAAGCTCGCGAGCCCATGAACAGAGACTAACAGGCTCGAGCTCGGCTCGAATGAAAGCTCGAGCTCGTCGAGCTCGAGCTCGAGCTCGACAGACTCGAGCTCGAGTCGAGTTTTTTTCGAGCCGACTCATCGAGCTCTCGAGCTAGCTCGACTCAACCTGCAGGGCTATTCTCAACAAAACCCAAAAGAGTGGCGCGCAATGTATCACGAAGAAGAAAAAGCACTAAGGAGAATAGTAGATTTTTTTCTGAAATGTATGCCATATTCCATCTGTTCTTTCCAATGAAATAGTTTCATGTGAATCAACAATTGTCTCGACCATGAGATATCATTGAAAAATAGAAAGCCGTGTCAACAAAGAATTTTCCAAAAAATTTTAAAAGTTTTTACATATAGATATAACAAAACTATTACGAACAACCGATTCTAGATTACGCTAGTTTGAACTTTGTATTAGTAATATACTATCTTCAAAGCAGCCTAATGGGCTTAATCACTAGTTCACTAAGGTTCATCAATCATCATTGATTTTAACTGAGATTAAATAGACTTTAAAAGACATGACTAAATGGGCATAAAGAACCTATTTGACGCCCTTAAGGATGCATAAAATCCAGTTACAAACCGTTGAGGTAATGATGATGAACCAAACAGTAAGAAAGACTGCTTGTCTGTTACTAATATAGGCTCATGGGTCTGACAGCTATATTCACTAGTTCAAAGAAAGTATATAAAAGATCTGCGCCATGCATGGATATTAGTAAAATCCAGGATCTTCACTCAAATTAAAAAGTCTCCATCCTTTTAAATTGAATAACAAGAAAATTATGAAGGATACCTCTCCGCAGGAATCAACTAGTGTGACCCTTGTAAGTTCGAAACCTTCAGCAGTTATACACTAGCAAATATAAAGAAAATAATGATCAGAATCTTATACTATTAAAAAAAATCTACAAAAAAATTGAGCTTTGAATATTGCCCATGAAATATGTCAAAATTACAATAAAAATTTCATATGCAAGAAAAAAAAAGATATCCCCGTCTGGGTTCAGAAGAAGCTTCTTCAAGAACTTGTTAAAGAATGCAAACTTCACAAAAAACGTTCCAAATTTAAAACCAAGTAAAAAAAGAACCATAAGTAACAAAAAATATGTCAAGCTGGTCATTTTGACAGGAGGTAAAGTGGTGAGCTTTGGAGGGAACCTAATTTATTAGTGGTCAAGAATGCTATTATCCAACAGTAAATGATAAAAGTTCCGCATGTTTATTATGTCAGCTTCTTCATGTCATAAAAAGACCAGCTGGAGTGCATGATGTCCTTTTGTACGCAATGTGGGGCTGCAGCAATATCCCTGATCGTCGTTTGGCATACACAAATTTTTTCCATTCGCTCCAAGAGTGGAGAGTGCGGCAGTGACAGTAACCCCGATAATCACTAGGTGACCCCTGTGCAAAATTTGTTTACTGCAGGGGAAAATGGACACTGTCATTAAGGGGGGCATTGAACAAAAGTCGAGACAACTTCCACTAGTTGATGTATATATAGTGTCTATATTAGCACCATCTTTTGGCTATTCGTGCACCCTGAAAAACTCATTTCAAGTACATAAACATATTTAATAATCACATCCATATCCTTTACGCAAAATAAAAATTTATGCCTTCTCGACCGTGACAGAGCAGTCCAGAGCATGAAAGTGAGAAAGGAATCACAGATAGTCTCCACCATTCCGGAGTTGAGTATTCTGGATTTATTTTATTTTTCATGTTGGAACATGCGTTTTGCTTCTCTCAGATTTGATAATAACAAATTCCAAACTGTATTTGATCATTGTTGTTTTGGGTATAGTGTGCAGGTTTACAAGTATCGTTGTTTTGGGAGAGCAGGAAAAATCTCTGGCATTACCGTCGTTAGCGATGTTGACTAGAAAACTTTTTATGTCGACTGGAAGACTGATTATGTCGACTAGATTGCTTAAGTCGCTAACGCAGGCGTTAGCAATACAACCGGGTGCTGGCTATGTCGACTGGACTGCTTATGTCGACTGGAAGGAAGAATCGACGAGACCAGTCAGATCAACTACCTTCGCGTGTTACTGATAACGCGTCGTGCAACCTCGATGTGCACGCCAACAATCCATGTGCTCTGCGCGGGAAAGTGATGGCAACCATACAAGGAAAGTCACTACCGCTCGCGTTATCACTACCACTCCACGGTAACGCTTGTTTACAAGGAAAGTGCAGCCACCTTCCTTGCAGGTGGCCAGCTGTGCGCGCGCGCCGCGCTACCACAACCGCTTCGCGCTACCACAACCGCTTCGCGCAACCACAACCGCTCCGCGCTACCACAACCGCTCCGCGCTACCACAACCGCTCCGCGCTACCACAACTGCTCCGCGCTACCAGATGATCAGAAGGAAAGTGTGGCTGCCTTCCTTGGAGCCGGATAGCAGGGAAAAATGAGTACATGGAGCCTACCGCCCGCGGTATCACTGTCGCAGGCAGTATCGTACTTAAACACCATATAAAAGTGTGTTTCTTTCTCATTGGAGATATGGACGAGTACTAGGTTTCCAAGCCATTTCTGGAGCAAGGAGCCACCGTCCAAGGAGAGAGTAGAAGGGCTTTCACCCTCCCAAGCAAGAATGAAAAGGATCTTCGGAGAGCGCGAACAAGAACGAGAATCTGAAGACGATCGAGTGCACAAGGAACGTTGAATCAAAAGTGTCGATCGCTCACCGTCTCCGGAGATCATCTTTGAGGGAGCAACCTTTTCTTTCTAGATCTATCTTTATATCTATGTATTTCTCTTCGTTTATTTGTATTGTATCGGGTGGAGAAATCGTCCGGGGAGGACGTCGGATTGCAGGGAGGATTCCGTGAGAAATCGTCCGTGAGGGGCTTCTAGACCGGGGAGGTCTAGCAAGGGCTCTAAGACCTTCGGGGAGATGGGAGAGAGCCGACTCCAAGACCTTCTGGGGAGAAGGGAGATAATCAACTGGTCCTCGGGGGGAGGGTCAGTATAGAAAACCCAAGATAGTGTTATTCATCGCTTTCGATCTCCGGCGTCATGAAGATCGCAATCTTGTAACCTAACTTCTTATGAAATAAAATCATACTTGTCTGTCTTATGATCGTGATTTTATTTCTACTCTAAAATATTTTTAATATAATATTTTCTTAAAGAATTAAACGAAAAATATATTGCAAGGTTCTTTTGTGTTCTATCACTCTTAGAATTCAATCTCTGTGAGATAGCGCCAGGCGGTAGAACTTACCGCCGGCGGTAGTAAACGGAGATTGGACTCCGTATCTCTCTAAAAGATAATATCATCTCTGAGGTTAAAATAAAGTTTTCCTATTAATATTCCGAAACTACATAATTAACAAGAATATTTTTATTTAGAATTAAATTCTTAAAAACTTTTATTTACCCTCACTCTAAGGGTGCCAGTGGATCCAACATTCCACTGATCAATAAGAGTTCACCATTTCTACTCCAATATATCTTCTCCCCTTGAATTTTCAAGGCAGCTTTACTTCCCCTGTTCTTCTCAGCATACGGCGGAATAATGGTTTTTGTAACTGTTTTCGAGGTCGCCTACAACTTTTCTCTTAAATCTCACTCTGCTTCCCTCCCAATGATAGGGTTCTGTCACCATGGGCTCCTGCTCACCACACTACCAAAAGACAACCTCCTCCGCAGCTTCAAAGTCCTCTGTTCCTCGTACTAGATGCTCTGATTTTACAGTTTTTTCCTTCTTGTTCAGTCCTCATCCCCTTTGGATTCCTCGTTCTCTTCATCTTCCCAACCAGCGGCGTAATTCAATGGCAGGCATCATCGGTGATCAATTGTGGTAAATAGAAATGGCGGAGCAATGATAGAGGTGATTGCGTCGAGGGACTTCATCTTCCTGGGCAAAGACAGATGATTCCCCTTCCTCATTCACCAAGTGTCCAGATTGAAATTGAAAAAAAAAAGAGTTTGCTTCCTCCCTGGGTTTTACTTTATTACTTCTTCATATTATTTCTAAGCTCTCTCCCTTTAATTCTTCCTCCTATTTCTAAGATGATAGAGGTGTCCGCAAGTAGGGAAGAACCCAGGGTCGTACTCCCTCCTTTCTATTCAATTCCAAAATCAAGATCCAAAACAAGCATCCAAATAAAGATACGCTCCCCTATATATAGGAGGGTAAATCATTCCACCGTCGTGCTCGAGGCGTGTCCCCGTCGTGTATAAACACGTGCGTATCGCTGGCCAGGGATGAGATCGTCTGTGCTCGTATCAATACCTCCAGTTTCTAGAATGACCTTGTCCTCAAGGTCAAAGTCTGGGAAGTGTGACTTGACCTCCTGCTCCAAGATCCACGCGGCTTCCTCTGCTGGTAGTCCCCTCCACTGGATGAGGACCTGTCGTCAAGGTCGAAGTCTGGGAACTGTAACTTGACCTCCTGCTCCAAGATCCACGCGACTTCCTCCACTGGTAGTCCCCTCCACTAGATGAGGACCTGTCGTCCGTGCTCGTATCAACACCTCCGGTTTCTAGAATGACCTTGTCCTCAAGGTCGAAGTCTGGGAACTGTGACTTGACCTCCTGCTCCAAGATCCACGCGGCCTCCTCAGCTGGTAGTCCCATCCACTGTGACTTGACCTCATTGCTCCAAGATCCATGCGGCTTCCTCTGCTGGTAGTCCCGTCCACTGGATGAGGACCTGTCGTACCTGCTGACCCTGCATCTCCTCGATGCAAGATCCTAACACCGCCATTGGCTCATAGCGGGGAATGGACTCAACCATCAACCCCTCGGGTGGGGTGGCTTGGAGGGGGGTGATCTCCCAACGCCTTCTTTAGCTGGGAGACATGAAAGACTGGATGGATGCGGCTGTCGAAAGGTAGTTGTAGGCGGTAGGCCACCTCCCCCACCTTCTCCAGAATAAAAAAAAGGAGCCAAAGTAGCAGATAGATATCTTGGGATGTAGGCGGCCGGCTAGTGAACTCTGGCAGTGGGGCCGCAATTTGACGAACACTTTCTCACCCAACAAGAAAACCACATCGCGGCGATGTTGGTTGGCCTGTTGGACCATGCGCTGCTGAGCTCGGAGAAGATGATGCTTGAGCTGGCGGAGGGCCTCATCGCGATTCAGGAGATCAATGGCCAAGGCCTGCACTTGGCACTCCCCAGGCAGGCTGAACGGTATCTTCGGGGGCGGTCACCCATATACCACCTGAAAGGGGGTCGAGCCTGCAGAGGAATGGTAGGTGTTGTACCACAACTCCGCCCAAACGATCCACTGGGTCCAGTGGCGGAGTTGCTCGGTAGCAAAACAACGCAAGTATGTGTCGACACAACGATTGAGGACCTCTGTCTGTCCATCGGTCTGAGAGTGGTAGGTCGTGCTGAACCGCAGCTTGGCACCATGCAGTCAAAACATCTCCTGCGAGAAGGCACTCATGAACACCAGATCGCGATCACTGATGATGGAACGGGGAAACCCGTGCAAGCAAACCACTTCCCCTATAAGATCTGGGCGACAGAGCTGACCGTGTAGGGGTGCTTCATGGGTATGAAATGCCCATACTTGGAGAGACGGTCCACCACAACAAAGGGGCAATCATAGCCCTGAGAGCAAGGAAGTAGAGTGATGAAGTCCATCGCAATGTCCGCCCAGACTATGTCCGGAACCGGAAGACGTTGGAGCAACCCAGCTGGAGTGAGAGTCTGGTACTTGGCCTTCTGAAATGTGAGACACTAGGCGACAAACTATTGCACTACCCACATCATGCCCCATCAGTAAAGAGTGGCGGCCAATCGACGATAGGTAGGGTATGCGCCTGAGTGCCCTGCTGTAGAAGTGACATGAAACTCGTGGAGGAGACGAGGAGTCCACAATGATGAATTTGCGACCACTAGACGATCATGGTAATGGAGTCGGTTGCCAACTAGGCGGAAGGGAGGGGGTGCGATCCTGGGTCCCGCTGTAGATCTTGGATCATTGTGGCGTAGTGGGGGTCCCGCCGCACCTCGGCAGTGATGGAATCACCATCGTGCCACCGCGAGTGGGAGATCGCCGACAGGGTACCACTGATGGCCTTGCGCGATAGGACGTCTATCGCGGTGTTCGCGGTCCCCACCTTGTACTAAATGAAGAAGTGGTAACCCAGAAGCTTGGCGATCCAGACCTATTGTGCGGGGGTCGTGACCTTTGGACACCAAAGGTGCCGCAGACTCGGTGAGTATGGAAGACAAATGGCCGGCCCAAGAGGTAGGGTCGCCAATGCTGAACGGGAAAAACTTGGCCCGGAGTTCGTTGTCGTAGGCCGAGGCCGCTGCTCTTCAATCTGTAAAGGCCTTGCTGAAGTAAGCGATGGGGCGGCCCACTTGCATAAGGACGACTCCCACCCCCTTCCCCGATGCATCACACTCAATGATGAAGGGCTTAGTGAAGCCTGATGTAAGGCGGAAAACTTCATAGGT
Organism: Dactylorhiza incarnata; assembly: GCA_033032865.1. Lineage (NCBI taxonomy): Eukaryota > Viridiplantae > Streptophyta > Magnoliopsida > Asparagales > Orchidaceae > Dactylorhiza > Dactylorhiza incarnata. The sequence continues at coordinate 1,388,055 of JAWHQI010000192.1, read as the reverse complement.
CGTTGGCTCCACTCAAACGACACCCCCTTCTTAAGAAGGTTGGTAAGCGGACACGCAATCACGTCGTAGTTGCAGATGAAGCGGCGGTAGTTCCCTATGGACCGCTCGCGGGCAGGATGGTGTCGCCATTGGGGGACGGATGCGACATTGGTCGGGCCCATGACTAATCCGGCGTCTGAAATGATATGGCCCAAATACTCGAAACGTGTCTGACCGAAGAGGCACTTTTTCTGATGGGCCACGAAGTTGAGCTCCGCGAAGAGCTGCAGTACAGGCGCAAAGTGGTCGAGGTGGAGCTGCCAGGAAGAGCTATAAACCAAGATGTCATCAAAGAAAACTAGAACGAACTTACGCAGGTGTGGGCGGAAGACATCGTTCATGGTAGATTGGAACATCACGGGAGCGTTAGCCAAGCCAAAAGGCATGACTAAGAACTCATAGTGACCATCATGTGTGCGGAAAGCCGTCTTAGGCACATCTGCAACCCGAACTCGAATCTGATGGCAGTTCGATCAGAGGTCCAATTTGGAGAAGTAGGTCGCGCCCTGCAGTTCATCCAGCAGCTCCTGAATAAAAGGAATCGGGTACTTGTCAGGGATCATGAGCTTGTTCAGCTCCTGATAGTCCACGCAGAATCTCCATCTCCCGTCCTTTTTTGCGCACCAAAAGAATAGGCTCTTGAATGGACTGGGGCTCGACTGAATGATCCCTGCGTGTAGCATATCTGCCACCATGGTCTCCATGGCAGTTTTCTGAGCATGGCCATATCGGTACGGGCGAACGGAGATCGTCGGTCACCCCGGGCTGAAGGACGATGGGGTGGTCCGAGACTCTGTTTGTGGGAAGCCCATGGGGAGTGACGAAGAGGGGAGCAGCATGCCTGTCAAACGGACACTGGATGTCTGAGTGCGTCCTAGTCAGCGGAACAAGCACATCTGTCCCCATATGCTACAGAAGAATGTGAAGCTCAGGGCCAACAGTCCTGAGGATGGAACGCAAGCCGACCGATGAGCGGGCTAATGACGGGTCCCCTTGCAGGTGGTGGGAAACCCCTGCAGTCTCGAGGCCATGGTGAGGCGATACCAGTTATGCTTGGCGTCACCCAGAATACGCAGCCACGCCATGCCGAGAATGGCGTCCAGACCGCCCAGTCTGAAGACGTCAAAATTCTTCGTACCCGAATACGACCCCAAGGAGAAGGAAAGACCCACGCAACAATCTGTCGTGCGAGTGCGGCGAACATAGTCGAGGAACACATGAAATCCTGGGGCTGGTGTCACTGAAAGTTGTAGCTCGGCTACGAGGTCTTGGGAGATGAAACTGTGGCTCGCCCCACTGTCGATCAGTAAAGTTGTCGGCTTCATAGTGCAGGGACCGTCATCCCACCCATCGAGTAGCAGGAAACATCGAGGCGGTTGAGCTGAGATGATGGAAGGGAAATCAGATCACATTCATTTAACTCCAATGCGTCAAAGTCAACCAACCCGATTTCGTGCCCCCCGAATGAGCATTTTGAAATCCTTATTGAGGCAATCATGTGTGGGAGACTAGGGGACTTTGCAGCGGAAACACAGGCATTTGTTGCAGAGGTCTAAGTACTCGTGGTGAGAGATCTTGTGCACTGACACCTTGGGAAGGGGGCACAGGTAGGGGCCGGGGCGGCTAGGGGTTCGGCTGGAGGATAACCCGAAGAAGCAGAAGGCTTGGGCGGGTAGATATGTCAAGGAGCGGACGATGTGTCACCGCTGAGGGGAGCTAGAGGAGAAGGTGGTGAAGTCCTCCTCGACATAACGGGCTTGCTCCATAGCCCGGATGAGGGTAGTCGGGTCATGCACACACAGGCGTGCTCGAATATGCGGCCGCATGCTAGCGAGGAAGGTGCCCAAGTAGTGGGTCGGTGCCAGACCGGGACATGCGTGGCCACTGCGAGGAACTCATCACTGTAGGAGTCGACGGTCTTCGTTTGACGAATGTTGCTTAAACGCTCGAAAGGGTTACTGACATGACGCGTATCGTAACGGCGAATCAACTCGTCCTTGAGACCCAACCAGGATAGGGTAGGATTGGATTGATGGATAGAACGAACCTAGGGGAGGGTCGAGCCCTCCATGTAAAGGGTCGCGAGGGTAACCTTCTGAAGCTCGGGAGTGCCCTGGAGGTCGAAATACTGCTCTGTACGGGTCAACCATCCCATGGGGTTGGCCCCGTTGAAGACGGGGATGTCAAGCCGGCGTAAGTGGGCTGTTGAGGGATCGCATGGGGGATGCTGAAGCCCGAAAGGGTCGGCGGTGCTGCTGGACGAGGCGACGGACGAGGCTGGATGAGTTGGAGGCGGCGGCGTGGCTTGCCGATTGGAAAGAAGAGAGTGGACGTTGCGGACGGCGATCTAGAGGTTAGAGAGGGTGGTGTCAACGCGATCGATGCGGTCGGAGAGAGCTTTGACTGAGGGAGGAGCTTCCTTCTCGCGCACCATGATGTGAATCACAGGCATGCACGGTCGGTGGCACTAGAGGCGCCGAACGAAGGTCGATGATCTCGCACAGAGAGGCGGAATACGTCGGGTTGAATGCGTCCTACACGCTCTACGTACATGAGCGGGAAGCGACGGACTCGGCTGGTTAGGGAGAAGCGATGTGGCGTTGCGGGGACTTCGGACGGGGCGCATGGCTTCCACGAGAAGCGCGGATCGATAACGGAGGAGCGCGGAAGGCGAGGAGACGAGGTGAGACACGCGATGGAATCGCGAGGGAGGCGGGCGCTGGAAGAGACAAACGCACCAAGTTGATAGAGGTGTCGGCAATTAGGGTAGAACGTTGTGTCATTCTCCCTCCTTTCTATTCAATTCCAAAATCAAGAAACAAAACAAGCATCCAAATAATGATACACTCCTCTATATATAGGAGGGTCCCAAACAAAGACAAATACATAAAAGCCTAAGTAGGGTAAATCACTCCTCCGCCGTGCTCGAGGCGCGCGCCCGTCGTGGATAAACACGTGCGTATTGTTGGTCAGGGCCTCATATCATAAGCTCACTTTAATTTCTATTAGATTAGTCAGCCAGACTTTTCAAAAAGAAAATCACATACAAATGAGTTAGATATCAAATCACATTCAACTCCTGTAATCATACTGAAAGAGATTAGTTGCAGTAAATTCTGGACGGTGAACACAGGAATAAACAGGGTTTTCCTTCAATTAATTTCATCCAGGATGTCAACATGAAATCATGATAAACAATGCGACAACTCTTACTGAAAGGGAACGCATCTTTAATTTTTCAAGATTTTTGGGATGCAATCAATGATAAGAAAATATGCAAATTTACTTCGTGCTTAACACATGCATTATTTCAAGGTAATTTATGTTATTTTAATCAACACATACATTTTTACTGCACATCAATTAATCAAAAGACGAAAGCACAAAGAACTCATTGTAATTTTCTGATCTTGTATGCGGATAACAAATTGGTCCGCAAATAAAATTTCTTAGTCTGTGAATATCAAAGAGTTATCAACACCTATTATATAACGTGTAAATATAAATATTTAATCGAAGAGATAAAAATTATATAATATAATTTTTGTCATCTTATTATATTTACAAAAAACGGAGTTTGATGACATGCAATCCAACTTTTTATGCTCATAGAAATAGTACAGATATTCAGCAAGAAATAATCCGGACCATATTCTCTGTAATATTCATAGGACCCTCATCATTAAGTATTTCTATGTTATGAACTTGCTAGGGAAGAAGGAGAGATCTTGAGAGAGACTAAGGAGAAGAGGAAGAAATTAGGGTTTGAGAGGAGAGGGAGGAGAATACCTTCAGAATAATGATTGTTTGCCTCCACATGAAGGGGACCCGGGTTATATACTCACCCGGGTCCTGAGGGGGCCGGCCGATTAATTAGAAGTGTGGGGCTGAACTGCTGGTTCAGCCCTCTTGTTGTTTGTGCCCTCCTTCATACGGCGGCTGTGGTGTTGTCCGGCGAAGCGACCCAAGGGGGGCGTAACATTCCCCTCTCCTTCAAAAATCAGCTTGTCCTCAAGATGAAAGTTCGGATAAAGCTCCTTGAATTCCGTCATGTCAACCCAAGTGTTGTGTGCCGCCGTCATATGCTTCCATTTGACCAAGACTTCGGGACGGTACTCATTGCCCCGTTTCTTCCATTAATCATCAGAACCTATTCAGGCAGGGGCCGCAACTCGCTGTTGTGGTGACTTCTGGTAAAAGTGGGCTAGCTTGTACGGACTCGCCGATTTTCCGCTTGAGTGCAGACACATGGAAGGTCGGATGTATACAAGACCCTTCTGGTAAAGCTAAGGTGTAGGCCACGGGTCCTACCCGACGGATGATGCGGAATGGGCCATAGTAGCGCGGTGCCAGCTTCTGATTCGTCCGACGGGCCACCGAGAGTTTCCGATAGAGCTGGAGCTTGAGAAAGACCTCGTCGCCAACTGCAAATTCCCGCTCAGTGCGGTGCTTGTCTGCTTAGAGCTTCATACGATCTTGTGATGCGCGAAGGTTGTCCCTGAGTGTAGCCAGGGTACGACCGCGGTCCCGAAACGCCCGGTCCACTGCCGGCAACGCTGTGCTTCCTGGCTCATAACTGCTCAACGAGGGAGGTGCACGACCGTAGACTGCCTCGAAGGGAGTAATCTTGTTGCGGAATGGTAAGCCGTATTGTAGCAGTACTCGGCCCAATGTAGCCACCGGGTCCATGTCCGAGGTTCGTCCATCACAAAGCAGCGAAGGTAGGTCTCCACTCCGCGGTTGAGCACCTCTGTCTGGCCATCTGTCTGGGGGTGATTTGCGGTGCTCATGCGCAGACAAGTGCCCTGTAGGCGGAACAACTCTTTCCAAAAATTACTCACAAACGTAGGGTCCCGGTCCGAAATGATGGAGCGTGGGATGCCGTGAAGCCGGACGATTTCCCGCACAAACAGATCAACTACGGACTCGCCGGTGTAAGGATGGCTCAATGCCAGAAAATGCCCATACTTGGAGAGTTTGTCCACCACAATCAAGATCACGGATTTGCCCTGCGACTTGGGCAATCCATCAATAAAGTCCATAGAAACCGTGTCCCATATGTGCTGAGGTATCTCCAGGGGAGTGAGTAGGCCTGCTATTACTGTAGTCTTATTTTCTACCGCTGGCAGATGTCACACTGCTGAACGAACTGCTGAACATCTTGCTTGATGCCCTTCCAAAAAACATTTGCCCGTAGGCGCTGGAGTGTCCGTAGTATGCCGGCATGTCCACAGGTGGGTGAAGAGTGAAACTCTTGGAGCATAACCGTCTTCCATGGAGCGGCTGACGGGATCACCACACGGTCCTGGTAGTACAGCCGCACATTCTTCAACTGGTAGCCAGGGATGGAAGACTCCCCGCTTTGTAGAGCCACTACAATATCTCTGAGCTCGGCGTCTCGCATGATCTCTTCCTGGATCTCATCCAGAGAGTCGATGAGGGGACCGGAAATCTGTTGGAGAGTGCTCTCCGGTAATCTAGACAGTGCATCAGCCACCACATTCTCCTTGCCTTTCTTATAGATGATCTCATAGTCATACCCCAGTAATTTGGTGACCCACTTTTGCTGAAGGGGGGAAGCAACCTGTTGGTCTAAGAAGTGTTTCAGGCTCTGATGATCTGTTCGGACATTGAAGTGTCGCCCAAGTAAATAAGGCGGCCACACTGCCACATCATGGAGAATCGCCAACATCTCCTTCTCATATGTCGACAAGCCAAGAGTGTGGGGTGCCAACGCTCGACTGTAGAGGCTAGAGGTCGGCCTTCTTGCATCAAAACTGCCCTGATGCCTACCCCGGAAGCATCAGCCTCTACCACAAACTCTTTGTCAAAATCCGGAAGTGCGAGCACTGGAGTGGTCGTCATGGAACCTTTGAGAGCCTGGAAAGCCGTCTCCGCATCCTCTTGCCACAGAAAGGCATCCTTCTGTAAGAGATGTGTCAAAGGTCGTGCAATCTTCCCATTGTCCTTTACAAACCGTCTGTAGTAACCTGTGAGGCCCAGGAACCCTCTGAGTGCTCGGACCATCTGTGGTCGTGGCCATGTCACCATACTCTCGATCTTCCTGGGGTCGGCCTTGACGTCGTGCACGGAGACAAGGTGACCCAAATACTCCACCTCTGGCTGTCCAAATGAGCACTTCGACTGCTTGGCGTAGAGTTGATGCTGACGGAGGATGGTGAACACTTGCTCCACATGAGCCAAGTGCTCCTCCCAGTTGGCGCTGTGGATAAGGATATCGTCGAAGAAAATCAGCACAGACCGTCGGAGTAGGGGTCGGAAGATCTCATTCATCACCGCCTGGAAAATGGACGGGGCATTAGTGAGGTCGAAGGGCATCACAAGGAACTTGTAGTGCCCATCATGCGTCTGAAATGATGTCTTATGGATGTCCCCTTCGTGCATGCGGATCTGGTGATAACCAGACCGCAAATCCAGCTTGGTGAACAATGAAGCGCCGTGCAATTCGTCTAACAGTTCTTCGATCACAGGAATGAGAAACTTGTCCTTGATGGTTGAACTGTTCAGGCCTCGGTAATCAACGCAGAATGTCCAAGACCCGTCCTTCTTCTTCACCAAAATGATAGGGGAAGAAAAAAAGCTAGTACTGGGGCGTATGATCCCTGCTGTAAGCATCTCCTTGACGATGTGTTCAATCTCGGCCTTCTATATGTGAGGATATCGGTATAGCTTGATGTTCGTCGGCTCTGTCCCTGCTTTCAACTGAATCTGGTGATCTCGGAACCGCGGTGGTGGCAGTGTACGTGGCTCCTGAAACAAGTCGGAATACTGATCCAACAGAGCACGCATCTGGGATGGAATCTCCGCCATAACCGTAGGATCCGCTCTAATCTCCATGACAACGGCCATCGTACTATCCTGTTCTCCTAGTCGTTCCAAGCTACGGAGTGATATCTCCTTCACTTGAGACGACTTGAGGCCTCCCAAGCAGTACTCCTTCCCACCCTGGACGAACTCCATAGCCATCTAATCTCAGTCAAAAGTTACCCGTCTCAGCTGTCGTAGTCAATGTACTCCCAACACCATGTCCGAACCTCGGATCGACAATAAGTAAACATCAGTATGCCCGGTGTAGCCCTGTACCCGAAGCTCCACCCCTTTCATCACCCCTTCATACTGCAGTTTACTTCCATCTGCCACCATGACGTGGAAAGCCGCACCTCGATCTATATCGTACCCTGACTTTTGAGCCACAACGGGGTGGATGAAGTTGTGAGTGCTTCCGCTGTCTACCAAGATCGTCACTTTCTCCCGACCGACCCTTCCTGCCATCCGCATAGTAAAGGGGGCGTTACACCCTTCCATCGCCTGTATAGAGACCCCGAACTCTGTCAGGTCTAACTCCTCTAGGTCGGCCTCGGTCGAATCCTCCTCCTCGGCTTCGTCACGTAACATGAAAACTTGCACCTTCTGGCATTTGTGCCCCGAGCCGTATTTCTCATCACAGTTAAAACACAGTCCATTCTCCTTCCGAGCCTGCAACTTGGGCCATGTCAATCTAGTAACGGTGGGCCGGCCAGCTGTCGGGGTATCCCGTCGTACTGGAGCCAGAGTCACGGCCGCACGGGTGGTGGTGCGACTCCGCTGTCGAGTGAATCGCTCCTCTTGTATCCTTGCAAGGCTGATGGCGTGGCTGAGGCTGTGTGGCAAGTAAGCCTGGACCTCACCTCTCAAGTAATCCTTCAGTCCTAAAACAAAGCAACTCAGGAGCTTCCTCTCTTCCCAGTTCACCCGATTGGCTAGTCGCTCGAAGTCGGTACGGTACTCTGTCACTGTGTCCCTCTGTCGAAACTTCTGCAGCGTTGCCTCGACGTCTTCATATTCTAGCGGCCCGAAACGGGCTGAGAACGCCTCCACGAACTCCGCCCAAGGAGCATAAGTGCGACCGCGTTGGAACCATTTAGTCCATTGGTAGGCATCATCTTCCAGGTGGAAGGCTGCCAACTGGACTCATTGCTCCTCGGGAATCTCCTGATAATCGAAAAACAACTCTGCCTTCTGCACCCATTCCAAAGCGTCCCCGCTCGCTCGGAACCTCGGGAAATTCATCCGAGTCCGCTTCGGCTGCATATATGCCCTTTGGTGGGCCATCCTGTTTCCCCCAAGATCATGGCCCGCTGGCCATCGTTGCTCGCCCGGTTGGAAGGGTGGCCTCTGTGGTGCTGCAGCCGGCATTCCCATCTGGCCCGCACGAGGGGGTAATCGCCCGCGATTCGGCCCATTGACCGTATGCTGCCCTCCGCCCCACTGATGGGCCATAGGTGGCCTCTCCTGCCATAGATTCCCATTGTTGTATCCCATAGGAGGGGCAAAACCCTGTGGAAGTGGTAAAATCCCTGCCAGGCCTCCGATCGGGACCGCGTTCGCTCCCGTGGGTCGAAACGAACCCTCTCCCTATCCTGGGAGTCGCCAAGAGTGCTGTTGTTGACTTCCGGCCCTATTCCAGGCCAACTGACCCCCTCCCAGGCCGATCGGCCCTCCTGGAGCTTCTGTCGGCCTCCACTCTACAGGCCGGTTGTAACCGGCCTCCAGCCGCCGCCCGGTGGCCGTCACGACGTCCCCGCGTGTCTCCGGGGATGCGTCCCCCGACCGGCAGTGCGGGCCGCCGAACCTGGCGGGATCGGCGTCGAGCCTGACTCCGCCTATCGATCACGATCCGGGGTTGAACCCGCATGCGAGTCTCGATTTGGCGCCCTGCTGCGTCCAGCCTCTCGATCCCGTACCGTGGGGTTGCATCGGCGGCTGATACGAGGCGTCGGCCTCGGACCCGTCCCCCACGGTGGTCTTCCCTTTCAGATTTTGCACGAGAAGGGCTTTGATCTCCTCCATGCGAGCGTCCAAGCGTTCCTCCAGATTATTTTGAGAGGATTTCACTTGTTCCTCGATTACCGCCACCGTATCCGTCAACCCTACATAATTTTCTTCGAGAGATGCGAGTCGCGCGACTTCGGCCTCGGTCTGTGTCACCATCGTCGCAGGAACGATGCTCTGATACCAAATGTTATAAACTTGATAGGGAAGAAGGAGAGATCTTGAGAGAGGCTAAGGAGAAGAGGAAGAAATTAGGGTTTGAGAGGAGAGGGAGGAGAATAGCTTCAGAATAATGATTGTCTGCCTCCTCATGAAGGGGACCCGGGTTATATACTCACCCGGGTCCTGAGGGGGCCGGCCGGCCCCCTCCAATGGGGCTGAACCGTTGGTTCATCCCCCCCAGCCGATTAATTAGAAGTGTGGCGCTGAACTGCCGGTTCAACCCTCTTGTTGTTTGTGCCCTCCTTCATACGGCGGCTGTAGTGTTGTCCGGCGAAGCGACCCAAGGGGGGCGTAACATTCTAAGAATGCTTTCATATTATAAATCTATAAGACACTTGAGTTTGTTTTTCTTATATAGTTACAAACGAAACCAATCAACAAAAATCTAGGATGGTTTTTCATAATATGTTTATAATAAACTGCAAGTAATGTACATAGTGACATTTTCTTCATGAATTCTTACCATCTCACAATCAAGACCCAGGATCGAGACCGGTGAAGATCCAGCTGGAGCAGGAACAGTGGATATAAAATCTGCATAGAAAGACATGCATAAAATAATAATAATTCAACTAGGATATCAAATATACTTAATGATGTAATTTACCTGGGTGTCTAATGCGATATCCATTATCCTCCAGCTCTCTTTCTGAATGTGCATAGTAGAGAACTGGAAAAGGAAACTCCTTTTGATTCCTCAAAAAGAGCGCTCCCTCTGAAATTATACCAAATAACAAGCATAATTGACGCAGGACGGTTTAGCAAAGTAAATGTTGACTTTATGAATGACTAAATGAATTAGACACGTATATGATGACTAGACTTGCAACAATCAAAATTATAAATAATAAAACACAACAATCACGATCAAATAGAGCTCCTATTAAGGGAACAAATAAGGTATTATTATGTATGAAATAGTACTAGAAAACAAAACTTGAACAAAAAAGCTCGACAAGTCGCAGAATAATATTGGCACAAAGATTACAAAGTAATGTTACCCAAAAATAGTGAATTGCTGAAACTAATTAGGAGAGAAAAGAAAGAAGTAATTTCATTCATCCACATAGGGGGCTTTATATAGGTGAATACATAGACACCTAACACTAGACTCAAGGTGTGGGACTAAACCCACGCACATAATAAAATACATAAAATATGTTTCTCCAACACTCCCCCTCAAGTTGGACGTGTAATGTCTGTCATGCCCAACTTGCCTAATATCTTGTCAAAGGAGCACTGACTCAATCCCTTAGTAAGCACACCTGCGAACTGCTGGTTCAATGGAACAGAGTACTTACAATCCCCCTAACTATGTTCTCCTTAATGAAGTGGCTGTCAATCTCCACGTGTTTAGTACGATCATGTTGTACTGGATTGTGGGCAATACTGATAGCAACTATATTATCACAATAGATCCTGATTGGACCAGCGCATTCTATACCCAGGTCCCTCATAATAATCTGAATCCACAACCCTTCACATATCCCCCGTGCCATTGCTCAGAACTCGGCCTCAGCACTGGATCTAGCGACCACGTGTTGCTTCTTGCTTCTCCAGGTCACCAAATTACCTGAAGTAGATCTTCGGTCATCAATAGAACCTGCCCAGTCCGCATCAGTATAGACTTCTAATGTTAATGCCTCATTGGGTGAGAACATAATGCCCTTGCCAGGAGTGGATTTGAAATACCTCATAACTCTGTATGCAGCTTCGAGGTGATGTGATCTTGGTGAGTGTATGTACTGGCTAAGGACACCCACTGCATACGAGATGTTCGGACGGGTATGGGAGAGATAGATAAATTTCCCCACTAGTCGTTGGAAACCTGGTATGTCATCCACCACTTCTCCACCATCTCTACCAAGCTTGTGATTGACCTCAATTGGGGTGTCAGCGGGTCTGCATCCAATCATTCCAGTCGTCTCAAGCAAATCTAAGATGTACTTTCTCTGCGATATAAAGATCTCATGTCTGGATCTGTCCATCTCTATGCCAAGAAAGTACTTGAGAGGTCCAAGGTCCTTCACTTCAAATTCCTTAGCCAACCTAGACTTTAGGTGTTCAATCTCTTATGTGTCATCACCAGTTATCACTATATCATCTACATTGGCAATAAGACCAGCCAACTTTCCATCCCCGTGTTTCACAAACAAGGCGTGATCGACATTGCTCTGTTTGTATTCGAATGACATCATTGCCCGGTGAAGTCTCCCAAACCAAGCACGTGGAGATTGCTTCAAGCCATACAGAGCTTTCTTCAACTTGCAAACTTTTCCTACTGACCTTTTGGAAGAACACCAGGAGGCAGGGACATGTAGACTTCTTCCTCAAGATCATCGTGAAGAAATGCGTTCTTCACATCCAACTGACTGAGGCTCCATCCTTTACACACGACACATGAAAGCAGATCCGGATTGAATTCATTTTAGCAAGCGGAGCAAATGTCTCTTGATAATCAATACCGACAGCTTGCGTATATCTTCTAGCAACCAGCCTGGCTTTATATCGTTCAACAAGGCCTTGGGAGTTTTGCTTCACAGAGAAGACCCACTTACATCCCACTGTAGTTTTCCCTTTAGGCAGATGGACAAGATCCCAAGTATGATTCTTGTCAAGGGCCACCATTTCCTCCAACATGACTGCCTTCCATTCACTGTGCTCAAGAGCTTTCTGCCAAGAACGAGGAATAGATGTGGAAGACAAGGAGATGACAAATTCTCTATGTGATGGAGACAAAGAGTTGTAGGTCACAAAGTGAGAAAGATGATGCAAGGTAGAATTACCTCTGTCAGTACCTGAAGATGGATCAAGTGGTAACCCAAGTAAAGTGGGCAAGACCTGCGTGTTCGTGTCCCTTTTACGACGAGTGTAAACCAGCAATAGAGGAGGCAGCACTGGGTTCACAGGGATAGGAGGTAAAGCCGGATCACTAGGGATATGAGGTAATGACGGAGAAATAGGCAAAGGAACAGGAGGGGAACTCTTCCGAAGTACTTGTCTCCCCCTGAAGAGAGGTCTCATAAAAGGCTTTAGATTCTCGGAAGGTGACATCCATCGTAACAAATGTCTGCTTAGTAATGGGATGGAAGCACTTATAGCCTTTCTGGGTAGGAGAGTATCCAATGAAGACACACTTCAGCGCACGGGGATCAGGTTTAGTCTTGGGATGGATGTGCACAAAACACACGCATCCAAAGATACGAGGCGAGAGAGAGGAGGGTCGAACACCCAGAGTGGTCAGGGGGGAAAGGAATCCAAAGACACGAGTAGGGAGACGATTGATGAGATAGGAAACGGTGAGAACTGCATCACCCCAATAATATTTGGGGAGGTTCATGCGGAGAAGGAGACATCGGGCAACCTCAAGGAGGTGTCGGTTCTTGCACTCAGCAACCCCATTCTGAGCTGGTGCGTAAACACAAGAGGTTTGATGTATGATGCCGAGATCACTCGGATATTTTTCAAAGCGGGAGTCAATATACTCCCGACCATTGTCACTGCGCAAGATCTTAATGGTAGCACCAAATTGAGTGGTGACCATGTTGTGGAAGCATTGAAAGAGAGAAAACACGTCGCTTTTATGTTTCATTAAATATAGCCAAGTACAACGAGAGTAACAATCAATAAAAGAAACAAACTAGGAGCAACCAGAAATAGACGCAGTAGGACTGGGGCCCCAAACATCAGTATGAATAAGGGCAAACGGAACTGAGTTGCGTGGAGACATAAGAGGGAAAGAACTACGATGGTGTTTAGCAAGTTCGCATACATCACAATCAAAAACACTAAACAAAGTAGGAGAAATAGCAGGAAGCAGAAGCTTCATAGTAGAGATAGGGGATGTCCAAGGCGACAATGTCAGGAATCCAAATCAGAAGCCCGATCAGCATGAAGAGCTTTTCGAGGCGGAGTGAGGCTGGAGGAAAGTGGAGGAAAAGGGGTCGAACACATAGAGGGCGTTATACAACCTACCAGAGCCAATCGCCGTCCCCATCTTCAGGTCCTGAAAAACACAAAAGGTAGGAAAAAGTCACTGAACAGTCCATAGAATTAGTCAAATGACTAATAGACAGAAGATTTCGAGTGAAAGCATGAACATGAAGAACAGAGGAGAGCGTCAGAGGGGAGCATGGAATGGATCCTTTCCCAGCAATGGGAGATAAGGAGCCATCGCCAATGCTCACTTTATCTCTGTCGGACATATGGGTGTAGGACACAAAACCTGTGGCCGACACAGTCATGTGGTCAGTGGCGTCGGAGTCAATGATCCACTGTGAGGACAGGTGGGTGGAGGCAGAATGAGCACCTGCGGATCCCTGATGGGCATAGGAAGAGGAACTGGTGAGCCCAATAGGATCTCCATGCATCGACCGGCAGAAGGCCAGAATTTCTTCAGTTGATAGAGCGAGAGGTGTCGTGTTGGAATCTAGAGGGAGAGGAACAGGGGTATCCTCCACTGCATCAAATAAGTCAGCAGATCGGGACATGGTTGATCGATTATGGGAGCAATCGGAGCTTCGGCCACCACGAGGAGCAAGACCACCTCTGGGAGAAGGAAAACCATGGAGCTTGAAGCAAGTATCTCTGGTATGGCGAGGCTTCCCGCAATAATCATACACGAGGTGATCTTTCTCCATAGGCTTTGATCTGGTGTCACGAGCTGGACGAACCCCGAGGTGAGAGAGTGACAAGGCCAGAGCCCTCGGTGGCAAAGTCGGGAAGGAGAGTCTGTCGGCGGTCAAATTCCTGCTGAACGAGGCTGTATACTTCAAGTAAAGAAGGAAGAGGAGAGCGTCCCAGAATCTGAATGTTAATCGGGTCAAAATCCTGATGTAAGCCGTGAAGAAATTCGAAGATGCGATTCCGTTCTTCCCTTGCTCTCACCAGCACCTCATCTTCAGGAGACACGAGGGTCAGAGAATCAAAGTGTCATACTCCTGATAGAGTTGAGTGAACTCCGAGTAGTAGGCAGATGGTGGTCGATCTCCCTGACGCAGGAGGAATATTCGGCGTCGAAGTTGGTAGATCTGAGCCGCATTTCCTTGGCATGAGTAGATGGTCTCTGCGCACTTCCAGATATCCATAGCCGTATCCAAGAAGAGATAATTACGAGCGATGGGCTCCATCATAGAGTTAAGCAACCAAGCATCACAAGAGAGTTCTCAGACTCCCACTGAGGTCACTCTGGAGAAGCAGGAGGCGGAGCCTTCGTCGTGTCGCTGACATAGCCAAACAACCGGCGACTTTTGAGGGCAAGAATAATAGAGTGTGCCCAAGGAAGGTAGTTGGAACCATCCAATTTCATAGTAGTGATTTGAGGGGTGCCATGTTTAGGATTTATGAGGGGTGTCAAGTTCAGGATTTACACGGCCCGAACCAATGGAGGTCGGAGGCGGAGGAGGAGCAGGTCCGCCGGAAGACATTTGTAGTGGAGTCACTCCCCTCCATAGAAGGGCCCGAATAGAAATCGAGGGCACACACGAAGGATCACAATAGGTGACGGAAGATAACGACAGCCCTCATAGAAAGAGGGAAAGAACCCACATGTCCAATAGAAATGGAAGGAAGAATAACAATAACCGGATAGGGAACGCCGGAAATGAGGGAATAAAAATCCCATGAGACTGGCGCCCCTAGAGGACGAGAGACCGTTGCTGCTGGGAGAGGCGCGCTGGGAGAGGCGTTGCTGCTGCTTAACGATCGAGAGACAGTCGCTGCTGGGAGAGGCGCGCTGGGAGAGGTGTTGCTGCTGCTTGACGCACGAGACCCGCGCGTTGCTGCTGCTGCTGCTGGATGCGCACTGCTGGGAGAGGCGCACAGAACGGGAGACGCGAGATGCGGCTGGGACGGGAAGCGACTAGCGAGCGGGAAGCGGGAGTGGTATCGCGTGCGGGAGCGGAAAACGAGTAGGATGCGGGAGCGGAAACGGGTTCGGGAGGCTTGAGAACCCTAAGGCTTTGATACCATGTTGAAACTAATTAGGAGAGAAAAGAAAGAAGTAATTTCATTCATCCACATAGGGGGCTTTATATAGGTGAATACATAGACACCTAACATTAGACTCACGGTGTGGGACTAAACCCACGCACATAATAAAATACATAAAATAACATAAAATATGTTTCTCCAACATGAATTATCATACAATTCAACACAGAAATAACAAAAAATCAATAAACTCACAATAATTACCAGGATAGAAGGTTCGGTGAAGATCACTGAGAAACTGGAGGCCGGGGAAGCCGCGTTGGACAGAATTGGGGCTGCTGGAGGGAAATCGTAGGGCTGGAGGTAGTTTCTGGATTGCTGAAGGGTATTTCCTGTGGAATGAAGAATGTCGGTTAGTGATGGAAGGAGTTTGGAGGTGACCTGTAGGCACTGGGAGACTGTCTGATGGCGCAGGAACCAATTTCTGAAGTTGAAATCAGGTTCTGAATGGGTTCTGGGCAGGGAGCAGGAAGTTTGAGGGGCTGGCCGCAGTTTGTAGGCTGTCCAGGAGGGAGTATTGGGGTGAAGAGTGGCTAAAATGGGCCTGGGCAGCTATCCTGGAAAGGGCGGTGATTTTTGTTTGGCTGGAGAAAGGAGTTTGGATGGTGCGTTTGCTAGAGGCTGCTGTAAACAGTGGGGAGCACGGGGTTTTTCAGATAGTTACGGGTGGAGGGGTGTTTTGTTTTGTTTCAGGAGAGTGGGAAGGTGGGCCGTTGTATTGTGAGAGGTGGGGTAGTGGGGAACTGTATATGTGGTGGGGATTAATTGATGAGTTATTTAGGGAGTTAAGTGGTAGTTATGGGGAGGTAACGGGTGATGGACAGTTATAGAAGGTGGTTACTGCCTTACTGGGTAGTGGAAAGGTAGCTACTTGAGAGTTAAGAAAGTTATAAGTAGTTATGTGGGTAGCCCAAAGCGTGGATACTTAAAAATGCTTCGCGTATCGGCTCGAACACGTATCGGATATGGGAAACACCTGGAAACACGCAGAAACACATTTCCAAAACGTAGAAAACACAATATTTAAATTAAATAAAAAAGAATTAATTGGGAAACGCGTATCCCGCTTGCGGGATATGCGTTTCCTGCTATTTTATTCACAGCGTGAGGTGCGCGGTCACGCCTCATATTAATTTGATTGTTTATGTGAAGAGTTTGATGGTCATCATTACATATTATGATATTAGTTCTCAATGTGTACTTGTAGGCTCAATCTTGTCTCGTGAGTAATCTGTATTGATAATAAATAAATCAAACTAAAATGTCTTGTAGGCACTATAAATAATGTTTGTGCTTTTGGACATGATATATCTCAAGGAATAGATTGCATGAGTTAGTCTTCATATTTTCTCTTCATGTGATATCTAATACCTTCTCCTAGCCTAATCATTCACATTGTGACTAAACAGGATTGTGCGCCAATTATTCTTTATTGAATGTAGTGACTGAGATGGTACCATAGTTTGTTAATTGTATTTTTTTATATTAATTAATACTTATATTAAAATAATTAAAAATAATTAAAAAGATTTCCTGTATCCGTATTTTTTTAAAAATCACGTTTCCCGTATCCGTATTTTTTTAAAAATCACGTTTCCCGTATCCGTTTCGTACCGTATCCTGTATCCCGTTTCCGTCCCCGTGCTACATAGGTAGTGGGGATAAGTGAAGGTTGTGGTGGAGGGGCCTGCCGGCCAATTTGGTGGCTGGTTTTGGTTGCCAAAAAATGGAAAATGGGGTGGAGAAGGGAGTGGCCAAGGGGAGGAGAGGAACTTCCCTAGGCTGCAGACATAGGCTCCAGCTTCAGCACCCAGTAATCAAAACGAGGAACTCTCTTCAATTTTCGATCCCCCCTAAATGAGTCATCTATCCTTATTTATAGACTTAGGAGCCGCCATGCATGATCATGAATCTTCGATCATGACAACCTCCAAAATACACTAAAAAAGAAATGAGACAAATACAAAAGAACACTGAAAATCATGAATCGTAGATCCGCACAGAAGGACGGCTCCGATTATCATGTAGACGCATGCATGACTGTGATTCCCATTAATAATTCTATGTATAATAAGTTTGGGATGAATAAGATTGTTATCTGTTGAATAAACTATATACAAAGGCCCATAACAAGGCCCAGCTAAAGCCCACTACCACTTTAGGTTTTAGTCTCAAATCTTAGAATGAGATTGTTTCTTCTTTATTTCTTCTTATATAAGTGTACAAATACTTTTATGTAGACGTATGAGAAAAAATAATAAAAATATTTGGATTATTTCTCTTCTTTTTACCGTGTGGTATCAGAGCTTTGATCCGAATTTTTTTCGGTGCTCTCTCGCCTCGTCGTTATCTGTTTGTGTGGTCTGTTCCTTTCTGACCGCACTTCGTGTTCCTCCGGGCCTGGCACCGTTCTCCTCTACGATTTCCCTTCACCGTCGGGCTTTTTATAGCTTCTCTCTGTTACTATTCAGGCCCCACCTGTCTGGTGACTACAACGACCTATCCTTCTCTACCCGTTTTGTTCGTCAGACGCTCTCCCGCGATTTCAGGTTGCCGACCCCCCAGTGATCGTAATCTTTCGCTAGTCGCAGTGTCTACTCAGGTCGTAGTGACTTTTCTCGTCGTTATCACTTTGTGCGCTCGATCTTCCTTCCTCTCCTGGTCGCATCTCTGCTCCCTCAGATCGCACAGCTCGCGTTGTCGCTCTTCTCGGCGTGACCGCGACTATGTGATTGCGTGCTCTGTTCGTCTACTGAGCCGCACGCTTTCCCAGTTTTTTCGCCCGCTCTCCTGCTCGCCAAGGTCGCCATGCTGCTCGCCGTGAGTTCTCCTGCCTTGCTCCCGCTCAGTTCTTCAGTGTGACCGCGACCTCAGCCTTCCTCACTGCAATTTTTTGTTGCGCTCATCGCCTACTTCAATGGACTTGACTAATGCCCCGTCTCTTCCGGCCCGTGCTGCGACTCCCCTCCCTGAAGTTCGTGATGAACTTCGGATCACCACCATCTCACTTAATGGGAAGAACTTTGTTGAGTGGGTGCACTTAGTTCGCAGTGTTCTTCAGACCAAAGGTCTCCTTCATCATTTGACTAAGGCAACACCTACTGAGCCCACCAAGGAATGGCTCCGTGACGGTCGTGTCCAATCATGGATCCTTAACTCTATGGACAGTTGCTTCTAACAGCCAGGAGAGATCTCGTGCTCCCCCTTTGCAGGTTTACTCTTGGAAAAATAAGGGTATAAACACGCAAGCTTCTCTTAGGACACCAGAGATGACTATTGATCCATCTTCAGAGTCTATCACTCTAAGAGAAAGTACTTCTACCCAACATCTCTTGTCTCAGTTTGTGTCTTATCCTTCTCTAACCACTTCCCATGGAGCCTTTGTTTCCTCTTTGTCCTCTCTGTCTATTCCGTGATTTTAGCATGAAGCTCTAAGTCACCGAAAGTGGCAAGAAGCCATGCATGAGGAAATGTGTGCTCTTGAAAAAAATTGTACATGGGATCTGGTATGTCTTCCTCAAAGGAAGACTGCTGGTGTAAGTGAGTGTTTTCTGTCAAGCAAAGCACCAGAGAAATTGTTGAAAGATACAAGGCAAGATTGGTGGCCAGAGGATACACTCAGACTGTTGGGATTGATTATCAGGAGACTTTTGCTCCAGTAGTAAAGATGAACTTCATAAGAGTTCTCCTATCATGTGTCGCATGTAAGGGATGAAACCTTAGTCAGTTGGATGTGAAGAACGTGCTTTTTCATGGGGACCTAGAAGAGGAAGTATATGTCCCTACCTCCTAGATTTTTCATTGGCGGATCTGAAGGGAAGGTCTGCAAGCTAAAAAAGGCATTATACGACCTCAAACAATCTCCTAGAGCTTGGTTTGGGAGATTTCACAAGGCTATGACGCCTTTGGATATACTCAAAGTAAGGTGGATCACACACTGTTCATCAAGCGCTGAGAAGGTAAATTGACGGCCCATATATTTTGTGGAAAATATTGTTATAACAGAAGTTGATCTGAAAAAAAAAACTCAAGCTCTAAAAGAAAGGTTGTTTAGAGAATTGAGGTAAAGAACTTGGGGAACCTCAAATATTTTCTAGACATTTAAGTCACTGGTCCAAACATGAGATTTTCATCTCGCAGAGGAAGTATATCTTGGATTTACTTGAGACATCTGGGGATGAGTGGGTGTAGAGTTGTCGACACCCCTATCAAAGCAAACTACAGGCTAGGGAGAGATGACGGAGAAATTGTTGAGGACATCACTAGTTTTCAAAGGTTGGTGGAGAAGCTTATCTACTTGTCACATACTCGCCCAGATATCTTGTATGTTGTTGGAGTAATCAGTCAGGCACTACCCAAAGTCTCTCCATCTTGATGCATCCCATTGTATTTTCAGATACCTCAAAACCTCATCTGGGAGCGGTATCCTATTCTCTTCTAACGATGAGCTAAATATTGAAGTTTACACTGACGCAAACTGGGATGGATCAGTTTATGATTGAAGATCCACCTCAGTATATTGCACTTTGGTTGGAGGGAATTTGGTTACGTGGAGGAGCGAAAAATATTTGGTTGTCAGATCTAGTGTTGTAGTTGAATTCAGAGCCATGACCCATAGAATCTGTGAAGGACTATGGATTCAGACTACTATGAAAGACCTTGGCCTTGAAAAAATGAGCCAATTAAACTATATTATGATAACAAGGTGTCCACTAGCATTTCTCATAATCATGTTCAACATGATCACACCAATCACATTGAAGTCAACAGACACTTCATTAAAGAAAAGATATTGAGAGGAATTATATGTACTCTGTTCGTCCCGTCTGAACAACAATTGGTAGACATCCTCCACTCCTATATATAGGTGTGTGACCCCTTGTAATTGATCCATCAAATCATTTCCAAACATTTCAGCAACTTCATTAACCAAATAATAATACAACTTCTCTATATATAAAGGAGGTGAGAGTACAGTGGGTAAATAGGTAAATAATGTGAATGTTAAATAAATGATAAATACTAACACTCCCCCTCAAGTTGGATGTGAAATAATATTCATACTCAACTTGTCAACAAGACCAACAAAAATGTTCGGACACAATCCCTTTGTGAGAACATATGCTAATTGTCTGTCTCAAAGAACAAAGGGTGTATTGTTTAATGAAGTTTCTATCCATCTCAATATATTTGGTGCAGTCATGCTATACAAGGTTGTGGGGAATGTTAATTCCAACCTTTTGTCACAGTACAATCTGATAGGATCACCTCCACTTAGGCTAAAGACATTCATGAGAGAGCATATCCATAATCCTTCGCATATCCCATGTGTCATGACTCCGAACTCAGTCTCAACACTCGATCTAGCACAAGTTGTTTTTTGCATCTCCAAGAGACAAGATTTCCTCCAAGAAATGAACAATACCCAAACTTGGATCATTTTTTTCAACTAATCCTACCCAATCGACATCAGTGCAAACTTCTAACTTCAACCTTGCATAAGGAATAAATATGATACTCCTTCCTGGTGAAGTCTTCAAATATCGCAGAATCTTGTGTAATGCATCTAGATGTCTGTATTTGGATGAGTGCATATATTGACTAATAACTCTCATCGCAAATGCAATGTATGAGAGAGAGATAGGTAAATTAAGTACCCGACAAGTCTTTGGAATCCAGTAATATTATCAACAGCCTCCCCATCATCTCTTCCTAGCTTTTAATTTGCTTCCATTGGAGTATTAGCTGGCCAACATCCACTAATAACAGATTGCTCGAGAAGGTCAAAATATACATCTTTTGGGAGATGAATATGTTGTGTTTTGATCTTACCACTTCAATGCCTAGAAAATACTTGAGTTTTCCTAGATCTTTTAATCAAACTCCTAAGTAAATTTCCATTGAGAGCTTGGCCTTCTTCAACATCATCACATGTCATCATTATATCATCCACATATGCTATGAGGGCAGTTAACTTCCCTTCTCTATGTTTGATAAACAGAACGTGACACCTAGACATGAATCGTTTGGTCCTTTCCACCGGGCCCTAAGAGATTGTTTAAGCACATAAAGAGCTTCGTTTAATTTACAGACTTTTCCCTCTGAGCCGCTAGGAGCAACACATGGAGGTATGGTCATCTAGACTTCTTCCTCCAAATCCCCATGAAAGAAAACACATTGCATTCAATTGACTAAGATCTCATCCCTTGCACGCAGCACAAGACAACATAACCCTTATAAAGCCCATCTTTGCAACAGGGGAAAAAGTTTCTTAGTAACCTATCTGAAGAGGGAATAAGAGCAGAGGCTAGGGAAGACAGAAATACTTTGTGCGATGGAGTTAGGTAATCATAGGATAAATATTGAGACAAAAGATGTTGGGTGTGGGATATGATATCTTTGTTGAAAGCAATGGGAAGATGGATTGGGCACTAGCTCTAGCATCATGAGATGAACCTTTGTGCTTGACTTCTTACATCGCCTAGTGTACACTTGCATATCCTTTTGCTTAGATGCTCTAATGGTCCCCCTTACTAATATTGTCACCAAGAGTGTAGGAATGAGCAGGAATAGCATATGGTAGAGGTATCGGTAAGAAGAGATTATAGGTGCTCACTTCCAATGTAGCGTGTAGACTCCCCCTGAAGCGAGGATCCATAGTAAGCCTCATATTCACGAATTGTAACATACATAGTGAAACAAACTCTTCGGTAGGAGGGCGGTAACATTTATACCCTTTTTAAATAGATGAGTACCGTATGAACATTCGAGTGCTCGGGGATCAAAAGCTTAATTCAGCCAATGAAATGAATGTGAACAAAGCAGACATTTTTAAAATCCAAAAACTTTTGGTGGAAATTGAATCAGAGGAATATCATCATATAGATGGATTTTATGCCCTAAAACTTGAGTAGGCATGCAGTTTATAAGTTATGCAGCTTGAGAACGGCATACCCCAATAATATTTGGGTAAGTGCATGGTAAAGAGTAAACGCCTAGCAACTTTTAAAAGGTGACAATTCTTTCTCTTGGCAATTCACTTTGAGTTAAAAAGTACATACAAGATATTTGGTGGATAATGTTAAGGTCTGCCACTTCTCAAATTGGAAGTCAATATACTCTTGATCATTGTCACTACGCAGAGTTTAATAATGATGCAAACTGAGCATAGATCATTTTGTGAAATTTTGGAAATTTTATTGCGCATCAAATAAATCTAGGTAGGGCAAGAAAGATAATTAATAGAAGTGACAAATCAATTATGCCCAAAAATAGTAGTGGGGCATGGCCCTCAAATTTCAGTACGAACAACATGAAATGGAGCAGTGTTAGATGAAGAAATGAGCCTAAAGGGAGCATGACGATGTTTCGATAGTTCACATTATCGCATACATCACAAACAAAAGTTTAAAAGGCATGAGATGTAATAGAGAAATAAATGTTGCATGGTAGCACCAGATGGGTGTCTCAGGCGACAGCGACAGGAAGTCAGAAGTGGCAACTGAGAAGTATGGAGAGCCTTTAGAGACTGGGTAGTATTGTAGGCATCAAATACAAATAAACCGTCATGCATTCTACTAAAGCCAATCAACTTCCACATCTTCAGGTCCTAGAAAACACAATGTAGAAGGGAAGAAAATAACTAAGAAGGTCATGAAATTAGTCAAATGACCAACAGAAAGTATGTTGCGAGTAAAATTAGGAAAATGAAGGACATACGATAAAGTGAGAGAGGAATAAGGGATAGATCCCTTCCCTTTTATGGAGGAAAGGGAATCATCAGTAATGCTCAATTTATCATTGTCGGATAGAGGCAAGAAATAAACAATATCTCATATGGTTTGCGACGCTAGAATCAATAACTCAATGGGTAAATTGGCAACGTGGGCACCTGGTGCACCAATGTGGGCAAAGGAAGATGAATAAGATGTAGGCTCGGATGAAAAGTCATGCATCAATCATCGAAGAGTCTATATCTTCTCAACAGAGACGCTCGGACGAACATCAGTGCAAAAGCTCGTAGGTGAGCTTTCCTCGATGTTTCAGTCAAGTGAGTCAGAGTGTCTTCCTAAGATCGCCCATGAGCAAAACCTTCTCTCGATTGTGGAAAACCATGCAAAATGTAGCAGGTATCCCGAGTGCGACGTCCCTTTCAGCAATAGTCACATGTCAGGTGATCTTTTCCTATGGACTTTGGTATGGAGCCACGTGTTATGCGGTTGCCAGAGCTCTGTTAAGTTGTCGCCAATGTAGAACCATCATGAATAGTATAAGGGATCCAGGAATGGCTGCGATCAAATTCCTGTTACACCAGACCATGCACCTCTGGCAACAAAGGTAAAGGTACTCCAGACCAATGTAGAACCATCATGAATAGTATAAGGGATCCAAGAATGGCTGCGATCAAATTCCTGTTACACCAGACCATGCACCTCTGGCAACAAAGGTAAAGGTACTCGGCCAGGAATTTGAACGGTAATTTGATAAAAAACTTTATGGGCCCTTAGAAGAACTCAAAATTTTGGTTGCGGTCCTTTCGTGCCCTAACTAGAAGTTCATCCGCATCGAAGACCATGACGAGGGTCAAAATGATATACTCCTGGTATAACTAGGAAAACTCCAGGTATTAGACAGAAGAAGGACGATCACCTTGCCGAAGGAGAAATATCTTGCGTCCAGCTAGAAGTTCTAGGCCGCATTTCCTTTGCATGAATAGGTAGACTTTTTTCTCTTCCAAATATCCGTTGCAGTATCCAGGAACAGGTTATTGCGAGCAATAGAATCTTGTATGTAGTTCGTGAGCCACAACATAGCCAAGAAGTTCTCTAACTGTCATTGTGTCCAATGTGTGGAACTCTTGTCTGGTTCTTTGGTGGTGCCATGAACATAGTCTGATTCTTGAGCGTCAAGGTGATAAAGCGAGGCCACGATAGGTAGTTCACCTCGTCCAAGTAAATCGTGGTGATCCGGGAAACCTTATGGTCATGATTAGCCTGGGTAGATCTAGCATGACTCACTAAACAATGGGAATCAACCACATCTAACATAGCTTGAGAGCCTTGGTAAAGTTGAGTGCAGTTTGCAGAAAACATCGCACAAAAAGATCGCTGGAAATCGGACTGCACTAGAATATGAAGAGAAAGACCCCACTAGGACGGAATGAACACTTGAGTAATTATTATCAAAGGGACGGGTCTATAAGAGAAGCCATTTCAGAGATAAACACCATTTTCATCTCAAGGAGCAAGAAACTAGATCTTGATTGTAGGAGTATCCAGCCATTGGGTCGCCATGGAACTCTGGTATAACATAGAGGAAAGGTAGATGAAACACCACTTCAAAACTAGAGAGGAATGGACGCCAAGAGGTAAGTGAAAAAGGCATTTTGACACTCGCGGGGTTGGCGGCTATACGGTGTTGGACGGGCTTCATATGGCTAAGAAAAGTGTCGATCAGCTTATAGGAGTTATTGGAGTTGTTGGGATAGAGAACCGGAGGCGTCGGGATGCAACGGAGGAGGCGAAGAGCGGGCAAGGGGAAGCAAAGCATGAGAACGAGAGGAGCGATGGGATACAGTTTACGGTATTCTTCCTCGGATACCATGTTAGACTAAGAAAATATTAATGTTTTATTAACCAAATAATAATGCAACCTCCCTATATACATAGAGGGGGCAAGAGTAGAATGGGTAAACATGTAAATAACGTGAATGCTAAATACTAACATTGTACAATATATTCATTTGCATTTTCTAAGTCCTAGTGACACTTGGTAATTTCTAATACTTTCTCCTACATATAATGAAGTATCACAACATAATTTACAAAGCTATTTTTGATCCTAAATAGTCAGTGATCATCCGGTCATTTTCTCTAAGTTTGGCTTAACTATAGAACTCTAATTAACTCCATCAGCTTATCGATTTAGCATCTCCATTTCAGTCAACTCAATAGTAAGGTACTTTGCCTACAAATAAGATATTTTACTAGAAACTAATTTGTTTTTTCTACAATAAGACACTTTATCTCTGAAAACCCTATAATTTCAACCGTAATATCCTATTTCTAGGAAAAACATCTATATACCCAATGAAACCTTTCATTTCTCGGTATGATTATTGTTGAAGTTATTAGTATTATCGCATTATTAGAGTCCTTCAGGAGTGTTTGGGTTTAGTCCCACATTGTAGTTTTGAGTTTAAGAGTCCTCGTATGTCCAATATAAAGCCCCTTTGTGAATGAATATATAGCACCCGAATACTTCTTTTCATTTATTTTTAACATAGTATCAGAGCAGGAATTGATTCCTCCTTGAAATTTTGGCGCCCTAAAAATGTTGGCGACCTAAATTTCTCGGTGGCTTCCGCACGTCCCGTGCATCCCATCTCTCTTCCCGGAAGCCGCTTCCGCTCCCATCGCCGAGACCGGCTTCTGATTTCGTCGACGGGAGCGGCTTCTGATCCCCACGATCCCATCGATGGACGGCTCTGCGTTCGTCGTCGTGTTGTTCTGTGTTCTTCGTCGCATCTGTCTGCTACTCTTCATTGTATCCCCTCGTTGTTCCTCGACTTCGATATCGTCGAGCCCATCATTGGTCGATCCCGTCGATATAACCTCTCAGGTGGCTTCATCATGCTCGACGACGCTTTCCTCTGTCGACGCCTTCATCGATCCCCCGTTGTTGCTCTCGTCATCAACCGGTTGTTTGATCTTCGTCAATGATCTTCCATCGATTTGTCGATCCCGTCGCGTTCCAACCAGCTGATCTCCCCGCCTGGAGCTTCTTCTGCCAATGACGCTTGCTGCTGATCCAGAGCTTCCACGCTTCAATGGGATGCTCTATGTTGCTATTTTGGAGCCTCCACTCCTCTCCCTATACGGAGCTTCCAACTCCAGCCGTTGCTCGCTTACCTCTTCATTTGTCGGACGATTCCAGCCGCTGCCCTCATGTCTCTGACACTACCAGCTGCTCTTACCCCTTCCGAGGTGTTCATCTCTCATGATGATGAAGTTTCTTGATTATTTGGTAGTCTTTTGTGTCTTTAACAGTCTTTGCATTATTGTTGTTAATGTTTGTTTTGTTTCTTGTCCTTATGCCTTCATGCATGTGTGTCCCGCGTGATGGGGAGTGTTTGAGATGAAGGCGACTCAGATGATATTTTCCTACTCTCGCATTAGTCTCACACGGCCTACAGGCTTATTTCTTGTGTTGATTGTGTCTCCCCATTTTCTTCGTTGTTGGGTAGGTGGTATGGTATTTGTTGATTTCTATCCAGCGGGTTGTATCGTGTGGGTGTATCACCGATCACGTGTCTGTTGATTTTATCCATCGAGTTCATGGTCGGTGGAGCGCTATGGTCGGTGGGACAGCTATGGTTCGGAATATCCCTGGTCGAAATCTCCCAAGTAGCTCGTTTGTTGATTTTTTCCAGCGAGTTCATGGTCGGTGGGACCGCTATGGTTCGGAATATCCCCGAATGGATTCTCCCCGGTGGCTCGTTTGTTGATTTGTCTCACTTAGCCTATCACCATTACCTCTCTTTTTATGATGTTTTTAAGCTTGAGGTTTACCCTCCAGCTTGAGGGGGAGTGTTGAAGTATATTAGTATTATCGTATTATTAGAGTCCTTCAGTGTTTGGGTTTAATCTCACATTGTAGTCTCGAGTTTAAGAGTCCTTGTATGTTCTACATAAAGCCCCTTTGTGGATGAATATATAGTACCCAAATATTTCTTTTCCTCCATTTCTAACAATTATAACTAAGAGTAAGACATGAGAGGAAATAAAAAATTAAATTCACTGCTATAAAATGGTAAAACTACATAAGCAGTTCATGTGTCCTTATTTTAAATGTAGATCGATCCTGGTAGTATAACATCATTTCAAAAAGAATAAAGAAAAAACAAGAAGCTAAAGAGTTGCTTGAATATCATCAAATTACAGTAGAAATGCATATTAATATTTTATGCCCTCTCACACCTTTAGCATTAGTTGTACCATGAAACTGTTGATTACATTTGATTTCCTCACGCTTTCTTTTCACCCTGCATGTTAAAAGTGCACCAATTGTTTGCATCTCATCTGCCACACAACTGTCATTAAGGAAAACCCATAATAAGCAAACTTAATAGATATATGAAGAATAACATACAATAGACTGTTCAATAATCAACAATTGTATTATCCAATTCCTCAAAATAAAAGGTCCCATGAACCTTAGAGCTAAAACTTGCTTTGGAGATCCACAACACTTTCTTACTCCAGAAAACAAGTTGGGATCTGAGTGGTAAAGATCAGCATCCAATCCTGGAAGATGGAGGAGAACAACCTTCTGAATGAGCGGTTTGTTCTACAAAGCACAATCATATAGTGAGTCTACATTCACATGAAAGGATTCACATGGAACCAAAAATGGAACATCAACCTTAAGAAGATGGGCAAAACGTAAAACCCCCAAAAAATGAAGCTAATAATAATATTATAACACTTTCTTATGAATTATTATTCTCCGTTTGTACTTCTGAGTATAATGTATAATCCTTTTATATCAACTTTTATCTATTTGTTTAATTGCTGCATCAGAATCTGCTCTTGCATTTTGGGAATAGCACATATACTTCGTATTTTTCAATGAAAATGTATAGTGACAAATAAAAGGATGAAGCTATTGGTGGATGCATAATGGTGATAGAGGCTATGTGGAACAAACTCTTAACTTGGACAATCCACTGGTCCAGGGCATGGATAGCAAACTACTGGAGAAGCAGAAGAAAGAAGCTAGCCGACCGCACTTTGGTAAATATAGAGATAAATCGATCATAATAAGCATAGTTAATTAAAAATAAAAGATAAAATGTAAAAAAAAAGTAAAGCTAAGTAATAAGATGAAAGCACCTAAATAGAAAAATCCATAATACAAGGTAAGAAATCCAGTCATGACATAATATGTAACAAATATTTCTTTCTAGCTAAAACATAAACAGTTGATGCATTATGGAAATCAAAGCAATGAGTATCATATGCTATATATTATTTTATCAGAAGGACAATGCTGATTACATTAACTTATTTGTATTTTCTGAGCAGGCAGGCATTGATAAAATGAGAATGACTAATCCTCAACAGCTAAAATGACTTCTTCAAATTAACAGAAGTTAGCAAGGCTGTCCAAGTTTTACAAAAAATCAGCTATAATTCCATTTAACGAGACTTCAGCAAAGTTTGTGCAAAAACTTTCCAGCCACAGTGACATGAATCCTTATCCAAGCTTCATGGTTACTCAAGAAGACACTGTAGTGAAAAATAAGGGGCGTGTTTGGCGGGCAAATCCTGCGCGGTCGGGAGGCGAGATCCGCCCCGCACTTTATTCTCCGCGGATTTCCCGCGAAAATCCACCACATGGAGGCCACTGCAGTCGCGGTGGCCTCCACGCGCATGGGTTCCACAGGACATCCGTGCCCCCAAACTAGCCCAAGGTCACTCCAGATAAATATCTGTTGTGGCATCAAGCACAAGGCAAACCTCAGGAGTCTTTTTCGCTTCAATGCATAATAGCTGAGTAAAGTGTTCTTCAGTCGCCACCAATATGCTCCTAATAGATGCATTAGTGCATGTACATAACGGAAAAAAAGGTTCATCTGATTATTGAATTTACTTGTAATGGTCAACCATCTTATGTAGCTAGGTCAGAAATACTTTGATTACTCGGAGGGGGATTGCAACATACTAAATAAAGGTGACAGCTCTAAACATTGAATAATTATTAAATTAATTACCATCTGTACTATATTAAAAAGAAAATTTTGGGTGGTCATGATCCTAAAATAGGACCATCAAACGAATATAAATCCTTCGATTTTAATCTCTTTGATTTAACAGAACGCAAGAGTTTTTTTTAATACAAATGACTAGCATTATACATACACACACACTAGCAGAGTGTGATAGCAATAGTACTCGGTCATCGCTCAAGTAATAGTTTGGTATTGTCGTCATTGTCTAACAGGTCCTCCAACATGTCCGACATGTTGTTTTTTAGGGTAAAATGATATATTTTTTCTAAAAAAAATTGTCCTTTTGCAAAATATAGGCCGATATATCAGACTTTTTCCGATATTTAGGCAGAGACAACATTTGAGCATATCGTTCACTATTTTATTCTATGTTATTTTAACTGACTAGCAGTATATGTCTAAATCACATATATGTAATATATTATTTATTCTTAAATCAATTAGGCATATTGTTTCATTTTTGTGTTATTATTATTATAATCAAATTTATATAATTATTTCAAATTATATTTTTCTTATTTCTTATTACAAAATTGTGAAAAAACTCAACACATTTATTAGTTGTTATTTGTATGATTTTAACATAATTTATTAAGCTTGAAAATATTTATAATCGATACAAAAATTTAGATTTAAATTTTTATTATTTACTATAAACTTAGTGCTATCAAAATAAAATTCTTATATAATATTAAATTTATTTTCAATGTGCAGATTTGTACTTATTAATAATATTTTATTTTGGATATTCTTTGAGTTTATTTTGGAATATACATGACTTATTGTTCATGTACTTGTTATATTAGTTTTTTTTAGTTTTCAAACACATAATTATACTTAATATGCATAAAAATAAATTTTTTTTTTATAAGATATGAAAATCCGATATTTAAAATATCTCTGACATGTCTTCGACTTCCGACATTTAAAAACTCAATCTGATATGTCGCCGACATCCGATATTTACAACCTTGATTGACGTCATTGCACATTGTCTACGCCCTCATGCATGGCTGCTAATATCTAAGTATGAAATTCCTATAAAATCATCATTATCCAGTTAAGGCAATGATGAAGTTCATCAAACTACTACTCTGAAATCATCATAATTACCTGACATTAACAGATCTGTGGATTTCTTGTATAATATGAGTCCATTTGAGTTATGAGTCTATTCAATTTTGCATATATCGTTTATGTCCTTCCTTTTTATATAGCACTTGTCTAGCATTACTTAATTTGTTAAAAGGAAGCATAGTTTTTTTATGGGTCAAGTTATTCAGCCAAGTAGCTTATGTGTACCTTACACATTGATATTGATGAAAGAACTGAATTACTGCATCTGAAGCCTGCACCACCATTATTGCACTCCTCTTACTGATGAAGCAAAAGACAAGCATTAAGATTATTCTAGAATCTTATATTAGTTTTAAAATCATATTTAGTCTTATATATATTTTATTTTTAAAATCAACTATATGATAGGAATTTAAGTCATTGTATTTACAAGAATCAATTAGAAATAAAGTATAAAATGTCTCAGGCGGGTCTTCTCATACCTGCCAAACTCTTCTCTCCTTGAGAATCATCCTATCTCTGCAGGCGAAAAAGTAAAAGCTCAGTCCATCTAATCTCAATATTTTCTCCCATGGCCCATCCTCCACCCTTTTTCTCCTACAATTCTCTCTAAAGCCCACCTTGCCTGTCAATCGAAGGATTGAATTAATGAGAACACGAAAAAACTTCAAAAGCAATTCAAGAGGAGAAGGTCAAAAAAGATCAACAAGGGCTCATCATCAAATCTCTCATTCAATCAACGATATAAGTAACACAATTTCACGGACTCATTAGTTGGACGGGTGAATGCAAGGAGGAAACACGTTGGTCGGGCCTGGTGTAGCCGTCTCTGTTCCTAATTTTATTTTTAAGAGATGATGTTTTGTTTCTATGTTAATTTGGGTTCGAGTTGGGTTGAACAAATGTTGGGTACTTTGTTTTATTTCAGTCTAAGACATTGTCTTTAAACCTTGGACTGGTTTTGGTCCAGCGTATGTTATGATGAATTGAAGTTAATGACAGAAAGAGGTTTTAGGGCTCCCTCTTCTCTCCTTCTCTTCATTCTCATCGCCAACCCTCCTGCAGGCGCACAATTCTGTTAGCCCAATGTCCGCCTCCTCCCCACAATATCTCCCTCCCGTACACACAGCCCCACTAGCCCACCATCCACCTCTCCGCAATTTATCTATCTCTTGACGTCCCCACTTATGAATCCACAAAAGGCTCTGCCACACATTTATAGGTCGGACTAGAGGGTC
This sequence comes from Dactylorhiza incarnata, assembly GCA_033032865.1. Classification (NCBI taxonomy): domain Eukaryota; kingdom Viridiplantae; phylum Streptophyta; class Magnoliopsida; order Asparagales; family Orchidaceae; genus Dactylorhiza; species Dactylorhiza incarnata. The sequence goes on along the minus strand of JAWHQI010000192.1, from coordinate 1,356,864 downwards.
AAGAGGGAACCTGACGCGGGACGAATCTATAGATGGTGGACTTACGATGCCCTGACCCTAGATGTCAGACAAACAATCACAAGTAAATATAATAGAACCAGCAACAACCCTAAAATGTGAGAAAATTGCAAGCCCGCACACAATCCTACTACACAAACCTTAAACCTAATGCAAATGTGAATGATCTAATCATGCAAAGAGTTCCGACATGCAATTAATTAAACAACATTAATTTTGAAACTCACGTATTTAATCACATGTAAGCATGAACATTCGAATTAAATAAGGGACAATTGCAAACTAATCAAGAGTGCATCAAAATTCAAAGAATTGACAAATTACGTGATACACGCTATGAGAAGAGATGTAATCAAATTAATTTAAGCAATATATTACAAGCAATACAAGATATTCGTACAATACGAAGAAATGAACACGGAAAATATAAAAGATCACCAAGTAATTGATGCTGGATGAGGTGGGGGTGATCCGATGGTGTTGCTGGCTGTCCGGGGGTGGAGATGTTGCTGCGTAGGGGTTGTCGGAGAGTGATGGTGGGCTGGAATGGGCTGGGAGGGCTGCTGAGGGAAGGGAAAAGGCAGGTATGGTGTTGGGGAAGTGTTGGCGTGGATATACGGAGGGGTATTGCCGTGGAAATGGAGGAGGGCTGATGGGGGCTGGAAGTTGCTTGTGAAGGTGCTGAATATGGCGGATATAGAGCAGGGAAGAGAAGTTGACTGTGGAAAGGGGTTGGACAGTGGAGAGGTGCTGAATGGAAGGATTTCGGAGTGGGGAAGGGCTGGAATGCTGAAATCTGCAGCGAGGAAGGTCGTACTTACAGTGGAGAGGTGCAGGGGGTGTATTTTGGAGTGGAGAGAGGGGCGGGAAGGCTGGGATATGCAGCGGGGAGGGAAGGGGATGCACGGTTTAGAGGTGGGAAGGGCAGGAGGGCGCGGAAATGAGTGGGGAAGGTAGGTCGGAGGCGTTTCGGAGCGGGAGAAGGAAGGGGAAGTTTGGATCGGCGGAGGGAAGGGCTAGAGAGGCGTGGAAGACCTGATAGGAGGCAGTAGGAGGGGGGAGGCGTGGAAGTGGTCTCGGTGTCGCACCGAGCGCCCAGCGTCGTACCGAGCGGAAATGCCCTAGCGGCTCCTCTTTTAGAAAACCAAACTCTCGAACCCCTCTCAAGAAATGATCGTGGGATTTAAAGAGGTGAATTAGGTTAAATTATCTGATGCTCACGATTGCCCGATGGATAATTTAACGTAGCTCTCAAAATACAACTCAAAAAATATCAAGAATATACATAAAAATAGGAAAATTCAAGTCGGTCACAATCACGGGCTCCGATCGTCCATCTGACGATCCAAAATGTGTCCACTCAATAATTCCACACATGATGAGCGAACGATCTCTATCAGAACCACCAATCGAAGGCACCAGTCGTTCTAGTCCCTCCTCTTCTGGTAACTCGATCATATTCTAGGGTCTATGACAATTTGGTATCAAATCCATCTAGGCATCTACCATGGCAGGATCTACTAACCCAATGAAGTTGACGTTTGAACAAATGTAAAGGATGATGATTGTTCAATCAATGGCATCGGAGGCAAGGAAATATGCAGCCAGCAAGGCCAAAATCGGTAGCATCATCCCGCATCCGCGCGGAAATGTCGTTTGTCACCGGGATGGTGCGATAGCAGTCACCATGGCGGATCTCAATGCTCACAAGAATAAATACCACAGTAGGCAGTATGATCATAATATGTTGTCGCGGTATGTCATATTGGAGTTCCCCGCATATGATTGAAAAAGATGATCCTCTTGGTTGGTTGACCAGGGAGAACAATTTTTTACCAACCAAAGAACATCGATGGTAGAGCGGATCAAGTTGACCTCATATGTTGTGGCAGAAATTAAAGTAATTTATTAATATGCGCTTAAGACCACCCATGAGGAGAAACCCTTTGGGAGAGTTGATCTCCTTGAAGAAAACAAGGTTGATTGATGGCTACTTGGGGAAGTTCTAACTTTGTTGCTCAAGTGTCGACCATCTTTTTGGAACAACGAGCCATTTCCACGGGCAGATTGCAGGAGCATCTTCTCTTAGACATGGAGTTCAAGGATTCACTGAATCTCATTTAGGCTATTATGAGTTTCGCAAGAATTCGTGATTAGACACAACCATTTGGATCGTGCTAGTGACAACTAAAAAGTCATATGTTATGGGATGCATGCCTTTTCCATAGAATGTTATCATGATGTAGGGGACCTCGAGCACCGGGTCTAGTAATTAGGTGTCTTTATTATTGTTTGTCTTTGTCTTTATTATTGTTGTCTTTTTATTAAGTTGTAAGCCTATATAAAGGGCATATGTATGGTTGTAAGGGGCAAGTAAGAAGTAATCTAATTTCCTTTCCATTGAGTGAGATTATTGGTGGCTCTCTCCTCCAACGAGCAACCCCGCATAGCAGCCGCGGTAACAGGCTCCGTAGTATTCACCTCCACCGTCATCTCCGGCTCCGACCACTACTCCGGCGCCCGCTCTAGTAGGCCCGTAACAACTTTGGTATCAGAGCTTCTCGGTCCTCTTCCGCCGACGCACGCCAACATCTCCGCTGCAAATCACGGCTCGTCAAATTCCAGCCCGTTGTTTTCTCGTTCCAGACGCATATCGCCAAGCTTCCCCCTCTACAGCCTTGTAGACCGCCTCTCAGCTTCGTCGACACCCCCATCCCCTCTACGTTGTTCGACAAAAACAAGTTGCGCCCCTCCTCTTGCTTCCTCAACACCGAAGCAGCCGCGCCAGCTTAGGTCGTCGATCTTCGGCGTTTCCACCGTCTGCGTCAAACTCAAGCGACACCTCCCCCTGTCGACACCAGTCTCCATCTCGCATCTCCAGCGGTTTTCTCAGCTCTCGTCTGCGTACATCGTCCTTCCACGGTCCGTCGGTCCCCGCGGGGAACAACGTCGTTCCTCCTCCGTCCAGACCCGACGCATCAAGCCATCGCATCTCACACCGCCTGCTTCTCCTTCTCGGTGTTGCGACAACAGCCACATCATTCACTTTTTCCGGGCAGAAGATCGCGCCGACTGCCTGCTGTTTTCCCATCGAGCCCCCCGCTAGCAACATTTCCCATCGAGCCCTTGTAGCGTGTCTCCTCGAGCCCTGCGCCAGTAAACGCCCGCAGACCGCCAATCGGGGCAATATTTCCTGAGCAGCGCCATATCCCTTCTCACGCCACAATAAATTCATTGTCACTATTGGGCGACGGCGGGGCTCTCGTGGTCATTCTCAATCATCCGAAGCGACGCAATCGGACCGTCCTATCACCCGCTCTTTCTCTCGCTCCGCTCATCATATGGAAGACTCCCATAATTTCTTGGAGGCCATGACACGGCTCCACTCAGTTATATCTGCCATAGATGCACGCCTTCAGGAAGTACGTCATCGGGACGACATGGCAACCCTCACCACGAAGCTTAATGAACTCACAACCGCACCGCCCGTTGTTACCACTCCACCCCTGGAGCAAGCCAGTAGCAGTCAAGTCCCGCTCCCGCCGCTCATCCGCCACGAGCCACAACCACCGACACTTGTACGCCCGGACACTGCTATTCTTCCGCGTCATACCCGGCTGGAATTTCCCACCTATGATGAAAAAACTGACCCCTTGGGATGGCTCACCAGGTGTGAGCAATTTTTCGTTCACCAACAAACTCCGGCAGCAGAACGCCTTCACCTAGCATCCTTTCACATGCTTGACTCCGCTCTATTGTGGGTCTCTCGTCCCCTCACCGACCAGCCGAACCTGATGTGGGCGGACTTCAAACGGTACTGCAACTTGCGTTTCGGTCCTCCTATCCGCAGTAATCCCCTCGGCGAACTCACTTCCTTACGACAAATGGGGTTCGTGGACGAGTACCTGGAACAATTTCAGCTTCTTTTGGCACATGTTACCCTTACTCCGGAAATGCAAATCGTCATCTTCACTACAGGACTTCACGATCGCCTGCGACTGGATGTTGAATTTGAGACCCCTCCAGACTTAGTGACTGCTATGAGTCTGGCCAGGCTATGCGACTGTCGCCTCCAGCTGGCGCAGGAGGCCTACTTGCCTCCTAACATCGACACTCCGTCGGGTCGTACCGAGGTTCAGGCCGCTCCGTCGATTCGTCGCTTATCTCGGGCCGAGATGTTGGAACAACGTGCTCATGGATTATGTTTTAACTGCGACGAGCAGTACACTCGCGGACACAGGTGCAAAAAGCTTTTCTATCTGCACATTGAAGATTCTGACGAGGAGCACGTCGGATGAAACTCGCATCATTATCGACTCCCCTTGAGCTTGTGGTCAAGCTCGTATTGAACGGCGGGAGAGATGTTATGGGTTGCATGCCTTTTCCATAGAATGTTATCATAATGTAGGGGACCTCGAGCACCGGGTCTAGTAATAAGGTGTCTTTATTATTGTTTGTCTTTGTCTTTATTATTGTTGTCTTTTTATTAAGTTGTAAGCCTATATAAAGGGCATATGTATGGTTGTAAGGGGCAAGTAAGAAGTAATCTAATTTCCTTTCCATTGAGTGAGATTATTGGTGGCTCTCTCCTCCAACGAGCAACCCCGCAGAGGCAGCCGCGGTAACAGGCTCCGTAGTATCCTCCCTCCCCAACCGTCATCTCCGGATCCGACCACTACTCCGGCGCCCGCTCTAGTAGGCCCGTAACATCATACCTTCCCTCGGAATGTCATACTCAATCAATGGGTAAACCAGTCCATGGGAGGTGAGGAGCCAGCCCCTACGTCCACTCCAACTGTCATCAATTGTGTCTCATGTGGGGAAATGATGGAACAACGCCAAAGGGCTTTGCTTTAATTGTGAAGAGGGTGTATGCATTAAGACATCAATGTAAGAAGTTATTTTAGTTAAGGTAGATGATGAGGAAGAAAATGATGTTGTGGAGTTGGATGAACCCGAGATTTCCTTATATACTATTATTGGGATTCGAAACCCACAAAAGTTACAGCTACAGGCAAGGGTGATCGACCACTCAATATAGGTCAAGTAATATTACATTTAGTGAATTAAAAGGTGGGATAAACAAGTAAAAAATCATTGCATCTCCCACTACTCTTTCAACATTTACCAAAATAACATAGAGGATTAAGGTATTGGCACAAGTAAAAAAAACATTTAATGGCACGGATTGGTCCATCGACACCCTTGGACTCAAGTGGGACTAACCGCCCAGTCCACGTCGCTTATGGCGCAGCACCTCATGGCACTTTGAAGCATGTAACAATATTGAAGAAGTGTCTTCTAAATGGAGTGTTGGTGTTACAGACAAGAATGTCACGGACAAGAATCTTCAATGAGCGACTCACTCAATGTGATGCGCACGAGAGAGACAGTGAACCCCAATGGTAGATACAATCCGGCAGAAAGAGCGACTTTGAAGTGAAGAACATAGCATTTCCTTCATAATTATACATATATATATATTATATATAAGAGGGAGAGCCCTATGGGGGAAGAGTATAGAGAAGGAGAGATCTAGAGAGAGCTCAATACCATAAGTGATCCTCCAAGATGCCCAAATACTCATGTCTCTCCCCCTTATATAGCTGAGGGAGGACATATCAAAATACATACATGATACTTTAATTAGCATAACTAACCAAATTAATATTAATACTCATTAATTGATATTAATTAGTTTCTTAATACTAACTATTTACAAAATATTATATTCTAACATGATTTTATCACGGTGGTTTCCATATGCGTGCTCTGATGGTTCCAATGAGGGGGGTCCGCTTGGCCGAATGTGTGAGCGTAGCACTATACCGCCCTTGAAAATCAACCTTGCCCCTAAGGTCGAAGCTCCAATCTTTATCGAGATCTTAAAGATCTCAGCGGTGTATTGGTTCTGGGTGAACGGTGGCTGGCAGTGGATGGTGATACATAAGACCGTTCGTGCTTGATGAACTGAAGAGTAGATGTCATGTTCGGGTAGAGTGGGTGGGAGCGTGTAGAAGTGGAAGAAAAAGTGTGAGACGACTAATTAGGGGAGGCACTAGAGGGTGATATTGATGTGAAGTTTGGGTGACAGAGTAAAGGTAGAAATTTCGATGGTGACAATTAGGTGGAGCTTTGGGTGGTAGGAGATCAGGTGGAGCTTTGGGTTGTAGGACATCGGGATCTAGGGGTGGGTGAAGTGTTATGATGTGAAGGGTGGAGTGGAGCTGATTGCTTTGGAAAAAAATGAAAACTCGTAGATGAGGGGACATGCAGAGTGGTCATCCGTATAGGTTAGCATGGAGTGGTCTAAGCAGAAGAGACGATAAGGTTGTGGCTTAGTGGCTCGATAGAGGAAAGGAAGATCAAATCGGGATAGGGGAAGCTGAGGTCGAGAAGGGGAACCCTAGGGGTGTGCAGCTCAAGAACAGGGAGGGGAGGCACAACTTCGCAAGGTAGGGTAAGTCGATGAGGGGCAGGAGGCATGATGGAGGGGGGAAACTACCACGTCGAGGTGTGCGGAGTCGGGATCGTGGATGTTTGCGTTGGATCAGCGCTGAGATTGTCAACCCCCGCGGGAACCGTGGTGGTCCATGAAGCATGAATACTTACAACGTCTTACGTATCATATCTGAAACATTTCAAAGTCGAGAAACTCTAGTAAACTCTAGGAAGCCCGTCCCCAAAACTCTCGGAAAGTTTTTTATTAATTTTAGATTCACAAAAAATCGAAAACTTACGGATGCTTTCAAATATTGTCGGATACGCCTGAGTATGCTCCAAAATGCCACAAATTATGTGTTTTGCAATGATTACATGTGAAAGAAAAAGTGTGGAATGAGTGGTGACATTTAATTGATTATATATTTTTAGCCATGGCTCCTATTTAGAATATGATACGTTTTTGTAACATATAAACTTTGTTTCCATTTAATATATGATATGTGAGATAAGAAAAAAAATAAAGATGACATTAATGTCATACATGTCTTCGGATTAATTTGTATTTATATTTAAATAATTAATTTTTTTAAACGTATCTCGTATCCTAGGTTTTTTTTAAAATCGCGTTTCTCGTATCCATACCATATCATATCTTGTATTCCTTCCTCGTCCCTGTGCAACATAGGTGGTTGGAGTAGACCCGTGGTATCCTGCACCGAGAGTGGGAAGGTTGTCATTGACAACTCTCGTTAGTATAACATGGAGCTCTTAGATGAAGGGGAATTCCCGACACAATGACTACTGGTGTTGTTGCGTCATGTTCGTCGGCAACAGGGAACAGTGGAGCTCGTTGAGAGGGACTGAGGGTTATTATCAACAGGGATAGAGAGGTGGGGTTGTCGTGCAAATCTGGTGCAAGTGTTACAGGAGCCGCAAAACTGTAGGTCGTCTCTTTGACGTGGTCGCAGATGGAAGTTGAAATGTGAACTACCCTTGGCGTTGATGGCAGAAGGGGTGAGAAAAGCTCCTGCGTGTGATTGCCCCTTTCCTTCAACGCCTGCTTCGGATGGGGAGTTTTGGGACTACAAGGGTCCGTTGTTTCATCTCCTCGCTCGTCAGTGGGTGAGCATCCTCATACGGTTCCTCGGTGAGGGCCACCGTGGGTCCGTCCTCAACAGTTAAGGGTGTTACCGCAAGCTCAAGAACGAGGATTGTGTCCTGGAGCGTGGACATGGAGTGTTGATTCCCTCATTGCTTCATAGCAAGGTCATACACCATGTAGAAAAGGTGTGATGGTGACAGCTGGGGGCAAAGGAGGCAAACTCGCAACGATTCAATCAAGCACATCTAGCTTGGCAAGGATAGCGGCACAGGTGGCCTTCATGTGCTCATAAAGGACGAAGGTGTCGAGTCGGGCGCTGGTTCTCGGTGACTACAATGGCAGCGGGGCGAAGATTAGCAGGTTGGACGGAGACCATTGTTACCGGTGGCTGAAAAGGCTGAAATAAGGACTGGCGGGAATCCGATGACGAAGACCGCGGCCAAAAAAGTGGCAGGTCGGAACAATTGTTACGAACAAGAAACTTCGATGAGCGCCTGAGCGGCCCAGTTAATGTGATGTGTGCATGAGAAAGAGTGAACCTCAATGGTCAATACGATCCAGTAGAAAGAGCGAACTCAAAGCGAAGAACATTGCATTTCCTTCATAATAAAAGATACATATATGAAAGATAGAGAGAGAATCCTATGGGGAGAGTAAAGAGAGGGGAGATCTAGAGAGAGTCAAATACATAAGTGATCCTCCAGGATCCCCAAACACTCATCCTCTCCCCCTGATATATATGAAGGAGAGCATATCAAAACACATGCATGATACTTTAATTAGTATAACTAACTAAATTAATATTAATTAATGCGCATTCATTAATATTACTAATTAATTATAAAATATTATATTCCACCATGAATTTATCATGAGGGCTTCCATATGCATGCTCCGATGATTCTAACTAGGGAGGTCCACTTGGGTGAATGTGAGTGTAATTGTTGAAGTGGCATTAAAGTTCTAATAAATGTTTGAAAAAGAACACAAAAGTCAATGGTCCGATAACTAACACCAAAATTTTCATAAGTTGGCGAAATATAACACCATTCATCATTCTTCAATCATTGACAAGTCCTGGTGGTGCAAATATAATCACTCTAAATTTTAGATTAATTTATGTTAGTTTCTAATTACAAATTATTTTAAACATATATGCATATTTAAATTAAAATAGTTATCCTACTGATGATTATTTTAATAAATTCAAATTTAAGTTTAAATATTAATCATAATAATTAATTACTTATTGATTCCAAAGTCAATATTTAATTACTTATTTTAATTTAAACAATTATAATAATAGATAACTACTATATTTACAAATTAATTTAAACATGTAATTATTTGTATGTGTAAAATTATATGAGTATCTTTATTTTAAGGAATTACTTGTATTTTATTATTCTATTACTTTATTTATTTCTTTAAATAGGGCTTTTTATGGCTTGTAATCAGGTAATTAGTAATTACTAAGATAAATAAATTTATAATTTTCTATGCTTTGATGGAATGATTAGAAAATAGAATTCCACATCAAACTCCACATTGTGTCAAGAGGTGCAAGGAACTGCGAAAGAAAATGGCTAAGATTTCCTTGGATCACAAGGAACAAAAACCGGCTATCTGTTAAGTTGAATGCTTAAAAAAATTAGCAAAATAAGATATTTATAGCAGAAATTTTATGTGAGAACACTGGAGCATGAGCATAATTCTTCTAGTACACTTTACAGGGAAAGAAGCACAGCCAAGGATTTAACACATCCAGGTCCTGGTCATCTTTCAGTAAAAAGGGCAGCCCGGTGCACAAAGCATGCCCACGCAACGAGGGTCCGGGGAAGAGTCTCACCACAAGGGTGAAATGTAGGCAAACCTTACCCTGCATTTTTGCAAGAGGCTGCTTCCAGGACTCGAACCCGTGACCACAAGGTCACACGGCAAAACCCCGGTCATCTTTCAGTAATACCCACAAAAAAATTTCTACGCAATTAACAAATCCTAATTGTTGAAGAAATTGTAAAGAAAGGCTCATGTAGGAGGCCCATGTAAAGCTCTCTTAGGATTTAGTCTCACTCCTTAGGATTGAGTTTAATCTCTCCTCTCTCCTCCTATATATGTGTACACATGTTATTCTGAGAATATATAATAAAATCTTTGTTTTCTCTTTCTCTCATGTCACTTTTCTCTACATGGTATCGGAGTCAGGTTCTCAAATTTCCTCCTCACCATCTTTGCGGTCAAACTTCTTCTAACCGCAGATTTCTGGTTTTCCTCCTTTCCATTCTGGCGGCCACACTTCTTCTGACGGCAGATCTGCTTTGTGGGGTCTCCTGCGATTCTCCTCCTGGCTTTATAGATTTTTCCTCTCCTGCCAGTCGGGCCCCACCTGGAAGGACTCTGCGATCTCTTCTGATCGCCAACACGCAAGCTCGCCAGACCGCCAATCCCGCCAGACCGCTCTTCTTCACTCAGCAGCTCTCTGCGATCTCGTCAGCTCGCCAGCTCTCTACGATCTCGCCAGACCGCCAATCCTGCACCATCAGGCCGCTCAGCTCGCCAGCTCTCTGCGATCTCTCCAGCTCGCCAGCTCTCTGCGATCTCGCCAGCTCGCCATCTCTCTGCGATCTCGCCAGCTCGCCAATCCCGCCATCTCTCTGCGATCTCTTCTGATCACCAGATCGCCAGCTCTCCAGTTCGCCAAACCGCAGATCTCCAGTTCGCCAGCTCTCCAGTTCGCCAATATGTGATCTCTTCTGATCGCGATCTCTTCTGATCGCCAGACCGCTGCTCTCCAGTTCGCCAGTCCGCTCACTGCTCGCCAGTCCGCTGGTCAGCCCGCTTAGATTGCTCCTCTTCTTAGTTTCGTGGCCTTGAATGATGTCTCATCACTTCCGACTCATGCAACAACTACTCCTGAAGTTCGTGATGAGCTCCGCATCACCACTATCTCCCTGAATGGTCGGAAAAATTTTGTGGAGTGGGTCCACTCGGTCCGTCGAGTCCTCCAGACCAAAGGGCTTCTTCATCACCTTACCAAGGCACAACCAACTGACCCCACCGAGGACTGGCTTCGCGATGATGGGCGAGTTCAGACGTGGCTTCTGAACTTTATGGATAGTGAACCCTACCGTATGGCCTGTATCATGACACAGCCAATACTATGTGGGAAGAACTTCACTCCTTATACTCAGGCAAGGACAGTTAGCAGCACATGTTTGACATCTTCCACGATCGTTAGTCTCTTGACCCAGGAGTGGATGGTGATCTCACTTCCTTCGTTGCACGGTTTAAGACTTTGATTAAAGCATGGATTCAACATCAGCCTTCCACAACAGATCTTGCGGACCAACGGGCCCAGAAAGAAGTTGTTGGCATTGCCATGATGATGGCTCATGTTCCCCCACATCTCCGCAGCGTCCGTGCAAATATCCTCTCATCCTCAACTCTACCCTCTCTCTTCGATGTGTGTTTCATGCTCTTGAAGGTGACACCGCCTCCTGATCCCCCTGACACTGTCTCTCCAACTCTACTTCAACAGTCTCCTCCTACTTACCTACCTCCTCCGCCGGCTCATGGAGGTCGCACCGGTTCTCGGGGTCGAGGTCCATTTAGTAGGCCGCGTCCCAAATGCTCCTATTGTGATCGGGATGGTCACCTTGAGGCCACTTGTTATCGTAAGCATGGCCTCCCTCCACACCTTGCCTCTATAGCGACTGTTGCTCCCACTGCTACTTCCTCTGACATGACTGCATTACGTACTCAGCTCCAAAATCTTCAGGGCCTGCTTAGTCCGTTGTCAAGTCCTGTTGCAACCATCTCCAATGAAGGTATCTCCTGCCTCTTCCATAGTCCAACTTGGATTATGGACTCTAGGGCAACCAACCATATTACTCCGCAGAAGCCTCCTCGGTACTTGGACACTCATTGTCCTAAGTTCATCGCCGTGGCAAATGGTGATACTACTCTCATCCATGGTTCTGGCAACATGGACCTGACTCCCTCTCTCTCTCTCTCTCTCTCTTCGCTCGCTTTTTCATGTTCCGGGCTCTCATTTTGATCTTCATTTTGTCAGTCGTCTTACTCAGGACCTCGACTGCTCTATAACCTTTTCTTCCTCCTCCTTTGTTGTGCAGGACTGACAGACGCATAATATCATTGGTAGAGGGTGATTGTCTAATGGGATGTATACCTTGGATATTTCCCCAACAGCTCTCTCTTCTGTGACCACCGTTGACTGGCATCGACATCTTCGGCATGCTCCTCTCCCCATTTTGAAGAAAGCACTTCCAGTCGTTTCCCTCTCTGACTTCACCTGCGAATTTTGTATCTTCAGCAAGCAACATCGCTCTTCTTTTCCTTCTCATTGTACTCGGAGCAATGCTCATTTTGTTTTAGTTCATTCGGACATTTGGGGTCCCTATAAAATTGCTAGTGTTTTTTGTTATCGCTACTTTCTTACTTTTATTGATGATTATTCTCGCATGACCTGACTATACTTACTTTGTGATCGCTCTGAATTAGTTCGTGTCTTTCAAGCCCTTAATACTGAGATACGTACTCAGTTCTCTACTACTATTAAGACTCTTAGGACTGATAATGCTTGCGAGTATACGAGTCATGCCTTTCAGAACCTTTGTACTGAGTTCGGTATCCTCCACCAAACCTCTTGTGCTTACACACCACGACAAAATAGCGTTGATGAGCGCAAGAACAGTCATCTCCTCGATGTTGCTCGTTCCCTCATGTTTCAAATGCAGGTACCCAAGGTTTTTTGGCATTTTGCGGTCTCCATCGCCTGCTATCTCATCAATCGCATGCCCACCTCCGTTCTCAGTTTTTCCACTCCATTCAGTCTTCTCTTCTCATCCACCTCTCCCTTTGCCATCACACTTCGTGTCTTTGGTTGCACCTACTAAGTCCATTCCCTTGGCCCTGGAACTGACAAACTTGATTCTCGCGCTACTAAGTATATGTTTGTTGGCTACTCCCGCACCCAAAAAGGCTATGTCTGTTATTCTCCTTCCACTCGCAAATTAGTAACGAGTATGGATGTCACCTTTCTCGAAGATCAGCCTTTTCACTCATCAATTTTGGCCTCTCCTGCACCTGCTCTCCTACCCCAACCTGTCATTCCTGTCACCTCCCAAACCCCACCTCTCCTTCTCATGTCCTTCGCCAGACCCACCAACCCACCTCCTCTTCTCCATGTGTACACTCGTCGTCATCCTCACTCTGATGCCTCAAGGATGTTACCTCCTACCGATGGTACTCTGCGCTCTGTTGATCCGGACATGCCTTCTACAACTCACCCCATCACTAATTTTGTTTCTTTGCATCGATTGTCTCGCTTCACACATTTGCGACATCTTTATCGACGGTTTCCACCCTTACTTCTTTGCAGGAGGCTCTTCAACATTCGGGGTGGCGGGCGGCTATGGAAGAAGAAATGGCTGCCCTCTGGGCTAATAAAACCTGGGATCTTGTCCCTCTCCCTCCTAGCCAGACTTGTGTGAGCTGTAAATGAGTCTTTACTGTCAAACAGACTCCAACTGGGACGGTTGAACGATTAAAGACACGTCTTGTCGCTCGTGGTTTTACTCAACAACACGGCCTTGACTACGAAGAGACTTTCTCCCCTGTTGCAAAGCTCAACACAATCTGTGTCTTAATCTCTCTGGCCATTCATCGTCATTGGCCGTTGCATCAATTGGACGTCAAAAATGTCTTTCTCAATGGTGATCTCGCAGAGACTGCCTACATGCACCAACCTCCCGGCTTTGAGACCACGGGGGAGTCACTTGTATGTCAACTTAAGAAATCTCTTTATGGTCTCAAACAATTTCCTCGGGCGTGGTTTGACAAGTTCAATCGGGTTGTTAGTGATGTTGGGTTTACTCGAAGTTCGGCGGACTTCTCTCTCTTCACCCGTCATTGATCAACAGGCGTTGTGATACTCCTGGTTTATGTAGATGATATTTTAATTACAAACGATGATTCAAAAGGCATCCATATGATCAAGGAACACCTGACCTCCGTATTTCAAACTAAAGTTATGGGGAATCTCCGATACTTTCTTGGCATCGAGGTAGCTCGTCGTCCCGATGGTCTTGTTCTATCTCAAAGAAAGTATTGCCTCGATCTTCTCCATGATGCTGGCTACTCTTGTTGCAAGCCAGCTGACACACTCATAGATGCCAACCACAAGCTCTGTGCCTGCTCTTCCGACTATGATACACTCATACCAAACCCAGAATACTATCGTCGTCTTGTGGGAAAGTTGATCTATCTGACAGTTACAAAACCTGATATATCATTTATTCATTTGTTGTTGGGATTGTCAGTAGGTTTATGCATGCTCCACAGACCTCTCATCTCCAGGCAGTTGAGCGCATCCTACGATACCTAAAGTCTGCTCCTGGACAAGGGCTCGTATATAAGCCTTCATCATCTTTATCTCTCATCGCCAACTCTGATGTTGATTATGCTAGATCTTTGGATGATCGTCGTTCCACAAGTGGCTTTTGCACATACTTTGGTGGACATCTTGTTACCTGGAGAAGCAAGAAGCAATCTGTCGTCGCACGCTCATCTGCTGAAGTTGAGTATCAATCAATGGCCTCTGTCGTCTCTAAACTCACATGGCTAGAAAGCCTTCTGGGAGACCTAGGTGTCAAATTCTCCTCTCCTGCCACCTTGCTCTGCGATAGTCAAGTTGTTATTCATATTGCCAAAAATCCTGTGTTCCATGAACGTACCAAGCATATCAAGGTCGATTGTCACTTTGTTCGGGAAAAGGTTCAACTAAGGAAATTGGACTTGAGACATGTTCCTGCTACAGAACAGATCGCTAATATTCTCACCAAAGCTCTACCCCGACCTCTATATTTTCAGTTCTTGTCCAAGCTTGGTTCCTAAGAATTTGTATGCTCCAGCTTGCGCGGGAGTGTTGAAGAAATTGTAAAGAAAGGCCCATGTAAAGCTCTCTTAGGATTTAGTCCCACACCTTAGGATTGAGTTTAGGCTATCCTCTCTCCTCCTATATATATGTACACATGTTATTCTGAGAATATATAATAAAATCTTTGTTTTCTCTCTCTCTCCTGTCACTTTTCTCTACGCTAATAAACATTTAAGAAGATTTCCAATATTGCATCCCATTAAATTTAAACAGTCTATCATATCCAGTTCATTAACCATTGATTCTTTTTTTTGGCACAATTTCAGTGGTTGTGACCACTTTGTATTTTGTAATAAGACTTGTACTGCTATAAGTAGATAAACTAGAGTGATGTTATGTGCAAACCGGTTTTGGCTACGTGCAAACCATCAAAACTTGCGTTTTTTGAAAATACGCCTTATAGGTGCATTTTTAGGAAAAGTGTTCAATATCAAAGTTGTAGATCTCGTCGAGATCTACAACTTTCGTGTTGAACATTTTGTCTAAAAATGCACCTATAAAGCGTATTTTCAAAATGCGCGAGACTATTGTGAAATGTTTCGCGTCTTTTGAAAATACGCCTTATATGTGCATTTTTAGGCAAAATGTTCAACATGAAAGTTGTAGATCTCGACGAGATCTACAACTTTGATGCTGAACACTTGTCCTAAAAATGCACCTATGAAGCGTATTTTCAAAAAGCGCGAGTTTTGATGGTTTGCACGTAGCCAAAACCGGTTTGCACATAACATCAGTCATAAACTAATAGCTAATATAGTAAGGACAGCAGAATAAATGCAAGAAAACACAATTCTATGAAAAGAAGTTAAAAGTGATAATCCACTTTAACAGGATGTGTGTTGGTTATGGAGTATATAATGATATTAAGGCAGATCTACAACACAAAGTAAGGTTCGAGGACTAAGAATAGAAGCCATATGATCGACACAAGAAAGACTTTACCTTCACAAAGATCCAAGATGGCATTAGACCATCACCTAAAACCCAGGTTACAAGTCCTTGAATGTCCTGTTAAACAAAGAAACTTCCATCAGGGATCTAAAACACAATATAATCCGAACTTATATTGGGTTCTATACCTGCAGATTTACTGCTTTAGTGGCTGGACTCTTTAGTATAACATCAGCTTTCGCCTTGACAAGCACAAAACAGGTAAGAAATCAAATGGAAAAAAATCATAAGTTACAAAGAGATCAATTGTATATATTGCAAACATCAAACTTTGAGACAGAGTATAGGATTTTTGAAGCCAAAATTCGTCCACTAGAAAAACTAACACTGAACCATTTGTCGGCCATGGAATTACTCAGTGACAAATCAGAGCAAGAGAGAAAAGAATGAATGAAGAAGAAAAAAAATGTATTATGAGGTCCCTCAATCTAAATTGAAAGTGTGAGGAACTTCCCCTCTAAAAACTAAGTTTACAAGTTTTGCGGGAGGAGTAAATTGTTGGAGAGAACTCCTCCTCTACGGGATTTTCCCCTCCATCCTCCACGAACTAGGGCTCAAACGAAGGCCCTTAACACCTTGGTATCAGAGGGATCCTCCTCCGCCGCTCCTCCACTGCCCTCAGTGCCGACAGCTACCGCGATTTCCGCCTCTGACACACATTTTCAGCCCCGACCAGCACCTTCTGCACCCGGATCCGGCCACCCGCCGCGTCGTTTGAGCTCGCCCGTCCTTTTGGTGGCATCTGCAGCCGGCCTCCCGCTTCTATCGGGCAGCACGGGCATTTTGCCCACACCCCCTTCATCTTCTCACCCCGCTCGGATCTCACCCATGGACGACGGCAATCCCGACGGCCTCACTTTGGCCCAGATCTTGGAGTCTTTTCAGCACATGATGGTGGCCAACAATAAGGCCCTCATCGAGACCCTTCGACCGGAAGGCTCACCGTCGGCTCCGCGCACCGCTTCAGGATCATCGCAAACGGTTAATGAATCTCCTACACCGAGAAATGACGGAGGGAGCTTTCCTCGTTTTGTGAAGATGGATTTCCCACTTTTTGACGGTCGGGAGGACCCTCTCACGTGGCTCACACGCTGCGAACAGTTCTTTGAAACCCAACGTACCCCGAAAGAGGATTGGATTGGTGTTGCTTCCTTTCATCTCATGGGTTCCGCACAGCTCTGGTTCTTGCAAACTCCGTCATGAGCGTTCGCACCTGGTGTGGGAGGACTTTAAATCGCAGTGCACCCTCCGATTCGGACCTCCCCTTTGCGGGAATCCTATTGGCGACCTCATTTCCCACCGACAGACTGGCTTCATTGATGACTATATCGAGAGGTTTCAGATGCTCCTTTCCCGAGCCCCTTCCGTTCCAGCGGCACACCAGGTGCCTTTCT
Source organism: Dactylorhiza incarnata (assembly GCA_033032865.1). NCBI lineage: Eukaryota > Viridiplantae > Streptophyta > Magnoliopsida > Asparagales > Orchidaceae > Dactylorhiza > Dactylorhiza incarnata. The sequence continues at coordinate 1,339,997 of JAWHQI010000192.1, read as the reverse complement.
TCACTGCGGGCCTCCACGAGCGACTTCGCCTGGACGTCAGTTGCAGTCTCCTGAACTTATCCCGCGTTTTTGAGAAACGCTTATTGATGGACCGTCCGTATTTGGGTCGGCGATTTGGCGACGGGCCCTCCAAAGGTTTTGGCCCTTCTACATCACCCGTTAGCACTGGAGTCGGCAAGGGCAAAGTGGGGGACCGACCGTCCACCATTCGGCGGCTTTCCACTCAGGAGATAGCAGACCGCCGGGCCAAGGGCCTCTGTTTCAATTGTGAGAAGTCATTCACTCGGGGACATCGGTGCAAGCGTCATTTCTGGCTTGAGGTGGAGGATCCCTCTGACGAGGACATTGGAGACGAGGACCTGGGTGATCCCGAGCTTTCTATTCATGCTCTGACGGGACCCCAATCGGGGTATACGATTCAGATACAGATTTCAGTGGTGGGTCAGCCGCTAGTCGCTCTCATGGACTCGAGCAGTACACAGTTTTCTTAGTGACCTCACCGCTCAGCACCTTCACCTGTCGGTGACATCCCGTCCAAGCTTATGGGTTTCAGTTGCCAATGGCATGGCCATGATGTGCACAGGAGTCTGCCCCGCGGTGCCTATTGTAGTGGAGGGCTACCATTCCCACGTGAACTTCTATGTGATTGCCCTACGGGGTTTCGAGGCAGTGTTGGGAGTCAATTGGCTCCGCACCTTGGGGGCACTTCTGTGGGATTTTGACACACTGACGATGACATGGGGTCCTCACCCCCACCAGACGGTGCGACCGATAGGTTTTTCTCGCTTGTGCTGACCAGACGGAGCCCTCTGACCTCGAGGCCCTCTTACA